>CM048602.1:2897116-4242830 GCA_026413675.1 Populus pruinosa | reverse complement strand
AAAATATTTTTAATTAAACTCTTTGATCAAAGAATTTTTCTCAATTTTTATTTTATTTTTTTAATTATTATTTTTTAGATTCTTTTATGTTATTAATTTTTTTTAATTTTATCTTTTAACATTTGATTTGTTGAGGATTAAACTTTTTTGATTTTTAAAGGAGATATTTTTTCTATATTCCACCATTATTAATCGTTATTTAACCTTTATTTTGTTTTTCATAGTAAATTTAAATAGAAATTAATAATTTTCTCAGTCTTGGTAAGGATTAATTGACACAAAATGAAGTTTTAAGGTGAAATTGAGATACTTCGCAAACCCTAGAGGAAAATCGAAATTTACCTTTATCTTTATCATGAGTGTTTGTATATACCATAGTTGCAACTCTAAGGGACATAATACTTGGTGGTCAAGGAGGTTTAACAAATCTTCCCTCAACGTTTTGAGCACAAACCTCGAGTTCATTGTACAGAAGAATTTGTTCTATTTCAAATCACCTAGTCAACGTTGAGGGCGCTTAAAATTATGCTGAAAGTAAAGAGTGCGCGCCCTTAGCTGTTAGTCCAACTTTTTGGTCAAACTATAATTAGATGACATGGGCCTTACGCTAATTATTTTCAGGGAGGATTCAAGAGTACAATATTAGTTGTTTTTAAAAGTTGTTTTTTATTATAAATAAATTCAAATAATATGTATTTTTTATTTTTAAAAAATTATTTTTTCAAAACTTAATAAAAACTTATTTTTTTTCAAAAGCATTTTTGAGTCGTAAAAATAAAAATATCCAATTAGATTATAACTTGAAATTTTTTTTTGTAAAAAAATGATTTTTTAAATTATTATTTTTTATATTTTTAAATTATTTTAGTATGTTTATGTTAAAAATAAATTTAAGAAATAAAAAATATATATTATTGAAATTGAGTGAGATTCATTAAATTCTTCAAAAAAAAAAACTCAATTTTTTTAGTGAAAAATTGCAAAATTAAGAGAATACAAATAGATCTAAAATCAAGAAGTTACAAGTTGAGATTGAGTGAGATTCATTGAGTTCTTTAAGCAAAGTTATATTATGTAAAATGTACTTAAATAAATTCAAAGCGAAGCATATTATGTATTGTAAGACATCGTTTTTTATAATGTATTTCTTTAAGTACTTAAAAATATTAAACTAAAATCTTAATACAAATTCACTGGTTATATTCAATTCATCGCACTTCAATTAATTCTTTGAATATTATTGCCTAAAATAAAATAAAAAAACAAATCCTCTGAAATCAAAATCTTGTACTATTTACTATGTTTCTTTATACGGTTTTCATGAGGAAAATTGTACAACACTTATTTGATATTGTAATTACTTTTAATTTATTTTTTATTTTAAAATATATTAAAATAATATTTTTTAAATTTTATTTTTGATATTAACATATTAAAATAATCTCCAAACAAAAAAAATAAAGCAAATAAAAAATTTTAAATTTTAAATTTTTTTAAATATAAAAACAAAACTGAAAATAAACATCAACAAACCCTAAAGAAAGAAAAAAGAAAAAGAAAAAAACCCATCGTTCCACTTCAAAATATGAGCCTCATTTCAAGTTCAAGTTAGAACGAAACAGAAGTCAAGCCAAGCTTTCATTTCTCTCTTTATATGTCTCTCAATTCACCTTTCTCCTTGTGCAAAGTGAACTGGCCAGTCCCACTTCTTGACAGTCTTGGAGCCTATCCTTTTGGTTCCCCATGCCAAAACCCATTTTTGATATTTTGCCGCCTCCATTAAAATCCCCTGCCTCACTTACTCTCCATGAACATGTCTCTCTGTCTGCAACTCTTAAGGCTTCTCATTAGCACGCAAATGAACAAGAAAACCAAACCCAGAACTACATTTTAGCTAATGAACACCATGCATCACCACATCACCAAACTTAAACAGAATTGTCTAGTCTATATGCAGCACTTGCAAAACATAAAAAGATCGATCTTTGCCCTTCTCCTGTGTGCACCAACTTCACTGCTTGCTCTTATACTCTTTCTCTTACTTTTTTATAATGGTTTCACTGTTTTCTACTTTCACCTTCCCTTTCCCTCCAATCCTCAGCCAGAACCCGCCAATTTCTCACAGGAAAATCTTGCTAAAAATTCTTTCAGAAAGCTCCCAGCTTCAGTGATGTATGCAGTGAAAGAAGATACCCCACCCGTGATTTTAAAGACCCTTTTGCCACTTTTGCAAAACCCAGACATTACAATGATACCAATTAACCATTCTGTGGTTTTTAAGCCAAAGAAGACTCACAGATACGAAGATGTGAAGAGGATGCTGAGGTCTGCCGACAATTTAAAGCGGTTCTCAACAAGAGTAAGAGAATTCTTTGGGAATCATGGATGTAAGGTTAGGTTCTTTATGACTTGGATTTCTTCTTTGAAGTCGTTTGGTGATAGAGAGTTTTTTGCTGTTGAGAGTTTGTTCAGGTCTCATCCAGATGCTTGTTTGGTTATTGTTTCTAATTCCATGGATTCTGAAAGTGGGAGTCTTGTTTTAAAGCCATTTTTGGATAAACGATTTAAACTGATTGCTATTAAGCCTGATTTTGATTATTTATTCAAGGATACTCATGCTGAGAAATGGTTTAAAGGGTTGAAGAAAGGGAATGTTAGCCCAGGAGAAGTTTCTTTGGGTCAAAACATGTCTAATTTGCTTAGGCTTGCTTTGTTGTACAAGTTTGGTGGTATTTATATGGACACTGATGTGATAGTGTTGAAGAGATTTACCAAATTGAGAAATGTTATAGGGGCACAAACTATTGATCTTGAAACTAGGAATTGGAGCAGATTGAATAATGCTGTGTTGATTTTTGATAAGAAGCATCCATTACTCTTCAAATTCATCGAAGAATTTGCACTCACATTTGATGGAAGCAAGTGGGGTCACAATGGTCCTTATCTGGTTTCAAGAGTTGTTTCGAGAGTCAATGGAAGGCCTGAGTTTAACTTCACCGTACTGCCTCCTCCTGCATTTTATCCGGTGGATTGGAGTCGAATTAGAAGTTTCTTTAGAGGGCCTAGAGATAAGGTCCACTCTACATGGTTGCATAAAAAACTCGAGCAGATTAAAAGTGAAAGTTTTGCAGTTCACTTATGGAACAAGCAGAGCAGGGAGATTAAAGTGGAAAGTGGAAGCATAATCAATTATATAATGTTGGATTGTTGTGTATTCTGCAATTCTTCCAGCTCGAGTTTGTAAATTATCATAGAAAAAAATGATGAAAGTTGAAGTGTTGAAGATTTCTTTCTTGCTGTGGTTATGGACTAACTCAATCCATTCCACCATTACAGTGTTGATGAAGTTTGAAGAAAGAACCCAACGGGTTTTTTCTTATTATTTATTTGATGTGTATCTTGTTGCAAGATATGAAAATGGAACCTAATAAGAACCTTCTGTATCTACTGCGATTTTCAGCCGCCTTGCATTTATGATAAGGTGCAGAAATAGCTTAATTAATGTTATTTTCTTCTTTAATAAATAGTTTTGGTTTGTTGACCTGGTAGATAATGGACCGATCCAATCACTCCACTATTTCTTTGAGAAAAAATTATCCATTAAGAGCTATGTAATTTGCTGCATATTCTTGCACAGCATAAAAAATAACACCATTTGGACATTAAGTATTAAGCAAGGTTGAGTCTTCGAAGGTAACTCTGATTTGTCAGCACAAGTTGTGAATATGTAATCAGGTCGAAGACCATGCCTATTAAAATAAGTTTTGAAAGTGATTTTTCAGCCTCTATTAATACGGGCACCTACTTTCTAGACTCTCATGCACATCACCTATTTATTTTTGTTTGATTATCACCGATCCATATGCTTTAGACTTTGCATATTTGAGGTAGATTTACAATGGCATCCTGGGACATATGCTATGTCATTGAAATTTTTTTTTTTTGCTCTACTTTTCCCTGAAAAACCATTTACCACAGCTGCTGCTGACTAAACAATTATCTTGAACTTCAAACTTTCAAATCCCATTTAGTAAGGGAATTGTAAATCACTAATTTGATGACAAGAGACCATAATTTTCACTATATTCTCAGCTAAGTAGATTCAGTCCTGGACATTCCATGACATGATAGAGCCATAAACGTATGTTTCACCAGAATATGGTTACATGGCATGATCAATTTTAGTTTTTCTTTTTCTGTTTATAATCATGGGGTTCTTGCATCGTGGACAATCAAGTTCATGCAAATTTGATGGTTTCTGCACATGAAACTTAGGTGATCTGTCTATCAAATAGGAGCTTATTAGTGACACCCAAGCTGCTTGCTGATTGTTACCCTTACGAACTTGATCTTTTCAATATGACTGCAAGTGCTTAATTCACTCGGGGTTTTGGCTGTGTCCACCGATGATCGTGCTGCTTCCCTTAATTTCAATGGAATCTTTCTTTTCTCACAAAAGAAGGTATTGAGCATGAACTGTGAAAGGATGTTTAAATAACAACCTTGGCAATTGAAGTCAAGGAAACTATCTAAAATTAGGATGAACATGCTAGGCAATAGACTTTATGTGATTGTCAAAGTCTTGATGGATTAATTGCTGATCTCGCATGGAACCCCGTCTCAGTTGTTAGTCGGTCTGATAGTTTAATAGTGGGTGCGCATGGCTATAGTAACTGTACAGAATTCGGCCCATGCTGTGCCCACATTTTGTATTATTTCTGTTTTCACCCTTTAACATGGCTCCTGTGAACTTCACCATGAATTAGCAAAGATGAAGCTTCATGTCTTAACCATGTCTGCGTGTAGGGTTAGATTGGACGTAGCTCATGTTTGGATCAACATGAATGACGGACATTTATGTAAAAATTGATGGACCGTCTTGATGTTTTCCATCGTGTTCGCTAGCTGCATGTGGCTTTTATGACCTTTCACTTTCGAGCATTTTCAATCATGCATTATTCTTATTATTTTAATAACAAACAAAAGGATCAAAATAATAGAGTAATTGGATATTGTTCTTGCTAGTTTCACACTTTCACTAGATAAAACGTACATTTACCATTTTCGCATACACAACAATTACATAAGAGAACTTGCACACCCCATGGGAGGAAAAAGAAGAGAAACTGCTGGAGAACCTAGCAGTAACGCCATCAAATTTACACCAATGTCCATGTATGCACTCCTTCGTCTGTTGAATACAAATACTGGCGAGAGCAGATTTCTTAGTAGAAGCACAGTGGCAATTGCAAATCACTTGGGATAATTAGCAGATTCTGGCAGATTGCTTGGCATAATTGACAGATGCCGTCAAATTCCTTGGCATAATTAGCAGATGCAGAATCAATAGATTTAGTAGGCTCTTCTTAATTCTAAGGGATTTGAATATGTAATTACGTTTCCCTTGCTTGATTCTAGACTAAGACCATAATGCAACTCTTTGTTAAAACAATTCAATTAATATAAAAATAAAGACAGAAAGATAAAGAAGGTTAGAATTCTCCTCAATTAATTTGACTTAAAAGTTCTTCCTTTAATTTAAATACAGAGAACTTATATATAAGTTAAATTAAAAATATTATTTTATCCTTAATAAATAAAATAAAATAAATATATTATTTAACAACTCTTCTCAAACTCACGATATGATAACTACAAATATAAAAAATTTACCAATTAGAAAACAAAAACGAGAAATAAAATACAACTTGATAAAGAAATCTACAATTTGCAAAAAAAAAAAAAGAAACAAAAAGCAAAATAATGGTGTCATGCTTAAGATGATGATGAGTAAGATGACAATTAATCTCAATGTAATTAGTTTGTTCATGAGAAAATGAGTTGTGAATAATCTAAATAGAACTCTAGTTATCACAATACATAGGAGTAGGATAAGAAAGTAAAACTCTCATATAGCAAGTAACCAACATAACTAAATAATCTCATTAGTAGTAGATATCACAGCATAATGGTCTCTTTTAGTTGAAGATTGAGAAACAATAGATTATTTCTTACTCTTCCAAGAAATAAGAAAATCATCTAAAACAAAATACAGAAATCAGTAACCGATTTGCAATTTATGGAATCGTTGTTATAATCAATATCAAAGTATGCACACAGTTTCAAGAAAAAGGTGGATGAAAATAAAAGACTCTGAAAGATTATATCGTGAAGATATTGTAAAATACGAAAAACAACTACTTAGTGAACAATAGCAAGAGAAACAATAAACTAACTAATAACATGAATAACATATGCAATATTTGGATGAGTAATGATGAGATATATTATACTCCTAATAATAGTATAATATAAAGTAGGATTTGTCAAAAACAAACTATCAAAAGAAAAATACCCTGCATTAACTTTAATAAGAGTGTTTATAGTTTTATTATTAGTAAGTCTAACCCACTCAAGAATATCTGCAACATATTTCGATTGAGAAAGAAGGTAACCTTTAGGTGAGTAAACTACCTTAATACCCAGAAAATATATAAAAAAAAAACCAAATCCTTCATTTCAAACTGTTTAGCCAAAAACCAAATCCTTCATTTCAAACTGTTTAGCCAGCTCTATCTTCAAACTGAGATACCATCAATGTCATCACTAGTAATAATCATGTCATCAATATATAAAAATAAAATTATATAACATGTATTAGTGATAAATGAGCTTTTATATTTTCATGTAAAAATTATTTTGAAAAGCAATCGTTATTACAAAACTAAACGAACTTTTAATAATATGAAAGTCTTCACCATAATCTAGCTAAAGGGTGGGTAAGTGGGTAAGTGTAAAATGAATATTGTTATTAAATTGTGGTTTCTATTCAATAAATTAATATCAAGTTAACCTGATTGATTTAAATATAGATAAAAAATAATATCATTTTACATAATTTTTTTAAATGAAACAATTCATCTTAATAAAAATTTAAACAAGATAATTAGAGTTTACTTTATAAAGTTTTATTTAGATCTAATCAAGTTAATTAAATTTTAAAACAATTTATTAAGTTATTTATATTTTATTGGGTTAATATTTAAAATAATTTAGAATCAAACTCAACTTATATTAAGTTTTGAATTAATGAATTATAAAAGTAATTTATAAAATCAAGGCTAAATTTAATACGAGAATATTTAATTCGTGGGTGTAGATTATTAAATTTCTAGAGGAGTGAGTGCATTCCTCTCAAAATTGGGAATTATTATACGCACTCAATTTTCAAAGGGTTGGATTGAATTAGTGTGTTTATTTTTTTTTCCTATTTGGTTGTGTTTATAAGTTAGGAGAGTTTTATACGGAGTTTTGTTGTTGTCTTGAAAATTTTAAATATACTTTAAGTAAATTCAGGTCTTATTTTTTATTATTGCCATGTAATAAATTTTAAAATAATTTAATAAAAGCACATGTTATAAAAAAATATTTAAAAAATAATATATATAATTATAAAATAAATTTAAAAAAAATATTATCATGACAAACAAAATAGTACCATGAAAGTTAATAGCCAAATATAATATTTAACTATCAGAATTAATACTGGATTATAATAATATGTAAAAATATATTAGTGGTTTTTTTTTAAAATTAGTTAAAAAATTAAAATAATATTTATTTTTTATTTTTTAAAAATTATTTTTTTATAACAATATATAAAACAATTTAAAAGTATAAAAGTATTAATTAAAAAAATAAAATTTTTGAGAAATGTCGTTTGGGGTTGGGGCCGCGTCCCAAACCGTATTCTTCCCGCCTAAATGTTGGCATGCATTAACAAGCTCGAGGCTCGATCCAAGAGCCCAATGAACCAAGCATCCAGGCCCATATATAAGACAACAGGCCCTATTTAAACGCCTTCGCCATCATCCTGAAGCCAGATTCCCGTAAACACTCCTTTTTGTGATAAAAATCGCCATTAAAATTAATCTATTATTTTTTTCTAATTCACACGAAAACCATGACCGTAGAAACTCTGCCATATGAAAACCACGTAGTCTCCAATGGAGATCTAGCCTCCAAGAACCCTAACTCTACAAAGAAATCCAAAGAGAGCGAACGCCGTCGTCGCAGACGCAAGCAGAAGAAGAACAAGTCTCAGGCACCTGATGCTTCAGCCACCGCCGCTGCAGACGGAGACGACAGCGACGCCGCCAATGGTGATGATGGCGATGCAAAGGAGAACACCGATCCTCAACAGGTTCGTAGTTTAGTTCTAGGGTTTTCATGTGGTGGTAATGCTAGTGTCACTATCTATTTTTTTGAATCATTGAAGAATTTGAGGTAGTTTAGTTGATTTTGTGGTGTGAGTTGGTTATTATTGTTGTATGAATTTGTGGAATTAGGGTTTTATACTCCATTCTAGAAATGAGACGTCAGGGTTTTGCTTTTGGTAGTTTAGCTGATTTGAAGCTAGGGTTTTATATTCCATATAGTCTATGTTGGCATGATTTCCCGCTAATGCTGCTCTTTTTGATTAGCTTTTTTAAGAATGGGAAAAAATTACTTGTAATTATTGGGAATTTATGGTGCTGATTGTGGTAAATAAAATCAAGAATAAGAATCTGAAAATGATTTTGATGTTATCTTAAAAACAGTAAATGCTGATTTAAGCAAATGGGAGAAAACTTGGAGTTTATGACTGTCTCCGTTTCATTCTTTTCTGTAGCTTGTTGTCCTTAGGAATGTAATCAAGTTGCCACTCTTAGTTTCACTTCACTGTTTGTTTGGCAGTTCTTTGTATAATTAGACAGACTTTTTATGAATCAATGCCATCTTTGCTATTGCTTGGTTAATTTGGAGGACAGGTTAATTTGAAATTGTAGTAAAACAATGTGTTTATAAGTTGATTTCATTGTAAAAATGCAAGTTCTAATGTGTAGATTTCAACCTATCAACTTCTTATTTGGTCCAAACTTGTAGGTTATGGAGCAAGTTGTAATTGAGTATGTCCCTGAAAAGGCAGAGTTAGAAGATGGCATGGATGAGTTCAGGAATGTTTTTGAGAAGTTTAATTTCCTTCAAAGTGCTGGTTCTGAGGTAAAAGGATTGGTTTTTATTTTCTTTCCCTTTCTCTTTTGACAATTTATGCATTACCATTTCATGAGTTTTCTCCTTACAAGAACGGTTATCTGAATCCTATGTTCTCTTAATTCAAATAGGAGAATGATAGAAAGGATGAATCAATCCAAAATGCCGATGTCAAGAAGAAAACCGACTCAGATTCAGAAGAAGAAGAAGAAGATAATGAACAAAAGGAGAAAGGCGTGTCAAACAAGAAGAAAAAGGTTTGCTTTTATAGTGATGCAGTATTATTATTGCTGGCTTTTTTGCATTAATAGAATGAATAGTGGCTCCATTACTGAATGGTGGTTTTTTTCCAGCTTCAGCGGCGGATGAAAATTGCTGATTTGAAACAGATATGCTCCAGACCTGATGTTGTAGAGGTGCTATTGCTTTGTTAACGTTGCAGTGGTTTATTATTTTTCTGTTTTGTGTTTGGTTCTTACATAATGTTTACTTTCATCAGTTTTTGGTTATTCATCAAATTATTCACTTTTCAGGTCTGGGATGCAACTTCTGCAGATCCGAAGCTTTTAGTGTTTTTGAAGTCATACAGAAATACTGTTCCTGTTCCTAGACACTGGTGCCAGAAAAGGAAGTTTTTGCAGGTTAGTAATTCTTGTAAAAGTAGCTCAATGGATCAGAATATGCATGATAAATGGGAAGGTATACCAGGAGAGGTTTAGGGATGGGGTGAGGAAAGATAACACTCGATGAGGTTTCTCTTATATGTATACATGTGGTTCTTGCAGGGGAGCGGCTGTGACAATCATGGAGCCCTGACTTGTATGTGTTTGGCAAACGTGACGTTTAAGTGATTTCTCTTTTAATATATATTATAGTGCGATTTGAGACGTAGATACTACATGAAACGTAATTTCTTGCAAGACCAGGCCGCAGGAGGTTCCTGCTGGCCATGTTATGCCAAGAGTCTCAGTATGATCTAGCTGTTATGAAATATCTCAAATTCAGCAAACCTTCAAACCTTGGACTTAAATTTAACCTCTGTTTAAATTCTTATTAACAACTGGTTGCTCCTCTAGGTCATCTGAGACTCTTTAACACATTATAAACAAATGGAATGCTCCTGCTGCCTGATCTGCAAGTTAATATGTTTCTTTGTATGCTACGTGTCAGGGAATTTTATTTTTCTAGTAAGATTTTGACATACATTTGTAAGCTACAGAATGGGGATTTTTTTTTCCTGCTACTGAGGTGCTAATTAATCTTTTTTGAATTTTCAGATGCCTTTCCATTGTGCTTAATGCTGGGGCTAGATTTGTATAACTTTATTTATTATTCAAATTATTTTTTAGCATGAAATAACCTGAACTGGATGTCAATTTATTCTGATAGCACTTATTTTTGCAAAGTTGGCATCTCATCAGGTTTTTGATTGGTTTTGCAGGGTAAGCGTGGTATTGAAAAGCAACCTTTTCAACTTCCTGATTTTATTGCTGCAACAGGAATTGAGAAAATTAGACAGGTAACTTCATTGTTATGATGTATTCACTATTATAATTATGCAGTTATGTTTCACATGCTCATATTTGTCATGATGTAGAAGGTATCATTGCTGCTGGCTTTTTTGAACTTATGCATATTTTAATTGTCAGAAAAGAATCCTTTCATCAGATCTCTGATGACTTCTTAACAGTAGTTCTTGCATGATACCATACTGGTGCTCTGATGCTACGAGTTATTCACATGGTCATGCTTGTCATGGTGAGAATAACCATTGCTACTCCGTTTTCTGCTCATATACAGTCTCTTGCCATCAGAAAAAAAAAAAAAAAATCTTTCTTTGGCTTTTTGATCACTTGATCCTTGCTCAAGTGATCCAGTTTTTCCATAATACCACAACAGTTTTTGATCTTTTCTTGCACTCAAAGCAACAATTAAAAAAAATTTCAGCAAATCAATTTGATTTCCCACCCTCTCTTTACTTTATTGTACTTGATACCATTGGAGATTAAAAAGGAAATTTCAAACTTTCTCAACTAATATGTCATTATTTGAATTGTTCAATGACACGAGAATGCCAGCCATGGGCACTGTTGATTTGGTCTTGATATCAATACTGCCTTTGAGATATTTCATATAGAATACATGGTAATATGATGACTTTCCAAATTAATTATCGCTATTGATTAATAGCTTGATATTTATGTGAAAATTAAATTTTGGAATTTCATTATTGCTGAGGGAATCTATTGAATAGATCATCTCTGAATAATATTGCCATTGAATTGTCAATTTTTGTATATTTTATTTACTTGTGGATTTTAAGAATCCTAGTTTCTTGTGGAGTCATCCCTTGTGGATTTCAAGGGTTTAGCCCACTGGATTCTAGGGGTTTTGAATCCCTCTTCTCATTCTACAGCAATTGTTATTCACCTTCACTTGTGCAGGCTTACATTGAAAAGGAAGACGGTAAGAAGTTAAAACAAAAGCAACGTGAACGGATGCAGCCAAAGATGGGGAAAATGGATATTGACTATCAGGTTCATTGCATTTATGCATTTGCTTTCATTTTAGGACCTTGAGATGTTTCTCTGCCAATTTTTGCTTTTCTGTTTACATTATGGTTTTTGTTTGTTAGGTTCTCCATGATGCTTTTTTCAAGTATCAAACAAAGCCAAAGCTGACAATGCATGGTGACTTGTATCATGAAGGAAAAGAGTTTGAGGTATTTTTTTAATACCATGCTTCTTCTATGCTTGCATGTTTCTGTTTCATGTTAAAAAATTAGATGGCTATGTTTATTATTGTTTTGTTGATATCAGTGAATTTGTTTATTTTTATACTACAGTAAGAGAATCTTCTACTTGAAGTAAGATGAAGGAAATATTTTGAAGCTCGTTAACCAGTTTCTGTAGATACTTGTGTAGTATGAAAGTCGAGTATAGGGCATAAGAAATTGGCTCTTGAAAAACCTTGTGCATAAACTATAAAATTTGATTGTTTCGCAAGGCAGATTTGATCTTATTACTTTTACAAGAGCTTTGCAGCTATGCTTTCATCATACTTTGGACAAAATTAAACCTCATGGTTTTGATGCATTAATTATGGTTGTTTATCTTAAAAGAAAAAATATGACATGATAAATATGCTATACATTCACCACACCTTGGCCAAAATTAAACCACATGGTTTTGATGCAGTAATTATGCTTTTATATCATAAAAGAAAAAAAAAAGAGATGACATGATAATAAATCTTCATTTTATGGGCTTAAGCTTGCTACAAAATAATGAAAATGTTGAGGGCATATATGTGATATATTTCATTTGTGATTTAATTTTTCCTCTTATGTGCAGGTAAAGCTTAGGGAGATGAAGCCAGGCAGTCTTTCACAAGAACTTAAAGAAGCTCTTGGTATGCCGGAGGGTGCACCTCCTCCCTGGCTTATTAACATGCAGGTCAGATTGACTGTAACATCCTGTACTTGATGTTGAAGTTCACTGCTTGTCTGTAGTGGTACGCATTTCACTTTTTACCTGTATTTCTAGTGTACATATTGACTGATATGCCTCTTCTAGAGATATGGCCCTCCTCCATCATACCCACATCTAAAAATTCCTGGACTTAATGCTCCTATTCCTCCTGGAGCTAGCTTTGGATATCATGCTGGTGGCTGGGGCAAGCCTCCTGTTGATGAAGTAAGCTGTTTTCCTTGTTCTGACACATTTACATGTTTCATATTATGTCCCTATTCATCGGCCCAAAATTATTTCAATGCACAACTTATTTACTTCCATCAATTGTGAACAGTACGGGCGCCCTTTATATGGAGATGTTTTTGGGGTTCAGATACAAGAACAGCCCAACTATGAGGTACTTTCCCTAATTAGTTTCTCCTTTGCAATTTGGATCATCAATCATTTCTGATTGTATAATTTGCTACTAGTTCTAATCTCTGCTGGATTCCAATGCAGGAGGAGCCAGTAGATAAGACCAAGCATTGGGGTGATTTGGAGGAAGAAGAGGAGGAGGAAGAGGAGGAGGAGGAGGAAGAGGAGGAGGAGGAACAGCTTGATGAAGAGGAGTTGGAGGATGGTGTTCAATCTGTTGATAGCCTTTCAAGGTATTGGGTTGAAATCCTCACTTTTTGATGTTTACTAGTTCCTGCACCTTGCTTGCAATTATGTTTATTGTTTGTTAATCAAGGTCATTGTGCATAAGCATCATGCTGCCAGCTGTTCCTTCTATGCGTGCAATTGTGTAGTTCATCAAGATCTCATGATTGTGTGCTATTGGCCATTTCATTACTTTTAAGCACACTGTTTTGCCAATGTCTATCTAGTATTACATCTTCTTTTTTCTCGTCATGTTGAAGGTACATGATTTTATTCAGTGAACTAAATTGGTTTTCCTTGTGCAGCACACCAACTGGAGTTGAGACTCCTGATGTTATTGACCTTCGTAAGCAGCAGAGAAAGGAACCTGAGAGGCCTCTTTATCAAGTAAGTTTCACCATTCAAAATTGTGTTAGTTTCATGCGAGTTTATACTTAACTAGAGACCTTTAGCATTTTGATGAGAAATCTAGTTCTGATATATGTTTTTTCTCCTTGCCTATCTTAAAGGTTCTTGAAGAAAAACAAGAGAGAATTGCTGCAGGGACTCTACTTGGAACAACACACACGTATGCAATATAACTAAACTACCTTCATTGTGTGTGTGGTGTCTTGTCTTGTTTAATATTGTTCTCATTCTTCAACTTGATTTTGCTTGCAGATATGTGGTTAACACTGGCAC
This sequence comes from Populus pruinosa, assembly GCA_026413675.1. Taxonomy (NCBI): domain Eukaryota; kingdom Viridiplantae; phylum Streptophyta; class Magnoliopsida; order Malpighiales; family Salicaceae; genus Populus; species Populus pruinosa. The sequence goes on along the minus strand of CM048602.1, from coordinate 4,229,004 downwards.
CCAGGACAAGACAGCAGCCAAAAGGGTTAGTAATGCACCGGGGATTTTGTTACCTTTTGTATTTGAAGGGAGTTAAATTTAGTAACAGATGTTCAAATAAAAGAACCAGCCTTCACAGTTTCTGTTCTGATTGTGCATATTTTTGGCACTAAAGTAAGAGTAACGTGTGTCAATCTCATGCAGGTTGATCTGCTTAGAGGTCAGAAAACAGATAGAGTTGATGTTACTCTACTACCCGAAGAATTGGAAGTTATGGATAATGTCTTACCCTCGAAGTAAGTGGAACTCTTGTAAATGCTTGTCGTCAAATTATGAATGCTGTCTAATATTGGTTTCGAACTTTGGTGCATTTGACAGATACGAGGAAGCAAGAGAGGAGGAGAAGCTGCGTAGTCAGCGAGAGGATTTCAGTGACATGGTTGCAGAGGTTTGCCATTTTTCAGATAAACTAGTTAATGATTTAATTGGAGTAGCTGGCTAGACCTCTCAGTCCAGATATGCCTAAAACTTGAGAGGTAGCATTGATCGCCATTAATAATTTAGGATATTGACATCTTTACCGTTTTTATTTAATCTTTTTGCAGAATGAGAAGAAGAGGAAGCGTAAGATGCAGGAAAAGGATGGGAAATCGAAGAAAAAGGATTTCAAATTCTAAGGTGGTTATGCTTATTAGGCTGCTAGAAATGGAGGTCAACAGTCTCGAGAGAAATTAATTACAAGCATATTCTGGTTAATTCAGCCTGCACCAAAACACTTGCATGAGATGATTTCCTGAATTCTCAGCTTTGTTGTATGGGTTTTGATATAATATATGAAGAGCTGCCAGCAAATGTCACTTGTTTCACCACGCAATCAATCTCTAAACTACGCTCTTGATTTCTCTTATTACCATGTGGAGATACGGTTAAAATATCGGAGTATGTGACAACCACCTCTCTAAATGGAGAAGTAGAAAATTTTCCACGGAATCCTTAAAAGAAGGGATGGCAATGGAAGCTAGCTAGCTAGCTTTCAAGAGGCTAAAACCAGGAGGAACGAATCGAGCTATGTTTTGATTAATGAAAGGGATTCCTTAATAACAAACTTTATTTTGTTAAAAAACCTGCTCCCGGTCTCATTCATTCTCCTTGGACCCGGCACCACCTCCTCCTGTCAAACTATGAGTAGAACTGGCAAGCTTATTCAAGCTCTCGCTTGTATGTGAAAATTTATCCATTTAAATAGGGATTTGTACACGACGGCACTTTAAAACAAAAAAGAAAAGTGGTAGAATTCGATATCTGCTACTCGGCATAAAGAGAAAATGATACATGGAGGGAGGACCACAACCCAACCTTTTTTGAACATTAAGCATCTTGACTAATTGGAACCTTTAAATTTCAATTTAACCATAGTCTTTGTTTTGTTTAGATTAAATCATATATAAGTTTTAAAAATATTGTAGGGATAGTAGTTAAAGAAGTGGTAAATACAAGGGCCCTTATAATTAAATAAAAAATATTTTTTTTACAATAAAATGAAATGATTTTATATTCTAATCAGTATAATTAAATTCAATTATAAAAAAAAATAGACTTTTATGAATTATTAACTGAATTCAAATCATAAATTTAATTTGATATATATAATTTAGTTTAATACAGGCTGTTAGTAGTATTCTCATAATCCTTCATGATAGCTCATAGCATTAAAGCTACTTCCCTCTTAAGCAACGAGAGAACAGTATGAACTCTCAACGCGCTAATCATGCGATTGTAAACATAATAATAAATCATGGAACTCAAATGCCCTTTTTAAGCTGTTATAAAAATTACTTTTTAGTTTTAAAAATATATTAAAATAATATATATTTTTAAATTTTTTAAAATTATTTTTAATATTAATATATCAACTCAATCCACAAACATACAAACCTAATTTTAAATAAACAATTTCATCTTTTTATAAACCGCTATATGGGGCCCAAATAGCGTACAAATAGCGCACTTCACTCATGGATTCCACACACAAATATATATAGTAAAAGAAGAAAGTCTTGATCCACACCATTTCATGCCAAAACGAAATCGAAATCTACGAAGATGTGGATGTTTTGGTTTCTGTATCAGCCACCACAACTTGACTTGGGATCCAATCAATCCCATGTAACAAAAGAAGATTAAAAAAAAAAGGTGGGGAAGAAAACGAAATGTCATGAAATCCATGATTCAGATAAAGACGAAGGTACACGTAACAGTAAACAATGATACCATCAGACGGCCTTGTGGCTATGCCTCATGTTTGACACTTGATACAGGGAAAAAAAAACATCTCACAGCAGCGCATGAAAGCGACCCTCCTCCTTCCGCACGAAGTTTTCTCTGTGAACAAAGAATCTAATATTTGGCACTTGTACCTGTTGTTGACACCAAAATCTAAGCTTTCAGCTAGACGTCCATGCAGCATGACTCCTCACCGCACTTTAATCATATTCCTTTCTTCTTCAGTCCCTTGCCTCCCTCCCCTCATGGACCCACCACCGTCCCCTCCTCCACAGCAATTCGCAGCCCGCATTTGGAAGGGTATGAGTGGATAATAATAATTTCATGAACAGAAATCATACATCTCCAGTAGCTAGTGTGATTCTATGTGTCTGGCTATGTAGGGGACGATAGGGTCCTCCGGTGCTCACCACTAGTCTGTGCGGTGCCCTTGATTTGAAGCATCACTCTTAACAGGTTTGATGGACTTGGGCTGTCATCTCTCAGATTTTCGTCAACTTGATAAGATTCATTGATGCTTAGTCTGAATGTTCCAAATGCTGCAGTGAATATTCCTTCGATTTAAGTTTCAGAGGCAAACTTCTGGACATGATATGATATTCACACGCGTTGAGAAAGAAATTAACGGTTTGCAGCGTCTTAAAAAAGTGTTTTTTTTATAAAAAAAAAATATTTTTTAATTTTCATATTAATATATTTTTAATAATTTTAAATCATTTTGATGTCTTTATTAAAAATAATTTTTTAAAAATAAAAAATAATTTTAATATATTTTAAAATATAACTATTATTATACTCTCAAACACTTTCTAATAAATCTCATTATAACCTAATTATGAAAGAATCATATTAGTTAATTGTTAGATAAAATCTTAAAAAATTTATATTATTTTTTAATATATTTACTTAAATAAAATCTCAAATAAAAATTAATATTAAAAAAATATTTTAATCTAAGTATTTATAGCTTCTTTAATTTTTCATTATAAAAGCAATTTTGATAAAAAATTAAATAAATTTTAAATTTTTATTTGTTTGAGAATAATTTTTTTTTTGTGTTTTGCAGATAATTTTAATATATTGATATTAAAAATAAATTTAAAAAATATTTTTTAATATATTTTTAATTATAAAATACTTTAAAAAAAATAACAAACAGGTTATTAATCCTAACACGCGAGATTTTAAGCAATCTTTTTTTTATTACGATGCGACACTAACTAGCAAGTGTATACATCTAAGGATTGCTATTTGCATGGTCCGCATGAAACTAAATTGATATATTGGTTAGGTTTCTATCACAAATAATTTAGAATAGTCAAATATTCTTCATAAAGCCATTCATATTCTTCCTTCCTTAGTTATTTTCTCAGCATCTTCTGCTTTCTGAATCAAAGCCTAAGTCTAGCCAGATATTCCCACTAAAAATTGTTGGTGAAATTAATTATCAGCATTGTTGTAACTTAATTTTGGATTCACTAAAATTGTTTTGAATGTTATTTTATCTTATTGTTCACGACAAAAAAAAATATAATAAATAAAAAAAGAGAAAAAAAAAGAGTTTAAAATATATTTTCTCGAGTCAACCGTCATTTTCTGTCAAAACTGAGTCCACCAGGTCAATACGGGTTAAACAATATCGACCGGGATGAAAAATGAGTTTCAGGACGTTTCGGGTCAAAATCGTCATTTTCTGTCAAAACCGAATCCATCGGGTCAATATGGATTCCACCATGTCGACCGCGATGAAAAATGAGTTTCGGGCTATTTCGGGTTAAAACCGTCATTTTCTGTCAAAACCGAGTCCATCGGGTCAACACGGGTCCCACCATGTCGACCGCGATGAAAAATGAGTTTCGGGCTGTTTCTGGTCAAAACCGAGTCCACCGGGTGAATACGGGTCCCACCATGTCGACCGTGATAAAAAATGAGTTTTGGACTATTTCGGGTCAAAACCGTCATTTTCGGTCAAAACCGAGTCCACCGGGTCAATACGGGTCCCACCATGTCGACCAGGATGAAAAATAAGTTTCGGGCTGTTTCGGGGTCAAAACTGTCATTTTCGATCAAAACCGAGTCTACCGGGTTAATACGGGTCCCACCATGTTGACCGCGATAAAAAATGAGTTTCGGACTATTTTTGGTCAAAACTGGTATTTTTGGTCAAAAAACCCGATCCATTGAGTTGATACCCGTATAAAAAAGTTTTTTTTATAATTTAAAATTGATTTTTAGCGGATGAAAAACTTTTTATAATACTGATTTGAATTTTTAATTTTTACCCCTATAAATAAATATTATTATTATTATTTAGTATTATTATATATAATAAGACAAATAGTAATCGGTGAAAGTTAAAAATTTTAACGATCCGTAATTCAAGACACATAGGGGAGAAAAAAATAAAAATAAAAAATTCATTCTGTATTTGCAATTGTGAATCGAGCATTACTATTTGGTTACTATTTGGATACTATTTATTTTTCTTATACTTTTTCTGCACCCTAGTAAGATGTTAAATTTTTTTTAATAAATTGAAAAATACCAAAAATATCCCAACCATTAGATCTAATAGTATTTAGATCTGAGCCTTTGATTTCTTAGGATACAATAGGCTTTACCACACCAGATTAAAACCCAAATCAATCTCAGTCTTTCAAATAATCTGTCCTTCGATCCGGTTGCGCCACGTCAGCAGGTGTACCAAGCACTCGGTACACCGCGACACACCAGATCGCAGCCCATTCACTTCTGACTGTCCGATCAGCTTAAAGATCAAACGAATCACAGCCGCACGATCTGTTCATCCGAGATCCAGCGGTTCACAGCCGCACGATCCCAGAGCTTCTCTCTCCTCTCGACGGCGATTCTCTCTCTCTCAGCCGATCTACCATTTCTGGCTGTTTCAAGCCGCGAAACCACCACAGAAACGTGAATCGCCTCCTCTGAAGCAAAACCCCGGTCGTTTTACACTTTTTCACCGACGATTTTGGCTGGAAAAAGGCCGCGACCGACATCGGCCAATCGACCTTCAAGTCATTGATTCTTCCTTTTCAACCATCAACGGCCAATAAGACCACCACCATCAGAATTCGCGTCCTCAGATCTACCAGAATCGACCATCTTTTGGCCGGAATCTCACCGGAAAATTTCGCCGTCGTCAACAGTAACCGCGCGTGAGACACACGCGCCGCCAGTGGCATTTTCATAAATTTTCAATAAATCCGAGGGTATTTCAGTCTTTTGCCTACACAGGGGTACCCAGGTAATTTTCTATGATATTTTATGGTATTTTTTGATATTTTTATATATAAATACTTATAAATTTTTGCACGTGAAAAAACAACAAAAAATAAACAAAAAATAAATAACGACGCGGGTTCAATACCTATTTTATCATATCATTGTTCATAGATCAAAAACCCAATTTTCAAGAATTGATATATCTATTTGTCAATGATATCAAAATAATTTTTATTTTATAAAATAAATATTATTTATCGACACGTCTCTTTTATTTATAGAAAAGGACCGATGTCAAAAATTTAAATACCAAATATGGATTATGTCCATTATTATTTATTTTGATAAATCAGACATAACTCTCCTTTTTAGGGATAAACGTCGATATTTTAGACAAAATCTCCTAATTTTAGGGACTGATGTCATTTTTAACGTGTCTCCTATTTTTAGGGACCGACGTTAACCATTTTAAAAAATTTACAAATAAGCTCAAAATATAATAGTATTTGAATCAAAATAAGAAAAACACATAAGTAAAGGTAACTTTTCTCTGAAAGGATGTTTTAAGGGTGGTGTCTACCTTCCCTTAATCATAACTAACTCAGTACCCGAATCTCTGGGACCAGTATCTAATTTTAGATTTCTAGTTCTCTCAAATTACTAGATGGTAACTCCAATAAAATTTTTATTTCTCTCGATCAAATAAAAATTAAATTTGTTTTTTATTTAAAAAAAATAAAACTATCGTCCAACATCGTGCAGCAAAAAGTATCATGTTTCAGGGTCTCCAATTCGAAAAGAACAAAGCTTTACAGAACAGCTCCACAGAGGAATTCTGACAAGGCTAGAGCTGTTATCAGCAGCAGCTGCTTTTTGATTCTTTCATGGAAGCAATCAAAATTCAAAACAATTTCATAGCTGACTGCACAAGAACATGCTTTAAGGAATGCATACATGCATGCATCTATGTATAATGACAATTGTGTGTTAAACTGGTTCATGTTTTCTTTATTCAATACGACAACCTTTGTCGATTTTGTGTTCCTATCATGGTATAAAGTGATTTTTGATAGAATATATATATATATATATATATATATATATATAAAATTGTTTATATTAATATATTAAAATTATTCGAAAACATCTAATAAAACACTAATTTTAATATTTTTTAATTTAAAATGAAAAACAATTTGAAAAATGCTTCAAAAAAAATATTAAAACACAAAAACAAATACTCTCGAGAATCATTCATATATAGTTATACCCCGTTAATTATGGATTATGGACTATATAGAGTATTAACTTCGTTTAAAGTAGATGTTTTGAGATTGAAACAAGACAAGAAACCTCGCCTCTTCCATGACCCAAGAGAAATGTACATTGTCCAAGCAAATATAAAAGCCTAGGGTTTCAGCGTTGTGATAAAAAGAAACTCCTATCTTGAAAGCAAATTCATTTGGCTACCTTTCTTCTTCATTTCTATATATATTTTTAACAGAATTCATGATTGCAAACCATTCTTTATAACCTTTGTTTTTACTTTTTCAAAATGAGTATGAACCTTTTCATCTGTAAATCTCCTCCATTCTCATCCTTCTGGGGATTTCAAGCTGGAACTTTCAAATGAAAACCCTAAGAGAAAAATAAATTATTTATCACTGTACTGGACTAAATCTCTACTAGGTATATGATCACTACGTATGGGATTTTTAACCCTACATCCTGATGATCACCACGACCCGTTTCGTACAAACTGTTGTATACACATATTTTCGCTGATTAGCTCTGATATTCAAATGCTGATTTTATGAGATCATTAACCATTTTGTCAAACCTAGCTAGCTCGATGTCGAATTTGGATTGATCTGTTGTTCTGAGCATGTGGAATATTGCTTGCCATGTTGTGATGGTCCTTTACAATGGTCATAAGCCATGATGTAACATCTAGATTTATCAATTGCATGAACGAACGCAAGGGAATTGCAGTTGACCATTCAAGCACACCAACCTTGAGAATCCACGATCGATCCACCCTGGAATTCCACGAGTGGTCCAACCGGATAGGCCCTCTTGATGCGGCCACACATCCAATGACAATCTTTGGATCATTATATCTCACATTAAATCTATCATATTTAGTTGGTTAATGACAATGATAGTAAGTGATTGTTTGAGAATATTGTTTTTTTTTTATTTGAAAATATATTAAAATTATTTTTTTTATTTTAAAAAAATTATTTTTAATATCATTATATCAAAATAATCTAAAAATACAAAAATAATATTTTAAAATAAAAAATAAATTTTTTTATTTTTTAAAATTTACTTTTAAAATATAATAATAATCAAACATTAAATTAGTGTTTATTTGAAAACCCAGTATAGTTCCCTCAAATTTTGAAAAAAACATTTTTGCTAAAAGTTATTTTTAAATTTTCTTAATGTATTAATCTTAAAAATAGTTTTTTAATAAAAAATATTATTTTAATATATTTTTAAATAAATAATATTTTAAATCCTACTGACATAATTTAAAACCTCTCCTGAATGCTTTAATGCTTTATTTATCATGTCCCGATGGAGTTAATTTAATTAAACTATGAACAATTATTCGGAGAAAAATTCTTCATCATGACATCCTCTGATTTCGAATGATAACATGCTAGTGAACTCACTATCCACGTAGAGCCACCGAGGAGGTGGTTGTCCGAGACTTGAAATCATAATAAATTCTTGATATGATCAGTCAAGATGAGCTTAATATTAATTAATAAGAAATGTTTTTAATTAGTCCCTCAGCTGGACGGATTAGACCAGTTCATATGGAGCATGATTCATTATTAAGCTAAGCGAAGCTAACCTAAGCTAGCCATGGCATGTCACTTTCTAAATTGTTCGACAGACATTCTGTTTTGTCGTTATTGATGATGTACGTGGAAATGCCCATAGAAAGTCACTTTACCTAACCAACCGACCACATATTTGATTTCTACTTATTCACATTCCCTCGAAAACACATTCAACGAAGGCTTGATTTTGTTCAGATAAGCTTGAACTTAATAATATTTTATGCCTTGTTCGTGGCTTGATCATATACATGTGGCCCTCGTGGTCCTAATTGTATGTGACGGCCACCTAATTAGAAATAATTCTCTCAATTCCTTGGCAACATATGATGAAAAAATAAAAATTAATTTATAAAAAGATAAAAAATAAATCATAAGATTCAACATTAAATCATAAAATTAAAAAAAAATCAAATAATTAATAGGAAAATTACCTACATATACAGGTTTAAGCAGCCCAAGTGCTTGGAATAAAGACAGTACCTAATGCCTAACCAATTTTTTTTTTAATGATTATCAATTCATTTTTTCCCTTGGAATAAAGACATTACTTAGTGCCCTACCAATTTTTTTTCATGATTATTAATTTATTATTTTTTAAAAAATAAAAAATTTATCATTCTCTTCATAAAATTCAACTATCACAGAGATGGTTGAAAAATTAAAAAAAAATAATTTTTGAATCTAAAATTTTATTTTTCAACTATTTTTTATTTAAAAATATCCAAAAAAACTTTAAAGATTTAAATAAATTTATTTATAACATTAAATAACCAAAAAAATAATTAAAAAAAAATCAACCAGATTGATAAAACCATGTGAGTCCAAAACTACCATATCATGCAAGTTAAAGGTTAAATAATATTATAGAATTTTTCTTGTCAAATAAAATTATTCAATATAAGATAGATTTTTTTTTTATTAAAATCAATATCATTCAAGCTAGTTTATCTCTTCTCTTTGTACTAGGGAGTGAACAATGGAGAAAATAATCTTTTAAAGCATAATAAAAATTGTCATTAATGTGGGGTTAGCCATATATTTTTTCTATGTTTTATATGTTAGTTTTTTATTTTTAAAATTTGTATTTTAAGCATAATTTCAAGCTTAGTCTCTTCTAATTAGGCTATAAATGGATATAAATGAAAAAAAATTGAAATTCATGAAAAAAATTTGATTTAGTTGACTGTTTACACTGCTTGACTCTCAAATAGATTACAAGTAATCCTCCAAATTGAGTTACCTTGTAATCCACCTAACCATCACTAGTAATTGATCATTTATGGACTAATGATCCAACAACTTTGATACAAATATGATATCCAACAGATTCGATACAAATTATAACAAATAATAGCTAGTATCCTTTGTGATATTAGCTACTGCTTCTTATAATTTCTCTGTATAGTAAAATTAGATAAATTAGTGGTTACTTTGGTGACCTCTTACAATTAATACTATATTTTAAGTTTAAATACTCTAGAAATAAGATTTAAATTAGTAATTTTCTTAAATGCAAGAACTCATCATCACTAAATTAAAAGCTTATTAATATATATTTTTTATTTCATTATATAGAACATCTTCAGATCACCTTGTTAAATAATATTTATATAGACTTATTTATTAAGGGTAAAATAGTATTTTTAGTTTAATCTATACATACTTTCTTTATATTTAAGTTAACACTAAGAACTCATAATAAATATATAATTGAGAATTTTAGAATTCTTTTTATATTTGATCTTAATTATTTTAAATGATATTAGAGCTGGTTTTTATGGAGTGATATTTTATCTTCTACTTCTGTAAAATTTAGTATTTTATTAGTTTCTGCAATTATTTTGGTATTTTATTTTCCCTTTAGCTTTTGCAATTTGATATTTACATTCAGTTTCTGTAAATTTATTTTTTTTAGTAATCATATAATTTCAAGAAGATATTTATTTAATTTCTATAATCTCTGTTTAGTTTCTATAATTTAGTATTTAGTTTTTCATTGCTTTTGCATTATGGTTCTATTTGAGTACTGATTATGGCTACTAAAAGAGATGATTTGTTTTAGTCTGTGAGTGTGAGGTTGGATAGGAAAAACTATTCATATTGGAGTTATGTAATGATAATTTTTTTTAAGGATAAGAAGATGTGGGATATGTTAGTAGAACTTATTTGGTACTCAAAAACACTGAAAAAGGAGATACTGCTTCAATAGATACATGAGAAACAAACAATGCAATGATTATTACTTGGATTAATAATTTTGTTTAGCATTTTATAAGTATGCAATTGGCGAAGTATGAGACAACAAAAAAGGTTTGATATCATCTGCAATGGTTATTTACACAATCAAATTTTTTCCTCTCTCTTTTTTGTTTTGTATAGGATCTACAATCTCAGAAGCTGATTAAGACAAACAGTAAGGAGAATGAAATATACATTTTGGATGAGTTAAAAATATCAGTTCCTATTGTTGTTACTATTACTATTGATTTGTTTTTTTAGTCATTCATCTTCTAGTTTTTATTTATGGTATTCTCGTTTAGGACATGCTTTGTCTTCTTGTTTGATATTTTTGACATCTACAAGAGCTTTATAAAGTTTAAAAACTTATGACATTTCTGATTGTGGTGTATGTAATCTGATAAAATTTTTCATTTTACTTTTTAATTAAAGTATTTCTGTTTCTTCTTCACCATTTAACTTGATTCATTTTAATGTATGGGGACTTTCTCCTGTTGCCACAAAAAAAGAGTTTCAATATTATATCTCTTTTATTGATTATTATACTTGTTATTGTTGGGTTTATTTAATTAAACATCATTATGAATTCTTTGAGATATATACATCTTTTTAAGCTCTTATCAAAACTCAATATTTTACTGTGATTAAATGTTTTAAGTGTTATTCAGGTGCGAAATACATTTTTAATAAATTTTATCATTTGCTTACCCTAGATGGAACCATCCATTAAATTTCATGTACAGATACTTCTAAGCAAAATAGTGTTGCTGAAAGAAAACATAGGCACATTGTCAAAACTACTCATTCTCTCTTGTTGTTTGTTTTTGTTTCTAATAAGTTTTGGGGAGAAGATGTTCTTGCTATTGTATGTTTGATTAAAACAATTTCATCTTCTCACAATTTAGGTCTATCTTATTTTGAAAAGTTATATGAGTTTGTCTCTGATTATTCTTTATTTAGAGTTTTTGATTGTACTTGTTTTGTTTTTCATCCTCATGTAGAAAATAATAAGGTATCCTCTCGATCTACTATTTATGTCTTTCTAAGTTATGGTGAAGGCAAAAAGAGATATTATTATTTTGATCCAATAACTCAAAAAATTTGCGTGTCTCGTTATGTTATATTTCTTGAGCATATACCTTTCATTTCTATTCCATTCATTACTCATAGCTCGATTAAACCTGATCTTATTCGTATAGACCCCTTTTATGAGGATTCTAATAATAATACCTCTCCTTATGTTTGACCAATTTGTACTCATAACTTTGCAGATACTGATACTTTACTTTTTAGCACATCTGAAGCTCTATTCTCACATACAACCCCTTCAGCTTCATCTGAGATTGTAGATCCACTCTTCGTCAGTCCATTCACATTTATAAATCCATAAAACTACTAGATTTTGCTTTTTCCTTTTCTTTTCATCATTTAATTCTTTTTTTTAGCTTCAATTCATTGTCTTTTTAAGCCCTCTTCCTATAAAGAGGTAATTTTTTATCTGCTTTGATAGCAAGCTATGAATAAAAAACTTTTTGCTTTGCATAAGACAACTACATGGGATCTGGTTTCTCTACCTCCTAGTAAAAGTTTGTTAGTTGTCGTTGGGTGTATAAGATCAAGATTAATTTTGATGAGTCTATTGAGTGATACAAAGTCATACTAGTTATAAAAGGATACTTTCAACAATATGGTATGGAATATAAGGAAACATTTACCCCTATTGAAAAAATAATCACTATTCATACTTTTATTATCGTAGCTTTAATTTGTCAGTGGCATATTTCTCAACTTGATGTTAATAATACCTTTTTGAATGAAGATCTTCAAGATGAAGTTTATATGGCACCCCTCTTAGTATTTTACATGACTCTAGATATGTTTTTAAGATTAAGAAATCATTATATAGTCTCAAACAAACACCTTTTATTTGATTTGAGAAATTCTATATTGTGATCTCATCTCTTGGCTTTATTTTTAGTAGTCATGATTCTGTTTTTTTTATTAAATGTACTAATGCAGGCCATATTATTTTATCTTTATCTTTATATGTTGATGACATGATTATTACTGGTGATGACATTGTTAGTATTTTATTTTTAAAGACAAAGTTGGTTAGACAATTTGAAATGAAGAATTTAGGTTATCTTTGATATTTTCTGAGTATTGAGGTAGCATACTTACCTAAAGGTTACCTTCTTTCTCAATTGAAATTGTTGCATATATATTCTTGAGCGGGTTAGACTTACTGATAACAAGACTGTAGATGCTCTTATTGAGATTAACGCAAAGTATTTTTTTCTGATGGTTTATCTTTGATAGATCCTACTTTATATCATATTATTGTTAGGAGCTTAGTATATCTCACCATTACTCATTCAAATATTGCATATGTTATTCATGTTGTTAATTTGTTCGTTGTTTCTCCTACTATTGTTCATTGGACAACTATTCTTTGTATTTTACGATATTTTCGGGGTATAATTTTTTAGAGTCTTTTACTTTCATCCACCTTTTTCTTGGAGCTACGTGTATACCTCGATGTTGATCATAGTAGTGATCCCATAGATTGCAAGTCTGTTACCAGGTTTTGTATCTTTTTAGGTGATTATCTTATTTTTTGAAAGAGAAAAAAATAATCTATTTTTTCTCAATCATCTACTAAAGCAAAATATCATTTCATGACATCTACTACCAAAGAGATTATTTTCTTATGTCGATTACTTACTGATATGAGAGTTTCCTTTTCTCATTCTACTTCTATGTATTGTGACAACTATAGTTCTATTCAGATTACTCACAACTCTATTTTTTGTAAGTGAACTAAGCATATTGAGATCGATTGTCATCTTACTCGTCATCATTTCAAGCATGACACCATTACTTTGCCTTTTGATCCTTCTTCCTTACAAATTGCAGATTTCTTTATCAAGGAGCATTCCATCTTTCGTTTTTTTAAAAATATTTTTTTGTACATACCTCAGTGTAAAATTTAAAAGGGTTTTAGATTCGACAAGATTATATAATGTGTGTCTGAACTCGTCCCATTATGATCTCCATCCATAATTGACAAGAACCACCCTTTGTTTCCTTTTGGTTTGCTTTGATAAGCAACAATCTTAGATTTTGCAGAACAGATTCAAGTGGTAGATCATTTTCTTCTTTCTCGTTTTCATTTTGAATTCAAATATAAAAAAATGAAATTGCAAAAACTAAGTTCTTCATGATCCATGAATGATCTTGTTTACGAATGATCTTGTTTACGAGTTGATTGAGCAAAAACTTAATGTTAATATGGAAAAAAAGTTGTGCCTAAATATTTTTATTACAGAAATGGGATGGTACAGAGACATGAGAAAACCGCACAATGGTGGTGTAGTTTCATTTCTTAACAATTTTCCAACTATATTCTTCTGCGTGCGTTAGCTTACCGCCCCCCCCCACAGACTTCTAAATTATAGCATGTAGCAGCAAGAAACATCTACGTCCTCTTTACAACTCATGCATTCAAGGCACTATCAAGGGCCTGTAAACACCCACGTGTCAAGAACCCGCCACCACCTTAAGGACTAAGTAAATAGCAATATAGCATCTCCCCCCCCCCTCTCTATATATATATATATTAAAGTGTGTGGAGATGTAAGGGGAGGGTGCCGTGTATACCAATCAAGAATTTCTGAGACCACAAAGAAGCTAGGTAGCTTGAGTAAGCTTGATCTTCTCAAGTTCTTGTTATCGTCATTAATTTCCCTGTAACAGGTAGTTTAATATAGACTGGTATTTAGGGAGGAGACTATACTAATAAGATAGATAGTGACTCGAATAGAGATGCTCACTTCTTATCACCTTCCTACCCATTTCCTAGCAACATTTCACTCAATTATATCACCGATTTCACTTGAGCAATATTTCACTGTTCGCCTCACAAGGATCAACCTCATCCTCTTGTTATTCTTCATATTGATTTCTCTTCTTGCTCCAAGGTCCAAGGGCTAGCTAGCTAGTTAGAATTTGTTTGCTTTGTTTCTGTCTGAAAATAGAGAAAATTTGCTTCCTCTCACTCTCTTGGTTGTTATTTCGTTGTTAATCTTGTGGTGTTTTAAGAGATGGGGTTGAGTTCTAAGCAGGTTACTGGTGATGGGCTAGATTGGAGCCAGACCCTTTTGCAGGCTCATACTTTGGAGCTGCCTAAACCTCCTGTAATAAGGAGGCAGCAGCAACAAAACCAGCTGCAATTCGAGCCCTTGAAGTGTCCAAGGTGTGATTCGACAAACACAAAGTTCTGTTATTACAACAACTATAACAAGTCACAGCCTAGGCATTTTTGCAAGACTTGCAAGAGACACTGGACAAAAGGCGGCAATCTCCGAAATGTTCCTGTCGGTGGCGGCCGCAAAAACAAGAGGCAGAAAACATCGAAAACAAGTTCCAAGACCACCACCTCTTCAAGCACTACTGAAAGCACCACTGCTCCAAGCAACAATAATTGCGCGACCAATATGACTAATTGGGTTAATCCCCAGTTGGCAATTGAAGCTCAGCAGCAAAGGCAGAATCTTCCCGATCTTGTACTTGGTGGTCAAAAGGATTTATCTGAAATTCTGTATCAAGCAATGATCAATCCACCATCTTCAGTTTTGCAACAGAATTTAATCAGCTGCAACAACTTGGACACCAAAAGTTTCAACATCAACAACAATGGTGTCCTTTTGGGTTCATCTGTGTCTATACCTCAAAATCAAGGCTTACTGTTTCCTTATTCAAGTTCGTTTGACACACATCCATCTTCAATTTGCACCTCCTTTCAGCCCTCAAATGTTTATAATCACAATGGAGAATCTATGGAGGACTCGACCATAACCACCATCATGCCTCCTGCAAGTAGCACTATCGCTCATTCATTGCAAGTGCCAAATACAAGCAGTGGAATGGACATGACAAATTACTGGAATTGGGATGATATAGAGAATTACGTCTCTGCTGATCTCAGTGAACCATGGGATGATTCTGAAATCAAACCATAGCAAAGGTCTTTATTAACCTTATTAGAAGTGTGTATAAATCCTTTCTTTCTCAGTTTTTTTTTTCTTCAAGTACTTGAATGTTTTTATGTGAAGGGCCAGTCTCATTTGTAAGAATCACAATCCTCTATTAATGAGTTAACTACTATAGTTAAATGTATACTGTATCAAACGGTCTCTCCCCCCACACCGGGTTTTTTTTTTTTTTCCCCAGTTTCAGCTTCAGGCTGTAGTAGAAGGTGTCCATTTTTGCTGTCTTTTTCTCTCTTTATCTTACCTCCATCTGTTTCAATTCTAAAGGAAAAGTTTCCGTATGAAGTAGGTTTAAGGGGTTAGGGTTCACATTGTGATAGAGAAGGGTATCTAAGTTGAGAAATGAGTAATGGGGTCTTCTCCGGCTATAGGCTAGGCTATTAAGTAGATGTGATGGAAGATTCTTCTGGGTATGTATATTTCTTTTAGATATATGGATTTGTTTTCTCACCACTTGTTCAGGAATCTTTCTACTTTTTTATTCCTGACAGATATTCCTGATGTAAAGTAGTTTTTGCAGTGAGTTTCGAGCATTTTAGAATTCTCATGACGAGTTCTGCATGATTCTCTTAAATCCTTAAAACATATCTGGGCACTTGATGGCTGTTATTATATGTTATTATAAAATGTCCAAAATGCTTGTTCTTATCCCCAGGCACTGTAGTTGGGCAGAATCTGTGCAAGTTGAGACTATAATTAGTCCAAAGGCTTGTTCTCTTCTCTCTTTAAAGACCGTTGGCGTTGATTATGGATTATAGCAGTACTGAACTGCTAAAACAAAGGTTAGAATTGATGACCAGAAAGCCTGAAGATCTTGGTTAACTAGCATGCATGCCCCTTGAACATTGAAATTCTCTTGGCAGCTAGTGGGGAATTTAGATTGGAATAGCAGTAAAACATATTGATATACAAAAATATTCTACACATAAGAAAATGTGTATAATAATGATTGATTTTTGACTAAAATATAACTCTCTTTTTAAAAATTAGAATGAGCTATTTTATAGAAAAATAAATTAGATAAAACCTATATGAAATAACTACTAAACTTCAGAGATCATTTTGAACTTCGAGAGGACCGTGGCTCCCATTTACACCTCCAGTTGGAGCCCTGACGGCAGCAATCCTTCTCCAAGTACTAAAATAGAAAGGATGTTTTTATTTTATGATCATTGCAAACAAATTCAAATAAAATGAAGTTTCATTTAATGATGGTTTGTCCATCAAATGAAAATTTTTCATATATTCTGATTCTGGAGGAGGGTTCTTGGACAAGTCGACAAATTCATCTAATTAGATAATTATATTTCAGCTTCTTTCCAAGTGGTGTTATTGACGCTACAAGTAGGAAAAAAAGGAAAGTATTACTCCACTTATTCAATCACAAACTTGATCTCTCTGGGAAATTATGCCAAGCACTTTCTATGGTTAGAAACAGAAGTGATGTCTCAATGATAGATTATTGTTTCTTCTACCTTGTGGGGCTTATGCTAGTTGCGGTGATCAAATGTGTTCAGTGGCTGGTGCACGTGTTCTGCCTACGTTACGTCCAATTTTTCGGGTCCATTACAAAGCAAGAGGCCGAATAACCATGGGGTCGAACCTGATCTGGAATATCAGCCAGCAAATTTTGAATGGAAGAATTGACATGGAAGGTAAAGTCTTGCAAAGCATTGGGCTTCCAGGAAAGCTTTGTTTTGGAAAAAATCAAGTTGGAAAGATATAGGACACATTTTATTAGTCAATATTAACCGAAAATGATGCTTGTCTTCACCTGAAAACAAAAAAAAAATTGATGTCTTTATCAGAACTGCTGATTTCTGGTTTATGATCAGCAGTTATCTAATAATGAGGCGAGTAGAAATAATCTCCAAGAAACACTATTGTTTATAACCACACTGCTCATTCTTTGAGATATATATAAGTTAAATCCTAGCGTATCAAAAAGACTAAAAGATGATGAACAAGAGCAGCTTTAATGAACAAGAGAAACTGACGAACAAGAAATAAATGAAATATAAAACCAGACTACAATGTTCATTTGTACTTAATCAAAATCAATCTGGCATAATATACGTATGTTAACTCTTAATTGTCCATGATCACAACATGCAGGCCAACTAAACTGAGACAAACTCAATACTTTCGTTCCAAATCAGCTCAGGTTATAGATTCCCCGTCCTTGTACCAGTGTCTCCGTTATAAGAAAATTGTCCATCATTAGCCTAGGAATAGCTAACATGGTAGAGCTCAGATACAATGCCAGTCAAGACAACAAATGCAGCTCCGGCCCTGAAGACTCCCTTTCTCACCTTCTGGCAAGAGTGAGAAGGATCTGACAAGTACTTGGCGTGGTAGGCATTGCGAACAGAGGCTGCCAGCAAGCAGACCTCAGCAATAAAGAAGAATACCCTGGTACAAGAATGCATTGATCAAATTCGCGAAAATAGAAAATAGCACCTCACTTATTTTTTCCTTGGACAAGGTTTGGAAAGCAATATTAAGGTTAGGAAAAGGTTTGCTAGTGCACAAACCAGAAGGTGATAAATAGGACAATCGCTCATGTTCTAGACCCACAACACAGGCATCGACCAGCCCACCACTATTAGCGATAAGGAACAGGAGTGCACCGACTCCTAAGCCAGTTGCAATGTCTGAATCATAGTGACGATAGTTGTCGTTTCCCATTTTTTCAGTTGTTGCCTGTAAAAGAAGAGAAGGATAAGTTGAAATTGGTCCATCAGAAATTGTCTGCAAATGACCATTTTCTGCGGTGGAACGAGTACGAGATTATGGCAGGTGCAAACTCAAGTTAATCTTACTTACCTACGAATCATGTGTTATGTGTGGATACAAATGGCCGGTGATAGCCATGGTTGGTGGCAGTCATGGTTGACATGGTTAGAGTTAAATGGTGGGTACCTAACCAAAAAAAATGTTGCTCACCATTATTGAACAATTGTTTCCCTCCTCAGCTATAAATAGAGGGTGCATTAATAGCTGATATAGTGCACGAAATAGAGAGAAACACAGAGAGAGCTAAGAGTGAGAGTTGAGTTGAGTAGAGAAGTTATTTCTCCTCCTTCTTGTTTTGTTGTTTGTATTGTTTTTAACCTTGATTAATACAAACCAGTAGCTCTGTGGAGTAGGCAAGTTGCCGAACCACGTAAATTGATGTGTGTTTGAATGCCGGAATGTCCTAACAACTGGTATCAGAGCTTATTCTTGAAAGTTCTTGAAAAAGAGGGTGTTTGATCCAAACTAAAAATTCAAAGTTCTCAAAATGTGTTTTTGAACATACCACCGTGAAGAGGACGACGAGAGGAATCCACTGGTGAAAACCCGGTGAAAATCCGACGTCCTACATGCCCGCACGCGCCTCCACCAACACTGTCCAGGCACACCAACGCGCGTCACGCGTCTTCCTCGCTGTTTCCTGCAACTCGGCCCCACCACGTCAGCAGCCACGTCAGCCTTTCGACACAGTCATCAACAACGTCACCTACCACATCAGCAGTCTGACCGGTCAACCTGCCACGTCATCTACCACGTTAATAGACACGCCGTCGGCCGAAAATCTCCGTGGAGTTGCCACGTCAAATTTGGTGGGTCCCACATTGCCTACGTGTCTGACACGTCAGCTAAGCCACGTCAGTATCACTGGGTTTTGATCTGGTGTGGCGCAGCGACTATTCCTCTTGCCACGTGGTTTCATCTGCAGCATCCAGTGATCCCAAAGTTTGATTGTTTAAAACGGAGCCATCCGAAGTTCGATTTGGGTGATCTCAGTGTCGTTTTCAGCATTTTTGACCATTCCAGATACATCTATAAGGTCAGATTTTTGAGATTCAAATCCGAGAAAGAGTAAAAATGGCTGATGAAATAAAGGCTGCGGGAATTGAAAAATTTGATGGAACTGATTTTGGATATTGGAAAATGCAAATTGAAGACTATCTATATGGGAAGAAACTTCATCTTCCTATGTTGGGGAGCAAGCTAGAAAACATGTCAGAAGAAGATTGGTAAATTCTTGATAGACAAGTCTTGGGCATTATCCGGCTATCATTATCAAGAAGAGTTGCTCATAATGTTACAAAAGAAAAATCCACGGCAAGATTGATGGAAGCTTTGTCTGGGATGTATGAGAAGCCATCAAAAAATAACAAAGTGCACTTGATGAAGAAGTTGTTCAACCTGAAGATGACAGAAAGCACCTCTGTTACACAGCATCTTAATAATTTCAACACCATCACAAATCAATTATCATCTGTTGAAATTGAGTTTGATGATAAGATCTGAGCACTTATTTTGCTAGCTTCACTTTCAAATAGTTGGGAAGGTATGAGAATAACCATAAGCAACTCAGCTGGAAAATTCAAATTAAAATATGATGATATCCGAGACCTAATTTTAGCTAAAGAAGTACAAAGGAAAGACTCTGGTGAAAGCTCAAGTTCGGGTTCAGCTTTCAACATCAACATCAACACTCGAGGAAGGAGACAAGATAGAGGCTTATCTAGAGGCAGATCAAAATCTAGGTACAGAAGTAAAAGCAAGTTTGGACCCAGGAAGCAGGTTGAATGCTGGAATTGTGGCAAACCCGGTCATTTCATGAGTTGCACAAAACCAAAGAAATCTGAAGCTGATTTTGCAAATGCCACTACAGACGAGGTACAGGATGCTTTGATCCTTGCTGTATATAGTCCTATTGATGATTGGGTTCTTGATTCTGGAGCTTCATTTCACTGTACTCCATACCATGAAATGATGCAAAACTATACTGCTGGAAATTATGGGGTAGTCTATCTGGCCGATGGACAACCATTGGATATTATGGGTATAGGAGATGTGCAAATCAAGACAATGAATGGATCTATATGGAACCTGTAAAATGTAAGGCATGAGAAGAAGTTGATCTCGGTCGGACAACTTGATGATAATGGCCATTCAATCCTTTTTTCTAGAGAAATATGGAAGGTATCAAAGGGAGCAATGGTTTTGGCTCGTGGAAAGAAAACTGGCACCCTGTATATGACCACAAGATCAGCAGATATAATTGTCTCTACTGAAGCAGAAAATCAGGCACAGCTATGGCATTGTGGACTCGGTCATATGAGTCAAAAGGGGATGAAGATACCTCAGTCAAAGGGAAAGCTGTCAGAGCTAAAAAATGTTGATCTAGACATTTGTGAAAGTTGTGTTCTCGAAAAACAGAAGAAGCTCAATTTCTTAAAGGTTGGCAGAGGACCTTAAGACCAAGAAAGCTAGAACTGGTGCACATAGATTATGGGGACCAACTCCAGTAGCATCTCTTGGAGGATCTCGGTACTATGTGACTTTTATTGATGACTTCAGTAGGAAGGTATGGGTCTACTTTCTGAAAAATAAATCTGATGTGTTTGACACATTCAAGAAATGGAAGGCTATGGTTGAGACTGAATCATGTTTGAAGTTGAAATGCTTACGATCTGATAATGGCGGAGAATACATTGATGGAGGTTTCAAGGAGTATTACGTTGTCAACGGTATCAAAATGGAAAATATAGTTCCAGGCACACCACAACAAAATGGCATTGCTGAACAGGACCATCAATGAACGAGCTAGAAGCATGAGGTTGCATTCTGGGTTACCTCAAACATTCTGGGCTGATGTAGTTCATACTGCAGTTTACTTTATCAACCGTGGACCATCAGTTCCTTTGGAGTTCAGACTACCCGAGGAAGTCTGGAGAGGAAAAGAAGTACAGCTTTCTCATCTAAAAGTCTTTGGGTGTGTTTCCTATGTGCATGTAGACTCTGATGCTCGCAACAAGCTGGATGCCAAATCAAAAAAATGTTTCTTTATTGGCTATGAAGATGAAGAATTTGGATTTCGTTTTTGGGATGATTAGAATAGGAAGATTATCAGAAGCAGGAACGTGATCTTCAACGAGAAAGTTTTGTACAAAGACAAATCAAGTACAAAACTAGAGATAACTGATTTAGATACGAGTCCACAGAAATTTGAATTCATACGATTAGAAGGGCTTCCTGATGTTACCACTCAAGAGTCCTTACAAGAATGTTCAAGCACATCAGTACCCACCATTACTACACAAGACAATGCAGAGCCAAGTGAACCAGCTGTTCGCAGGTCTTCAAGGACTATAAAGCCTCCACAACGGTTCACACTTCTACTGAATTATATCTTGCTGACAGATAGTGGTGAACCATTAACTTATGAAAAATCCTTACAAGATGGAAACTCGAGCAAGTGGGAGTTAGACATGAAGGACGAGATGAAGTCATTGTTGAAGAACAAGACTTGGGAGTTAACCAAACTGCCTAAAGGAAAGAAGGTCTTGCAAAACAAGTGGGTTTATAGAGTAAAGACTGAGGATGATGGAAGCAAACGGTTTAAGGCAAGACTTGTTGTAAAAGGGTTTCAGCAAAAGAAAGGGATCGACTATTCTTAGATATTTTCTCCAGTTGTGAAGCTTACAACAATCAGAGTTGTTCAGGGGATAGTAGCTGCAGAAAATTTACATCTTGAACAATTAGATGTAAAAACAGCATTTCTTCATGGTAAATTGAAGGAAGATATTTACATGCAATAACCAGAGGGGTTTGCAATACCAGGAAAGGAGAGCCAAGTTTGCAAGCTAAAGAAGAGCCTATATGGTTTGAAGCAAGCTCCAAGACAGTGGTACAAGAAGTTTGACAACTTCATGTGTAGTACAGGATACACAAAATGTTAAGCTGATCATTGTTGCTATGTCAAACATTTTGATAACTACTATATCATTCCACTGCTATATGTGGATGATATGTTAATTACAGGATCCAGCATGGAAGAGATTGATAAGCTAAAACAACAGTTGTCAAAACAGTTTGAAATGAAGGATCTGGGAGCTGTTAAACAAATACTTGGCATGAGAATCATCAGAGACAAAGACAAAGGCATACTAAAGCTTTCACAGACAGAGTATGTCAAGAAGGTTCTCAGCAGGTTTAGTATAGATAATGCTAAACTAATATGTACACCTCTAGGGAATCATTTCAAGCTCAGTAGAGACCAGTCACCAAAAACTGAGCTAGAACATGGATACATGGACCAAATTCTATGCGCCTCAGCTATCGGCTCCTTGATGTATGCCATGGTCTGTACTAGACCAGATATTGCCCATGCAGTGGGAGTTGTAAGCCGATATATGAGCAATCCTGGAAAGCAGCATTGGGAGGTAGTGAAATGGATCATGAGGTACTTAAAAGGCTCATCGGAGACATGTCTTACTTTCACAGCTGGCGGTTTGAAACTTGAAGGCTTTGTAGTTGTTGATCTAGCAGGAGATGTTGATAGCAGAAAGAGTACTACAGGTTATATATACTCTAGGAGGCACTACTGTTTCTTGGAGTTCTACCTTGCAAAAGATAGTTGCTCTTTCAACGACAGAAGCTGAATATGTTGTAGTTTCAGAGTCTGCAAAAGAGATAGTATGGCTACAGAGTTTCCTGCAAGAATTGAACAAGATACATGGAAAAGGTACTTTGTATAGTGACAGTCAGAGTGCAATCTTTCTTACCAAGAATCCAGCATTTCACTCCAGAACAAAGCACATACAGATCAAATATCACTTCATCCGGCAATTGCTCGACGATGAACAACTGTTACTTGAAAAGATCTGTGGAAGCAAGAATCCAGCTGACATGTCAACCAAAGGAGTTACTCTCGATAAACTGAAGCTGTGTAAAGCTTCAGTTGGTCTTCAAGATTAAAAGACAGACCTAACACCATTTATATCCAAGTGGGAGATTGTTATATGTGGACACAAATGGCCGATGGCAGCCATGGTTGGTGGCAGCCATGGTTGACATGGTTAGAGTCAAATGGTGGGTGCCTAACCAAAGAAAATGTTGCCCACCATTGTTGAACAATTGTCTCCCTCCTCAGCTATAAATAGAGGGTGCATTACTAACTGATATAGTGCACGAAATAGAGAGAAACACAGAGAGAGCTAAGGGTGAGAGTTGAGTTGAGTAGAGAAGTTATTTCTCCTCCTCCTTGTTTTGTTGTTTGTATTGCTTTTAAGCTTGATTAATACAAACCAGTAGCTCCGTGAAGTAGGCAAGTTACCGAACCACGTAAATTGATGTGTGTTTGAATGCCGGAATGTCCTAACATCATGAAGGGCAAGGAACAAATTGCTAAATAATGTACTCAATCAAGAAGGGATTTAACTATTTGGTCAGATACTTGGTCATCCATCACTAACAAAACATCAAACTCAACCTACAAGTTTATAACAAGCACAGAACAACCCAATTACAGCAGGTCACATGAATGAATACTAAGTTCTTAATACCCAGTATCCATATATGGAAGCCAAAGGCCCTTTAACCAGCATGCATAAAAGAATTCCAAGAGATTGACTAAATGCAATTGTTCATAGACCACGGTCTTTGATGTCTTGCTGGTTACCAGTGAATGACACAACATTTGCTAACCTGAAATCAATATGCTCCAAATACAGTCTTCCGTGTTAGTTTAACCAGGCAAATCTCATCTTTTACATGCTTAACTGAACACTCAAATCAAAAGGCAGCTAGCCCTTAGAAATAAAAAAACACTCAACATAAGCAATGGCAGGGAAGAGACCGTAGCATTCATTACTGATTTCTGTATATTTCGGATGATAATTCTTTAAATTTCTCCAGACCACGGAGGAAAAATCCAAGTGTTTTATCTATCTTAAGATCACGCACCCTCATACAGAAAAATAAATAATTCCCACAAAGGACTTAAACACCAAATCTAGTAAAGAAAACTACAAGATATTTGTTGTTTGCACATGAAATTTCTCCTTTCCTTAATTTCTTTGCCCTCCTTCAAAGTTCTTGTTCGCACAAAGCTAACAAATTTCACAGACCAAACACCGCAAGATATCACCATATAAATTAGCAAAACCAACCAGACTCAAGAAACAAAACCAACCATGCATTTAAAGAAACCTAAAAGTGGAAAAGCCAACAACTTTCTAATTTTTACACAACCAGTTTAACAAAAACTCTCGTATCTCTAAAACCAATAAAGCAAAACTCATAATGCACCTCCACCTCCACCACAACTATAATAACAACTCCTAGAAACACCAATTTAAAAAGCTAGAACAAGAGGAAGAAACAAAAAAAAAAAAGCTTTCTCTAAAAAAACAAAGCAAAGGCAAAAGAAGAAAAACTTATAGTGTTCCTTCTCTGTTCAGCAGTAAAAGCAAGAGCAAAAGCAATCAGATCAAACCCTAAAAACCACAACCGGTAATTATGTTAAGGAATCCATCTTCCAAACCCAAAAAACAGAAAAAAAAAATCTCTACCTTTTCTTTCTCTCAACTCAACACACGAGAATAAAATGGATAAAAAGTTGGAACCAAGGTGTTAAATATACAAACAATAACTATTTATTACTCCTGTATAAACATTATCCTATCAAGTTGAAAGAAAACTTGCTTGCTGTTCACTCAAACAGGAAGCACTGTCGGCAATCGAGCTAAAAGAAAATATGCCACTGTCACTCACTCAGAAATCACTACGGATGGCTGTGTTGAATGAACAATGTCGTTTTTCATTTTTCACTTTGATCACTAAATTTTATTTTTTCTTAATTTCATCCTGATATTTGTGATATTTTTTGTCATGATTATTTTCTTTTCTTTGCTTATTATTTGCTTTCAGAAATGAAAGAGAATTGATGAAATTAGATTTAAATTTATAATATAAAAATCAATTAAAAGGATTACAAAAAAAAAACTAAAAAAAAAACCTATGTGTTTCCAAATTCATGAAAAAAAATCATTTTTGTTCAAAGATTCTCTATGTAATCATTTTTTATTTCTTTAATTTTAAAATTTTATATTTAAGTCCTCAATATTATCTTTTTATATTTCAATTCTTGAGTTTTGAGATAAAAAGATAGTAAAAAACATATGGTCATCTATCCATCTTGTAAAAAAATATGGTCATAATTTTAGCATCATTGAGTTTATTTTACCATTGAGATAATTTTTAACTTTTATTTCACGAAAAAAAATAGATAAAAAATAGATTGAAGTTCAATTTTTTTTTTAGTTTTAAGTTTTTTTTTAGTCAATTTAAGAATTTTTTGAGATTATAAATTGATATTATGCTTGCTAGGGTGATTCTTAAGCGTTTTAAAGTGAAAAACTAATTAAAAATAAATTTTTAAATACCAAAACTTAGATTTTAACTCTTTGACCATTTCTAACGACAAAAATATTTATAAATAAATGACATGTTATTTATAATAGAAGACAACACATCATTTATTTATTAAAAAAATTATCTACACTTTTTTAAAAAAATAAAAAAAATATAGACGCAAGCCTTATTTTTATAAGCTCACTTGCAAGCCCACTTACTTGGGCTTATTTATATTAAAACGAGAGTGTTGATCTAATATTTTTAGTTATAGTGATTAATCTTTTTTATACCGCTTTTTGGGTAGAACAAGAATAAACTCCATTCTGTAATGGTGGTGCAATTCCCCTTCGGTCAACTTTCCCATAAAAGCTTTTATGAAAATATTGTATTGTGCTAGGGCTCTTGACCATGTTTGCCGCCAACTTCTTCGAGTTGAGGTGTTATTGGGGTTTGAACAAAGATGATAGATCAGTTGGAAGGAACCTCCCTAGAGATATTTTTCAATATTTGCTCGAGTAAGTTAGAGATGAGTCAAGTTTTTGTTTAGAGACTCCAACTCTTCTTGAAAATGGATGCTACAGCGAGCACACTCTTCATCTTCCTTGTTTTTTTTTCAAAGTCGAGTGTTATAGACTCGTAGGGGACCCACTTTTTATTCTGGTGCATGCATGATAAATGAATGAACATAGAATTTATATGATGAACTTGCCCTTCGAGGGGTGACATATGATCGTGACTCTTGTATAATGAAACAAGAATCTTGATTTTTGCCCAAACTCTACAATTAAAATTTTTAGAGTTACAATCATTTTGTCACCCACAAGTCTTGAGTTCAAGATGCTTCAAGAAGGGTTCGTCCTAATGCAAATAAATGATAACACATACAACCTAAGGACAAGTATTATTCATTGTGTGAACATGGGTAGGTTTTCTACCTGGTCTCAAAAGGGTTTATGAACTGCCTAGTGACCACCTCGCGTGAAGGCAGTATAGGGGTTTACAAGGAATGGTCAGGCACCGTATGACCACCATTATCGAGTAAACACTCAGCTCATAGTTGGATGTTTCACAAATTTGAACCCCAACTGAAAGTCATGAGGCAGACCGCTACTCCCCACCTAACTTAGAAGTTTGTGTGTGCTTTCAAAAATAGATACAAGTGATGCATATAACAATTCTAAAAATGCATGCATAAAACACGATAAAAATACTAAAATTTAAACACATCAAATACACAAAGTTTAACCCAATATTGTTAGAACAGTACCTCCCCAATGGAGTCGCCATTCTGTTGCACGTCAAAAAATTTGCACACGGTGTCCGCTATGGCGATTTTTTCTCTCTGTTATGTTTGATTTGATCTTGTTGAATTCGTTGGGAGTCGCCACCTAGTTTTAATTGAGGGTTATTAGGAAACCCAATTGTATTGGTCTTGTCAAAGATTCGCGGGTAAGGGACTGGTTGTGGTTAGGGAAGATATTAGCACTCCTAACACACCCTACCTGAGGTAAGCTGCTTCGTGGACTTAATGTGTTAAAAAAGTTTTAAAATTTTTTTGTCTTTTCATCGGATTTTAGAAATACAACTTCCATACAAGTTTGTACTTCTACACCGTGATCTAATCAAAATATTAAATCCTTCTTTATTCTCTGTAATTTTATCACAAATAAAAAGAAACATTCATAAGACAAATACAAACACACGCATGTATTTTTTATTTTCTTTTATTTTCTTTTTTTTTTACATCCACATTACAAATTATAAAAATCTAAAACTAAATAAAAATTACATTAAATAATTTAAAATTTACAAAACAGTCCCTAAAACTCCAGAAATTGCATTGAAGTCCCTTATAGGGCAGTGTGAATAATGCCCGTGAACAGTGGCGACGCGTTATCCAACGAGCTGCTGCCACTAGCAGCGCGTAGACCCACTAGCTGCTTCGTTGCAGATCAGCTATTTCTGCTCATCCTCTTCTCCTTTGTTTCATGTACTGCCAGCTAGAAGGAGTGTTGCAGGTGGTGACCGATAATGAAGAAGATCTGCTGCTACTACTGGTGGTTGGTCTGTGGGCACTGTTGAAGGCCGGTTGGAGAAGGAGGATCTATCGTGGCTTTCTCCTTTGTAAAGGTTGGGGTCGTCGGAGCTACTGCTGTTAGAGGACAGCGTTGATGGTCTGGAGGAGGAGAAGACGTTGCTTCGGTTTGTTGCAATGGGAGGGGCTCTACGTTGTTGACTGGAAAAGAAGAAGAAAATAGAAGGAGCGGTGTGAGCTGATGGGTAGGTGGCAGCTCCAATTTATTGCTGGAAAAGGATAAAGAAATGGCGTGGAGGCTGGTTTCAAAGAAGGGAAGGGAAGGTGAGAAGAAAAAATGGCTAGCAGGGCTAAAGGTTTAGCCCTTGTGTGGCAGGAGAAGGAAACAGTTGGGGTGGAGAGTAAGCGGCAGTTTAGGGAGAAAAAATTGATTTAGGGTTTCTCTTTCTTTTTTTTTTTTGTTAAAATTGCCCCCCCTTTCTTTGTGTTAAAGGTTGTTATTTATAGGCAAAATGTTGCTTGTATTTTAAAATTGATCCCTCAATTTTATTTTATTTTATTTTTTTGTATTTTTTTTAAAAACAAGTGATATCAACATCGACTCAATGAGAAAAATCAATAATTTTAAAAATAACACGTTAAAAGTTGAACGCGTTCCAAATATTTTTGAAAATTTATATTTTTTTGAGATGATACTGAAAATGTTAAAAATGATGCAAATATATTTAAAAATATATATTTTTTATATTTTTATTGTTTTTCTTTATTTTTTGGATTTTTTCTAAAAATTTATTAAATATAAAACAAAATTGAAAAATAATTCAAAATTAGGTTATGACACACACATATATATATATATATGTGTGTGTGTGTGTGTGTATTATATTATTTTTTACTGTTTCATTTTTTTATTTTTTTATATTATTTAAACCAAAGATTCAAGACTTTCTACCCTAACATTTTTATTATATAAAAAATAAATTTCTCGAACCACCACAAAGCATGAATACCATCAGTGATGAACTTTATACAGAGTTTCTCTGTAATCTGTGACATAAGAGTAACAGCACTGAAAACAAAGCTCGAAGGGATAAAATTCCACATAAGAATAATCGAAGACATGGTGGCTCAAAATTTGACAATTGCCAACCTCATAACTGAACAGGTTTCCAGACTTCTGTTGGGTTTGCTTACTTATCATTTGGGCCCTAAGCCATATAAACTACGAGAAAATATGTTAAATGCTTAAAGCCTTTTAGGTTATACTAGCTTATTATAACCTATCATTTTCATGGGAAATTTGGACTTTTTTATATATAAAAAAAACTTTCAGAATATGTAACATGGAATAGGCAACGAAAATTCCAGGAAAATAAATAGCAATGGAATTTCCAATGTTAAATGAAAATATCAATAAAATATTAAATTTAATTAGATATTTTTTATTACCACTGTTCATTGCTGTTTATATTGATATTTTTTAATACCGATAGCATCTTTACCGTATACTGAAGATATGTTCTTTTAATATTTTTTATTTTTATTTTTTTGGTAGTGATTTGCTAGTCTATCACCATCATTTTGCAACTTGAAGCAAACAAAAAAAAGAAAAAAAAAGTCAAGTAAATAATTGAAAAGGTAGAAATACCCTCTCAAAAGCAGTCTCATATTGACCAGTCTCGAGAGCACTGTCCTCACGGAACAGCCTTGCAATCGAGCGTCTCCTCCTCCAAAGTAAATTAAGTCGGCAATGAAGCAGCGTAATTAATTAAGAGCTTCAACTTGCATATTTATTAATCATCACAAAGAAAAACTAAGTACAAATTGCTAATAAGAATATAATTAGTACACGGCTATGGAATTAGGTGTGGATAACAGCGGCTGACTAGATTTACCACTTCTAAGCTTCTCTCCATCCATATAAAAAAAACATCAAACGTGCTTGAAGCAAACAACATTCGTGACAAATGACTTTCTGCGACCTGATCATGCCAGTCGTGATGGCTCAATAAAGTATGCCCCATAACGGTGGTTACCTCCATGGAAACTGAGGTTGGTATCCAAAATTTTAGAGGCACATTCTATTTTTTATTTTTCAGGGTGTGTTTGTTTTTTTAAATAATTTTAGTTATGATTTTAAAAAATAAATTTTAAAAAATATAATTAGTAGTGGTTAATTGCATATAAATACATGTTTGATAAAAATTATAATTGAAGTTTATGCATATAAAATATTTAGTAGAAAAATATTATCAGTTGTTTTTTATTTATAAATATATCAAAATATTTTTTTATTTTTTAAAATTTATTTTTTTATATTAGTTTGAAAAAATAAAAAATATTAATTCGAAGGGAAGAAAAAAATAAAAAAATTATTTTTTAAAATATAAAAATAAACAGGGTTATATAAAACTCCATTAAAAAAACATATAAAAATTACGTTACAAAAATTATACTTCAAACTTAATTTTTTAATTAATCCCGCAAATGCATAAACTGATAAAAAACAAACAGAACCTTCGCGATTGAGAAAATGGTCAAGGGGCCAAAACAGGAGGAGCAGATGAGAGTTCCATGAAGCCAGATGACCACACGAAGGCTGAGAAGCTATAAAACAGGCCCTGTGTGGAACCCAACTCATGCTTCTTCTGCAAAAGCGCGAACCCATGACGTTTGTCCAAATATCAAAAGAACATGCATTGTCCTGTACATCTTGAATTTGATGGAACCAAGCTTCTAGTTTAAATTTGATCAAATTAGTCCGGTAGTGTTAATTAGAGGTGATTTAAGCTGTACTGTCCAACTTCTTCACTAGAACAACGGGCCAGAGGAATGCCATTTTCTACGATGGGATCTCAAACTAGCTTTAATGGCGGTGGATGGATTGATTTGATCAAATTTATAATAGGAGGTTTAATTTGGAAAAATATGAAATTTAAATTCTGAGACCAGGCCTAATTTTGGCCTAAAACAAAAATAGATGTTCCTATGTAATTATGTTCTCATGAGAAATTTCAACCTCTCACCTAACTACAGGAGAAGTTAGGCTCGTATTCAATAGATAACAAGTTGGATTAGTTTGACACTCCTTATAACTTAAAAGATCTTAATAGCATGTGATTATTATTTCAAGATAGAATAGATAGAGACAAAAAATAATAGAAACATAATAGATGATAAAAATAAAATTATATTTGATAGTGTTGTACAAGATATACTAACTATTTTTGTATTATATCTGATTGAAAGTAGACAAATCAAAATAAAAAATATAAAAAAGTCCACTATGCTCTTAATATAAATTACTCACAAACTTATATATTTTAAAAATAATAATTAGATTTCTTTCAGTCTACATTAAATATTGAAACTAAAATTAATAATAATATTATAACTTTAATTATAAAATCTAAATCATCTAGATAAGTTGACTTAGAACCTAAGCTCAAGATCATAACTTTAAATATAAAGTTTACTGTTTATATATGGTTTATTATTTATATGAGTTGTAATTGACTTTTTTTTAGTATTTTTAATTATTTTTTTATGTTTCAAAAAATTTAGGTTTAACTAATAGTGAAAATGCAACAATAAACTAGCAATTTCAAAATACTAGTGGCAAATCCCACTATTTTGGAGGCTGAGAAAATGGTTCAGGGTTAAAAAGTGGAGGTTCAAGCCCTTAACTTTTGTCCACAATTCATAAAGACATGCATGGTCCCCTTAACATAATTTCGAGTTTGATGGAACCAGGTTACAAGTTTAAGTTTGATCAAATTAGCCCTTTTCTATCTAATTTCCTTCATGAATGTAGTACAAGAGGAACTCAAATCAACTAGCTTTAATGGAGGTAGACGAGTTGATCTCACCAAATTTACAATCGAAGATTTGGTCTGGCAAGGTGTACAGAGTGAAGGGACTCGAGCATGATTTTTACCCAAAGTCGGCCCTTTGCAAACCCTATTATTGTTTTTATTTCTTCCCGAAACTTAAGTGTCGGTTGAACAATTCAGCAATTAATTAAGAAAACTCCATGTTAACCAGCCAGTCTTACACGGATCATTGACCGTCCATGTAATGGCGGTGGCTCTAGCACATGAGCTGGAGTAAGAATCAAAACTTCTCATAAATCTTCATTGTTTTTGGAGTAATAGCCATTACTTTAACCCTAAATTCAACGAAGAGGAACGTTAATTCCAATTCTGGACATCATAATTTTCCACTAGCCATCTTGTGTTTGTACTTGTCCTCATAAATAGCATGTGTGGTGATCTTATTCAATCCCTCAGAATTTTAGACATTTCTTGTAAGGGTTTGCCATCTATTTTTTTTTCCCCATAAAATCATCTAGAAAGCTCTGTTCAAGGGTTTTTTTTTTTTTTGTTGCTATCCAAGCATGCTCTTAAATTAGTTCTTATATTTTTTGGATTATTTTTATATATTAATATCGAATATAAGTTTAAAAAAATAAAAAAAATCATCTTAAAATATTTCAAACATAAAAAATACGGGTTCAAGAAGGTGGCTTTTCATCGACCGAATGAGTTGTTCAAAACTTGCTCTCAAATCTATTCTTTGATTCTTCCACGTGCTCAGTGGTCTTCAGCCCGCGGGTTTTTAGTGGCTCGAACCTCGAGGTTATCCACAAGCCTAATAGAAAAGTCTTAATTAACAAGATAGTATAATATTGACCACCGGTGGGTAAAACAGTGTATGAATCTCACTTCCTTTGAGAAATTATCCGAGGAATTGTAATCGAGGACTTTCTTTATGGTTTTGTCGCTTATTTTTCTCATCACTAAACTCGCCGTCTGCACCAAGCCACCGACTCACTACTGTCTGGTAGTCTCTCCAACGATGTAAATTAATTAATGTACTTGAGAAATCAATTAAATATGTGTAGTGGCATGTCACTTGCTAAAAAAACATATTGTATTCCGGCAGCAGTTTACAGGCCCTAACCACTCTGTCCCCCGGATCAAATCCCTTGACGTGCATGCTCTGGCAGATCTGCTCCACCAGAGGGCAAGGGGGGGTGTTCATATTTAATCATATCTAGATTGTTTTTGTTTTATTTTAAATTGAAGTGCCGTGAACTTATGTGATAAAAGAGGATTAGTCTAGTCTGATCGTTGGTAGTATAGAGGTGATTATTGTTTCCCATTTCAAGACTTCAATTGAGACTTGGACCATGAAAAACAAACTTTCATGTGAAAAATATTTGAATTGTTCTTATAATTTGGGTAAGAGAACTATATATACAATGTTTTGGAATATAAAATCTAATTTAAAAAACCAAATGATTGTAAGAAAAAGAGGATAATATTGTTTGGTGGAATTCTTTAACCAAAGAAAATATTGTAAGAAGAAAAACTAATTTAAACAAATTAAACTTTTCTTTATATACTTTTATCAGTCATTTAGCTCATTCGCTAACCTCCCCATCCTTGATTGGTGTTTCAGATTCATGAGTAATTCATAAAGAGAAACAGTAATCCTCACCTTAGGGATTTATTAGTCTGCTCTGTTGCTAATAATGATTAATAGGTTGGGGGTTGTGAGGGCAATGCTAGATAAAGGAACACTAGAAAAAAAATTAATATTTCTTAGATAGTTGGGTACTTTTCTTAAATGGTATAAGATTTATTATAAATATATATTATATAATTTTATTTTAATACAATAAAAAATAAAAACTCTTTGCTCTTATAAATATAAACACATTGTTAAACCTTGTGTTTTTTCAAGTTTTTTTATATTATAATATTTATCAATAATTTCTGCATGTTTTTCCGAATAGATATACGAGAGAGAGAGAGAGAGAGAGAGAGAGAGAGAGAGAGAGAGAGATGCACGTATCTTCCATCACTAGCAGCCTTTACAATGTCGTTTTCCCTCTTGCCTCTTGCAAGGCATTTTCCTGGCTTACAATATCCAATATTTTAATTGTGTGCCTTCTAAGTAATTAATTGACATGGTAAACTAACCCGTTTAACATTTTATGCACATGCCTGCTCCCTTATAAAATCAATTTTTATTTGAAAATCTCGAGCATGGCTAGCTAGCCAGGCTTGAAACTCACAGATTTTAACATGTGAATGCATTCCGTACCATAAACAAGATAATTTCCTCGGAATCTGGTCTTTACACGGTACCTTTTGCTGCCTGAATTCCTCGCTTCTCCACGATGCTATTGCTCACTGTTTTGATAAATATCGAGTTGTCAACTTAGAACTTCTTTTTTTTTTTTTCCTATTTAAGATTGGGAAAAGTCTTAGTTTTTTTTTTATTTGTCGATGCAAGAAAGATAAAATAAAAATAAAAGTTTTGGCCATTTCATTATAAAACCGTGGCAAAAGGTGTTCAGTTTTTATCATTAACATACTCCTAAAACAAAACATGGCTTCTATCTCTCCTTCCACCACCACGCCAACCACCATCTCTACTTCCACTTTCTTCCCTTCATTCCCTAAAACATCCCAGCTTTCCTTGATCAAGAAGAGAAACCATCGTTATACCCCTGGATTTTCATGCAGAGCCACAAATGATGATTCGCAAAACCCTACCACTAGAAGAGATATACTTATTGGTCTAGGAGGCCTATATGGGGCAACAAGTCTTAGTGATCCATTTGCCTTCGCTGCGCCAGTGTCTGCTCCTGATATCTCCAAATGTGGCAGAGCAGACTTCCCCACCGGTGTGAATGAAACAAACTGTTGCCCTCCAGTACCATCTACCAAGATCCTGGACTTCAAGCGCCCTTCTTCAAATGCCCCATTACGCGTTAGACCAGCAGCTCATTTAGCTGATAAAGACTACATAGCTAAATACAGCAAGGCCATTGAGCTCATGAAAGCTCTCCCTGATGATGATCCACGTAGCTTCATGCAACAAGCCGATGTTCATTGTGCTTATTGTAATGGTGCTTATGACCAAGTTGGATTTCCTAATTTAGACATTCAAGTTCACAACTCTTGGCTCTTCTTTCCTTTCCATAGATACTATCTTTACTTCTATGAGAAGATCTTAGGCAAATTGATTGATGATCCAACTTTTGCTTTGCCTTTCTGGAACTGGGATTCTCCTGGTGGCATGCAATTGCCAGCCATGTATGCCGATCCTAATTCACCACTGTATGATAGTCTCCGCAACAAGAATCATCAACCACCAACATTGCTTGATCTTGATTGGAGTGGCACAGACACCCCCACTTCTAACCGAGAGCAGATATCTAGCAACCTTACCATTATGTACAGGCAAATGGTGTCCAATGGCAAGACTCCTAGGCTCTTTTTCGGTGGTTCATACCGTGCTGGTGATGAACCAGGCCCTGAAGCAGGTCCAATTGAGAATATTCCACACGGTCCAGTTCATATCTGGACAGGTGACAACACTCAACCAAACTTTGAAGACATGGGCAATTTCTACTCGGCTGCTAGAGATCCAATCTTTTTCTGTCATCACTCGAACGTTGACCGAATGTGGTCAGTATGGAAGACATTAGGAGGCAGGCGAACTGACTTGACTGACCCTGATTGGCTTAATGCCTCATTCTTTTTCTACGATGAAAATGCCAATCCTGTTCGTGTCAAGGTTAGAGATTGCCTGGATACAAGAAAGCTAGGATATGTTTATCAAGATGTTGAAATTCCTTGGCTACGGTCCAGGCCAACACCAAGAAGGTCAGCCAAGAAAGTGGCCAGCAATATCTTTAGCCATGAAAAGGAAGCACTTGCAGCTGAAAAGAAAACGAACGCATTGACACCAATCACTGCTTTCCCTCTAGTGTTGAATAGAGTGATTAGTGTTAAGGTTGCAAGGCCAAAGAAATCGAGAAGCAAAAAGGAGAAAGAAGACGAGGAGGAGCTTCTTGTAATTCAAGGGCTTGAGTTTGACAAAACTAAAGCTTTGAAATTTGACGTGTACATTAATGATGAGGATGATTCCCTTAGTGCACCAGACAAGACAGAGTTTGCTGGAAGTTTTGTGAATGTGCCCCATAAGCACAAACATGGGAAGAAAATAAATACATGTTTCCGGTTGGCTCTTACAGATCTCTTGGAGGATTTGGATGTTGAGGGTGATGACAGTGTGATTGTGACTTTGGTGCCTAGGTATGGCGAGGGTCTAGCAAAAATTGGCGGCATCAAGATTGAGTTTGATCGAGATTAATTGATCATCATCAAGAACATGTTCGGAGATTTGTGCGTGGAGCAATTGGGTTAGCATGATGTGATTTTCCCTTTTCTTCTCTTAATTTTTCTTAATCATTTTGCTATCATATGTGCCCTTATAGCGAGTGGCAATAAGGACATGTATGTTCGTGTGTTATTTGCAGCAAATAAAGCAAAATCGATTTCACTGTTGCTGATATGCCTTCTTTTCCTGTCCTTACAGTAACAACTGCGATGTTTCCTTCTGTTTCACAAATAAAGAAATACTACACAAAATGCTATATATTTTCTTTACAATTAATCAAGAGAATAGATTATGATTTTAGCCTTTATTTTTCATGGTTAATTTTGAGAATCTTATTCGAGGACAGTTGATATGATCCGTGTGGTATTGGGAAATTAATTGTTAAATACTTGATTTGAAAATATCTACCTGCAAATAAATATTTAATGTTGCATTTCCGTAGTGTACTTTTTCATATTGCTACGAAAATATTATCGTTGTATTCATTAAATCTAAATAATTGAATTTAAATTGAAAAATTCAAGTTTAATATATGATAAAAATAAAGTTAATCATATACACATATTATTTTATTTATATCATGTAATTCAAATTATTGAATTTAAAAACAATGGTAAGATTTGGACATTCCCATAGGACGTTCAAGAAATTAATACCCATAAAATAATTGAGCCTAAAAATTATTCTCGGATGTACAAAGTGATGATAATGTATATTAATATATTAAAATCATTAAAAACATTTAAAAATTAATTTAATATTTTTTAAATCAGATATATTTTTAAAATATGTTCAAATACAATTTAAAAAAAAAGTCAAATTAAATAGTGTGGCGGCCGCTTGCCTAATGCGCAAATTTGTTAATTAAAAGCAGGTCATTAATAGTAACCCCAAAGCCATTTATAATACAAGGGCTTTAGCCTTCATCGATGAGGGCGGCGCTCATTAATATATATATATATATATATATAAATGATACCTCACGTAGCTATCTAAATTGATTTTCGTCCGGATAGAGATCGCCGTGTTATCTCCTGATAATGGCGGGATTTCAAAACTTATATTGCACGTTAGCTCTCCACCTTCTTCTCTTCAAGAAATCTCGAGTATAAGCTTATTATTTATATTAAAAAAAAAACAAAAACCTGACTCAACATAACTTCTACCTATTTAAGGAATTATTTTATTTTCTGAATAGGGTTCGAAATAGAATTAGTTAAAGGAAATATTTGTTAAAAAAAATTAATTTAACTTAAAAATTTAAGTATTAAATGATATTTTAAAATATAATTTATTTTATTTTTTAATATATTTTCAAGTAAAAATCATTTAGGTTTGAAATTTATATAAATTCGTTCTATATTATATTTAATTTTTATCAAATAAATAGAAATTATAAAATTCAAATATGTGACTATTTAGCTAATAAAATTCTAATATTATATTTAAGAATTATTTCAATTTAAAAATTTTAATTATTAAATAAAATCTTAAAAATAATTTTATATTACTCTTTAATACTACTTGAGTTCCTAAAAACAATATAATAAAATTATGTATATATAGAAAATAAAATGAGCTAACCTACGAGAGCTAAAATAAAACATATAATGGATATCTTACGAAGAAAACTAAAGGTAAGAAATTGATATTATTCTACAAATAAACAAATAACTAACACTTCATTTGTAACAATTAATCAATACCTCTGCTGTCTAGATCACTCACATGGTATGCCATCTTGTGACCATATGATATTTGTAACTTACAATATTAGCCATCTATATAAAATTTGACTGCAATATAAAACCCATAAAAGAGCAAGTGACAAGAAAAAAGAAAAACAAATAAGATAAAGCCTTAAAAAAAAAAAGGAGATAAACTGGAGAAATATAAGAAATAAACATTGGCTCTGGTATAAAGAAAAATATTAGATATGGAATTATTAAAAAAAAAAAAAACCAAGAAGAAGATGTGCTATCGCCGGTGATAACCCTAGAAGCGACATATATAATACTCTTTAAATGTATTCATCCAATATTGAATGCATGCTTCCCAAGATAATAGAAGCGTATTTTTTGTGCTTGTTTAGCTTTGGAGCATGAATTCATAAATAAACACACAATAACTTCCTAGAACTTGCAATTTCAAAGTACTATATTGCTGGAATGCGCTGGCAGTGAGCAGGACAGGTTTTGATACGTTGATTTAAAAAAAATTATTTTAATATATTTTTAAATAAAAAATATTTTAAATTATAATCATAATTATATTCTCAAATAATATATTAATATAATACTCGAGTTTAAACATGTCACGTTGTCTTGGAAAACCCAAAATGCATAATTTACACAATATGCCAATGCCACGTAAAATTATGGAATGCACGCATGACTTTCTTTCCTCTTTTTTATATTCCACCGCTAAATATGTAGTCTAGATGCAGATAATTGTAAAAAATATTTTTTTATATAGGTTACAGAAAATATAATATAAATTTGAATTATAAAATTATATTTATCAAGTAAATAAAAATAATAAAATTTAATTTATAATTATTTAATTATTTAATCTTTATACTATATTAAAAAATCAATTCAATTTAAAAATTTTAAGTTAATAGGTTATGTATTAATATATTATTTTTTAATATATTTTTTTAAATAAAAATTATTTAGGTTTGGAAATTACAGAAGTTCATATTATCTTTTATTTATTTTTTATCAAATAAATAAAAATAATAAATTTAAATTTATAATTATTTAATTATTAAAATTTTGATGCTATATTAAATAATTATTTTAATCTAATAGAATAAATTTTTAATTGAATTTTTAATATGTAATTTATATTATTTTTTAACAATATCATAAGTAAAATTTTAATTAATATATACTGATAATTGCAGATAAATAATAAACAACAAAATATAATTAAAAAATGAAAATTTTAGTTAGTTTATAATAATGTCATGTAAATCTATTATTATTATTATTATTATTATTCAGAATATAAAATACCGAATAATCTGAAGTGTTGAGTAGTTAAACAGGAGAGGGAGCGCCACAAGTCTTCTACCGGCTAGAAAAGAGAGCTTGGGGTAGAATAACAAAACATTTTGTTTGTGGAATTTTAGTGGGAATTCTATGGGAACGTAGTTCAATATCCTTCTACGTGGGTTCATTTTGGCCAAGTACTATTCTTATGCTCACTTTCCTTTTCAGATACATGTATAAAACCTTATTTTAGTAAGAATTAATGTATATTTTTTACATTATCACTTTGTATATCCGAAAATAATTTTTATATGAATATTTTAATATAAATGTGGATGCTTTGTTTAAAATTTAATTATGATTTTTAATTAAAATTAATTAAAAATCATTAAAAATATAAATATAGCATAAAATATATTTAAAATTTGAAGTGATTACATGTAAAAAAAGTTACAGATACATGGAATCAATCATAATTTTTCTTTGTTTTCTTGTTGACTTCTCTCTTTTTCTTTCTTTTTTTATTTATTAATCTAAAAATTTAGATCAATTTATATATATCTTAATTAATTTTATAAGTTTTAAATTAAACAACCATATAAATCTCTAATAGTTATCGTATTAATAAACACATAACTTAAATATAAGATTATAAAAAAAACAAATCTTTTAATCTCAAATTATTATCACCAAATCTTTTTTTTAACGTAACAAAACTAATTTTTCTAGCAAATAAAATAACAATGTATAAAATCATTATCGGTGACTTTATATGATTTTAATTAGATAAAATCTAATTTTATTAGTTTTTTAAACATAATTTTTTATTTTCTTTTTCATTCTCTCTTCTCTCTCTTTCTTTATCTTTTTTATTAATGTAAGTGCTCAGATCAGTTTATATATATATCGACTAATTTTATGGACTTTAAAATTAACAATCATGTAAATCTATATTAATTATTGTATTAAAAAACACACGACTTGAACTTGAAATTATAAAAAAAACAAATCTCTTGATTCTAACTTTTTATTATTAAATTTTTCATTTTTTTAAAATAGAAGAAAAATGATTTTCCCAATAAATAAAAAAAATGTGTAAAATCATTATCAGATGTAATATCGTGACTTTGTATGATTTTAATTGGATAAAATCTAATTTTATTAGTTTTTTAATTTTATTTAAAATTATATAATTTTATTATTTATGATTTTAACAACAATAATTATAGAATAAATTGTAGATTAACTAAAAAAATTTGAGTATAAATTATTTTTATTAAAAAAACATTAGTTTTCTAGCTTAGATTTAGATTACTTCACTGAAACTCTGACCAAGTTTAATAAATTTGGTCAGATTAATATCTCATGTAATTTAACTAAATATTCGATGATAGGTTCTCAAACTCGGAGATTTTCAAATCAATTAGCAAGATAGAGCCGAGTTTATAGATATAATTTAGAGTGCACCAAAGCACATCAACATCATTGCCGACTCTTTTGTACATAATTAATTTTATATATAGCGTCGGCAATTATCCTTGGTCTTGATAAATAAACCATCGAGCACCATCGTTATCTGGACATATAAAAAAAGGAAACCATGGCTTATGCTTCTTCTTTATCATTCTCCCCAACCACTTTTAGGAGCTCCTTCCTCCGCCCCTTCTCCCCTAGAGTACTCGAACATATTTCAACGCCTAGCACTGTTTCATGCAAAGCTACTAATGATCTCGATCCCAAAAAGCCTACCAACAGAAGAGATGTCCTCTTTGGTTTAGGAGTTCTTTATTATGCAAGCAGTACTCTTTGTGATCCATATGCCAATGATGCCAAGGCAGTCTCAGGTGTAAACAAAACCAGAAGAGGGAGAGGGGATTTCGGCCCTGGCAAGGCAGCACAGGCAGGTGAATCAAAGAACATGGCATTGACAGCAATCAGCGCATTCCCTTTAGATTTAGATAAAGTGGTGAGTACTGAGGTTTCGAGGCCAAAGAAATCAAGAAGTAAAAAGGAGAAAGAAGATGAAGAGGAGCTTTTAGTGATAGAAGGGATTGATTTTGAAAGAGGTGAGTTTGTGAAGTTTGATGTGTATGTTAATGACGAGGGTGATCCATCACCCAGAGGACCGAACAAGGCTGCGTTTGCTGGGAGCTTCGTGAATGTGCCTCATACGGGTAGGACGAAAGGGAAGGCTAGTTTGACACTAGCCATTAATGAATTGTTGAACAATCTGGAGGCTGAAGATGATGATAGCGTGGTGGTGACTTTGGTCCCCAGGTCCGGCAAGAGCCCTGTTATTGGTGGCGTCAAAATTGACTATGTAAAAGAATGATCATCATCAAGATTGAGAATACCCGTTTGAGTGTTCCTTTTTTGGCTCCTTGAGCAAGAGATGTGAGGTTCCTGTGCTCTTAATTCATATATAATGTGCTTTAATTTCATTTCTGCGTGTAGTAATCTTATGTTTGCAATGAAATATTGTCTTCAAGATCTAAAAATATTTTGAAGGAAAGAGATTCTCTCCTTTCTGTGCAAAGAAGCTTATGACTTAGAATCTGTTCATCTTTTATGTAAAAAACTTGAGATACCTCGTATCACACATGGGGCTTTAAAAAATACATGCTGATCGAACTTTAACAATCTCCATCGGGTGTTTGAGAATACAGCGGTTATTCCTAAAGTATTTTTTTAATATATTAAAATATATATTTTTTATTTTTTTTAAAATTTTTTTTAATATCACCCATCAAAACAATTTAAAATAAAAAATAAAAAAAATTTATTTTTTTTCAAAAATATTCTTAAAATATAAAAATAAATAAGATTGAGTCCAATTTTGATTTTAAATTACTTTTAATTTATTAAATATATTAAAATAATATTTTTTATTTTTAATATTAATATAATTTAAAATTTTTTAAAAATAATTTTTTTTCCCGATAAACATGCTATAAAAAAGAAAGTCAAATTTATTGGAGGTAGTCCAACCTCATGAATTAACATGAAAGCAACATTGATATTTTCCGTATGTAAAGCTTCGTCAGCAACCAACCACATCAAATCAAAAGACAATGAGATCGAAACTACTGAAAACAGGATTTTCCAGCAATAGTTCGAGCTTACCGTTCAACCCCATCAAATCTCAGGCGACCCTTTTCAGGCCTAGGCCCCATGCAGGCATCTTCTAGAGCCAGACGAGATCTGGCTCGGTAGATGATTTTCAGGGACAAAATCCTTTCAACTATTCCCATCTTGCTAAGCTATGTTGCTTGGATCCTGCAATTGACGTAATTGAGCTCACACCTGAACTCGTCTCATTGTTCATTCGGGCTTAAATTTATTAAAATCACGCTTTGAGTCAATGATATTTATGGACTATAGTATGAAGTGCAGAATTAGGCCCTCATATGGTAAAATTTCTGAGGCACTAGCAAGGGCCGTTTGCAGTCATCTGCCGATGGAAACTAGGACTCCAACCTTGAAATCCGAAGAACACCAAGATAATCAACCTCATATATATTTGAATTCATAAATTATTTCTTACATTTATCTGATTGGATTATAGCACAGGGAACCCATCTACTCATAGACAAATAAGCTAAACGTACGAGGGTCACCTAGATATATAAACACATCTAAACACAGAGTGGTTAGGTGAACCAGTGAAACTATTTTTTGGGGAGAAAAGGGCATGGATTTTACTTGAAGAAACCAAAATGGTGAAACATGTACATCCACTCCGCCGGCCTACAAGTTAACGAGACAAATCTCTGGTCCAAGTTTTAATTCAAATTAATTTTCATATTGATTTATTTAAATTCAAGTTATTTAATAGGTTGATGTATAATTAGATTGACTTTAACGATAGGATTAAAACTAAGATTTTTTTTTAAAAAAATAAATTAATTCAATAACCTGTAAAATTGACTTGTCAATCCAATTACTTCGACTATTTATCCTGTTCCAACAACTATATGTGCATACAAGGATTAATAGCAGCAGCAGCGCCTATGGTGAGAAAGCGGTCAGAAACACGCCCGCCCCCCAGGCAAAAGTTGGGAAAATGAATGCATGTAAATTTTATGAAATCAGCTACCATATCTTAGTTGTTATGTCTATATGAGAAATACTTGTTGTCCTTTTTTTTTCTTCAATTTATTTATTTATTGATTGAGTAAACTTGTTATGTTTTTCCCCTTTGTTATGATAATAAAATACCTATTTCACCCGTGCTTCTCCGCGGACTAAGTATTGTTTTTGCTAGTAAAAAGAGAGAGAGGAATATACATGCATTTCTAATATATATATAATTCAATCATAAATTTAAAAGTTAATATATACATCAAATTAAATAAATTAACATTTAATCGCCATGCACTCAATTCTGTTAAATAGAATAAATATTTTATTTAATTAAGGGATTATTCGTGCCAATAAAATATAAAAAAGATTGTTAATAAAAAAAAATTGAATAAAATTACAAAACTCAACCATAAAATAATTCAATGGTGGATAGCAAAAATAATAAAAAAAAAATCTGAATGAATTCGAGTTAATTCGTTAATTCTACTTGCATATAATTAAAATAATCTCATAGAATGAAAAGTGTAGAAAAAACATAAAAATCAATTAAAAGTTAAAAAATAAAATTTTTAAAAAATTAATTTAAGAAAAAAACCTAAAAAGTTTAAAGTTAACTTGTATTAATTTTTAAAATTTGTGATTATAGTTACAAAAGCAGAATTGATTGCATAAAAAGTAACCTAAAAAATAATAAAAAAATTTCAATAAAAAAAAGGTTAATGGATGAAATTGAATTTTAAAAAATAAAAAATAAAATTCAAATCAATTTAAATTAATTTTTTAATTCAATGATCATTGATATGAGATTGTGATAACTTACCCAAAAAAAAATAAAAAAAATAAAAATACAAAGATCAATTAAAACAATAAATTAATCTATTAAAAAATCTAAAATAACCTTTAAAAACAACTTGATTGTAGTCACTAAAACCATAAAAGTTGAATACAAATAGAACAAAATTCTTAATAAAACAATATTAAGAGATAATTTGTTTTTTTAAAAAAATCAACACATGACAAGTCCTGGCTAAGTTCAACTGTTTGGTTACTACTTTTTGTTGCTAAACTGAAAGATAATACATATCGTTTCATATAACTTATCAATCACTAAATTAGTTCATGAACAAACAAAAAAAATATTCAGGAAGCTCTTGAAAATACATGCCTGAGTGACGTGCAGGTACAGAGTTACGAATTTATGTTTTGGTTTCCGAACGACAAGTGTAGAGCAGGTGTCTCCTACACCTCCCTCGAATTTACGAGTTAAAATTACAAGTTTTTGCTACCGTTAGACACCAAGACCAGAAAACTGCAGATACCATAGACGATGACCATTGATCAATGGTTCACTAGCAGAATCAATGATGCAGGAGCTGTCCTTATAAATTGGAACGGTACATGGAAACATGAAGATGAGATAACTGGTGCTAAACAAAGACCTTGGAAGTTTAAAATGTCATATATCCCTGAAACGCTGCCTGTGTCTAGTTTTGGACGCATTAAACGGTGAATGA
Source organism: Populus pruinosa (assembly GCA_026413675.1). Lineage (NCBI taxonomy): Eukaryota > Viridiplantae > Streptophyta > Magnoliopsida > Malpighiales > Salicaceae > Populus > Populus pruinosa. The sequence continues at coordinate 4,184,334 of CM048602.1, read as the reverse complement.
TTTGGTGCTTCTTACCGATAGGTAATTTTATTGACAAGAGTACAGGCCGGTAAACCAATACTGACAAGAGTACAGGCCGGTAAGCCAAGAAATCAGTAGAACTGAAGATTTTTCTACCATATTTTACAACCCGCAAGATTTCCCCTCTTTGTCAACAAACGTGCAGTGGCGTTGTGGCAATAAATCTCCACTCCAACGCACTTGTATGGAGATAGCCTTATCAGTCAATATAAACAGCAACCTAGGCTAACTAGACTAGAAGGAGGTGCACATAATGACGGATATTTTGTTGAAAAGTCTGCCAACTTGAAGAATTTATCACCCATTAGCAGCTAGCTAGTCTGAATTTCGTATTATTTTCCTGACGTGGAAGATAGTGAATTGTCGAGAGAGTTCGGATATAAATTGTATTTTAAAATATTTTATATTTGAAAATAAATATATTAAAATAATTTTTTTATTTTTTAAAATTTATTTTTAATATTACCACATAAAAATAATATAAAAATATAAACAAAATTCAATAATTTTTTTAATTTTTTATAAAAATATTTTCCAACCACAAAAACATATCATTAAGTTAAGCATTTTCTTGTTCATCTGTTTGTACTCTTCGGTTGATTCAACAGAGTGATGAGTTATCTAAATTCCAATCTCTTTAAAGGTATGTATCGCTAAGATTTTTCTATTTCTCTAAAATGTTGAACATCAACTATCCTTACACTTATCTATCCTCCACATTATCGTTCACATGAGCCTAATTTCATCGGCACCAGCTTCTTGGAATTTTCCGGTATCAATCAAAATATAATTGTGTTAGACAAGAAAGTCATTGATATTGTGTTTAAATTTGAGCATTGATATATAAGATGAAAAGACAGTGAAGTCCGAGATGGCGCTTCTTACATTTCTCGCCGGAAGTCGGGAAGCAAAAAAAAAATTGACAGAATTAACAATCAACCACAAGCATGGCCGAGATATAGCATAATCGGTAGCCAAGCTTTTCCAAAAATGAGGTTCCAAGTCCAATTCCCTCAATCATCAATTGACTTTTTTTTTTTAAAAAAAAAAACAAGAAGAAATCAATCGCTTAAGAATATGAGCTCCAAAATTACTTGTTACAAATGGGAGTAGCATAGCTATTTAGTGAGGTTTTTCTTTTCCTTTTCTATTTTTTTTTCTCTTTAAATGATTTTTAATTACTCATTGATCATGAGAATCAGTCTCTATTTCATGGGCCAATTCTCTTGTCAGCTTGTCAGCTCGATCATCATGTCCACCAGCAAAGCTATAAACCCGGAATGCGAATTGGAAAGCCCTCCAAAGCATTTTAGCACAGGCCTTTTTAGGTTCAGTTTTGGTTCTAGTTACTGCTTTCCCTGCTGCTTTTGCTTGCCTCCTCTCCTGAAGCAGAAGAAAATTATAAGAAAAATCTTCTTCTAAAGTGGAATCACCTTCTGAGATGATCATCTAGTTGTTTCAATTTAGCATCTAGTTTTGCATCAAGATGTGATTCATAAGTGAATCTACCTTGAGTGCCAATTCCATGCAGTTTGAAGAAACATCCACCATTGACTCTTTGATTTGTACAAGGATATAGAAGTCGAAGTCGATGTTGTGACTACGAAATTTCTTGGATTCTTCATCTTTGGTCCTCTCCAAGGCATCAAGGTCTCCTTTGATCTGTTTGTTATCAATTCTTTTAGCTGTTTACCAAAATATTGCAATGAAGGTAGTTTTACAATGTGGTTCAGGACGCTGGCAAAGTTACCTTGTTGAAGTAGCATTCGGCCTTGTCTAGAAGTTGGCCTAGTGGAGGCTGTATCTTCCAATTTTGCAGTTCAGAGACTACTCCATTCAACTTCGAGCCTAGGGCAGCTGCAGTCCTTAATGCTTCTAGTTTCTTCTGAGGGAAACCTTCAAATCTTGCAAGCACCTGCGATGCGAAGAAATACAGGTCATGATGAGATAGAAATAGATAGGAAAGGACATGCGGATATTGAAGAATAGTGAAAATAACAAACTTTTTCTGCTATGTTCACCTGTGTTTCATCAGTTAAATTCTCAAGAATGGATTCAACATGCTTGTGGAACTTAATCAATTCTGTCAAGTCTTTTGTTTTGAAACTACTGATGGTAGCCTTCAGCTCTGTGACTGCCTTCGCATGCTTTTGAACTTCTTCTTCAATTTGTTGGAAGTATGCTGATCTGATGCACAGAGAAAGAAACGCATTTGGTTCTCTTCATGACGTCTTCCTTGCCCTTCAAATAAAGTTCAACCAAACAGATTGTTTTTCGTTGTTAAGTTCTTCGTAAAGCATACCTCTTTGTAATCTCTGCTAGTGCATCAGCCATTCCCTGCTTTCCACCAGCACTGCTTGAAGCTGGACCCTTTCTTCCACTAGATGATTTAGTAACTTGATTTCCTCCTTCCACCTTCCCCTTAAGAGCCCGATACAGAGTACCCATCTGACTTGATCTCTTCAGTTTAGTCTGTGTTTTCTTGGGACGTAAGGATCTTGCTGCAACAGGTGGAGGAGGTGGTGGAGCAGCTCCATTTCCGAGTGGCATCGGTGGCGGCGGCGGCAATGGCATGGATCCTTTTGAAGACATCATGGGTGGTGGGGGAGGAGGTGGTGCAGTTCTTGCAGTTGATGTTTGAGGAGGCGGCGGCGGAGGCGGCGTTGGTGATACTGTTCCGCTTACTGATAACAAAGGTTGTGGAGGCAGTGCCACTGTTGCGGTTCCAAATGCCATGGGTTGTGGCGGTGGAGGTGGTGCTGCTTCTGCTACACTTTTTGACATAGTAGGCGGCGGCGGAAGTGGTACACTTCCCACTGTAACAGTCGTTGGCTGCAGCACAATTGGTGGTAGTGGCGGTGGAAGTGGTGGCTGTGGGATTGCTACATCTGGTTGCAAATTCAGTGGTTGCGGAGTAGGTGGTGGTTGTAATGGTGTTGCTACCACGTTTACCATCATCGGTGAGGATATGGGTGACTGTGCTGGTGGAACTTGTGATGCATTTTGTGACAATGCTCCTGATGGCTTTAACAATCCTGTGGCTTTAGTTGTCACTATAGTAATCTCAGATGCTGCAATCTGTGGCATTCGTGTTTTGGAGATGTAATCTCTGGGATCCTCAATGCCAGAAGCTTTTTTCACTTCAGAGTTGTTGCTTGCTTCCATTTCAAACATCAGTTCCTCATCTGAATTACTCGTGTGGTACAAAGGTTTGCTCTTTGCTTCCATTTCTACCATTGTTTCATCATCCACAGAGTCTTTTGTGGTCAAACTGTTGCCGTCTTGAGTTTCCAGGTTTGAAGGCACGTGGAACGAGAGGCGTTTTATGTCCATGGGGTTCAATTTCCCAAGTGCCTGAGCTCTCAGAAACCGGAGACGAGGAGAAGAGCAATAAAAATTTGCAAATTCTACTGAGGTAGGAGAACCCATAAACTGAGGAAGAACTGATGTAGGAGTTTCTGGAGAAGCACCACATGGGCTGTAGCTATTGATGTCTGAATAGGACCCCGTCAAGATTTTGCTGAATGCGTTGGATTTTGAACAATCTTTATTTGGCTCATATTCATCCATGACATCAAACATTTCTCTTGGTATCTTAATCAGGCAGGTGAGTGTTGCCAAAGCAATTTCAACTACGAAATCAGGAAAAAAATTGAACAGAAGTCATCACCTTTAGTTGTACAAGAGAAATTAAATGGAAATAATCAAGCTTCTCACACTGACTCTATCTAAACCTCTTCCAATCTAGTTTCTGTTCAATTATTCCTTACAGGATCCGAAAACATGGATTAAAAAACACTGATGTTTTGTACATGTTGTGTGACATACCAATTTGTTCTGAATTGATCCTGTGATCGTTGTTATTGTACATGTTGTATGCAGCTTTGTCCATCCATTCTTGATTCATCATCCATGAATCCCCAATTGATTTCAAAGCCTCACAAAAGTAGATGAGAACCTGTTTGAGCATACATTTGGATGATCAGCTTTGAAATCTTAAAAGAAGAGCATCGAACAACTGTCTAGGCCTAGCCATGATGAAACTAATTAGTCAACCTTATCGATAGATGCTCCTTTAACTTCTGACAGCTGACTACTGGGTATGATTTCAGGGTAAAACTTGTGCAGATCTTTCATTGTTCCCATCACCAGCTGCAACAAGACAAATGATTTGAGATTCAGGGCATGTTTCTCAAATCCTAACTGCTTCAACTGATGATCCAGTGTTAAATATGATAGATACCTCGTTTATGCTCAGAGAACCATCGAAAGGTGGTAGATCAATGATGTCTCTGAAGGTAATTATTTTCTTCCTGAGCTCCATCATCAGAATGAAGTTGCCTGGAGATCCACGAGAACGTGAACGCTCCGTCTTTGGTTCTTGTGATTCCTTCTTCTGACCCTTGACTAGGTGAGCGCTTTTCACCACCTGCAATATCACTCCTTTTCATGTCAATATTGCTAAGCCAATGCTGTTTCCAGATGTTCATTGTGTGTGTGTGTGTGTGTGTGTCTGTACTGCAGCCTTTCCTATCTCATGAGAATTCATTAAAATCAAGTTGACATGAGCAAATAACTTTAAGAACTGTACAGCAGACAGTAAAATTGAAAACCATTTAATATGTATAATCATTAATTAAGAAGGAAATCAACTACCAAATCAAAGAATTTTAAATATAATTGTTTGATTGTATTTTTATATATACTTTTTAATTGGTTAATAGACAAGAATTCTCTAATTCGTAAGTTCTCAAACAATTTTTTACGTGCTAGTAGATTATTTTTCATTGCTGCCTGCCTAACATTTGTTTCTTTAAATCTTTATTTATTTATTTTGTTAACATAATTATTTGATTATTTTCCTATATATATATATATATATATATATATATATATACTTCTGAGTTGGTTAATTGAAATCATACGTTCTATAAATAAAGTTTCTTATTTTTAGCAGTTCAAGCATTTGCATTGTGAAGTGGAAAATGAATCAAGTTTTGAGGAACAGATTTATTGAACGGAAAAGTCATGTAATTTTGTTTCTGCTTTAATTTCTTTATTTGCTTTATAATCAAGCAGTTTCAGAGAGATGTGGCAGGGAATTTAGATGAATTTGAAGAAAAAGAAACCAGAGGAAACATAAGGCAGTGCCATGAAATGGCTTTCAGAGGAACATGAATCTCTCTGCCATGAAAGCATAAAACTCCGCAGATTATATAGTATTTGACAGGATGAACATAAATTTAGCAGAGAACTCATTGTAATAGCTTGTGCCTAAAACGTTCTCTCACTTTGGGACAATTCCTTCTGTACAACAGGAATCATATCATCAACATTACAAGTGAAAAACATTAAAAGGAAAAAAGGAGGAAAATTCATGTACCTCAAATCTAGAAGTCTTGCCTCCAAAAAGCAAAGGCTTTAAACCACAGAAGATACCAGTTGACATAACTTTTAAGCTAGAACGAGAATTAACATAAAGAAACGTATCAAGAATGAAAATGATGGTAAACCATAGATATTTGTTCAAACGAGAGATTGACAAAGGGGATATATCAAGTTTCTGTCGTGAAGAACAGCAGAAACATTCAAAGTACAGGGGGAGTTCGGACATGAAACATTAACGTGCAGCCCATAAGAGTTAGATGGTAAGAGGGGATGAAAAAAAAATAAGAAAAACGAGAAAAATCCTTGCTTTGGAACTATTCTCAGAGAGAAAGCCAGGGCAAAATGGAACGATTTGGTGACCTTTATATCATCAGCTACCCTCCCTCCTCCGACGAAAATCTATATGCCACTCTTTTAGGTTACTGTCTGAGGATAATGGGGGATATGTTACTAGACTAACTAGGATAGGCCTAATTTTGGAGTTTGCCAACTAAGATTGTATAGTCCTGTCTAAGTTTGTGATTTGTGTTAATCTCTTTCGCAATTAATCATAATTTCTTCCTTCCAGGCTTTGACTGTTTTAATAGTGTTTACTGGAAATAGAGAGGGGAAAAAGTAAAAACAAAACTCTAATTATTCTCCCTTGGAGTTCTTTCTGAACCCTCTATGCACTTGTCTAACTATAGTAGTTTTATAGTATTTTACAAAATGTAAGAAAAAAATCATACAACTTGTTTTATAAAGTTATGCTCTCTAGCATGATATTTTTCCTGTGACCATGGGGATTCTTACATTTTTAATGTATTTTTAAATAAAAAATATTTAAAAAATAAATCACCATTACTATTCCAGACACCCCCTTAATATTGTTCAATCAATCAGAGGTCAATAGACCTAGTTTAAATTAATAATGAATAATTCTCTAATTAACAAATGGTTGGATTGATTCAGAGAAATTTAAAGCAGCACAAATTAATAATAATAATAATAAAGACTTTTTCAGAGACTTTACAATGAGTAATTAGCTTGATAATTATGATGACTGCCCCTGCCTGTGAAACTGATTAACTGGTAATTAGTTATAGCACAAGATTATAAATCATTATGTTAACATCTTAAATTCTTTGGATAAATTGATAGTGTTCATCATTATATGTAAGAACTTACGAGGGTCCATGCACATGATTTCCCTAATAGATTAAGTTATAACAATTACATAATCTATTGTTTGCCCACAAATCCATTAACTTTGAATTTGTAGTATATCCTCATGTCTCTTTATTTTTTATTTTTATTTTTTCATAGAGTGATTATGTAGCTGTCTTAATTTGAGCAATCTCATCACTTTCACTTTTACAAACCTCAAACCTGAGAAAGTGAGATTGCATATTGATAATACACAAAAAAACAAAAAAGCAAAAAAAAAAAATATTATTTTTTGCACACAACTTTACTTATCTTTTATGTCAAAACACTTGCCATCATCAACATTTTCTAATAATAACAAGTATAATAACTGACACAACAGTTAATAACTAAAAAACATCATAATTAACTAATAATTTATTTATATAAAACACATTAACTCCTATTTATTTTTATATTTTAAAAGTATTTTTAAAAAAATTAAATTTTTTATTTTTTATTTTAAATTAATATTATTTTAATATTCTTAGATCATTTTCATATGCTAATATTAAAAATAATTTTTAAAAATAAAAAATATTATTTTAATATATTTTTAAATAAAAAATACTTTAAAATACAATTACAATTATATCCCCATTCCCCTGTAAACCGTAAAAATAGAGCCAAGAGCCAAGTTTCCATGCAATCTCGCTACACAAAACCAATCATTGTCATAGCCAAAGCTGCACTCAACCATTGAAAAGCTAAAGCTAATGATAACATCAAATGGGATGCCTCTAGCTTAACCGTGGTTGCCATTTTTAGCAACCCTTTGTTGGGCTGGCTGCCTTATTTTTTACAGCCCTCGAATGGGCTACAACTAGCCTAACCAGGGTTGGATATTTTGGGCCTCACCCTCCTCTCTATCTCTCTCCCCTACCTAACTCTCTTTAGTCTTGGCCCAACTAACCCTTGATTTATACCCATTCGAAGGGAGGGAAAAAAAAAAAAAAAATGAGAGAAAAGATTTGACCCAACTAGACTCACCACCCTCTCTCGCCATAAGACATCTCTTAAACTGTTTCTGGATAATCTGAACTGTTTCTGGATAATCTTTTCATCAATAGTCATTCTTAAGCTTGACTCTGCTCTCCAGCCTTTGAACACCATGTCCCTTAGTGCTTGTTCTTAAGTTTGACTTTTCAACCATTTTTACCATGTTTTCCATCGATGACTTATTCTCAAGGACCAATCTATACATTTTTAGAAAAGTAGATATATCTATAATCTTTTCCTTCCTATAAGGTAAGCTTATGTAACTTTTAATTTCGATGAAGATCACAAGTCACAGGGAAAAAGGAGGACTTCTCAAGTTCACTTGACTTGTAGTACTCACCAATTTAATACATACTCATTTTCTTCTTTCATACACTCTCTCTTCACACATATTTCACTTACTAACTTAACTATCGGAGGTCCCATGAATCCAATTAAGGAAAAAGACTCTTCATTTATTGATGGAAACAGACAATTCTAACATGAGACTTACTTTTCATGTGAAAATTTATTGGACAAGGTCAAGACCAACCACCTCAGTCCATCACAATCATGAAAAATCCAAATCTTTTAGAAGTTCTTTTTGCGAATTCATCTTTAATAAAGTCTATTTGAGGATTAAATTAAGGTTGCAGAGAACTGTTTGCAAGGGTCTAACAGGACCCGCAAACACCCCACTACTTGTATGTAACACACACACACGTATATATATGTATGACTAGTTATGGGAGTAAAGGACTCGTGTTAGTTGAAATGGTTATTTGTAGTTGATTTTGTATGTGATATTATTTTATTTGTTTATCTATGGTAATGCTACGTGAAACTGTCGGGACCTCCATCCATATGTAATTTGCTTCCCTGAATAATTTCACAATGGTGCTTACCCATGTCTTGTTTTATCCTGCAGAGATGGTGGTGGTAGTCGGTTCAGAAAATGCAGAGATGGTTGATGACAGTAATTATGGACAGAGTGATAATAATGGACAGGGTGATATAAGTGGTGGTTGAGGTGGAGGTGGGAGTGGTGGAACTGGAGATGTTGAGGACAATGAATGCATTAAAATAATTAAGGTGGAAATGGAGGTGAAGGTGGTGGAAATGGAGGTGAAGGTGGTGGAACTGCATATTTATGGAATTTCTACCTCCATATTTCACGTTATTTAGAAACTTAAGCTGGGGTGGGTCATGCAATAGCATATTTATGGAATTTCTACCTCCATATTTCACGTTATTTAGAAACTTAAGCTTTGTGCCTTAAAATAGATGGAAAAGTTCTTGAAGGCACGGTCAAAGGCATGCTGCACCCATATTTGGCAGTACCAACATTTGAGGACATGATTATCGCAATTTTGGCAGAAAACTGTTCTGGATTGATACAATATTGGATAGTGACTGCAGTTTTCATGTCAGTAGTGAAGTTACTTTAGTACAGGAAGCATTGCTGGTGTGCTCATTCCTTTCATTTTGCCTGCTACTTTTAGGATGAGAATTTCGTTCTTGCGTATCTCTCAGTCCTCCCCTGGAAGCCTTGAGCTTGGATTGAATGGGACCAAATACAATTTGCGACAAATTAAACGCAAGTGTAACAGAAAATAGAATTGCTACAGAAGCAACCATGAAACCTGTTTGGCAATAATGAAGCCTTACATTGCAAGATACAAATTACAGACCTGTGAAGTCGAAGGAACAAGCTGGAGATTATTTCCATGCACAATAACGTGAAAGAATTTAAATAGGCGAAGTCTCAAGAATAGCACATGAGATGAAAACTATACATCATCGCTCATTATATGAATCTTAAAACTATATAAGCAACCCGTCGAGTTATTGCTTGCAAAGGAAAATATCGAGAACATGGCAGAGTATCTGATTAAGTGGGACTGGGGCACTTTATGGCACATGTCTTGGGATCATTTCTTGTAGATAGTAACCTATCTTGCATACTGTTAATCCCATCGAACTCAAGACCAAGTGAAGCATTGATTTTAGTAACTGAGGATCTACACATTCACCATCTGAGCTTTCTTTCTTGAGTTGTCCTGTTTTTGATGGTAACCTATCTTGTTTGTCTCTCGGGGGTATAGGAATGATTTCTTTTGTCAGACTTGGGAGAACCTTTCACTGTTTTGCTCTCCAATGATACTCTCTTGGTTGCTGCCAGAGCACCGGCAGCTGCTGCAGTTCTTTCAGCAATCCTTTTTTGGCGTTGAATCACTAACTCTTCCATTTTCTTCCTAGTCTCTTCTTCCTGTTCACAAGCATTTTTGTAAGAAGTTGAAAAGTTTGTGAAACATATTAAAGAACAGCTTGAATAAGCTACCTAACCAATACCTTCTCTTGCTTGCTCTTCTGTATTGCGGGCTTACTGGCAAGTGATGATTTCTTGCCTTTAGACGTCATCTCAGTTTTGCTCTTAGCGAGGTATCCTTGCACAATTTTAGACCTCACTTCTGGAACTTTTCTCCCAACAATTCCATTCTTCTTGATGGCGGTCTTGTCACTGTTTGAAGGAAGCTTCTTCTCAATTTGATCTCCAGATTCAACGTTTGGGCTTCTCTGAGCTTCCATGAATGATATGTCAATTCCCCGGTCTGTGTCCCAGGATTCTCTTGTAGATTCAAATCCAGAATGCCGTTCAAGGACTGCACAAAGGTCATTCGGTTCATAGGCATCCAGTACTTGATGATTATGATCTGCAGTTCCATTTTCTGGCTGGGAAGATAAAGTTAGATCCGCGGCCATTCTTATGTCAGTTTTCCACTGTGAATCATATGGATCATCTGCAGTTGATCGACCGTGAACCATGAAAGAATCATCAACAAGTACGTCTTTTCTACTTGGCTTGGCATTTGAAGAATCACCCTCTAGTGACAGCATGCAATTGGCTACATCCTGGCTTTCTGGTTTCCCTGAATGATTGATAACAAACCAGTCATCTCCTTTTCCGGGCTTGATTATGGATGTCTCACTAGTACAAGATAAGATACCTCCAAGTCCACTAGTTTCTTCTAATCTTCGTGAAATTAGCAAATCTTCATCTGTTGAGTCCCTTCTCTTCATGATTGGTCGAAAACCCTCTGCATTTTCAATATCTTCCGGCCTAACTCTATCCTCATGTTCCCCATCCCTCTGAGTCACAACAAATGAATCACCCGCAAGCATCCCTTTGTTCAGTACTTTCTCTGGTCCCAATTCCATAGCAGGATTGATCCCTGATGAAGTTCCATCTCCAGCACTTCTGATTATGAAATGCTCTTCCTGAACATCAACTGGCTGCAACTTTTCTACTACATTAACTTTGCAATCATCTTTAATCAGAAGGCTCTGGAAAGTATCCCAATTCCCGTTTGTTCTTCCTACCTTGGATGTATTTGAAACAAGGCCATCAGCAAAATCCTGGTTGGGAGAATCACTTGATTCATTTGACTTGTGGTTACTCTTGTTCGAACCTTTTCTTCTATGTGTACTGGAATTTGACTTGTGCAATTTCTCCAACGATCCAACTGCATCATCTACCTTCTGTTTGATGGTATCTTCATCAATGAAACCATCCTCATCTGTAGAATTTTCATCAGAAAAACTACCACTTCCTCCATTTCTTCTCTTGGGGGTGATGTAGTTAATGTTGCGGATAACCACAGTCTTAGATGACTTCTTCCTGTGTTTTTTCTTGTAATGAACATCTGTAGAAGAGCGCTTTTTTTCCTGATCCGTATGGGAATCTGAATCATTCACATCAGAGTCACTGGACTCTGTTTGTCTTTCTTCTCCTGAATATTCATATCCTTTTTTGTTCATGGATTTATCCTTCTTTCCTGGACTAAGTTCTTTCACACTAGAAGGCCACTGCATATTTCTTGGATAATGAGGAGGAATAGGCTGCATGGCAGGGAAAGGATATCCTTGATATGGAGGAAATTGAGGAACAGGTCCTTGGAAATTGTACATATATGGCCACTGCATTGGTACTTGAACTTTGGCATTAGTTGATGGTGTCTGGTCAGATGTCGCCATGCCTCCATCTGCAAATTAATGTATTTGACATCAGAGAACAGAAAATTGTTTATTGGAAAGTAGCACGGAGACTTTGTGCCGTATGCACAAGCAAGAAATAACAACAGAATAACCCAGCAAACACCAAGAATCAAGGGCGACAGAGATTATTTTGACTACATTACCTATAGTTAATGTACTGTGAAACTATCCACTTCAAATTAAGAGAAGGAATCAGATCATACTAATCTCAACTTTAATATTCCAAGATTAAGGTTTTTAAAAATTTATAATCAGCGAGTACTAGTTGGAGCTGTCTTTTGTTGCTTGGGAATCAAAACAGGGGTCATGGGCGGTGCTTTTTACATCATACATGAATGGCATTAACTAGACAATGAGTACTGCTAATTTCACCATACTCAGAAAGAGAAAAAACGCTTTACATTTTTGCCAAAAAAAGCACAGGACCTCAGGTTCATGAAAGATTTACACAGCACGTAACAGGAGATTAACAACAATGTTGAACACTACACTAATGTGTGATGAATTGAATGTGTCCCTAGATCTACTCGAGTAATCTATCATAAATAAACCAAAATAGATGATGCTTCGAGACAATGCATGAGGAAGAAAGAAGTGAGCAAGGAAAGAATACACAATACCCTTTTTGCTGTCTGCTGTTGAATCAGATCTTGATGCATCTGAAGATCCTTTGGGCACAGAGTCACCAGTGGATACCCCATTGTTTGCCAAGTTTAGCATGACATTCTGATTAAGGGCACTAATTTCATTTGCAAGTACAATTCCTGAAGTTCCCAAAAATGACAGTTCTGATGGAGGGCATGCCTCCATTGCTGCTAATTCTTCCATCCAAAGACCATCCCCATGCTTCTTTTTACATAACTCCTTGAAATTGTTGCATGCTTCCCTGCATACAAACACCACTAGATTTCAAGGCTGCAGGATCTAATTCAGATAAATCTGCGATGGATTTTATTACTCTAATGGAATGTAGGTATTTGGCCAAAACAAAGGAATAAATGGCCGCTTCAGCAGCCATCCCAAAGCTCAAATGACTCCGATGACATTTTCTCCTATTCATGTAAATACATATTTACAGCCAACAGAATTCAACCAGTAAAAATGGATTCATTTTTACTGTTAAAAATCTGGCTTTTTTTTTGTACGTAAACTAACCAAATTAGAAACACAAGATGCAAATCCACTAATTAAAAAGGAACATACAGTGACTAAAGAAAGGATTTTGGCTTTATTTTCCATCAATTCTGGTCAGCAAATTCGTTCTCAAAAAAAATGAATAACAGTTATTGACTCTCCAAGTAATACCTTAACCGTGAAGCTCCAAAAAAATCTGCAAAGGAGATGAGATCATTTATGTTATCCACTTCAAATCCAGCAACAAGACCACGGGCATAAGCCATTGCTTGCTCTTTGCGAAGCAATGTTTTCCGGGCTTCCAGAAGCCGTTGAAATTGGATCCTTGATATCAAAACAAACGATCAATGAGTGACATTTCCAGAAAGTAACACATACATAAACACAAATTTTGCTAAAAAAAGAAAAGAAGGATTACTTGGAGTTTTCCTCAGGCACAGCATGATCACTTTTCTCGAGCTCACCTTTTAGCTGAGAACAATTACCGGTGAACATAATTAAAGAATTGATGTGATTTTCTGCTAAGTATCTCAATTAATCAACAAATTTCATGGAAAAGTGATATATACCTTGGAGGAATCACTTGACTTCCGTGTGATAGTATTGGCAGCTAGTCCACTCCCTGATAAAACAAAGCTATTCAGTACAGAGTTGAAAAGTGGTACATATTAAATCAATCCCAACACAGATCGAAACTACTGCCAATAATGATTTAGATCCTGATGACGATACCTTCCTCCAGCTGTCCAGCTACATTTGTGTTTGACAATTCATTGGCCTGAACAGAACTCTCCTCAATCTGCAGAATTTCTCTTTCTAAACTGACAAATCTCTCGAGCACTGCTGGTGTACTAACAAAGCGAACAAATCTAGACAAGAAAAAAGATAAATCGTCTTTCAGTGCACCACCACAAAACAGAAAAACAAAATACAATTGAACTCCTCGGTTCTCTGGTAATATCCTGGGTTTAGTGCTGGTAAAGTTTCAAATTTACACAAACATCACATAGCTTGCACTCAATCACATAGGCTAACTTCAGTGCCAAAATCAAATTCCAGCTTGTTTTAACTTTGAACATGGCCAACAAATGGCAAAGACCAAACCAAATCCATGGAAAAGCAATTGATTTGCTAAGAAGATTAACAAGAGATTAAGATTTGGGAATTCGTATGGAATCAGAACCGATAGTAAATTTAAAAACTTTGAGCACAATTCAAGAGTAACTCTGTATTTGTGTAGATAATAAATTCCAGTTCCATTCATTCAATGAAGAATCCACAACCTTTCACACTATTTACAGAAGTGGAAACAACAATATGCAACAACTATGATGAAATGAACAAATTTGACCCCTTGTTCAAATTCAAAAACAAATCCATGATATCCAGCAATTCAATCAAATAGCTCAATAGAATTAAAGCCCAACATCTAAAATTCCCAGCAAGAAAATACAGACTAACACGTTAGTTTCATTACCTCTCAAAAGTGCCTTTGGTGAACCAAGGAGCATTTTTGGTTGGTGGGCAAAGTTTGATGGAATACCCTCCTTTGGAAATCTGATCTTTAATAAATTCAAGGTGTGAAATGAATGGTTCAAATAACCCAGAAGCCAGCTTCTCATTCTTGCCTCCATTGAAGAGAACCAGATCACACCTGCACACACAGAAACAACAACATACGAATAAAAAAAGAAGAGATCTTCAGCCTCAAGGGCTAAAACTTCGAAATGAATTGAGATTAAAGAGAGTGAAAGTAAGTGTGATATTGATGTCGTACCTGGTTCGAGTTGGAGTGAGTTGAAAGAGGGCATAGTCAAGAAGAGTTGAAGAATTCATTGTGACCATGTGAGAAGCAAAGAGGGAAGTCGAAAGGACTCAAATATAATGCATGATGGTCTTGGATCAAAAGAAAGGTATTAAGGTAGAGGTTGCTTTCTTTTACTGAAATCTTGGTATAATATTCAGTCATGCATGTTGAGGCTAAGGAATGGTAATGTTGTTGAACGTGGGCATCACCCTTTGAATATGCTTCAGTGAAGCTGAACTGGACATGATCATGTAAGAAGCGACAGCAAGAGATGATGAAGCTTTGCACATGCAGGAGCAAGGAGTAATTTTGGCTGTCATTAGAAGGGACGACCCCACAAATAATGGGCATCCAGATTTGGTAAACGTCATTTGTTATGAGATTTGATTTGAGTGAAGGTACCATCAACATGTTGCAAATTGATTGATTTGTGATGATTGTTTTTTAGTGAACAATTACATGGATCCTTATCGTCTCTTCAATTTTGCTTTCTTAATCTTTTTTTTGTATTTTTTTAATGGATAAGGTTAATATTAATGTTGGTTCTTTGTGCTGCATTGTCATGTTCCTCTTGGCGCACAAAATAATAACGTAAAAAAATAAATATTTTTTATTTTTAATATTATATTTAATTTTCTTTTATTAATATGAATATATCAGCTCATATGTTTTTTTAACTAATTTTATTTAAATTTTAAAAGATAAGTTTGGTAGTTAAGTAAATTTACCTATTATTATTATTATTATTACGAGTTTGAGTTTCAAGATTACTATCTAATAAAATGTGTTTTCCTAAATGTAGAAAGACAATGTAAAGGGTATGTTTTAGAATAATTCGAGAAGAGGATTTTTGAAGAATTGAAAAATCTAATTAATGGCTGCTATTACAAAATCAATGTCCTATTTTTGTATTATTGAAATATTTAAGGAATTTTGATATAATTTGTTGTGTATGTTTCTTTTTTAATTACTATGAAAATGGAAGATTACATAATTGGAATATAATTTTCTGAGAAAATTACACTGATGATGTAGTTATGTTTTCTTTTTTACTTTGCCTCAATTCTCATACAAATTAAAGTTTATAAGTTGATAACAATTTATATCCCATAAGAAAATCAACAAGAAAATCAAATTATTTATAGAATATAATCAATAACTAAAATGCTTTTATCCCGTCAAAAATATTATAATTACCATTTTATTTTAGATTTTTATTGAATACGTAATTGCCTAAAAACTTCCACAGATCATAAAACATAGTGTAATGGCTATCCTCCTTCACAGTTAGCAAACAGACAATAAGTATTCCTTCTATGAATGCCCTGAATTCAATTTTCAAAAGTGTTGGAGCATTTTGTTTTTAATTTTGCCGTCCACCATCGATTTGCTTTCATTTTCTTGGAAAATGAACCTAATTCAGTCAAACCGAGCACCACTATTTTATGCTCTAGGCTCAGATCTGAAAGGTGATAAGTTTAGAGAGAGAGAGATATTTATTTGAGTTTATGATATATTAGGTGTGAGAGTAGTTTAGTCTTTTTATTCAATTGCTTCTAATTTGGGCAATAAAGAATGCGAGCCCCTGTGGTCATTTGAAAATTTGTGGTGGCCTAGGAGGTAAACTTCGATTCTGAATAAAAAATGGAAACAAAGTGAAAAAATAGTCTAGTTATAGAATAGTTAGGGTAGTTTTCCCTAATTTTGTACTCTTCAAAGGTTATTCTCTGCATATCAATGAGAATTAATCAAGACTACTATAATACAGAAACACACTGAATGAATAATCATGAGTATTTATATGTATGTTTTTCTATAATTAATATGGAAATTATAGTTAAAATTATAGTTATTAAACTTAGACCGACCCAATAAATTAATTTAGGATCTGGTTGATTTAATGACTAAACCAATCTTGACAAGACAAAAGACTAGGATGAGCAAAAACTCAACAAAACCCTGTTGATCTGTAATCCAGGAAACTCGATACAATCAAGTTGAGACCTTTTTTTTTTAATGTGTTTTTTCTCCTAGTTATAGACTAGTTTTTTATATTTTCAATTGGTTATTAGATATTTTTAAAGTTTATTATATAAATACTAGAATAGTATTTTATTTTTTCAACATAGAGTTTGAAACCCCTTAGTATATATATTTTATGTTCACAAGAAAAAAATTACTTTTTCAATATAGAATTTAAAACCCTTTAGTATATATACTCTATATTTATAAGAAAAAAATTATACTTTTTTAATATAAAATAAAAAAATATTTAGTATATTATTTTTTCAAATTGAAGTATTTAAACAAAAAGTTTTAAATTACTTATATTTTTGGTTTAAATATTTCAACTTAATAGGATAACATACCATCATAATATTTTTTCAATATAAAATAATTTTTTTTAAATAATATTTTAAATCTCATTATTTATAACATATATAACCTATATTCACATAGATTGTTTTTAATTTTTTTATATATAAAATATTAAAATTTTAAATATTTTTTTAATTTTTTTGGGTTAACCCGAGTTGATCCAGGTCAACCCGTGTAATACAAGACCTAGCTTTTTAATTAAGTTAATTTTCAAGATATGATAATTATGATTGAAATATAATTTTTCTCTCTGAAAGGAGTATTATCTAAATATACATTAAAAAGAGTTAATTGAAATTATTGTCATATAGATACACACTAAATAAGAAAATCTATGTATTTATATGTATGTTTTTCTTCAAGTAGTACGAAAATTGAAGATTATATCATTGGAATATATATTTTTCCACTTGAAAGATTATCCTCTAAATTTGAATGAAAGTTAATTAAAATTACTATAAGATAGATACACATTGGATGAGCGATTCTAATAATTGTATATGTTTTACTTGGACTAGTATAAAAATTAAAGACAACATAATTGGAATATAACCTTTTTTTTTTCCCTAGAAAGGATGTCCTCCAGGTATGAATGCAAGTTAATCAAAATTACTATGATATTGATACACACTGAATGAGCAATTCTAAATATGAATGAAAGTTAATCGAAATTATTATGATATAGAGATATACACTGAATGAGCAATTCTAAGTATTTATGTTTATGTTTTTCTTCAATTAGTATGAAAATTGAAGATTATATATATATCCTGAAAAGGGTATCCTGCATTATTATGATATAAATACACACTAAATGAGCAATCCTAAGTATTTATGTGTCGGTTTTTCTTTAATTAGTATGAAAATTAAAGATTATATTATAGGAATATTTTTTTTTCCTGGAAATATTATTCTCTAAATATAAATGAAAGTTAATCAAGATTTCTATTATACAGATAAGCTTTTTTGATCTACACAGGACAAAAGATAAATACGATTCATGAAACTTTTATTCTTTTTCATTTACTCTGTGCTGGTGATATCACTTATCTTAGCATTTTATCTATAAAAATATTTGCAATAGTACTCTAGACTCATTTTTAAGTTGGGATTTAGTTTCCATGAACAAAAACTAATAAAAAAAAAATACTTCAATCTTGAAAAGAAAAAAGCAGGGCTAATCCTCAATTTATAGTTAATGGTAATTAAAGTTATAAAAAGCGAATTTTTAATTTCAAAGATTTCATATTAAAAAACTCACATAATTGATAGTGATTGGTTGAAATTTCAAAATTCAAAATTGTTAGATTTTTACAATATTCAACCACCATCAACTAGCAATAACAAATCTATTAAAAAGGGCTATAAAGACACTAAAATCATGGCTGTACAATGTTACTGGACCCCATCTATCGTTACCTAATATTGCTTTTTTGATAGTCACTAATTATTTACTCGCTTTACAACAACAAATATATATATATATATATATATTTGATATGTTAACATTTGATATGTTTTTTTTTAAATTCTTGTCTGAAATGGAATCGCAGAATAACCCCAAAGTTTTTTGCTCAAGGTAGAGTTCTATCAACAACATCAATGGATGTCCAATATGGCTGAAGAGATGCGAGAGGTCTCATTCACTATATTGCACGTGAAATGGTGTAGAAAAGAGGGGTATTTTATCGACAATATAAATAATATCGCTGTCTTTTCATAGTGAAGAACAGGCCGTCCAAAGCTGTGAATTTATGATTATAGGCATGTTAAACATCCCAGAAGTAGAAGATGCTAGACAAGAAATATAATTATTTTATATACTATTAAAGTTTTAATAATTACATGGTAATAAAATTTGAATTTTATTATTTTTATTATAATTAATAAAATTAAATATAAAATAATATAAATATGGATAAATTTTAAATTTAAAGATTTCCACTTAAAAGGTAAAATAATATAAAATAACTATTAAGTTATTATGAATATTTCAACTTGTATTATAGTCTTGTTGATTAAGTGATCATGAATTAAAATTTTAAAATAAAATGAGTATCTGTGTAAATTTCAAGTACAAAATATTTTTACTTAAAAAAATATATTAAAAAATTATATAAATTATATTTTAAAATTTTATCTGGTATTTTAAGTTTTTTGATTTATTTAATAAGATAAATTCATTATGAAGTTTTATTTCTGCATACGGAAAAGAAAAAAAAAATATTAATCTAAAATTACCTCTTGTATTTGCTTTAGATTATCAGGTGAATCTTCAGATTTTATTTAGGAAACTTGAATTATAACTTGAATTATCTTTTTTTTTCCCTCTTCCTTCGGGAGAATTATCAGAATCTCAACATCAATTTGTAGCAGCTGGATTCAACCCAGCCAAGAGACAGCTATATATCACCTTAGCTGGAAATAGACCGCTGGTGGGGTTAGCCGACATTTTATTATGCTCAAGCAAGCAAGCAAGCAAAGCATCGGCAGCTCACGTTTCAAGCAAAAACCCTTGTTAAATGCAAGTTATTAATTTTAGTCAAAAAGGAAAAAAGGCACTCTACTTAAATGAGATGGGTACATCAAAATTAAATCATGTTGTCTTTCCATTGGACGAAGCTAGCATTTGTTCTACATCACTAGGTTATATTTACCTTATTATTATTATTTTAACTTTTCTAGAAAATAAATTATTATTTAAAACATCATTTAGTTAAGGTTTCAAAATAGAAAAAACGAAGACAATAAACATGTCTTATTGAACTTTTTTTTTTAAATTACAAAAAATAAATTTAAAAATATTCTAAAAATAAATTTATTTTATATCTTCATCCTTATTTTTTATCCATTTATTTTATTTCAAAACATTATCTAAACACATATTCTTCAGACACGGAGGCAAATCACTGATATTTCTAAGACATCCACTTTTGTTTGTGAGCATGAAAAAGCCCATAAAACATGGTCAAATTCTTAAGATAACAAAGCTTGAAGCCGATTGGGACATTAGCCTTTAGTATAGGCCCAATTACAAACAGAGCAAGCTTGCTCAGGGCAGAAAAACTATATTAAAAAAAAAAAAAAAAAAAGGGAAGGAAAGCACCGTTGCCTCCATGGCTCCCTCCTGTTTGTTTACTTGCATGTTCTTATAAACTTATAGTTTACGTGCAAATTACATGTATAATTTCCGCTAATGTAGAGACTAATTGTCATCGGAAGAACTTTCGAAGATTTTACTTCGAATGATGGATATAATAGAAGTAATTAAATACGTATAAACATCTAATGGAAATTGTTTGTAATATATAAAAGAAGAAGGAACATGCATATATAAGGAGAAATTTCCATAGCAGGTGGATTTCAAGCATGAATCAGCATCTATGCACCCAATTAGTGCTTATGCTCAGTTTTTTACTCAAATTCATGCAAATTCTTGAATGTTTATCATCTAGGAGAGGACAAGCCTGGATGAATAATTAAACGAATACTACTGAGATTTCTTCGAAAACACAAATTATGGACCGGTTTGAGTCGCCCCGCGAAGTTTTAATATTCTTCTTCTCGAGATTCAAGCCTTAATACCAATTCTTACTTGAGAAACGAACAAGAATACTATTGAAGATGTCCCCCAAGGTGAATGCAGTGGAAATTCATAATTACTTTGGTGACGATTTTTATAGCCCTCGAGGAAGAGAATAGGTCCCCTTTCCTCCCTCTACGGATCTTAACTGAGTCAAGACCCGCGTAGGTCCCCTTTCCTCCCTCTATGGATCTTAACTGAGTCAAGACCCGCGTTGTCAATTCCACGAGTCAACCACTCACACAAACTAAACTAAAATAATTACTTTTCTTTGGTTGATAAACAAAGAACTAGAAGGCGAAAGCGACCTTGAACTCCTACATTACAGCGTGCATAGTAATTTGGATGGACACAATACTGTGTCCTCTATACCCATGCCATGAAGTTCTGGGCATGCTCCTCAAATGTAAGAAATTTCCTTTCCTTCTCGGATCAATATATAATATATAACAATATTAATATTATGAAATGGTTCAAATTGTATATTGAAAAATGGTTCAAATTGTACATGAACGAGAAATTCATCTTAAAAAATCTTTGATTGACAATTTTTTTTTTCAATCTAAACTCTCAATTTCATATTAAAAAATTACAAGATTTTCATGTGGTTTATATAATTAAAATTTAAAAAGTTGAAATTAAATTCCTCCAATATCAAAATTTTTAGAGCGGGGGAGGCCTATGTTATGAGAGCTTTCAACTTAAATTACTCAAATGCTGCTCTGATTGGGTTCTAGGTTGATTGTAAAATAATATTTTAATTTAAAAACAATTATTTTTTGTTTCTAAAACTTGAGTTGTTTTTATATATATATATATATATATATATATATATATATATATATATAAATATCAAGTAACTAAATTGAAAAAATATTTAGAATTATTATTTTTTTATATTAACAGGCAAAGAATTGGTGAGAATTATTTTTGTTATTTAACATCATTAATTTTCTATATAAAAAAGGGTATGGTGCTATTCAGGATAGAACAATCTGCTATTCTGCCTCTTCTGTCTTCCTTCTACTTCCTTCAACTGTCTTTACTGCTATAGTTAAAAAAAAATTACTTTAAACCATATAATTTATTTTATGCTCATTTAATTTAATAAAATTCTATGCTTTATTATTCTAATAGTTAATTATTATTTTATATTTACATTTGAATTAAACAAATAACATTTTTTCCCCACTAATTAATTATAATGAATAATACTACTGCTAGAAATTTAAGAGAATCTATTATTCCACTGTATAATGTTAAATAATATTTATGTAATCTTATTTATTAAGGGTAGAATAATACTTTCATTTTAATCTATATATACTTTATCTATAATTAGGTTAAGATCAAGCATTCATAATATAAATATTATTCAGAATTCTAGCCCTCCCTTTTATGTTTGATCTTAATTATTTTAACATATTATCAGAGCTGATTTTATGAAACGAGGTTTAATCTCGAATACAACTTCGCGGATCCAACTTTGGTATTTTATTAGTTTCTGCAATTATTTTGGTATTTCGTCTTCCCTTCAGCTTCTGCAATTTGGTATTTGCATTCAATTTCTGCAAATTTATTTTGCGTTTTGGAGTAATCATATAATTTTGAGAAGATATTTTTTTAGTTTTGTAATCTCTGTTCAGTTTCCATAATTTGAAATTTTATTTTCCGCTATTTTTGCATTCTGGTTCTCTATGATTGTTGATTATGACTACTAAAAAAGATGATTCGCTTCAGTCTGTGAGTGTGAGGTTGGATGGGAAGAACTATTCATATTGGAGCTATGTAATGAAAAATTTTCTTAAGGGTAAGAAGGTGTGGGGATATGTTAGTAGAACTTATGTGGTACCTAAGAATACTGAAGAAGGAAATACTGTTTTGATAGATGCATGGGAAGCAAACAATGCAAAGATTATTACTTGGATCAACAATTCTATTAAGCATTCTATAGGTACACAGTTGGCAAAGTATGAGACAGTAAAGGAGGTTTGGGATCATCTACAGTGGTTATTCACGTAATCAAATTTTGCAAAACAGTATTAGTTAGAGAATAATATATGAGCTTTTCACCAGAAGAATATGAGAATTTAAGAGTTCTATTTTACCATAACAGATCTTTGGGATCAATTGGCTTTTACACTATCGACAAAATTAAAAGCGTGTGGTGCTTATATTGAATATAGAGAGCAGCAACGATTGGTACAGTTTTTAACCGCACTTCGCAGTGATTTTGAAGTAGAGATTCAATTCTGCATCGTTCTTCAATGCCTTCTATTGACTCTGTTGTCAATGAGTTATTAGCTGAAAAAATACGTCTTCAGTCTTATTCTGAAAAGGGAATTCTTTCTGCTTCAAATCCTTCTGTATTAGCAGTACCTTTTATGTCATTCTCTAATCATCAGAACAAGCCTTACACAAGGGTTGACTTTGATGAGTGTAGTTTTTGTAAGCAGAAAGGTCATTGGAAGGCTTAGTGTCCTAAGTTGAGATAGCAGAATCAAGCTTGGAAGTCTAGCAGTCAGTCACATTCTAATGCTCATAGACCGGGTTATAAACCACCATACCACAATACTACAGCGGTAGCTTCCTTAAGCTCTATTATTGATCATAATACTTTAGCTGAGCAATTCTAGAAGTTTCTCTCCTTACAGCCACAAGCAATGTTCGCTTCTTCTTCTATAAGTCAGTTGCCTCATAGTTCCTCAGGTATGTCAATCTCTGAATGGGTCTTGGATTCTGGTGCTTGCCATCATATGTCTTTAGATTCCTCTTCTTTTTTCTTTGTGTCCCCTTTGTCTTCCATTCCAGTTATGACTGCTAATGACACTCCTATGCCCTTAGCAGATGTTGGTTCTGTTATCATACCTCACTTGTCTCTTCCTAATATTTATCTTATCCAAAACTAAAATTGAATCTTGTATCTGTTAGCCAAATATGTGATTCTGGTGATTATTTAGTCATGTTTTCTGGTTCTTTTTGTTGTGTAGAGAGAATGGACTATATGTTTTGCATAAGTTAAAAGTGCTAGTTGTCGCTGCTACTACTAGTGTTGATTTGTCTTCCTTTTGTTTAAGTCTTTTATCTTCTAGTTTTTATCTATGGTGTTCCTGTCTAGGTTATGTTTCATCTTCTCGTTTGAGATTTTTGGCATTCGTAGAAGCTTTAGGAAATTTAAAAACTTATGACATTTCTGATTGTAGTGGATGTAAACTGGTAAAATTTTCCGCTTTACCTTTTAATCAAAGTATTTCTATTTCATCTTCACCACTTAATTTGATTCATTATGATATATGGGGACCTTCTCCTGTTGCCATAAAAGGAGGGTCTCGATATTATATCTCTTTTATTGATGATCATACTCGTTATTG
Source organism: Populus pruinosa (assembly GCA_026413675.1). Classification (NCBI taxonomy): domain Eukaryota; kingdom Viridiplantae; phylum Streptophyta; class Magnoliopsida; order Malpighiales; family Salicaceae; genus Populus; species Populus pruinosa. Next base: position 4,160,432 of record CM048602.1, on the reverse strand, counting down.
TTGGGTTTATTTAATGAAATATTGTTCTGAATTCTTTAAGATATATATATAGCTTTTGAAGTTCTTATCAAAACTCAACATTCTGCTGTGATAAAATGCTTTAGATATGATTTGGGTGGGGAATACACCTTTAATAAATTTTGCCAATTGCTTGCCTTAGATGGAACCATCCACTAAACTTGATCTGTAGATACTCCTAAGCAAAATTGTGTTGTTGAAAGAAAACACAGGCACATTATTGAACTTGCTTGTTCTCTCTTGTTGTCTACTTTTGTTCCTAATGAGTTTTGAGGAGAAGTTATTCTTATCGCTGTAAGTTTAATTAATACAATTTTATCTTCTCATAGTTCGGGTTTATCTCCTTTTAAAAGTTATATGCAAAGTTTTTAAACCTGGTCTGATGGCCAGCCCGGTCTAAGGCTCGGGTTCCAAGTTTTAACCGGGTCACCGGGTTTTGACCGGGTTAATTCCTATTTAAACAAATTCAAAACAACATCATTTTAGTAAAATAAAAAGTAAACGGGTTACAACCAGGTTTTTGACTGAGTTTTGCTGGGTCAACCGGGTCGCCGGGTCGGCCGGGTCATGGCTTATCCTATTTTTTCATCAACCCAGCCTGGTTCCAGCCTTAGGTTGGCCCGCTGGGCCGGGCTGGGTTTCAAAACACTGGTTATATGGGTATATCCCTTATTATTTCTCATTTAGAGTCTTTAATTGTACTTGTTTCGTTCTTCTTCCTCATATAGAACGCAATAAGTTATCCTCTCAATCTACTATTTGTGTTTTTCTGGGTTATGGAGAAGGTAAAAAGGGATATCGTTGTTTTGATCCAATAACTGAAAAACTTTATATGTCTCGTCATGCTATCTTTCTTGAGCATATACCTTTCTTTTCTATTCCATCCACTACTCATAGCCTGACTAAATCTGATCTTATTCATATAGATCCTTTTTCTGAGGATTCTGATAATGATATCTCTCCCCATATTCGATCAATTTGTACTCATAACTCTGCAGGTACTGGTACTTTACTCTCTGACACACTTGAAGCTCCATTCTCATCTACAGCCCCCTAAGTTTCATCTGAGATTATGGATCCACCTCCATGTTAGTCCATTCGTATTTGTAAGTCCACAAAACTACCAGATTTTGCTTATTCTTGTTATTCTTCATCATTTACTTTATTTTTAGCTTTTATTCATTGTCTCTTTGAGCTCTTTTCCTATAAAGAGGCAATTCTTGATTCGCTTTGGCAGCAAGCTATTTATAAGGAACATTCTACTTTGCATAAGACACATACTTGGGATCTAGTTTCTCTACCTCCTGGTAAGAGTGTTGTTGGTTGTCATTGGGTGTATAAAATCAAAACTAATTCTGATGGGTCGATTGAGCGATACAAAGCTAGGTTGGTTGTAAAAGGATACACTCAATAGTATGGTATGGACTATGAGGAGACATTTGCCCCGGTTGCAAAATTGACTACTATTCATACTCTTATTACCGTAGCTTCGATTCGTCAATGGTATATTTCTCAGCTTGATGTTAAAAATACCTTCTTAAATGGAGATCTTCAAGAAGAATTTTATATGGCACCCCCTCCTGGTATTTCACATGACTCTGGATATGTTTGTAAGCTTAAGAATGTATTATATAGTCTCAAACAAGCATCCCGTGCTTGGTTTGAGAAATTCTCTATTGTGATCTCGTCTCTTAGCTTTGTTTATAGCAATCATGATTCTGCTCTTTTTATTAATTTACCTTTGATAGATCCTACTTTATACCGCACTATTGTTGGGAGTTTGGTATATCTCACCATTACACATCTAGATATTGCATATGTTGTTCATGTTGTTAGTCAGTTTGTTACTTCTCCTACTACTGTTAACTAGACAACTGTTCTTTATATTTTATGATATCTTCAAGGTACAGTTTTTCAGAGTCTTTTACTTTCATCCACCTCTTCCTTGGAGTTGCATACATACTCTGATGCTGATCATGATAGCGATCCCACAGATCGTAAATCTGTTACCGGGTTTTGCATCTTTTTAGATAATTCTCTTATTTCTTGGAAGAGTAAGAAATAATCTATTATTTCTCAATCATCCATCAAAGTAGAATATTGTGCCATGACATCTACTACTAAAGAGATTGTTTGGTTACATTGGTTACTTGCTGATATTGGAGTTGGTTACGTTGGTTATTTGCTGATGTGGGAGTTTTCTTTTCTCATTCTAGTTCTATATATTGTGACAACAGAGTTCTATTCAGATTGCTCACAACTTGGTCTTTCATGAGCGAACTAAGCACATTGAGATCGATTGTCGTCTTACTCGTCATCATCTCAAACATGGCACCATTGCTTTGCTTTTTGTTCCTTTTTTCTTACAGATTGCAGATTTCTTTACCAAGGCGCATTCCATCTCTCATTTTTGTTTTCTAGTTAGTAAACTCTCGATGCTTGTAGTTACTGCATCGTGAGTTTGAGGGGAGATGTTAAATAATATTTATGTAGTATTATTTATTAAGGGTAGAATAATACTTTCAGCTTAACCTATATATACCTTATTTGTAATTAGGTTAAGGTTAAACATTCATAATATACAGATTATTTAGAATTCTAGCCCTCCTTTTGTGTTTGATTTTAATTATTTCAACATATAAAACCCGCTGCAACTCTAATTTGATGTAATCATATCCTAGGATGAAGCTTAGCTTCATCTCATCCAAAGTCCTATCTACACTGGACACACACACAATCACAAAAAGAGAATGAGAGGGAAGAATTAATTAATTGTGTGTGCATATTAGTTTTAATACTTTACAGATATTAGTCTTAATACTTAATATGGTATCAAAGCCAAAAATCTCCCAACGTAAATCCTATCATGTTTTTATCTTCACATCAAAGCCAAAATCTCATCCCTAACATTCCTCTCCTCTGAATCTAAAAAATCTTTAATTGATCTAAATATCACTATATAAATCAACAAAAAATTAACTTCATCCACCTTCCCATAGTAGTGTGCTCAATTTGAAGTACTGCTAATTGGCTACAACCTACTTGATTACATAAATGATGATATTCCCTGCCCTTCAACTGATCTTAGTTCCTCTACAAACCCAAATAAAACACATTGGGTCAGATAAGACAAACTCATTTTCAAGGTCATTCTAGCCTCTACATCGACAAAGATCACCCTCCTCGTAGCTAATGCAAAAACATCTCAACATACCTGGCAAAAACTTCATACCATTTATGCTAGACGATCTAGAACTAGAGTCATGTAGCTAAAACAGAAGCTTACATTCATTCAACTACAAAACAGAACAATCACCAACTATCTGCATACTATGAATGCTGGAAGATAAGATTGTCATTATTGATCAACCATTCTCAGATGATGATTTTACGCTTTACATCCTTCATGGATTAGAAGCCAACTTTAGGAAGATTATTGCTCCCATTCATGGATGAGAGAATTTCTTTACCTTTTAAGAATTACATGATCTTATAATAGGTCATGAAACTTACCTGCGTTGCCTACAAGTTGCCACTCAGCAGCTAGTAGTCTCTACAAATTATATAAATTGCACAAAGTTTGAATTGAACAAATAATAGATAATTAGTTAGATATTGATTAAATATTATTAATTGGTTAATATTTTGACGCATTGATCATTGTATTTTTGTAAAAAAGAAATTATTATTGATTATTAGATTGTGAATTCATTTTTAATTATCAAAGTTGAATTTTGAATTAATTGTTATATTATGAAGAAATGATGTCATCATTATTCTATACATATTTTCTAAGTAATGGATAATCATTATTGAATGTATCGAGATTCACCACAATGGTTGTATAGAAAAGATTATTGTAAAGGGGTTGAAGATTTTATTAATTTTGTATTTCAAATCCAAAGAATATTAGTGGAGATGGAATTAGATGTTTATATATGAAGTATAAAAACAATAAGTTTCACCAATCATATATTATGATAATGCATCTTCTAAGAATAAAACTTGTGAGCCTTTAAGAAATTAGTTGAACAAAAAATTAGTAATTTGAGGGATAAAAAAGATATAAAATATGAACAACCCGAAAGGAAATAATTGGAAGAGATGATTTTATAGAGTTATTATCTTCGTGCGGACCTCCAAAATATTTGTCTCCCCCTTTACCCTACATCTGCAATCTCTTTTTAATGTTCTTGAACATTTATAATTAATTTTATCATTAAATTAATGTTAAAAAATATAAATATTTACTCAATATATAATAAATGTGTTATTTAAGTTGAATTTTTGGTATGATATTTTTTAATGTTGTTTAATATCAAATTATTTTGTGATAGTATTAAAAAAATTATTAATATCAAATTATTTTTTAATAACATTAAAAACAATATTCATTCCATAGATAAAATTATCAATAAAAATAAAAACATCATTAGTTAAATACATTAATTTTCATAGGAGGATCACATAAAGTTGTTAAGTGTTTTGGTTTATACCAAGATAATCATCGATAAATATTTGTTGTTAATAATTCAACTGATTATCTTTAAAAATATAAGACTTATTAACAATCGGTAATATCTATGGATAGATAAACCAACAAAAATTAGTCATTACATGGTCTTTTTCACTGATAATAATGTTTCGCTAATAATTTGAAAATATCAATAGAAAATTAATCACCGACATAACACCACCACACAAAATAGTTCGGTTGATAAATTCATGAGATTTAATTGTAACCATGGATTGAATGCTTATTTCGCGACTTAAGTATACGTTGGTATAATTCATTTTTCTATTGATGTTGCATGCCATCGACTTTTAGGGGTACTTGCACGACTATAAATCATTTAGATGGTTACACGTACCGCATTTTCCACATAAATAAAAACCAGCTATCAGCTTGAATAGAATTATTGCATGCACAATCATCACCACTAACCACAAGTATCAAACTGATAGCTAATCTTGTTTGCAACTGCAAGCTGTCTGGACAGATAATTAAACATTGTCGTGTGTGTGTGTGTGTGTGTGTGTATACATGCACGACAATATTACACACACACTGGACAATATTTAATCTGTTCAGACAGCATCTTGTTTGCAACAGCACGCTGTATGCACAGATTAACATACAGGATGCTGTATATATATACACAGTGCAATACTTATAAATTAATTATGTGCGCACCGACCTCACTTTATTAATGACTTTAATATGGTTTGGTACTGTAGTAATTTTTTGATTTTTTTATACAATGATAGAAAAAAACTTATTTGTTTTGTTAAATAATTTCTGTTTTTTTGCACGGAATCTCACATATAATTATATTTTAAACCATAGTTTTGTAGAAGTTATAACAAAATACTTTTTATTCTTCGGGGCATGCTTTTTATTTGTTTAATTTGCTCTTAAAAATCTATTTCATGATAATTTTAATTAAACATGTATTTTTTTTAAAGTGTAATTAAAAATATTTTTTAAAACTGCACAGAATCTTCGACAATTCTAAAGAAACTTCATTTTCAAAATGAAAACTTTGAGTGTCTTACGGTGTGTACGTACCAGTACTCTATTTTCAGCCAGAAATACAAAAAAAAACATGTTATAGAAAATTTTACAAGTAATTATCGCAGCGCCAAGAAATTAATTAATTAACGAAATTCCAAAATGGGGAAAAGTGAAAAATATTGTCCGGGAGATGTCATTTCAACCAAGAAAACAAAGATAATGTTTTAGAGCCTATGGGATTTGTGTAAAATTCAAAGATAAAAATTTAAGTTTTAGATTAGGAATGAAATTAATTAATTTAATCTGAATTTAAACTTGAAATCGAATCAACATTAATTATATATATGTGTGTAGACACACACATACTAAGTACTAAATTATTATATTTAGGTTTGGATCCAGATTACTGAATATCCAAAACTGAATCGAGTCGGATTTAAATGTTAAAAACACATACTCAATCAAGTTCGAGTAAAGATTAAATAATGATTTTAGATTTAAATTCAAATACAGATGTTACTCTATCCAATCCATAGACATTCATTGACATCTCTACAAGATAAGGGAGAGTTAATTTATTAACTCTTGGGTGTTTGCACATTGGCTTGACATGTATAATTTCACATAAAAAAAGATTATACAGATAGCAATTATCGTAACTAATATTTTCGTATATCTAATTAAGAGAGGATTAATTATTGTGGCAAGTTCTTAAGAAAAGTGCAGTTTCTTAATGTTTCGAACGACTAGAGTATCAAGGTTGGTAAAAAGATCTTGAAGAGCCGCATTAATTGTAGAACCTTGGGAAAATGATGGTGGGCAATCAGAAATTAAAAAAATAAGTCATGATCAGGGACCATGACGAAGGACTGTGATGGGGCCGAAAGAATTCACCCTTTGATAGATAATCCTAAAAAAAATAAGGGGGAAAAAAGAAAGTTGAATTTTGAAATAACATACAACCAATTAGAGTGACCATGTCAGCGGACTTTAAAATATATATATATATATATATATATATATATATATATATATATATATATATATATATATATATATATATATATAATAAACGTGTTTGAAGGTTTATGCACGTAAACCTAGAGAGTCAAATAATTCAAACCTTTTTACTTCCTTTTTTTTTTTTTTTTTGCTGTGTCTTGCCCGATCAAATTCCTGGTATTTTCTCCTGATCGGTCCAATTTTAGAATTCTCTACCTTGAAATCAAACTAGCTAGCAATAAAATTCAGTCTTTCTATCAATTTCACTTTGTAATCTATAAATACTAACGCGTCGAACCCAGTTGAAGGACTTATTATAAGAATCACGAATAATACGACCAAGTTCTTTACATTGTTGTCCACAGATTTTTGTTATTATTGTTTGCCCATCTTCTTCATCAAGCCATGCAGCAGCGCTCAGCATCGACAGCCAAGAACTTGGTTCGTAAAATCTTTAACCACCACAACCAAATCCAATCCCTCAAACGACCACCCTGTGACGTCTTCATTAATCATCGTTGCATCGATACCAAGAGGACCATTTCCGGGTTGCTCTTCGATCATCTTTCTAGACTCAGGCTCCATCCATTTTTGGATAGCAAGAACATGAGACCTGGTGACAAATTATTTGACAGCATTGATCGAGCTATCCATGAATGCAAAGTTGGGATTGCTGTTTTTTCGCCGCGTTATTGCGAGTCATACTTTTGCCTCCATGAATTGGCTTTGTTAATGGAGACAAAGAAAAGAGTTATACCTATATTTTGTGATGTCAAGCCATCTCAGCTTCATGTTAAGGATAACGGGCGTTGTCCTCCCAAAGAGCTGCAAAGGTTTGCCTATGCTCTTGAAGAGGCAAAGTACACCGTTGGACTTACATTTGACACCCTCGAAGGGTATGTGTACCATTTTTAATTACTTTGGAGCACAAAATGTTGAACAAAAAATACTAACTACTTCTACTGGTATTCTTATCTATTATTTCATTCTACTATAGTGTTTTAATGTCTGACTAATTTATATATGGTTAAATGTTTCTAAACTTGATTTTATTTTTTTATGCAGTGATTGGTCTAAATTCTTGACAACCGCTGCGGAGGCCGTCGTACATAATTTGATCGAGGTGGATGGAGAAGAAACACACAAGGAGCGTAAATATTTTATGAAGAATTATTTCTGAGAAATCAAGATGAAGCACACATAAATGCATCCAAAACCACATGCATCGTGACTTGATTAAATAAGCATGAAATTTTTTCATTTGTTAATTTTTGTAACGATCAATTGTTCATTCGGAGATTTTTTTGTTGTTTGTACTTGTACAATAGAAAAAACAAAATACAAAGAGACCAGAGACTATAGAGCTAGCAAGGTAAAAATCTAACAATTTTGATATGTTCATGTTCAAATAAATGTTTTTTTTTTTGGTATGTGTGTGTTTGGATTCCATTTCTTTGGTTCATATGAATGCAATCTCTCTCCCCCTAGAACAACGAAATTGGCGATGTTTTGCTGCGAAAATACCTCAGCAATATGTCTACATTAATATAACAAGTTAGAGCGTGTTTGGTTGTGTCTTCTGACGGAAAGCAGACTAAAAGAAAGATGGTGAACGATGCTGCCTGCGTGCACTGAAGCCAAAAAACCTAAATTAATAAATAATCTTTCGACGCATAAGAGAGGAGAGAGATAGACACCCTTAATAAATTTCCAGGAAGCTTTTGTGAAGGTGGCGGGTGGTGAGGTTCAAGAAATCCATAAAATTTTTAGGCAGTGTTTGTTTAATAGGTTGTCTGTTTGATAAAAAAAATATATATATAATTTATTATTTATGAGTTTTATAGTATTTTTGTGTTTGAAACACAAAAAAAAAATAATTATTATTTTTTGTATATTGTTCATGCTAATTATACAGTTCAGTAAACAGTACAATTAATATAAATAGTGGAGCTGGCTACACTTTTCACTGAACCGTATAGCCAGCTTCACTATTCTAGTTAGACTAATCTTGCTAGACCAGGTCCGGTCCAAATTTCAACATTATTGAATAGGGTATGACCTAGTAAAATAAAAAATAAAAATTATTTTTTATTTTTTAATTGTGTTTTAATAAAATAACTAGTGTTTAATATTATTAAATGACACTACATAAATTAGACATAGATTCTTGATAACACAGTATTTGCAGAATTTGATCGCAATTCCAATTTTATTCCTGATTATATTTTACCTAATTTTGTTACTTGCTTAAGAAACAAAAAAAAACTGTAGTCTTTATCGAATGTATTTCATACATGATAGAATTGTAAATAATTTAATGGAATAATGAAAAATATTTTATATAAAGTATTATTTATTTCATGATGTAATAAAAATAGTTAAATCTATAATATTTAAATTAAAAACCATCAATGTTAATATATATATATATATATATATATTTAAATTATTTTATAATCTCAATTTCAAAAGCATTATTAACCAAATACATTAAACTACTTTTTGTTTAATCTCAATTTCAACCACAGTTTTAACCAAACATATATAAATATCAAATCAACATCAACCAAAAATACTTTTTGTAAAATAATTTTTTTCAAATCACAATCATAACAACTATCATAATACTAAACATAATATTATTAGGCTTTTCTAGAAACCCAAAATATATACAAGTAAAATATTAATTGATATGAAATTAGATGAATTATATATATAATATAGCTACGAGGGATTAAAATAATAATTATTTTATAGAAAAAAAAATTTTATGTTGAATCAATCCAAAATTTAAACAATCAATAACTAAATAGTATCTCAAGAAATATTTTAATTTCTTGCATTTACTGAGCGTACTGAATGGGAGTGTAATATGTAATAAATGAAAGTGGAATTATTTTGGATAAATATTCCTAAACCAATAAATTAAACATATGGTAAGAGCTAGACTACGAAGGAACAAAAGGCTCAATTAAAATCTTGGAGTCCACAACTGTGACCTCTAAATGAAACGGTCATGCACTTCTCCTTGAATTGAAGAGTTTGTAGAAATTATTATTATTATTTTTATTAATATGAATATTTAAATACATTTTATTTAATTCTACATAAAATGAATAATCATATAAAGTTCTAGTAATTTTAAAATTTGTAAATACGGATAATTTTTAAAATATAAATTTAAAATTTAATTAAATATAATTTAACTAATTAAATTATATTTTTCAGAGTTAGTTTGTAAAAATTAATTCATGTAAATTAAATCAATCATATTATTATAGATCCACTAGAGAGTTGCTAATAATTATTCTCCAAATAATTTCTGGTTTTTTTTGTTAAATTAGAATGCGCTACCAAATCAAATCTCTATTTTCAAAAATTATTTAACAAATAAATAAAAAAATTATGAACAGAAGCTATAAAAGGAATGCGTGTGTGTGTAGAAAGGGTAGCGTGTCTGAAATGGAAAAATAATCAAAATTCAATGGAACGTGGATATCGCTAAAAATAGAGCCGAAATGGAATATACCTTGAATGTTTGAACTTGTCATCGTCGATCTTCGCGTTATTTAGCTAGGGTAGTTGTATTATTCTAGCAGACATAAATTCCCGCACACAAACATCCTCCATGCATGACGACAATCAAGTTATCTTCCCTGTTCTTGACTATATATACATATAAATCGATCGATCCCACCAAAATCAAATTCTTGCTTAGATAATATATATCGGTGCATGCCTTGTATTGTTTTCGTTTTATAATATTCTCTCGAGTTGTCCAAAATTTATACACACACTCATCATTCTTGTTCTGGATTCTCATGTTGCTCTAACTTCTAAGCATTCGAGCTATATAAAACTAAAGATGACATTCAATTTCCAGGCAAAACAAAGAAATGAAATTATCGAGAAATTATAATGCATATGTTATGTGTTTTCACTATTACGTCCATACAATCTTGCCTGTCCATACCACCTAGTCATGCGAATATTTTATCTGGACAGTTTCTTATCAAAGTCAAATCCAAAATGATAATTCAATAACTAAATTTATTTGTTGCTACAGTTGTCATTCTCAAATAGAGTTTGACCCAGTGAAGATTCCAAGAACCAAGCTAATATTTTTTAAAAAAAAAAAACTGACAAAACAAAAGGTAATAATTTATTTTTTAGATCTTATAATTGATCTATTATATTATATTATATTATATTATTAAAAATATATTTAAATCACGGAGGTTTAGAAAAGTTAATGAACTATTAATTTAGTATCAAACAAATGAGGATTGAATTCCAAATTAACAAGTTGTTGAATCAACCTAGTGACTGAACCGAATTTGACAAGGGTGTCATAGTAGTAGTTAGAAGGATGTATAGGCATAGCCAAGAAGAAAAGAAAAAACAAAATTGAACCGACAATTCACCGAAAAGCGTCGGCACGGTGGAGGCAATTGCCCACTAGAAATGGGACATAGTTTTGTGTGCTGTGAATTGACTTTCTTGTTCATGTTGCTGTAGAGGGAGTTTCTTTCTTGACTGTGTGTTTTGGAGGGTTTTAAGGGCTGTAAATTGACTTGACATTGACTGGTACGATCATCGATTGGTGCTTGATTTGATGATTATCAACAGTCTGGGCTCTGTAGCACTGAGAGAACACGTGTTTTGGAAAATCACGTGTGTGGCAGCGGTGGAGACGAGACTTTCCATGAATGAGACAGCGGGTCTATCAGCCTCATTATGCTAGAGGTTGGTGACGATTTCTGGCGTCTATCTTCTCTCTTTTCATAGCCACCATCTGTAACTTTGTTTTATTAGGCCCTCTTCTTGCATTTCTGTCCTTCGTTGCAGCCACACGCATGAGTTAAATGTTATCTAATTTGAAATTTCACGACCTTCCAAGTTCACTTTCACGTACGGCTATTTTAACTTCTAGAAAATTAACTTTAAAGCGTAATTATACATGGAGTTCGGTGTAAGAATGCAAAAGGTATTTATCTAACATTCTTTGAAGGCTTTGTGAATATGATGTTGCGGCTATTTGTAAAACCTTTTCTCTCCATAAAAAAAAAATAGAAACATTAAAAGGTATGGAATTCTCATTTAAGACTTACATATCCTTTATGGTTTTAAACAGATTCTCATAAAACATTAATAGGAATGTATGTACACGTGCATGAAAAAATTTCTTATAAACTAATGCAATTAGAAATTTACACGTCTGAGTCTGAGTTCAAGTATAAAATTACCACCACCATCACCATTATTTTATTATCTTTATTATTATAAAAAATTATTATAGATAACTATAAAATAGATTTTGAATTTGAAATAGTTAAAATATATGTGATTTTTTTCATTTTAGGATTTTATAACCTTTATAACTTGTAGAGTGTAAAAAGAAAAAGGAACAAATTATTTTAATAATATACCAGAAACAAACTTGGCTATTTGTTACCTAATTAATAGATCATTGATGTTTTGCCTTATCAATATATGGTGGAGGTGGAGATGTTTTAATCATTTCATAACCATTTCTTTGATATCTTATTTCTTTATTTTAATTTGTGTTACTAAATAGATAATTTATGAATTATATTTTTATATTATCAAAAATATATCTTTTTAATAAAAATAAATAATTTATAATTCAAGAATAAAATAATTAAATTGCTTGATTATCAAGTTATTTAACTAAGTTTTGCCTTGGAGTGGGTTCATTTATCAAACTTAGATGTATCCTTACTTAAGCAAGCCAACAAAGTTTTGAAAGTGAAACTACAAACTACCAAGGCAAACACATGAAATATGCTTTATTAAGGGCATTGAGGGACTTGCTTGATGAATTCCTTATGGTATATAAGAAGGCTCTGACCTTAAATTTTCCCTTTCAGGATAAGGAGTTTACATTCATATCCAACCTTTATTTTTTTAATCTAATGAGGGGGTTTTATCTTTCTGCTATAGGTCTTAAATACTGCTCGTAGTCAATGCTTATTTAAAAAAGTGGTGAAAGTAAAACCTTGTTGTTCTAGGATTATTATCCCCCAACCAAAACTTAAAGTATTCTGTTTTTTGTAGTTAACCCTCTAATAATTTTTGGTGATGGTGTTGAGGCCTTATGGCTTTATTATAAAGTTAACGATCTAAGATCATATTATCAAGTGAGACCTAAATTCTTTTTAATGATAGCATGACGTCCAAAAGCACCACTCGAGAGTTATGACGATCTAAGATCACATTGATGAATGAGAAATCAAAGATCCCCTTGAAGATAATTAATGATAACATAAAGCTTGGAAGCTTCATTAAAGAGTTGTGACGATTTAAGATTGTCAATATTGGTTTGAATGCCCTTTTCATAAGGTTTTTCTTCATTATATAGAAAAGATTTACATAATTAATGGTATATTTCCAGCACCTAAATGTTATACAAGGTAAATAAACATTTTTAAAATAGTACAAATCAAATCCCTAAATTATCTTCATAACATCCCCTTTTAAATTGATGTTGGTAAAGTAAGAAGCATCAATTTATCAACTAAGAACTGATGACGATGCTGAGAAAAGGCTTTAGTAAAGATGTGCACAGTTTGATGTTTAGTGGAAATACAAGGAAGAGTAATTATATATCGACTTCAATATGTTTCGTACATTCATGAAAGACAAGACTAACAATGATTTGAATAGCACTAATATTATAAACATGAAAAGAAGTGGAATGTTTTGAGAAAAACCAAGTTCACCCAATAACCCACGAAACATGAAATGAATAATTTATTTATTTTTTGATTGGGGGGAAATAAAGATTTTTATTTAGAGTCGCCATCTAGTAATTTGAGGGAACTAGAAATCCAAAATTAGACACTGGTCCCAGAGATTCGGGTACTGGGTTAGTTATGATTAAGGGAAGGTAGACACTACCCTTAAAACATCCTTTCAGAGAAAGGTTACCTTTACTTGTGTGTTTTTCTTATTTGATTCAAATGCTATTATATTTTGAGCTTATTTGTAAAAATTTTTAACATGGTTAACGTCGGTCCCTAAAAATAGAAGACACGTTAAAAATGACATCAGTCCCTAAAATTAGGAGACTTTGTCTAAAATGTTGACGTTTATCCCTAAAAAGAAGAGTTACGTCTGATTTACCAAAATAAATAATAATGGACATAATCCATATTTGGTATTTAAATTTTTGACATCGGTCCTTTTCTATAAATAAAAGAGACGTGTCGACAAATAATATTTATTTTATAAAATAAAATAAATTTTGATATCATTGACAAATAAATATATCAATTCTTGAAAATTGAGTTTTTGACCTATAAACGGTGATATGATAAAATGGATGTTGAACCCGCGTCGTTATTTATTTTTGTTTATTTTTTTTTACATGCAAAAATTTACAAGTATTTATATATAAAAATATCAAAAAATACCATTAAATATCATAGAAAATTACCTGAGTACCCCTGTATAGGCAAAATACTGAAATACCCTCGGATTTATCAAAAATTATGAAAATGCCACTGGCGGCGCGTGTGGCTCAGGCGCGGTTACTGTTGACGGCGGCGAAATTTTCCGGTGAGATTCCGGCCAAACGATGGTCGATTCTGGTAGATCTGAGGACGAGGAATCTGGTGGTGGTGGTCTCGTTGGCCGTTGATGACTGAGGAGGGAGAATCGACGACTTGAAGGTCGATTGGCCGATGTCTGTCGCGGCCTTTTTCTGGCCAAAATCACCGGTGAAAAAGTATAAAACTGCCGGGGTTTTGCTTCAGAGGAGGAGATCCACGTTTCTGTGGTGTTTTCGCGGCTTAAAACGGCCGGAAATGGTAGATCGGCGGAGAGGAGAGAGAAGCTCTGGGTTTTGCTACGGTGTGGACGAGTGTATGGTGTGCTCGTGCGTCTGAAGGCTGTGAACCGCTAGATCTCGGATGAACAGATCGTGCGGTTGTGATTCGTTTGATCTTCAAGTTGATTGGACGGTCAGAAGTGAATGGGCTGTGATCTGGTGTATCGCGGTGTACCGACCACTCGGTACACCTGCTGACGTGGCGCAACCGGATTGAAGGGAAGATTATTTGAGCGGCTGAGATTGATTTGGGTTTTAAATCTGGTGTGGTAAAGCCTATTGTATCCTAAGAAATCAAGGGCTCAGATCCAAATACTATTAGATTTAACGGTTGGGATATTTTTGGTATTTCTTAATTTATTAAAAAAAATTTAATATCTTATTAAGGTGTAGAAAAAGTATAAGAAAAATAAATAGTATCCAAATAGTAAACTAAATAGTAACCTGCTCGAATTCAAGAATTGAAATTGAGAATGAATTTTTTATTTTTTTCCTCCCTTATAGCCAATGAATTCAGACAACAATTCACGGATTGTTAAAATTTTCAACTTCCATCGATTACTATTTGTCTTATTATATATAATAATACTAAATAATAATAATAATATTTATTTATAGGGGTAAAAATTAAAAATTCAAATCAGTATTATAAAAAGTTTTTCATCCGCTAAAAATCAATTTTAAATTACAAAAAAACTTTTTTATACGGGTATCAACTCGGTGGACCGGGTTTTTTGACCAAAAATACCAGTTTTGACCAAAAATAGTCCGAAACTCATTTTTTTATCGCGGTCGACATGGTGGGACCCGTATTAACCTGGTGGACTTGGTTTTGACCGAAAATGACGGTTTTGACCCGAAACAGCCCTAAACTCATTTTTCATCCCGGTCGACATGGTGGGACCCGTATTGACCAGGTGGACTTGGTTTTGACCGAAAATGACGGTTTTAACCCGAAACAGCCCGAAACTCATTTTTCATCGCGGTCGACATGGTGGGGCCCGTATTGACCCGGTGGACTCGGTTTTGACCTGAAACAGCCCGAAATTCATTTTTTATCGTGGTCGACATGGTGGAGCCCGTATTAACCCGGTGGACTCGGTTTTGACAAAAAATGACGATTTTGACCGGAAACGACCCGAAACTCATTTTTCCATCCCGGTCGACATCATTTAACCCGTATTGACCTGGTGGACTCGATTTTGGTAGAAAGATGTGGTTGGCTCGAGAAAATATATTTTAGACTTTTTTTCTTTTTTTCTTTTTTTTTTTTATATTTTTTATATTTTTTGTCATGAATAATAAGATAAAATAACATTCAAAAAATTTTAGTGAATCCAAAATTGGGTTACAACAACATGGATGGATCTAATAGGAGATCATCTTCCTCTTGATAAATCTTAAGATTTACCTCTAAAGGAGTAAAAATGAAATTACCCAATTGAAGGGCAGCTAATAAAATTGCTTTCTTTGTGTATTTGTGTTGGTGTAACAATGTACCAGTTAAAGTAAGCTACACTTTAAGGCCAATAAAGTATTGCAAAGGACTAAGATCTTTCATAGGCTTTGAGATATTGTAATTGAGTAAATAACGCAATATCGGAGCTAGTAATCACAATGTCGTCAACATATATTAGAAGTATAATTCCTATAAAAGTCTTATAAAGAAATAGAGAGAAATCATTCTGAGCCTGAATAAAGTGAAAACCAAGTAGAGTAGAGCAAAATTTATCAAACCATACACGCAGATCTTGTTTCAACGTATACAAAGATCGGCGCAATTGAGAAATATCTTAGGAAAATATAGTAAACATGCTAGAAGATGGAGACATATAGATTTCTTCCTTCAAATCCCCATTTATAAAAGCATTTTCATTTTCATTTATCGAAAAGACCACTTTTATAACATAACAAGTGCTAAGATAGTCTGTACAGTAGTCATTTTGGAAATAAATGTAAATGTCTTCTTATAATCAATATCATACTTTTGTTGATTTTCAAGGTCCACAACGGGTCTTATATCGATCTAGTGACCAGTCAAATCAAAACTTAACTAAGTATATCTATTTACAACCAATAAATTTAACACTTCAAGAATAAGTCATGAGATCTCAAGCGTGATTGTCTTAAAGAACTAAGATTACTTCTTGTATAGCTTGTTACCAACATGCTAAAATGGTTACCTCAGTATAAGAGTGAGGAATAAAAACAGTGTTTAGAGTGGTAGCAAGCGAGGTATGAGAAAAACCATACCTATCTGGTAGTTGTGTAACCTAAATAGAGCATCAAAGTGTTGGAATCATATAATCAGATGATAGATTAGTGTTTAAAAAGAAAATTAATGGAGGATATTTATGATACACCACACCTGGTTTAAATCACTTAATAAAAGAAGGTATATCATCAAAAGCAAGTAAAAGAGTAATAAAAGGATTGGGAATAACCTGAGACTGAAAAAAAATATTGATTTAAAAAAAATTGCATTCCAAGATATCTAAAATTTGTTTACATGAGCATCATAACAAGCAAATATTTTTTAAATAGGGCTATATCCCATAAAAGCACATATAACATACTGGCTAACAAGCCTGTAATTGAAAACAAAACAATCAATAGGTGGTAAGTGAACAAAACAAACACACCCAAAAGTATGAAAGGATTTATACTCAAGATATATGCCAAATAATTGAAAATAGGGATAATCAGAATTTAGAGTGGCAATAGGTAAATAATGGATCAAATAAATAGTAATAGATAAAACTTCTACCCAAAGCTTAGAAGGTATAGTTGAATCAATCAGCAAACTACAAACAATATCTAAGAGATGACGATTATTATGCTTAGTGACTCTATTTTATTAAAGGGAATAAAAACAAGAACATTAGAAAATAATCTTGTTTTGCTGGAGATAAGCCTGAAAGGAATGAGACATGTATTCCTTTTGAGTCGGAGCGTAATATTTTAATACAAGTACAAAATTATATCTTGACAAGCACAACATTTTTTTAAGAAATAAAGAGCATGTCAGCTTTAGAACAAAGAAAGTAAATTCAAGTAAATCGATTATAATCAACGATAAACATCACAAAATAATGATACTAATCATGAGAAATAGTAAGACTAACACCCCAAACATCAATATGTATAATCTAAAAGCACGATTACCATGTGTAGGAAAAATATAATGTTTTACTTTGACCAAGATGACAAGTAGCACAATTAAAATATACAAGAGATGAAGAAAATAAGTATTTATTGTCCAAGATACCATGTTTCAAAAGATAAGTCAAAACAAAAGAATTATAATGACCTAATTTCTTATAACATACTTCATTATTATTGGCAGTAGTCGTACAAGAAAAAGAAACAATAATAAGAATAAAAAATTATTAAGGAAATAAACATCCCATTTTAGGCCATTTCATGATCATCGTCTCCAACACTTGATCTTGCACAAAATAACCACTACAAAAGAAATGAACATAAAGTTATTATCTATCAATTGACCAACATAAATCAAATTGTTAGATAAACTAAGAAAGATAAAAACAATATAAAATGAAAAACCCAGAGTAACAATAGTAGTAAGAGGAAGTGCATTACCATTGTTAATCTAAATAATTTGTGCGCCTTTATACTTATCATACTACTAGTCATATGATTAACGACACTAAAATTAACAATCCAAGAGAAAATAGAGGTAAGATTTATACCTTGTAGGCCTAAAGATGAAAAAGTAAACATAATCATTAGATGGACCATGACAAGTGTAAGAATAGAGGAATCAGAGCTTATATTAGGGAGTTAAAGAAAATAAGAACATAACAACTTGAAAGGCTTGGGATTGGAGATTTTCAGATCTCACATTACAATCTTTGATGAGATGACCCTTTATCTTGTTGTAGTTACAAACTTTTTTTGGAAATTTACGAGTAATATGACCAAGCTCCTTGCAACTGAAACACTGCAACATGTTCCTCCCTTTTCTTTGTGCTGCATAGGCTATATTCATAGCCTCAGAAAAACACCCTCTCAGAAGTCATACTAATCTTAATAGATAATTGTTGTTCCTCATATAATAAATCTCCCAAGCAAATATTTATAGAAGGAACCAGACCATGGTTCAGTAAATTGGCTTAAATAGGCTCAAATTCAGGTCAAAGCTTTATAAAAAATTAATCATGTTGACGTTCAACATGAACCGCTTAAAGAGTAACAAGTGTCGCGATGGGAAGCTTAGAATGAAGAATTACAGAATACTAGCTCCAAATATTAATAAAACTAGAATAAAATTGCTCAATGGTCAAATTACCTTGATTATAAGTGCTAATTTCCATCTCTAATTGGAATTTTTTAGCACTATGATCTTAGCGATAAATACGATGCAGATAAGCCAATATAGGTTAAGTCGTAGTAAAACAACGAAGATTGGGGACAAGATAGGGCTTAAGCGTTCCCAATAGCGAGGAGATAACCTTAGCATCCTTCACCTCTTATTAGGCAAGTTCTTTTTCATCAGTGGGAACTAGAACAAAACTATCAAGGTGATATGATAATTCTTTTACTTTCAAGAACATCTTAAATTAAAATTTCCACATAAGAAAATTCTTTCTAGTAAAGCAACAATAATATTAAGATACATGATGAAAACCACTTAAAATAGCAATAAAATATATCCATAAACAACTTAAAATAACCACTACAAGAGGCACCAAAAAAGGCAGCAACAAAAAACACCCATGACAATAACACTAGAAAAATCAGTAAGCTAAAGATAGCAACTGACAAAAAAAAAAGCAGCAACTAAAACCCACGACAAAAACTCTAGAAAAATCAGCAAGCTAAAAATAGCAAATGATAAAAAAAAAAAATGACATCCATGACAAAAACACTAGAAAAATCAATAAAGCCAAAAACAACTTGCAGCTCCCAAAAAACACCAACATATTTGAGATCATGAAAAAAAAATTAAAAAATTAGAGTAATAGCTCTAATATCATGTCAAAATTGATTTGAATGCTCTTTTTATAAGGTTTTCTTTCATTATGTAGAGAAGATATACATAATATCTAATAATTTAAATTTTTGAGTTGAGATAATTTTTTTATATAAATCAGCCGTATGTGTCGTTTTAAAGCGGCAAAACAACTGATATGTGCATTGCACATGTCAAAAGCAAAGACTACATTGCTTTTATTATCAAATAATTACTATGGAAAAACTGTTATGAATTTATGAATAAACTCTTTTACCTATGCTTTGAGAATTTTAATTTTAAATTTAAAAACAATAAAGTAATTACATTGTACTTAAAAAAATGAAAAACCAAGAATGTCTCTATAGTAAAAATAAAAAATCAAAAATGTCTCTACACTATAATGAAGTTTCTTTTTTTTTTCCTTTAAAGGCATCCAAGTAATTTAATTGTACAAAAAAAGAAGAAGACTGAGGTGCCTTTTAGCAATTCTAGAACAAAAAATAGATCTTATAAAAAGATAATTTTATTTTATAAAACAAGTTATTTGTTTTTTTGTTAAGAAAAAAGATAACTTCTAGTTTATTTTTATATATATAAAAAAGCATAAATAATTCAACATGATAATATGAAATAATAAAATATATATCTTATTCTCATTAATTATTCAAGCACATTTTTTAGAAAAATCTTGTGCTTATGAATTTCATATATAATTATAATAATAAATTACAAATATAACTATAAGAATTTATAATCTTATTTAAACAAATTTCATAGTTGAATGATTAGTGAAATATCATTGTAAGTACATAGAATTTTATTTTAAGATATAAAATAAAAATAAAAAATGTGGGAAAGAGATACTAGAAGCTTATGTCATTTTTTTGAATTACAAGGCCTATGCACAATTATAATTTCTAGATGGCAAGGACTATGCATATGGCCCACATGGTTTTCTTAAAAACAAATGGATGAACATGGGCTTGCTAAACAAGATGATATTTATTTTAAATAATTTTATTATTATTAAAAAATAAACTTATGAAGTATTTGAAATACCTAATCTAATTTACAATCTTAAAATACTTTTTAATGGATCTAAAAATTTAAAATTAAATTAAATAAAAATATAATTTTGAGCTTTAATCTATTTTTTAATTAATTAAATATAAAAACTACCTTAAATATCCATATTTAAGAACCTATCAAAATAAAAATCATCATTTTTTTATATAATATAGTCTATCAAAAAACATTTCTTATTGTTTAAACAATTTGTTTTCTTTTTTCTTAGTATAGGGGTTGAAACATGATAAAAATGAATTTTAGGATCCAAATGTATATAATTAAAACTATATGGACTAAATATATATAAAAAAATTGAATTAGCTTCATGTTTTAATTTATATTAAAATTTTAATTATAATCTTTTCATGCCGTCACGTTGTATTGTTGGACTTATTTAGAAGTGTAGTTATGGTTATTTGTCAAATAGTTTTTTGTGCCAAAATACAAGTCAATAATAGTTTTTTATTTTTTAAAAATTATTTTTAATATCAGTAATTAAAATAATTTTTAAAAAATAAAAATATATTAATTTAAAACTAATAAAAATAAAAATAATTTAATCCTTTTTAAAATATTTTTAAAATATAAAAATAAACATAACCCAAGATAAGGCTTGAACCGTTTCTTTCTGTCCTTCACAGTATAGCAAATCTTGTGAGAATGATTCAAAGTTAATATTTTAAGGAAGAAAAATGACATTGGTGTGGTTTATTTATTTTTTTAATATAATAAAAATTGTTAATTAAAGAAAGAAAAAAAGATGATGCATGTTCTTAATATGATAAATTAAAAAAATATAAAAAAATACTAAAAACATTATGAGTACTAATTAAAAACTAAATTTGGTAATTTATTTTCTTAGTAAGAAGCTAAATATAGATGCAAATATAAATATTTTGTAAGTATAGACTATAAACAGTCCTGCTAGTTAACATATACATAAGTATAATAAACTATGAAATGGAGTTAACAGTGCAGACAACAAGGCCATTTTAAAAGCTAATTTCTTTTTAGTTTTGTGACAATTAAAATAAATATTGGAAAAAGTTTGCAGGATTAAAGTTATGGAGAAAAAAATATTTATTTAGTCGAAGTTTTAATTTTTTAATTATGTATCTTTCATGTTTTGATGAAATATATATTTTTTAATTAATTTGATTTTTAAACTGCAAACACTGAAATCTCAACTTGTTATAACAAAATATCACTCCAGGAAACATTTTTATAGCCATAATAACTTCATTTCAAACCTCAAAATAACATTTAATGGAACTAAAATTTAAAATTTAAATAAAGAAAATGTTATATCCCCTGATCTAAAAAAAAACCATTTTCATTGAAATCTCTTATAAAAAAACGAACTCATTGATATAAAAATAATTTTTTTTGTTGGTTAAAATATATCTGTTCAAAATCATTTTCTCTTCATTTTTTTCTTCGATGATTTTCTTTTTTCTCTTTTAAAATTCAAAGATTGAAATGTAAGAAAATAAAGTTTTAGAAAAAAACATAATTATCTAAAACTATTTGGGTTAAAAATAAAAAAGAGAAAAATTTAGAGATGAATTTCAACCTTTAAAATAACTAAAATTAATAAATTAAAATTTTCTAATCATCCAGAGATATATGATCATGAAAATAAAGTCTTGGAATTGAAATATAAATGCCTAAATATTAAAGGGATAAAAAAATGAAAAAATAAAAAAATTAAGGGAGCAAATTGAACCTTTTTTTTATAAAGATTCATGGATTAAAATGAAAACAAAGCTGAAGATCAAATCATAAATACCTAACTTATAGGGACCAAAATGTAAAATAAAAACTTGAGGGATTAAATTAGTTTTTCGCTAATTAAAGAAATAGTTGTTTTCCCACACCATTCTACAAGTTATCGATCTCTATTTATTTTTATTACTTTTTGTATACATATTTGACAAAAGATGACTAATTTATTTTTTCACAGAAAAATGCAATTTTTTAGAATAATTACTCTTTTCTCATTTTTTTTTTTAGTGTGTGTGGGTATATATATAGAAAATAAATATTAAAACTTGTTAAAACTTTCAATAGTAGTAAAAATGTATTTCTTCAAACTAAATTTTATTTTCTTATTAATTCATTCTTTATTGTTTTAAGGAAAACATGTTCGTTTACTGAGAATTGTTTTTAAATAAAAACTTATAGTGATTTGAAAATCAAGTTTTTAATAAAAATATATTAAAATATTTTATATGTGATCGAAGATAAAAATATTTAATTAATGTAATAAAATCATGTGAAGTTTGGTGATACTTTAATTTAATCCTTCATTACTATTTTGAATAAAAAAAAGTCATTAATCTTTTGAATTCTACTTGGAAAATTGAAAATGAAATCTTTTCGTGATCATTTTCCAAATCTTGAATTAGAACACTTCATTTCTAGTGCCTACAGGTCGATTCGCCACGTTTCTTTCTATACGCTAGAAAAATATGGCCCAAGTCTACAGTGTGGGGTGAATATTTTGAACCGTACTGTTCACCCTTGTACATTATTTATTTTATTTTTTGTTATAAATTTAAGAGGAAAATATATGAACTGTATTATCCACCCTCTCAAGTATTAACATAGACAATATTATTCACTTTTTTTTTTAGTTTACTATAAATTTAGAAGGGAAATAATAAATTCAGTTAAGTTTATAATTTGTATTTACTCTAAATAAATTAGAGCTCGTTTAATTAAGTATTTGTGGTTATATTTAATATATAACAGTTGCAACATATCTTTTAATTATAAAATTAATATCGTTTGATTATAAAATCAATCGTGATTTTTATGTGTGAGTCCTACCATTATCTACATTGAAAACATTGTTTTGTTGAAGTTTACATTCCATGCTTCTTATGGCGTTACTGTCTATCTGCTACTTCTTGCACTCTCATGCAACTTTAATTAGCATGAATAGGATAACATGTTACATTATTTATACTAATTAATTCATTCTATAAACAGTCATGAAACTTTAATTAGTATGAATAGGATGTTATACTATTCATATTAATTAATTCATTCTATAAACAGCCTGTTGTTCTTGAACTGGTTATAATTGGATTAACTCATTTTAGAACTCAAAATACATTGAAATGAATCCAACCTAATAAATAAAAAATTTTATTTTTTATTTTTTAATTGTATTTTATTTAAAAAAATAATGTTTTATATTATTCAATAACACTACATAAATTAAACAGAGATCGCTTGATAACATAGTATTTATAAAATTTTACCTATTGTTGTTACATGTTTAAAAAACTAAAACAATTATAGTCATTATCGGATGTATTTCATATATGATGGAAATATAGAAAGTTTAATGGACCAATAAAAAATAATTTATATAAATTATTATTTATTTTATGATGTAATAACAATAATTAAATCTACAATATTTAAATTAAAAATTATTAATATTAATATATTTTTTTAAAATTACTTTATAACCTCAATTTCAAAATTATTATTAATCAAACACATTAAACTATTTTTTGTTTAACTTCAATTTCAACCATAATTTTAACTAAATATACATAAATACCAAATCAATCTCAACTAAAAGTATTTTTTATAAAATATTTTTTTTTCAAACCATAACCATAATAATTATCACAATACCAAACACACAAACTAATGTGTTGAATACTATACAAATTCTATTCACCCTCGTGTGTTTTATCATGAACAACATTAGTTATTGTTTTTTTGTTTTTAAGATTTTATTATAAATGTAAAGAGAAAATATATGATGTGAATACTGTGCGGCCATACTTTTCAACTCTTTATGTTTTATTATAGATAATGTTGTTTACTTTTTTCTAGGATTGCTATAAATTTAAGAGGAAAAAAATATTAAATCCGGTTGAGTTTATGTTCGAGTTCACCCACAAATTTTACTGCAAATGACATTGTTCACTTTTTTTGTTTAAGAAAAAATATTTTATTTTTTTTATGTTTTTTAAAATTAATCTTAATCTTATTTTTATTTTTATTTAGATTAATATCCCTTCTCTCTTTTATGTTATATAGAAAGCCTATTTGAAATGATGATTATTTTTTAATTTTTTAGTAGGTTTTTTTATTAATCTATATTTTTTTAATATTTTGTATAAATAAATTTTATTTTTAAAAATAAAAAAATTACTTTCAAATAATATTTCTAATATATGCAGTCTTATATATTATTTTTTTTCTTTTATTTTATTCAATCAATTTAATATGTATGTTTATTTTTATTATCATATGATTGAATAATAAAATTATTTTAATTAATAAATTTAGATCATATCTTATGAAAATAAATATCATAATTTATACCTGTCTCTTGATTTTTTAAATTTTTATTTTTAGTTATTATTTTTAGTTTTTTTCACTAATTAACACACATAGTTCTTATATATATATATATATATATATATTTTGTTTTTGAGAAAAAATATCAAACTCACGTGAAACATGGGTCAAACATCTAATATCTTCTATTTTATATTTTGTGCCTATCTTTTTCTACACTTTGAAATGGAAAACCATTGACAAAATACCGAAATTTCAATAACAAAATAACTCCAAGAAAAAGTCATGCTCATAGAAACCCTGTATGTTTTGACTTGAAAAGGTATTGGAGAGAGGCTAATTGCTTAATATGATAGCTTTCTACAGTCGCAACCTCAGCTTTGATGTCAACAACAAAAGGAAGACATGCATGGCTGTAAAGTCCCTCCCTGTCTCTGAAGTTCAGTTCGTGTAATGGAAGTTATTCAATTAGAGTTTTTCAAGTTCCAAGTGTAGAGAAAATCTATTTTATCTGTTCATAAAATCAATAATTTATAAAACTATCTTGAAAATAATATACAAGACTGTTTAATAAATAATAGCTAAATCGACCTAAACTAAAAATAAAAGAAATATATAAAAATAACTAGAAAAATGAAGAAAATAATTAAAATGAAGCTCGTTTCACACGTTAGAACTTCTTGAACTTGTCAATGCAAGTACCATGTTGAACAGTGCATATGCCCCTTCTTGACGGAGAGATCCTTTTGGAAACATGTTCTTTTTGTTCCACATTTAGACCATAAAAAGATATGTTGACTTCATGTTTGAAATTGACAGAGGCCTATTTGTTTTTATTTTTTAAAAAATTAATTTTTTTTAGTTTTTATTATACTTTAAATTATTATTATTTTAGTATTTTGATATCATTTTGATACATTAATATTGAAAATATTTTTTAAAAAATAAAAAAAATTAATAAAATTTTAAAATAAAAAATATTCCAAAAAACAATTATAACTACACCAAGCCACACACTCGAACAAGGATATGTAAACCTTCCAATTAGTTCATAAGATGTCATTAGTCATATTCGGTGCTAGCCCTAACAAAATTTGAGGTGTCAAAAGTTCAAATCATTCCCATTCACGTAAATAACATCCATGTTAATAGAAGTGACATGTGCTCAATTTAGAAACAATCAGATAAAAAAAGTTTTATTTATTTATTTTTTCCCTATTCTAACCTTTAAAAATTCTTAGCTATCAGCCTCACACACCTTGATGTATGTTTTTGAATAGTCTTTAGTATTACGACAGTAGTTATTTTCTAAATATTTTTTAATATAAAAATATTATATTTTTTTATTTTTTAAAATTTATTTTTAATACTAATATATTAAAACGATCTAAAAATATTAAATAAATAATATTTTAAAATAAAAATAAAAAAATTTTATTTTTAAAAAATATTTTTAAAATAAAAAACAAATAAACTTTAAATCACAAATAAAATAACTACACCATGTACAATGTGAATATGCACAACATTCACATAATTAGATACCTCATTTCTTGAACCATGATTATTTCTTACCAATTCATCACTGCTGATCACCATCTTCTCTATCAATGGAAGGCTAAACACTACAAGAGATGACCAGTACCAATATTTCTACCAATTAATTATCATCCAATTCTTCATATCCCAAGATAAGTTAACTTAATAATAACAAGATTTATAAATATTTTAGGTCACCATGTAAACACAATAAATTATGATTTTCTTAAATTCAACACTTCTCTACATTTTACATTTTCTTTCAATTTCTCATATACCTATTAATTTAAATATTAAAAAAACCTTTATTTTATGAACTTTTTTTTTAATAACAATCAAGTACATAATCAAATCCAAATATTAGGCTTGTTACAAAGTTCACACTTCTTGACCTAGGTTGATGGACATGAAAAAACTAATTTTTTTATGAAATTTTTCTGTGATTTCGTTCTCAACCGTATATGTATTTCAAACAACTTTGTGTAACAAGCTATATGAATAGTGTAACATTTGGTACTGAGAGAATGCATGGAAATGTTGGAAAGGGATTTGGGGGTCAAAAAATGTAAACATAGTGTATATTTAATTTAGCTAATCAGTTGATTACATATAATATTAACTTTATTTATATGAATATATTTAATTTATTAATAAAGATTCATTTATGTTTAATATTTATTAAATATTTAATTAATAAATCAAATATTTTATTAATGAATCTAGAATAAAGATAAAGTTTTTAAAACAAAATAAATTCTTAAGACAAAAAAACTTTACAAAGAAAATATAATTTTAGGATTTTAGGATTCATGTTGTATTAAAATATTATTTATAAATATTCTTAGTCAAAACTTTATTAAGACCATATATTAATTAGAAAAATTAAGATTAATACATATTATATTTTTTTATAAAATAAATTAAGCTGTTAAAACACATTAGTCATGGACTCATACTATATTGCATGCCTAATTTTCTTCTTTCTTTTTTCTATATAAATGATGTTTATGTGCTACAAACACATTTTAAAAAAAAGAAAAAAATCCATGACTTGAGTGATATAATCAACTAGGTCAAATAAGTTTTTTATTTTATTTTAATCATAACAACTTATAAAAAAATATTTTTCTCAAATGATATAAATAATATAACTTAATTCTTAGCCTATTAAATATAAAATGATGAGATTAGATAGAAATAAAAAACTTAAAACAATAGCCCAAAATAACTCAAGTTAGCATGACAAACTTGTAATTCCGGTAATTGAAAGAAAAGAAAAGTCTATTTTTTTTAAAGAAACCAATGTCATTCTGTATTAACATTTCAAACTTGTTACCAAGGTCATTAAGTTGGAAGTACATAATCTAAAAAAATCATGAAACTTAATTTTCAATTAATTAAATATTAAAAGATGAAATTGATTTTTTTATTAATTATAAAAAAGGATTAAAAAATAGTAATTAAAAGAATGAGGATCAAACTTAAAATATAAAATAAATTTTATCTTTAGTTAAATGATGAAATTGAAAAAAAAATTAATTTAATGTAAGGACCTAAACAATTCTAAAGAATGAGAATCAAAGTTAAAGTAAAAAATAAAAACTAAGTTTTTATTTAAAGAAGAAATTGAAAAAAATAAAAAAACAAATTCAAAATAATAAGGATTGAATTAGAAAAAATAATATATGACAAACTTAGATTGAATGATGAAATTGAAGAAAAAAAACTTATACAAAAAAATCAAAATCAAAAATAAAAAATAAAAAATAAAAAAATAATACCAACAACTCATCTCTCTCATCTAACTATAAATGATTAAAGAGCTACCCAACTAGGCAAACATCATAATAAAACAATCCCTCAACCCATCTCTTTTCATTACAATATAAAGTATTTATTTTTACTTAAAATATATATTTTTGGTGTAATTAAATTGACTTTTTGGTATATTTAGATTGACTCTAGGATATTTATTTTTGGTTTGTAATGAATACATTTTCATGCCAATAATTGTCTTCTCAACCTATTTCATATTCAAAGCCATCCTTTTCCAACCAATAACAAGCAAGACATAATAACTTATGACTCATCTTTTCAAGAAAATACTTTACTTAACTATAAAAAATACTTAAATGATTGAGTATACAAATACACTTAGTTACTAGGTAAGAAGGACAAGTCTTAAACACATGATTTTATAAACAAACTCAGTTGACTCCATTACTCTCATATTCCACATACAATGTTATTATCCTTACCACACATTCTTTCTTTACATATACATTTTATTGTTTTTATATCTATTAACTTAAATATTAGAGGGTTTTTTTTATCGTAACAAATGACTTGTTTTACAAGTTAGCTACTAACTTATAACACAATCATAAAAAGCTCAAATCTAGTATAAAGTTTTCACAATTTTAATAATGACATCATTTATGAGAAATTAAACAAAAAGCTAATTTATTCTTATCAATCACAAAAAATTATTTACATGGTAAATGATTTGAAAATTATTGGATGGAGAGGTGACTTATCTCTCCTCTATAAAAACTCCAACTCTCCTATGTATTCACCAACTCTCTCATCAAATACAAGTGTTCAATAATATTATTATATATATATAAAAATAGCTTTGAACTTTTTCATTTTATCAATAAAAAAATAAAATATATAACTTTATTACATGCACCAAGTGTATATAAATAGCTCTATTACATGTACTAAATATTTTATAAAAAATCATTACCACCATACAAGTGTTTACCACCATCAATTTTCTTCAAAGTCTTGCTTGTAAGCCCCCCATCAAAAAAAACTTGAACATGAGACTCCATGAGCTACTAAAAATGAACATCATTCCTACCCTATAAAAGATTCTTCATTGTGTTTATTTAGTGTTACACTAATCTCTTTAAAAATTTGTTTATGTGAACTTGAATAATTATAATTACTTTACTAATCTCAGAACATATATAAATGCTAAAAACATCATGGATTTTATGATGCAAAACAATAATGATCAATAATGATATGTATAAAATTTTCTTACAATTTAGATGTGATATTATAGCTTTGAGCTGAGCATCATTTTTAATTTTCATAATCTTTTTATTAAATTTATCTTTCATTTAAGTTTGAACATGCAACTAAAAAAAGCATAATTCAACTTTTTAAAAAATAAAAATAATTTTTAATATCTGTAATGAGAAATCTTTATAATAAAATTTTTATGTCTTCATTGAATGATCCACGTATCTAAACTTATCTTCTTAAAAAAGTAGGAATCTTTTTCGATATCTTCATAATCATTTTTCTCTAAGTTTTTATATCCATTTACTTGCAAAAAGATCAATGATTCTTTTCTAGGTTTTTGTAACCGCTCACGTGAGCAATTTAGTTGAAGGCAACGATAACTTTCAAAGACACCGTGCTATACAGGAAAGTGAAAAATCAGAGAAAAGGAAATATGTCGACAAGCCAGTAAAACAATATCCACGTGTCTGCTACTTTTTCAAGTTTAAATAATCTCTTATAGAACTTATAGATCCATATATATTCATATACAATAAGAACCGAAAGGAATTTCTTTTTCTACCAAATATTTTTTTTTTTATGATGAAGAATTTGGACCATACTCTTTAGGTATAGTTTAGATATACCTTAGATAGATGTGCAACCAAGTACACGAGATTTTCGGTTAAATTGAAACCTGCGAACCTTACACTAATGATCCACAAAGATGGGGAAGAGAATATTTGCATACATAAGAGAATACGTTTAAGAAATTTCAAAAAACCCCTTGTAATACAAAATGTAGTTAGAAAATTAAATTATTACTCTCTTTTCAAATATTCCCATGCCCCCTCTTTCAACCTTTGATTTTTAAGAAAGCATAACTTCGTATGGTTAAATGAAAAAAAAAATTTAGCACATGAATTCAGTTATATTTAAGGGTATGATATATGTTCTTATTTATTTTGAAATATATTAAAATAATATTTTATTTTATTTTTTAAAATTTATTTTTTTATATTATTATATCAAACTAATCTAAAATCACTAAAAAATAATTTAAAAAAATATAAATTTAAAATTCATTAATTAAAAAACCGTTTCAATCACAATCTCAAATAAATACCGAATATAGCATACCAAAACTGCCGAACATCTCTTAGATATTTATCTCTCTCTCAAAACAAAAAATTGTTTTTTGGACAGAAGTGTGGGCTATTACATAAGAAAAGCATGACAAGAAAAGCGTACAAGGCAGTTCCAAACCTCAGACTCTCGCCTCTCCCCCCCGATCCCCCTCCCCATTTTTTTTCTCTTTATGTTTCCTTGTGGTCCCAACATCCCTCTTCTTGACACGTGTATCCCTGCCCTCATCCTATGATTTCCACGTGTCACCTGATGAGTTGCCCTCTCCACTTGGCACTTCTATCAAATGGTGCCTAATCCTTTGGCACCACACCTAATATTAACATTTAAAGAGATATAGCCTCTGCTCCACTTTTCTGTTGTGTTTCTTGCATCAAGCCATCTATTACTTGTTCAATCTATAGGCTGCTAACTTTCACTGAATTTAGTTCAAAACAACCCTAATCAAGACTTATCAAAACCAAATTAATGGAGAGCACCGATTCATCGTCTGGGTCGCAGCACCCACGGCTGCCACCGGGGTTCAGGTTCCACCCTACTGATGAA
Organism: Populus pruinosa; assembly: GCA_026413675.1. Taxonomy (NCBI): domain Eukaryota; kingdom Viridiplantae; phylum Streptophyta; class Magnoliopsida; order Malpighiales; family Salicaceae; genus Populus; species Populus pruinosa. Next base: position 4,129,424 of record CM048602.1, on the reverse strand, counting down.
GAGCTAGTGGTCCACTACCTTAAAAAGAAGGCTGCATCAGTTCCATTACCTGTTACAATTATAGCTGAGATTGATCTATACAAATTTGATCCATGGGAGCTACCAAGTAAGTCATCAAGATCTTCAGAATATATGGGTGCTTGTTCTTGATTAATATATGTATATGCTAATGTTTTGGAATGGGGAATTTTCTGTGTGTAGGTAAGGCTACGTTCGGAGAGCAAGAGTGGTATTTTTTCAGTCCTAGAGACAGGAAATACCCCAACGGTGCTAGGCCTAATAGAGCTGCAACTTCAGGGTATTGGAAAGCTACTGGAACTGATAAGCCTATATTAACATCTAATGGAGCTCAAAAGGTTGGTGTCAAAAAGGCCCTGGTTTTTTATGGTGGTAAGCCACCAAAAGGGATTAAAACCAATTGGATTATGCACGAATATCGCCTTATCAATAACAATGCTAGCTCAAAACCTCCTGGTGATTCTGCCAACAAGAAAGGCGGCTCTTTAAGGGTATGTTCATCATCTTTTAATTAGGTACTTTCATGTTATGATCATTGAAAGATTGGTCCATTAATGATGTGTATTATCTATTATTTTTGTTTGTTGTTTATAGCTTGATGACTGGGTTCTATGCCGGATTTACAAGAAAAACAACCCTCAAAGGCAGATGGATCAAATGGAAGAGGAGGGTTCAATGGAGGGAATGTTTGCTACACTGCCAAGTACCTCTAGCAACATAAATCCAAAACACCCCTCGGTTTCAAAGCCTGCAGGTTATGCTTCATTACTTGAGAATGAAGGTACCTTCTTTGAAGGGATACTAACAGGAGATGGCATGCAAAACAGTTCCATTTCTCAATTACCGTCTTCAAGCTCGAGGCCAAATATGTCCATGACCTCAGTCTCTACAAATACTCTTTCCGAAAAACGTTCCCTCCCTTATCATCAGTATTGGAATGAGACTACAGGATTACCAATGGGGCTGGCTAATTCATCAGCAAAGCGTTTTCATGGTGATCTTAATAGTGGCATTACTGGCACTCAAGAGGATAACAACTCCTTTGTTTCTTTCCTTAACCAGTTTCCACAGAGCACACCATTGGTTCACCCAAGCACTCTTCTTGGTTCTCTGGGCGATGGTGTTTTGAGACAAACCTTTCAACTTTCTAGCTTGAATTGGAACTCATAATTTCATCAAGAGTTAATGGGCTTGACTATGCATACATATTATGCACATATGCATGTGCAAATTAAGGTAATTTGAATGAAGATAGAGGAGGTTGAGTTGTGATTACAAGAGAAAGTTCAGGAAAATCTACAAGAAAAACTTCTTCAACTATTTAGGCCAAATGGACTCATGAGAAGACTTCTGAGCTTCTTTGATTAGCAACCATAACATCTAGGATTTAGTTCACAGAGGTTGTTGTGTCAATTTTAGCGTATTATGCCATACTTCGTTGTCATTCTCAAGATCATCAACATTTCCAAAACATTGTCTTTATTTAACTAGAAATTAAATAAATGGTAATGAATCTAAACGTTCATGAAACCCCTTATTGTGTAATTGATTTCATCTTTGTTTTGAAAAGAAAATGACGACATGGCTCTCATAAGACAAGTGTTAAGTGTTAAAGAATCTAAGGTTGGAAATCTGGAAAAAAAAAGAAAAAAAGAAAAAAAGGAGAGTGGCTTGTGTTCTTATTAATAGTACGCAGTGGTAATTACTAGATAACAACCTTGCAAAAAAGGTGGTAAAAGCCATATGCTGTGTTGATCAATTCAAGGAGAACGAATCCGGTACCTGATTTGTTGTTTCCATCAACAATACATATCGATCCTTTCCCTTTTGACTTTTTGGCCTTCACATGCTCAAATGCATAATTCATATAAATGCAGCCTTTTAAAGCTTTTTATGTCTCCTAGTTTCTTGCTTTTCTAAAGTTCGGAGTACCTACAGCGAGTAACTTTATGTAGCTTTAGCATCATTAAAAAACGTATAATAAATTTATTCATTTTCCTTATTAAATTAAAATTACTGTTTTTACAGAATTCGGAAGAGCCATATCTCTTTGAATATTGGATGCTTAGGTTGATATAATTTCAGTCACACAATCAAAACAGTCTTTCATAATCCATAGAAAATAACTAGATATTGCATGTGTTACATTGCAAGTCGTATCAGTTTTACAAAATATATATATAAACATTGTTAATAAGCTTTTTTAATAAAATAAATAAATCATAAACTCAAAATCTAATATATAATAAACAACATATCTTTAAAAATACTAAGATAGTGACCTATTAAATAATATATTATAATAAAACAAAAATTAAATGGAGTTTAATAGATAACATCGAAAGTATATTTTTAATTCATACAGTATTTAAGAAAGGGCAAATGATAAAACTTTGGAGGGCAGTAAAAAATATTATTTTTAAAAAACAAAAAATTATTTGAGTTAACTCAAGTTAAATCGCTAAGCATGTGACCTGGTGCAAGAGAATAGGATAATCTTATGGAAAGTAATATAAAAAAAAATCTAAAACTCAATTATTAATCAATATAATATTAAAAGATAAGATGAAAAAAATCAATTTAAAAAAAATAACAAAACCAAACTGAGTTAATCCAAATAAATATGTCAAACTTGTGATTCATATCGTGAGACTGAAATAACTCTATAAAAAATATATTAAAAAAAAATTATAAAGATAAAATCCCAACAACCCCAATGTAAAAGGATAAAAAAAATTAATTAATAAAAAAGTCCTAAAATAACTCATCAAACTTGAGTGCTCCTATTAACTTCCATAATCCTAGTCATGCGAGTAGGATAAAGTAATAGAAAACAAAAGAAAAATAATTATAAAGTTCAATTTTCAAATTAATCTTATATTGAATGATGAAATTAAAAAATATTAGTTTAAAAAAAACCTAGAGTCAATCGAGATTCACCTGATGAACTAATAATCTATGTCATGAGATTAAGATAAACATATAAAAAAAATTTTAATTTCAAATCATCCTAATATTAAATAATAAAATTAAAAAAATATATAATTAAAAAAAATAAAAAATAAATTGAAGTTAACTCAAGTTCACCTTCCAAACTTGTAATCTGAAATATAAGAGTAGGATTATACCATAGAAGGCAAACAATAAAAAATTACGAAACTTAATTTCTTGTAAACTCAATATTAAAAAATAAAATTAAAAAGATTATTCAAAAAAAATAAAAAAAAAACAAAATAAATAGACATAAAAATAGTGTGGACCAAATTTAACCTAAAAGCAAAAAGGTAGGGCTCCTCGTAAAGTTTTCATAGATGAACATGAAAGTTGTTTTGAGGGTATAGAGAAAAGAAAAGGAGAAGAACAAAGAGAAGAACGCTAGAGCCTCACCAGAGACGCGCCACCTCCCTCCCTTAAAATCCCTCGCCAAGACTTTCCAACCCCACCAAGGATGGCGGTGCTTTAACATTTGAGGAAGTCGCAGGTGTAGCCAAAGAGCAACGATTTCCTTCACATGCTAGCATGCGACATGCATTCCCCCACTACCTGTCCAATCTCGTCCTTGTTTTTATTTTGGTTTCAAGAATTGATCAACCAATGAAAAGGGTTGAACCTTTTTTCTTCCTGTGCAATTCAATCCTTGATTCAAGCAAGAAAACGATGTTGAATATTTGTTTATTGTTCAAATTCGGTCCATAACTTTAATTATTTTAAATCAATTAAATTAAATTAACTTTTTCCAAACTAAGCATCAATGGAGCTATTAATTTTTTTCTCTCGGCACCATGAGATTCCTTAACCTATACATCCAGAACAAACCACCAAGTACAATCCCAAATGAATTAGAGGTCAAAGAAAAAAAGGAACAAATAAAAAAAATTGAGGGACTAAAATGAAAAAACCAAATGACCCAAAAAACGAAGAGAAACATTAAAGAAATATATCATAAGCATATGACAAATATATTACTTGTTTAATTTTTTTATATTAAAATTACTGTTTTTACATAATTCGGAACAGCCATCATTTGTCTTTGAATATTGGATGATCAGGTTGAAATATCGACATAACTAATATAATTTCAATCAGACAATGGGAACAGCTAGCCTTTGACATCGAATAGAAAGTAATTTTTTCTTTTTTTAAAAAGGGAGATCGTTTCATTGAATCTTAAAGAAAATGACACCATTAGCTTGATTGCATAAACAGGAGGGCTGGCAGAGCAGCCATCACTGTCCTCCTTTTAAATCATGAAAAAAAAACACTAAACAAAACTAATATGATACTGATATTTTATGGACCTTGTATACGAAATAATCATCTGGGGCGATATTTTCCACTAATGACACCTGATTATTTCATGTCGTAATCATCTGCTCATTTCAATATTAATCATGGGATTCAAATGTCATCATGGTGAAGATGATGGAAATTATTACAAAATGAAATTCTATGGCATGCATGCTCTCTCTTGTCCAGTTGTGACGACGTTGGCTCACTACTACACCTAGTTGTCGCATTTAAGGATTGTTTTTCAAATCAAAGCCTGTCGCGTCGACCGATAATTGAGACGAAGCACCAAGGTTTCAAATCTAGTAAAGCATTTAGAGTTTATTCACGCCTTTAATTTCCTTTCTTATGGAAAAATAAATCAAGTGTTTCTGTTAAAATAAAGCCAAGATGATTTGGAATAACTCATTAATTAATTTTAATCGACTTCATGGTAGAAAATCCCTTTTGACTGTAAATCCTAGGATCATAAACAGTTGGGGTTCTCACTTATCAACATGATCTGTCTAGACATGACAAGACCTTACATTGAAAGGATATTTTGTAACCAATCTACGTATTATGACTAGAAGAAAAGGTAGCCATCTAAGAAACTAATGGTGTGTCTAGGGATTGATTTGGGAACCATTATCCCACCGACAATGGGCGAATCACATCTTGATAAAGCATATTAATTAAGCCCGCTAATCAGTTTCTCTTTAGGGTGAAGAGAACAAAATAACTTTACAAGGATGCCTCTCAATAGTGCTTATATTGGAATTTGAAAATTGATAATAAGACAAATTGAAATCAATTCGTAATATTCCATTGTTTTTTTAAGTGTTTTTTATTTAAAATTTATTAAAATAATATATTTTTTTAAAATTTTGTATTCCAATTAGTTTATTAAACTAATATTCCAATTAGTTTTAAAATTTTGATTATGGAATATTGTATTACTTATTTTACTAAAAAAAAATGGGAAGTTGTGAAGTCCCGTTTGAACGGACGAGCATTGTGATTGTTAATTGAATATATATATATATATATATATATATATATATATATAGAGTGTGAAAAGATAAAAGTGCCTATAAAAATCAGTTTTAGATCTATTATTTATTTTAATAGTTGATTATTTTACTTTGCTTTCAAAATAAAATAAAATAAAAAGACTTTCTCCCCATAATATATAATAATGATTAATGGGTCAGACTGAACTAGCTCTAATTGCTAGTTAAAGATTTTTATGGGAATGGCACAACTATCATTACATTTCAATAAACAGTGCTCGTGAGTTTGGTTAAGTAGTGTTTTTACAATGGATTTTAGCTTTTGTTAATAGTAAAGACATTTCAAGTGATGGATTAAGAGGGTAAATTACAAGTGAAGAAAGAGGGTTTTAAAACCTCCAATTGTGTATATAATAAATAAATAAATGGTGAGTAATACATAAAGATGAGAATGGATCTTAGGTTTTTTTGGATGGAATCTAAACTCAACTATCAAAAGGCTTAAATCTTAGATTGCAAGTGATGATAAGTGTTAGGATTATCAATCCCATATGAAATAAATAGACAATAGATAAATAATATATAAAGTTGAGAATAGACCGTCCACCACAAGACTTACGTTTTTTGGTTGATATTTAAAATTAATTATCAAATTTAATATAGTAGTGGAGCCATTTAGGTTCAATGAAATAATGAAGATTCTACAGTCTAATACACTTGACAAACCTTAAAAAAAAAAAAAAATTGTTAATTAGAAAAGGAGTTAAAACTACCAATCGTACATGGAACAAATAAAATTAATATATAAAATTGAAAATAAACCGTATACCACAAGACATTTCTTTTTTTCTTTTTTGATAAATCCAAATTCAATAACTTCTTAATTAATTAATTATAGTATTTTTAGAACAACTTACATACATTAATCTTAAATACTAATAGAAGCAATTGTTTGGATTTGACACCTTAATCACATAGATTATAGAAGTTTAATTTTATAATGAGTAATGATTCATGAGAAATGAATTATTTTTTGTTCAAAAACAAAACATCACGAAATAAATAGTCAAAAAATTCAGTTGAATTGCCATTATTTCCGTTGTCTCTATTCATGATGTTTTCTTAAAAATATTTCTTTAAACAAACCAGTTCTCTTCACAATAATTAGGGATTTTCAAGGGAAATGGTATTGTCATTCAAAAGTGATGAACAATATTATGAATCCAATAATGCACTCGTCTGAGTGGTGTTGGTACGTGCGTAACACATACGGGTTGACAGGTAATTGTCAGTCACTATAGCACCCCTTCATTTATAAAAGAATTTCATGCATATTTTGGATGGAAAATTAAGCAAATATTTTATAAAGAATGGATTATAATTACATTTTGTGAGTTTATGGAGTGGTAGCTTGAGGTTTGGATTTAGGTAATTCCATGTAGGATTTTAGTAATCCAAGCCCAAAAGCTGCCTCTATGGGTGTGGGCTCGCGTAGAATAGGTTTTCTTAGACTCTCTTGCCTTCTCCTAGGGTGCAATATATTATTTCTTCACGTACATTAATTAAAAGAATGTTTATAGAATATAATAAATCCAATAATTAATAAAAAGTATTATAAAAATAAGTAATAATTTATGAAGTTTTTTTTTAATTCTTGTCATTGTCATATTTTTTTGTAACTTGATACAATCTTAAAAAAATAATAGCATAATTATGAATAGTTATAAAACTTGATTTTACAGATTATCTTGAGATTTGATTCTAAGAGCTAATTTTCAAAAAGAAGTTGACCTATACTTTACATATTATCCTGGTCAAATCTTAATTAATTTATTTTTTAAAAAAAAACTTATAGTTAATCTTGCCAAGTTTCTCCACGCCAATCACTTCCTTGATTATCTTACTCAGTTCAGCACTAGATTTGTGAGCATGCACTATCACATAAGCTGAAATATTAATTTTATCAGTATAAAAAGGCAAGCAATAATACAACACAAGCATGTTTAGAAAAAAAGTAAAAAAAAAAGAAAGATGACTTGAGGAATAGATTCGTCTGAGCAACAAATGCTAGTGTAATTAATTTGACAATAAAAAAAAAAGACAATGAGAGTAAATGAACCAACTCAAACAAAACAAAATCATAATAACAAAAAAAAATAGTTAAAGAAATGAAAAAGATAATGAAGCTAATATTCAAACCAATCAAATATAAAACAACAAAAAAAAAATTAATGTGAGTATTGAGTATGCTAGATATGTAAGCTAAAATATGAAATCAAGATAAATCAATAGAAAACAAAAAAAAATAAAGTTTAATTTCAAAAATTCAATATAAAATGATGAAAATTAAAAAAAAGTCAATAAAAAAAGAACTGAAAAAACACAAAGCAAGCCAACCAAACTCTATGAACACGACTCATATAAATGAAATAACGAAAATAAAAGGACAAATAAAAAACATTATGAAACTTAATTCTAAAAAGAAACCTAATATAGAAGGAAAAAATATAAAAGATATTTTTTTTTTTAATAATAAAGAAAAAAAGATTGTAAAAAGTACTAAGTCAACCCACCAAAATTGTAATTTAAGTAATGAAACCAAGATAAATGAATATAAAGAAAATTTTAGAAATCATCAAACCATATATATATATATATATATATATATATATATATATATATATATATATAACACTCAACTTTGAAATTAAATAAATTATTAATTGAAAAAGATTATTAAAGTAAATTCAACCAAAAAAGACAAATAAAAAAGACCCGAGATAATACTGGTCAATTTAAAAATTTACAAAAAAAATCCTATAAAATACAAATAAAAAAAGAATGTAATATAATAGCTAATAATATAAGTGTTAAACAATGAAACTTAAAAAATATGATCTTACAAAAAAAAAACAAGCAAATTTGAGAGAACCTTCTAAATTTAGGCTAACGTCTCAAACAACCCATGAAATTTTAGACTCGAGTTAAATAAAAAAAATTAATTTTTAATTAATTTAATATTTAATATTGAATGATGAAATTAAAAATAAAATATCAACTTAGAAAATTAAGCTAAAGAAAATTTAGTAAAAATAAAAGGTAAAAAGACTTGAGATAACCTAAGTTATTTTCAAAATCACTAACAAATATAGAAAGTAAATAAATAAAAATAACAAAGACCAATCTCCAATTTAATAAAAATTGAAAGATAAAATTAAAAAAAAATCAAGTAAACCTAAGCGAACCTCCTAAACTTGAGTTAACCTTAAAAACTTGAAATCGTTTAAATCCTAGATCCAGACTCAATAAAAAAACTTAATTTTTAGTTAATTTAATGTTAATGATAAAATAACAATTTAAAGTTGAGAATAAAAAAAATAAAAAGTAAAAAAAAATCAAAGTAAAAAAAAAATAGCAATAAAAAAATAAAAATCAAATTTGTTAAAAAAATAAGGATAAAAATAGAAAAAAATTTAAATAAAACAAATAGCAATAAAAATAATAGAAACCAACTTTGAAAGATTAAAAAATTAAAAGGAGATGAAATTGAATAAATTCTAATTTTATAAATTATTCAAAAATATCATTCTAAATGTTGAAGAATAAAATAAAAAAATAATTTCAAAAATTAGTCAAAGAAAACTCAACAAAGAACAACAAATAAAAACACCTAAGTAACCCAAGTTATTTAAAAAATAAGTAAAACTTTCTACACAAAGTAAATAAATAAAAATGATAGATCCTAGATCGCAATTGAATAAATTTTAAATGATGAGATTAAAAAATATAAGTTAAAAAAAAAAAAAACAAACCTTCTACACGTAAGCTAATATCTAGATTATGTAGGTTATGCAGTTCTAGACCAGTACTAAATCAAGATACTTAATTCCCAATAAATTAATAATAAAAAATAAAATAATAAATATCAATTTAAAAACTTTATCAAAATAAAAAAAAACTATCAATCAAAAAAATAAAAATTCAATTTGATAGGAAAAATAAACTTAAAAGGGGTGAAATTGTAAGAAAAAAAATTTAAAAAATGATCCCAAACAAAAGAAAAAATTAAGACTAAATTTAAAAAAAAAATATAAGGGGGTGAAATTGAAAAAAAATACTAAAGTAAAAAAAAAACCAATTAAAAGAACATGGATAAAATTTGATAAAAATACTTAAGTAGGATGAAATAATAAAAAAAATTCAAAAAATGTTCTCAAACAAACAAAATAAATAGTAATAAAAAATAATGATTAAATTTGAAAAACAAAAAACAAAAAAGGATGAAATTAAAAAAAATATTAATTTTATAAATTATTCAAAAGAAATAAACATTAATAAAAAATACATGGAACAAATATTAAGGAAAAAAAAAATTAAAGAGGCTAAGTTGGCATTTTAAAGGGTTTTACTCGAGATTCGAAATCAAGAAAGAAAACAAAATGGGAAAATGGTCATTTGCAATATACTCGAGTTTGGTGCATACATCATCCTTTTAATAAAAAGATGTTAAAATATTTTAAATGTTATACCAGATTATACTGAGACATTTTAAATATTACTATGAACACATATATTACATGAAAGGCCTCCTACTATGTATTAATTTTTTTTAACAATATTTAATAAATAAAAAAATACATTTGAGTTTTCTTGATATTAAGAGAAAAAAAATATGATAAAATGATCAAAAAGTTCTTTAAAGAGAGTTTAGTGGAATTTTTCTTGGGATGTAATAAAGTCATTCAAGTATTTAAAAAATATTTAAAAAGATCAAAATACTCTTAAATGTAAGGTAAATTATTTTTTTATTTGAGGGTCAAACATTTAATTTTATTATGTATAAAAAATAAAAAGATTAATTTATCCCTATATTATTTGAAAAAAATAATTATATCATAGTAAAAAGATTATATTATTTTAGTATTTAGTTCAAAAAAACTTTATGAGGAATAATTTTATAATTATACCATGAGCATTATACGTTTTGGTTAACATTAATACTCTTTGGAGATTCAATTTTTTCTTTAACCATAAGCTTATTCTTGACTTTTACTATAAATTTAACCTCCACGTGAAAAATAAGCAAGTATTTGTAAGCCAAAATATACTTATCTCGCATGCCAATGATAACAAGCACATGAATGGTTTCATCCCCATCTTCGCTAATAGTATGAACCCTAATTTGTTCATCAATACCTTTCATTCCACCAATGGATATGCTCTTAGAGGCCTCCCACCAAACTCCTCCTTTTTCTGGCTTTCCAATAATTTTTTATACTTCTCTCTAACTTGAATAACATTTTCATGGTTATTAATCAATTCACCTGCATTTAACTCATATTCATTTTTATAGCACTGTTGAAATGTTTAAAATAAATAATAATTGTTTTTTAAAATTTTTCTTGTTTAAAAATATATTAAAAGATATTTTTTTAAAAAAATATTTTTGGTATTAACAATAATTTAAAAATATAAAATATTAATTTTAAATAAAAAAATTAAACTTTTTTAAAAACATTTTTTATACATAACAAAAAAAGTTTTAGCCGTGCCATCTCGACGACTTGAACTTTATAAATTCGAGAACGACGTCCAATCATTCATTTGCCATTTATAGAAACCTAGTTTTAATATCACACTTGCTAGGTTACCACTTTTCCTAAAACTACCCCACATCTCCTCATATTTCCATTTCTACCATCTTAAGATTCTTAACCATCCACGTCAGCATTATACTTAGACATGAAAGCCACGCGAAAAGTAGTATTTTTTTTATATAAATAAGTTATTTTTAATATTTAACAGTATCATAAAAAATAAATTGAAAAATATTTTTTATTATTTGTTTATATTATAAAAAATAAATTTTTAATATATTTTTTTTAATTTTATTAAAATAATAAGAAATAAATTTTACAAATTAAAAAGTTAAATGAGAATAAAATTAAAAAAAATATAATTTCATAAATTATTTTAAATAAAATAAATAATAATCAAAATAATAGAGATCAAATTTAAGAAATAAAAAAATTATAATAATTATAATTATAATTTCATAATTATTTCAAATAAAATAAGTAACAATCAAAAGAGTAAGGATCAAATTTAATAAATAAAAAATTTTAATTAAAAAAATGATAAGAGAAAAGCAAATAATAATCATAAAAATAAGAACCAAATTTAATATAAAAATCAAATTAAATTAAATTTTAAAAATAAAATTAAAAAAATCAAACAAAATATATATCAATCAAAAATTTAGGAATCAAATTTAAAATAATCAGTAAATAATATAATATTTTTAAATTTTTCATAACTTTTACAAAGTGTTTTCTGTTTATTTCTAAAAAGTGTTTTTTATCCAAAATTAAAAAAAAAAAAAATTTTTTAAAAAATCAAGTTAAATTTTACTTGAACTAAAAATTATTTTTTATTGATTAACTCTCTTAGTGGTAAGGAAACAAGTACAAAAAAAACAATTTAAAATATAATTTTTAAAAAGTTTGAACAAACAAACACCTCCTACTCCTAAGATTATTTATAAATACGAGGATGAAGGTTTCCTCGTCCAACTTAACATTACCCTATTTTACATCATCATTTTCTACGTACATCAAACAAATTTATAACGTTCTCACTCTCTTTCTCTTCTCCTTTGTTTCTTTCACCAACACTCAACTAGACCCTAGTAATCTCAAGGCCACTTTGTAAATAATTCAATATATTAACTAATGCAGACACACATTTTTATGTGCAATGCAAGATGTATGGTCACTTGAAAACCTCATCTAATTTTCCATGTCGTCACCTTGAGATAAAATCTTATAGTCAATCTTGACAAGTTTCTCCGCACCAACCTCTTAATTACTTGATTATCTTATAGCTTAATGATGGAGGAATTTTCATTAAAAACTCACTTATATTACCAATGTTATACTCCAGTATAGGATTTCTAACAAATTTAACCTCCATATGAAAAATAAGCAAGCATTTGGGAGACAAGTAAACTTGTGTCGCATGTTCATGATCATATCAATGTCTTCTTTCAGAATTTTTCCAAACCTAATGTCAAGAACAAACGCCACTTGGATCATTGATCTCATTCCCCATGAAAAAACTTCCATAAAAGAGATGAAGAAAGAAACCTTCCTGACTTTTGAAGGAATCTTGATCTCGAATGTGTTTGTCAAAGAACGTCACCTTCGAAACTACACGTCGTTGTCCATATTTCATCTCTGTCTTTGTCCTTCAAAATCTCAATCTTTCACTAACACACTTAAAAGACAAATTCTTCCTCTTTCTCTTTCTAGTATCTCTAGTTCTCTCACTTCTTGTCTCTCTTTATCGTAGTATATCTCTTTAGTTCTCCATGTCATTTTTAATTTGTTTTACCGACATTCATTACTTAAACTAGAGTTCTAGTTTAATTGGTTAGCAATTGGACGGTGGTTGTTCAAATATGAATTATTTTTTAATTATTTGATTTTTTTAATTGATTTTTATGCTTAACAGGAAAAATGAAAAAAAAATTATGTGATTGAAAATTATTCTTTTCACAAAGAGAAAACATACTCAAAATTGATCTCCTCAATCCACGGCTCCACCATCAACAAAATGGAACCAAAGAGGAAAGAGTCAGATTATGTTCTATGTCTAGTTTTCCCAAAACACTTGCTGACAGGCATCTTGCTCTCTTATTTATATGTATATTAACACTCTAATATAGTATGATGAGAAAAAACTTTGAGGAACAAGATGGCTGGTTCTTAACACTGCTGATTTATCTCACAGAAGGCAGGGATTCTCCTAGAAGAAAGGCTGAGAAAAATGCAAGTGAGTTGCTTGGTTTGAAGACTGGCACAGCATGTCCAGCTCCTCTAAATGTTGCAAATGTTAGCCCCTCGTATTCTTGGAACCACCCACTGACCTGAATATCCGAAGAATAATTCCCCTTTGTTAGTGATACCTAGATGATACTGTCAATAATTCTTTTCTTGAAAAATAAAGATTGAGTGATTGATCGACTTTAGGAATAACTAAATAAGGTTTGATTTAGTTTAGTTCAGGTTTTTGCATGTTTTTAGATAGTAAATACCTCCTTCTGGTGGTACCAGGGTCTCCATGCCTTAGTGATTGGAAGGCCCAGAGAACTTAAGCTGTATCTTGTAGATAGTACAGGAACTCTTCCATCTGTATCACCACTAAACCATCCAAAAAGGAGAATGTGAGGGCGATGAAGAATATGTCATTGAATCATTGATTACTGTCTCCACAGTGCAGGGATACAAACCTGTAAACCCATATTCTGAGTCCTGCTGTAATCAGCTTCTTGTATATAGGAAGAACTGATGGCCTCGATTCCAACCATTCAACAAATATCTTAGCGCTGAATCCAGAAATTAGAACAAATATTTTTCAGTTTTGGGAAAAACTCATATATGTCTCATGGATTTCACAAGATTAACTGGAATTTCAATTTAATGAAACTTCAAAACATGGACAAACACAATAAAAGTTGTTATAGCTATTATAGAGAAGAATATAGAGATTTGCATTACTTGCAGATGCTCCAGTTCTTGAGATGGTGACCATCACTGACATGGAGAGCCTTTTGAACATCTGGTCTGTTGTAGAAAGCTTTTGCATATTCATCGAGGCATGGATCATAACCACCCATAATCCTTGGCATCTAATAAATATAATTTGACAGTTAGGTCGTCACTTTACACGTTGCTTCAAAAATAAGTAGGTATCAATAACCATGAACTTCAAAAGTTCATCAAAAGTAAGGGTTAAAATGCTGACTAATCTACAGTCGAAGAATTTCATCATCAGAATACTCCAACAAAAACAATTAAACAACTAAATAAGTCCCTTTTGAAAATTCAAAAGGGCCATATTGCCACTTCACTGAAATGATTAATAACAACAGGATTCAGCAAATCCGAAATCATTTACCATCTTGGATGAGCGCCTAAACATGATCTGTGTAAATTTATCATCTGAACTTGCTGAATCACCTATGCAGACTGAGGTGTAGAGGCTGTAAATATCTATCTCCTTGTATTGTTTGAGTAATTCATCAACAGCCTCAGCACAATCATCGTTACTCCATGTGTCATTACTGTCAAAGTTGCAGCTTTGTCTGATTATCTTATGAGTTTCATCTGATATGACAGCATGGCTCCAAGCATAGTCCACCAGACCTCTCCAGTCATCAGCGTCACTTGTTTCAGGATTACCCAACTGTAACGCACATAAAAAGAAAGCACTGATCAGTTCTTAAGAAAATACTATCAACAAGCAGGAAAGTTATGCATAAAGATTTTGTTGCAAGACCATACCAGAATACCATTGAGGTTGATGTAAAGGGAAGTATCATTATTCTTGTCATTTATAAGCTCAGCAAGCTCAGGAACATATTTTCCTGTTAATACATGTTAAAAAGTAACATCAGTGTGGTTAGAGCTTAATCAGAACGAGTCGGGAAATTATTGCCAAGGTGAAATACCTGCATAGCTCTCTCCTGCAATATAAAACGCCCGCGATCTATATGATGGAAACAGGAGAAACCACTTGTGCAGGAAAGCATAGGCATCATTTGCTGGCAAAGAGAGGTCGGAAAAAACTCAAGATTTTCTGTTGACACCCAAATCAAAATGGTCCAAAAAGCACTCATAATAAAACAATTTCTACAGAAGAGTCAGCATGAAACTCACCAGTAAATTCGTCTCCCAGAATATTATAATCACTTGTAGTGTTTGAATATGAAAACCCAACTCCAACTGGAGATTCTAAGAATAACATATTGGCCTCTGCATCATCATGGACACAGAATGTTGAAATCAAGTTTTCTAATTAATCAGATATAATGGAGCATTATGCAAAGTGCCACCATAGATGCTTGTGTCATATTTTGTAGTCAGAAAGCTGGTCTTTGTGTTGAGAGAAAAAAAAAAGATTGTGGGGCCTCACATATATACCTGTATTCCAAGAGTAAGGATTATATTTAAGTCCATGTCCATTAGTGTCCACTATGAAAGGGCCAATCTCTTGTGTTGCTCCATATCCTACAGAAGAGCACCCAGGACCTGAAACATGGAGCATCTTGTCACCTCATTAGAGAACATAGAATAAGAAGTTATTGAAAAGAACTTGCTTTGGATGAGGTGGAAAGAGGGAGAAAAACGAGCCCCACTATGAAACTAATAAGAATTAATGGAGATTTTGATAATATATCCTTAATTGTTTATTAGCAGAGGTTTTGTTTATATAATATGGGGATCTGTCTATAGAGCAGGCAACATGAACGATCGAGCATGTGCTCTTCCTTTTCCACTGTAATACGCACATAAAATTATAGGTGAATTGAATAGATTTGATAAAAAAGAATGGTACAAATCTATATCGCCTTGAAGAAATTAACGTTTATTGGAGGATGACTAAAGTTCCTCCCACTATATATACTATATAGTAGATTTCAAGCCCCTGTAACATCTATATGGACTCCTTTTATTGTCTAGTAAATCCTGAAATGCCGCGCACTATGGCTGAGGCACCACGAAGGATGCTGCAATAACTAGACCAGCGCCCCCCCCCCCCCCCCCCCTTTTTTTTTTCTCTTCTTTTGAGCCGAAAGGACAGATTTGAATGGGGCATTAATTTTAAAAAGATCACATATAGTAATCATTCTTTCTTGGGGTTTATGTGGATTTCATTTTGGCCTAAAAACAATAGGAAAAAATGGAAGCTGCCTATCCAGTGATGATATTATGTTACACGCGCTTACCTCCGTTAAGCCACAGGACTAGAGGTTTTTTATCAGGATGAGTAGTGGCCTCATAGAACCAGTAAAACAATGCCCTTCCATTCTGTTCATTGACTGTAAGGTAGCCAGCATAGTGCTTGAAGTTCACATCTGGCTGGCCTGGCAAATTAGTTACAAGATGCTCGTCTACCAGTGGCTGGCCAGACAATTGCCAGTGTCTAATACAGACAACAGGCTCCAAAGAGGATAAAGCAGTGAAAACCAAAGTGAGGAAACTTGTCACCTTAGGTACCAAATCCATTTTGGAAAAAAAAAAAAAAAACAAGTTACTGAGAGATAGCTTCTAAAAAGCCGAAGATGATACGATAAGAAAGAAAGCAAGCATGTCTATTTATACCATTGGAGGGTTTGAAGGAGAGACAAATCTTAAAAATTTAATATTTGGGAGAGTAGTCCTATGTGGCATGGTGATTCTATCATATCGGAAACCTTAAGGGCACTTCTGACATGGATTTTTAGGCAGCTTCTACACTCTTCTTAGCTTCTACAGTGTTCTTGCGTGAACATGGTTTGGTGGACCCTTCCATTTCTTGTTGTGTGGATTGGAAGCATAACATTATATAATTATAAAATCCTGTTATTATTGACTTATAAAGACTTCTCTTCTCAATTATTCATGGCTTTATTGCCAAGAACAATGTTTATAAATGTATTCATTTTAGGCAACATGAAGATTTGTTATCAAACCCGTAACAATTTGTTTCAAATAACTATGGATTTGAGGGATTTATAGGAGAATAATTTGAGGAGAAGATTATGGAATGGTCAAATGAGGCTTCACGCGCGAAAATCAATTAAAAAAATCAAATATTATGTGTTGTTTTACTTGTTAACTAGCCAATAGCAGGTTGTTACATAGGTGATTGTGTTTTTGTATTATTATTATTTTAGAAAATTATATGTTTTTTTAAAATATAACAAGCAATAATACTTTCAAATTGGCATAAGATTTACCAAAGCTAATTTAATCATATTTGCTAAAAACTTTGGTAAGATTTTGTTATATAACAATCATATAGCAAACAATCTTTTAGGAATTAAAATGTTAATTTCTTTTTTTGGTTTATTGAGTTTAAATTTATTATTTTATGGCTTATGTGCTTAATTTATGGTATTTTCATCTCATGTAGATTGTATCCTTGTTAAATAGTCAACATGCATTTTATTAAAAAAAAAAAAGGTACAATTTTCTTAGCAATTAATATGTTTCTTTGTTTTTTTTTTTGGGTTTGTTAATTTATAATACTTTTATTTGTTTAACACAATCTTTAGCAATTAATATATTTCTTTATTTTTTTTGTAATTTGTTGAATTTAAATTAATTTATTTATTTTTTTGTGTGATTTTCATTTGTGGGTTTTTTTTAACATCATTATCAAAAAATTGATAATACAAATAAAAACATCAACATATTTTTTTTTATCATATATCATGATGATATTTACCAACTAATTTTT
Source organism: Populus pruinosa (assembly GCA_026413675.1). Taxonomy (NCBI): domain Eukaryota; kingdom Viridiplantae; phylum Streptophyta; class Magnoliopsida; order Malpighiales; family Salicaceae; genus Populus; species Populus pruinosa. The sequence continues at coordinate 4,111,842 of CM048602.1, read as the reverse complement.
TCATCATTAAATATGTCAATAACAACCAATAGGAATATGTTGTTGGTACATATCGAGAGGATTGAAGCTGGCAAATTCACAGTTTTGTTACTACGCATACTAACGACTTCATTTCGTTCATTTCACATGTGGAGCAAATGGTAAAATTTATTTTAATTATATTTATTTATTTATTTTTATTTTTTATAAATAAATTTAGTTGACAACATTTTTATTTTGCAGGCTATGACTATTGAGCGCAAGTCAGGCCCAATTGAGCTTTTATGGAAATGCATGTGTGAAGTGATGACTATCAAAAAGAAATGCAACAGTTCATCAATAACTGAGCTTAACACTTTGTGTTATATTGGTTTTAATTATTTTTTTCTTAAGTTATTATTTACTTGAATTTGATGATTTTATTTTCTTATTTATAGGAGATATATAACAACTTGTTGAAGGAGAGATGCAGGAACGACCCTTCAACCCACACAAATTTTGATCCAAATTTATGGTTGGAGACATGATCGTCTAGTGGACCCAATAGAAATTAAATGTACAAACTCTTTGACACTATGGTTGAAAACTTGAAAAGGTTTCGTAGTGTTTCAACCATTGATTACTCGTAATTTGTCCTGAGCACTCAATCTCTGGAATTCGTGGCCTTGTTAGATCAAGGAGTGCAAGAATGTATCGCTCATCTCAATAAAAAATATGAACTCTTTACAAATTATGAATAACTCTATCGAATGGTCATGGATATGACATTACAAATGAGTAGTACATATACACTGCTTTATTGGCCTCATGGTCAGGGGCGGAACTAGGGGGTGGTAAGCAGGGGCCCGGGCCCCTGCAAAACATGTTAATTTTTTTTTAATATTTTTAATTTAAATAAATAAACTTTTTAATAATATATATTATTATATTAGTTTTGGCCTCCCCTGTAAAATGAACGTAGCTCCGCCACTGCTCATGGTCCCAAATACAATTAGCCTCCTCTTCCTTCTCTAGCGCTATCTCTATTCTAGTTTTATTGTATTTGAATGTATAAATTTGTAATAAAGATTTGGATTTTATATTAAGATAATTGATTTTTAAATACTTCAATTTTATATAAATTTATTTTTTAAAATTATTTTCTATTTTTGTTCAATAAATTTTAAAAAAAATATATATTTTTAAATTATTACTGACGGGATTATCAATGAAATAATTCTATCAGTATATTCTAGAAAGTTGAAAAAAAATTACAGCAAATCCCCCTACAACTGTTAAATCTCCGGTGAAATTATTTCATTACTATGTTCTAGAGAGTTTAAAAAGAATTGCTACAAATGTCACTGCAACTCATCAAGGGAATTACCAATGGATTGAAATAGATTTTTTTTTTTTGTCGTGCATGGTCGATCTATAAATCCATTAGTAAATTTAATGACGATGGATTTACCGATAGACCAGAAATTACCGATGAAATGTTAGTAATTCTAATGGATGGTTTTCGTTCATCACTTCATTAATAAAATAATCACAAACAAAATATTAGTGTAAATACCGACAGAAATTTTTGTACGTAAAACTATTAAATCTAGTAATGGATTTTATTATATTGCATATCTACATAGACATATCACATACATTAAATAATGGATCCATCCCAATCTCACAATCCATATGTCATTTCAATCTCCAAATTGAATATTTAATGGATTTGTTTTAGAATTTGATTATGATTTACTGTTACATATGATTTGATATGATATAGATAGATAGATTGATATATTCTATGGATTCTTTTCATATTTTTCTCGTTATATTCACACCAATTAATCAAGAAAATTCCCATATTTCTACAACCTCAGTTGAACTTGTGCGTATCTATTCTTGATCATGGATATTGTTATATATCCCTAACTCTAAGAAGCATGGAGATAGGCATGAACTTTCTGAGTCATTGCTGAAATGAAATAATTTTCTGTGTTCTTGATTCTTTAGAAAGACTAGTCAAAGTTTGCTCTTGTTTAAAGTCTTTCAATAAGGAAATAAATCAAAGAGAATAAAGAAAAGAACGAAAAGAAATTAAAAGATAGTGGTTGAACTAAAGGGTGAGAATTTGGAAGATATTCAAAGAGTTTTGATTGGACTCTTAACCATATTTGTATATGCATCCACTCATCTTTGCTTTCTCATATCCTCTTTCTTATTGCATACATAAATCCATGATCTTGCTTGGTTCTAATCCCCAAACTTATTAATTTGTCTCTTGCTTCTTAATTTAATCTGTTGTCAGCAGCAACAGTTAATCCAGAATTTACAAGGAAGGTGCTTAACTATTATTTCAACTGACAGCAGTAGTATAGTACTGAACTTTGAAAAGCAGGGAACAGAGGGAAAATCTAAAGTTCGAGTCCCTCCCTTGATCACACTAGAATTAGGAAGGGGGGAAATCAAATGATAGCAGACTAGGAACATTCACAGCATGTATATAATACTGATACTAGCCAAGAATATACCAGGAGCAATGGCAAAATCACCAAACAAATTTTAATACAATTTCAGTGAATTAAAGAATGTAATTGATGAATGATTGACTTGTCTATGCAATTAGAAGTGGAAAATATTATTAAAAAAAAAAAGACCACCCAAAAATCTGGTTACTGTCTCTACAGTTTCTGCAATATAAGGGCAGCAAATAGCCTCTTGCTGTATAATATAACATTATCCTTCTTAAAAGAGAATTAAGAGGAATTTCAGCAGTTGGCTTAGAGAAGTATTAACCAGTAGGAATCTAGGGCTAGCATCATTATCCTTAAGGCTAGTTGATGATTTGAAATTAGACTACTGTTACAAGGTCTACAGCATGAATGTAGAAAGGTTAAATCAGGTCATAGCACGTGCATATCCTTGTGCAGATTGACCATGTTCTTGCTAGTCAGTGATCTTGTCACTTTTGTGACAAGGTGGAAAGACATTGTAGTATATATTCCTATTCCAAATTGGTGGTGCCTCTAAAATATACAAAAAGGCAAATGTTTTTAAAGAATCTCATCATCACAAAGTAGAAAGATGGATTTTTGTGGCGAACCTTGTCAGCTTGTGAATATTGAGCCTGATGATAATGAACTCTAGGTGGTGAACGGAAGAACCAAGTTGGTTGTTGAATAATGACTTGGATTCCAACTTTATTTTTAAGTTGAATAATGAGATGGAGATCATCTCTTAGGTATTCAGTTTGTACGTTTTTTCTTCAATTTCCTTTGATATTCTTTGTTCCATCCAGCAATCATCAACAGAAGCAATATTATCAGCTTTCCAAGATGCTCTTCTTTCTTTGAGGGTTATTCATATGCAGCTAGCTTTTCTTCATCTCATATATTTTTTCGTGTCAAACCATAACAACAAATCCTATTCTGACTCTAATACCCGCATAATCATATTGAAAGAAGGTAACCACTCTTTCAAAAAACAAAACGAAGTAGGTTCATGCAAGTTCTTTCTTTAGAAATGGTATATAGTGGAGCATCATGATATCATCTACAAGTATTATCCCTCTTCTTTTTGTCACAAGAAAATGCCTCCAAAGCATTTTAGGAACTAGCTACATCAACCTCCCATAATCTATTCCGCATGAGGCACGTATAACTTTATATTGGCCAATGGATATCCACCTATTTCTTAGTAAACTTATTAGGTAATTCCCTTTTTGGTTGATTTCACAGTCACGAAAGGAGGGCCGTGGACAATCTAAAGAAAGAAAAGTGCTAGTCTGTGCTAATCTCATTAGCAAACAGCTTGTCATCTAACTAAATAATATGGCATGTCTCTATCATGTCATAGGCTTAAACAGCTCGACATGTGTGATGTATGATGTGTGTGACTTCGGTGCTCCATTTTGGTTGTTGCATAGCACAGTCTGAACTACAAGGAGACACGTTTCCCTTTTGTGACAAGTTTTGCTTTTCAATCAAGCTTTACCCTGTAGAGCCTACTTTACCGGTGGACAAATTTTCTAAATTATGATAAGCTCCAACTTCCTCAAGTTCGATTTTTTCAGAAAGAAATTTTTAACTTTTAGTAGGTAAGGAATGATCAAATCAATGACCTGATCTAGGTTGTGATAAAGCGCATTATCACAGAAGCTACAAGTTCAACATCTGATCATTTACAAAGAAAAAGAATCATACCAGCTATATCCACGAAATAACCATGCAGAACAACCAGTAAATCATTTTTGAGTTGAGCATTAAAGTTCTTTTATGAACATTAGCAAGAGTACTTGATACTAAGCACTTACATGGGATTTGAAACATATTCAAACTAGTATTTAGTTTAGCACTTCCGAGGTCTGTAGAAGTTCGTCACTAGAATTTTCCATTAAAGCCTAGAAATATTATGTATTATGCATTATTTTATGTAAGCCATTATTAATAAGCATCGAGTTCAAAGAGATTGTGTGTGAGGATTCTGCCACTTCTCTTTGTATAAAACTTCAACAAATTTAGTATCAAAGCTTGGATAAGTAATGGCTTCCAGTAGCAACAGAGCAACAACAATCAGTTTTAATCTCAAATTCTTCATCTCACAGAACAAAAAATATGACCTATGATTTATACAATTTAAAATTCCTTAGACTATTTATATTTGTGGGAATTGATTAATGATGGGTATATTGAACTAGAATCAACAAAAGCAAAACCAGCCTCGAGTAATATGGAAATGACAATTCTTAAAAGTCTAAAAAGAGAGATAACGAAACCTTGTTTATGATTTATCAAGTGCATGATAAAGCTGCATTAGAAATTGTGGCACTTCAAAAGAGACATAAGAGATTCTTGTAAAGAAATTAAGAACACATTAATTGTGAATACTGATTATGAATATTTATGCAATCATCGATAATTTATTATGATTTATACATTTATTTTATAATGGTTCATCATTAAAGATGGCGCCCCAATAAAAACTTCAAAAGAGACATAAGAGATTCCCGTAAAGAAATTAAGAACACATTAATTGTGAATACTGATTATGAATACTTATGCAATGACCGATAATTTATTATGATTTACACACTCATTTTATAATGGTTCGTAAGAGTCTTTCAAAAGATTAAAAAACCTGATTGCATTTGCATTTAGTTCTTTATCTATAATTAAACATTCACTTACATCACACTAATTTATTTTTATTCCATCCATAATCATATTTCTATAACGATTACTATTATCATCTACAACTTCATGTACGTTGCTAAAATTAGAAGTTGACTCAATCTTCCTTTATATTATGGTGTTGTAAGGAACATATGGTTTTTCAAGTGCTATTAAATAATCATCTCAATTCAATAGCTTAAGTTATTAAGTGAAACTCCAGGATATGATTTATATTATTTCTTCCTTTTTATTATGGTTTCGTAAGGAACATATAGTTCTTGAAGTGCTATCAAATAACCATTTCAACCTAATAACTTAAGCTGTTAGGTGAGGTCCCAAGATATGATTTATCAAACTCGTGATCACTTGGTCATCAAGGATCTGATACCATATTAAAGAACCATATCAACCCAATAACTTAAGCTGTTAGGTGAGGTTCTAGAATATGATTTATATTATTCTCTAACAAGTGCAAATCAACACAAATATTTTTTCATGGACCTTTTTTTACAGAAGATTCATCATAACAACAACTAAATTGAGAGCTATTTTATTTTTACACCTCTTACATGGACATCTATTACCACCTCCACTAATTATTTTCAAATTAGATAGTGCATAATTAATAAAAACCCTCAATCTCATTACAATAATCTATCTTGTATAACCCTTCGAGTAAAATTCGATACATCCAAGAATAATCATTGATACATACATAGATACATACATACATGTGTGTGTGTGTGTGTGTGTTAATGATATCCAACCAATTAGTTATCAATGGTTTAACTCAAATTTATTCAATTTATTTTAATAATATCCTTAAATCATTATCAATTTTCTTTAAAAATTCAAATTCCTCTAAATTTACCAAAATTTTCAACTTAATAATAAAATTGACAAGATATAAAATGTACCTAGTAAATAAACCATTATTTATTTCATTGAAAAACCTAAGTTACAAAATTAAACTCAACTTCATCAAATGACAAACAAATATAATTTTTTAAAATCTCAAACAAACGCTAATATGTATAAATCATGAATTTACATAACAAATTTCTATAGGAAAAAGATATAAAAAAGAAGTGCACACACAAACAAACTATATATACTATATAAAAATGCCAAAAAATAACATTTTAAAAATTGGTTACAATAAACAAAAAATATATATATTTTTGCTTGATGTGGTGAATCTTTTTTTAAAAATAAACCAGAATAGGGATACTAATAAACTAAGTGTTAGTGTGGCCAGATTTGTGATGATAAGAGTTTGATTTGTCGAAAAATAATAAGAGGATGTTGTGTGGTATTTTTTTGTAAAATAAAAGGAAAGAATAAGAAATGAGGGAGGGGGAAAGGGAGAGAGGAGGTTAATTGTCAGGCTAGAATTTAAATATTACTAAAAGATTCACCAAGTATTACTAATAAGCATATTTCCTCAATAATTTTATCTGTAATAATGACATGTTATTTTTTTCATTTCTTCATTCCCAGCTATAATTCCTTCAATAATAACCAACATAAATTTTTCATCGATGAATATCGAGGGAAATAGCAAAGTAATATTTCATTGGTAAATATCACTGTAATTTACTAATGATATTGTTTTTATTAGTTTTTTTATTTGTATTTGATAATTTTCTAATAGTGAATGATTTTTTAGTAATGGAAAAAGTTTTGAGATCTTTAGACTTAAATTTGATGATGTTATTGTAGCAATAAACAAGTCGAGAGATTTAAAAGAGAAGATTTAAAAGAGATGACAATGGAAGAATTTATAGATTCTCTTTAAACCCATGAGCAAAAAATTGAAAATAAAAGAGAAGAAAAATAACTTGAACAAGCATTGGGAGCAAAGGTAATTGGAGGAGGAGTTGTTCATGATTGAAAGGAACAAAACATAAGAGTTGGTTGATCAACCCCAAAACAGAAAGGTAATTGGAGTAAAATGGATGTATAAAACCAAGCTTAATATTGATGGCTCAATCAATAAGTATAAAGTTAGACTCGTGGTCAAACGATATGCTCAAATACTCGGTGTGGACTACTTAGATACCTTCATATCAGTAGCTAAAGTCGATACTATCATGCACTTATTTACTATTACAACATAAAAAAAATTAGAAGGTGTACAGTTAGATGTCAAGTCAGCATTTTTAAAAGGTTTTCTACAATAGAAGATTTATGTAGAGCAACCAGAAAACTATGTAAAAGAAGGAGAAGAAGATAAGATTTATCTTCTTAAAAAGGCTCTCTACAGATTGAAACAAGTTTCAAAATCTTGATATAGTATAACTGATTAACATCTGCAGAATTTGGGATTTGCTAAAAGCTTCTCTAAACCAATATTATATGTTAAAACACTACAGAGCTAACATTTTTATCATCTCACAATATATGGATGATATGCTCGTGACAGGAAACAACACAAGTTTTTTGTGAAGAAGTTTAAGTAAAAGATGATGGAGGTTTTTTAGATGACAGATCTCGATTTAATGACTTTCTTTCTTGGAATGGAAATTGAACAAGATGAACACAAAGTCTTTATATGTCATAAGCAATACGCCAAGGAGATTCTAAAGAAGTTTAAACTTGAAGAATGCAAAGAAATGAGCACTCCTATGAACCAAAAGGAAAAGCTCTATAAAGAAGATGGAACAGATAAGAATGATCAGGAACTTTCAAAAGTCTAATTGGTTACTTGATGTATCTCACAGCAACTTGGCCTGACATTTTGAATGTTGTAATCATTGTGTCTCAGGTTATACACTTTGCAAGCAAATTGCATCTAAAGGCTGCAAATAGGGTGATTAGATATGTCAAAGGCATATGTGATTTTGGTATTAAATTCATGAGAAGTAAAGAGTTCAAGCTAGTTGGTTACTTAGATAGTGATTGAGTAGGTTCCATTGATGATTTAAGAAGCATTTTAGGCTACTGTTTCACATTTGGTTCTACTGTTTTTTCATGGAGCTCGAAAAAACAAGAAACTATTACTCAATCCACTGCTGAAGCAGAGTTTGTTACTGTAATAACTGCTATTAATCAAGCTTTATGGCCAAGAAAGATTTTAATCGATCTTAACTTGGAGTAGAAGGAAAGCATAGAGATTCTTGTTGACAACCAAATTGCTATTGCTATCTCTCATAATCTTGTATTTCATGGCAAAACTAAGTATTTTAACATTAAGTTATTCTTGTTTGCTGCAAAACAGAAGATCAGGTTGTAGACATTTTCACCAAGCCACTACCAATTAGCAAGTTCAAAATTCTGAATAAAAACTTGGAGTTTGCAGTTTCTAAAGCAAGAAAAGGTGTTAGAAGATGTGTTTAAGACTGATAATGTAGAGTCATAAATATTGTTTAGTTGGTTTAAATGTTTCAAAGTTGTTTCCATTTTTTTTAATTAGTTATTTCTCCTTTTTTTTTAATCCATGATTGTGATTGTGGCATAATCTTAGGATCATGATTTTAATGGGTTGTTATTATTCAAGCTTTAAATTGCAATGCTTCGTACGTTAATAATTAACTCAGTCTTTAGTTTAAAATCATATTACTCTTAATTTCTATTTGTCTTGACCATAGTAATACTCTATTTCTTGTTTCTTTATCCTAAAAACAACTACAAGAATTGATGTTTATTTTACTCAGAATGGTTTCTTTAAGTGTTTATATGATCATGCTTTATATATGAAAACTTACTCTTGAAAAGATGTTTTATTTATTTGTCATATGTAGATGATTTAATATTTACAAGCAATAATCCTTTCATGCTTAAAGAGTTTAAGTAATCTATGGTAAAGAAGTTTGAAACAAAATATTTGGGACTCATGGTGCACTTTTTTAGGAACTGAAGTGAAGCAAAGTAATTGTGGAATTTTCATCTCAAAGGAAAAATATTTAGTAGAGATTTTAAAAAACTTTTCTATGAAAGATTGTCATTTTAATCAATTGATACTCCAACTGAGAGTGGCACCAAGTTGACTAAAGATCAAAATAGCAAGCATTAGTGAATCCAACTTATTACAATAGTCTTGTTAGGTGTTTACGTTACTTAACTAGACTAGGCCTAATATTGTTTTGGTTAGTAGATATATAGAAAGTTTGAGAATTTCTCACTTATAAGTAGCCAAAAAGATTTTACAATTTGTTAATAACTAGTTATGGTTTGTTTTATCCATCTTCATGGAACCTTAAACTTACTAGTTAGAATAATAGTAATTGGGCTAGAAATTGTGATGATTGAAAAAAGTAATGTTAGCTTTGTATTTTGTCTAAATAAAGCAGCATTTATATAGTCTTTTAAAAAACAATCTATTATTACATTTTTAACTTATGAAACAGATTATGTTGCAGTTGCTTCTTGTGTTTGTTATACTATTTGGTTGAGAAAAATAATAGAGAAATTATAATAAAAACCAAAAAGAAGCAACTATGAATTATTTTAATAATAAATCAATAATTATAATAGCCAAAAATTCTATTCATCATGAATGTTCATGCTGAAAGAATATCTTGGAATGTTGTAGAAGACCAAGAGACATTATTGCTACTTGTTCAGAGGATTTTGTTAATAAAGATCTCTACTTGAAGACCAAGATTTTAGGAATAAAACTTCTTATTACATTTGATTTGTTTTTTATGCAATTTTTAAATTTTAAATAGTCTTTGTTTTCAACTAAAACTCTATCTTTATTCGAGAGTATTCTGCAATCAATATAATACAATTTCATTCTTCTTTATTTTTTGTTATTCTTTTTCATTTATGCTCTGCAAGAAGAGTATTAAAACCACCAAATTGGTATAAGAGCATAATTATCTTAAGAGATTTGTGAGTTAAGAGAAACAAAAATACAAACCAAACCAAACCACAAATACAGCCAAAAAACACAAAAATAGATTTTGAATCAATCCTCTCACACAATTCACCACCAATCTTCAATGGTGAAAACTATGAAACTGGGGCCATCAGAATGACAGTTCATCTTGAGGCATTAGACTTCTAGGAAACTGTGGAAGAAAATTATGTTGTTTCTGATTTACTTGTAAATCCAATAGTAGCTTAACTAAAAATTTAAACAAAAAAAAAAAGACAAGAAAGTCTAAAGCTAAAACTTGCTTTTAAGTTGCAATGTCAAACACAATATTCATAACAATCATGAATTTGGAATTTGCAAAAGATATTTGATACTATCTTAAAAAGGAATATCAAGGTAATGAAAGAACTAAAAATATACAGGTTATTTTAACTTCATCAAAGAATTTGAAATGTAGAAGATAAAGAAAACCAAAAACATCAAAGATTATGTTGACAAATTGCTAAACGTAATAAACAAAGTAAGATTACTTGGAAAAGAATTTTTTGATGATAGAATTGTGCAAAAAATACTGGTCATTATACCTGAAAAATATGAGTCTAAAATTTTTTTATTAGAAAAGTCAAAAGACTTAACTAATATTTCTTTTGAAGAATTGGTAATTGTATTACAGGCATAAGAACAAAGAAGATTGATGAGACTTGAGGAATCAATGTAAAGAGCTTTTCAAGCAAGAGCTCAATATCAAAAAAGAGGTAAAGACAACAGATTCAACAAGAGAAAAAAGTTTTAAAATTATAAAAATAAGGTGGAAACATTTCCACCATATACCTATTGTAAAAAAAAAAAAAAATCATTAGTTGATCAAGTGCTAGTGGAGACCAGACATCAAGTGTAGAAAATGTGGTCAAACTGGATATGTTGAAAGAATCTGCAGGTCACAACAACATGAACAAAAGGCAAATCTTGTTGCTCAACAACTTGAAAAGGAGAAACTGTTTGTTGAATCATTTTTCAACAAGCATCAGCTCAAATGATTCCTGGATGATTGACAGTGGTTGCACAAATCACATAACAAACAATCAGGATTTGTTTAAAGAACTTGCTATTTTCAAATTTAAAATTAAAAATGGTGATTTTATTAATGTCAAAGACAAAGAAGTTGTTGTTATAAATAGCCTGTCAAGCTTGAAGTATATTTCAAATGTATTATATATGCCTAACATTGATCAAAACTTGCTTAGTGTTGGACAACTTATGGAAAAAGGTTTCAAAGTAATGTTTAAAGAGCAATGGTGTTTGATCAAAGACAATTTAGGCAACAATGTATTTAGAGTAAAGTTGAAAGCAAAAGGTTTTACTTTAAACATTACAGAGAAGGAGCAAAGTGTTTTTTTCTATAAAAGCATACAATGGCAAAATATAGCATAAAAAAGTTGGGCATTTTTATCATGTTAGGCTAATGTATATGTAAAAACACACTCTTATAAAAGACATTCCATAACTGGAGAACAAGTCAACAAACTATGCAGCATATCAATATGAAAAACAGGCTAGAAAATCCTTCCCTTATACTACTTGGAGAGCAACAAACTTCAGTTGGTGCATACAGACAGTGGAGGTCCTCTGAGTACAGCTTCACTAAATGGTAGCAGATATTATATCATCTTTATAGATAATTATTCTAGGTTTTGTTGGATTTTTAAAAAAAAAATCAAATAAGAAGTTGCTAATGTATTCTGAAAGTATAAAACATAGGTGGAAAACCAAAGTGGATGCAGGTTTCAAATACTAAGATCTGATAATGGAAAGGAGTATACTAGTGAAAGATTTTAACAATTCTGTAATGAATCTGGAATTGAACATTATCTTACTACACCTTATACACTACAACAGAATAGTGTGAGTGAAAGAAAAAACAAGATCATCGTAGAAATGACTAGATGCATACTACAAAAAAAAAAAAAGTTGCCAAAGAAATTATGGTTAAAGCTACAAACACCTCAATATATCTGCTGAACAGAACACCAGCCAGAGCATTACAGAAAAGAACTTTGTTTGAAGCCTGGTTTGGATATAAACCAAACTTGCAATATTTGAAAAACTTTTATTGTATTTGTTTCACTCATGTACCACAGGTGAAAAGAGATAAGTTGGATAAAAAGTCAGAATCAGGAGTGTTCATTAGATACAGCAGTTCATCAAAAGCTTACAAAATCTTCCAACCTCAAAATAAAAGAATTTTGGTTAGCAAAGACATCAACTTTATGAAAGATAAACAATGGAAATGGGAACAATCAGAAGAAAAGTTGGAATCATCAACAGAGAAGCAGAAATCTTCAATCTTGGAAATTATTAATGACAACATTGACGATGAACCAGTTAGAGGTACAAGATCCTTAGCTGAAATTTATAAAAGTAGCAATATTGTTATTTGTGAACCTGCAAAATTTGAAGAGACAATGAAAAACAATGAATAGATTGAAGCAATGAAGGAGGAACGTAGAATGATTAAAAAGAATGATACTTGGCTACTGATGGACAAGCCTTTACACAAGAAGGCCATAGGAGTCAAATGGGTTTATTGAACCAAACAAAATACAGATGGTTCTTTAAACAAATACAAAGCCAGATTAGTTGTGAAGGGCTATGCTCAAGTATTTAGAGTGGACTTTTTAGAAACATTTGCACCAGGCATGGATACAATCAGATTACCACGACTAAAAGATTGATGTCTTCTTCCAAGTGCAGGACTGTCGAAGTAATAAATAACCCGGCAAGACCGGGGTCGAACCACAGGGAGGTTAATTGTACAAATTATAAATAACAATAATACAACAACAATAACAATAACAACAACAACAACAACAACAACAGTAGTAGTAGTAGTAGTAGTAGTAGTAAAGAAAAAGAAGGATAAGAAGAAGGAGATGATGAGAATTTTGAGATGGAATATTAACGTAAGGATTAAACAATAATAATAACAAATGTCAAGGTTATAGGTTCCACTAATGGTATGTCAAACAAGTGTAGTATAAACTCTTATTATTCAATTGGAAACCACACACAAAGGAGGTTCCAATCAGAGTATAGATTGTTAACATGATTACATTAGTTATCTTATTCAATTAATGCTAATACTTGTAAATATTATCAAGCATTCATGATTATAACTTATGTTAACAACAAATCAAGTTCCTTTCATAGCTCAGATGTCGGTTATACCATACAGTATGAGCTATAAAAGTGCCAAGCATTTGTTGTACCAAGTGTTATACAATATAAATCAAGATTAGTTATTTAACAAGTAAAGTATTAAAGAGTGAACAAGATAACAAATCTAAAACATGTTAGTATCAAACATTAAAGTCCATATTAAGTTTACATTATACTTATTCTTACACCATTAGTGTAACCTTTTCATCTTGACATAATAAACTTAGCTAGACATAATGAATGAAAGAAAAATAGATAAACAAAATAAGAACATAAAAGTTAACTAAGTAAAAGAAAGAAAATGAAAGGCATAAACTTGATATTAATGAAAGCAAAGCATAAACATTACAAAAAATATAAAAAGAGAAAGGAAGAGCATGATCTTGATCTAGACACCAAGATGCCTAAATGTATGGCAAATGCCTTCTTTTATAAGCCAAAATTAGAAACTATTGATTTGATGACTAATTGATAAGTGGGTAGCCAACTCTTGACTTGGTGACAATCCTTATCTTCTTTTATCTGCCCAAAGCATCATTGATAATGTCTAAATTGAAGTCACTCAAAAACATGAAAGTTGTAAGCAATTGTCTCAGCTGTCTCGTGTAAAACATTCAGCTCATTTTGACTTCTAGAACTCCAGATATGGCCAAAATACTAAACAGTGCTCGGGCTTAAGGACATATTCGGGTTTCTTTGTTGTTGCTACAATTTGGACTTGAAAATAGTCTTTTTAGATCTTGGGCTCCATATGAAAGTGATAGGCCTATGTCTTACCTTTCCATCCATATAAAGCAAACCTAAATCTGAGATCTATAGCTCCAGATATGACTCAATTACCGAATAGTATTCCGGTTTAGATTGCACCGACATCTCTTTTCTAAGTTTGGTCATTTCTTTATCCTTTCAATTTCAGTTCTTAAATTCATCAATCAATCCTTTTATTTATGTGATAGACCTACATTTAAAATGAACATTTACCACAAATTAAAGGTATCTTATATTATTAGATATATTATTATAAAACATGTTTTAGTTAAGGAGTTATTGATACTTAAAGTGCAAAATGATGATATAAAACCATGATAAAAATACACTTTTAAGTACTAATCAATGAACGTCTATATAAACTTGGTTTTTTTAAAGTCTACGTAAGGCCATATTGTATGTAAAAGGAACCGATGCAAACTTAATTATTATATCCGTTTATGTTAATGACTTACTTATAACAGGAAGTGGTAGGACACTAATTGAAGAGTTCAAGGCCAAAATGTTTAATGTGTTTGAGATGACAGATCTCAGTTTGATGTCTTACTTTTTTGGAATGGAGGTGAAACAAAGCAATAATAGAATCTTCATATATCAACAAAAGTATGCTAAAGAGATATTGAAGAAGCTTCACATGGAAAGCTGCAAGAGCACAAGCACACCTATGAATCTGAAGGAAAAATTCAACAAGAATAAAGGAACAAACAAAATAGATAAAGGTTTGTACAGAAATGTGATTGGGTGTTTAATGTATCTTATAGCTACAAGATCTAACATTGCATTTGTTGTAAGTTTGTTGTCACGTTTTATACATTGTGTAAATGAATTGCATCTTTAAGTTGTAAAAAGGATAGTAACATATATTAAAGGTACAATAAGCTATAGTATAAAATTCTCTCATCTTCAGAATTTTATGCTTCATGACTAATCTAATAATGATTGGGTAAGATCTTTGGATGACATAAAAAGTACCTTAGACTACTTTTTTAGTTTTGGATTAGGTATATTCTCTTGGTGTTCAAGGAAGCAAGATAATCTAACTTAAAGCACAGCTAAAGTTGAATATGCAGCAGCTACTACTGTTGTAAATCAAGCTATTTGGATAAGTAAAATACTTGCAAATCTGTATATGAATCAACTAGAACCAACAAAGATTTATGTTAATAATCAAGCTATAATTTTTATTGCAAATAATCTTGTGTTTCGTGGCAGAACTAAATATTTTAAAATTAAGTTGTATTTTCTAAAAGAAATTCAAAAGGAAGAAGTTACTCTGCTATATCGCAAAACCAATAATAAGATTGAAGATGTTCTAACTAAAGCTCTTTCAAAGACAAGTTTTGATAATTTAAAAAGTAAGATTAAGCTTGGTATGTGTTATTGTTAAGATAAAAAAGAGTGTTGAAAAAATATTTTAGAAAACTGCAAAAGACGAGGAGACATTGATGCTGTTTTGTTTAGAGGATTTCGTTAATAAAGATCTCTACTTGAAGATCAAGATTTTAGGAATAAAACTTCTAATTACATTTGATTTATTTGTTATGCATTTTTTCCGACTAAAACTCTAGCTCTATTTAAGAGTATTAGGCAATCAATAAAATAAAATTCCATTCTTCTTCATTTTCTGCTATTCTTCTTTACTTGTGCTCTGCAACTAGAGTATTAAAACCAGCAGTTCAAAGCACATACTCATTTTTATTTCATAAAAGAGCATGCGAAGAAAAAACAGCTTAGACTAATTCATGTGAAAACAAGTGAGCAATTTTACTGTTATGTTCACAAAGCCTCTTAAAGCTAATACTTTTTACCATTTGTAGAAAAAGCTTGGAGTCATAGCAACTGGAATTTTTCATTAAAGCCTATAAATACTACGTATTTTACATTGTTTCATGTAAGCCATTAATGAACATAGAGTTCAAAGAGATTGTGTGTGAGTATTCTGCATTTTTTCTGTGTAAAACTCTAACATTCTGAAGTAAATCATTATCAAGTCATCATCTAAAGATAAAGCTATCCATGAGATTTCCTCTGCTTCCAGTGTTGGAATGCTCTTATAGCTCATATTTGAAAATGATGTATTGCTAAGAATACTTCCAGAAACCTGAACTATTTCAGATATAACCTAAAATGAAAATTGTTGAGCAGGGAACAGCCAACTAAATCTTCATTTATGGTTAACGACGAGTGCGTAGGCCATTCATCTAATCTCCTACCAATTATTTGGTATTGGTGCACTTACAAGAGCATATATAGGTTAGAATGGTGTTTCCATTTGAGTGGTTGTCTGTCCCATCTACAGCATGAGAGGTCAGGATTGCATTCTCATTGACCCAGAAATATGATTTGCATAACCATCTTTTCTAATTTTGTCCTTTTTTATTTGCATCTTTCTATCAAGAATATGGTCCTATGACCATAAAGTTGATTTGAAGAGCACAAACTTGCACTTTTCTTTCTTGTCCACTTCTTAATGATAATATTCAGGTAAATTACAAAGAGATAGAATGTAATCGATGAGAAGAAAAACTTTGCTTGCCGGAACCACATGCAAATTACAAACAATTTAGTGGATTATCTATAAAAAAATACAAGCATTTTGAAGCATCAGCATCAGCTCTGGCATTTTCAGAAATGATATGAATAGCCAAGTCCCATTCCTCCAACTAGGACGAAATAGATTGAACCACTTAATAGTTTAGGATTTCAAGACGCAGCGAGCCCACGAAAGCAATGACCAAGAAGCTGATAAATTAGAAGCATACGTCTTCCACATTCTAGGAGATGCTTTGGTCCAACCGGTGGGAACTCTTACTGCAGTTACGGTAATTTTTCTTTTCCACCACCACACTACCAAACACATGCAGACTTGTTAAATAAAAGTCGTCTTCTTTTTAAAAGTTCTGGCTGCCCGCTTCCACAAGCAAATGGCATGTGCTGCTGATTTGACCTACCTAACATTGGCATCATTACAATGTGGTATCAAACTTCAATAGTCAGTGTTTAGTCTTCCTTCGAACAAAGAAATCAATGCTTATCTTTTATGTTATGTTATGTTATTTTTCCATAAAAAATTCCTTTTGGCCTAGCAACAACTCAGTAGGATTTTAAGAGCTTTGGAAGGACTCGCTCAAGTTTCACGCTGAACTACCTTTAGCTTTTCCACTTTTCTCTGTTTCAACTTCCAATTCCCAAAAGGTTCCAAGAATCCGTAATCAAAATTCAAAGTAAACTACTTTCACTTTTGTAACCTTTTCTTCTACAATCCACAAGGAACATGACTCCCTGCAATCACAGCAAAGAATAATCTTGTATGATCTAATTTTATTTATTTTTAAAATTTTTTATATTGATATTTATACTACCAGTGTATTGGTATATATGCTACCGACAGGTTTATAGAAAGAAACAATTTTTCATAGTAATTGATTGGTTGTCGAAACCATCAAAATATAATTATGACTTAACTATCACAAAATAAATTTGTATTATGATCATGAAAACCAGGTCGAACCCAAGAAAAATTTTGCTTCATCTTCTTACAATATACCAAAATAAGAAAGAACGGGGAATCTGAATGAAAAAATCAAGAAACAATAATTTTGTAAAAAATAAATTGATATGTTGTTAAATCAGTTTAAGGGTCCACACATTCATTCCTATAAATTTTTTTATCATCAAAGAAAAATAAGTATTCTTTCATGTCAAGCAAATAAATTCAATATCTCTTAAACCTAGGGAAAATCAATGAGATTACATGTATCTTAATTAAGAAAAACTCTCTAATTAATTTCTTACCATTAAGCGAATGTAATCTTGAAAGCAAGTTTCATTCACTCTCTAATCCCCAGAAAAAACAAAATTTTATAGGACACTGCAATAAATGTTAAAATAAATAGTTATCTTGAATGATTATCTTAATGGAAATAAATGAATAAAAATAAATAAAATTTCAAAAATAACTAAAAAATAGAAAATACAGAAACGTGAATAAAGACTGGATGGAAATGGATTACGATGAAATAAATTTATCAAGATGTAAATTAATGAAAATCAAAATAACTCGAGTAAAAAGGTGATCTAGTATGTATCAATACTCGGGAATGTTACGCCAAAAACATGAAAATTTATTATTGAGGGACATGAATGGAATTATTTAAATTATTATAATTTATAAGTTATCAACTAGGGAAGTGCCCGGCCATTAGAGAGAAAGAAAGTGACAAAGGAAAAAAATGAGAGAGAAAAACAAGAAAAATAAGAGAGTTTTGAAACTTGTAAGATTGAAAGACTTGAAACATTAAATTAAGGAAAAACCAAGTGAAGGAAGATAGAAGAAAGGGGCCACACTAGGAGGAGAAGAGAGCTTGGGAGAACTTAGATTAGTAAGCATAAAAAATTATGATTCTTACATGAATAAAGTGTTTTTAAGTTTATTTCAGTAAGTTATCTAATAATGACAATTAAATTTAATTTAATTTATTATATTCTTAACTCTTTAAATTAGGGTTCTTATAAGAAATTTGGAGATTTTAAGAAAAATAGTAAACATGATGGAATTGAGGTAAAATAGTATAGAAATAGTAAATGTAAGTAGTAATTAAGAAAGAAATTGGATAAGTTTGAAGAAATGAACTTATAACTAAAGATGAGGAAATAAAGGGATGAGGTTTTAATTGTTTTATGTTTGAGAAATGATGTTTCTTATCTTATTTGAAGTATTCAAAGTGTGAACAAGTAAAGAAACATCATAAGAATGTGAAAAGAAAGAATATATAAATGGAAGGAATAGTTCATGGAAGAATTCTTCGAGTGAGTTAGAAGAAAATTGATTAAAACTATATGTTGAAAATGAGGAGAAACATGAATGAAAATTTTGGTGTCAAACCCAATTAAATAAAAGATATTACATGCTTCAAATTTAGGCATGTAGGAGAAATATTAATGGATTAATAGTGTAGTGCAATTTGATTGATTTAAGAGTTGTTTTGGTAGCAGGACATCAGGTAGGAGGAGCTAAGTCATTATGAGCAGATAGTGGGTGATTCATCACTTTCTTTTAAAATTCAAAGTTTCATTATTAGTTATGAGTTGTTTATGACATATTAATATGGAAAAAAGTAGAAAAAGAAACTTAATTGTATTGTAATTAGAATGAAAGTTGTTCATTTTAAATTCAAGCCTATCATATAAATAAAAGGATTGATTGATGACTTTAAGAACTTAAATTGCAAGGGCAAATAGATGACCAAAATTAGAAAAGAGATGTCGGTGCAATCCAAACCGGAATACTGTTTGGTAATTGAGTCATATCTGGAGCTATAGATCTTCGATTTAGGTCTACTTTATATGGATGGAAAGGTAAGACATAGATCTACAACTTTCATATGGATCCCAAGATCTAAAAAGATCATTTTCAAGTCCAAATTATAGCAACAACAAAAAAGCCTGAATCTGTCTTCCAACCCGAGCACTGTTCAGTATTTTGGTCATATATAGAGTTATAGAAGTCCAAATGAGCTGAAATGTTTACACAAGAAAGCTGAGACAATTACCTACAACTTTCATGTTTTCTAATAGCTCTAATTTTGACGTTATCAATGATGTTTTGGGCAAGTAAGAGAAGATAAGGATTGTCACCAGGTCAAAAGTTGGCCACCCACTCATCAATTAGTCATCAAATCAATAGTTCACAATTTTGGCCTATAAAAGGAGGCATTTTCCATGCATTTAGGCATCTTGATTTCCAGATTAAGATCATGCTCTTCCTTTCTCTCTTTGTATTTTTTGTATTGCTTATGCTTTGCTTTCATTAATATTAATTTTATGTCTTTCATTTTCTTTCATTTTCTTAGTTAACTTTTATCTTATTTATGTTTTTATTTTGTTTATTTATTTTTCTTTCTTTCATTATGTCTAGCTAAGTTTATTATGTCAAGGTGAAAAGGCTACACTAATGGTGTAAGAATAAGTATAGTGTAAACTTAATATGGACTTTAATGTTTGATACTAACATGTTTTGTATTTGTTATCTCGTTCACTCTTTAATACTTTGCTTGTTAAATGACTAATCTTGATTTATGTTGTATAACACTTGGTACAACAAATACTTAGCACTCTCATAGCCCATACTGTATGGTATAACCGACACCTGAGCTATGAAAGGAACTTGATTTGTTGTTAACATAAGTTATAATCATGAATGTTTGACGAGATTTACAAGTATTAGCATTAATCGAATAAGATGACTAATGTAATCATGTTAACAATCTATAATCTGATTGGAACCTCCTTTATGTGTGGTTTCCAATTGAATAATAAGAGTTTATATTATACTTGTTTGACATACCATTAGTGGAATCTCTAACCTTGACATTTGCTATTATCATTGTTTAATTGTTACATTAATATTCCTTCTCAAAGTTCTCATCTTCTTCTTCTTCTTCTCCTTCTTTTTTCTTTACTATTATTATTGTTGTTGTTGTTGTTGTTGTTGTTGTTGTTGTTGTTGTTGTATTCTTGTTATTTATAATTTGTACAATTAACCTCCTTGTGGTTCGACCCCGGTCTTGCCGGGTTATTTATTACTTCGACACTCCTACACTTGGGAGAAGACATCAATCTTTTAGTCGTGTCAAGTTTTTGGCATCATTGCCGGGGAGGTAAGTTTTGTATAAATTATAATATTTATTTTATTTTCTCTTTTCACTTTTCTTGTATATAACTTTGTTTCTTTTCTCTTGTTTCTTCTTCTTTTGTTTTTTTTTCCTTTTATTCTATTCATACACGTGCATAAGAGTGTGGTCACGTACATTAAGTAGTAGACTTTGTAGGGTATCCTCATCATTTTCAGAAAATATGGCTGAAGAAGATAATCAATCACTTCATAATGAGAATAATGAGAATAATCGTGCTAGAACACTTAGAGACCACATGAATCCCACAAGAACAAGTGCACCATCATGCATAGTTTTTCCTCCCAATGCATCTCATTTTAATTTTAAATCAGGTATTATTCAACTTTTACCTTCTTTTCATGGCTTGGAATTGGAAAATCCATACTTGCATTTAAGAGAATTTGAGGAGGTCTGCAACACATATAATAATTTAAATTGTAGCATGAACACCATCAGATTAAAGCTTTTTTCTTTTTCATTAAAAGATAAAGCTAAAATATGGCTACAAAATTTAAGACCAGGATCCATTCGTGCTTGGAATGAAATGCAACAATAATTTTTAAAGAAGTTTTTTCTATCTCATAGAACAAACTCTTTCAAAAGTCAAATCACTACTTTCACTCAAAAACCAGGAGAAACATTTTACCAATATTGGGATAGGTATCGAGACTTGCTTAGTACTTGCCCTCATCATGGTTTTGAAACATGGAGATTGGTTTCACATTTCTATGAAGAGTTAACACCTAAAGATAGGAAAATGGTTGAATTGATGTGCAATGGAACTTTTGAAGATAAAGACCCTAATGAAGCAATTAAATACTTAGACTTATTAGCTGAAAATGCTCAAAATTAGGACACCGCGGGTACTTATAAGACACCGAGTAAAACTCAACCTCACACATCTAGTGGAGGTATGTACAACCTTAGGGAAGATCATGACCTTCAAGCCAAGTTTGCATCTTTAGCTAGAAAAGTCGAGGCACTAGAATTGAAAAGAAGTGGTCAATTAAAATCTGTTGAAAACATTGTGTGTCAAATCTGTGAAATAAATGAACACTCAACCACTGATTGTCCAACCTTGCCTTCTTTTAAGGAATGTCTCCATGAACAAGCTCATGCTTTAAACAGTTTTCAAAGGCCCAACCACAACCCATACTCCCAAACATACAACCTTGATTGGAGAAATCACCCAAATTTCAGTTGGAAGAGTGATAATAACAATGTACAAACTTCACAACCACCATTTCAAGCACACCACAATTTCAAAAATTCTCATGGATATATACCTCCTTATGCTCCACCTCCTAAAAGAAATCTTGAGGAAACATTGCATGCATTCATTGAAAAGTAAGAGACAATCAATACTCAACTTGCTCAAAACATGATAGATTTTAAAGATACTCTTACAAAAATAACATCTGCTCTTAGTTTCCAAGAGAAAGGTAAGTTTCCATCTCAACCACAACAAAATCTCAAGGGGCAATACAATGCAAATGCAAGTAGTTCCGGAAGCCAACACATGGATCAAGTCAAATCAGTCACTACTCTGTGTAGTGGTAAGGTTATTGAAAAACCATCTCTTGAACCTTATGAGAAAGTTGATGAGTCAATCTCTGAGGGTAAGGAAGGGGTTGAATCTGAAAATTACAAAGAAACGATTGATTCACCACCAGCACTTCTATTTCCTCATGTCATGACCAAACAAAGGAAAGTCAATCACAACTCTGAAATTTTTGAAATTTTCAAATAGGTAAGGATCAATATACCTTTGCTGGATGTTATTAAACAGGTTCTTTTCTATGCTAAATTTTTGAAAGATCTATGCACTGTGAAGAGGAAACTGAATGTGAAAAGGAAAGCTTTTCTAGCCGAACAAGTAAGTGTCATTCTTCATAACAATAATGTTTTGAAATATAAAGACCCTAGTTGTCCTATAATTTCTTACTTTATTGGAGAACAAAAAATTGAAAGAGCTTTACTTGATCTTGGTGCTAGTGTGAATTTACTTCCATATTCAGTTTTTCAGAGTCTCAATCTAGGTGAGTTAAAACCAACTTCTATATCTCTTTTACTTGCCGATAGATCTGTAAAAGTGCCTAAAGGAATAATTGAAGATGTGTTAGTACAAGTCGATAAATTCATTTATCTTGTGGATTTTATTGTCTTGGACACAGAACCTGTTGAAGCATGTAATTCATTTCCTGTTATTTTAGGATGTCCATTTCTTGCAACCTCTAACGCATTGATTAATTATAGGAATGGATTGATGAAGCTATCATTTGGAAACATGACATTGGAGATGAATATTTTTAATATTTGCAAGTAACCTAGAGATGATAATGATTTACAAGAAGTAGATCATATTGACGAATTAGTTTATGATCAACTTGAATCTACTTTAAGTAAAAATGAATTGGATGAATCTGAAGATTTGCAAATGATTTATTCTGAGGAAGAAATCACAGATGAAAAACGCATTGAAAATGTTGATGCGAATCTTTTGTCAATAGTGACAACAGATTCGACATTTGATATCACATCAATCGATGATTACTTTTCTAACAAATCCTTACTTTCTCTTAGTCCAATGGCCTTGGTATGATAAAAATATTAATTTTCTTGCTTTAGGGGATTTGCCAGCTGATTGGAGTACCTAAGATAAAGAAAAGTTTTTGAACAAAGTGAAGAGCTTTTATTGTGATGACCCTAACTTATTCAAATATTATCCTGATCAAATATTTCAAAGATTCATTCACAACAATGAGGTAAGTAGTGTCATTAAACTTTGTCATTCTGAAGTATGTGGAAGTTATTTCTCGTCAAAAAAACAACTGCAAAAATCTTTCAAAATGGATTTTATTAGCCCACCATGTTCAAGGATACGCATGCATTCTACAAAACTTGTGAAAATTGTCAAAAAGTTGATACTGGTCAAAAAGTTTTATTTTATAATTCTGAACTCTATACATTCTCTAAAGAGCTAAGATTAAGATGGAGTAATCCTTATGGGGCCTGTGATATTGAGAATTCAATGAATGACAATGATTTTAAGGAAAATGGACATTGTTTCAATCTTACTTTGATAATTTTCCTAGTGAAAATGAATCAACTAGTTTGAATGATCTTGTAGATAAAGGTTGGTTATTTTATTTTTCTTACATTGTTTTTGTATTTCTTTTTGAGTGATTTTTGCTAGTTTCTCTCACCACCGGTAAAATGGCGAATAACGGTACTCCGTGACTTAAGTCGGTTCTTTCAGTTTCCCATAATAACTGATATTTGTGTATATATTTGTGCAATTCTTTGAATCTCTCTTCCAATTCTCATTTGAAAATGGACACTAATCTTGAAAAATTGAAAAAGTATTTTCTCGCTCTGCCTCAGAATGCGATTACAAAAATTTACTGTGCTAGATGTGCAAGATTGAGATTGTTAATGAATCATGGAATTCCTGAAGATATTCGCTAGTTGATTGAAGCAAAGGTCCGATTATCAGGTGAGTCCTCTAACTCCTTCATTTCACACATGCCTGGAACAGGTAAAAGCATTTTTGCAAAGAAACGTCGTGCAAAACGACTGAAAGTCTGTCATCGATGTGCTAGATGGACTTGTAATACACAATGCGTTCTTTAGAAATGGTATCTATAAACCGTGGAGATAAAATACAATTCATTAAGGATGGCCTAAGTAAAGAGTCTTTAGATAATCTTCTATCGACTCTTGAGACGCATCCTAGTGGAGATGTGCATTGTGTAATTCATGATTTATGGCCACTATTTCATAAAAAACATGATCAACTTAGTCTTGGGAATCTGACTAAAACAGACCATGTTTGCCAATTTTTAAGAAAATTGGATGGGAAGTCTATCCCCGACCCATAAAAAGCGTTTAAACAGTTCTTGGATGTAAAATCAAGGGAAGATGTGAGCCACAATCACAACTACCTGTACATACACATGCTTTTTCAAAATTAAATAAATAAATAAATAAAAAGAGAGAGTGTGTGTGTGAGACTCCAGCTGGCCTACATATAGGTGTTATGATTACCTTTCTAATTTCTCATCTATAAAACCCTCACTTTCTTCCTTTCATTTCTACTCAACCCATACATTTAACAAATACAGAAGTGTGTAGAAATGGCAAGTTCCTCAAGTCATCATATAAGAAATATTTATGTTTTCGGTGGATTTAGTCCTAGAAAAGAAGAGTTTTTAGAATCAGCAAATCATCTTGGTCAAGTGCTAGCTAAGAGAAAGATTCATTTAGTGTATGGAGGAGGCAGTCTTGGGTTAATGGGAGGTGTGTCAATAGTTGTATTTTTAGGAGGTAGTCAAGTTTTGGGGGTCGTCCCCGAAACTTTAGCACAAGGAGACATCATTGGAAAAACAATTGGAGAGGAACTTTAGGTCTCCACAATGTGAGCTCGAATGAATGCAATGTTTAACCATGTTGATGTCTTCATTGCTTTACTAGGTGGTCTAGGCACATTGGAAGAGATCTTTCATATTTCCTCTTGGGCTCAACTGCATATTCACCATAAACCTATAGATTTGTTAAATGTCAATGGTTATTATGATAAGTTGTTGTTTTTTCTTGATCATGCTGTGGAATAAAAATTTCTAGCATCTTCTGCACGACAAATCATAATCTCTGCTGCTACTGTTGAACAATTAATTGACCAACTACAATCCTTAATTCCTGTAATTGATCTCTCCATGAGTTGCATAAATTGGTCAACTAAAGAAAGCCGTAAAAAGCTTAGATTGGATTTGAGCCTTCATTTGTGAATTTTTGTGTCTTTTGGTTTTATTATTGTTTTTTGTTATTTCTTATTTTTATTTTAGTGTGTTTCAGATTTGTCAGTGTTCGTTATTTCAGGTGATATCTTCTATACTCTATCTTTCTACCTTTAAACATTGAGGACAATATTTTGTTTTAGTTGGGGGGGAGGGTAGTAACTAAAAAAAAACTATGTTTTCCATTTTATAAAGCATGTGCAAAATTATTATTACTAGGATGGCAGAGTAAATGAGCTCTTTTGTTAAAGTGACTCTTGAAACGCATCTTAGTAATCATTCTTAACAAGGTCTATTATAATACTTCTTGAAATATTCAGGTTTACAAACTCTTGCATTGTTATCACTTAATTATGCTCATATACTTATTTAACATGTATTCTTAAACCTTAATTTACACACACACACACTTTAACATATGATTGTGGGTTGCATATTGGATTATTATATTATTTATGTTCTTTTGTTAAAGGTAACAACTAAGGGAAAGGGATTGTATATAATTAAGAAAAAAAATGAAAAAAGAAAAAAGAAAAAAAATGATGATAATAAAAATGTAGATAAGTTTGGTTTCGTAGCCTTCCTAACCTAAGCAATTAAGCCTGAAGGGGTGTTTTAACACCTAATACCCTAAAGTTAACTGACTTAGGAGCTATTGGCCCAACGCTTATTACATGGGTTGAGGTGAAAAGCTTAAGGGAATCAAACATTGCACTATCTACATATCAGTATCTGCGACCCGAGTTACTAAGCTCGTAGGGGTGTCTTAACACCTAATGCTCTAAGACCAACTGGTTTAGGAGTCATTAGCTGAAAGCTCGTTACATAGGTTAAAGATGCATGATGTTTTTAAATTATATGTATATACATTTAAAAAAAAAGACAAAAATAATAATCCCAACCCAAGGAAGTTAATCTTAAATATTAGAACAAAAATTTTGTTTTCTTTCAAGAAAAGCCCCATAATTATATGTTGATACATTAAGCACAAAACAAAGGTTTATTAATATCTTGTTAAGAGGTATTAAGCATATATATAAATTTAATAAGAGTTTGTTTATCTAGATAGATTAATGGAAGTTAAATGATGAATGCCTTGCTTTACGGAATTTGCAAAAACAATTTCTATTTTAACACTTTGATTACTAGGGACTAGTAATAAGCTAATTGGGGGGTGTGATTAGTACTTAAAAGTGTATTTTTATCATGGTTTTATATCATTATTTTGCACTTCAAGTATCAATAACTCCTTATGTAAAACATGTTTTATAATAATATATCTAATAATATAAGATACCTTTAATTTGTGGTAAATGTTCATTTTAAATGCAGGCCTATCACATAAATAAAAGGATTGATTGATGAATTTAAGAACTTAAATTGCAAGGGCAAAGAGATGATCAAAATTAGAAAAGAGATGTCGGTGCAATCCAAACCGGAACACTATTCGGTAATTGGGTCATATCTGGAGCTATAGATCTCAGTTTTAGGTCCACTTTATATGGATGGAAAGGTAAGATATAGGCCTACAACTTTCATATGGAGCCCAAGATCTAAAAAGGCCATTTTTAAGTCCAAATTGTAGCAATAACAAAGAAGCCCGAATATATCCTCTAGCCTGAGCACTATTCAGTATTTTAGCCATATCTGGAGTTCTAGAAGTCCTAATGAGCTGAATGTTTTATACAAGATAGCTGAGACAATTACCTACAACTTTCATGTTTTTGATTGGCTCTAATTTTGACATTATCAATGATGTTTTGGGCAGATAAGAGAAGATAAGGATTGTCACCAAGTCAAGAGTTGGTCACCCACTTATCAATTAGTCATCAAATCAATAGTTTCTAATTTTGGCCTATAAAAGGAGGCATTTGTCATACATTTAGGCATCTTTGTGCCCAGATCAAGATCATGCTCTTCCTTTCTCTCTTTGTATTTTTTGTAATGTTTATGCTTTACTTTCATTAATATCAAGTTTATGCCTTTCATTTTCTTTCTTTTACTTAGTTAACTTTTATGTTCTTATTTTGTTTATCTATTTTTCTTTCTTTCATTATGTCTAGCTAAGTTAATTATGTCAAGATGAAAAGGTTACACTAATGGTGTAAGAATAAGTATAATGTAAACTTAATATGGACTTTAATGTTTGATACTAACATGTTTTATATTTGTTATTTTGTTCACTTTTTAATACTTTACTTGTTAAATGATTAATGTTGATTTATGTTGTCTAACACTTGGTACAACAAATGCTTTGCACTTTCATAGTTTATATTGTATGGTATAATCGACACCTGAGCTATGAAAGGAACTTGATTTGTTGTTAACATAAGTTATAATCATGAATGCTTGACGAGATTTACAAGTATTAGCATTAATCGAATAAGATGACTAATATAATCATGTTAACAATCTATAATCAGATTGGAACCTCGTTTGGTGTGGTTTCCAATTGAATAATAAGAGTTTATACTATACTTGTTTGACATACCATCAATGGAACCTCTAACCTTGGCATTTGTTCTTATCATTTTTTAATCTTTACATTAATATTCCATCTCGAAGTTCTCATCATCTTCATCTTCTTCTTCTCCTTCTCCTTCTTGATTATTATTATTATTATTATTATTATTATTATTATTATTAGTAGTAGTAGTAGTAGTAGTATTGCTACTATTATTATTATTGTTGTTATTGTTACTATTGTTGTTGTTTATAATTTGTACAATTAACCTCCCAGTGGTTCGACCCCGGTCTTGCCGGGTTATTTATTACTTCGACACTCCTGCACTTGGGAAAAGACATCAAACTTTTAATCGTGTCACTTATTAAATGATTAATCTTGATTTATGTTGTATAACACTTTGTACAACAAATACTTGACACTCTTATAGCCCATACTGTATGGTATAACCGACACCTGAGCTATGAAAGGAACTTGATTTGTTGTTAACATAAGTTATAATCATGAATGCTTGACGAGATTTACAAGTATTAGCATTAATCGAATAAGATGACTAATGTAATCATGTTAACAATCTATATTCTGATTGGAACCTCCTTTATGTGTGGTTTCCAATTGAATAATAAGAGTTTATATTATACGTGTTTGACATACCATTAGTGGAATCTCTAACCTTGACATTTGTTATTATCATTGTTTAATCGTTATATTAATATTCCTTCTCAAAGTTCTTATCTTCTTCTTCTTCTTCTCCTTCTTTTTTTTTTACTATTATTATCGTTGTTGTTGTTGTTGTTGTTGTTGTTGTTGTTGTTGTATTATTGTTATTTATAATTTATACAATTAACCTCCCTGTGGTTCGACTCTGGTCTTGCCGGGTTATTTATTACTTCGACACTCCTACACTTGGGAGAAGATATCAATCTTTTAGTTATGTCAATGTCTTATAAGTAAAGGATTAATAAATTATGAATGAGTTATTAATATTGATATGTAGTAAGTTAGTGATGAAAGACAATATGATATATTTTAAAGAATTGTAAACATAATAGTTTTATCATTTTTAATGTGTTATCTTCCTTATTTCTTATTAATGTTATAAATATTGATATTTCACGAGGTGATGCGGAGCATTAAATATGGGATATGGGTTTTGTGTTTAAGTTTTTTATGTAATATCTTTTACTTTATATGTAATTTGTATTATATGTAGATTTTAATATATGTATTCTAAAGATAGTTGCTTTTGGTATTTATACATTTAGAAAGTACAAGTAAGGAACTAATATTAGTAACCTATTCAAAAAGAATACTTAGAGATTATAGTTATCCATGTTTAAAATATGGATGCTAGTTAAAGTAACAATTAATACAACATGAATCCTTTGAGTTTTTTATTTGTATGTAGTTAATGTTTTATTTTAAGATAATATAATTGCTATGTTTTATTTATTGATGATGTAAGGCTGAGAAAGCATAACAAAGTATTTCTATGTGAAATATTGTATGACGAGATGGGATATGATCAAGAATGGTTGGGTCGAAGTGGAAGATTAAGTATTGTAATTGAACGAAGTCTAGTCAATAACTTTATAACATTAAAAAATAAAGAAAACTCTGTTGAATTTTATATAGGAAATTAGATTGATATAATAGCTATTATTTTGATGATATAACTTTGAAAGTGATACATCAAAAGTGAGATATGTTAGATAATAACTATAAAATAGTAACGATTCAAGACTTAAACAATAACAATTCAAATTTCTGTGGTCGTTATATATATATATCACTTTACTCTATTTTCTAGTTGCATGAAATTGTTATTTTATTTCAATTGAGGAGGTGTTATACACTCGCCACTAGTTTTAGGAATAAAATATATACATATATTTTAAGCAAACATTCAAAAGCATTACAGATTTAACTAAGTTTATTCTTTTATAATAAATCAAGATGAGAGTTGCGGTAATTAAATTAATTCTTTTTCTTTTTACTCTAGTCTCTAACAACAATTATAGATTGAAAAAAACTAGAAAGCATACATGTCATCTCAAAACAATTCAATAAGCTTAAATAGCAATCAATAGCATAGTTATGAACTAGAAAGAATAAATACTTGAATCTGAAAGAATTACAATGATAATATCACTTCTTACAAAGTGCTAATAGGGATGGTGT
The DNA here is from genome assembly GCA_026413675.1 of Populus pruinosa. Lineage (NCBI taxonomy): Eukaryota > Viridiplantae > Streptophyta > Magnoliopsida > Malpighiales > Salicaceae > Populus > Populus pruinosa. Next base: position 4,081,789 of record CM048602.1, on the reverse strand, counting down.
GTATCCCTCTTAAACCGAATTCAGGAGTTTAGTTCATAGTTGCTGAAAAAATAACATCATAAGAATGTGAAAAGAAAGAATATATAAATGAAAGGAATAGTTCATGGAAGAATTCTTCGAGTGAGTTAGAAGAAAATTGATTAAGACTATATGTTGAAAATAAGGAGAAACATGAATGAAAATTTTAATGTCAAACCTAATTAAATAAAAGATATTACATGCTTTAAATTTAAACATGTAGGAGAAATATTAATGGATTAATAGTGTAGTGCAATTTGATTGATTTAGGAGTTATTTTGGTAGCAGGGCATCAGTTAGGAGGAGCTAAGTTATTACAAGCAGACAGTGAGTGATTCATTACTTTCTTTTAAAATTCAAAGTTTCATTATTAGTTATGAGTTGTTTATGATATATTGATGTGGAAAAAAGTAAAAAAAAAACTTAATTATATTGTAATTAGAATGGAATTACCGGTTAAATTAGCTATTAATAGATAATAGTCGGATGTTGGGTAATTCGTATGGAATTATTATTTAGATTGGCTATTAATAAAGTGTTGGATAATTTATATAGAATTACTAGATTTGATTAGCTATTAAAAAAATAATTAAATATTAGATAATTCATATAAAATTACTAATTAGATTGAATATTGTTCGATAATTTGTAAGGATTCCATGATTTGATTTTGCAAAAGCAGGAGCTAAATAAATGTAGGGAGATCGCTAACGTCGCTGATTGATAAAAAGATAGGAAATCCTGAAAGTTTAGTTAGGCAAAACCAGGGCCAGCCCAACCCTAAGTAAGCCACCTACCTGTAAAAGCCCGCAACATTGAGGCGGAAAAAAAAAAAGTCAAAACCACATTAAAATAGCGAATCAACGACAAGATCACCCACATCTATCTTCCCAGGAACAAGAACAACCCAGCAAAATCCCAAGTCTTCTCTAAAAATGGAGCGAGAAAATCTCATGCCCCGTGAAACAGAAGTCCACTTTTGGGGCAACATCCCAGAGGATGAGTACTACAAACAACAAGGGATCAAGGCTTCACGGTCATCTTACACATCACCAAGAGGCCTCTCACTTTTCACAAGATCATGGCTCCCAATCTCCACCGATCCTCCACTTGGCGTTATGTGTATGGTTCATGGTTATGGAAACGACATCAGCTGGACTTTTCAGTCCACGGCTATCTTCCTAGCCCAGATGGGTTTTGCCTGCTTTGGACTTGACATTGAAGGCCATGGTAAGTCTCAAGGCCTTAAGGGCTATGTACCCAATGTTGATCTTGTTGTTCAGGACTGTCTTTCTTTCTTTGATTCCATCAAGAATGACACAAAGTTTCATGGGTTGCCTTTCTTTTTGTACGGTGAATCAATGGGCGGTGCTCTTTGCCTCTTGATTCATTTGGCAAATCCTAAAGGGTTTGATGGTGCGGTTTTGGTAGCCCCCATGTGCAAAATCTCTGATAATATAAAACCCAGATGGCCAATTTCTGATATTCTATTACTGGTGGCAAAATTTTTGCCTACTTTAGCTATAGTTCCAGCTGCTAGCATTCTGCACAAGTCAATCAAAGTAGAGAGAAAAGTGCCAATTGCAGAAATGAACCCATTGAGATATAGGGGGAAACCAAGATTGGGAACTGTTGTCGAGCTTCTAAGGGTTACTGATTATTTGAGTCAAAATTTGAGAAATGTTACCATTCCATTTATTGTATTACATGGTAGTATGGATGTTGTCACTGATCCAAAAGTGAGCGAAAGTTTGTATGAGGAGGCAAATAGCGAAGACAAGACGATAAAGATTTATGATGGAATGGTGCATTCTTTGCTTTTTGGAGAAACTGATGAGAATGTTGAAATTGTTCGGCAAGATATTATATCTTGGTTGAATGATAGATGCAAGCAAAACTGTCAGTAAGTTTGTCGTTTGGGATGTTTTATTACTGCTGGTTCATTGTTCAATTAAAGAATTTTATACTTAGAATTTTATTCTAGAATTCATGTTGAGTTCCTGTGCTGATGTTGACTAAAATTAACTCTTGGTTGTGTAATTATGCTTCTTGAAAGGCGCGGTTTGGATATCTTAATGTGTTGTTCATGTTGATTAGTTTTCCAGGGATTGTGTTAATTTTCAATGAAGTACTCCTGTGCCGGAATGCATGTTTTAGACGTCTTATTGTGTTAATTTTCAATTAAGTTGTACTTTCCAAGTATCAATGGAAATGAGTAGCGGTTCTCGCCGAGATTTGAACATGCAGGTGGCCTTGGGGCAAAGCACCTGCTCAAAGTCATCGTGGTCTTCTTTAAGCAACCCTTCCGATGCGCTTTACAGCCTAAAATACAAAGTAACGCTTCCGTTGACATTTAATTTTTGTTTCGCCACATATTACTTGTCACATTTGAAAAGAATTTTTGTGCAAATTCCTTGTTCGCAGATCGACTTCTCCCTTCTTGAGCATAGATTGGGCATGTTCTTTCGTCACAGTTCATCTGTAAATTGCTCTCGTATACGGCGGTACAAAGGCAAGACACAAGCTCGTTAACCCAAAAAGAGTGGCACTTGTGACAGCTCCTCCGCATGAAATCTCAGAATAACTAAATACCCTTTAAAGCAAGCAATTGAAATGCAGCAAGCCAGTCACAAGCTGAATACATGATGGGCCCAAATGACAGGTCTTTCGAGGAGATGATAGATTGTCATCTCTGCACCACAAGGAGAACCATGCAATGAAAATAACTGAGCAAAGGTAGTGAAGGAAAACCGAAAAAAGAATAACCCCTTCTATCAATTACAGGTGGGGAAAATGAAAAACGTCCAAGCAATATCTATAGAAATCTATCTTCACTTGCTATCAGACTAATGTAAACCTACTTAGTATAATGGACGACAAAACGATAGGATCCACTGTTTGACCGACAAAAATAAATGTATAAAGAATGGATCATCACCGACTGCAGCTATGCACATATCTACTGGTTAGAAAAGGCCTCTATCCCTTTGTCATCTTGTTGGAACTAGTCAGGCAATGGCTAAAATATCCATCTGCAACCGCAAGCAGTAGCTAGGAGCATAAAGATATCTGACTTGCTGAAAAAGAACCTATAGGTGATCTCTGGGTTGCCGAAAGAAACATCTGCAAAAAAATTTGAGCTCCATATTCACACCATAAATAGGTAATTCAAGTCGTCCACTGTTAGGCGAGTCTGACGACCACCATGTTCATCCTCTCCAAAAGCAGATGCCACCATCTCTCTCTTCTTTTGCTGCAAAAGCAAGCCCAGTATTTTTGTTTTAACAACAAATTTCAGAACAAAAGAAATATAACAAAACAGACTTTAAAAACAATAGTCCAATAATGAACTCTTAGTGAATACCAGAAAATGCATTTATTGAAAGAGAAAAAAAAAACACTGTACTAGAGTATACAACAAAACTGAAGGTACATCAAGAGACTATTCTTCATTTCAAAACTTTAGCCAAACCTTAAGTGTTATCAACCAGAAAATTGTTCAGAAATGCATTTGAGTATTTGATTTCAGAACGTGACTAGGTTGAATTAAACTACAAACCAACGGCCTATTTGGCACCTTGGCTGAAACTACTTCAGCAAAAACACCTCCTTAAATGCTTCGGTTAAAAGCAAGCCAATGTTTCTATGTTAAGTTGGGAACTACAAGAATCAAAGCAGCTCAAAGGCACTTCAAATCCTTTCAGCCAAGGCATCCAAAAGGCTGCTTTTGCAAAGAGTTGCTCCAACTGCAGGCCAAAAACTAGGCTCAAAATCCAAAACCTGTTGATAATGTTAAGCATGAGTTTGTCCAAAAAAACAATCTTTTTCCCAGCCCAGACACTTTTATTGGCTAAACCCAATGCATCAAGACATGCACTCGACCACACTGAGCTTGATGTCTTGAGCTCATCCAAACATCATGTATATACAGTGACCATTAAAGAAAACCTGATCACTTGTCCACCCAGTTCACATTGTTCTGCCAACTTTATGTTGGTGGCTTGAGTACTGTTTTAAGGCAAGTCCATTCAATACCACAACCCATTCCTCTGTTCCCCTTACTAGGCTATTTAAAGTTGTTTTGAGTTGTTATGGTCACTTGAAAAATTTAGTCGAACCACCTTCACCTAATACCCAAACTCATTCCCTTTTTTGCTTCAGTCGCTACTTCAAAGAAACACCTATGGTATACAGCTTAATAAGCCTTTGAACAATCAATGAATTCAGTTAGCCTTTGAATAACCATTGACTTATAGGTGAAAAGTGCATGCCTTTTGCCCCCCAAGATGAGAAACACTAGTTCTTAATGTGCCCATGGCAACAGAAGAACCAAAACCAGTAATATCAATTAATTGATGAGACCTGAAGCAAATAGCAATAGCAAGGGAAGAACCAAAAATTTCTTACAGATCATTGACAGCACCACGTCTATCATCTCCATGCTCTTAATTGTTAAATAAAACTATTGCATCATCAACCATGGAAGGGAAATTTGAACAAATTATGATGGAAGAAGTGATGAGCTATGCACCTTTGAATGGTGGGGAAAAAAAAGGTAGCCACTTGCTAAGGAACTGACTAACACAATTTTAGAGGAAAAACAGTACCTGGAGGGCTAATATACGATCTTCAACAGTATTTTTTACAGTTAATCGCAAAACTGTAACTGTACGAGTTTGTCCAATACGATGTGCCCTATCAATTGCCTGATCTTCAGTTGTAGGATTCCACCATAGGTCCAGAAGCAACACATGGCAAGCTGCAACCATGTTCAGTCCAAGACTAGCTGCTTTCAAAGACATAATCATAACAGATACCTGTAGTGCAAAGGAATCAAACATCAGGGAAATATAACGCGTGAAACATTTGAGAGGGCATTTAAAAAACATTATACATAAACATTTGAAGTTCAAATGGTTAAAATCCCACAAACCTCTGGAAGTGTATTGAAATCCTTCACAGCTTTATCTCGGGCAATAACTGACATTGTTCCATCCAGTCTTCTGTACTGAATGGAAGAATTTTTAAGACAAGCTTCAAGCAAATCTAGCATTCCTGTCCATTGGGAAAAAACTATGGCTTTCTCCCCAACAGCCTTAATTGGGAGGCATCTTTTATCCATTCCATCCTTAACTGAATCTCTAGAACCAGATGAGGTATCATAACAAGCAACATTTTCATCAACAGAATTGTCTAACAAATTGCATGTAGGCAAACAATCTTTTGGCTTAGTCAGTGATTGCAGGACTTCAAGAGCCACCCTAATTTTTGATGAATCATGGGGACGGTTGTCAGAGGATGAGCTAACTGCCGCAACAAGCTCAGAACCAGAACAATCCTGACCAGGCTCATCAGATAGAGAACTGTTTAATGTAGCTTTGGAAAACACTGAAGACACATTCAGTTGAACTTTGCAGTTTGACACAGGGCATTGGCCGTCGTCACCAGTAAGATGCTCAAAGATACACTGTCTGCAGAATACATGACCACATACTGAAACAACAGCATCTTCAGGTGGATCCTGTATGAAATCAGCAAAGATGTCAGAAACAAAAAGGTAAAAATAAAAAATTGACCAAGAAGTTTAACAAATACAACCCACCAAACCTCAGTCCCAAACTAGTTGCTAGATGGAAAAACAGTTTAACAAATAATAAAAGAAAAGCAGAATATAAAATAATGCAGAATTAATGCACAACATTATAAAGAAAATATTAGCAGCAGCAACCCTGTCCAACAATTTGTACAGGCAGGGGGGAAGACTGCATTGTGCGCTCAAGCTTTGATTAGAAGCTCCTATAATAATGTTGCACCAAAATTTTCCCCAAATAACTAGTTTTTGAAGTAGAAACAGCTGTTACTTTATCATTTTTGCTATGTTATATTGCAGCTGGGCTATTTTGTCTAAACAATCTCTTGAAATACCAGGTTCTGAATGCCATGCAGTGACAACCATGATTCTTAGTTGCTTTTCATCAACCCTAGTGCATCTTTTCAAGTAATGTTTGCTTTCCTAATAAACATGGCAGCATTACTATTATATAAAAGAAGAAATTACACTCCTAGCCAAACAATAATCCTGTTGGAAATACCAAAAAGTATCCTAGAGGCTTCCAAGGATTTGGAAACTATTCTATGTATAACTGTGAAAGTTCTAGACAGAGCTATTGAGCACTTTGAGACAAAGCAATTGCCTTATTTTGAGGAGGGAATTAATTAGGTATAGTGGGTATGGTATGTAGGTCTAGCCACTATGAAGGAACTTTTCCCCTCAAAATCTGCGAACTCCTGCAGACTTCAGCCAGTACAAGAAGCCTTCTGAATCAAAGACATCAAACACCAAATCAAACATCTCTATTATTAATGCTTGAATTCTAAGATCCTGTTTATTATACATATAAGTAACAGATAGGCAGCTTCAAGACTATCTTTTTTCAGGAAATCCAAAACAAAGCACCTGCAACTGAATCCAATATCTTAAAATCATGTTCCTGATCCCTTCACTGATTGAACTAGCTGATGTTTAAACGAATAAAACAGGATGCAGAAAGGGAAAATTATGATAAATGTGCTTTAATATGTGCATAGAGTTATTTGTGCAATATGCATCCACAATATAAATGTACTGATGAAGTTAACAAAAGTAAACAAATCCAGTAAAGATACAGAAAAAATAAAAGGAGAACACAGAAATAAGTCAAGGAGAAATAGAACAAGAAAAGAAACCACATACACTGCATATGCCACAGATTGCCAAAGATGCTTCTAAACAATTTAGAAGGCATATTTGTTTCTCCCGAGGAAGCTTCTTTGCCATCTCAACTGAGGAACTACCTAGAGAACTTGAATCTAAACCCGAGACGAGACGAGGATGATCACAAGCTTGTCGAAGACGCAACAGCATCAACAAGATGTTAACATAATTTTGTTTAACAGTTCCAGCAGCTGCATATTCCTGACAAACAAGTGAAGTAGTTCAAAGAATTATTTGATATGCATACATAAAAGGAGAGTATGGAAATTGAACATTTTTGCTTCATAGCAGATATATGAATAAATTCTCTGAAAAAGAAAATTGAAATCAGTTCTAAACTACTCTTCTGGTAAATTCATACTTTAAACTGAGCTCGTGAATCAATTTCTAGTCTGGTGTAGAATTCACGTTCTTCCTCTGTAAAGTCCACTTTTTTTAGTTCTACTACTCTGGGAGGTAGGTTAATAATTGGTTCCCCGTCAAGAAGAGTGCCTAGAGCACAAAATAGCCATCAGATGAGTCCATAAAGATACTACAATAAGTTGCACAACATCAACAGGCTAGCTACAATTTACAAAATAAATATGACACAAACCAGACAAGTAAAAAAAAGCATATAGATGAGCATGCAAAGACAGAAATTGTGCAGGTAAGATTTTTCAAACAGATCAAAGGATACTAATATGTTTATGCATTGCCAGACTTAAAAAAAGTTCTGTGAGTAGTTAAATCATAGCAGACAGTGCGTGTTCATACACTGAGACACCAAACAATAGAATATGTTTCTTGTAACTAAAATCCATCAACTAATCACAGGGTTAAATCATTTGTGTATCCTGAAGATGTAACCTTTAGATCACTCCACAGCAGGACCCTCATGGCAAAAATTGAAAGAACTCTTAACCACATTCCTAGTTTAGACCAATGCTTCTAGTTAATACGCTACTAATCAATTTGCCAATGGAGGAAAAGAAAGAAAAGATTAGTTGAAACCTGTGAAAAAACTTCCTCCACTACCGATGCAATCGCAATGAATTGGAAGACAAACAAAGCATTCAGACCAGGACAAATAATCAACATCCAGCCAAGCGACAAGCCTCAAATAGAGAACAGATATCAAAGGATCACAATCCTACAACAAAGCACATAGGTAGAAGGCCCTAGAGGTTTTTACAGTCATAATAAAACAAATTATGGATCTTTGGCAAATCCAGCCAGGATGAATTTCACCATATGGACTAACAAATACGCTACTAACTAATTTGCCAACAGAGGAAACGAAAGAAAAGAGTAGTTGAAACCTATGAAAAAACTTCCTCTACTACTGATGCAATCCCAATGAATTGGAAGAAAAACAAAAAATTCAGACCAAGACAAATAATCAGCATCCAGCCAAGCAACAAAGCCTTGAATAGAGAAAAAATATATAAGGATCTCAATTCTACAACAAAGGAGATGGATAAGAAGGTTCTGGAGGTCTTTAGAGTCATAATAAAACAAATTAAGGATCTTTGGAAAATCCAGCTAGAATGAATTTCACCATATGGACTAACAGAAAACTCAAACAATCTTACCCTTGGTGCGCCGAAGCATTACTGTCTTCAAAACAGCTTGTAATTTTTTGTACCCTTTTGATGGATTCTTTTGAATTGGGACCTTTATTGCTGAGCAGAATAGCTTGTAGACAGCATATGGGTCATATCTGAGAAATCTGAAATAGCTATAGAGATCATCAATTGCATTTTGGATAGGGGTACCAGACAAGCACCACCTGCGTTTTGCCCGAAGACCCCAACAGGCCCTGGCCACTTGAGTTCTGTGATTCTTGATGCTCTGGGCTTCATCAAGGACAACCCTAAACCATGCCACCTTTGCAAGAGGCCGGGCAATGGACTCAAGCATTGCACTATTCATTCCTTTCTTATTCTTTGAACCCTTTTTGCCAGAACTAGGAGGATTTTTTCTTTTCTTATCATATGAAAATCCCAGGCGCGGAGCATCATCACCTTCCATTCTTCGTTTCTCTTCATCATCTTCATCAGCCAGAGGCTGCCTTGGGACCTCCATGCTGACAATTGAATATGTTGTAATGACAACATCATACTTTGCCAGCTCTGAAGGATCTTTTGTTCGATTGCTTCCATGGTATACTAGAACAGAGAGATTGGCTTCAGTCGTTACCTTCTTATGCAATTCATCATCCCACTGCCGCAGGACACTTGTGGGGCAAACAATGAGAGTTCCAGCAGCTGGCCTTCCCTTGGATTGCCCAGAAGAGTTCAGGCTCGTTGTTGAACTATGATTTGATGTAACTTGAGAACCATCTGCACCTTTCTTCATTCTATCAATCTCAGTAACTCCATCATCATCATCCAAATTTAAGGTTTCACAATCTTCTTTCTTAACAGCCACAGCATCCGCTCGATGAGAAGGAGCTCTTTCCTTTAGTATAAGAGCAATGGTTGATACTGTCTTTCCCAGCCCCTGTGAAAAAATAATTGCATGAATCACCAAGCCACAAAAAAAAGGGTGGGGGGGTTCTCAATGTTAGAACCATCAAGTGTCTTTAGAACAAAACCTGATCATCTGCAAGAATTCCTCCGGAACAGTGCAAGCTAGAGGTTTCCTTCTGAACCATCCACGACAACGCAATCCGCTACACAGGAAATCATTGGACATCAATGGGATAATAATACATAATCATGCATATCCATAAGCCCATAACAAGCACACTCGGCCATTAGAACAGCAAGGGGAATCCATATATAGTCCTCAAACCCCATCTTAGAAGTAGAGTAACAAAACGCAGAACATCAGAAATAGAGAGCATATAACAAGAAACAAACACTGTAAAAGGAAGAATTGACTTCAAATGCAGTAAGCCAATGCCAGTTGCTTTCAGATTGCTAAAAGCCACCATAAAAATCCATTTCAAAGTGAGTTTTGCCAATCTCAGTTGATTTCAGATAACTATACAAGTCAGACTGAACTTAAATCTCTCTCATTGCATTGAAAACACAACACCCCATGCAAAGAATCTTGGTGTCAAGAGGAGAAATCCACTTCAAAATGTAATTTTTTTTCCACTGGCACAAACTTGAAATTTATTTTGTTAGTATGGATTAACAATTTATTTTGTTTGTATGGATTAACATAAACATAAGCATAACACAACTCAAAACACATTGTGGGCAACTTGAAAAATCCATCTTCATGTGCCCCTCTGTAGGCATTTTGCCTTGCTACTGAAGAGGAATATTACAGTTAATTGCTTGTGAGCATACAGGAGTTCAAAGATATTCTAAGCTTCTCGTTGATCCACATCTGGTAACTGCAAAGAGATAGTCTGGAGTGGAAAACTAGTTCCATATGTTCAGAATTATTGAGGAAATTCAAACTTTGACAGACTGCTGATAGAAATCAGTTTCACGATGCATATTGACTTGATGATGCATCTAAAGCATCAAGAGTACTACTTCATGATAGCCTTATTTATTTATCTTTGTTTACTTTTTGTTATACTTAACAAGTTACAATGCAGTAATGCTGGTTTCACAAGTCATGATGAGCTCAAGGTATTCTGAGATTGCCATGCAAGATTGACTGATATGCCACTTATCAGATTCTGTGCATCATATAGAGTCATCAAGTCATAGCTACAGCCTGCATAAGGAAGAAAAGAAAGATTCCAAACCTGATGTCTCAAGAGAGGAACTGCCAAAACACCATCAGGTGGAACAGCTTCAGACTTTGGTTGAGCAAGATCCTGCCATAAAATTAGTCATGTCAAATACTCGTAATGCTAGTCATGATATAAGAATCATGGAATCATGAAGAAGCTCTTTAATTTCCAAATACAAAAAACAGTGAGGTATTTACGCAAGATGGCAGGACTATGTCTCTTCTCATACATGAGAAAATCAGTTGAATTTCAATGGCAATCACAACGTTTTTATTTTTCAGTTGAAATGTTTTCTAGGGAGGACAAGTTCTCTATAAAGGAAATAAAAATTATGTCCCCACTAATCTGTGAGCAAATGCCTGCACATTTGCACTCATATGATTATTGTCAAGTCATTTGGTGAGAATGTGTCTGAGTTTGACAGCCTGTCAGCGTCCCAACAAAATATTTCAGTCAGAGAGACTGGAAATCTCAGATCAATGTGATGACACCTGACCAGAAAGTAAATTGGACTCCAGCTCCAACGCATTCCCAATTCTGTATTTACTTAAGTTCCAATTTCTTTTGAATTCAGAAGGAATTGATAATCAAAATTTTGGTTTTAGAAATACAACTCAGGTAGATTCCCAGCTCACAATACTGACCTGCAATGCAACTCTAAGTACAAGTCGCTCATCATTGGCCCTGAACCTTGTGCCTTCTATTGCAGAATGATGAAGTGGATCATTATACATAGGTTGTTGCAAAGGAACTATGGGCTTTATAGAAGCAAAAGATTGGTTTGAGCAAGCAGGTTGACTGATATCATCAAGAATACATATATCAGGATCATCATCAACATGGGATTTGCTTCCAGACGAATTACTCTCGATTGATTCAGGGCTGACTATTGAAAGATGAGAACCCAAGGCCTTAGACTGAATCGGTATACCCAGCTCTTCATCCTTACCACAACTCAACTGCTTGTTGCTTATATTGAATGTTTGAGCAAAGCGAAAATACTGCTCTGAAGCATTTAAATTCAAGTACACACTATCCAAGGGAAACCTACCAACTCCTCCCTCAACTTGATCTCTGGAAGATTCAATGGTCACACACCCCAATTCATCCTTAGTGTAACTTACATGCTTCTGACTTAAAAAACCTGATGATGACTGCTTTTGGTCTTCGTCAACAAAAGCACCATTTCCATCACTCCAGGAACACTTTCTGTCAAGAGCTTCAGTAACTCCATCAGACTGCCATGTCATGTTCCTCCACACAGCCAATCCATCAGTTTTTTCATCACCTGCACGAACTGTTTGGTCCCCATTGATGCCTAACTGAATATAACTGGATTGCATAACTGATGCCTTGTCATTAAAAAGTCCATCTTCAGCACTTGATGAAAAATTTCCACTGATTGGTGGCCTATAGTCGATACCTTCATATTTAACATTCATCTTGTTTACATCAGAGTAAGGCATCATCGAAGTCTCTGATCCAGAGCATGCACTCTCAGGTTGAAAATCATTAATTTCTTGATTGTTGTGCAATAATCCAAAATTAAAAGCACTGGAAAAATCACATTGTGGAGAATCAGTATAATGCATATCATATTCGTTCATGCCAAATTGCATAGCTGAATGACTATTGCTGAATTCAGTATGAAAATCAGGATAATGCCAGACATCAGACTTGGGAGAAATCATATCATGTGAAAAAACATCTGTATTCATCAACTGCATGTCCATGGATCTATCAATGTCATTTTCAGGTTCTAGGATTTCTAAGCTATTCTTAACAAATGCATCACCAGATCCAAACTTCTCATCCGAACTGTCCATCCAAGAACCATGTGAAGCATCTGCAATTATCAGGAAACATAAATCAGAACTCCAATCATAAATCACAATGATCTAAATCAACCTCACAAATGCACATCATCAAACACACAATACAAAAGCAAAAGTGGGAGAGAGTTTACATGCCTGTGGATTTGAAGTTCCCTTCCATATGCCTCAATTGGTTTCCATTTTCATCCAAAAGAGGATTGAAATTCAAACCACGTGCATGATCTGCAATACAGCTAGACACTCCATCAGCAAAAGTAGTAGATACTGTACTACAACTGGCTATCTCTGATTTCAACACCCCATCCAGCAATGTTCCTTGATCCTCTTGAAACGGTAAACAAAACTCTCTATTACTTCCAGAGTAAGCATGCATTGAAGAGCTCATTTGTTTCCCTGCATAATCAAAAGAACCACCCAAATGACCTACCCCAGCATCTGAACCTTCTGGGTTGTGTATAGAGTTCGTGGCATAATCCACAGATTCATCCCCTCCATCTGCCCCTTCTATCATCTGAGACCCTAAACAGTATTCGAACAAACAAGTTAATTACAATCTACAGACAACCAACATAACATTCCAAGGATTATATTGCGTTTCATTCTATTACCACTTTGTAAATACCAGATTCCGCTATTTCCATTATCCGGCACTGGCTCGCTCTGCAAATTCTCAACCAAAATATCCCCTTTACCACTCTGCAATTTCACATTAAAATTAAAAAAAATACTAAAAAAAGGGAAAAACAGCAAGAGCATCCCTCTGTTTGTTTTTGTTTTTTTTTTTTGCTCGAGTGAAGAATTAAGACTATTTCATGTTCAATTAATTAATGATGTAACATGAAATTCAAGCAGAAAACCAGTTAAAGTTCTAAGAAACCTAAAATCCAGTTCAACTTAACCTCTCATCGAAGACATCACCATATTCTCATGCAAACCCGAGTCGTTCAAAACCAACGCCGGTTATCGAAACTTACCGGAGAAGCACGTAGTTCTTCTTCAAGGATAGTATAAAACAAGCCGACATCCATTGACAAGTCCTCCTCCTCTCCATCCCCAGTTTTACCATCTCCAGTATTGCAAGCTGGCATCATACTCCCCGTGCTCCCACCCGCCGTTATAATGATCGTCAACACAACTTACAAAAACAAAAGGGAAAAACCCTAACAGTGAATAGAATTCAATTCAATTCTTTTTAAAGGAGAAATCCAAATCCAAATCCAAATCCAAGTTGTAACTGTTTTTGAGAGAGGGGGGGTAATTACAGCGAAGTTTCGGGTTTGGGGTTTTTGTGTTTTTATGGCGTGTGTTTGGTTTGTGGACTTTTTCATGATCCCAAACGGAAAGATTGAAAAGAAGATAAAATGTGTAGAATAGAATAAAAAAATTAAAAAAGGTTAAGGATATCTCGTGAAGAATGCAAGTGGCGCTGGTTTAAATATAGGGAGACGAAGGTTTGGGGTGGGGGCGGTGCGTAGATTAACGACTTTTTCCTTGTTTTTTTTTTAATAAATAAATAATTTTTTTGTTTTTGGTGATGGAAATAAATCAATAATGGTAAAGTTTTATTAATTATTGCGTGTTAGCTGGGGATGGGAAAGTGAAGGCGTGCCGGTGGCTTTGGGTTGGTTATTCTCGTTTGGTTGGTCGTTTTCACATCCGACGGGGATCGTGCTGCTCGGGGATGGATGGTTGTTTTATCTCGTCCCTCTAGTTCTCATTCAACGGGGTTCGTGCTGCTCGGTAATTAATCATTAAAATTTTATTATTAAATTTTATTGAAACTTCGATAGAATAATTAATATGAACTCATAAAAAATGACCCTTCTAATTTCATTATATGCATAACGACCCTAGATTTTTAACAATTTTTCATTTAACATTCAAAATAATAAAAAAAAAATTACATAATATTTTGTTAAAAATTTAGCAAGCCTCCTCTATAAATAATCTATCTCAGATTAATGATAATTTCAACACGATATCAAATTTTAAACATTTTTTTATTTGAAATTCAATAATTTAATAGTCAATATTTTTAATAATTTAAAGAAAATACATTCTAACTCAATTAAATTAATTTCATGCAACAATTAAATTCATCCATCTTAAAATCCATAATGTATTTACTATTAAAATACAAAAAACATTTATTGATTATTTACATCCATTACTATGCACATAAATGAATGCATATTAAATTAAAAGTTAACATAGCTAAGCATGTTTAAGATTCATTTATCTGTATCTAATTAATCATCAAAATACACAAAAGATGTATTTATATAATCATGCTATGAAGAACCATACACTAAAAAATACATTCTGAAACTATTAAGATGCATGATATTATGATGAATCTACATAATTATTTATAAAATAAAATATAATTATTTTAAAATAATTTAATTAATATTTCACATAGCTGCAAATATTTTAACTATATAATTTACTTTAAGATCACGAAACTTATTCTTATTTATAGCCCATTTCCATAACACTTTTTAAATTAGAAAACTGACTGACTACTTATCTATTTACAAGACATCAATCACAAACTAGGAAAATTGACCAATTATTTATCCATTCAAATAGTACTAGCCCAAAATTACAATAATTGGCTGATCATTCTTCATACAAATAATTTAATACAAGGAAATAAACAATATGACACTTAAAAGTTACATTTAGCAAGGATATTATTAAATTTCAATACAAAAAATCCAAGGTGCTAAGCAACAACTTGATATCTTTAGCTAGTGAACAAATATAATTTTTTTAAGATTTTTTAATTTATTTTCATGTGTCATTATCTATTTATTTCACATATTCCAATTTCACATAACATGAATAATTTAAATTAATTCCCAACATCATGCTTGCATTTATAAAATAATCAAACCATTAGAATGTTTATATTCTCCGTTTAACAACTTCAATTTAACTTCTTTCATAATCTTGGACATTCTTATACGTTATATTCTCATAAAATTAACATAAATTGCCAATTAAAGTTTATTTTTTAATTTAATTTAATTTTTTATTGAAACCCCGCAAAAAAAGGGGACTATTTTTTTCTCTTGTGTTTCATAAATTGAAACATTACCCACTATTATTTTGTATATTCAAAGATTAATCCATCACAACTTCATGAATTAACATATACACTAGAATCACAACTCACATCACAATCACTACTTGTTAGAGAATAATATAAATTATATTTTAGAATTCCATCCAATAGCTTAAACTATTTGGTTTAGTTTATTCTTTAATATGGTATTAGACTTTTGACAACTAAGTAATCATGAGTTTAAATCTTATTGCCCTTGTTTATTTTATAAAAATAAAACACACAAAAATATGGGTTTGTACAAGTTTTCGCTTTAAAAAACATATTAGAAAATAATATAAATCATATTATAGTACTTCATATAACAGTTTAAATTATTGAATTTAATTGATCTTTTTATACTACTAACACAGGTAATAAATCTTCATGCACCAAAAATACACTAATTTAATCAAGAGAAGGGATTTTGGCACCTTATAACTTAAAAAAATAAAGGATGGAAAGCTTTGAAATCACCTCAAAAAATTATTTTCTTCCATTTCCATTTCCATTTCTCTATATTAATGTTGTACTCTTTAAAGAACAAATTCTTTGATTTTTTTATAATGAATAATAATATAAATTATATATTAGGATCTCATTTAATAATTTAAACTATTTGATTGAAATGATTAGCTGATATGATATTAATGTTTTGATGACCAACCAATCATTGGTTTAAATTTTATTATTTTTATTTATTTAATAAAAATTAAGTATAGAATAATGTAAGAACTTTTACTTTAAAAGATATGATGGAAAATAATATTATTTATATCTTAAAATTTCATCTAATAAGTTATTTGATTAAAACTTTACAATTTCCTTGCTCAAATCCCCTTATACCACACCATAATCATTTTATTTATCTTTTTTTTTAATGAATTTTAAGTGTTGTGTTAGTAGATTTTTACTCAATATCCCCTGTTAGATATTTTACTCAATATCCCCCGTCTCAAAACCTAAAATGGCAAGTAACGTTGGCTAATTTTCAACACTATTCATGACACTTGAATGTTAACAAATTTTCTCTTTTTTTCATTTATGAATCTCTTTTTATTGTTTGAACAATTAAGCCCATTTATTCTCTTCGGTTTCATATAGTGTTTTGTTTTTCAATTTTTTTACTTATTCAATTATATCATTGTCCATCATTAAAATATTTAAATAAATATTTATATTAAATCATTTATTATTACTATCACTGTTATTTTTTTTTATAATTTTTTTAAATACATTGTTGAAATAATGACTTTTGTCATAACCCAAATTTTGATTTTTTTTTATTTACTAAAAAATTGATGAAAAAATGATTAAAAAAAAAGTAAATGAAGAATAAATTAAAATTTGGGTTAATGGCAACATGATTGGAAAGTTTAAATATTTAATTAAACTCTTAACTAGTTTAATTAATTAAATCAAGAGTTTAATTGAAGAATTAATAAATTTTGAGAATTAATTGAGATTGGGATTAAGTTAATTAATCAAGAAATTAATGAGTTTGAAGACTTAATTAAACTTTAATTTAATTAATTAAAAAAAATAGAGGTTTAATTGAAGAAATACCAAAATTTGGAGGTTATTAAGAGAAAATTGCTAGAAAATTAAAGTCCAAGGACTAAATTGAATGGTTTGGAAATTCAGGGCTGTTGTGTAAACAACATACCAATTTAGGGATCTAATTGAAATTAACTCATAAAGGGCAAAAATTAAAAGAAAGTTTAAGTGATTAGGGGTCCAATTGCCGAATTTCCAAAGCCCAGGGATCAAATTAAAAACTTCCGTTTCTAGCCAAAACGCCGTCGTTGCTAGTGGAACAGCCGTGCTCGTCTTCTCCAACCCGGTTCAATCGGCTGAAAATCTGCAACGGGTTCGATCCAATCGTGGACCACGCCTCTCGCCTGTAATCTCGTCCAGGGAAGATGACAGTCCTGCGAAGGCAGGACTGTTTAGAGGCAATCTGAAGTCTTTATAAAAGGAAGCCGAAAACCAGAGCACTAGGAGGGAGAAAAAAACTAAAAAACGGAGGAAACTAGAGCAAAACAGAAAAAAAAATCAACCCAAAAATACAGAGTCGAGAACGCAAAAATCAACCCAAAAACGGAGCAATTCACAAAAAAAAAACGCATACAGAACCCAGAAAAAAACCTAGAACCAGAGGCAGCAACAAGAAGGCAAGAAAACGGAAAGATAACAGAAAAGAAGAAGGACCCAGAACCAAAACCATCGGGGAGAACCGGCATCATCATCATCTTCGTTCCTTCGTTTCTAAAGAAAACAGAAGCAGAGAGGAGACGAACGAATAGGAGGAGGAAGGACACAAACCAAAAAAATAAAAAAAGGAAGAGAACATCCAGCCACCACGCCTTCCTCGTCGTCTTCGTTCCTACGCGTCCAGGTAAGCTTCTCGCTCCCTTTCATTTTAGTTCCATAAGCACAGTGAGAAGTTAATTTTAATTGCCTTCCCACTGTGCACGACATGCGTGAATAATTCACGCATGCGTGCCTCAGCCAGCCAGGTCACTGGCTCGAGCCAGTGACCAGGCCGGGCTGGCTGGGCCTAGCTCATTTCATTTGGGTTCGGCCCAGCCCAAAATATATAAAAATTAAAAAAATTAGAAAAAAATAAAATAAAAAAGATAGAAAAAAATTAAAAATTAAAAAAATCTGTATGCACAAATAAAAAATAATGTAAATTTATTGGTTTATTCACTGATGCCAGAGTCAGGAATAAAAATATCGGTTTAAATTTATATTATTTTTATTTATTTTATTTTACTTAGCTAGAAAAAATAAAAAATAAAAAATATGTGCATGCATAAAAAATAAATTTATTTTTATTTATTTGTTCACTGACGCCAGAGTCGGGAATAAAAATACTGATTTAAATTTATTTTATTTTTTGTGTGATGCATAAAAATAAATTTATTTGATTTGTTTATTCACTGACGCCAGAGTCAGGAATAAAAAAACTAACTGATTTAATTTTTTTTTTTTTTATAGCTACGTGATATTTACCAACGTCAGAGTTGGAAATATCTGTAGTTAAGTATTCACTGACGCCAGAGTCAGGAATATTACATGCAAAACCACCGTAGCATAAACCAACAAAACATTAGCAATTATTGACAAAGTCAGCAATGCAGCCTGCCTTAGGCAGGACGCTAAAAGGGGTGATAATATCTTCCCTTTTTGTGTAATCAGTCTCGAACCATAGAATCTCTGTTGACCAGTTAGGGTTCCTAGTAACCATAATACTAGGTGGCGACTCCTTAAACAAAGATCATTCACCATTTAAGAATAGGATGCCAGAAATCCGTTCTTTCCATTCCATGAATTATATTTTTAAGGCCGCCGCGATGTCGGGTGCAACAACTTTTATTGTAAAAAATAACTTTTAAATAAAAATATTTAAAAAATTGAAAAAAAAAACATCAGAAGTGCACTCGCAAACACACTTTAATAAATATACAGAGATCACATCAGCAACTTTTTTTTTTATCAAAATAAATAGCTAAACTCATCTCAGTCGACTTCTCCCTCTTTAATTTCACCCCTCTTGCTGTGCAAAAACGAACAAAGGACAAAAAGCAACAGAAACAAACTTACTAAAATGAAAAATATCACAAAAAAAAAAAAACTACTACAATGTTCATAAAAACCAGAAAAATAAAAAAATCGTGGACTGGATGAACAGTAAAACATGCACGCGCGAACACTACGATGAACAGTTATAAATAATAATACACCTTCACCAATATTTAAGGTTTAATTTAATTTAACTTTGAAGAGAAATATTATCAATTGATTTGAAATCAACATTGATTAAAAGAAAATATATTGATTTGAAATCAACATTGATTAAAAGAAAAGGCGAGGTGTCAGTGACGAGCAACTAGCTCGCTACCAGAGAGCCTGATTGGCTGAGCAGGAGCACGAGCAGGAACTTCTGAAGTACACGGAAGAGTGCTCATCATTGCATGGAATGTGACATCATAAAAATCATATCCAGTTGCCAATTCCAAAATATTACGGGACTGTTGTAACTGTAGTGATGATTATAATTTTTTTTTTATTTAAAAATATATTAAAATAATATTTTTAAATTTTTAAAAAAATTATTTATAATATCAATATATTTAAACAATTTTAAAATATATAAAATATAATTTTTAATAAAAAATTAAAATTTAAACATGGTGTTTCCAAATACACTCATGGAATATAATTAATCATTTTCTTTTAAAGTTTTTATTTAAATCTAAATGTAAATAAATTATATATAACTTAAATTAAAAATATTATCATATCTTTAATGAGTAAAATAAAATAAATAAATTTTTTTTAATAATATTAATGTTTCTAAGTATTTGTCTAGCATAGAGATAGATTTTACTGTTATAGTTTAAAAAATAACATTTTTAGCTGTATTTTTAAAAAATATATATCTAATTAAAATTGACATGAGATGGAATTGTACATGCAAAATGAAAGAAAAAAAAATTTTATATATAAAAAATATATTATTTTATTTTTTATAGTTAAAATACATCTAAATTAACTTAAACACTGGTATTAATAAAAAATAAAACATAATTATATATAATACAAAAAGCAAAAGCTATTTGATCATTTAAATAATTTTTTTTGTGGTTATATAAAAGCAAATATTTTGATTGAAGAATAACTTGCTTGTTATAAATTTTAATGAAGGTGCACTTAGGTCCCATCACAGACCGTATCTTTTAGTCTCGACAGTGAGAGAAAAAGGATTTTATTGACTAAAATAAGTTTCTGAAACATCTCTCGTGACAAGCTTTTGCCTGGGAATCCAAAGTATAGAAAATAAATCTTTACTCTATTTTTCTCAACTTTACTCACAGTGTCGTAGTGAAGTAAAATAAGTAAAGTACTGTGATTATAAAACTCTCTAGAATTAAAGATGTCTTAATCTTGAGTTTGGTAAGGATTCATTTTAGTGGTTCAGGATTCCCAAACATAATTTTTTTAAAATAAAGGTAAGCAAAGGGGATTTAATTAATTAAAAAAAACTTTAAAGTCCCCAATCTATGAATAAAATAGATCGAAAATGGCGGGGGAATGGAATCATGGGTGGAAACGTCAAGGCTTGCCTTTACATGGGAGGTAAGATACACGCAACATATAATCATAGTTATTATTATTATTATTTTGGATAATCATAATTATTATACTCACCGGTGTAGTAGATTAATTCGATGGTATAAAACTTGACTTTTATAGGTCTAGCTAGATTTAAACCAATCTGACTATTGATTTAGCTAGATTTAGGTTATTTAATGGATTTGACTTTCATTTGGTTAACTTAAATAAATTTAGTCAAATTTAATTGGGTTAACTTTAAAAAATAAAAAAATTCTAAAATAATATTATTTTAAATAAAATAATTAATTGTAGCTAACCTATGATAATTTAACGAATGATGGATTTAGTATTGTTTTGAAAATGTGTTAGATATTACATTTTAAAGTATTTTTATTTAAAAATATGTTAAAATATTTTTTAACTCGTTTGAAAATGTGATATAAACTGTGTTTTTTAAATATTTATTTTTTTAAAAATATATTTTTAATGTTTTAATTTTTTTTATGTGTGTAATATAAAATATAATTTAAAAAAATAAAAAAATATTTTAAATCAGAATAATACCCCACCCAAAAAAAAATTCCATAGTCACCGCCGCTGACAACTGTGCTAGCACCGAGCTTGTAGAAAAAGAAGACTCTAGTTGGCGAAGGTTCCTAACAATGCCAAATGTGAATGGAATTTAAATTAAAGTCCTCGTGATTCACGTTTCGAAGAAAGTACCAAGTTGGGGTACATGTAAGGGAATTTCATCGACTTGTTTTCCATGCAGGCAGATGCTTCTTCTGTTTCTTATCTGCTGCCAAACAAGAACAAGAAATTTCAGTTTGTTTTCTATCCTGGTTTATTCTCTTTGCTGTTGCGTCATGGTTTTTTTTTTTTAATTTAATTTTTTCATCTCAAATTAGTTATATTTTAGGGTTTTTTAATCATTTTAAAACACTGATTTTAAAAATAAAAAATATTTTAATATATTTTTAAAATAATAGACATCAAAATCTTCACATATGTAGAAAACCGTGTCCTCGGATTTTTCGTATGGAATCAGCCAAACTGGTGTTTGGTAGTTGTGATCAAAGCAAAAGCATCCAATGCTTGATTCATCGCCGACCCTGCAACTGCATGCAGCTGGTCCTAATCCAACGGAGGGCACTTGTGCTAGAAACTTCTTGGTCGCAGAGAGGGGTTGTCACTTGTCAGGTCCCATACTTGGAAAGTCCTGTGTAATTTCTAATTTTTAAAAGCCATAAAAAATGGGACTCTGCTCGATGAAAAAAAAAAAAAAACAGAATGACTTTTCATCAATTCAAGAATCAATGTGACCTGGTGTATTTGATCTGAAATTATCGCAAGATAGCCAAGAATTACTGTTAGAAGACATGAAAATCCACGAAACTATTGGATGCTAGCTCCATCCATGTCAGGAGATTCTTCTCAAGGTCTAGAAATCTGGATATCTTGTCTACTGCTACCATCTCTCTCCGCATTCAAGTTTTAAGCAAGATTTGTGTCGTGTTCCTTGAAGTGATGTGTATCTGTGATTTATATCTTTCTTTTTATATTTCTTAAAATCAAAACTTGGTTCTAAGAAAGAGAGTGGTGCTCTGAATCAATCAAGAGCTTATTGAAGAGAACAGATACAATATACGATAATATAATAATGAAGTTCATTTATCGTCCAAAAATTGTATGTTAATATGAAAAACAAAATCAATTACAATCGAAAATAAACCCTTTTTATCGAATTATTTCATGGGACTTTGCTAAGAGGTTTGCATGAGATCGCCCAATAACATTTATAGGACTTTTTACAAAATTAATTTGAGACTCGAAAAATGATGGAATAAACCTACCATGTGATTGTTTAAAAGAATATTAATAGCCGTCAATTGAGAGGGAAAAAAAATAATGTTTAGCATTTAGAGTAAGTAAAGTTTAGCATTTAGAGTAAGTAAAATTTAAATCTAAACCTAGTGTCATCTTTTTATATATATTATTTATGTTTTTAAAATATTATATTTATAAAGTTATGAAAACTTAAAATTGTATTAAACTTTTCACAACTATGTCTTAAGTTGGTAGAATAACTAAGCTTGACTTGGTTGATAAGGTGATGAGATGATTGGACATATCACTCCTGATAAGTTGATAGAATAACTTTCATACTTACCTACAAAAACAAGTTTCTTTTCAAAATAAAAAATTATTCAATATTTACATTAGTAAATATAAGAATAAAAAAATATATCAAGTGAGAAAATAATATTAGGAGTAAGAAAAAAAATATGGATAAAAGTGTAAAAGTAGGGAAAGAGCAACTTATCTTTTTGTGTGATTTGCTTTACTATTTTTAATAAAGTTCTGTATTGTGTATTGTTAATAAAGTTCTGTATTGTGTATTGTTGAATGAACTTGTGATTTCTAAACTTTGATTATGTAAGTTTATCTTGTGGAGAGTAATGTACTAATAAAAAAATAATTACTTTCTCTTGCAAGTATCCCATAAAAAAAGTAGAGGAAAATGGATTGTTGGTTGTTATGTCTTGTTGTGCCATTAATAAGGAAATTGATGCAATTAGATTGTCAAGAAAAATAGGCATCATGATAACATTCATTGAAGAGAGTAGTTTAATATCTTACGAACTTTCTCAAAACTCTCTACTTTATCTTATGGAACAAATTGGTGAAAAGGAATCTGCATGATATTAGGTCAAGCCCAGAAATAGCTATCAGAAGACCTCGAGCATCGCGGACAAGATTGCATGCTCAAGGCAAGCTCGCCTGGACTGCTAAAGAGACTAGATTGTTAGTTCAACTTGAACAAGTGAGGAGTTCAAACCAGCTGGGTGTGTCAACCCATGCGGACTTGGCTTGAACACCTTAGGTGTATTTGTTTAGATTGATTTTTTTTTTAATTTGTTTTGTTTTTTCCTTAATTTAAGAATTAGTGTGGCTTGATGTATACTATGTGAAATTATAAAAGACTAGTAGTGATGCTCTAAAGTGATTCATACATGTCCTAGTGTTTATAAATACTTAGAGATAGAATAAAAAGGTCTGTGGCCACTTCGATCATTTTTCATGGATACGTTAGTTGTCATGGACGTAAAAAGGTCTTTGGCCTCTTCGATCGTTTTTCATGGATACGTTAGCTGTCATAGACGTAAAACGACAAGCACCGATAAATTATTGCAAGATAGCCAGAAATCATGGGCAGCGTTTTGTGAGAAGTTACTAGGATAGCACATTGTGGAGGTGGCATGTTTGGTCTTTTTCCACAAGATAAGTAGACCCAGAGAGAAGACGTGAAAACCCACATAACTACACGACCATCCCTCCATGTCACCAGATGATTCTTCTGGTTTTAAAATTGTTCTTATAACTGTATTATAGATATTTTTTAAAATATATTTTTAATATCAAAACATTAAAACAGTAGAAAAAACTAAAAAAAAATTTAAACTAAAAAAATTACAAAATTAAAGTTTTTTCAAAAATACAATTAAACCATAATAGCAAATAGAAGTTTAAGCAACATTCCCATCTCTTTGAAATGATTATATACACAACAAGTATCTTTATTATGATGGTATTTCTCAAAATTAACACACTGTATCATAATATATAAAAAAAATCATTTTCAATTCAAAATAAGGGATGAACTAAAAATTCAAATGAAAAGTGACTGGATTTAAGTTGCTTTATTATTTAAATTAAAATTATAGATATTATTAAAGAAAAAACCAGAAAAAAAATTCTTCGCAAGACCGGAGCCTTGCTAGCTATCTTTATTATGATGGTATTTCTTAAAATTAACCCTGTTCATAATATAAACAAAATCATTTTCAATCCAAAGTAACCCTGTTTTCAGGGGATAAACTAAAAACTAAAATTAAAAGGAGTTTAGATTTAAGTTGTTTTAATATTTAAACTAAAATTATAAATAGTATTAAGGGAGGGAGGGGCTGAAAAAAAACATATTTGCAGGGCGGGGGTTTCTGCTATTCCTCCATCTCTGAGGCTACCTGTTTTTAAAATTATGTCATGAGACTTTTCTAATAGGATAAGATAACACAATAAATATAAATTAATAAATAATCTCAAGGTACAGATTTCACGGAGATTGCCCTTTTCACGGATTTTTTAAGTTAGAAAACTCAAACCCGATATTCAAATAAATTTATTCTATTAAATCCAGCAAGCAACACCAACTTGGATCTCTCTATCTAGAACCATCGACTTGGATCTCTCTACCTGGAATTTTCTGACCCAATATTCAAATAAGTGTAGCAGCAAGGAGACATTTCTAAATTCGAATTCTATCTTTTGTATTTTTAATCCACACCTTGTGTTTTTAATTTACACGCAAGTGTGTTCTTGTAGGCAAACTCTTTTCTATAAATTGACTCTGGAAAATAGTGTTTATAAATATATCCGTGATATTAAAAAATAAATTTATTTAGTTTTTAATTGATATGAACTACCGCACTTGGATCTCTGTCTACCAATTAAGAAGGGCCCTCCAGTGGTTGAACTGAGCTTTTGTTTCTCATAACCACCCCCAAATAAACGACGATTCAAAAACAGGTCAAAGAATTGCGTTTCTAATAGCTTTTCTTTTCTTTTTTCTTGTATCTGCCCGGATTCTAATTTGCAGTTTCAGTGTTTCTGAAAAAATAATTTTTTTATTTAAAATAATTTTTTTATATTTTTAACATTTTAATATTAAAATAATTTTTTTAACAAACAATTATTATCACCGCAACACGCACACAAAACAGTCATGTAAAAACAAATCCTCACTCTTACCCTATGCTAAACTTGATTGTTTTGCAAAATAATTTTTATTTGAAAAACTATTTAAATATATTTTTTAAAAAAATTAATTTTTATATCAATATATCAAAATAATAATAAAAATATTATTTTAAAAAATCTAAAATATTTTTTTTAAAAAAAGAACAGGACTTTAGTACAGTAGCTTAGAATTAACCTCTTTCAAAAGAAAAGTCTGCGAAAAGGGTCGCTGGCCACTTGCAGGCAATGCACCCTCCACCAAGTTCAAGCGACTTAAAGGTAAAAAAAGCAGAGACTTCTCGGAGCTCAATTATTGACTTGAAGGGAACACACCCTTTCGTCAATGAATGCGTCGAAAGTCACACGTTGCGTGTAGCTGCCCCTGCGCCAATTCCTTAATAGTTAAGTATCTAGGGTTTTTGTCTTTTCTTGAATAAAGTTTTGAAGGTATTTGAGTGTACGGATGGGTTGTTTTGTAAAATGCTTTTTATTTATAAATATATTAAAATAATATTTTTTATTATTTTTTAAAATTTTCTAAAAATACTAAAAACATACTAATTTAAGGTAAAAGAATAAAAAAAAATTTAAATTTTTATTAAAAAAAATAAAAAATAAAAAAAAATAAACAGAGACTTAACAAACAAGTGTGTTTTTGCCCCCCTCACCAATAATTGATGCTTGGCAGGTACAAGAGCCACTTAACGAACTTTTACACAGTCAAAAGTTGGAATTTTTTTTATTCCACTTTATATTCTTAATGATATTTCTTATGACCATAAAATTGGACATCTAACCATGTGAAATTGCCTGGAAATACCATAGTTATGACAGACGAGTTCATGTGATATGTTGATTTAATCATGTTTTTTTATGTATAATTGTTTTTTTAATTATTATTTTTATTTTTCATAAATTATGCGTTTTTTTTCACTCAATTTTTTAACAAGACACTGTTGATTGAATTTTAATTTCTATTAACATCATAAGTTTTTTAAATAAAGATAAGCATAGAAAAATAGTATAAATAGGTGTAGAGCGATAAATATTTAAAGTGTGAAAAATAAAAAATATATATTTTTTAAAAAAATAAAAAAATAAAAAAAAATGATGATAAATAAACTAAGTGAAAAGAAAATAAATATGAGGAAAACTTATTCTCTTACAAAAACACTTTTTTGTTTTAGTTTATGTATAATTTATAAATTAATATGCTTGAGATCATAAAAATTTGTTAACCAGTCAAGATATTATTAATTAAAATATTATTTAAATTTTAATAAAAAATAATTTAATCAAGGTTATACTATATTTTCATTTACATGCTCAAGTACATTTACAAAAATTGAATGAATTCATATTTCATTGAGGTGTTGTCCGAATATGTAATGGTCTCGCCTCGATCATCTATTGGGCTATTAGCCTAGTATATCTACCAAAGCCCATTTAAATCCAGGCCCGTGCCCGTATAGCAGCTCGTAAGTCGTAACCAAAATAGTTACTCTCCCAGTCGTACAAAGCAGGGTGATGAAAGAAGAAGCCAAAAAACCAATCCAATCCTCCAAATTTTCTCCCTCGCGCAAAATCTTTCCTGGAAAGTGAATTTTTTCCCGGAAACTCAAAACCCAATTCAATCTACCGAATCATAAATTACAATACAGTTAAGGATTTTGACTCTCTGGCGAGTGTAAATACAATTATTGAATTCTTTATGAGAGTAACGGTGTGGATTTTAGTGCTTTTTAAGCGTTTTTAATTTGGGTGTTTGTTTGGTTACAGAGAGAAGTGGAGTCCGGTTTTGGATTACCGATGATGATGGTTCAATGATGTCACTGTTCTGGATTGTGATTCGTCAGCTTGCAGAAATTGAAGCAATGGTAAAAAATAAATAAATAGGGTTTCTGTTTCTCATTTCTAGTTAATCTTGATTTTATTTTCAGTTGTGATTAGTTACGGTTGATGCTGTGGTGTTCGTTGAAGGAAATTAAAGATTTTTGGAAAGAGAGCGAGCCCTTCACTTAGACTAGCCAAATGACTGTGATAAGTACTTTGAATTAGGGTTTGATTGATTTGATGTCATTGAAGTGTTTAACCTCGTGCATTGTTGAAGCGAATGAAATTTGATTGTTCAAGGTTTTGTCATTTGTCAACTATAAGGTAAATATTGTTCTAGAAGAGGGCCTTGTGAATTCAATGAAAAAGAGTATTTTTTTTGCACTTGCCTGATAACCATGACAAGTAGTTTGAGTTACAGTTTTGTTAGATTGGATCCAAATGGGAAAATACGTGCCGATGCTTTTTTCTTTTCTTTTTGCAAAAAAGGGAAATAAAATATATGAAATTTTGCGTTTACACCGCATAATTTGTGTGGCATTGAGTGTACAAACAGACTGGAGCAAATTTAATGGAACTGGAATAGCTAGATAGGTTTGGATGTTTATTATTGTTGTGCACAGGCTACGTCGAAAAAGGTGATTACAAGAGAAGAGTGGGAAAAGAAGCTTAATGATGTAAAAATCAGGAAAGAAGACATGAATAAATTGGTGATGAACTTTCTTGTTACTGAAGGTTATGTTGATGCTGCTGAGAAATTCCAGATGGAATCAGGAACTGAACGTATCCTTTATCTTAGCTCATTCTTAGTGCTCTCCTTTTATGTTACGTGCTCTGGAGGCATGACCTTGTGAGGATCCTGTGTTTTTCCTTATTGAGAAACAGCAGATATAGATCTTGCAACAATTACAGATCGAATGGCTGTTAAGAAGGCTGTGCAGTGTGGAAATGTTGAGGATGCTATTGAGAAAGTTAATGATTTAAATCCCGAGGTTAGACTTTTTATTATGTTGCTACAATCTATGCGAAGGTGACTTGTGTGTCAATTATACACAAATTACGTTCCCTGTCATAGTTTGTCAAAATGATTTGACCACATTGTTTGTTTGTTTAATCTGTTTCTCAAACTTCTAGCTTTTTAAGTGTCGAAAAGGACTTCTGCAGTTTGCTTATTGTATTCATGAATGTCTTTTCTTGAAACTCCCTCTTCCATAGAAGGATCAGGAAGCATGTTAGTCAGTCATCCATGATTATGTTGGCTGTAACATCTTGAACTTTGCTCGACAAGCATACAATTGCATTGAGCTGTAAGAGACCTTCAACTTTCTGTTACCATATAATTGTTTCATCATTGTAGCAAAATTAATGGTTTGCCCTTAGTAACTGATTATTGTATAGCTCCTGCATCCTAGCTACCTTTACTGATTTCATAGGTTTGAATAGAATATGACTTGAAGTACGTGATTGTGCGTGCCAATGATCTGTTTATGGGCTGAGTGCTTATTAGCTGTGAATGTTTCAAGGAAGCAAACGAACAATCTGCAGGATTGCACGTTATCATTTTGCATGTTGCATCTTCGCAACTCATGTTAGTCTAGCCAAGAGAGAGTGATGTGATTTTCTCATGCATGGTGTTTTGGCATATTGCCTGGTTTGTGTGTACTGATGAAATGACAGGAAAGTAATAAAGAAAGCTAAAGTATGGAAATTTCATCTTTAATGGCGGTTGTGGAATTTCAGAAACATAATTCTTTCAAGTGAGGGTTATTCATTTTGCCATAAATGTCTGATCTTTTCAGTATTTGTTTTTGTGTGTTTTAAGACAACCATATACAGTATGGCCTTTTATCTATCTTGATTTCCTCATGTGAAAATACTTCATGCAGATACTGGACACAAATCCGCAACTGTTTTTCCATCTCCAGCAACAGAGATTTATAGAACTGATTCGGAATGGCAAGGTAGAAGAGGCTTTGGAGTTCGCTCAGGAGGAACTTGCACCAAGGGGAGAAGAAAACGTACTTCTGAGTTCATAATTTTGCTATGTTGACTTCGATTGCATTTGATATCATTTGCAATTCCTAATGGCCTTTTTTATTTCCATCAATTTGATCAGACTTGAATGATTAAACGGGTTTCATATTTATTGAAATTAATAATGGTAGTCACCTTGAAGATAAATATTGCCTTAGGAGACACATTCACATGACAACTGTGGTGATAATTAATGACCTGAGAAAGTTGATATATTCTGCAGCAAAGCTTTTTAGAAGAACTGGAGAGGACTGTTGCACTGCTGGCTTTTGAAGATGTTTCTAACTGCCCTGTTGGAGGACTTTTGGATATTTCACAGCGCCTGAAGACAGCAAGTGAGGTGAATGCAGCTATCCTTACAAGCCAGAGTCGTGAAAAAGGTTGGTGGATTTCTTTCCTCTTTCTTCTTTTTCTGGTATGCTTTTGTGTGTGTGAATAGAAATGAATGTTCCCGTGTTCTTGGGTGATGTATGCTGCTCTTTCTTTTTATATACCAAAAGGAAAAAAAGGAGAAGAAGAAATCAAACAACTTGGTTATCGTCTTGGTAAAAAAATAAATTATTATTCTCGATATATCTTCTGGAAATGCTCTTCTATTCATTAAAACATCATACACAAACTTCCACTCACATAATTGTACCAAGGGATGCTTACCTCCCGGACATGTCAATTAGATGTTGGTCTAAAATGGGCATCAGTTACTGTAACAGCTTCCTTTATGTCAGATTTAACTTTTATATTTTTGCCCAATTGAACTTTGCTGATTTAAGGACCCACCTGAAGGGTGCTTGATCTTCACTCAGTAGCACTAAGAGCCTGAACATTGGCTCTCACTTAAAATGCGGCCATTTTATTCTTTCCTTTGGGGAGAATATATAGGAATATTGAGAAAGGCATTCTTAAGGGAATTTGCGTACGTTACTCCATAGGTCACATCAGTAGCTATAAATTAGACATGCTTATTTTCTTTCACAAATCTTGCTGAATTCTCAAAGAGATGATGACAAAAGCAAAGAGATGCAAGCAGTAGAGGTTGCATAGTTTGGGTCCTGCATGTTTCTTTTGTTCTCACATCCGTCTTGCTTTATTGGGTTTGTGTTCTTGAGTTGATTCTTGATATTTGTTTTTTTGCACTGTCTTATTTTTATATGAAAAATTAATTTATAACGTAATCACAGATCCAAAGCTTCCAAGCTTGTTAAAAATGTTGCTATGGGCTCAGAACCAACTTGACGAGAAAGCTGTTTATCCTCGAATAAACGATTTATCCACTGCCATGCTTGAAGACCCTGCAGTTTGAGTTGCCCGCAAGTTTTCGGTTTGGCCTAGTTTGCACATGCAGAAACTAGATGGAATGATAAATTTCTGTATTCAATATTACAGTGACTCCAGACAGCTATTTGTTGGATGCAACTTTTTACAATTTGTTTGCTGTTCTTTCTCTTCTATTCCAAACATTGCTTGCTCCCTTTGAAATTGTGGATTATGTCATATTATCCAAAAACGCAATGAGATTAGTACAAGTGATTTCAAGGCTGTGACCAAACTTTGAAAATGTTGTCTTGTTGATGTCCCCTAATATCCCAACAACAAATTCAAGGGCAAGCGATGACAGGAACCGCAATTCACTTGCATGGACAAAAATGCCCAGCAGGGCATTAACTGAGCATTTAATAATGGAATGCTTTCTGCTATTCAGCTGCTTAATAGGGTTGATTGGCAACAACAGCGACATAAAAATGGGTAAAGAAAATGTACAGAACAAACTGAAAAAACAAACACATACCACTCTCAAGGTTCTTCTACCCACAGGACGTAGACCCATAGAATAAGATGGCTCTGCTGAGGGATATTAGTGTTGGTATTCGTATTACCATGCTTGTATGCATCTCCACTCGCACCCAAATTGAAATAACCATCATCAAAATTGAGAGCATAACTTGAAGGATCATAATGGAACTTGAATCGCTTCTTCTCACCATTCTTTTTCACGGCCTTCTTCACTGCTGCCTTGAGCCACCATAAAAGGGCCCTGCATGGCTTCTTGCTGTAACTACTACTCACACATCCAAAGCCTCCAATCAATAAGCCCATATCAATCACTAAGCCGAAACCCTCAATTCTCATAAACAAAACCAATAACCCAAGAACTGAAATCTTAAAGGAGAAACAAAAGAGAAAGGAAGTTGGCTGGCAGGTATCTCTTGGCTTCATAAAGAGAGAAGAAACAAGAAAACTACGCAAACTGTTTCAGAGAATGAGAAAAGAGAATACCAAAATAAGGAGGAGGAAATGAAGGAGTGCAGAAATAAAACTAGCAAATCTTTTGGGTCTTCCGAAGAAGCTGCTATAGCTTCAATTGCAGCATCCACAGTCATGTGCCCTCTTTTGACATGATATTGGGATGCTCGAATTCCATCTTTCTACTGAAAGAAAAAAGAGAGAAAGGGGAAAGGGAAGGTTGCAGAAGTGGGCAGGAGACCCTCTCTCCCTCTACACAGTCCTATCACTATCAAATTGTTGTTGTTGTGGACCTGTGGTAGCTGTACTGCTACAACAAATGTGGGCGCCTTCGCACTTCATGATGAATTCCTTGTCCACATCGTCTTTTACTTTCTTTTCAAGTATCATGTATTTCTACCCTAGCAAGAAGGGGCACCAACCTATGTAAAGGGCTAAAACTCAGGCATAATGTTAATGGAGGGAGACCAGAAGGAGTCACTAGACCAACCTGTAGGTTGCGACAAGCAAAGGTTGCGCTTAACTGCTTTATAAAGTACTTCTAAGTCATGTGTCAAGCTTTTGTTTCAGCTGGCTAGCTTGTTTGACTCACAGGTTAGATTCTTTTTTAAAAAAAAAAATGAGTAAAGATTCTAAATTTGACATTTAAAGAAGAAAATTAATTATTCTAGGGTTTTTTTTTTATTAATCAAATATCTAGTATTTGTTTTCTTTTCAAATTCAGCTTTATTTTCTTATATATACGTTACAATTCATCTTAAAATTTGATTTTTGAATATGTTTTGTATTACTCAAATTAATTAATCTTGGTTCACTTATCCTACATTTGTTTTTTGGTTTTAGTTAACCAACTGGCATATCCTACCTGCTAAAACATTTTTATACTATATAGTTATGATATTTTTATTTTTGTTAAAAGAGAGACATGGATATGAATCCTCTTTTAAATAAAAATAAAGGAGGGGTTGGATGGCAATGGAAAATCATGGAAGCTACTCGACAAACTCTTCTTGACATCAACAATTAAAAGAAAAAAAAACTATTATTAAATTCAAGATTTTATTGTAGATTGTGCTTCTTGAATACAATGAGTCATGGTGATGAAAGCTTTATTGAGAGGTAGGTTTTTATAATTATGAAGATTTTGAAGAAATATGCTTTGCAAGATATCAATGATAGTTTGTCTAAATAATTTAATATTTATTTATTTTTAAATAATATTGTAAATAAAGTATAGTATTGTTGGGAGAACTTTATTTTTTAATGAATAAACTTGATATGACTGGAATAGTTAAGATCAAGTGGGTTTTTAGATATCTAAATTTAGAAGAAGAAAAACCCTCATAGTTTACATTAAAATTATATATAAAAAATCAAATATTTAAATTTTAATTTTTAATTTACATGATAAAAATCATTTAGTAGTTTTTATATATTTTTCATATACTAATATACAAAAGCATATATGATATATAACTCAAGAACAACCCTACATTAGAAGCTCCCCATATTTTATCATCTCAGGTATGGAGAGCATATCACAACCAAACATGAAACGGCAATGGTGGTGTCTGAGACTCTAGCCCTGCACCAGCCATGACCCCTGACAGGGCCCGAGTAGTTGATATTTGTACAATAATGATTTGCTCGTCACAGTTAAAAGGTTCTTACACTGACATAGGTTAATTGAAGATATGAAGGAGCATCCATGATTTAGACCATCACATGCATCACAAGTGGATAAAGTTGGCTCTGGAGATCTCCAATGTTCCATCAAATCAGTCTTATTTTTTACCTTAGCTGCCTTTTTACGATATTTGTTCATGTGGGAAGACGGTAGGTCTGCTTCCTGGATTTCTACCCTCTACGCCGTTGTTTTCTTCTCCAAAGACTTTTTGCTTTTTTCATAATCATTAAATTCCCTTGTCTCACTCCGCAGCTTCCTTCTATATTTGCCAGTGGCATGGTGCCCTATCACTTGCCTTTTTCAAACTCCTCAGTCCTGCCCTAGCCTGCTGATGGAGCTCGTGGACACACATTCCCACATAAGTTGTCATTCTGTGCCAACAAAACAAAGCTTGTCTTCCACATTGGAAACTCCATGGAGTCCTTCCAGACTACTATCTCATCTCTGTTTTGATGTGGGTTGCATGCATAGTCGCCCAGAGCAAAACTTGGACCTTGAATTTGCTTGCAAATCAATCTATGGTTTTTTATAAAATCAATTTGGATTTAAAGAAATCCCATTAGAAATAAACTTAATTTGGATCAAGTTTCGGAACGTTAGTTTTATAACTTGATTATATGGGCTTTCTTAAAATTTGGTATCTGAAATTTCAACGGGTCAGGATTTTCCACTAGGCTTTTTCTGGAAGTCGGCCTTCCTTATCATGAGCCTTTAACCATCTGGTAGCCTACAGCAGAGAACATTATAGGCGCAAAATATTGTACCAGATTCCTCACAATCACTAGCCAATCCAATTGTTCAGACTCTCTCGAGGCTAGCTGGACCTCACAGTTCCATGCCAAGTTTGTTCTCATTCCCAGTTTGGTAGTGCTTGTCCATGTACCTTTGCGGATTCTTCTTACTGGAAGCTTGCATCTTTTTCTTTCATTTTCTGGTCTTGTTTGTGCATTTTTTAGGAATAAACATAACATTAAACTAAAGGAGAATACAGAAGTAAAAGAGATAAAACAGAATCGAGGACATCTTCCACTCAAGTTCTCTGAGAAATACTAGGATTAGCTAACTGTCCTAGAGCATGGGCAATAGCATTCCCATATCTCTTCGGAAAAGTGTACTCGTCGTTCTTAGAAAAGTGTCAAAGCATTCTATCCTTTTAAAATCAAGAACTCAAAAGAGATATGTCGGATCTGGAGAGCATCAAACTGATAGCAGTGAGACAAAAAGAACATCTCTCCACATCAACGAGGTCACTGACAAACTCTTGAGATATACCCAATGGCTTAGGAGATTGAACTTTGAAGTCCAAATAACATGGCAGCCATTGATGAGTGCTTATGTTGACCTGACTCCCATTACCAATAATGAATAACCCATCTAGCTACAACCACTGCTTAAAGCTATCTAGCTGCCGAAATACATCTCAGACAATGCAGACCATAAGTTAGTGGCGGGAAAGTGTTTGGCTTGTAGGACTTGTGTTATAAAAGGATACCAATCTCCTCCCTTGTTAAGCAAGCAAAGCAACATTGAATTGAGCGATGCTTCGAAATTCTCCGCAATTCTTCTTGTTCAATGCACACCTTATCCCAAGCTAACCATGGAATGCCACAACCCTCACTAGAGTTACTCCACGCTTGCCAATAACCACACATAATGCCTTCATCTTTGGATCAAGATTATCCATTGATTTGCTTCGCCAACAGTTATATAGTTACTTCATGGAGAGTCAAGTGTATAAACGCGGGCATATAATTAATGGGTCTTGAAATACTATTTCCATGTCTCTTAACCAGTCAACTACAATGCCTCGACTCATTTCATGGAGCTATTCCTTTAGCATCACCATGCTAGGATCGAGCTCTTGAATTGGGACTCGTGTAACTGCTTGGATAGAAGTTAAGAAACCTTTTTTTGTGGGACTCCAAATAAGCACTTGATAACAATTGACAAATCATTCAAGTAATTGATTGAACAATCAACGAAAATTCTCTCTAAGGACTTTTTAGACCTATAAGAAGTGGAATCAAAACTTCCTTGTTAAATAATGAGTCCTTATTTGAATGGAATTATGGAGTTCATCATAACTCAATTTAAAAGTTCACTTTCGATAAGTCCACTACATAGAATTGAATGGAATTATGGAGTTCATAGCTCAATTTTCAAAGTTCACTTTCAATAACTCCATTATGTACAATTATTGACCTAAACATCAATCTTGATTATTGGAGCTCATCCCTCCAATGGATGCCACATTATTAAATTTTATAATTCCCACCTATCAAACATCTTCATAGACATAGATCCTCCGACATCAAAATATTTAGAGCCTTTATCACTTGGATTGATAAATTTAAGCTTTTGACAGATGGGCTTTTATGCTCCACATTCTAAAAAGCACAACAAACAATGATCACCCTAAATATTAAAACTTTTTTTGAAAATCCAAACTCATAGGTTAAGAGTTTATTTATTATTATTATTATTATGTTAATGGTTGTTTTTTAAAATATTTTTTATTTTAAAATATATTAAAATGATATTTTTTTTATTTTTTTAAAATTTATTTTTGAAATAATTATATTAAAATAATCTGAAAATAAAAAATTATTTAAAATAAATTAAAATAAATAAAATCTTATTGAAATAAACAGAATCTTATTTTTATCGTGACAAGGAGTTGGGAGTGGAGAAGGATTTGTATAGGGTTTCGGCACTCATGAAATCATTATGGTTTTTCTACATGGTGTGCCATGTTCTTGAATATAAAATAATAAAAAGTGTTTTCAATTCTTGTATATTCATGTTATTAGTTGAGGAATTAAAAGGTAGATCATCAGATAAGTTTTCATGTTAAAGAAATGTTATATGGGATTTTGTTTAAAAAAAAACCACTAGATAGCCTTTTTCCGAAGACAAATAAATAAATAAAAGATTTTTTTGTAATTAAAAAGAATATTAATTATTATAGTTGTTGGCACTACTGGATAGGATAAACTAAAAATTCAAGATTTAATCAAAACCAAACTTAATATGATACAAATCCAATTAAATTAATTTAAAAAATATGAAAACAATATTATTTATCCATTATAAAAGAAAATTGATCTGATATCCCAATGACATCATTTCTTTAATGCATAATGCATTAAATGGAATTTGACAACTATACTAGTTACAGAGATCAAACATTCCAATTTGAAAAGGGTAAAAAAAAACTGCTCAAAACAACTTGACTAGCCCTTGAAGCTACAAAGATAAAGAGAAGATTAAGATGTGATCCCAGAAGATAACATCTGATTATAAAACTAGCTCCTTTATTAACATGAGTGAAAAGGGCCACAAGGATCATTTCTTGGTAATCGGACCTAATGCCTAGAGCCGATCTTGTGTTGGCCTAATGAGAACAGGAGTGTGAGATTCGAGATTTCTAGTATCATGTGGTAGTATTTCATATGGATTTGCTCCCTTTTCCTTCTTTTTTTGCGCCTTTTCAGAGTAGATTCATTGGTTAAATGCATGCCTGCATATGTACATATGTGAGTCTTCCATGCTTAGGACCACTTCTAGATGAGTATTCAAGCCTTCAAAACTTAGGGTTTTTTTCATTACAGTGATCGATGATCATTTCAAATTAAGAAATCGAGATGCGCTCTTGACCATCGATTAATTATTAAATGAAATGACAGAGAAAAGACTGCTCAATAAGTCATGCAGAAAACAATTGATAGCATTGCAGGCGCTATTGCTTGTATTAAAGCTATGACAAGATGAACTCGATATTGCAAAGCCATATATACTTGCTCGGCAATGTCCCAAAGACGATTCCAAAGCATTGACCCCTTTTTTCTCTCTCAAGATGAATTGTTATTTCCTTGCTTAAACCTATCATACAATAAATTCGGAAAAGGTAAATGTTACTTGCATCTCAATATCGACCATGGCCAAAGATGAATACAAATTGAGGATGCTATTGCTATATCTTTTAGAAGAACAAAAGGGCCACCAATTTAGCGAAGATTCTTTATTTCGAGGTCCACAGCCGGATTCTCCCTCTAATTTAGCTTCGATTTCTCAGAAAAATCTTTATCGTAATCCAAATATGACAAAGCAAGAGACAATAACCCACCAAAAGTTTCCCTCACACCTGACTATGCCTTGATTATTTGGTCATCAACTAGGTAATATTGTCCTAGAATAATGCTCCAATCTTAACATTAGCTACCCACCACGCATTATCCTTGGTCGATGCACACAAGAAACCGTTATGTTGTGTTCTCCGCTGTGTTATTTATATGTTCCATTTTTCTCTACATATAATTCCCATTTCACCTAAGATTGGTTAAAAGCATATAGGAGCTACTAGCTAGTACTACCACCTTACCTTTGCCAGTACTGCTTCAATGGGCTCCCTCCATTCTCCACC
This sequence comes from Populus pruinosa, assembly GCA_026413675.1. NCBI lineage: Eukaryota > Viridiplantae > Streptophyta > Magnoliopsida > Malpighiales > Salicaceae > Populus > Populus pruinosa. Next base: position 4,044,252 of record CM048602.1, on the reverse strand, counting down.
CCAGCCAACAACGCCACCACCATCTCCCGAATTTTCCCCATCGAGCTATAGGGTCTATGCCTCATTTTGCCACAAGAATGTTTCCAATTGGATAGAATGTTACAACCCATCAAGTAACACATGGAGTTATGTTAGCTCAATTCCTGGCCTAATTGACAACCATGTCTTGAAAGGTTTTGCAATGGTGACGTTAGGTGATTCAATTTACATAATTGGTGGATTGCAATGTAGCAGAGCGCGACCACCTCACAATTTCGACGAGTCCGACGAATTCATCGACCTCGGAGTTGAGGTGCTACGATCGGTTCTTCGCTACAATGTTCGTTCTAACCAATGGTCTCAATGTGCACCCTTAGGCGTGCCACGATACGATTTTGCTTGTGCTATATGTGAAAATAAAATTTATGTGGCAGGAGGCAAGTCCAGTTTGGATAGTAGAAGGGGGATTTCTTGTGCCGAGGTATATGATCCAACTCTTAATGTGTGGAACCCCCTGCCTGGTATGAGCACATTGAGGTACAAATGTGTAGGTGTAACATGGCAAGGTAAAATTCATGTGGTAGGGGGGTTTGCCATGAGAGGGGACTCCGATAAAACGGTGCCATTTATAACCGAAAGGAGCTCTGCCGAGGTGTATGATCCACAAACAGGGAAGTGGGATCTAGCGGCAGGAATGTGGCAATTAGATGTTCCACCAAATCAAATTGTAGAAATTGATGGAAGACTATTCAGCTCTGGTGATTGCTTAAAGGCATGGAAAGGTCACATCGAAGCCTATGATGGGAAGCTCAACATATGGAATGTTGTTGATGGATCACATTTGCAAACTCTCAGCTCACCAATCTCGACTTCAGAAGCCAGCGATGAAAATTGGCCACCAATCCAAAGGATATATCTCACGATGGCACCAATTGGGACTCAGTTATTTTTCATGGCAGGTTATAGGATGGCTGGGGAATTGTCACGTATAATGTCAATGGTCCTTATTTTCGACACCACAGCAACTAGACATGCATGGAGGAGCTCTGAGCCCATGGAGGAGGAAGGAGTGAAAGAACTTTGTAGTCATTGTTGCGTGGTTAGAATTTCTCAAGCAACCTAGCTCGAAAAACGCAATGGACGGCAGTCACAAGTGACGTGACAATCTTATGCTAGTCATTATTGTATAATACGAACCATACGTAATGAAGATACCATTAGAATTAATTGAATAATTCTTGTACTTGAAAATGTCCACGACATTCTCTTTTCTTAGGTGCAGAATCCTCTTGCGTTGCTTGCTTTGTTGCCATAGATAATGGGATCTTATGTATAAGGTTTTTCAAGATTCACTTTTGTACTGTACTAAACTTGTCTTGCTTGGATGCTCCACTTGGTAAAGATATAGTTTAAAATAGAAACAAATAAATATTTGGTTTAGTAGTGTGGAAATATTATTTTTAAAGTGTTTAGTTGTCTTATATAAATATAATATTTTTAAGGTATAATTAAACCTTCTAAACTCTAAAAAAAATAAAAAAGATTCAACAAAAAAAAGAAAATATAGTTTTTTAACTGTTTATAGTTTTTTTGTTTAATAACATATTTCATTAGACTTGAAAATATTATAACAAAATATTGTGTCTTTTAATATTATGACTATTAATAAAATAATTATATTTTAAATTAAAATAAATAGTTTCTATTCAATTTTATCTCAAAAGTTATAAATGTTAAAATTAATTATAAAAATATAAGATATATATTTATTTTTTCTTTTTTTCTTTTACAAATTACATTAGCATTTCTTATTAGCATTGCTTGTGGTCCAATACATGCTTATCCGTAGATTATAATGAATAAAATATTATTTATTTTTATATTTTAAAAATATTTATATAAAAAAATGAAAACTACTTTCCCAGACGCTAGAAAACCCAATATGGAAAAGATCTTCTTCACGAAGTGCAAGAGATACATAAAACCCCGGAAACGTGACCCCTCCATCACTTTTTGTAGTCTAAAAAGGGATTTTGGGTCACCTTCGTGAACACTAGGCTACAATAGGCCTGCAAGCCCAACCCCAAGCCATGACCCTATATTGTCAATCGGTCAATGGCTGGTGCACCATGGTACCATCAAAAGAAGAGAAAGTGACCTGCCTCTGAGCAAAATAAAACATGAAAAGCCAAGAAATTGAAAAGGAAAGTAATAGATTCTTTCACGTGAGCCCGTAAGGTTAGCCCCATTCACGAGCCACCATGCACCCACCTCTTGTACTATGTAGAACAAAAATAAAATCAGGCTAAAATAAATAAAATCAGGCTATAAGTTTACTCGATTTCACTGGTAAATTTTAGGATTATTATAAATTTATATAATTTTAAAATTTAAAATTTATAAAATTAATTGAAATATATATAAATTTACTTAGATATTTAAGTTAATAAAAAAAATTAAAAAAAATCTTTAGCTTAACTTATCAAGTTCTAAATTTGTCCCTTAAAAATCATTAATTAAAATCTTATAAATTTTAGAATTGCTAAATATTTATATAATTGTTAATTTTAGAGCACATAACATTAGTTGAGTTGCGTACAAATTAAAATAAATATTTATATTAATAATAAAAAATAAAATAAAATCATGATAAGTGTAGCTCGACTGATCAAGTATTAAATTTTTTTCCTGAGTATCAGTTCGAGTTTCCTAAATCTCCAAACCATTAAAAACCTACATAATTGTTAACTTTAAAACTAATAAGATTAGTTAAGTTGCGTATAAATTGGCTCAAATATTTATATTAATTAAAAAAATAAAATCTAAAATTTATATAAATACTATTTTTAAATATATTTCTTCAAAGTTATTTTTCAGAATTTAATAAAAATTTTAATGATAAAAATAAATAGATCAGGACTGAAAGAAAATACTAATAAGCTTTGTAAACATATGAAAAGATCATGGATTTTTCAGCATATTATAATTGTAAAGGTGTGATATATTAGACTGTTAACACGTAACAGCTAGGCAACAAATAATTTAAAAATTAAAAAGTTAATACAATAGTTTGAAAATTAAAAGAACTATTAGAGAATTAAAAAGTTAAAGCTATTAAAAAAATTTAAAATAAAAAAATTGTTAAGATTTTATGAGAAATTATTGCTAAAGACAAAATATTTAGATTAAGTAGGAGGCAATCAAAGGTTTTTTTTTTTTTGTTTAGCTGGATTTTTATACGCATGAACCAATTATTCTTTATTTGATGGTTATTTTTTCATTTTAAAGTTTATCATATAAAAATTAGATAAAAATTCTATTTTTTAAATGTAAATAAAAAAACCCCATATACATAATATATTCATGAAAATTAAATTATATTTTTTAATATAAAATAATTTTTTAAAAAATAATCTTTATTATTTACAAGAACACCTGACTCGCATGTTCCTGAACCTGACCCTACTAAACCCGCACCCTGACACAGCCGATGTGCTTGCTCGCTTCGCTGCTGCTTCTACTTCTATGTTATTCTATTGCTGCCACTAGTCAACCACACGTGCGAATCGTACCCTGCACGCATGGATTTACTGCAGTTCTTGGTGTTTGACGCACTTGGCTTTGACTACGATGAGCATCCTTAAATCAACGGCTAAGATTTGATGGGATGGGATCGTGATCTAGACCGTTGATATGGGAGACAATCTGAAGAATTCTGATGTCCACATGTTGGTTAGAACTTGGAAAGGCCGACACTAGAAGTGGATATGTATGTCGGTTTTTTTTTTGTATTTTTTATTGGTGCCACGTGGAAAATTGATATGAAGTGACACGTGGGAAAAGGATACAAGAGGGGACCATATGGCTAATAGGTTTTGGAAGACGTGGACACATAACCCGACATGGTTGCATGTGATGGAGTCTTTTTAAGGTCACCCTTCGTTTAGGTATGTGAAAAGTACGGAGGTGTTGTCTTTGTTATTAGAAAATGTTTTTTTAATATATTTAAATAATATTTTTTAAAATAAAAATAATTTTAATATTAATATGTTAAAATAATTTTAAAAATTTTAAAAATAATTTTTAACCAACTTTCATTTGAATGCAATACTAATCTTTACTGATTTAGCAATTTCTAATTCTTTGTCTTGTTAAATCTATTTAAATAATGGGGTATTTCATTCCTACTATTAGCTATATTTGCTATAGATGGTTGTTCTCTGGTAAATATAATTTAATATGTTTGTCGAATTTTTTTTTAATATAAAAATAATAATTTTTAGTTTTTTTATGGTTTTAATATGCTATGTCAAAAAAATAAAAATAAAAAATTTATTTTTTTAATTAAAAAATACTTCAAAAAACATCTTATTAATAAACTAATACTTAATTGTCGATCTTGTTAGTTTAATCAAAATATGCAAGTTATTTTAAATATTTATATTAATAAAAAAATAAAATAAAATTCTAGTTTCATAAATACCAACCTGCATTCTCGAAGTCCACTGTAACTGCTCCTTTGCCCCCCTGCCTGGCTCAAGGTCCACCGCCGATCGAGTCCCATCTCAAGCCCTCACCATAGTACTGACCATTAATTTCACCATCATCGGATGGGGAATTAATGAGGATGGCATCGGACAACTTCATCAAAATTTGAGGTCTAGTCTATTCTATAAATTTTATTAGATTCTGAGATTAGGGTTCCTTGATGGCAGTTGCTTTCTCTGTATTTTTATATATGTGGAGAAGTAATAAATAAGGGAAAAAATTTATGAAGATTATAAGTCATTAGAGGTCGATATTATTGTCAAAGCCAATGCTGGATTACATTTATGTAATGGTATTAGTTCATTCTTGAATTTTTTTTATTGTATTTTCATAATATTTCTTTCGTGCGCTACATGTAATTAAGTCCTTAAAACACAAAGAAATGGGATAATTAAGAGAAGGTAGACTTTCACGAGTGAAATTTTATAAACAATTTTTTATTTATTTATGTAAGGAATTTAATCAAATAAATCTCATATGTATGAGAACCTGCTGATGTATAAATTAATAAAACATGTTGTGAGGTCTTCGAGTACATATAAATTTTGAGATTTGCGTAGACATCATATGAAGTTAATTGGATGTTTAACTACTGAATTAAATGAGACATTGTCAAAGGATTGCCAGGACCAAAATGACAAGATCGAGTTCTAAATCAATTTTTCTATGAGAAGTTTTGACCCAAGAAAAGTAGATGGTGCCTATTAAAAAATTAGCTAGCTGCATGCTTTCAAGGTAATAAATATATGATATTGGCAAGGAATTGTGAGCAAATTAAGAAAAGTTTTTATATATAAAATGAATCCATAATTTAAATTATGTTAGATTTTTGGATTGGACTTGGTGCCAATTATACTGTATGCTATCTTACCTACACAAATCTAATACAAGCACGATTATTTTTAATTTGATTTAATTTTTATTAAAAAATAATTAAATTAAATTTTTTAAAAAAGTTCAAATTAATTTAAACTACTCAGTTTTAATTCAATTAATTTCAGTTTTTTAGAATAACAACTTATTCGAATTGGCTGGCTCAGTTTTGATTTTTTTTTTTGAATTGGTTTTTTTGTTTTGATTTTATTTTTCCAATTTAACTTGATTTTTTTAAGTTTTGATTTGGTTTTTTCGATTTCAAACTTGTAAAACCGAATCAAACTAGTTAATTTTTTTAAAATTTTAGTTGGTTTAATCAAATTTTTTTTAAAATTCAGGTTTTAAAATTATTATTTTTTTATTTTTTCAATTTAATCAGTTTTTTTATTTTTTTTCTCACCAGGTCCAATATAAATGCGTAAGTTGATGCTTTTCCCCTTATTTAGAGACCTCCCTAATAAATTGGGTATTGGAATTGATGGCTACGAGTGGCAATTATGATTGAACTCCCATAACCTTGTTTCCTTCTTCATAGTTAAGCAAAAAGAGTCGAGCTCCAAGCTTTGGATAATATTACACTCGAATTACCATATACTTTCATTAGAGGGGGAAATCTGTGTGTTCCCATTCAAGATTTCAGGTTCGTTTGTTGCCAGGTGCAAACAATCCTGTGGAGTCATTAAACCTGGGCAAAGTTCATGAATTAACATTTAACATCTTAGTTTGACAGTTTGGCGTGAATTTTTATCTTTATAGCTTGGAAACTTATACTTTGCATCCAATTAACATTTGAATTTTATATAGTTTAATCTCTAAATAACACTTTGTCTTTATAGTTAAAAAAAATTACATTTTATATCATATAGTTTCCCCAAAAGATAAAATGTAATTCATACCAAATTATAGCATATTAAATGTAATTTCCCCAAAAGCTTTCTGCAGCATGCCCATAACGAGAACTGGGTTCCCTTTCTTTTTGAAGTCAAAATATTAACCTGTCTGAGAAGCTTTTGGTTACAAATTATTTGTTGCGTGATGCTGAAGGGAAGAAAAAGATATGCTCAAGGGGCCTGAAATGTTTAGTTAGGATGCCCTCGTACTGGCGGAAAGGAGCTCACTTCTTTTTAACCTTGCATGTTACGTGGTTTTTTAATCCAGTCAAAGGCATGCATGAAGATAGTGAATGGTAAAAGTTAGCCATGATTGTGAAGTTTGTCGAAATCCTTTCTTCTTGCCATCACTCTCCTAAGAACTTTAACATTCCAGTTTCATTAAACTTCAATTTTTTGTTAATTTTCAGTTTCTTGGAGTGTGGTTTAATTATGATCACGCCAGTAGCCTTGTTATGCCCTAGATCTTTCTTATTTCAAAGTCCGATTCTGCATTTTGTAACCCAAAAAATGAAAAAAAAAGTCTCAAAATCTCGATTAATCTTGAGCCATTAAGTTTGTGTCCATGTCGATTTTTCTTTGCCTTTTTTTTTTGGATTGAAGTTCAATTAATTAAAAATTAATTTTTTATTTAAAATTACTTTTTATATCTTTGCATCATTTTAAATTGCCGTAAAAAATATTTTAAAAAATAACTGTTAAAACACTATGAGATAATCTGGTATATTATTAAATTCATATTTTTTTATATAAATTTAAATGCTAAAATAATATATAGAAATTCATTTTCAACGTGGGGGTATTTATTACTTCTTCTTCTTCTGTTTTTTTTGTTATAGATTCATACCATCTGCCATATTTCTTACAAGTATAAATTTTTAGTGCATATCTATTCTTCAATCCATGGGGTAGATTATGAACCTCCTTGCGCAGCTTCCCTCTTAATTGCTTTTTCTAAGCCGTCTTTAGCACAGCTTAAATCTCTTTCTGCGTTCAAATTTAGATAGGCATTTGATATGGAATTCAGAACTCATGTTAAATTCCACCATCCCAATTCTGTTGAATGTTAGTCCAAGATGACAACACTCGAACTTGAAAACCTCAAGTGGCGGTTGCTTGTCTTTAACAAGATGTTTTTTTTTTAAAAAAAAAAAAACAGTATAGTAAGTTTAAAACTTTTGCAGAATAATACTTTTTAAAAAAGAGTTAGTAAAGTATCATATTTTTATTTGTTGTACTTTTAAAATGAGGCAATTTATTATGTAACTTTATTATTTATTATTGGGCTCAATCAATCGGCCTATATAAATTTATTGATTATTTCACATAAAAAATGAATTTTTTAAATATATTTTATGAATAAAAAAATATATCTTTGTACAATTTATATAATTCAAAACACATTCTAATTTAAATCTTGAATAGCTGTTATTTACACATTATTTATTTTATATTTTTTTAATTGATTAATTTAATTGACTATTATGATTCAGTGGATCAATTTATTTTAAATTTAATTGATATCATAGCTTAAAACATAATATTTAATTTGATGCTATATATTTATTTACTAATTTTTTTATTTTATATATTAATTGTAAAATTTATCTCCCCAATCAAATGTATAAAGAAAAACAAACATAGATACACTTGTAATTGAATATGTAGAGTCATATTTTTATTTTTAGTTGTTTATTTAAGATTTATTGTTGATGTAATATTTATTTTAAATTTTTTGATGGGTTGATTTAACTGACCATTATGAATTAGTCAATTATTTTGTTCTAAATTTAATTAATATCACAATTTAAAATATAATATTTAATTAAATATCTCAATTTAAAAATATAACATTCAAAAGTATGATATTTTATCAAAATTAATAATTTGATGCTATTAATTACCAATTCTTTTATTTTATATATTAATTGTCAAAATTATTTCCCCAATAAAATCTATAAAGAAAAACAAAATACACTTGCAATCGGAATTGTTTAAGAGTAATATTTCTGTTTTTAATTGTTTATTTGGAATTATAGTTGTAGTTATTTTTTAAAATATTTTTTACTCAGAAATATATTAAAATAATATTATTTTATCTTTAAAAAATTATTTTTAATATTAAAATATTAAAATGATCTAAAAAATTAAAAAAAAATTGAAGTAAAGAAAAAATAAAAAATTAAATGTTTTAAAAAATATTTTTAATATGCAAAAACAAACAAAACTTAGGTATTTTAAAAGGATTTTTTTGGCTTGAAATTAATGGTTTATAATGGTTTTGATATGTTATATTTTAAATAAAAAATTTAAAAATTTTATTTCAATATTTTTTTTAAAAAAAATTAACAATTTCAAACGTAACCATATTAATAAACTGAAAATTCAATTTCAACTGCCACAACAACCATTTCCCCATTTATAACACCAAAAGAGTTAAGGAGCAGACAAAGCTATCCAAATTCCAAAGCTTTCTGTCTTCTCTCCTCCTCCCTCTAAGCCCAGTTACCTCTCTGTAAAGAAAAGATAGCCCGCATCTCCTTCTCTAATCTCTCCTTCTCGAGTCCTTGAATTACCAAAGTCTCTAAGCAGTCCATCAAGGTCGATCTAGCTTTGATTTTTTCTTTTCTTTTCTTTCTTTTGTTTTTTTTTTCCTAGTTAGAAAGCCTTAAGGAGCGCCTTACCTTTTGGTAACACACCATAAGCTGTCAGGTATCAAGCATCAGTTTCTCTGCTTTTCTCTTTCTCGTGAGCGAAGTAATGATAATGAAACTGGAGCTCACGAGCTAAAATATTGAACTTGAAAGAAAGGAAAGAAAATGGTTGCTCATGATGGTGGCTATAATGTCTGGCCACCAACAGAATCTCCATTGTTGAATGCGCAAAGAGAGGATCAACTCTGGAGACATTTTGACAATTCAGTTAATGCTGTGTCTTTTGGGTTTGTAGCTACTGCCATTCTCATTTCAATGTTCTTGGTTATGGCCATCTTTGAAAGGTTTCTTGGACCCACTTCAGGTAGAGGTGGCCATGGTGATCTTGAGTCTCAAACGAGGTTCAATTCTAAGTTTGGACACCCTTCACCAAAAGTGAGTGATACCCTTTTGTCCTTTATGCTTGCATTTTATTTTCTTTGCTCAAGAATTTCTTATTTGATTGGATAATGTGTGGTTTTCTTTAGCCTTCTGAAGGGTAAAAGATCTCAGTTTTTTGAGGGAAATGTTACATTTTTTTGCAAGTTTTTGAAGGGAAATTTTGTGACTTTCTTTCTTTCTTTTCTTCTTCGTTTTTTTTCTGGGACAGTTTGGATGGTTATATTGATTTTTGCAAACAGTGATGATTGTAGGTCTGTCTTAATGTTTTGTTGCAGAATTGGTTTCGTTTCATAATTTTACGTGTTCTTATTCTCGGTTGATTCATAATTATGTTTTCCAGAGAAGGATTTATTGCACTCAAGAGGATTTATCTTGGTTATTTTTCTTCAAAACATAACAAAGGAATCTGGCCATTAAAATAAGCTTCTAGCCTTAATCACCAACTCCTCTTGGTTTTTTCTTCTAATTTCCATCTGGATCTCATTACTTGTTTATATTTCCTTAAACATTTTCACCTGCTTTATTTGTTTCACTGGCTCTTCTGTTTTTTGTCATCACCAAATGTCCCCTTGAAACTTATAAACAAAGATCTCTCCTTACACTAGCCATGTAATCATGTTAAACCGATTCTGATTAACCACCTGTATCCCTTCTCCTCATCTCCCAGGACTGGCCATAGCCTGAATGTGTATCATGATGTTTCCACATAAGCAAGTTTTAGCTGTCCTTGAATGAGTTACTGTCTGATGTCTAAATGGATTTAACCACTGGTTTTTGGTTTTACTATCAAAGTGATCAGAGTCCGATTCGAATGCAAGATTTACTAGCTCTGTAAGCATGCACTTTGCAGAAGTCATAAAACTGAAGCTGATAAAATACATTATTTTCCCCATCTGCATTTTCATTCTTTAGTTAAAAATTCATTTAGGAATTGTCCTGTCCTCTAATTTTGATTGATGGGGCAATGGCCCATCCAAGAAGTTGTCTATTGAATGAATGGTTGGCCCCAAACCAATGAGTTAAAAGAGTAGAGATGTACTTGTTGTTTAAACCCACCATTGTACGTTAGTACATGTTGGTTACGAGCCTCTATAGTACTGATCTTTATGCCGTCCCGCATGTCCAGAGCTTATGGTCGTTGACAGGTTTTCTGTGGACACATCCTTAGTTTAATTATCATCTTCTTATTAATTTTCAAATCTATCTGTGTCCTACTAGCTATTTTAGGTCACAAAAGTGTCCTGCTAGCTTTAAACAACGTAGCTATGTGCTGTTATGAAGGGAGATAAACCATCTGAGGTTTAAGATTTTTTTTCCTGTAGTATCCTAGGAGGGGTCCTGCTTGATGCATCACTTCTCTGGTCTACCATGTGCCATACCTTTAAAGAAACACCCAAGGCCCACTTGTAGATCCAACCTTATTGTTCAATCTTAGGCCTTATGTGGGACCTAAGAAAAGAAGTGATTTCGACTTTATGAAGTGATACAAATGCTAACAATCCAATGTTTGTGAAACTGTGCATTTTTAAAGCTTCATCTAAAGTTATCAGATGATGAGAATCCTAATCAGTTGATCACTTTGATTATTCTCAGCTTGTAAGAGTGCTCGTGGGAGCTTTTCTGTGATAGGTCTAAATCAGTTTACTTATTGTGATATAGTGCTTAAGGACCCATATAGGCACTTCGTATCAACTTAGACAAGGTGGTCTTTTAAGTGTTTTCAGATTATCAGTTGGGGGACTGCATTTATTTTCAGGGTCCAGGGTTGGAAGATATTGTTTTGTGGGTCAGATGACTCTCGTTAAACTCAATTGGCTCCACATCAACATACTGGATCTTTGAGTTGACGTGATATGCAGTAGCTTAAGTTGTAAAACCTGATAGAAATTAGGTGAAGCTCAAGGAAAAAGCATTGAGAAAAGGGCCACCGGAGCATGAGGCATGTTTTCAAATGTGTTTTGAGATCACATAAAAAATATGTAATTTAGAGTTCAAATTGGTATCTTCCTAGATTAGCAATGTACAGATTACATCAGCTACAGGCCTTAATCATGTAGTTGAGACATTAAATGTATTTCTGCACTAAGAAACGAGTCCCGTGCACATGTTTGTCACTCAGTAACAAAATCCAGCTGTTAAGTGGATACGAGTCATAAATGCCTTGCATCTGCTAGCATTGCTGTACTGTAGGCCATCCTTATATAGAATTGTTTGCCCTCGGCGTGCACAAATTAAATGGGCCATCTTATAAAAAATGAGCAATAGTCAAATGCACATGTTCGTTGTTGGGATAATGTTGTTAGTTCGTACCTTATCCAATAAACTACGAACATGGAAAATAAACTGAGAGTCTGTAGTAATCAAACACTAGCATGTGCATGGATTTTCTGAACATTTAATCTGTTTGTGTCATGTTTTGCTTGTCTTATTAATTTTATTTATTGCTTCAACCATCCAGAACCGTATGATCCCAAGTGATTTTGTTCTGTTTCATGCCGTGTTGCAAAATCAAGTATAATTAATGAGGTTGCTGAACCACCAAATTATGGATGGAACCCGTCTACACTGCATGAATGGAAACTATGCTTGATGGTAACACAGACAACCACTGCTAGGAGAGGAATGCTGATTTTGTTGAAACTCCATTATACGTCCATATACTAGCTTATGACTTGTGATACACTTACAATTACCCTGGATTAATCTAATTTACTGAACTGCAAAGTCCTTTCCAAATGCAGTTTGTTTGTTTTTCGCAAGTTTTGAGAGGTTGATGGAATTTGACATCCATTCATTTTGAATTTGTTCAGATGACTGTATATGCAAATGGAGTTTCTGTGTTGATGCCTGGAGATAACATTCCCACCTTCATAGCGGTTCCAGCACCAGTGCCTTGTCCTCCCGAACGCCCCTTCTACCCTCACAATCAACAACATATCAATCAATTACCGAATCCCACTGCCAACCCTGACACAAACTCAAGCTCGAGTTCGATCTCAACACAACAAAACTAGACATGAAAATGCCATCGTAAAACCCAACACATTCGATCACAAACTTGGCAAAAGTTCGATGGCTCAGAGACCATCCTTCTGGAGTGAAGGCTTCTCTTTATGTCATGTATGTTTGACATTAGATTTTGAATGAGTTCGCAGCATTGGCATGTACTCATTTTCGAATCAGCAGAGAAGCTTCCATCCCCAGTTTCATCTTACTTTATATTAGTATGTGAAAGTTTTCTAGGTGGGATTGGATCCCCGAAGATGGATTGTTTTTCCTGTCAAAAGGATCGTTGCACTTGTAAAAAAGAAATATTGATGAATGTAATTGTTCTTTAGTACAAAAGAAGTATAAGGGCCTTACCTTGTACATGTTAAAGGATTCAGTTTTAAGAAGATGATTCAAAGCTGATGCAATGGCAAGATCATTAATGACTTGAGGGAAACCTTGTCTCTTCTTCGTACTTATGAAGACCGATCACCGATCTGGGAATTGACATGATTCAAGACTCCGCCTGCGTTGTCTTGGCGGGAATAGGAAACCCACCAGGCTATAAACCCTAGATAATGATGCGGAGATCATATAACTTTGTCAGATAGATGTGACTTGTGCTTTTAGATGTTCCAGTGATGGAAACCATTTCCTGCACTCGTAGCAGAGGATGTCTTGTTCTCTCCGAACGAGGTTGTAGGCTCGCTGGGGCGTGCAAAAGTTTTTATTTAGGCAATGGATGACTTCTCATAAGCAAGGCCAGGCTCCTGGGGTCAGATACTAGACGTTAATTTATTCATTTATTTATTATTATTATTACTATTTTGAGGGGGAGGGGGGTGCCCTCCAAAACAATTTAACAGATATACTTGCAATTTAGTTTTGAAATGATTTTTCAATATTGTTATAATTTTTCATTTGAATTTTAATATTTTTCAATTAGTATTTATTTGATATGAAAATAGTTATGCTAATAATAAATTTTTCATGAAAATTCAATTCAAATTGTTTTTCTTATTAAATTTTTTTTAAGAGATCTTAAACATTATTTTATTATATTTATTATCTTTTTAACTTTCAATAACCCATAAAATATGAAATATTATTTATATTTTTTTTTGTTAACATCCTTTAACAATTATACACACACACACACACAATAAATCCCTGTGTATTAATGTATGGTTCTCCATTTTAAAAGCATCTATTTAATTAAATAAATGCATTAATTTTTAATTTACTAATTTAAAAAAAATGTGTTGCAGAAGCCAGCATATTTTTCTATGTTGAAAAGGAACTTATCCGACAAGCAGAGATTGGATAGACAGTGGCAACAGAGGATGAATGCAAGAATAAGGTGTTCATTCCTTCCTGCGCACTTGAGATTATCCGATCTACAAATTGATCTAAAAAAGGATTAGGGTCATTAAGTTATAGGATCTATCCGCAAATCATCCACTATTTTCATTAATTATTTTTGAAAAAAATCTTTGTATGACCCACACAAGTTTGAATTGGTTTTAGTCGAGCTAATCTCCTGTGTGTTTCAGAATATAATTGCTTCCTATTATCTTTTAAAAATTATTTTTAATATTAGTATATTAAAATAATTTAAAAATAGTAAAAAATTAATTTAAAATAAAAATTTTTAAATTTTTAAAAATAAAAATTAAACCATATTCCCAAAAAAATTCCAATACTTCACGGATTCAACCAGATTTTCAATATCAATATTTTATCTGCTGCAATAAAAAAATTAATCTGAACTAAATTTCAAATTCCTTTTTTTAAGTCCCCAAACAGACTTGAAAGCCCAGCTAAAAGTGTGATGTTTTTGGGCCAAGATCTCGTCCTATCTCAACTTTACGGTAAGCTCATTTCAACAATACTTTCAGTGTTATGGCGGGCTCGGAAAGCAACATAAAGCCCATCACAATAAATCCTCATTAGATGGGCCCTTACCTTATGGGCCTGTCTCCTAGATCAGAAGATCAATGGGCATTGAAAAAGCAGGGTGACGTTTGATTTTAATGCATGAGCGTGTCGATGTTAGAACTTAGAAGCAAGGGGTCAATGCATTTATAATGTATCCATGGATTGATATAAGATACGTGCAAGTATGTTTTTTTTTAATATTTTTATACTATTTTAATGTATTAAAATCAGAAATAATTTTAAAAAAATAAAAAAAATATACATTATTATTTTAATATATTTTCAAGAAAAAAAAAACACCATTATAATACTCTCGTACAAATCTCACCTCCCTAACCCAACGGATCTCTCGAATGACCAAGCAGAACAAGAGAGATAAATGTAGTGAAACGATTCTCCTCGATCCACACCCTCCACTCTACAACGAGTAACATGCTCAAAATTTAGCTAGATCGGATTTCAATTTACCATGCGGTCTTGCCACTGGAAATAGCCCGTTTCTTGCTTTGCCCCACCTCACTCTCTTTTTCTCTCAGTCTTTTTCTAGAGACAGGCCAAAAGTGGCTTTTACACCAAAGTCACACAGTGATTTCAAGGATTGATAAAGCTAGCCTTTCTTTGGTTCTCATTTTAATTTTTAATTTTCAGCCTTGAGCCAGAGGGACCTTTCTTTAATGTGAAGTGCGATAGTGATTTGTACCATGTCTGGAAGTTCATTTTAACCTGGTTTTTAATTAAAATTATTTTTTTTTAATGTTTTCAAGATTATTTTGATATTAAAATTAAATTTTTTCAAAAAGAATATTATTTTAGTATTTTTTAAATAAAAACACTACCGTTTTTATTAAAAAAAACCCTTTAAAAGTAAGTAGAGAACCAAGAGGAACAGTCCAAAATAACCGATACATTTGGCCATTGCTTGCTTTCTGCAAAAAAGCCACCACCAAACGCCATTAACGGCATAATATTAAAAACTTGGACCAGTACTGATGATGCTGTCCGTATCCTCTGAATCCTCAAACGGCTAGAAAAGGTGGGGTTCCCCTCCTCCTTCCCACCTTAAAATTTCAATTTCTCTCATGCAAGACAATTTCATGGCTGCCTTGTGTTTTCCAGCGGTTGTTTCTTCCCACTCCCCCACGCTTCCACTGGAGAGACAAAGTTACATCGTATTTAATGAAAATGCAGCACGCATGTATGTACAAATTTTAAATCAGTGCAAATCTCCCTCTTTTTGTGACACTTATTGCGTTCTATGAATAATACAATGAACACTCTGCTAAAATTTCTAAAAAATAATATATATATATATATATATATGAATTTATATATAGTATATTTTGAGTTTATAAGTCAAAGAATGTTACATAGGGTATTAAACTTACTTTTTTAACTCGTCCTGTTTTCTTCTTTAAATTCTTTCGACTCCACCACACATAACCACCATAGGCTGTCATTCCTTATAACTGGCAGTTATTAATTTATTATTTAAAAATAAATTTTTTATATTTTTTAATCATTTTAACATGCTAATATAAAAAAAATAAAAAAAATATTAGTTTAATATACTTTCAAGAAAAAAAATTTAAAAAAATAATATAAACTCACCTCATTTTTAAATTTGAATCAGAGACAGAGATTCATAATTGAATCTAAGTTTATAATCTCAAGCTACGTTGGGCATTATTTATGGTGCTTGTAACTTGTATGAACACACAAATATTGCGAGACAAAAGCATTCATAATTTTTTTCTTACAATCAACCCTTTTTTAAGGTGAAATGAATGGCGGGAGGAGATGCATATAACAATAAATGTTTTATAGTGAATGTGGCTCGACTTGTGAAGGGCTGCAGTGAATAATTTCATGCCATGAATTCACGACGCCGCTCCACCCTCCTTGCAAACCAACGAAGGCTTTTATGGGACTCGAATATGTTTTCTGCCAAGAAAACAGAAACTACTACTTCTGGCTCGCTCAACGAAGGAGATGGAGAACCCATTTTCACAGTAAATGAAATTATCTAGTTGGATAAATTACTTCAAGAGCTTCTTTGCTAGTGAAATTCATGTCTAGTCGAGTACTGTTTGGAATTGAGATGGGAATCTTTTTTCTTAATTGATTCTCATTGCCAAAAACGTATTTGAGAGTGCAGTTGAATGTGTGTTTTTGAAACTTTATTTTAAAAAAAAAAATCAGTTTTTTATTTGTTTTATTTTGATGTAATAATGTTAAAAAATTAAAAAATTATTTAAAAAATTAAAAAAAAAAAAGAAGCAATCTTTACTACGCAAACTTACACCTTTTGTTTTCACTATTTAAAAATATTTTATTTATTTTTTATATTTTAAAATTATTATGATAGGTTAATATTCAGGAATGTAAGAAATGTGAGGTGTTTTTATCGGAAAGTTCATATACTTATGTAAAGGGAAAGGGCCCATCTGTGTTCTAAAAACAAAGGTGAACTCAAGAAGCAGAAAGCAATCTGGTTTGACAATTAACAAGCAAAGTAATCTCATTAAATCTTTTCAGTCTTTTCTACATTATAAGAGAGAAAATCAGATGCTTCGGTAGGCAAATCTTTTGCATGACAGGCAAGCAAATAGACTAATCATAAGGACAGAGAACTTGGCAAACAAGGCAAGAAAGGGGATCAATGGTCAATTCAATGGCTTTGCATATCTGAGTAGCCCAACACAATATCTCCTCATTTGTCCGCGTCTCCATACTGACCATTACTATAATTCACTAAAAACAGAAGAAAACCAGAAAAATTAAAAAAAAATGGTCACAAAAAGTGAGCCAAGTAATCAGTAAACACTAGCCCCGGCTGGAATATTGCACCGGAATATCCGCCGTTTAAAGAAAGATAAAGCACTCAAGTGACACTAGAGGGTTTTCTAGTGACTCGTTTTGAGTCCCATTATCATCACTATTATTAGTGCTTGGCCACTTGGCCTCCATGCCAATATCCTTGTTACCACTACTACCGCCACCCTCATTGGGATCCTTCCTGACCGGGCCTGGGGACCGGTTTGTCCTTCTAGTGGACGGGCTCCGACCCATTAAAGATCTATTTGTAGCCGGTGACCTGGACCTTCTCGCTGACCCTTCACCCGGGTCTCTCCTGTTCCGGTCGGGTCTCAAAACCCTCCTAACTCCCACTTGGCCGGAACCCGTTTCCCGGCCCTGAACCAACCTCACTGGCCCACCTTTCATTGCACCATTTCTCTTGCTTGGTGACTGTTCTGTTGTTCTCCGGGTGGGTGACCTGCCCACGACCCGGTCCTTTCTTGGACCCAATTCACCTGAAACCCGGTTTCTTGGTGGCAATGGAGATCTAGACACTCTTTGCTTAACCTCATTCTCATCATCATAATAGTCTCTTCTGTCATTGTTGTTCGTTGTTGTTGTTGAGATGCTTTCACTGTAGCTCAAGCTGCAAACTTCAGATTCATCTTGTTCAAAGATCTGAACTTGATGATGAACTTCTTCTTCTGTGATTTTCTCATGGTTCTGGAACTTGTTCTCTTGAATCTTGATCTCATCGAGAAATGCCGGGTCAATGTGGATTCTTTCCTTCTTGGGGACTTCTTGTTGTTGCAGGTCAGTTTCCTGGTGTAGATTCTTGATGGGATTCTGTGGTGGTTTGGGAATTTCAGAGAGGACTTCTTTTACAGTTTCTTCTTGGTAAAGAGAAGGAGGTGGCGACTTAGTTTGCTTCAAAGATTCAGATCCTACTTGAGAATGTTGCTGTTTTTTCAGCTTTGAAGGTTCAGTGGTGGTGCTAACACAACAACCCATTATAGATAAATTCAATAAGTGATGGAAAGATTCACATATTGTTGGGACTGGTTCAAGAATTGATCGTTGGTGGGCTTTGGCTTTCCGATGGAACCACCGCAAGCTAGAACATGGTATCAAGCGAAATGGTTTTGGACAAGAGGGGACAAAGACAGACGAGGGGAGACCTTGGAGGCAGTTAAAGGAGTGTGAATGTGTGTAATAAGAATCCCCTGCGAAGGTGTAGAATGGTCAATGCAATCTAATCTAGCAATAATATTTTCTTGGAAGATCCTTTGGACAGCTGGGACCAGTTTCATACCGGTGTTTGTATGTCTGCGGTAAAGGTTATTTTTGTAAAGTAATTTTTATTTAAAAAATTGTATTAAATTAATATTTTTTATTTTAAAAAATTTATTTTTTATCTTAATATGTTAAAATAATTTTTAAAAAATAATTTAAAATAAAAAAATTCAAAATCTGTAAAAACTCTAATTAAAATGCTATCTCATTCACACACTTAGTCATAATATTTTCTTAAAATTTCTCTCTTTTTTGGTAACCTTTTGGATTGTTATGTAAATCCCCAACTTATGTAGTGGCTAATAAATTAGTTATCAAACTTTTAAATTTGTTGATCCAATCACAGCTCTATGATTTAGCATGATGTTGAAACTCCCATCATCTAATATTTATAGCAATTTTTTAAAAATTATTTTTTATTTAAAAATATATTAAAATAATATACTTTTTATTTTTTAAAATTTATTTTTGATATTAGCACATCAAAACAATCTAGAAACATAAAAAAAAGAATATCAAAACAATTTAGAAACATAAAAAAAAGAATTTGAAGGAAATATCAAAATGAATTTTAAAAAATTATTATTTTTTAAAAACACTTTTAAAATCTAAAAACAAGCAATTTCTTAGATACTTTCAAACCATAAATTACTTACGGGTATAAAACTCTCAAATCCTATGTTAAAATCAAACTTACTGGACTTGTCTTTTAATGTTAAATACATGATTTTTGTCCCCCCTGTAAGAGTCTTAATCAAACTAAAAATAAAATTAAATCCTGATCACAAATTGATTAAGATTTAAATACACTGCAAAATGTATAAAAAAAATTCTCTCACAAGTTCGAATCCTCCCTTTTCCTTCCGTGGATGTAACTACGCTTTGATAAATGACCATATAGTTAATGCATTTAAAGTGTCATATAGTATTGATATTCTAGCTAATTACACAACTTTGCAAGCTCCTAATTCAAAGACTGAGGATAGATTTATAGCTTTTTTTATTTTTTTATATGTGCCTTGCCATTCAAATTTTTAACGTGCGGCGGATAATATGTTTCTCATTGTTGGGGTATGGAAGTTTTGTTTTCTTGCAACCGTCACCGCATGTGAAGGTACATGACAAATAAAACATGGGCGGTGTATCATGGCCATGTGCATGTAAGGTAGTCAATGATCAACGGTGAACAGCCATTTTTGACTCTTTGGATTACTTGGAAGCTCCATTACTTGGTATTGTAGAATTTTAATATATTGATATAAAAAATTTATTTTAATATATTTTTTAATAAAAAAATATTTTGCATTATTATCTTAAACCCACAAAAATAAAAAGAGTGTGGTAATGTTTTAAAAGGGATTTTGGACGACAATAGCGAATCATGATATTTGATTATGATGACGTTTAAAAATTGAAGGGTTCTCTATAACATTTTTTAAAAAAATATGGTATTTTTAAAGTAGTGATAAATTAAGGAATGAAAAGCTATATATATATATATATATATATATATAGTTTAAAAGACTTGGCATTGATGACGGAAGAGAAGAATCTTGTTGTTTGATCGTGTTGAGGCTGTCCGCAAAACAAAGCTTGAGGAGAAAAATATATAATATTTTTTAACGAATGAGAAGACTGCTTAGGTAAGAGTTCGATAGTTTTATATAAACACGTGAATGTGTTTATCTAATGGTAACATGATGGATGTATTTTCTTCTATAAACATTGTTCTCGTTTTATATATATATATATAGTTGATGAGGATAGCAGAATTAGTTTTTTATTGTTAATTGTTGTTTTTAATCAAATTCAAAAAATTATATATTATTTCAATAAAATAATCGAGAATTATATGTTTAAATAATAATAAATTTATTAATTATAATTAAGAATTAGATATAAAAAATTGAGATAAAAATGTTTTTTCTTATATAAAAAAACTAATATTTGTTTTATTTTGAAATTAAATCCTAAATTTTTTAATTCATATAAATAAATTAAATTAAATTTTTATTGTCAAATCAAACATTAATTGAATGTTAAAAATTACTCTTAAAATTTCAGTAGTTTTATATAAATCCAATTGAAACAAGAAATCAAATTAAATTTAATTCCAAATTAAATTAATATGAAACAATTAAACTATGAATAAAAAAATTAAAGTGATAAAGAAATTAAGAATAGGAAAATATCGTGGGTAAACCAATAATGAATTATGTATTTTTTTCTATGTTGTATTTTTATCTTTTTTAATTTTTATTTTATTTCATGGTCTTCATGATTCAAAATATCATTTCATGTTTTGTACAATCGGGTATTAATTTTTATAAAAGTGCATTACAATTATTAAATGGAAAGTAAAAGGATCCGATAAAAAAAAACACATATGAAAAATAAAAAATTAAAATTTGTTAAATGAAAAGCAAAAGAACACCATTAAAAATCAAGACTTGAATGGCAAATGAAGAAGAAGTTGAGATGGTTTATTATCCATATTTTTTCTTTCTTTTAATTGCAGCTTAATTATTTTTATTTGCATTTACCTGTGTTGTTACAAATTTTCCAAATGCAGATTCTATACGTGAAATTAACTAGATTCAAGTTTAAACAGACGAGATTATATGAATAGTTATATAAAGTTCATATCCTTGCCAACTACTTTGAGGTTGCCATATTTGAAGATTTATTGCTGTTGTTGAGACAAGCAGGATGTCTTTGTTCATTCAAATTCCCCTTTAATTAAGTTGGATCACGTGAAAACTCAAAGGATCTAATAAAAAGAATTAATCTTAGAAGGAAAAAAAAAAAAAACTAAATGAATCAAGCCTTGAACCTATAAAGATCCGGTCTATATCGATCCTATCGATGTTTAAATGCTCGCGGGGCTGGTTGTCAACGGTACATGAATTCAGCACGTGTAAGAATTAATTAAAATAAAATTGCAAATATTTGATGATTTCAGTTGTTTAGCTATTCACTAGTCACATGCTGCTGCGGATTGATTTGTTTATATATATACAAAGAAAGTGTTAGATTGTTTTATAAAATTATACATAAAATTTTGTGTTTATCACGATATATTATCTAAAAATAATATTTATAATATTAATTAAATTTACATAATTTAAGTTCAAATAAGTATAGCTATAATACTAAACCTAATAGCTTTGGTTATGGTTTGATTATAAAATCATGACCTAAAACTTTAATAATTAAATAAATTAATAAAAAAATCAATATAAAAAAACTAATTTTTTTAATTAACTAGGTTAATCTTTCAAATCATGTTAACCATTCAAATATGTGATTCGTATCATGAAAGTTTGATAATTAAATAAAAAAAATTGACGAATTAACTGGGTTAAATTATCAAACTAAGTTAATCCATCAAGCCACGAATATCTGTCGTAAAAATATGATAATCAAATAAAAAAATACAGAGAATAAAACCACTATAATAATTTTTGTATAGCTTTTTTTAAAGGTATTTTAATTAAAAGTCACTATAAAAAATAATTTAAATGATTTTTTAATTTTTTTCATATTTCTTGGATAATATTATAGGTTTTTATGGGAATTTTAATATTTACTTTTCATTTATTTTCCATCAATCATGTAAAAAATACTTAGATATTATTTAAATGTTTTTTAAAAGTTGTTTTTGAGATAATTTTAATTTTAAAAAGTGCATGCAACAAAAAAAAAACATACTTTCTTTAAAATAATGAAGATATGCATTAATGACGAGATGGGGTTTTAATTGAATAAATATATTTTTCCTCAATAATTTTGCACATTATCTTTTCTGCAATAATATTTTTATTATTTTATCACGTAAAAGAATAAATTCTGAAAAGTAAAGTTATTAAACTAGATTATAATTACGACTAAGTCATAGTTGAATCAGTTAGATTAGTTTAATCCAAATTTATTTAAAATATTGTTGTTCTAGTAATTTTTATATAAAACAATAAAATTAATATTATTTTTAATTTTCTGTGAAAAAATAAATTGAATTCTGACTAGATTGATTGAATTCAAGTGTATTTATTAGGTCAATAAGACCACACTATATCAATTATCATCCAACTGTCATCCAGTTTGTTTTAAAACCTGAATTAATATAGAGGTGAGATTTACATGCTACCAAGTTGACCTAGCGAGTTTGGTAATAAAAAATATAAATGATATTATTGTTTTTTCAAAGTACTCATATATAGTTAAGATAAAAGTAATTCAACATATCCAGCGTGATGTTGATGCAGGAGCATTGAATCAAGAACTCTTGAAGTAAGGAACCAACTTTACAGTTGCTATCTTCTACAGTTCAGTCAAAAGCTTCATTTAAAAATCCAATTCTTTCATTTAGTTTATCTAAATGTTATGCAGACTTCTGCATTTTCATTTAACCTTCAATTGGAAGTTGTTCCCAGCACTATTATTTAAGTCAATCTTATCTTGTATCCAGGCGATGATTTATTGAATATTGATCGTGGGATTCCATAGGGTGTGAGGGGTGCTTCTCGTCTTGTTCAAGATGTGATTTTAATATGTATATTTATTTATTAACTCAATCTCTAGTTAGTGTTGATATTTTGTAATATATATATATAATTTTTAATTTAATTTACTGAAATCAAATATTTAATTTTTTATTTATAATTAATAACAGATAAGCATTTACAATGATTATATTTATGTATTTCTTTCATTGAAAAAAATTGATCAGGTCAATGGAGCGAGGGCACAAACCAGTGAACTTCTGTTACTCTTCCTTTTACAACCTTATTTTTTTCACAGTAGAAATATTATTCTTTAAAAAATTATTTTATTTATTTTATGGCATTTTGATATATTAATTTTAAAAAATAAAATAAAAAATATTATTTTAATATATTTTTAAATACAAACTAATTTTAAAAATAATAGCTTAATAAAAACACCATAGTATATCATGCATTAGCACAAATTACATTTAAAATACTTAATTTTAGACTTGAATTTGTCTCGTGACCCATAATATTAATATTATTTTTTAAAAAAATAAAAAAAATATATTATAAATATAAAGAATATTATAATTTTTTTGAATCTAAACATTCAAATAAATTAAATTTAATGACTATATCATATCTAAACAACTTGAGTTTGGTAGCCATAATCTAGGATCGTACTAGACTAAAAAACCTTATATTTGATAGGCATATCACACCTACATTTAGATTCAGAAAACTTGATAGATGTATGTCTAGATCTTGCAATCATATTAAATTTATAATTAGGTTTGATGTTAAATATAATTATCAAATCCAAGATTTTTGAACTAATATTATCATTAAATCTAAAGATTATGGATATAACATGATACTCAAATCCAAAATGTTTGGATTTAAGAATTCATGTAAAATGCATATAACAAATAAGTAAATAATAATAATATATTTTAGTTATAAAAAAAAATATCAAACAATCAACCACTAACAAAAATTATAATATATCTGCACAGGACACATTATATGAAAAAAGCTTATACACACATTGATCTAGATAATAAATGACGAGATTTAGTTATCATGAGACATCTTATGCATCGCCTTAGTTACACTAATTTTATCTACTTGTTAAGATGTGTGAAACAATTACCAAAAACTTCTCAAATAAAAAATTGAAAAAACAATACTACTCTATAATTCTTTTAATTAAATACTATTTCCATATAAATTCTATCATCGCAGTCCAAAATAATACTTTTCTAGAGCTATAGTAAAAACATGCTTGGGTTCGACTCCCACAGTGTGTGAAATCTGCAAGCAATTGAGAGAGATGACATGACACGCACCTAACACCATAAAGGATTGTAATTATGAATCTGAAATTCTTAAAAGCCATACGTTAAGGCATGGTACACAGTACATGCAGAGGGCCTTGCCAGACTGCAGGTGGTTGATTGTCCCTTGCCCGCAAGTCATGGCTACATAAATTTCTAAGCTGAGCCTGTAGTATTGAAGAGATTCCCAATAACATGAATAGATTCATCTGATAATTGCATGCGATGATCAGCATGTGCATGGAATAGGGTTTCTTAAAAATGAACAGTATTATATAGCAAACAGTGAACGTCAACTGGTGGGAAATTGGATCAACTGGCGGGTTACTAAATTAACTTGTAAATTAAGTTAAATTATTTTCAGATCAATTTATATGTGGATTTTGATTTTCTTTCCATTGGGTTTCACATAAGTAATCCTAAAATATCAGAAGTTCATAGCGCCAGCTGACAAGGGCCACTCCAATAATGGAGGGGGGCCATGTATTATTGATGTTAACAGCCGCAAAAGGGATACAATGTTAGCAGGAGTTACATTATTGAGAATCTTATGCAAGAGATCTATGATTGTGAAGGTAAGAAAGAAGCAAACTACGCACATTAAATAAGCTGCAAAATTATGTCTTGTGTGTGTTTATATATATATATATATATATATATATATATATATATATATATATTCATGGTGCCCAGAGCATTAGCACTGAAGAGAAGTAAGACAATAAATGGAGACAATGATAGATTCAGAGTATTTAAGAAAGTTTCTTTGCTCAAGCTACTAGGCTACTGCGCAGGTACATGTGGGAGGAGGGGGTTGAGTGGCTTGATCTGCATCAATCATAATTCATGGACATGAAGCAAGAACCACCGGTCTGTAATTTGACTAGGGGACCATGGCTGCGTTCATCCATGCAATCTAAACTCGGATTCTAAAACCCACATGAAGAGAGATGTTATTTTCACATAAAAAAAATAAAATGCAGCGGTGCTACTGCTTTCGTGACCGATGATGATGTTGCTGCGCAGATTTTGTATCTGTGATTGTGTTTGAGTGAATTTTAGTTTAAAAGATTAAAGTGATGTTTTTTCTAATAATTTTGATTTATTGTTTAAAAAAATATTTAAATGTATTTTAGAGTAAAATATATTTACATCGTGATACTAAATATACACTGCATATCATATAAATCGTATATGGGTTCAAGATATTGTTTGTTTATATGATGAGTTTCACAAACAAATATTGCCTAATTTTAAATATATATTAAATTTATAATATATCCTTTTAGCAAAGATTATTAGCCAATCCATCAGAATCGGTTAGGTGATTTGTACTTTAGAAATATATATATATACCACTTCAAAACTTTAAGATAATTCACAGCATTGGGTTAGGTGAACAGTAAATTCCTTCATACTATATATATTTATATATATAAAGGTAATTCTATATCACACCTACGTGCAGACTAAAACGAGGAAACTTCGAGGGGTAGGAAAATCAATAATCATAACTCCATCAGGTACTTCCATTACTTGGATAATATAATGGATATATAAAGTTTTAAATACTGGTATAATCATAACCATAACACCAGAAAAATAAAAAATTATAACCTAACAATCACTCCTTGTACAACGATTTCGAATAATCATATTCAAACTATCAGACTTTATACTTCCATTTAGATAAACAAAAAATTAACCATTACTTTATTAACTTAATACATTCAAAACTTCATATAAGAAGCTTAAAATATTATTTGGGTTTAGGCTACCAAGCTTGGATATAACAAATAACTTGAATCCTAGATAAACAACTCGAATGTGCTAATCAAGTTAATCACTCAAGAAACATGAGCTTGAGAATGATAGTCCAAACTTAAATTAGCGTATATCCAAAATAGAGACATGCATCTTATTGTAATATATATTAAAAAGCATTAGTGTTTTATTATGATCCAGTTTAGTAAACAGTAAAACATGAATGCTTTGTTTTTTAAAGTTATTTTTTAATTGTTTTTTTTATTTTTTTAGGTTTTTTTCTATTTTTTTGTTTTAATAATTTTTTATTTAATTATCAGACTTTCATCGTATGAATCCTGAGTTTAACAAATTAACCTGATTTGATGAATTAACCCGAATTTTTTTATGTTTTTTTATTAATTTTTTTTATTTAATTTAGTTTATTTTATTAATATTAAATTTAATTTTTTCTATTTAATTATCAAACTTTCATGGCACATATTCTAAGTTTCACGAGTTAGCCTGGTTTCATGGGTTGACCCCTTATTTTTTTGTTTTTTCTTTTAAATTTTTTATTTAATTTAGTTTGTTAATGTTAAATTTTTTTATTTAGTTATCAGACTTTTAATGCACAAATCTCGGGTTTAACGGATTATTCTGGTTCAATGAGAATTTTTTTTTGCTTTTTTTATTTTTAATTAATTTTTTTCGTTTAGTTTAGTTTGTTAATGTTAATTTTTTTTTTATCAGACTTTCATGACATGTATATCAGGTTTGATGAGTTAACCTGATTTCACGGGTTAACCCAGTTAATTATGGGTTAATCCGTTAATTTTTTTTATTTAGTTATCAAATTTTCATGACGCGAATCTCCAGTTTGACGGGTTAACCTGGTTTGAATGGTTAACCCAGTTAATTCATATTTTTTTTCTTCATGTTAATTTTTTAATCAATTTATTTAATTATCACACTTTTATTACACAATCTTACAGTCAGACCCACATCAAAGGCTCTTGGGTTTGGTGTTGCAGTCAAACTTACTTAAACTTGAGTCATGTAAGTTTAATATTATAAATATTATTCTTAGATCACAGTTAAACCCAAGGCTTTTGGGTATATCTTTATAGAAAGACTTAATACTCTTAGATCTTAGCTTTTTTATATATTTTTTATGTTAGAAAAGAAAATTAACTAGTGGTGTAAGTCTTTTTTTATTTTTATTTTTATTTTTATTTTTATTTTTAATCCTTTCACTGTGGACTCCACGGTGCAATCCATGGTAAAAAAGTCAATGCCTTTAGTTTTTTTTTAAAAAAAATTACTTTCTAAATATTAAATTTTTTCTCTTTAATTATCAGACTTTTATGATACGAATCTTAGGTTTGACAAGTTAACCCGATTGATTCATATTTTTTTCATTAGTTTTTTTCTTCCTATTGTTTTTTTCTCTTTGCTTTTTTCTTTTTAATTAATTTATTTAATTATCACTTTTATGACATGACCTTACAGTTAGACCCACATCTAAGACTATTGGATCTGGTATTGCAATCAGATATACTTAAACTTGGGCCATGCAAGTTTAATCTTATTGTTAATGTTATAAATATTACTTTTAGATCAGACGTTATAGTTAAACCCAAGACTTTTGAGTATAACTTTGTAGAAAAACATAACACTTTTAAATCTTAGTTTTTTTTAATTTTTAAATGCAAAGAAAATTAACATGCGACATCACGCAGGTAATGTAACTAGTAGTTTTACTCTAAATATCTCTTCTAATTTTATTTTATTTCTAGAATGTATTTATTTGGTGCTTAACCTGTTTTTTAAAATTGTTTTTTTTAATATAATATTAATGAGTTTTGGATTATTATTGATGATTTTGATGTATTAATATTATATATATATATATATATGTGTGTGTGTGTGTGTGTATTTTAATTATAAAACACTTTTAAATATAATGTAACACATTACGAAACATTTTTTTATCCTTTAATATCAACATATCCTTTACTTTCTCTCTTGTTTTCTGAAAGAAAGGAACCGCCACCCAAAATAAATTCCATATATTAACTAACATCTATGATTGTATTTATACATTCTATAAAATCGAGTGGGTGAAATCAAAGCCCCATTAGTTTTCCTCTGCTGCCTTCTTGTTTCAGCTTTATTTCCAGCTTTGCCTGTCTCCTTTTCTTTTAGAAACAAGATCTCTTGATTTGTTCTGAAAAGGTTCAGATTGATACGAGAAGAATACAATTTTTTGTTTTCCTTTTTCTTTTTTTTAAAAAAAAACTTGCATGGGAAGAGGACGAAGACATGAGTCATTGTACCATTTAACGTTTCAATCTCGCTCGAGGATGGAAGTTGGAGCCCAGCCCATGTTCCGTCGGGCTAGGGGTGCAAAACCATGGCCCACAATGGATACTCTAGATGCATATTGATTCCAGGCCAATTTCATAGCTCAAACCCAACCAACCTATGCATGGCAAAAATATTTTAAAAATAACTTTAAATTTTTTTATTTTTTTATATTATTTTAATATGTTGATATTAAAAATAATTTTAAAATAAAAATAAAAAATAATTTAAAAAAAAATATTACCATACTTTAAATAACCAAATTGAATTAAAGTTAAGTGTGATTTGAATAATAATTCAATGATTCTATTCATAGTTTTGGGTGAAGACCCCATTCATATTAAACCAGACCGGTACGGCAAAAATCCTCAACACTCTATTTTATCCTTAATATTTTCCAGCTATGAGTTGAATAAAGCATGCTTCCTCCAAAGTGTTAATCATGGTTTTGGCTCCATCGCCATGATTGAAAGAGTGGAGGACGTGTTGTGTTGTTGACACCAGTTCTAAGCCTTTCTACTTCTAAACACCTTAATTATTACTGGGGTTTGTCAGCTACTGTGTTAAGAATGAAGGTTTCAACTATTTTTTTATATTAATCCATTAAAATAATTTAAATTTAATTTAAATTTTTTTTAAAATTTTAAAAAATACAAGTTATGCTGCATTTCCAAACAGCCTTGTAATATAATTTTATTAACACAAAACAATTAAATTTCACAATCAAAAACTTGACAATTGGGGACAAGGTAAATATTTTCTTGTTTTTCCTCGACATCATATACTATGGCTCTGACATGCAAGGAGATACATCGGCCACACAAAACATTACAACTCTACATTTCAATTCTACTAAAGTCTAGAGCACGAAAATTATCAGGGGCCGCGACAAATTATTATTTGCGACGAAGAACATTATTATATTTGCATGACAACATGATTACTTGGAACATAAATTATATTCCATCAGTGAGCGTGATGGTCACGCAATTTACATCTTTGTACCTTTTTTTTTTTTGTGATGGAGTAGCTTGGTGGAGAAACTAATTAGGGTTTCACTTTCTTGGGTTAATTATACGGCCACCAACCTTGAGTAACTAAATTATGACAGATTATTGTATTATATGTAACCATCATGTGATTTCGTTATCGTTCTTTGATTATGGGAGCATACCATGAAGAGAGGAGAGAATGTGTGCGAGTCCAAAATTATTTCCTTCTAATGGACATGATCACCTTAGTGCATACATGGTGTTCCCTTGTCACAGCTATTAAATGACGTCGAACTCAATTACGAGAAATACGGGTCAACTGCTTTTATTTTAAATTTATTTTTTAAAAAATTATTGATTTGAGTCTTATAAATTTTAAAATTATTAAAAATTTATATAAATATTAATTTTAAAATTTATAATATTAATCGAGTTATCATAATTAATAAATTAATAAATATAAATAAAAATATTGATGAAATATTTCCATAAAAAATATACCAATGACAATATTTATATACCAAGAGAATTATAGTAAAAAATAAAATGATGAAACAATGATTTTATTAATAGAATTATCGATCGAATAAATTTCATCGATAAATTTCATCGATAAATCTCTCGGCAAGACCGCTAGTAAACTATAAACATTGGTCATGTTGTCAATTACAAAGGGAGTCACCTATGAAATTTTTTGTTTGTATTTTTTGGAGAGCTCTAGAACTGTTCACCTTCCAATTGCACTGTTAATTATTATTTTTTTACAAATAAAATCACCAGCATATTGAAAAGTCATCGGTGTTATTTGGTGGTTTTTTGAAAAATTTAGCTTAAATTAAAATTAAAATTAAAATATTACAAACAGAATCACCGATGGATTGAAAAGTTATTGGTGATATTTGACGGTTTCTGAAATTTTTTTATTAAATTTAAATTTTAAATTAAATATTACAAATAATTAAAAATATCAATATTTAATTATCTGTTGGTAGAACGTCCAGATAAAAAGTCTAGAATCTTTAATTTTACAACAAATTTGTCTCCTTTATTCTTCTTATTCCTTTTTTTTTTTTATATGTAAAAAACATCAATATTCATTTTTTTCTTTTTCTTTTCCCTCCTTAATTCCTTTTCTTCTCCTCCATGTTCAAGTTGTCTTCCTTTTTTTCTTTCTTTTTTCTTCTCAATGTTTTTAATTAGTATACTTTAAGAATTTTCTTCTTCTTTTTAGCTTCACTTGCAACTATATTAAGGTAAGATTTCTTTTCTTTTTCATTTTTTACTATATTTATTTTTTTTTATTTTTAATTATTTATTTTTTAATAATTATATGAATGTTGTTGTAGGATTTATTTTTCATGCGAGATCAATTTTTAGTTGATTTATTTATAGGATTTTTTTCATATAAATTGAATTTATTTGTTTAAAATTTATAGTCTTGTAAAATAGATTTTTAAAAATATTTTAAAATAATTACCGATGAAATTATATACAATATTTTGTCAGGAAAAATACCAACGGAATGAAGCGAGCAATTTTTTTTTGCTCGTCTTTTTTGTCAGTAAATCCATTGGTAATAATATTTTTTTATTATCAATAGACTTACTAATGAACAAAAAATTATAGACGCAAGATTCATTGACAAAACATTTTCGTCGGTGATTTCATTGATAAATTAATTACCAACATAATGATAGGGCAAATATCGATAAAAAATTACATTCAATAAATCTAAAAATTATGATAGTAAACGTGTAAACTAACCCGAATATTCAAATTAAAAACAAATTATGTCTAACCCATATCCTATAGATCGATTTAAAATTTAAATTATGAATTAAATAAATTAACCCGAATCAATTCAATTTAAATTAAATTTAAATTAAATTTCAGATCAATGGATTAACTTATCATGTGAGGTAAGATTTACAATCTATTTCCCTTATGAAAGATTGTTCCAGCAACAAATTTTTCTGGTAGAGGAAGAAAAACACTTGTTGGTTGTAACCTTGTTTGATTAATGAACACAATGCATTAATGCTTTTCTTTCTAACTCTTTCTTGAAGCTTTCTATGTTTTTATTTTATTTTCATTATTTTTTACAGTGTGTATGAAGGCTGGACTCCTTATACCACAACTGA
Source organism: Populus pruinosa (assembly GCA_026413675.1). NCBI lineage: Eukaryota > Viridiplantae > Streptophyta > Magnoliopsida > Malpighiales > Salicaceae > Populus > Populus pruinosa. The sequence continues at coordinate 4,012,779 of CM048602.1, read as the reverse complement.
ATTCCTTAATTCTCAATTATTAATGCTTTTCCAGATTTCATGCTTTCATCGCTTGTTTATTGTACCATATTTTTGGCATTTCTGCAGAGTCCATTTCCATTATCTTGACAACGATTTTGTGTCATTAATACTTTTGCTAGTTATATATGTTTGGTAAGGTGGTCTGTCCTCTATCAACAATTTCTTCTTTGTGTTTCTTTTTTTTCATACACCATTCAATGTAACGCATGCACAGGGGTTTCATAATATTTATAAACGTAATTCAAACCGTTTTTTATAAAAAAATAATTTATTTTTATTTAAAATTAACTTTTTTATATTTTTAAATATGTACTGATATTAAAATTACTTTTTAAAAAATAAAAAAATATTATTTTAATATATTTACTATCTTAGAAATGATATATAGCTGGAAATTAGAATGCAGCAAGTATAAATGGGAAATTTACTTTTTAAATTCTCTATGAGCAGCCTCTGTGATTTAGGTGGTCGACTGATAGATCGTGATGAAAGGCACCCATCACGGAGAGTTGAACATAGAATAGACGCCATGGCTGTCCTGATTCAATAACAGACGTAGATGTAGCGATTTGATGTCATAGGTTTAACTTACCTCGATTGTTTTAATAAGTACTGGATTATTGCTCGCCCTTACGTGTATCACGGGTTAGATTATTTTTTTATATACAAAAATATTTTTATTTTATTAATTTGTTTTCTATTAAAAAAAAACACTACATGAGCATTGGCTTCAACAATTCAAGTCGTGCCCTTAGTACGACAAAAGCTAATTCAAGTAGCGCAAGATTTTCAAATAATTAACCTATAATAATTTATTAATTATTTATTTTTAAAAAATTACTAATTTCAATCTTTTAAATTAGTTTTAGTTTTATAAAATTTAAAGTTATTAAAGATTTATATAATTATTAATTTTAAAATTTATAAAATTAATTGAGATGTGTACAAACTAGTTTAAATATCTACATTCATAAATAAAAACATTATTACATATATTAATATTATAATATTATAGCAAAAATTAACACTATAGACATAATAAAAGCCAAACGAACTCTTAGTATTTTTTAGTCATCGAATTAAATAATGGATTCCTAATCCATTGCTAATTGTCTCTTGACATTCCTCTTTCACTTATTAACATATGATATAAGATTAATTTTTTCGTGTTTGACTTCAAATGGACATGTTCATGCTTGTTCATTGGGCTTTGATTTTTGTTTTTTCAAAGTTAGGTTTTGTTGGCCGCACATGCATTCTTAAAAATAAATCCATGCATATAAATATAAACCATAAAATATAATCTAAACTTCAAATTCATGCATTAAAATATAAAGATTCTTAATAAATGATAAGATGAAAATTATACATTGTATTAAATAATAAAATTATCATGATATAAAATTAAAATAAATTAAAAATTCATGTAAAGATTGGATTAACAAAACATCTCGCTAATTTTTAAGTTTGATTTTAATTAAGTTGGATTGACTTGTACCTTTTTTAATTATATGTTACTATATACCATGAAATTACTATCCCTGTCATGAAATATCAAAACCATAAATGAATAATAATTAGAAAAACAATAAATTGATTGTTATCTTTTCAATTGAAAACATATCTTGAGAATCACTTCCCAAGAACAATCCAAACATATTACCAAACACAGCCTTACTTGATTAGTTTTTCTTTAAATAAAAGGGAAGAGCATGGTTTATCCACATATTTGAGGGCCCCATCGCCCACCATATTCTATATTCCCATTGAATAAAGTAGAAGCATATAAATTATGTTATATTACATTTTCCCACAGAGGAAACAGCAACCATCGTTTTCCATAATAATGCCGTTGCTTTCCCTTTGTTTTCTCTTTTCATTAGAACACAGCACATCTGCACTGCACTCTCCACTCTCCCGAAACCCCAACTCTGAACTCACTCTCTACTTTACTTCTGATCTCAACAAGAAATTTAAGATTTTTCCGATCACTACCGCTTCTTAATTCTGTCTGCATTCAGTTATCCTCTGATTTACTCTCGCTCTGAAATCTTTAAGATTTTCAATTTCTGTTCAAAAACCTTTCCTCTTGTTTCTCTCCCTGTATAAATGTAAAATTATGCCCCAAAACATTTTTTTTTGTCTGTGCATGTTTGATTTGTGAGAAAATACTGAAGAAAAGAAGGGAAAGTTTGAGTCTTTTCAAGTGAGCCCTAATGGGGTTTGTCAAGTGTGGGGTGTTTTTTGTCTTGGTGGCGGTTCTCATGGCTTCCTTTTCTGTTTCTTACACTGACCCTAATGATGGTAAACCATTTTCTTTTCTGGGTTCATGTTTTTTTGGCTGTCATGTCTTTTGTTGGTTTCTCCTTCTTGTTTTTTTGGATGTTTTGCCTCATAATGCTGTGTTTGTTTCTGAAGTTTTGATATTTTATTTGGTTCGTCTTGTCAGTCGTTTGGCATTCATTTGCTTGCGACATCTGTACATCTATGCTTCTTTTTTTTTTTTAAATATTACTATGATTTGCTTATTAATGATCTTCTTCTTTTAATCATTTGAGTTTATGGGAACATGTTAAAGAATGAGTTAAATTTGCGCTACTGAATTTTATACTTTGTTGGCGTCTAGACAGAGTTTGTTCATGCCATCTAATTTACTTGCCTAATATTCCTTATTATGATAATTCTTGACCCAACTCTATTTTATCCTTGCTCGATTAATGATAGTGTCAAATATGGTTTTATTTTTTTCATTTTCGCGAGTCTCGATTGCTTCAACTTGTATAATAATCTCGGACTCAGTATATACATGTTTCATTTCTTTTTCTTCTTCTTCTTCTTTTTTCCAGTGACTGCAATGAATAGCTTGTTTGTTAGCTTGCAATACCCGCAGTTGATTGGCTGGCTTGCTATGGGAGGAGACCCATGTTCAGATGCATGGCAAGGAGTTGGTTGTGTATTCTCAAACATAACCTCATTGTATGTTCTATTTGTATCTTTCTTTCTTTCTTTATTTAATTTCAATTAGTAAATTTCTACTCAACTCAGTAATCGAATCTTTTTTCTTACAGAACACTAAATGGCTTGAATTTAGGGGGGACCTTGAACAGAGATTTCAATAAATTTACATCAATCATAGATATGTAAGTGCACTGGTCACGTCTATGTAATTATGAAATTGGCGGGGAAGATTAGTTTGGTGACATAATTTTCTCAATCAAACCTGTTTAGGGATCATGATGTTTTCATGATTGTTGTTTCTCTTTTAAAATCATCCGGGGTGATTTTAAAAATTGATGAGTTGGCAATGGTTAAGTTCATGATATATGCAGTTTGTAAATGGAAGTTTTGAAACCCCTGTTGTTAAAGACTTATGGTACTTTCTATCACTTTTTTGTTGCAGAGATATTAGTGATAATCATATTGGAGGGGATATTCCATCTGCGTTACCCTCTACCTTGAGGAACTTGTGCGTAAACTTCAACCTTGCTTTTATCACCAGTTTAACAAACCAGTTCTAGAAATTTGTTGTTATTTGTCAATGCTGCTATTCATTTCCTAACATGTACATTTTCTTGAGGAAATAATTTGTGTGGCTTCTTTTCCCATTCCAGTTCTCTTGCTCGCAATCAGTTCACTGGAAGAATTCCAGATACTTTATTCTCATTAGGTCAACTGTTAGACTTGTATGTTCATACAAAAAACTTCTTAATTGTTTCATCCTGTGGAATTGCACTACCTTTACATTATGTTTGTTCATCTGAAATCTACTTTTATTCTCCTCAGATCTTTCCACAATAATCAGCTAATTGGAGGAATACCAGATGTCTTTCAACAAATGACAAGTTTGACAAATTTGTAAGTATTTCAAGTTAAATCCATTATTCTTGTGGAAAATAGAAATTGCCAGATTTTATTTTTAATCATCCATTTTGGTTCAGGGATCTGTCTGGTAATAATTTGAGTGATCAGCTGCCTCCTTCAATGGGAACTTTGTCTTCTCTCAGCACCTTGTGAGGCTCTCATAGAGTACTTGGCTTCTTGCTAATTCTGCAACAGATTGTAGTTGATGTATACATAATTTTTGTTTTGCAGGCATTTGCAGAACAATAGACTTACTGGGACCCTTAATGTCCTGCAGGATCTTCCCCTCGAGTATCTGTAACTTTCTTGCCACCTTTCTGACCCCTAGTGTTCTTTTGGTTTTTAAGTCTTTTAATTGGCAATTCTTTCAAGGATTCATTATTTATGCTATTTTCTTTGTACATTTATTTTTCTCTATCTCTCTGTTTTTTTTTTTTGGGGGGGTGGGGGGGTGGGGATGTATAATCAAGTGGTGAAAGAAACAAACACAGAGGACTCAAATCTATACTGTTTGATTCACTACTCGATCCTGCATCAGTGAGGCAGCAATCCCCTAGTTGGTTTGTATGATGTGCTGACCTTTTCCTCAACAACTGACATGCTATCCCTGTGTTTCTGGGTAGGAATGTGGAGAACAATCTATTTTCTGGGCCTATTCCGGAGAAGCTGCTGGGTATTCCAAATTTCAGGTGAAGGACAAACTATATTTTACACCTAAATTTATCAGATATACATGTGCATTTATGGAGGAAATAATGTACAAGACTTATGGTTAGAACATAAAGAAAGGGAGAAAGCCATTGGGATCTAGAGCGAACATGTCCACATCCAAAGACACAAAAATCTCATTAGCCAAATTGTGCATGCCATAGTAATCGTTGATGCTATATATTCTGAAGTTATTTGAAAGGTTGATGGCCTCTATGATGGATGATTTTCCATTCATTTGGCATTTTCAATTTGTATGGTATGATCTTTATTTTTTATCTGCCCGTAATGGTAGCATGTATTTTGCAGAAAAGATGGAAATCCATTCAATACATCTATCATTCCTTCTCCACCACCTGCCATCTCTCCATTTCCAAGCTTGCCACCTGTTGCAGAAGCACCTCAGAAGCAGGCAAATGGTCCTTCTGCCCCAGTAACACTAAAGTCTGAAAGATCAAAAGGATTTTTTGCATCTAAGAGGGTCATTTGGATTGCTGTTATAGGGTTAGTTGTTATTATCATCATACTGGGATTATGTCTTTTAATGTCAACATGCTGCAAAGGAAGGAAAGCAAATGAAGAAGACAATGAGAGGCACAATGTTAGAGTTTATAAGAGCCATATAGATGAGCCCAACAGTAAATCTTCATTTGAACGAAATAATCAAGAGAAAGGTAACTATCATTGCAGGTTGTTGGTCAAAATTACTAAAATTTTCCACCCTCTTTTGTGTCCTTTTGCCTGAGAAGAGGTCCTTTGAGCAGTTACCAAAGAATCAACTGTAAAGCTGCAAGATCAATATGGACAAGATGCCAGAAGGCAGGAAGCATATCCAAAGGCACAGGGTGAACAGGATATTGATTTGAAGAGAATGGCTGCATATTCAAAGCAAAGGATGGATCATGGGATAAACATGACAAGCATGGATGCAAATTTTATGCCACTGCCCCCGCCTCCCCCAAGTCTTCCTATTGGCAATGTCATTGCAAATCCAATTGGGCATGCAGCTCATGAAAAGAGTCATTCAACCGGGACTTTGAGCTCACATTTTCCAAGGATTTTCACCATTGCTACACTTCAGCAGTACACAAACAGCTTTTCAGAAGAAAATTTTGTTGGTGAAGGGACACTTGGCAGTGTTTACAGGGCTGAGCTTCCTACTGGAGAAGTAAGATTCTCTTCTCTAGCATTGAGCTGATTTTGGGAATGCCATGTGTCATTCATTTGATTTCACAAGCCTTCTCAGCATTGCATGTCCTTAAATTGAGTTGGTTCTGAACTTATTTGTGCTTCCTACTTGAACTTTATGTCTGCTCATGTTATACTGTCATTTGTCTTCATTTATTATAAACTCTGTCAGTGCAAGATTCTCTTCTTTTCCTTAGTCTTAAGCTAAATTTTGTATCATATTTTGCTAGGATACTATCACGGCCAATCAATTACATGAAATTCAAAGTGTGAAGGACTTTAATTTAAAATTTTTAGAGAATTCTTCAGGATTTTTCAGCATTTTCACAGTGCAAGTTTAATCCATTTTCTTACTCTTGTGCGATTCTTTTATGTCTGTCTCATGGACGGCCACGAGTGGCCTGATTTGCATAGGATGGCTAGAGCCTGACATCTGATTTCTATTTATTGACCCTCTCTCTTTTCTTTGTTTCTGTTATCTTTGTTAGCTACTGGCAGTCAAGAAGCTAAACAGTGGGGCTTCCGAGCAACAAACTGATGAGGAGTTTCTTCAACTAGTTTCTAGCATATCGAAAACTCAACATGATAATATTGTGGAGTTTGTGGGATACTGTAATGAGCATGGGCAACGGTTACTTGTTTATGAGTATTGCAAAAATGGGACACTGTATGATGCATTGCATGCAGATGATGAAATCCATAAGAAATTCTCATGGAATGCACGTGTCCGGCTGGCATTAGGAGCTGCTAGAGCCCTCCAGTAAGTAGAGCTACCAGCTAACTAAACCCGAGGACCATTATTTGAATGACTTGTAATTAGATACTCAGTTAAAACTGTAAGATCATATTAGGCCAGATGCTCAATACATTGTCTTTGTTGCGTTTCTTATCTTGGTGGCCTAAGGGATTCGTAGATGCCTCACAAGTCCATTACCTCCTTCATTTTGGCTTGCATGATTATGAAACAGAGGTCATTTGCCTCCAATTTTTAGTCATTAGTCAAACTGACTGTCTTTTTGCTTTTCTTTTTGGTAAGGTATCTGCATGAGGTTTGTCAACCACCTATTGTGCACTGGAATTTTAAATCTTCCAACATTCTCCTTGATGATAAGCTAGTAGCTCGTGTCTCAGACTGTGGCCTGGCTCCTCTGAAATCATCTGGCTTTGCAACTGAGGTAATATTTTTGGTCTATGGTCTAAAAATCTAGATCTGAAGCTTTGCTACTGTATCATCTGATTTTCTGTTTGTTAAGATTTCAAGGGGGCAAGTTTGCAGGATTACAGAAATTAAATCAATAGCATAAGGTGCTAAAATTGATTATTGATCTTGATGAATTTTTCTTAATCCAGTGCTAATAAAAAATTGATTTATTACTTTAAGCCTAAATTGATGTGTACACTTCAAGTTGCAAAGTTTGACTTTGTTGGTTGTTATTTGTAATTTGTTGCTGATGTTGAAGAACATGCCTTTCAGTTATCAGGGCGCGTCCTCAGTGCTCATGGTTATGGTGCTCCAGAGCTTGAGTTGGGAAGTTATACTAGCAAGAGTGATGTATATAGCTTTGGAGTTGTGATGCTAGAGCTCCTCACCGGTAGAAAATCTTATGACAGGTTACTGATCTCTTGAAATGGGACTTCCATACTGATCATGAATCAAACTGAGCGCACTAGTTATTTGTTTTCAGCTAATGTTGTGCTCTCACTGAAAACCTGTAGGTCATTGAGTCGAGGGGAGCAATCTCTGGTTAGATGGGCAATTCATCAGCTTCATGATATAGATGCACTTTCTAGGATGGTTGACCCCTCTATAAAGGGGGCATGTCCTGTGAAGTCTTTATCACGTTTTGCTGATATAATATCTAGATGTGTGCAGGCAAGTTTCCCTTTCCTTTGCGGATGGATTTTTTGTTCTTGGCGTATTATCTATAATTGAGTTACATGTTTCTGGAATGGTGAGTTGTGGATCTGGGAGCATTGTACTGGATATGTCAGTGTTGGACCAAGAGCAGTAGGCCTTTAAATTATCTGGATTAGATTCTTTTATATGGACTGATTTTCAGAAGAGTTTTTTTTTTTTTTTGGGGAGGGGGATTATTTACTATTTGTACTTTGATTATCAATATTAATTTTCAACAACAAAAGAAGCCAAACATGTAAATATCAGCTCCTGTGGCATTGTAGAAGACACCTTTTCATTCGCTGGGAAAGTTCCTCTTGTAGAGGAATTCAAATGTGGTGAAAGGATCGAATTAGGGAGTCAGGGAGCGTGCCACACTATGAAAACTGAAGTTTTGACACTTACCTGGCTTTATTACTGGCATTTTTGCTTGATTTTAACAAAAAAATTTCATTTTAGCATTTCTTTGCTTATCTAGCAGGATGAGTAACCTTTTTGACCATTGATTTTCTTCTTCTGTATGCAGTGGGAGCCCGAATTCAGGCCACTTATGTCTGAAATCGTTCAGGATCTTTTATGTATGTTATAGTGGAGGTGGAGGACCTCAAAACTCAAGCTTATTAGAAAATGGCCAGGCCAAGATTTTTGCGAGGTGGGATCGCTTAGGAGGACCGTGTTTCCTATGTTAAGCAGCATAATATTGTCTTTCATATGCTAAAATCCTACTTGGGAAGAATTTTCGAAGTAACTTAGCTACCAGTTTTTCCTAGGTTTTCATTGTTCATTTTAGTTATTAGAAGGGTGTTGGTATGTAGTCATTATCAAAATTCTGTTGAATGTTACTTTCTAGTGTAATCGCTTCTTGATTTCTTGATTATATTTAACAACACTGAGCAGCATTTTGAATCAATTTTGTATGTCATTTTCACGCGTCAGGTCATTTGTTAGACTTGATGGCAGCCCACTTCATGTCTTTTCTATTAGCTCGAGAGCCAGTCGTTAACTTGAAACCATGTGCTCATCTCCATAATTGGATCCAGTGGATGGTGAGGGGTCTCGCTAGGTTCTTTCCCTTTTATTTTCAGAAGTGCCACCTTTCTGTAATTATAATGACCAGGTATGCTTCAGCTTTTTCCCAACAGAGCAGCAGTCATCAAGTGCAGGTGTGATTTTTTATAAATAAATAAAAATATTGTAAAAGGGCAAAGGCTGGGGACAGAAATTCTTTAGATTTTATGGGTGCTAAGTTGCTGGTGAGCCTGAGATGTCGGCCGGCTCCCTGACAGTCAAATACTATTCTTTTGCTTTGTCATATTTAATTTCCAAATCAGTGTCCATACAAGATAACCTAACATGTCGACAATTAGAAGTTCAATGCCATGCACATGAATAAATTATTCGTGCCCATCAATAAACTGCCCTTAAGGAGACTCCCAATGATAAAAGACTTCAATAATTCAGTTCAATCTTACGTTTTAAATTGCAGGTTTACTGCGTGTAACTTTCTTTCTCAGGGATTTTTGAGCTAATTTTCACACTATGGCTAAGCCAAAACATGGTTTTAACCGCATCGCTGTACATTTCTGAACAGACCTTAAATTTTTTGGGACCAGATCTTTATCCCATCCTATTGAACTGAAAAAAGAAGAAGAAAAAACAAAAGAAAAAAAGGCCCAGATTATTTTACGAGACATATTAGGTCAGGGATCAAAGTTTGTAAGATAGTTTTTACAACAACTAAACTAACGAATTGTTGCCTTAATTTTGACATGGACTTCCACGTCCACGTTGAAGTCAGCTTACTATTCAATGCCCAGTGGAGGGGGTAGAGGGCCAGAAGCTAATCAACTGGGGGTATGAAAGCGACGGTCTTGTCTTTACTGTACTCTTTTATCTGCTGGTGTTCATGCTGGAGATGTTCATACCCAAGATAGAGCTTATGGGATTGTATGGATCTCCTTCACAGGTCATTATCTCATAGGAAAGAGGGAGAGGTTACAATGTAGCGTCACATGTGCTTCTAGGGATCTTGTATCACAAGTGTTGTTATGCTTCAGACATTCGCCTGTGCCCCCAGAATCCAAATGGTTCGAGCAACCCCACATCCAGAAAAGTTCTTCACGCCCACTATGCTCTGTTTTCTTTCCCTCTGTTTTCATTTACCTTTTGACCAGCTCTAGCTTTTACCCTCTCCTTTTCTGTTCTTGAACAGGGAAGAGTCGTTTATGCCACCATCTGATAAGAGTTATAGAGGTCGCATGTTTACATATTGATGTACAGTGATGAACAAGATTAACCAAATTAGCTGGTAAAAAAAATTAATTCAGAAAACAACATGAGATATCAAATAAAAAAATCCAATTAGAAAACTTAAAAACAGATAAAGTTTGGTTTAGTTTTAGTTTCGATTACAAATTTAAAAAATAAAAAAGATTAAGTAAATTATTTTCTTATATAAAACCAAAAAAGTCGAGATTTATTTATTAAGATATTGATAATGTTTGAGATTATATTAAATGTTATTTTTTAAAAGTATTTTTTAATTTAAAATATATCAAAATAATATATTTTTAAAAATTATTATTTACACTAGTCTATTAAAACAATTTAAAAACAAAATAAATTTAAAAATTACTTACCATGAAAACAAACACAACCAAACCAAATTAAACTAATCAGTATGAACTTGTTTGTTCTGTTTAGTTCAATTTGATTTATTTAAATAAAAAAAACATTTTGCTGGGTTGGATTTTTTTTATTCAAATCAAATTAAAATAATAAATGTTCAACCTTGCTAATATGAAAGAGAATTGAAAGAGAAATGAGTAAAACCCTTTTCCATCAAGGGAGTCATGCTAGATTTGGAACTTCGAACCACGCACCAGAATTGAAAAAAGGAAAATGATTTATCAGCCTCCGCATGCGATAATAACCGTGTTTTATAAAATTTTAATTTTTTATATCTTTTAAAATTGTTTTGATGTATTAATATTAAAAATCAAATTTAAAAAATAAAAAAAATATTATTTTCATGCTACTTCACATATTGTATGAAAAAACATTATATCATACATCCATGCATTTAATGCTGTCCCTCCAAATCTAGGATGTTTGCCCAGAATTGGAACAAAATTAGAACAATTATAAAGACATGTCAAGCACTTGGATTATTTTGGTACCAACTATATCTGGTCTGTACAGTTTCGTTTGCCAGCCATGATTGAACTGTGTGCAATCTAAGACCATTAATGTAATCTACACTTGCAACTTCACACGCATTAATGATTCTTCACGTCCCAAATAGAAAGATCCAAGAACAATCCGAATCTATACTCCAACTTTCATGCACATTTATTCATTGTGATCCAATTTTATTTAAAAAAAAATTAAACTTTTTTAGTTTTCAATTAATTTTTAATATTTTTAAATTTGATGTGTTTGTGTTAAAAATAAATTTCAAGAAAATAAAAAAAATATTATTATAATATATTTTCAGATCAATAACATTTATCATATTTTTGAACAATTAAAAAACTCTAATTGATTATATAATTATATGATGATAATAATAATAATAATAATAATAATAAATAAAATGGGAATGGCATGCACAAAAAGTTTGTTGTCTTTTCATTTTTTTTATTATTTATTTATAAATAAATAATATATATAATATGAGTTTAATATTGTGATGCATGATGTTTTTCAATAATATTTTTTAATTAAAAATATATTAAAATAATTTTATAATCTATTTTTAACATCATTATATTAACAATAGTTGAAAAAAATATTAATTTAAAACACAAGTTATAGTGAAAGAACAAGCACTCAATGAATTTGCAGGACGGGGGAAGTTGAGTTGGTTAGATCATAACCTAAAATCTAATGAATATTTTACCTAAATTTCCTAGCAAATGTCTATTTCCCAACAACAACCTTAATTACTCAAGACAAGAGTAAACGTGTATTTTAAGGAGTCTCTCTTGGTCTCATTGGCCTAATATTTCTTTTTCCTTCTTTAATATAAACCCCTTTTCATGCCCCAAATCACACTTCATATTCCATCACTAATCCAACCATCCAACCGTTTGGTAGACTCCAAAAAAAGTGGATTAAAAAAATTATGAAATAAAATAAAAGAAGGATTGGTATTTTTAGCATAAATAGGACTTGTAATTCCTTGCACCACAAAATAATTACGAAAATAAATAAATAATAAAATAAGAGAAAAAAAACCTTTGCCACCAGCACTGGGGGCTTGTGTGTCAAGAAGTTACCGACCATGCGCCTTTTTGTAATTTCATACTGTGGCAACATGTGAATTTTTGAAAAACGTGAAAGTATAAAATAGTCCTCTAACTATATAATAAGTTTCAGTTGGGTTATAATACTATAAAATTTAAATAGTGTGACGTCACTCGAGAAACTGTTTTTCCTCGATATTAATATAATCCATTTATTTCTTTTTATTTGTCTACACTGACACCGACACTACGTGCACTGTTCAAATCCAGTCATGGTAACATGAGCAGCCAAAAACTAATAATTAAAAACACTAATAATTATTGCACTCTGTACGTAAAGCTATTCTATCATTTTTTTTTATGTTTTGTAATTTTTTTTATGTATTAATATTTAAAATAAAATTTTAAAAATTTTAAAAATAAAAAAATATTTTAAAATAAAAAATAATAATTATTATATTTTTAATTACTCTGTTTACGCTTGATTGCGCTTTTGCTTTAGTTGGTAAAGATTTAACTTATTTGTTTTTAGAATTTTTAGTTTTGTGTGTATAAAAATTGAAAATTTATTAGGAAAAATAAAAATAAAATTTTAAATTTTTTGATATATTATATAAAAAAATGATACAAACAATTTTTTTATATTAAAGTCCCATATAAACTACTGAATTAAGTGATGAAGTGTAAATTCCATGGATTTTGAATTAATTTTTTATACAAAAAAATAAATGTAAAATTTTTTTTTACTAAAACTAGCACACGTTAAAAAAAGAATATACATTAAAAAATATTCTTAAAACTGTTTTTTTATAATAAATAACCGGATAATATCAAGTGTTTTTAAATAATTTTAAAATAAAAATATTTTAATTTAAAATTTTATTAATTTAGATGGCAGGTTTGCTCTTGGTTTTATTTTTAAAGTTTAAATTTATTAAAAAAATATAAAATAAAATTCATAATTTATTATGTATTTGATAGTGTGGTATATAATATTTTTAAAAATTAATTTTACTTAAAATATATTAAATCACGTTTTTTAGATTTATTAATTTTATTTTTAGTATTAATATATCAAAATTATTAAAAAATATTAAAAAAATATTTTTTAAATATACCTAAAAATAAAATTTTTGACAATCTTAAACATTCACTTAACAAATTTAAAACCCATGAAATAAAATAATAGTTTAAATAAATATAAAAACTAATCCAATGATATATGAAATTTTATTATCTATTTGAGAGTATAATAAATATTATGTTTTAAAATTTTTTTACTTAGAAATATAATAAAATAATATTTATTTTATTTTTAATATCAATATATTAAATATTTAAAAAAATAATTTAAAAAATCAAATTTTAAACAACTATATTTTAACTGTAATGATAAACACGCCCTTAAACAAACTTTTGGACCTCTGGAATAATTGAAGGACTAGATTGTAGTTTACGAGAAAGAAAGGAGTACGAGTAGTGGCAATCATGGTCTGAAATCTGAAGAATTCAACTGTTCTCTTCTCCTCTCTCTCTCCCCCTCCCCTCTTTATTTTCTTAGACGACAGGGAACACACGTTTCTCAAAAAAAGGAGCCAGACACCTCTTTTCTTCTTCCTCTCTGCTCCTCCTCCTCCACTGTAGGAATCTGAGAGAGAGACACACAAATTCCTCTCTATCTGGAATCCAATTCCTAATCTTTCAAGAATCATAAGTAGCAGCAGACGGACAACCGCGCGCCTTCCTCAATACGCTACCGTTGCGAATCTGCGAGAAATGGCGAAGCGTGGATATAAGCTGCGTATCCTTTCTTTTCTGTCTTGATTTCTTCGTCTCATCTGTAATGTCCATGTTTTTAAGCTTTGAATCATCTTTAATTTTAGCTTCAAAGCGTGTTTTTTAGGGTTTTTTTAGTGCTGATTTTAATTTGAGCTTGTTTTGGAGTTGGATTTGAGCTGTTTTTAGTTTTCTAAAACTTTGATTTTTTTTAAAATGATCTTTTTTTGGTATACTGTAGAAATTTCAGGTTTTTATTTTTATTTTTTAATTTTTCTCGTGATTTTCTTGAAATGCTTTCTTTCTCTGCTTGAACGTAATTCAATTTCTTTTTCCTCATTTCTTGTTTTAATTATAATTTCAGGTCTGTACTTTTATTTATTTTTTTGTTACAAATAATTTGGCGAGAAGTTTTTTTAATCTAAAGCTAAGAGAGAAGTATTTTGGAATCTTAGATCAGAATATTTTCAGTATATTTATTTTCTTGACTGAGATGAAAATAGAAGAATTTGTGGCTCATTCAACCAACGTGAACTGCTTAAGTATTGGTAAAAAGGCGTGTAGAATGTTTATCACCGGTGGTGATGATCATAAAGTGAATCTTTGGGCAATTGGCAAACCCACTTCTTTAATGGTTAGTTCTTATTCTTTCTGTTTTTATCTCTTGCCCACCTATTTAAAGTTTTTCTGATTCCGGTACTCTAATGTGTTTTGCTTGAGTGTGATTTATCTGCTTGTTATCATTTGGGCTAGATCAGTGCATTAATTTTGCTACATTTTCAATCTGTTGTGTTGTATCATATAATATTGCATCTTAGAGGAAGTTTAGATTTTAACCTCATATAGCATTTACTGAAAGAATTGGAAAGTGGACTATCAGTTGGAATTGAGAATTACTTGAGTTTGAATCTATCATTTAGAAAATGCTAGTGTAAATGGAATGGGTGCATCTGTTGGGTGGTGTTATTAAAATACATAACTGTGGTTGTTTATTTATTGGTGTCGGTATGCAGAGCTTGTGTGGTCATACAAGTCCAGTTGAATCTGTTGCTTTTGATACATCAGAAGTTTTAGTGCTTGCCGGAGCTTCTATGGGTGCAATAAAGCTGTGGGATTTAGAAGAAGCTAAGAGTAAGTTGATTGATTGATGGTATTCCTTGCTTAAATGAAGTGTTTATCATAAGGTTATGTAGTTGGTGTGTTTAACTATGGTATGAGAATTTAGCATTGTGATTACCCTTTTTAAGTCTTTTCCATATGTATGTTAAACTAGCAAATTATTGAGCATTTGGTGTGTTAGGAATCGCTTTTGTAGTTTATAGTAAAAAACTAATCCATTTGTTATTTTTCTTGAAGTGTAGTGGTTCGCACTCTTACTGGACACAGATCCAACTGCACTGCTGTTGAATTCCATCCATTTGGCGAGTTCTTTGCTTCTGGTTCCACAGACATGAATATGAGGATCTGGGATATCAGAAAAAAGGGCTGCATACACACGTACAAGGGTCATACTCAAGGAATTAGCACCATCAGATTTACTCCCGATGGTCGTTGGGTGGTTTCTGGTGGATGTGATAATGTTGTAAAGGTAAATTATCAATCACACTATCCAAACGTGACTTTCATTTAGGTTTTATTTCCACTGTTGATTGGTGTTTCCTTGTTATTGTTGAACAGGTGTGGGATCTTACTGCTGGAAAGCTTTTACATGATTTTAAGTTTCATGAAGGACATATTAGATCCATTGATTTCCATCCCCTTGAGTTTCTCCTTGCTACTGGTGAGTACATGAATTCTGCTCACTTTTTTGTGTGTGAATGACACCATTATTGAGATGACAGGTGCCTTCCATCTTCTTTTCTGTGAAATTATTACCATTTCATTGGTAATTCTATTTTCTTCAATGTTCTAATTCATACTTGATTAAGGCGCTTCATTTAGAAGCTTATTGTGGTAAAATTTACATATTTCTTTGTTACTCGCTTTGCCCCCACCAGTCAGCATGTTTTAACTTGAAGTACTCAACAACTATGTTGTCATAACCTGCAAATAATTTTTCAGGTTCAGCAGACAGAACCGTGAAATTCTGGGATTTGGAGACCTTCGAACTGATTGGATCTGCCAGACCTGAGGTATCTAAACTTGTGTTTATAAATTGAAACAATTTTAGTCATCAAAATGTGGTTAAATAAGAAAATTGGAGATGGGCTCACAACAACAAGCCCACTTTAGAGTCTCTTGTCAAGAATGTCTTGGAAGCAATCAAGTTTCAAGACATGTTTCATACATCTGATATGGTCATGGTTAGTCAGTTAATGGTGCGAGGCTATTATTCTTATGCTGATATGGAACCATATAGTGCTGATATTCAATAACTTTTGTAACCTAATCAGTTGAGAGCTCTTATAACAATAGATGCTTTTGCTGTCCCAGAGCATGTGGTTCATCATACGGTCTTCAGTTCTGCCCTATCTTCCAACTTTCTTTCCAGTCTCTAAGTTTCTTTACAGGCTGCTCTAGGTTATCCTGTCCTCATTTGATTAATTTTTATGTTGGTATGTGGTTTTCAGGATGATTAATTAGTAAATTCTTCCATTATGTTCCCTAAAAAAGTTATACTTCCACTTTTCAGGCTACAGGAGTGCGCTCTATTACCTTTCATCCTGATGGAAGGACACTATTTTGTGGATTAGATGATAGTCTGAAGGTTTGGGTTTTTGGCATAATGAAACTGCATTATGTTATTTGTCAATTGATGTGGAGCTAAAAAATTATGCTTAAAACTGTAGGTTTATTCTTGGGAGCCTGTGATTTGCCATGATGCTGTTGATATGGGATGGTCGACACTTGGTGACCTCTGCATTCATGATGGGAAACTCTTGGGCTGTTCATTCTATAGAAACTCTGTTGGAGTTTGGGTTGGAGATATATCGGTAGCCTTTTCCACTCATGAACCTTTTTTCTGTTTATATGAAGTTAGTTTTTATTTGATTTTCCAAACTTTCAAGTCACCATTAACCAGAGTGTTAATATTTTCCTTTCTGTTTTAGTGCATTGAGCCATATGGTGATGGTTTTGTAACTAAAGAAAGTGAATCCACAGACCAGAAATTTAACATCCCTGGATGTAATTCTTCAGATAAAGTAGGAAGTGATGTGAGATCAACTTTGGGTTTCCGTTCTCCATCTCCTGACTACGAGACAAAGGAAATAAAGAACATATATGTAGACTGTAAGTTGATAATTTTGTTTTTCTACCAATAAGGCAACTCTGGATATTCATTTTTGGTGTCTTATTTGTTTATATGAGTGCATGAATTCTCCATGTCATCTGCTTTCAAGAACTGTACTGCCCCCATAACTTCTAAGTAGAGTTTTATTTTTATCCACATCCAACATTTGCTTGTGGTGCTTGTTAGTTTTTCATTTGGTCCTTAAGCTGATGCCAAAAATATTTTAATATAAATTTTACTGAAGAAAATTTACGATACAAAGGCTGGAAATTGAGAGAGAAGTTCAAGAAGAAACAAGAGACTAAGAGAATACCATAATTAAGCCATCACAGAGTGATTTACTCATGGCATGGTATTGGTTCTCTTACAGTTTTCTAATGAAAAGTAGTTTTCACGTTTCCCTTTATTCTGCCAATTTATTTTTTTCTACTTTTCCCTCTATTCTGCCAATTTATTTTCCCATGAAAGATGCAGGGAATTTTTTTTCTACCTTTCCGTCTATTCTGCCAATTTTTTTTTTCCATGAAAGATGGAGGGAATGTTCTTATCTATATTAGTTTTATTTTTCTAACAAGAAAATGAGGACCTCTTTTGGCTCCTTTAAAATAACAAAAGGTTTTTTTCGAGAAGAAAATGTAAAAGCATTCCTATTAGGACCACTATATTCCAAAGTGGATTTTCTTTTCCCTGAAAACAAAGTAGAAAACATGAAAAATGTATTTTGTAGCTCTAAAGTTTTCAGATTTTTTTTAAGAAAAAGGAAGCTTGGCTTGCTGACAAAATTCTATCCAGTGAACACATTATCGAATAGTTTTCTGCTTTCTTTAAAAAAAATGGATAAGTTAAAATTTTCCAATGGTAAATGCACTCCCACTGTAGCCATTTAAGATAGTTGTTTAGGGATTGACTGTGTCAAGGAGGATTCGTCTTGAACGAAAACCGGTCCTTCTACCAGACTCCTTTAACATGAATTGATTTAATTCTGAAGTTTAGCTTTTCTTTTCATTTCTTTCTTTCTTTCTTTCTTTCTTTCTTTTTGGTGATTTTGGATTTGAACCAAGTCAGGACTTCCAAAATTCATGTCTTTCCTAGTTCCTGGGCCATTTACATGAATGTACAATAACTGGCCTATCAAAGCTAGAATATTCTGCAGGCATGGAGTGTGATTGTAATTTCCATTAATAATCAGCACATGCTGTTGTCTAGGCATGCATGGTGCATCCCTAATGTCTACAATCTATGTTCTCTCTAATGTGCTTTTCCTTCTTTCATGTAAAGCTACTGGTGGAAATCCTGTTACTTTACAAAGAGCTGGTTCCCTGAATTCATCAAAAGAAGTCCTCTCACTGGATTCCAAGGAAATGAGTGCTTCTCTAACCGAGAAGCAGAGCCCTTTAATGGGAATGAATGCAAATTTGAGTGAACAAGCTTTTAACAAATCTTTCATTGTCCCTACCATTGTCCCTCGGGACATTCCTGTTGAAAAAGATTCTTCTAATTCTGGAAAGGAGACTATCACGTTTACAAAAACCAAACCTGGTATGTTGCTCAGACCAGCTCATGTGCGGAGGCCATCAAATAGCAAGAATGATGTTGACAAGATGTCAGTGGCTCTTGAATCTGGAAATTTTAGCAGTGTTACAAGTGAGAAAGGTAGTGCAAGAGATCCCAGCTTGCAATCCCAGATTGTCACAGAAGATGGAGCTGAAAAATCCTGTGAGAAGAAAAGCCCCAGTATCAAGGGTGTCACAGAGAAGTTTGAAAAAGTTTTATCACCAGAAACACCTAATCAGGGAAACTGTAAGTTCTTGCTTTTATAAGAGTATCTTTTTTACTTTTTTAAACTAATAAGCTCTTTACATTCTCACAATTCCTTCTTCTGATATCTCTATCTTCCATGTTCTTTTGCCCTGGGTATTTCCTGAGTAAGCCTTTTTCCATGTGTGCTTGAACTGCATTTTACTTGTCATTCACTTTTCCCAACAATTTTGGGTTAGCGAGCTGGACTGAAAAGTTATCCGATGCTTTGATAAGTTTTACATATACATTTTATTGACTTCCTGAAGTCAAATAAATGAATGTAGTTTATCTTATTGCAATGTAGATATGTGAAGCATATTCACACATGGTTTTATCTTTTTGGTTGACAATTTGTGATATATCTTTTTATTAGCAGGTAACAACAATTTGTGTATGTTTCAGGTGATGAATCTGTTAAAAGCAGTAAAGAGATTGCCCCTGTTAAGATTGTCAATGGAGGTTTGTAGGTCCTTGCCATGTGTTTGATTCTCAAGCATATGCAAAATGGATGGAAATTGAATTTATTTTTTTTGCATATATTTTCATTCTGGCAGTTGCAGTGGTATCAGGCAGGACACGTAGTCTTGTTGAGAGGTTTGAAAGAAGGGAGAAATTAAGCAGCGAAGATCAAGAATTAAACACAAGTCATCAAGCTGTGCCAGAATCAAACAGGACCTCCACCACAGAAACAAATACGACCCCGCCTGTCATTTCTGGAACAGATAGAACACCTGTTACATCAAATGTGACTCCTCTCATTGTGCCTGAAACAGACAGAACTGCCACAATAGCACCTAAAATGAACCCTTGTTTTATACCTGAAACAGATAATACAGCCTCCGCAGCATCAAAAATGATTTCTATCGCCATACCTGAGAAGGATAGAACAGCCACCATAGCAACTAAATCAAGCCCTCGTGTTATACCTGAAACAGATAGAAAACCCTCTTTATCAACTAATATGATGTCATGTGTTATATCGCAAACAGATAGAACACCCCCTGTAGCTGCCCGTATGACCTCACGTGTTATACCTGCAACTGATCGGACTCCCCCAGTAGCAACTATCTTCACCCCTCGTGTTATACATGAAAGGGATAGAACACCCCCTATTCCTACAAACACTGCCACGCGACCTCCCCCAGTAGCAGCTGTTATCACCCCTCGTGTTATTCCTGAAAGGAATAGAACACCCCCTGTTCCTACTAATACAACCACGCCTGTTATACCTGAAGTGGTTAGAATACCTTCCATAACCACTAATTTTACCCCTCGCATCGAATGTGAAATGGATAGAGCACCCCCCATTCTGGTAAGATCTTTGCCTCCTTTATAGGAAGATTTTTCATGGTTCAAGTATAAGTGGATTTACAATTGGTTTGATGTTCTTATGGTCTGTATAACATAAGATCCTGCTAAGTATATAAGAATCTCTGAAGTTTCAACTTGAAATGGATAGATAAATGTTGCAAGGAATCAGGTGTGATTACAATCAAGTTACTATCTTGAATTAGACATGAGATTAAAAAAAAATATATACATCTTCTATCTGTCACTATAGATGTTGTCATGGACATTTGAATCAGATAACATCTTATATTTCCCAGCCAACCTCTGAAGTACTCACCTGAGATGACTTGAAGCATCAGATCTCTGAAATGATATTGAAGAAAATCATTTGAGACTTGGTTGTATTTTCCACCTCTGTACTAGATAATGAAAAACTTGCCAAGTGTTAGCAGCACTGTTGGCTGCAGTGCTTGCTGCATGGATTAATGTATGTAGTTCATCCATTTGTGATTGGGCTAGCACTAAATGTAGAAAAACGTGCTTTCTGTTACCAAACTCTTGTTCTAATTAGAAAACCTAATTATCAAATTTCAGTTGTCTTCTTGAAATTTTTTTTACATGGCAAACACAATTTAAAGAAAATTTCTGTTTGAATAGTGTCATTTTTTCTGTGGGAATCTTTCTAAAATTATCAGCTGAGAGGCTGAACCAATGCTCATTACATCCTGATGTTACAAACTCAGTCAAATGAATTTGTATGTGGCTGTATTATTCACATTCCATGAATCAAACTCAATTTCTCTCTTTTGATGATGACAGAATGACGAGCCTCAAATTTCTGGTAGGAACTCGACTTCTGCTAATTATAAGGATGTTATTGAAGATCTGATGCAAAGTCATGATGTATTCCTAAATACCCTTAAATCCCGCTTGACTAAGCTACAGGTATGTTGAGTTACTTGTGCCTATTGGTGTGCTCAAGTGGTGGATTTTTTCAATCGAAGATGACTTCTAGAAGCATGACATAGTGACTATTCTAAAGATTTATTGCACTGTAAAATATAATAATCCTACTTCTTACAAAAGATCTATGTGCCTATTCTAGTGATTGACTAAGTTTTATGCATGTTTTATTTCAGCATCTTCATTATGGCTAAACATTCCTTTCTGGCACCTATGTTTTTCTTCTTCTTTTTTTTCCTTTGGGTTGGAGGGGGAGAGGCAAGGTCGCTAAAATGTAGCTTTGATGTTATTTTGCAGGTGATTCGACATTTTTGGGAACGAAGTGACATTAAAGGTGCTATCAATGCCTTGAGGAAACTGCCAGATTATTCTGTGGGTATTTATGGGAATGGTTCATGCCAGTGGATTTTTGTGTTGATAATGACAGTCTGCAAGGCTGTATATCTTGCGCATTGATATTATTTAATCTTGTTGCAGGTGCAAGCAGATGTGATCAGTGTTCTCATGGACAAAATGGAGATTCTCAACTTAGATTTATTTTCTTGCTTGCTTCCTGTGCTTGTGGGCTTGCTAGACAGCAAGATGGAAAGGTAGCTTTCATGGGCATATAATAAGAATGCTTTTAATGCTAGATATGGTCTTTGGGACTTTATGCCATTTTTCTGCAGTCCTTTCCAAATATCATCCAGTTTTGTCTTTAGAAGTGGCAAATTATGACTTCATTTAACTTGTACAAAAACAGCTATGTTATCTGGTGTGCTACATAACTAAAGCTTCAATATGAACAAACTCAATATGTTACTTCTACTATTGAAGAACCATTTTCTTCCTTTTTAAGTTATAAATAAGTGGTCCCTGGAGTCCACTTGGAAGAGAACAATGGCATAGTTTTTAGCGTGTGAAATTGGTAAAGGTTTTAAGGTAGGTTAGAGTATATGATGTAGTGCCAGACTATCATCAAATTATGAATAATTCTCATCAAGTGACCATATACTCCTACATAGGGAAATGAATGTCTCGAAACTGGCACTAAATCTGGAACTTGAAGAAAACCCTTGAAGATATTTGACTTAAAATGTTAATTTACAGGCACGCAAATATCTCATTGGAGATGCTACTGAAGCTTGTAGCGGTTTTTGGCCCGGTAATACAATCAGCTGTTTCCGCACCTCCAGTTGTTGGTGTTGATCTTCATGCAGAGCAAAGGTGTTACTAATCAATATTTACATGGACTCAACACTTTTCTGTTACTGCGATGCTCTGTTAATCTAAGTTGTGTGATTCAGAATACTCACTTTTATTGGATAATGTGCAGGCGAGAATGCTGCAACAAGTGCTTTGCTCAGCTGCAAAAGATCCAGCAAATTCTTCCAGCACTAGCAAGGCAAGCATTCTATCTTGACTCGAGTACTGCTCCTGCCCCATTTTCTCTATGTTCTACCTATGATTGTGCGATCAACTTAAACCAACACTGCACATGGAAAGAGCTGCAAATCCTGTTGGCTTTATCACAGAACAAGAAGTCCTTTTCTTTGCAGAAATTTCTTGATCATGCTCCATCGATTTATCCATTGTGGCTTTTTTTTTATAGATTCCCATGTATCTCAATGCTAAATGGTTTTTCTAGTCACTGATGTTATCTGTGTCAATTTTGCACAGGAGGGGCGGTTTATTGACAAAAAGTGCTCTGGAATTGAATCTCGTCCTTCAACAGTCATAGCAAATGGTGCCATCTAGAATCAATTTCATCAGAAAATGTTGAAAGAGTGGCCCAACCGATACCCTGCCAGCAGAAACACAAGGAGTGTGATACTCCTTGCATATGGTTTTTGTCAATCTCGCAATTTTGTTTTGGAGCTCCCTACTGCTTGCCATCATATTGGTTTTTACAACTACTACTACTGACGGCATCTTACAGCTTGAGAGTTGTGAGGCAAACATCAGAGCAGTCGCTCTACTTGAAACTATTACCGCCGAGGATGAATTATCTCATCTTTCCAACCATGGTCCTTCTGAAACTTCGCAGGAAATTTCACTTTGTAATTCTTTGCCTCGAGGCTGTACTATGAGTTCTTTTGTGCAAATGAATGTAATTAGTGCCAATTCGTATGTATACTCCATTTGTTATATTCAATGAAAATCATAAAATTTTTTTCTGGACCGAGTCCAATTCTAGTTTATCATTTAAATCACAGGTTCTTATGGTTGATTTATTTTTCATTTTTCAAAATAAATAAATTTAGTAAATATAATCGGTTAAATGTTTTTTTTGCAATTTCTTTATTGGTTATTATAAATGATTTTATTTATTTATTTACATAAATAATTATTAATTTATTTAGTTACATGATTGTATAGATTTTTCGTAATGTATATGTTAAATTTTTTATATAAAAAACACATTTAAACAGTATATACCTAGTAGTTTTTTTATTAAAAAAAAGAACTATAACGCGGGTTAAATGGCTGGCTACCATGCAAGCAAGCATGTCGAGTTTTCCCGGTGAAGATAAGCGAAGGTTTGACGAACGGAGTATTGAATATGTTCCCAGTTCCGAGGAATGAAATTCGCTCCTAGCCACTTTCTTCCAGCCCTTTCTGTTAAAAAGCAAAAGCATTGCTTTGCATGAATGCTTGGCTGGATGTCGCATTATCTGCTCGCTTTTTTCTGGACCATGTTATGCGTTAAAAGTCATTATTGCCTTTGAAGAGTGTCGCTGTGCCATTTCATGTGACAATGAAGAAGTGAAGATTTTGATAGACATGACCAAATCCAGCTTCGAATTTCGGTTTGGTGAACCTAAAAATGATGTTATAATCATGGTTGGAAAATTGTAATGGAGACAGAGAATTGAAAACCACCCACAGCATACAAAAATGCTGAAGTTTATAGCTTCTTGTATGCCATATTTTAGCAAGTGATAGTGCCAAATGCCGATCATTTATGGCCCTTCCCAAACATTTACCTTTAAATAAATAAAACATTTTCCTATCAATACTAATAAATAAATAAAGGTTTCACTTTGTTTTCTTACTCTGTTTACATGCAGTTTTACCACCGTTTCCACAAATAATAAATTCAGTTTAACATAAATTGTGAACATTATTAGGTGAGCATATCAAAATTGAGAAATTATTTGTACACTTATATAATTATAAACAATAAAAGAATAGCTCAAATAGTTAAAAAATTACATTTTAGTTTATGTTTTCATTTAATTTATTTGCACTTAGTAGTTGAGATTTATTAATTACATCTTATTTGTTGAACTTGATTTAATTGTTGTTGTATATTTTATTTAATGGGTTATAAGCTTAATTGCATGTTCTTCTTAGGGTTTTAATAGTTATATGTTATTTTTCTAAATGTTATACAATTTTAATTAATAGAACAGAAACTACAAAGTTGGAAACTTTTTTAACCCCTGTTCTTCTTTTCTTTGCTTTTTGTTTCTCTTTGGCCTTTTTCTTTTTAGTTGTTTCTTTTCTTTCCTGTTAAGCTTTAAATATTCTCTGGTCCCGCATCAATTTTGATATCATAGCTATAGTCTTTTAATTATTCTTATAATTAAACAATTTATATACTTGTTCAAGTTTTTAAATTCAAAACTCATTCATAAATTCTAGATTTTATGGGAAACTTTCTTTAATAATAACAAAGAATGTAGCAGCACAAAAAAAAAATTTAATCTTTTCATTTATAATCTAAATCCCACAAAAAAAATCATTGTATTTTCATGATAGTACGTATCATTGTATGTTGCCGTATTATAGTCATATCATTACCACATTAACTTATAGTAAAATAATAGTGACGCATCATCAAATATGTTATTTTTGTTTATTAATTGGTTTGTTTATTGGTCAATAAATTACTCTATTTTTTGACTCCTTGAATTTTATGTTTTTAGTTTTGCACTTGTCATTTAGAATTGTTATTAATATTATTTTTGTGCAAAAAAAAAAACTCATCTTGCATACATATATGTTATTTTTGCTTATCAATCTCTTTCTTCTTTATGTTAAGCATCTAATCATCTTTGATAATTGTAAAGCTTGTTAAAAATAATGAAAAATTATGATTCTTAGTTGATTAATTGCTTACATTTAAAAGGTCTAACATTACATACTAATAATTTTTTGGGCATTTTCTATTCTTGATTAATTTTTATATTAAAAAAAATTATCTTTATTTTTGTATTATGACTTCACTTACAAGAGTTACTTATGACCTCAATTTAATTTCTAAGTTAATATTACTTGCATTTATGTCATGGTCATTTAGTATCCAAGTTTAAATTTATACTTACCATAGATCCGACTCTTAGTAATATATTTAAAAAAATACGAACTCCAAGAGAGTTGTTGAATAACAGATACAAAGACCAATAAATATCATTAAAATAATCATTGTAAGCAAATTTATCCTAAGCACTATTTTTATGACTATCATTTAGGTTAGTTTATATATAATGATCTTGATAAGTAAATCATAACCCCTAACAAAAAAAAAAATCCTACTTTTGATGGTCATCATGACTCTTAGATATTTAATGTATGAATTCATGACATAAATTAATTTTTTGAATGACATAGCTTGTATGATAGCAAGAGAGTTAGATTTGCTAGAATGATATTTATTATTGAAACCTGATTTTATTGGAAAGATGTTGAGAATTGTTTAGAGAATAGAGGTAAACCTTTTATAACTGATTAGACTAAAATAAAATAAAAACTACAAAAAATATATTTATCTCAATCTTATAAAATAAACTTTTAAATCAAATAAACAATTTAAAATAAGAGAACAAGTTTATCAATGAGTATATAGCATAATTTAATGATTAGGTGATGAGATATGCCATAAGTTAAATAAAATCATGAATTTGTATGGATTTTATAATTATTTAAATGATAATTTTACAGAAAAAATCCATGTAAGACTATGAGTTACTTATAAAGAATTGATGGACAAAACATTAAGATATTTTTAAGACTTTTTTAAGTCTCAATTTATAAATAATAATTTTTTATTAGGTGCTCCACCCTATAGGTTTAGTTCTAGAGGTGCCTAATTTAATATAAAAAATAAGAGAAAAGGAGTTAATAAAATGTCTAGAACGTATTTAAAGATTTAATGTGTTAAATATCAAGTTTTCAATCATATTATTTTCAATTGCATCTCTGAACGTTTAATTATCTAAAAACATAGGGAGTATGAAGTATAAATACTGGGACATAGTGACCAAGATGAATATGTTGTGTAAGAAAAAATAATTAACACTATAAATAAAAATATGTAAAAATAAGATTGATAGAGAAAATAAAAATTTTATTTTAGTTATAAATAAATAAATTTAAAAAAAAAATTAGTGTAAGTGTTCAAAAAAATAAATATAATTTTTAAAAAATCTTATGATATTAATTTTTGTAAACTACTTGATTCTCAAACTCATCATACTTGACATCTAACGAGCTAAAAATTTAGAGCAATATGTTCTAATATCAAAGTTGATATTGGACAGAAGAATATTTATAAGAAAGATAGGAAGAAAAGGGCAAATTTTGATTTGTTTGGCAAAATTTGATGTTTTATCCTTAGTTTGGCAAAATTAATGTGATTTAACTGGTTAATGATTGGATTTATTTGGATTTGAATTCTATTACAGATATGTAAAGCAAGTTATGAGGACTTGCAGCAACGTTATTCGGGATGCAAGTGTACATGTAGAAATTATAGCCATCCATGGGCTGAATGGAGAGTTTTTTGCTTAACCCTAGCAAGAGCAAAGAAAATGGTGTTTCTTGTCACAACCCTTTTTTCAAAACTAAACTCTCTAGTGTTTAGAGGGCTTCAAGTCTTCTGGGCAATGGAGAGAAGAGATGATCACGTATGCTATATTTCTTCTCAACATTACGTTACGTCACATTCAATTGCATTGTAGCAAAAATCAACTTATTGTTTGATAATGCAAAACACATGCTTTGAATTGAAGATTTGAATCAAATTTATTTGCGCATGCTCTTTCGTAAGTATATTTTCATTGATAAATTCCTGAAACAAGCGGCACATTGTTTCCTCCATGTCATGTATTCCTCATAGCTTGGCTTGAAGAGCTGCGAAAGCAAAGAATGGCAGAGTTAAGGCGAGCTATAGAACAATCTGAAGGCTCAATTGGGTATGTGAAATGTCTACTGTTCTGTTTCAGACTTCATGAACTTATAAATCCGTGTTAAGAAAACTGCTCTCTATCATTGTCCTAAAATAAGACATGGGAGTCCAAAAACTGTGTTATACATCTTCCCCTGCATTTATACTGTCAATATCATGCTAGAAGGATTGGCATAAGCTTTCAAGGGTGAAAACATTTTTTTGGAGCATCGTAAGAACTTGCACTTTGGAGTCTTGTGGCCACGGCATGAAATCATGAATGGGCAAGTGCCTTCGATGTTTAGATGGTTGTACTGCTACATTAGTGATGGACGCCTGGTATTCGTTGTTAAGAGCTGGATTTATTGGAGATGTACACCTGGTAATTCGGAGAGCTTCAGTGTGTGATTCGTGGAAATTTGGAGGTGTTAATGGGAAGATAAACACATAACTCTCATCCTGAACTTGCATGATGCTCATTTTATTTTATTCTATGGTGACATGGTAAGATTTCATGGGTCGTTTTCAGACGCGTTTTCCTGTGGGTATATTGCAGTCTGCGTTCACGTATTAGTTGTATAGATTCCTTAACTGTTATATTCCAGGTCACTGGAATCGAAACTTGAGATTCTCAGGGCTAGGAGAAGGGAGGATCGTCATGTCAGCTATGACTGCAACCAGACAATAGCCAGTACCATTTCAGAGATATGATGGAATTGAATCATCTAGTAAAGGGACACCTGAGGATGGATTATCTGCTGGTTGTTATACTCTGAATAACAGAACAAATTGGAAACCTGAATGTCGAGTTCCAACTTCTTTGCCAGCTGCAGAGATAGACATCAAGCCAGAAGTTTCAGTGTTTCATGAAGAGAAAGTTTCAGTGTTTCACGAAGAGAAGAAAATGCCAAGCTTATGGGAGCTGTCAGCCAACATATTCGCAGGACGTGGGTTGGTTTAAAAGGGAGGAGAGGGAAGAGAAAGCAGAAAGATTGTAGCAAGGATGTCGAGGAAGCAAGTGTTGGAGAAAGCGAGTTTTTGGGTTCAGCTGATGTTTTGTCAGCTTCTCGCTGCAAAGATCACCCAACTAGTATCGGTGATCAATCCAGAAGTTCGAGCAAAGATGCAGTGTTTGATGTTAGCATGATTTACTTCTTTTTTTACAGTAAAATCATTTAATTATCCTTACAGGCAAGATTTAATTAACTCGGGCGGTTTTGTATTTTTAATTTTTCAAAAATAATAAAATTACTAGATTATTTTTAAAAATAAAATTTATGGAACTTGCATCCAGGAGTTTTTTCACATTTTAATGATGATTCTTTTTTTTTTTTACAATCAAGTTAAATAATAAAAAAATTAATATTTTAATAAACATAAATATTATTAAAAATGTAATTTGCATGTGTTAGCGTTTGTGTCAATCCTGCGCTCTTCAGACTATACATGCGGTGGCATGCGGCGGTGTTTGTCAGTTACTCATTAGCTTCTACTCCTGATCCTTTTCTTTTCTTTTCTTTTTTTCTTTTTGATTTTCATACATATCTCTTTAAATTTCTAAAACAACTTTTCAATTTTTTTTTTTTTTAATTTAGACCATGTTTATTTAATTATTATTTATTTTATTTAAAATTATTTATAAAATTAGATTTTTTTAAATTTTATTTATTTTTAATTTTTTTCATATGTCATATTTAATTCCTATTCTTTTAATTATTATTTATTTTATTAAGATAATTTTTTAAATTAAATTTTTTTTTATAATCCTCATTCTCTAATTTTTCTTTATTTCGACTATTTTTTTAAATTAATTTTTTAAAAAATATTAAATTAATTGAGAATTAAGTTTTTTGATTAAGTCTCAATATAAGTTATAAATTTAAAAAATTAATTTAAATTTAAAAAATTTACCTGAATTTACTTCTTATTTTTTATTTTTTTTAAGTTTATATTTTATTTCAATTTTATCATTTAGAATCCAGGAGATTCAACTCCATTACTTTTTTGTGTTTTTATAGATTTTTCATTGATTTTAAAAATATTCTAGGTTTATAATAGGTTTTTTTATTTTTTATTCTTTGTTAAATTTAATTTTTTTAAAAGAAAATATCTTTGAATTAAATTAATTAAATTTAATAATAAAATAATTATTTTAAAATATATTTTTCAGTTGGCTTTCTAGATAGGGGCGGGCTCTTTCAGCATAAGATGACCCGTATCTCAAATATTTCTCATTTCTATAAAAATGTGCTCACAGCATAACACGGCCAAAATAAAAAAGAAATGAAACAGTGCCTGTGGAATGCGAAAACCACAGTATGCTAGAAATGGATTTTGCAAAGGAAGCTCGGCCCATTAGTTTTTGTAGGTAGGCCTCCTCCCTTGTCAATGGCCTAGGTGTTTGGATTGACAGGTCTATTTGGGCCTACAATCATCAAATGTAGGCCCACGATCTAGATAATTCATGTGAAACTGGACTGCCTTAGCAGGCCACCTTGAAAGTCCAGTATATCAAAAGTGAAGCTGGGCTGCTCCTTAAGCTTTTATTAAAATCTAAAGAACACCGACGAATGTGAAACGGATCCTAGAGAATCTTTAGGCCTCATTGGAATGACTAGCCCTAAAGCTATTCCATTTTTAGTTGGGCTTCACCAGCCATGGGTGGCCATTGGCTGTTTATTTTTGTATTTTAAAATTTTAAATTTTTTTAATATTCTAATATCATTTTAAAGTGTTAATAACAAAAATATTTTTTAAAAAATAAAAAATATATTATTTTAATTTATTTTTGAATAAAAATATTTTAAAAAAACATCCTCTTGACAAATAATTCATCATTTCCCAACCCTAAAAGTTGTAAGCAATTGGCATTTTCCCAACAATATAGCAAACGTCACGGCTTGACAAAAGGGAATGTCTGTAAATGTGGATGCCAACTCACCTAAGTTTCTCCACATTTACAGCATGAGAAACTAGAACTGGCCACATGCACAGCCTGACAATCATACGCTTAAAAGTACTAGGTTAAGACAGCCATGTCAAGGAGTGAAAATGTCTTGCATGCCAAGTGCATGGCCCTATATATATATATATATATATATATATATATATATATATATATATAAAAGGTTGATGAAGATGGAGAATTATGAAGGAAGCATGCATTTCTTCATGAGATTGTTTAGCCCAGCAGACACGACTCAAGAGCCTGTAGATTATTTACCTTATCGGTTGTCTCGCATGCAAAAATATAGCTACCATCCATTACCATACAGCAGCCACTTACTTTTCAAGCTAGCTGCTCTGTGTCTTCTTCCCCTAATAGAAGTCTTCCTTGTCCAAGGAAAAACACCTGCTCGACATTGATACTTATGGTGGCGTGATCTTCTCGGTATCTTAGCTTTACAAAATTGTGATGTTGAAAGGTAATTATTATGCCAATATTTTTAGGACTCATCCCACCTTCAATGCACTTGAAACGCAGCTGAAATCTTATTTTTTTAAAATTTATTTTTTTATGTTTAAAATTATGTTTTTATTATTTTAGTGTACCTAAGTTAAAATGTTTTTTTTAATATTATTTTGATATATTTTAAATAAAAAATGCTTTGAACAGTAACTACTATCATATTTTCAAATATTTATTTAAACTTTTAAGAGGTTGATTCATGATTGAAGAAGTGTGTTTTTTCTATTGATTTTCTTACTTCAAGTTTATATTCTATAAATGATCAAACTAATGAAAATTAAGAATTAATATGAGATTTTTTTGATGAAAAGTGTTGATTTTATTATTAAATGAAACAAAAAGAAACAAATGAAGAGCGTGCAATGCAAGGAATAAATTATTGTATCCAAGCAGATGAAAAAGCGTAAGGATGATGAAAATAACCACTGTTAGGTAGATAGATGACCAACTTGTGTCACATCTAGCTAGCTGCTATATAAATCCTGTCCTGGGGGTGTAACATTTACATTCAAGTTTTATATTTTATGGATGTTAAAGATTTATATAGTTATTAATTTTAAAATTTATGTAATTAATTAAATTAAATGTAAACTGATATAAATATCTATATTAATAAAATAAATAAATAAATAAATAAGTCAGCTGTTATATATATAATATATATTCCTATATCCTAAGCTGTTATACATGGTGGCAAATCCAAGCTGCCATGTTGAAATCTGTGGCCTTGTATCTAGAACAGGGATGCCCGCATGGGAACCACCGTGACGTCCAGCTATTCGACAGAATTCAGTCATGATCCAATTAATTACTACATGACAAAAAGAATCCTGTTTTTAGTTTATTTTTCAATAATTATCTTTGATCTTATGTATCTTTCTAAGAGATTTGCAATTTTCCAACAAGCTGAGCTAGAAACCGATATTTACAGAGTAGATAACGAAATATAAAATCTGAAATAGAGCTGGATAATATTTTTGAGGTCTAATTTAAAAGTCCTCTGTAGCTAAATTGGCCACAAACAACAAGCCTTCATGGAGATAAATTTATAAAATCATCTGATGAAATTCAATTTAAGTCGAATCTAATTAGCAAATAAAAATTTATAATTATTTTTAGCTAAATTTTATATCCGCCGATTCTCAACTAATTAATATATTTATTTATTTTAAAAGGGTAAAATCAAGGAAACGGAGAAAAAATGAAAAAGGAAGTTTCACCTCTTGAAATAAATTAATAATTTCATACTTTATTTAATTTACAAAATTGTTACCTGACTCCGCCTCTAACAAGTAATATATCACCGATCAATCAACAATTTGGTAATTACAATGAGACTAGTTTGTTATTGCACGACAATGGTAATTAAAATTATAAATTTAAATCCTACTAAAATAATATTTCTAAACCGTAAAACACTAGTGTAGAAGCTCGCGTTCCATTGTTAACATGATAAATAAATTAATATAAAAAATATTTAGATCGCAAGATTTGATATTATTATTAAATTTAGTTTGATAGCTCAATCTTAAAATTTTTCAATTTAACTTTATATATAACTTAAATATAAAATTAAATTATAAAACATTACCTTAACATAACTCAATTAATTCAACCAATTAAAAATTAACTTGGATGAATGTTAAAAAAAATTGCTAGTAAAATTAAAAAAATGTAAATTTAAATAAAAAAATTGACCCACCCAGTTAAAAAATAACTTGAATAATTATCAGAAAAACCCAGGCACAGCAGCAGGGAAATATGGAGTCTTACAGTTGAATTATAGCTCAACAATTATAATTAAAATTTAGCCTGGTTTTGTCTTGATTAGTTCTTATGGTTTCTTGAAGTGTCTGATTCGATCCAAAAGGCATAAAATCCAATCACTTGCAGTCAAAAAAATAAGAAACACTTACTTTGAATGCAAACAATATCTTCACGCAGCTGAGTATGGGCGTGGTTTCCCGCAGTCGCCTCCCTCGATGATGCTTATAAAATTGAAGATCCCTCAAATTCGATGCGCCCATGATTGAAACTTTGCATGCACGTTTGACAAAAACACGAGTCTCCCACCCACCGAATTCTCCCACCAATACAATCTTCCCTTGATGACCTAACTTCACCTACCATTAACGTGAGTTATGTTCGTGGTCAGATCTGTTCTTTATTTAAAAAATATTAAATCGATGATTTTTTAAGTGTTTTATTTATAGTTTTGATGTAATAATATAAAAAATATTATATTAATTTATTTTTAATTAAAAAGTATATTGCAAAACTATCTCCATGTTATTAATATAAAAATCTATGGGAATTATGACTGTGATTATTTTTTAAAATATTTTTTATTTTAAAATATATTAAATTATATTTTTAAAATTTTTTAAAATTATTTTTGAAATCAATATATTAAAATAATATAAAAAATTCATTTTTAACAAAAAAAATAATAATTAATTTTTAAAAAAACAGAGTGGCTCGTACTTCCAAGCACTGGATAGTAGCTTTTGACCCCCTCCGCCCACTTCTAACCTTCCCCAGCTACTGCAAGAAAAACGGTGTGCAAATCAAGAATTTGATCGATAATATCAATAGGGAACATCCCTTCCAAGGTGGAAATTGTTGGCATGTTTAAATAATGTGAGGCTTTATCTTATGAATATATTATTGATAGAGCCATGCCCTTTTTATAATTTAATAGCTACGATTTAACCTTTCTATGCATATCTTTAGCCAAATCCGTAACACTTGCATATTTTAACTCTTGTTGTTTAACTTGGCTTTAAAATCATCTGCTAGTCAATGTCATCACCATGAAAGCCTTCCCATCTCTTGGTTATATGTCACCATAAAGCATTTATTTGTACTAGTAGAAGAAACACCAATTTAATTATGATTGCACGGTGTCATGTTTTAAGAAGTATGTGTAAGAGCGTGGTAAAAATTATTTTTAAAATTATTTTATTTGAAAATATATTAAAATAATATTTTTTTAATTTATTTTTGATATTTTTATCAAAAATAAAAATTATTAATTTGAAGCCGCAAAGAATTTAAAAACATGATTTTATCATAACGCTAAATGGTATCAAATACTGCCAACCAGCCAGCATCCTCCATGGCTATTTTTCAGATCATCAAAATATGGTTCCACGTAATCTTAATAATCCCCTAATTTCAATAATTACTTCGTGGAAAATATAATGTTTTTTTTTAAAAAAAAAGGAGTAGTGGTCTGAAAAGGGGAAGTGGAGGATATGGACTCCTGATCTCGTGAAGGCGAAAGCTATGCTCTCCCATCACTTAAACGAAGAGTTTTATAATTAATAATTTCACTCAAAATGCATGTCATGTCATGGCTTTATCCAGATTTGTGACAGAGAAAGCAAGAATCCTTCCCATCTTGATTTGCTTATTACGTGCATGAAATCATAAGTACCTTTTTTAATTATAATAAGAGATTTAATTTCGAAAAAACTATATATATATATATATATATATATATATATATATATTTATAGAATAAATATATTGCTCTCATTAGTTATTCGTTGTATATTTAGTGGACCTATCTAGTGTTCACTCGTAAGTTGAAGCTTTGATAAAACAAAAATTAAGGATCTATATAGTATTTTCTCTGGGTTCAGTTTTCAAAACCATGATCTTGGAAACACCATCAAGTTTAAAAAAGTAAGCAGATCCCAAATTATTTTCATTAAAATCGTATTATTATTTATAATTTGCATGCAAAATCAACCATAATAACAAGGATTGAGTAAATGAGTTCATGTGACTTGAAATGTGTTGCGAATATATTTATAAATCATGGAAATTAAACAAAGTTTCAGAGAAATCATGAAAAAATCCAACATTTTTTATGCAAGGTCCATGAAAAATAATCATAATTTTAGGTTTCATCGTTTGATAAGATCAAAGTTTTGTTAAATGATTTTAAAGACCTGATTTTGTATAGAAGCAAGCTCATGTGCTATAATTAATCAATCAAGATTCAAAATAATCTTATATTACAGCTAGAATATGTTTTACTATTTAAAATATTTTTAGTTGATTTTGGATTTTAATTACCTTTCCTTTTTAGATTTTGATTTCTTTTGATTGAGCCAATTTTAATCTCTATATAAAGCATTGATGTGTTATTTTTTTTCCATCAATTTATTGAATCTCAAACATTTAAAAAATAATTAGATTTTTTTTTACAGTTACATTAGTGTTTATTTGGTATCGTGGTGGATGATATTTTTTTCTCTAAAATGAATTAAAATAATTTTTATTTATTTTTATTTTTATGATATAAGTATATTAAAACCATTAAAAAACACTAAAAAAAATACTAATTTGATGTTTTTTTAAAAAAAAAAGTTAAATGCATCTAGAAACAAGAGCTATTGAATTCCTAAATACTCACAAAATTATTAAAAAAAACTAAGCCTTCTAAGAAAAATATTATAGTTGATCATCTCATAAAACATTATAGATTGGAGCAATAATTTTTTTTTTATTTTAAAATTTGATCCTTGAATTTATTTTTTTAAGCAAGTGTGTCCAAATTAGCATGTAATTGCATTTTTTAAAAGATAATTTAATTAAAAGTAAGAGAACTAAAATAAAAAATACAAGTAAAATAGGTGGTGACTTTTAAATTTATTTGAAAAATACATCTGAGTCCCCTGTATTTTTAAGCTATTAGGTGATCGATCCCTCTAATTTTAGAAATTTTTATTTTGACAACAAATTTTATTTTTATTATTTTTAGTCTATTTTAGATGAAAAAAAAAAAGATTGCCGGATTTTAGTCTAAAGAGAAAATTTGTTGTTGTGATATTTTGGATTACTAAAATACTAAATTTTTGTTTCAAATGATCGAATATGATGAAGGGAATTCAAGTTATATGTTTTTTACATTGAAAATATCTAAATAATATATTTGGATTTGGAAAGATTTTTTTAATGTTTTTAAAGGTTATAAATAAATTTAACAAGGTTTCTATTATGTTTTTTAGATATTTTAGATTGAAAATATGTTAAAAATAAGCTTTTAAAAGAAAAAACTAAAACTAATCACCCTGTTTTTTTCAACGGCCACAATAACTAGAATCTAAATAATGCATCATTTATTTTGTTTTCAGTAGAATTGGGGTGCTTCTCGCATCATTGGCCTCATTAGCTCGTAGGAAAATAAAGGCCTCCACGCTGGCCCTTGATCCAAGCGCCTGACCTCATCTTTCTTACATAGTTTTGGTTTTTTTTATAAACAATTTAAACCTTTTTTCATGTCTTTTTCAAAAGAATTTTTAAGTTTATGATGTACATCTCTGTAATTTTTTTTATTTATCCTTTTTAAAGAGTTTTTAATTATATTGGAAGTGTTTAATTTTTAAAGATATTACTATGATTTATTTGTAATTTGTTTTATTTTTTATATATATTAAACTTATTTTTTAAAATAAAAAATATTTATTATTTATTTTTTAAATACTTATAGTCTTGCATAATATTTTTTTATTTTATTCAATAAATCTTATATGCCTATTACAATTTAATTTTAATAAATAAATTTATTAAATACAACCATATAAATTACTCATTTTATAATATTAAATATTCTGGTATATATTTATTTCTTTACTTTTTTATTTTTTTTATTTATCATTAAAGACTTCTTTTAAAAAAAAATTACACATTGGTTCTTTATTTATTTAATTACGTGCATGAATATGTTTTTTAATTTATATTTTGGGTTTTTTATTTAAAAAATGCATTGAAAAAATCTATATGTTCTTAAACTTTTTAATAAAAGTTTTTTTTAATTTCAACTTTCAATTTAAGTTTATAATGCTTTTTTTTCATCTTAAATGTCATTCTTCTGACTTTTTTTCCCACTCAATAATGTTTTTATTATTTTCAATTCATCTTTTAAATTGAAAATATATTATTGTCCTTTAATTTATTTTTTTATTTTTATTTAAACCATTATTATTTTAATTAGTATTTCTTTTTGTTTCTTTTTTATGATTTAAACCTTCAATATTTTATTTTTTAGAGATTAGGTTTCATAATTGTTTTAAATTTATGTATAATGCTTCTAGTATGATAAATTAGGCTACGAGTTTGAAAAAATTAATAAGAGTTGATATCTTTTTTATCTTGTTTCCTTTTTCATAGCTTTAACTATATCAATATTTTTTAAAAAAATCTTTTTTTTCATTATCATCTTTTTTTTAATTGTATTATCAAGTTACTTGAAATTTAACAAGATTATCAAATTTCTCTCTCTTCTTTAAACTTATAATTGTATCTTGAATGTATTTTTGGCATGGCTTACAAGCCACTAAACTAAAAAGTGTGGGAATTATTGTTCATTTATACCTAGTGTACTGTGGATTAGAATAAAAATCCATAATATTTTATGTTTTATTTTTTTATTTTTTCATGTTATGATTTTTTAAAAATTTATTTTTATTGATTTCATCTTTTAATATCATAATGGTTAGGAATTTGGATTTATAATGTTTTTCCTTTTATTTTGTCTCTTAGCTTGATTTGTGAGTTTAGTGGGATAATCTAGGTTGCTTTGATTTATAAGTTTAGCTGGGTGCTTTTTTTTTATAATTAAACCTGGTAATCCATCTTTTTCCTTTTCTTTTGTTTTTTTTATCAAATTATTTCATCAATTTTATCTTTTAATATTAAAATAATTGAGAATTTAATTTTGTGATTTTTTTTTTACTTTTTCATGAGATTAGCATGACTTATAGGTTTACTTCAATAACCCAAGTTATTATGGTTTATGAGTTTAATACGGTGTTCTTTTGTTTTTGAATTGAACTTGATTTTTTTATTGTCTATTTTTTTCTTATGTAATAATAAAACAATTCAAAGAAAATCTATGTTATTGAACTTTATAAATTTCATGGACATGTTCATGGGTTGGATTAGTTTAGCTTCTTTTTTTTTAGTTTTTTTTTAATTTTATCTCTAAATATAGGGTTAATTGAGAATTTAATTTTACAATTGCTTTTATTTTTCTTTTTATAAGGTTATAACGGTTTTAAAAAAGTCGGTATTGGGTTTTTGTGATCTTTAATTTTTGTTATCATATAATTTAATAAAACTAGTTTAAAAAAAATCGTAATTCCACTCGAGTCTATAACTAAATACACAAGTTTGGTGTGCTAACTTCGGTTACTTGGTTCACAAGTTTGACGAGTTTACCCGCTAGCTGAATATACTATTTTTTGTATTTTAGTTGTTTTTTTTCTTGATGTTGTTTTTTAATATTAAATTGGTTTGGAAATAAATTATATGATTTATTTTTATTTGAATTATATAATTTATTTTTATTTGCTTTATATAGAGTTATTGTTACCTTAAATAAGTGTTTGTTTTTATTTTGATATTTATTTTTATTTTTTTGAATATATTTTTTTTATCATATAATTAATGAAAAAATTATTAAATCCAATAAAGTTCATGACTTGAATCGTGGGGGAACCAAGATCGATCTAACATGTTATTATTTTAATATTTTTTAAAACTAAAATTATATTTTTATCAATTATCAAAATTGTATTTAAACTTATAAAATTAATTGATTTGATTTGGTTTAACTTTCATGTTATTTAATTTAAAATTTAAGTTAGAAAAATAATTAAATCCAGAGTTTTCAAAATTAATTTAATTTTATCAAATGTCATAATATTATCAAAAAATTCATCACACTTTTAACGTTTTTATTTTTTATTTTTTTAAAATCAATCCGACTAGTGGCAGATTACAGGCAATTAACTATTACCGGTACTATACACCTTGTCATTATGGCATGTAAAAAGTTACGAATAAAGGAAAAAAATAAAATAAAATAAAGAGAACAAGATGAGTGAGGCAGCAATCATCATCATAGCAGCATGGTTATTGACGATTTTAACTTGGTAATTATTATTTTTTAAATATTTTTTATTTAAAAATATATTAAAATAATATTTTTTAAGTTTACAAATTATTTTTAACATTAATATATTAGAATAATATAAAAATAATTTTTTTTAAAGAACTGCATGACCAATAACAAATTTACACCACCGTGGCTGAACAGTAAAGCTAACCACTGCACAGCCATCTGGATTTCGATCTGGGCGCGGGCGCCCTGCTTTTCTGATAATTATGTCTCTATTTGTTTTTAATTGTTTTTACTGGATATTAAAGAATTCGTAAAAAGCGTGGCCCCCGGAATTATATATAATAAATCTTTAGTAGCGACAAGAGACTCTACTAGATTGCGTTGCACACGAAACCCAACATTAATCAATCAGCCCTTATTATTCTATTGGCTATGTTATATTGTTTCAAAATCTTGTCACTTGGTCACACGTGAAACTTTTTAATGCTGTCAAAGGATTTTTGCTATTTTTGGTTATTAGCATGTTTATTTGAAAATATTGATGAAATAACATATATATATATATATATATATATATATATATATATATATAGTTGAAGTATACGATTTATATATATCCCCATTGAGTAATATGATATGTATAACTCCTGTTGTTACTTGGAATGATAATATAAAAAATAAAATTAAAAAAATAAGATAAAAGATAGAGGAAAAAAAAAACTGAGATATATATCAAAATCTTAATTGTAAATATTATCAATAATATTAAAAAAATTATGATAAAATAAATTTAAAAATATCAAAAAAATCATCAATAATGATCAAAGTGAAATATATTTATTTTAAAAGATAAGTTAATCACTCGTCAACTTTAAATGATACATAAAAAAGTTATAATTAAAAAAATAATTTTAAATTAATATCATATTTTGAAACCGTGATAATTATCAAAACACTAATTAAAAAGATTTAATTTCAAAATAGATTAAATTATTGAATTTTAAAATCATGATACCCATAAATATCATGACCAAAAACATCACAAGTAAAAATTATGTTAATTCACTAATTTTTAAGAATAAATGTGCTACTCTACCAATTTTTTTAACTTACAATTTTATTTTTTATTTTTTTTATTTTGCAAGGTTAAATAATTTTAAACATTCTAATTAATATTAAAATAAAAAAAGTTTGGCTGGGTATTTTTTCATATAAATTATTTAGGATATATTACAATAACTCTTTTGAAATATTATGAAACTATAAAATATATTTGAAATTATTTAAAAAAATATTTTATATCCAAAATATCTTTTGTGTTCTAAATTGGTTTTTTTATTGTTAGAGAGGATAATTTAAAATATTATTTTTTTTATTTTTTAAAATTTATTTTTAATAATAATATATTAAAAACAATCTAAATATATTAAAAAAATATTTTTTTTTTGGTTAAAAGTTAACAAACGACGCCTAAGTCAAGATTTGAACAGATGAGAGGTCAATACAAATCTCTGTAACCTCTTTGTTTCTCTCTGTCACCGTCTCTTTGAAATTCATTTTCCAGACACGTCAAAACCCCAAAACACGGCATGCAAAAGAATTATTTGTATTCATTTACTATCATTATTACTATAAAAATAATAGCAAATTAAACAACAAAGTGGTGTGGTACTGTGCTGCCTGAGAATTGACAATGAGAGGAGTACGGTGATTCTTACACGTTAATCTCTTCGTTTCTCTCTGTAAACCTCTCATTTCTTCTCCTCCCCCCCCTCCTCTCTCTCTCTCCTATCACACTACCTTCTCTGATGTTTCAAGATCTTCGGAATCAGACGCCCCAAAATTTGTCTGCTTCCCGCAAGATTGCTTCTCTTGATTACTAGTACTTTGTATTACCAGCTGCTTTTTCTCGCCGATTTTTACCCTTTTTCCATTTCAAGGTTTGCCATCTTTTCTTCCTTCTCCGTTTAATCCTTACAAGCTATAGTCTAATAGCTACAATGCTGCTGCTGAATCCTCTTTTTCTTTTTATTTCTTGAAAGTTTGAGAGTTTTTTTTTTTAAATTATCTGATAAAACTGGAAATTTGTGTTTTCTCTGTTTACGAGATCTGAAACTTTTTTTTTTTGGGTTATCTAGATTGATAGATTTCTTAGGTATGAATATCAAAAGACTCTGCTTTTTCGCTGAAAGTAGATTCGTTTCCTTTTTTATTAAAGAAAAGAAAAAAAATCATCTGACAAGTTTATTTGGTAATTTTTTGAAGAGGGAATGTCTCTATTCAGTGTTCGTTGTTAAATTTCCTATTTCCTTGTGGGATTAAGTAGAGATTTCAAGAATCTATAGTTCATATAATCTATGTTAGCATTAAAAACAAGTTGATCAGTAAAGGTTTAAGCTTTCTTTCTTTGCATTTCACTAACATCGCATGCATGCAACTAGTCAAGCTACCTAACTACAAAATTAATTTCCATTTCTCTTTCTGGGTATTTTGGGATGCCAATTCAAGTTTGCTTCTCACAATTTTTGACCTTTTATCAAGGTTACTGTGAAAATTGAGGTTCATATGCCGAAAGAGAGTATGAATATTAAAGGTTCTTCAAAATTGAGTAACAGTCAATAGAGGGGGTTTCTGGGAATCTTTCTTAATTAAGAAATTGGGCTAAAACAGCTTACACAATTGTTTGTTGGGTTTTTGATCAAGCTAGAACTTTATCTTATGCCCAAAGTGAAATTGCAATTTTTTCACCATAAATATTTTTTCTATTGGAAAAGTTGTAGTAGCATTTGATCAGGGTTGCTTCTGATATTGGTCTCAGCATTTTTTTGCATTGGCTGCAGTTTGTTATGAGAACACTGTAAAAGCTTTGACTGTCTATGATGTCATTCAGATCATGGAAATTGTCAAAAAGGAACTACTTTGATGGGGTATGGCATGCGATACTTAAGCTTCTCAGTCTTGGATGCATCTAAGAAGGTGGAATTTTTACAGAATCTGCCTTTGTTTTGGTAGTCATCTAAGATGTAATTTTGTCGGCTTGGTGCAGGTAAAATTTGGATTAAAGATGAAGCAGCTGCCGTTTATGGGATTTTTGTTTACAACTATGTTGTTCATTGTGTATAGAACCACAACATATCAGTATAAACACACAGAGGTATGGAAATCCCATCAAGTCTATACATATTTTAACTTACAAGTATCAATCAAGTAGCCAAAATGTGCTCTTAATTCTCTTCTGGTGAATGATTTGATGATTTTTTTTATTTGTGTTCATGAAGGCATTAATTCCAATCTTTATGATATAGAAGATACTTGGTGACAATGATTTAAAACTTCTGAAAGAAATGTAACTTAGTATGGTCAAGTCCAGAATCTCAATAACTTGTGTCATTCGCTGGTCCATCTGCAGCTTTTCTGTTGTTGTATCTACCCCTAGGTACAGATTAAGCTGCATTTTTCACACTCAAAATAGGTTCAGCTCTAGCTGTGTGTTTTAATGGTGCTGCTTCTG
The DNA here is from genome assembly GCA_026413675.1 of Populus pruinosa. Lineage (NCBI taxonomy): Eukaryota > Viridiplantae > Streptophyta > Magnoliopsida > Malpighiales > Salicaceae > Populus > Populus pruinosa. The sequence goes on along the minus strand of CM048602.1, from coordinate 3,970,747 downwards.
TTGAACTCTTACCATTTTATCTCACATCCTGGTGAAGGCTTGCTGACTTGTTTTTCTCCACCATTGTCAGATGGAAGAAAAATTGTACCCCTTTGACTCATTGAAGGTAATTTCAGAGCTACCAATTAAAATTCCAAAGTACTGTAATTGTTCTGTTTTCATCAGTATCTGAAGATGCTTCCGGTGCTTTGACTTAGGAATCTGCCTTGGCATCTGGGCTGTTGGTTGGTTTGCCTCATGGTATTATACGAGCGAGCTCAGATTTGGAGCTGAAGCCTCTGTGGTCAACAAGTAGTTCAAAGTTGAAGGTTGTTTTTTTTATCCCTTTGAAGTTTGAATTGTGCCATCAATTCTAGGTTGTGTCTGAATTTTGTTGTTGTTTCTGACCATATAAATTTGGATTATTTATATAACAGTGCTTGATTCTTGTGCTGGAACAACATTGAACATGTATGCAGTGTTATTCTTGACTTATTTTGGAATTCAAATGCAGGCATATCCTTCTACCCGTCGATTCTTGCTGGCAATTCCAGTTGGCATCAAGCAAAAGGATAATGTCAATCGTATTGTCCAAAAAGTATTGCACACTGTCTTGTCTAATGTTTTTGTTTCATCAATTTAACATTTCTTGCCTAATATCATTGAATTCAGTTCCTTCCAGAGAATTTTACAGTTATTCTGTTTCATTATGATGGCAAAGTGGATGGGTGGTGGGATCTAGACTGGAGTAATGAAGTCATACACATAGCTGCTAAGAACCAAACAAAGTGGTATGTTCAACCGTGATAATTTCCATTTTGGTTACTTTTTACCACCATTCTTTGTATGGTGTAAACGGATGATTAACACTGTTTCAGTGTTAATTTATAGCAAATGGTGCAAAATCATTTAGCCTCAAAGTTCAGATGGAGGCAGGATTTCATGGGTTAAACTCATGAAAAGAAGACAATTTTTTTTTTCCTGGATTGTCCATGCTTTTTTCTAAAAAGAAACTCTCTTTCTTTGCTTTTCAGGTGGTTTGCAAAACGCTTTCTGCATCCAGCTGTTGTGTCTATTTATGATTACGTATTTCTATGGGATGAAGATCTGGGGGTAGAGCATTTTAATCCAGGAAGGTTAGTTTGCTGGACATTTCTCTCTTTCATATGTTTATGATGCCAGCTTTTGGTAATGGGTTGTCTTTATATTTGCCTTTTGTCACTACAATATAAACTTGTGACTTATAGCTAAGTCTGACAAACATTAATCAATTAGGATCTTCTCAGCGCTCCAATTTATTAGAAACTACTTGGCTTGTTCTCATCTTCATTCCCATTTTTATTATATTTTACCAATCATTTACAGATATCCATGATTCAATTTTTGTCTTTCATTTATCATATCTTTTGGATCGTTAACGAATACAATTTATTTTGCTCTCCAAACTCTTGCTGGAACAGGATTATCTTTTGCTAAGGATGTTTATGCTAGGAGGGTTTATTTTACTTGGTGAACCATCTTGGTATTATTATATCTAGGACAATTTGGAATTACATAATTTAGGAGAGAGACCAAGGATTGTTGGAGTTCACCAATTCCATGCTCTTACTTGATTTGAATTTTTTTTTATGAGAATGTAAGTGAATAGGCTCAAGCTCTTTCTTAAAAAACAAGATTGATTTATAATTCTATTTTCTTTTAATTTTTGTCTAGATACCTGAAAATTGTGAGATATGAAGGACTGGAGATATCTCAGCCAGCTTTGGACCCAAATTCAACTGAAATACATCATAGAATTACTATTCGTGCCAGAACAAAGAAGTTTCATAGGTGAATGGCTTGGCTTTTACTTGATTAAAATTTCTGTAGAAAATTGTAATTCTTATACAAAATAATTTACCATGAGCAGAAGAGTTTATGAACGCAGAGGCAGCACCAAATGTTCTGATGTCAGTGAGGGGCCGCCATGCACTGGGTAACCTATTGCATTCCTGTAGTTGTGATGCCTTGCCGTTTGCTCTTTATAATTTGGTGCAATCCTATGTTTCTGACTTCTACTTATTTCAGTTACTGCCTCATCTGTGGCTAACTTTCGGTTATTTAATTTTCTTTCCATTTGACATTCCTAAACATCATTTCTTTCTTTTGTTTTTTTTTTCTTTTGAAAATTTGACTGTTAGAGAATTATATAAATCATATTTTGAGCCCTCACCTAATAACTTAAGTTTTTAGGTTGAGATGATTCTTTATTAAGTTACCATAACCTTGTTGACTAAGTGGTCACAAGGTCAAATCTCACCACCTCATTATATTTGATAAAAATTAAATCCAGTAGTGTGGGGCTGCAAATTTTAAGCTCCAAGAGTTTTCACTTGAAAGGACATGTTAGAAAATTATATAAATCATATTTTGAGGCCTTATCCAACAACTTAAGCTGTTGGATGACTAATCTAATATTCTGTCAAATAGTACTAGAAGTTCTGTTTAGTGACTGTTTGAGAAGCTACACCTTGAGTTCATCTTTTTCACGGAACTTCAATACTTGTGATACCCATTGAAGGACGTACTTTATTGTTCTTGTAAGGATTGTAGCAATCCTAATTTTATTTATGTCACATCTGTAGATTTGTGGAGGGTATGGCTCCAGTATTTTCAAGATCTGCTTGGTACTGTGCTTGGCATCTTATACAGGTAATGTAAGTTTTGATTGTTCTAGTAAAAAAAGGTCCCTTTATGTAACACTATCAATAAGCCAGCTATCCCCGCTGGACTTGCTATTTGATGCTCTTAGTCTAAGCAGGTTGTCTCATGTGAAATTTGGTTGAGAAACATTTAGGATTTAGGCCTTGTTTGCTTGCAGCAAAACAAATTGATTTTGGAAAAAAAAGAAAAGAAGAATTCTATGGGGAATATTGTTTGAAAAGATGAGTTGTTTTCTGATGATGTGGCAAGTATGTGGAAAATATTTTCCTAATGAGTTCCTTTGACTCATTTTACCTAGCTGCACCAAACCTAGGAAAATATTTTCCAATAAAACACTTTTCTGTAAATAAATGGTGCATTGCATATAACTTACTTTGTGAGGTGGAAGATATGGACACGTGGTTAAGCTCTACTCTACCCACTATAGCGTGATTGCAAATAAGTGCACTTTTGCCTTAAGGTTGATTAACACATCATGGAACTTCTTTTCTTTTCCTTTTTTAATTTCCAGAATGATCTAGTCCATGGATGGGGAATGGATATGAAACTTGGATATTGTGCGCAGGTATGTTGAACATGATATTTCTGGGACTATTTTCAGTTTCTCTGACTATTTTCCTCCCCCTCAATTCTTGGCTCAATGCTGCTAACAGAGTTATTTTCAGAACTAAGATAGTAGCAGGAAAGGTTGCAGGAGGTATGGCTATTGCCAAATAAATGTGGTTTCATGAAGCAGCATAAAAATTGTGTAGTGGATATGGAAAATGTAAGAAAATTTCATGAAGAGTGATGGATTATGAGTGGTTTTGGAGGAAGAATTTTATGGCTATCAACAATCATTAGCACGCTAGAGAATCTTCTTGCCATGCCCTCACTGTAACCCACTGGCAAAGACCATTTCCATAAGATGCTAGGATTGAAAAGTTGATCTTTTCTGCCTCCTGGGGACTTAGCACCTTTTCACTAGAAGGAAGTCATTTTATGTTAATTAGGAATTGAGAGTAAATTCAGATATAAATAAGTCAGTGTGCTGACAAGGTAACTCACTGATCCTTTTTCTTAGAATAATTATTAACCATTTACCACATGACAAGTATAGAACCAAACCCCTATTTTCATGTATTTTAATGCTTGATGACCTTTTTGTTTTATCTATTTCTTTATCTTGTTTTCCATGTATACTTGTGAATGTAAAAGAATGTTATGATAGCATTGATAGATGTGGCATTATGCAGGGAGATCGCACGAAGAAGGTGGGAGTTGTTGATAGTGAATATATTGTTCACAAGGGCATACAAACTCTGGGTGGGAACGGACCCCCTGAAAGAAAGGTCATCTTGCTCGCCTTTTTCTCTCAAGGAAAAATAAAGAAAATAAAAGGAATTACAGTTGTTTTCTTATTAGGTGTTTTTAGTCCACATGCTTATTATTTTCTATTATTAATATCATCTTGCTCTCTCTCTGTTTAGGCGTCAAATACAGAAGAGTTGACTAAGGTAAACTATACTTGGTGTAATAGACGATCTTTTTTCATCAATGCTATATTGTAGCTGCATCAATTAATTCCCTATAATTTTCACCTTCCCTTTCTTGATTTATTCTCTCCTGACTTTCAGAGACACAGTGCTACAGGCATGGATCCTAGGATGGAGGTGAGAATAGTCCTCTAGTCTATGTTTTGAGCATTTTAAATACTTCTATTCTACTTGACATGAAATGCCTGCAATAGGCAGAAGAGCTGCCAAGTAGTCTAGGATTGCTACCTTGATTGTTTACATATTCTCCAAGTTATGCTCTTTGGCTGATTCTAATTTTGTTGAGATCTGCAACTCATATTCGGCTATTAAAAACTGATAGAATAGTATGTTCTGATATCAAGCATGGTCTAATACTGTTACTTTGCTACTATGCTATCATTTCAGTAATTTGATTAACTTTGGTTTTCTTTTAATGGACTGATCAGATTAGAAGGCAATCAACGTGGGAGCTTCAAATATTTAAGGATCGCTGGAATCAAGCTGTAAAGGAGGACAAAAATTGGGTTGATCCTTTTCTTAGAAAACTAAGACTGCTTAACCGACGGCATAAACCCTAGTTTAGTCTTCTACATCTTACATCATACACACACGGTCTTATCTATACGTGTAATTTAGTCCTAGCTTCTATTGATGCTCATAATTAATTCATTACTTGTTGCTCCAATTTTGCAAATTCAAGGCATATAGATTCATTTGTGCATCACCTATAGATGAACAATGAGTTATTTTGGGGAAGAAATTTAAGGTCTGCTGTACTGCAGCACAATTCACCAAGTCTCTGATCTCCACTTTGTGTTCTGCAGTGTTTATATCTAAGAACTTCCATATCTAGTTGGGGTCTTATTTGTAGTCAATTTATCGTGTTCTTGATGCTAGATGTTATTACAGATGGATTGTTTGCACTTAGAACGAAAGATTTCCATGTGTTCCTGTTAGATTTAGATTTGTACAAGGAAAACACTTATTTTAAATCTAAAGGAAATGGAAGTGTGAAGAAGTATTTTCCATGGACTAGTTCAAACATGCAATTCAAGTTTGACTGGAACAGACGAAGAGGGGGGGAAAATAAAAAATCCTCTCTAGCTTTTTCATGTTTTACCTGTTTAATCTATACTTGCTTCTGTTCTATAGGTTTTCTGGTTCACTTCGTATCATAGATTTTGTAGCTTCCACATTCCTTAAGTATTTAAGGTCTCTCCTCATGGCAGCAGGTCCTTATTGTAGTAATCTACTTTTGAATGAAGTAAACCCCTTCGTTGATTAAATAGATGACCATTGGAAAATGTCGCAGGATGTGGTATCTCTCTACATTTTTAGGATTGAATGTCTTTTTGGGAATGCCGTAACTGCTGAACTTTGCGGATGGTAGGTGGGGTAGAAAAAGTTTTGTTCCACGCAATGCTAGTCTGTGGACTTCCAGCAGAAACTGGTTATGGTATCGGCCGCTTTGTCAAGCTCCGAGGACAGAAAATGCTTCCATGTTGTGTTATGTTCTCCACATCTGTCTGCTCCACATTGCATTCTGCATTTTGCTGCAGTTTCTCCTCCCGTAATAGCCATTAGTGGAAGATCCCTCGAAGGCATTCTGAGCGCGTTGGACATTTCTGGGGGTGATTATGCAGAGATTGGTTGTGTATGCTTCATCGTTTCTGTGGGTGCGGTCTTGAATCAATGCTCAGCATTTGGCTTATGCCGAGAGTATACATGCTTTCCCATAGCAGCTATATGGTAATTATATCTCCAGAGATGGTTCGATTTTTCATCCATGTTAATTTATCACTCCATATGATTCTATTAGGATTTCTGAGAATAAATATGACTGCAAGTGGGTTGCACCATCACCAGATCATACATGTACTACGTAATTTAACAGGCCATCTTTTGTCCTAAACTATGCAAATTTATGATACATGCATGGATGAAATTCAACGTTCAATGACTTGTATCCAATAGAAAAATGTAAAAAACTTTGAGCGTTTACAAAAAGAATGGCAGATCCTCAAAACTAAACTTGGAATTCGTAAGGTACAAGGAAAATCTATATCATTACCGGATTCTCCTCAAGCATGCAAGGCCCCACTTAGAATCAAGACACTTGATCCTTGGAAGATAATCGACAATGGCCAATGCCTTCTCTTTCCGAATAGTGGAACGACGAATGCTCAAGCTCTGCAAGTTCTTGCAACATCGAGGCTGATTTTAGTTACTGTTTCGATCAAATGATCACCATTATCAGGTTCCCAAGTCTTCAAAATTCTCAAATGCTTTAGAATTTATGGAATAGTTTCTGTTATCTCCTCGTTACTGGGCAGTGATTTCTGTTGGAACACAATAACACGCATGTTTGTTCATAAAGTAGGATTGAGGGAGCTGGATTCAAACTAGAATCTACTCAATCAACCAGCCCCTTGCCACAGGGAAGCTGTCTGGTTTTTGTAATGCAGATACCATATATTTATAAATAATAAAGGTTAAGTGCAATAAATAAAATAAAAGGGAAACAGCTCCTCTTAATATAACAGATTTTGATTATGTCTAATATATATTTTGTTAATTTATCTGTTGATTATAAGGGACAGTGCAGTTTGCATTGATATCTTTTAAGGAATCCTTATGAAGCAACAATCTTGATATGTTTTGAATACTGGGAAAAAAAACAAAGAAAAGAAACTTTTTAAATGCACGTCTTTTGTCAATTTGTGTTCATTACTCTCTTAACTTAAATATGAATAGCGAAATACTTTTTAAAAATTTTTTAAACATTTTTCCCTTTTCTAAAAAATCCACTTTCTAAATATTTTTTTTTGATTTCAATCTTCAATATTGTATTAATTTTAAATTGATTGTAATAATTTATTTTAATTTTTTATATGAAGTTATCGTATTTTCAAATAAAAATCTCAATATTTTGTTGGTACATAAATTTTGCAAGTTTATATTTTGTTACATGTTGATATCAATAAATAAAAGATAATTTTTCTATTAAAAATAATTTTTAAACTCAATAAAGTTCATGATCCGGGTCGTGGGTTTTGCGAGTTAAGCTATAAAACCAACTCACAAAGCTTGGATTGATAAAATATATCATCTTGAAGTTATTTTAAAGTTAAACCATGCTTTTATTGTCCGTTCGAGTTGCTTTTGGACTTACAAAATCAATTGGGTCATATAGAGTCAACTCACATACGAGTTAATTTTAAACTTGGGCTAGATGAAAAGTTGAGTTAATAGTTTTCAAGGTTGATATGTTGGGTTCGGTTTAATAATAATGCAAATAAGTTCTCTTCTTTTAAAAATTCCATCTTCCATTTTTTTTTTCTTTCGGTTGAATCCCTTTTGTTTTTTTTTAATTAATTTTATCTTTTAATATTTAATTGATTTTTATTAATCCTTTTAATTTGTTTCAGTTAGTTTTTTACAAGGATATTGCAGTTTCAAACAAACATCTTAGCATTTAATTGGTACTCAATTATGCGAGTGGCTATTTTTGTTGTCATATTATTAAGTAAAAAATAGCTTAAGAAAATAAAGTTATCCTAACAAAAAAATTTTTGTTGTCAACCCGCTAGAGTCCATGATTTGTGTTACAGGTTTTAAGAATTAAGTTGCGAAACTTGAGTCAATCTAATATAATACCCTCTTGAAATTCTTTTAAAGCTAAACTATATTTTTACTAATCATCTAGATTATCTTTATAATAATTAAGTCATTTGAGTTATATTATATCAGTGAAACTCTCATAATATTAATTTTAAATTAGAATTAGATAAATACTTGGAGTTAAAGAATTCAAGGTTGACATATTATATCAAATTTAATAATAATATTTGGCCTAGTTATTTTTTCAAGGTTAAAGTTATTTCCAAAGATTAGTGTGTTGAAGGATTTTATAATTTAATTTGAACTAATTTTATTAAAGTGTATTATCTTTGATATTATATATGATATATATTTTTAAAATTGATTTTGTTATTCAGATAATAAATGCTAAAATCAGTGTTAATTACACTAACACATCGGTAATATTGATAGCTCTCGTTGTTCCAGTTTTCTTGTTATTAAACTTGATTCTAAACCTTCTTTACATGAGAAAGAAATACAAAATAATTTAAGTGGTTCGAACTTAAATATAAAGCATGTCAAGACAAGTTCTTTCCATAGCTCTAATGGTAATGATGGTGGTACAAAAAGTTTTACAGTAACTTGCTTTGTTTGTAAAAACTAAGACGCCACATTATTTTTAGTGATTGCTTGAACAAATCAAATATTAAAAAATAAAGCAGAGAAATTATTCAATCTTAATAAAATAATTTGAGAAAAAAAAATCTCAACTAACTTGCGCAGACTTGCTAGGCATGCAACCTATATCATAAAATTAGAATAACCTAGGTTATGTGAGATCAAAATAATCTTATAAAAAAATAAATTATAAATTTTAATTTTTAAAATTCAAATATTAAGATTGGGTAAGCATGCAGGGTAACTTGAAATTGAAACAATTGTTTTTCTAAAAACATTTATTTGAGTCCCAACAATCTAACAATGTTAATTATTTTAAATTAAAAAATGATCTAAAAATGATTGAGATCAATTGAAGCTAATCTTTAAAATCAATGACCTAAGTATAGAGTAAGGACTAGCTCATGAGACATAAACCTAAAAATTATAAAATTAAATCCCCAATAAAAAAACTTTTGAGGGATAAAATTAAAAAAAAAGATAAAAAACAAAACAAATAGTAATAAAAAGAATGGCAACCAAACATGACATAAAAAAATAAAATCAAATGTTAAGGGTTGGAATTGAAAAAAAATCAATTAAAAAAAAGACAAAAAAAAACATAGAGCAATAAAAAAACTAAGGATAAAACTTGATATAAAAATTAAATAAAACCTAATGCTAATAGATAAAATTAAAAAACAAATAAATAAATAAAAATTTAAAATTTAAAATAATAATAAAAAAAATGATGATACAAATAACAAATGACAAGACACCTTTGAATCTTTCCAGGCTAATACAATTTCCTAGAAAAGAAGAGAAAAAAACATAAAAAAAAAAAGAAAAAAAATCTCATTAAAACCTAACCATCACAACCTTTCTTACAAGCCTCACATCACCTAGAATAGCATTGAAGTAGCGCTTCCAATTAGTTATGATTGATTAGTTATGGCTCGCATGTTGTTTAATTATCATAAAAATCTCTTACTCGATCATGCATAAGGTATATATAGTAGTTTATTTGTCCCAACCTATTTATTTTAATATTTATATTTGTTTTAGTTTCAATTACAATATCTTAAAATTTAAGGAATCACAATTAAAACTAAGTACCAAACTAAACACCACACTTAAGGGACCACAATTGTGGTCCCTTGACACTAGCTTCTTTTTTATTAGCAAAACAAAGTTTTGATTAAGCACCAAATATTTTTTTTAATATTGCAAAAGCCTAATATTTAGATAATCAAAACAAATTATCAAAATAAATTTCAAATAAAATTAATATAAAAGGGTCAAACTAAAAAAAATAATGTAAAAATAAACACTTTCCTTTAACGCACAGAGTAGTGCTGATCTTAATAAGAAAAATAGACTAAATATTTGTTTATGTTTTGAATTTAGTGATTAAAATTTTAATTCTTATTAATCAACAACATTAAATTTTATTTTACCAAACTAAACATCAATCAAGTATCAGGATATTATCTTAATACTATAAAGCCATCACATGCGGGCATGAAAACAAATCATCATTAATAATTTAAAAAAAATGTAATGTTAAACAACTAATTAAAAATTTTTGAGAGACTTGTATTATTAAATTTTTTTTTTTTGAAAATCAATGATTTTATTAAGGTAATCCATAATAAAATACTAATGCAAGAACTTGTATTATATATGTATATAAAGCCTGAACTTTTAAGAGGGATGATTTTTTTTTCCAGTTGTTTATTTAGTGTTTGGATTTGAATTTGGTACTCTAAGTTAATTTGAGAAATTAAGATTATAAAAGCATGGGTTTCTTCTCTCTCGACATTGCTATAGTATTTTGACCCAATGCTTCAAATTAGGCTCACGAAAGATTCAGACTGCATTCCAAACTTTGAATTCAGCCTTTTATTTTATTTATTTTTCAAAAAACACGGTTTGGAAAGTTGCCGTACTCTGTTCTTGAAAACAAATATTGACTCCTTCCTACGCTATGCTGTCTCCATCTCTAGGAGCTGTCTCCGAATAATATTTTTTAAAATTTTATTTTTAAAATTTCAAATTATTTTAATATAATAATATTAAAAATATAATTTTAATATAAGTGCTCCCATACTTTTGAATACTCTCTTATATATGTCATTGTCTACCTGCATATCGCGTACAAATACACATTTTTTAATTCATAAATATTAATTATTGTGGGCCTAATATAACATAATGAGATCTTAAAATAATCTGTTATAAAAAAAAAACTTGTGCTTGAGGCATAAATGGGCATATTAAAATCTTGAATTATGTCTAAATTAAACAAAATTAAAATGAATCTTACTGTTGCGAAATTTCTATGAATTTTATTTGTTATGAAAAGGATTAAGAAAAAAGGGTGACTTATTTGTCATTGAACAAAAATCCAAAAATATCCTCAAAGTTAAATCCCATTAAAAAAACAACATCAGTGATGTCCAAAACAAGACAAAGATTAAAACAAAAAGGAGCTGATAAATTCAAATTCAAACCGACCAACAAGCAAATCACATTAACCATGGAGGACTCAGGAGAAAAATATAAACACATAATTAAATAAAAAAATAAAAATAAATTTAATTTTAAATTGATTTTTTTCAAAAAAAAAAGAGAAAGAAGTGCATATTTATATTTCAATTATTTCTGTTTTTTTATACAGTGTATATTTAGTAATGTGGTCAAAAGTACAAAAATACTTTTTAATTAAAACCAAATTAAAATAATATTTTATATTAATATATTAAAGTTATTAAAAAGCATTTTTAAAAATAAATTTAACACATATTTTTTAAAATAAATTAAAAACAAATTGTTGAAAAAAAATAGTTGTTTTTTAAATAATTTTTTATATTAAAAAACATACTAATAATTTTTTATTTTTTAAAAATTATTTTTAACATCAACGCATTAAAATAATTAAAAAATATATTAATTTAAAATAAATAAAAAACTATTTTTTTTTTTGTAAAATATAAAAACAAATATATATAAAATATGTCGGAAAAGAAGATGTTCATTTGCCCGTTGCAAAATTCCATTTTCTTACAACGAACAAAAAAATCAACCTTACATGTAAAAGAAGCTGACCATAGACAAGTCTCTCTCTCTAGAACTGTATGATTTTTTTGACTTTGTTGTCTTTGTCTACCTTAACATTTCAAATATTTTGCTTCCTTGACTACCCAAATAGCCTTAGCCTAAGCTCCTTCTCGCCTTCTCTGTTCGAAGTTTGATTTTTTTTTTTGGTGGTTTTGGACTTTCCCTTCACCTTGGTTTCTGCGATGGCTGGTCGGTACGATCCCAACCCTTTTGATGAAGAAGAAGTTAACCCTTTCTCTGTAAGCCTCTCTTCAGTCTTCTTTGTTCCCTGTCCCATTTGGTGTTCTCTTGGAAGTGTTTATGAGTGTTTTGTAGGTTTTAGAAGTGATTAAAGGGAGAATTCTCAGAATCACAGGGTTTAGTGAGGTCTTTTTTGTGGTTGACTTTTATGGTTCTGTGATTGATTTAACTTCTTGTTAGGGAAATTCAATTATTGCTTAATTTTGATTACTTTGCTTAGTTAATTATTCCACCTATCAGTAATAACCGTTAATCAAGACTTGAGTGATTTTGTGCATCTGAATTATTGATCAAATTATGTAGTTGTTGAAGGTTGTTAAATATTAATAGAGATCATATTTTTTTTTTAAAAAAAATGTGAGTGATCCATGCTGGTGGGAGAGATAAGCTGGTGCTTAACGTGGATCAGGATCATTTTCAGGAATTAGATGGCTGGCCTTTTGCCTTGTATTTTTCAAGAGCCTGATAATTTTAATCTGGTCTTTTTTTTTATCACTAGGACCCAGCTGTGAGATCGAAAGCATCAGGGCAATCGAAGTATGGTGGGCGTGCGTTTAACACAGCAGTAAGCCTAATTCTTGCAAAAATGGACATATATTTCAATTTTGAACCAGTAGATTCTGGTAACAATCTCTTGTTTATCGAATTCTGGAATTCTTGCTCATGATATTGGTAATTTTCTAGAGTGTTCCTCCTGCATCAAACTCGAGGCTTTCACCACTTCCTCCTGAACCTGCTGACTTTTACAATTACGGCAATACAGTTGACATTCCTATTGATGCACCTGCGGTATGGGCGAAATTCTCTTTCTGGTGAAAACTAGAGTCCATTTTTTCATTTGTATAATTAGTGTTATACTTAATTTTTTCTTAATAGTATGTTATGAATCTAGGACTTAAGGAAGAAAGAGAAGGAACTTCAAGCTAAGGAGGCTGAACTGAGAAGGCGGGAGCAGGTATGTTCTGATAGAAGTGTTAGATATTCAAGTGGAACTGTAATTAATTTTTTTTTGCGCTGAACAAAGTTGTTTAGAAGGAAGACATTTACGAATCCTTACAATTATGGTTTGTGTTGTCAAAGGTCTTTAAAGGATGTGAAATTTCCTTTTGAAAATGTAATTATGTTCTGGTTTTGGTTTATTAATAGAACCTGTTTTCTCAATTATGGTTTGTGTTGTCAAAGGTCTTTAAAGGATGTGAAATTTCCTTTTGAAAATGTAATTATGTTCTGGTTTTGGTTTATTAATAGAACCTGTTTTCTACTGCTATAAAAGCTTCAGTGCAGAGCAGTGTTTATTTATTTATATAACATCCCACCATAATTCTTGGACATCTTGCAGGTTGGATATTGATTAGTTCTGTCATCTTTTTAAACTTATTATGGATGGTTTTCTTTTGTGACTTTCTTCTCGCTTCATATCCTTGCAATTCATCTCATTAATCTGCCTTCTGGTGCTAAACAGGAGGTGAAGAGGAAAGAAGATGCAGCTGCTAGAGGTAATATGCTTTTGATCAAGCCTTTTCACATCTTCTGGCATAGGATATTTTCTTTGAAAGATGAATAAGGAAATGAACCAAGTCCTTTGTGCTTTGGTTGGTGTTAAAATGAGCAGGCGTATTTTATTTGCAACACTTGCCAATTCTTCCTTGTTTCTGATGATGCGCGTCTACAAGACTACTTTTTTCCATTGTGAAATATTTGAATACCTAGATGCATGTATTATTTGAACAACCGGACAGATTCTCTTTGCTTGTATGGTTGATTGGTGCACTACTTCTGTCATGCAATTAACATTTTTAGTCCTCTCTTACCATTCACAGCTGGAATTGTCCTGGAAGAGAAAAATTGGCCACCATTTTTCCCAATTATCCATCATGATATTGCAAATGAAATACCAGTTCATCTACAGAAACTTCAATATGTTGCGTTTACAACATTTCTAGGTATGTGAGCCTCCATCCGGATCTGTGAACTGATGTTGTCAGCGTCTACTTAAGAACATTTTTTTTTTAACACTTCTGGGTTTGAAAATCGACGTTCCTTCCATTTTTTTCATAATAACAAATCCTTGTCGAAATATTTAGATATGGAATTCTTGTTATATTTCTTCAATTATTTTAAGGTATTAGCTATCTAGTTTATTGAATGGGGTCCAGGGCATGCGCCTTGGCCCTCTTAAGCATCCCAACCAGGAAGATCTATGTGTATTATATTGCTGTGGCTGTTAGTTCATGAATTACATGTGTTCATTGTGTTTCTGCTCAATATTCTTTTTTTCAAATGGGACAATTTTCAAACGTGAAGCATCCACAAGGTTTTTGAAGCCATGCCCTGCCATTGTTTTCTGTAAAATACACCATCACTGTGACAATCTGAGATCATCTGCATGAAGTGTATCTTTTTCTTCCCATCCCCTTCTTCTCTACCATTCTCCTCCCAGCTCCCAGCCTACACCCCAAGGAAAGAGACTATCATTTTCCATGCTGCCTTGTAATTAAAAGCAAGCACTCACAATTCCTGGGTCTGAATTGGGTTCTGTTCTTCCCCTTGTTCTGTGATTCCATCTTTGCACAGAAACACTTGCTTATTTACCTTCCTTACAGACCATATAGCCAAGGGAAATTTGCATCATGTCATATCCATGCTACATTTCTGCTTCGGACCTAGACTACAACTAATATCATGTGTAAGATGAAAAGTTCATTAGCAAAAAGGCAATCTAATTGATTGAAGTATGCATATAGTACTGGTTCCAATGTGATTATTTTTCGCTACTATAATAACTTTGATGTAATTGTGCACAATTACATTGTGAAACGGCTCAGTATAAGTGGTGATCTTGTGCAGGAATGACTTTTTGTCTTTTCTGGAATGTCATATCTGTTACAACATTATGGATTAAAGGAGGAGGTTAGTTAGGAAACTTGTGCCTCATCTATCCTGTGTTTGCAAGGTGTTCTGTTATCTATTTTGTTTTTAAAATTCTCTTCATCTTGAAACATCATTTGTTGCAGGGGTAAACATCTGGTTTCTTGCTGTTATCTACTTCATAGCAGGAGTTCCTGGAGCTTATTTTCTGTGGTATCGTCCACTCTATCGTGCATTTAGGTATTTGCCTCCCTTGTTTTTTTTTCTACTTCTGTGTGATTCCTAAGTCTGAACTAGGCTGAAGAGTAAACCCTAAAAAAACAGTTAGTTCACGACTGAGGCTTGAGTTACTGTGCTTTATAAGCTGTTTTTCAAAACCTTGGAAGACAAGGCTGGTTTATGCTAGGGAGGTCAAAAGGTGTTGTTTTGATGCTTGAAATATATGTGAGACCATTGAAAAGTAGCAGATTATTGGTGAATGTATTTTTATGATGTACTTTCATTGTTAAGATTATTCTGATCCAATGATTTACGTTTAGATGATTGAAACAAAATGTGAACAAGGGGTACTGTTAATCTAGATATTTACCTCCATACACCGATGATCATGTATAGTTATTTCAAAACATAGAAATGTTGAATTGAGTTCACTTTTATTCAATCAATTTAAACTCTTCATGCAGGACTGAGAGTGCTATGAGGTTCGGGTGGTTTTTCATGTTTTATGCGGTAAATTTTAATCTAGCTGGTGTTTTTTCATGTCTTTTATATTTTGTACAGCTTATCTCCTATGAAAATCAAAATTGAATATCTAACCTTTTGTTCCATCTTTCTTTCCCCAGCTTCACATTGGCTTCTGCATCTTTGCTGCTGTTGCTCCACCTATAGTTTTCAAGGGAAAGTCTCTCACGTAGGTTTCTTCAATTATTTTTAACTACCGTTTTCAAACCAGCTTTCTTGCAAATTTCAAAAAATCACCATTCTTTATAAAGCAAAATCCTTTAAACTTTTGTGGCTAATGGTTTTTGGTTGTGGGACTTTGAACCAGTGGTATCCTGGCTGCAGTCGATGTCGTCGGTAAAAATGCTTTAGCAGGGGTAAGATCTCTGATATTACTTTGTTATGTTTCTTGCTGATTATCTATTTCTTCCAGATCCTTGTTTATGAATGACTAAGCGTTAGAACAAGTTGGGCCTCCACGTCTTTTTCTTTTTCTTTTTTTCCCTAGCTTTGTTCCTTCTACTTTGCTCTGTTAGTTATCCACTGTGACGTAGGTTTTATTGCTAGAAACATGGCATTATTTTCTGTAGGCTGTATGGTTAATTTTTTACTTTTGCTTATAGATTTTCTACTTCATCGGATTCGGTTGTTTCTGTCTTGAATCACTGCTGAGCATCTGGGTTATTCAGGTACATTTCCACGTTTTTCCTTGTGATGAATTGTTTATAATAACATCTATCCACCATTAGCATTTAGAATTTTCTTGAAAGCATACGTCACACCTTGTTCCCATTTGCTGCGCAGCAAGTAGGCATGTACTTCCGAGGAAGTGGTAAAGCTGCCGAGATGAAGCGGGAGGCTGCAAGAGGAGCATTAAGGGCAGCAGTTTGATTCCATGGCTCTAGGAAGAAAGCATCATGGCGGACCTTGTGTGGATTTAGGTTGCAAATTCCATTAGCTGCCTGAAATTAGGATACCACGTAAATTTGGGAGAAACACAGCTCTGCTTGAGCCTGGCAGTTGGACCTGTTCTTTTCATGTTACATTTACTTCTGGGTGCCATATCCTTGTAAGTGTTTTGCTGAGATTACAGTTCATTATTTTTTTTTATAGAATTGGCTTTTTTTTTCTTTCAATCGCTGAAACATGGATGGGATTTATCCAGTTGGTGTTTGCAGAGAGCTCAACTTAACTCAACATTTCACGGGGCTTTAAAACCCTAAAAATGTCTTAGAAAACAGCCGGCGAGGCTTTGAATGTTTGCTCACCACGTTACCCTCTAGGTTTAAAATGCAGGGGGAATCCTTGAGAAAGATATTTATCAAATTCATAACTTCAACAAGTTCAATTCTAAAAAATTAATCTAAATTTATTAAATTTACCTGGATTTACTTGATTTTTTTTTGGTTTTATCAACTAATATTTTGTTACTTGTAAACTTTTTTATTGTTTTGGAAGTAAAGGGTTAACTTCATTGTGTTTTGACTTTTATAATGCGTACGGCCTCTCATTTACAAAATTTTTATACTTCTTTTGAGGTATTGCCATGGCATCAACATTCTGTTTTTACATCTGTAAGAAATTAACCCAGGACCTAGTTTACAGAAAAACAAAGCAGAGATTTGACGAGAGGAGGGGCCTCTGCAAACAACCAACGTCTGCTACCATTTCTCTCTCTATTTAAAATCTTCTCAGAGCCAGAATGGCAGATGGAACGCAACGAAGAGCTCATATCTCTACCATGTAAAAATCTCACACGGCATGCCATGACCATACCTAGAAGGTCGTGCAGATACTTCTGCCTTTCATTAAATAAACAGACCCGGTTACAGATACTCAAGACACCACCAAAATCTTGCTAATTTTGGAAGTCGTGCAGAAATCCATGCCTTCCATTCAAACTGATACACAAGACACCACCAGCGCTCATGGACTAAATCCATCCAAAGAAAGGGAGGATCAAGAAAAATCTCAAGTCTCATAAACCCATATATATATATCACTCCATGTTATTTAATATAAGTATATTCAACATGACACTCCACGGTTACATACCTGGTCACTACTAATAATAGAACTATTACTGGCTACTGGCTGCCATGCCCTACTCCACTTCTTCTTCAGCTTCCCCTTAGCAGTAAGCAACACACTTCTTCTTACAGTCTATGGTGCACCCACCACCTCCTCCTCCTCCTCCATAGCCCTTCCCTGACCGGCTATAGGAGGTGAAACACTTGGCAGGACATGTAAGCTTCTTCTTATAGCACGGTCCTTTCTCTTTGCACACCACGCTGGGCTTTATAACGCCACCTTTAGAGCTCCCTCCCTTTGGACCACCGAACCCGCCTCCATAACCACCGCCACCATTACTCCAACCATAATCAAACCCGGGTATACCGGATCCGGATCCGGATCCAAAGACTCCACCGTCATTCCCGTCAGCTTTGTTGTTTTGGTTGATAGGTTTTCCTTCTGTGGACGTTTTGGGGTCGGGTCGCGTTTCCGTGGGTAGTGAACATGAAACAAGCACGAGAGCCAAGAGAAAGAAGACTGTTAAGGTTTTCATTTTTGCAAAAGATGGGTTGTGTTTTTTTGAGAGTGTGATGAGGTGAGAAGAGAGC
Organism: Populus pruinosa; assembly: GCA_026413675.1. Classification (NCBI taxonomy): domain Eukaryota; kingdom Viridiplantae; phylum Streptophyta; class Magnoliopsida; order Malpighiales; family Salicaceae; genus Populus; species Populus pruinosa. The sequence goes on along the minus strand of CM048602.1, from coordinate 3,952,740 downwards.
GCGAAGGAATATTTAAAGGTAAAGCATGCATTTATTAGGGGTGGAGGGCAGTTGAGAAGGATAGGGCCTCCATGAGCTGAGCAGGTCGGCTGCAATTATGGCACTTGCATTTGTCATTTGATATATAACGTTGATTTTTTAAAATTAATTTTTATTTAAAAATATATTAAAGTATTTTCTTTATACAATATATTAGAATAATAATAAAAAAATACAACTATATTTTTAAAAAACACCTAAGATCAGCAGCTAAAACACCACTCTTAATAGCTATAATTTTGATTGCTACAGCACTCCTAAGTGGAATGAATGTGGTGGACCTCCAATCTGCAAATTCATTGAAAAAAAACGAAGCTCACACGTAAAGATCGCAATCATAGATCGCATGCAACATCCATACACACTCCAATTCGGTGCACGAGTCCAGATAATGGATAAAGTCAAATGATGTGCACCTGTTCTTCCATTGTATCACGCTGGATCCTGTGTATGATATTGTTCAGGCATCAAATTGAGGGCTGCATTAGACCCACAGAGCCATAGATATTCAAAGTTTTTGCTCTGGTTTTTGCTGGAATTCGGGAAACGAGTCCAAGAAATCCGTCTACCTTTTGAAGAACAGTTTGATTTTGTATGTACTGCCAAGGCGGAAGATTAAGATACATAACCTGAGGACCCATGTAATACTGTGTCCATTACTAGGGTATGCGTCAAGCAAGTAGCGAGACAAGAGAAGCTGGAGCATTTAAAGGGAGGGCCAACCACTGATCTAGTTTTGACGTCTTGATCAAATCCATACAGACATGCCTGTTAGTACTTGCATGATATCCTTCAATTTCTCTGCACATGAAACCTAACTACATTTACATCAATTTAGAACCAAGAACCAACCATCCTCCACTAGAAACTTCCCAGAGCCAAAATTTATTTTGCTTTAGATCTTGGCTGGGGCTGTTCTCGGCAATTAAGACACCATTGACTTCTGGCTTGTTTGCTGCAGTTGATTTTATCAGTAGCCTTATTAATTATACCTGGTGGAAAAAATCAGCTGGCTTAAGGATCTGCTGTCCCATCTTATCACCGCCAGCCCTTGTTGGGATCTTTTATTATACGGTGAAGCTAAACATTTTTAAATAAAAAATTAAATTGTAAATATTTGATATTATATATTATATAAACATGTATTATATATAAAGAAACTAATTTAAAATATATGTACTAACTTATGTTAAGTAAAATTAATTTAAGAATACTTTTAAAAATAAAAAAAAATATATTATAATTATTTTTTTGAGTTTTTATATTTAGGAATCGCTTAATAATGACTTAATTATTAATTTTATTAAAGATATTCTTTCTCAATATATATAATGAAATTTTTATTCATTTATTTCTAAATTTTATAGGGACTAATGAAATTATTGGTAATAATTCTTTGTTGATTTGTTGTTTCATACAAGTGGGTTAAATATAAATATTAATATATTTTTTTTAATTTTTTTATTATATCACTAATTATTTTAGTTTTTATTAATTCATTTTTAATCATTAGTACGTTGATCACCATAATTTTTTATATGAAATTCATAACAAAATATATATTAATTCATCAAAACTCATTTTAATTAATATTCATATGCATATAATATTATACATACACATATTAATTTAACAAATCCATAAATTATCATATTATTAAGGAATAAAACTAAAATTAAATAATGAAATAAATATAAAAAATAAAGAAAACTTGTCTCAACCATTAAGCATAAAACATAAAATGTTACTTACTTAACTAATTAATAATTTAGAACATAAAAAAATACAAAAGAAAAGGAGGTAGGAACAATAAGTAAAAAAAGAGAGAGAAAAGCTTGTTAAATTATTATATTAAAATTTTAATATAAAAAATATTTTAAACAAAAAAGGATTAATTGCCCTTTAATCTCTATTGTGGCTCTGACACTGCTTTTATTGATTAATTTTAGATTGATTTAGTCTTTTAACTGATATTATTTTGGTTAACAATGTCTTAATTTTAGAATCATAATTTAGATTTGATTCTCTTATAACCAATTAACCATGTCTTTAGTGGTTCTATTATTTTTTGCATTCCTGTTGTGTTGTGTAAAGGCTAATATAAAGCCTTAGTTCTTCAACTGCAATAACAATATTTTTGCTTTTAACATTCATTTGTGTAGTTAAGAGCTTACAAAATTAACATTTAGTATTAGAGTTTCAACACATAGGGACATACAGGGTCTGATTGAGAGCTTTTGGAATTGCAATTCCTAACAAGAGAGAAAGAGTTAAACACTTGGTGAATGAAACACTGGAGAAAAAGTGAAACACCTAGTGAGTAAAACACTTAGTTAGGATTACACCAAATTGAGATAGGAATAAAAAGTCTGAGATGGCTATAGATAAATATGTTCAAGCAACCATTCCTTAGTTCGATGGTCACTATGACCACCGGGCTATGCACATGGAGAACCTTATTCGTTCAAAAAAGTATTGGGATTTGATAGAAACATGATTTTTCTCAGTAACAGAAGATAGAGTTGTGCTAACCGAGGCACAACAACTCTAAATCAAAGATTTAAAAAGTGAAGAACTATCTATTTCAGGCCATTGATCACACTATCATAAAGATTATCCTTGATAAAGAAAGTGCTAAGAGCATATGGGACTTTATGAGGTAGAAATATTAGGGATCAATATGAGTGAAAATAGCTTAATTGTAAGCTTTAAGAAGAGAATTTGAGGTGTTGTAGATGAAGGAAGGGGAGAAATTGGACATGTACTTTACTTGGACATTGATTATTATGAATAACATGAAAGTTCATGGCGAGACGATGGAGCAGGTGATGATTGTTAAGAAAATTTTAAGATCAATGACTTCCAGGTTTGACTATGTGGTATGTTCAGTAGAGAAGTCTAACAATTTGAGCCAATTTACCATAAAAGAACTTCAAAACAGCTTATTTGTTGTTCATAAATAAAGAATGAACCGTCATATTTAAAATAATGAACAAGCTTTGAATGTTTCATATAAAAGAGAAAGAAGAAAAGGTGGTCGAAATATATTTTGAGGTCGTGGAAAAGGTAGAGGCAGACATGGATTTAACAAAGCATTTGTGGAGTTTTACAAGTGTCACAAGCTAGGACACTTTCAATATGAATGTCCTAGTTCGAAAAAAAGGAGCTCATTATGTTGAAAAAAATACAAAAAAAGAAATGTTATTGATGGCTTAAATAGATTTTAACAACTCTAAAGAAAGAATGTGGTTTCTTAACTCAAGCTACAACAATCATATGATTGGTGATAGGTAGTGGTTCCTTTATCTGGATGAGTTTTTTTGGCAGGTTGTGAAACTTAGCAATGACACAAAAATAGTTGTAATAAGAAAAAGAAACATCAAGCTTCGAATTAATGGCATAAGTCAGATGATTGTTGATGTATTTTACTTTCTTGAGCTAAAAAATAATATCCTTAGTATTGGTCAGCTACAAGAACACAATCTAGCTATTCTAATGCAATATTGAGAATGTAAAATTTATCATCATAAACAAGGGTTAATTATGAGTACTCAAATGTCTGCTAATCGGATGTTTATCCTTTGGTTTGAAAGAGAAACACAGGTGCAAGATGAAGTCTCTATTCTTACATGCTTCAAGACCATATTTGAAGATCCAACTAACTTGTGGTACTGTAGATATGTGCATTTGTATTTCAAAGGGTTGAGTACCTTATCTAGTAAGAAGATGGTAAAGGACATGTCTCATCTCAGTGAGTTCTCTGCTATTTACACAATATGTATAATAGGAAAGCAACATCAAGAAACCATTTCTAGAAAGAGTATATGGAGAGCTACATAGAAGTTGCAACTCATCCATGTCAACATTTATGGTTCCATTACACCTGAATCAAACAGTCATAAGAGGTACATACTCATATTTATAGATGATTACAACAGAAAATTATGGATCAATTTTTTTAATCTTAAATTAGAACACTTACTATGTTTAAAAAATTCAAAAGTTTAGTAGAAAAAAATCTGCAACTATTATATGTTGTCTCCAAACTGATCGAGGTGGGGAGTTCACCTCGTTTGATTTTAATGAGTACTGCAGCTCTAATGGTATTGTTAGACAACTCATAATCACCTATACCCCACAACAAAATAGGATTGCAGAGCAAAAGAACCAAACAATTATGACTATGGTACGTTGTATATTGACAAAGAAGTTTGTATCGAAAAAATTTTGGCCGGAAGCTGTCAACTGGGTTATTTATTTGCTCAATTGATGTCCTACTTTTGACGTAAAAGACAAGACACCAAAGAAAGCATGGTCTGGGTTCAAGCCATCAATTGAACACTTTAAAGTGTTACATTGCATTGGACATGTTTATATTCTTGATAAAAATAGGCAGAAACTTAATGATAAAAGTGTTTGATGTGTCTTCTTGGGGTTAAGTCAAGAATCTAAAGCCTATAAAATGTATGATCCATTGTCTATAAAAATTATTGTGAGCAGAGACGTGGTGTTTGAAGAAGATAGGAAGTGGGATCGGGGTACTAAAAAAACTAAGAGTCTAATTCTTGAGTGGGGAAATGAAGATAATTTGTAACCAGAATATGAAAATAAAGAAGAAGAGCAGCAAGTTGAAGATAGTGCTACAAAAGCACAACAACAGGTTGAAGACAATGCTATTGGCTACAGTGCTACTAGTTTAGGTTCATCATTAAGTGAAGACATTTCTAGTCTAGTTTAAGGGAGAGTTAGAAGGATACTAGCTTACTTGCAGGATTATATAAGTGGTGAAAGGTTATTTGACTTAAATGAAAAAATTAACTTAATGTTGTTTACAACCTCTAATGATTCAATATCTTTTGAAAAAGTTGTCAAAAGCCCAAAGTAAAGAAAAGCAATGGATTTCAAAATCAAATCCATTGAGAAGAATGGAACTTGAGAGCTAACTACACTTCCAAGTAGAACCAACCATATTGGAGTAAAATGGGTCTTCAAGACCAAGCTAAATGAGAATGAAAAGGTGGATAAACTTAAAGTGAGGCTTGTAGAAAAGGGATTCTCACAGAAATTTGGAATTGATTATACCGAAGTCTTTGCACCTGTGGCTCGATGAGATACCATTTGAATGATCCTAGCTCTTGCTGCTTATAGAGGTTGGGATATGTATCAGCTCGATGTGAAAAGTGTTTTCTTGCATGGGGAGCTAAATGAGATAGTGTTTATTAAACAACCATGAGGTTATAATATAAAAGGAGCAAAAGACAAGGTTTATAGACTCAAGAAAGGTCTATACGGACTCAAGCAAGCTCCTTGAGCTTGGTATAACAAACTTGAATCCTATTTCATTAAAGAAGGTTTGAAAAATATTCGAGTGAACATACCTTGTTTATAAAGACAATGGAAGGGAAATGTCTTATTATAAGTGTATACATTGATGATCTTATTTTTACAAGGAATAATGTAGCAATGTTTGAAAGGTTTAAGAACTCTATGAAATAAGAGTTTGACATGTCTGATCTTGGAAGAATAAAATATTTTCTTAGCGTGGAAGTTGTGCAACATAATGAAGGGATCTTCATCAATCAAAGGAAATATGCTAATGAGGTGCTTGAAAGATTTGGCATGAAAAACTGCAATCTTGTCAAAAATCCAATCATATCGGGTTTCAAACTTGTAAAAGATGAAGGCGGGGTAAGTGTTGATGTAATGACATACAAGTAAATGATGAGCAACCTCATATATTTAACTGTTACCAGACTAGACTTAGCTTTTGTTGTAAGTTTAATCAGCAGATTCATGAAAAAACCAATTGAGTTATACCAATAAGCTATAAAGAGAGTTCTTCGTTACATAAAAGGGACTGCTGAGTTGGGAATATTTTACAAAAGAGGTGAAGAAGAGAAGTTGGTAGCCTTATTGGACAACGACTACCTAAAAGATACTGAAGACCGGAAAAGCACATCAGGATACGTATTCTTGCTCAGTTCAGGTGTTGTAGCATGGTCTTAAAAAAACAACCAGCAATCATTCTTTTCACTATTAAAATTGAGTTCATAGCTGCTGCCTTTTACGCATGTCAAAGCATATGAATGTATAGAATTCTTGAAAAGCTTGGTCTTGAACAAGGTAAGTGCATTGATATATTCTATGATAACAACTCTATTAAATTATTAAAGAATCTTGTTATACATAAAAAAAGCAAGCATATTAATGTTAGATTTCATTTTCTTCATGAATTAACAATGGATGGAATTGTTAAGTTAGAGTATTGTGGTTCTAAAAATTAGTTAGCAGATATTATGACTAAACCTTTAATGCTTGAGGTGTTCATACGATTAAGAGAATTGCTTGGAGTTTGCATTGCAACACATGTAAATCAACTACAAATTGCAAGTCAGTTTAATGGAGAGTTTGTTGGGTTCTTTTGTTGATTAAGTTTAGTTTTATTTAATCTTTTAACTGTAGCTATTTTGGTTAATAATGTCTTGATTTTTAGGATCTCAATTTAGATTTGATTCTCTTGTAACCAATTTCCCACGTCTTTAGTGGTTCTATTATTTTCTATATTCCTGTTATGTAAAGACTGATATAAAAATATCTTTACTTTTAATATTCATTTGTGTGGCAAGAGCTTGCAAAATTAACAAATTTGCATATATTGCTATATGTTATGTGCGATTTGGTGTAGGTGTTATATGCCAAAACTATTAACTTCTCAAACTATTTCATGATTTATATATGCTGAAATCACCTAACTTCCATTTTCATAATGTCAATAGCTTTTTCTTTTTAAGCCTTTTTGCTTGGACAATTTTCATGGTGGGATAATGGATAATTTAAGGAAGAATAACAAATGGGGTTGCTCATAGGCCTTTTCTAGAGGAAAATAACAGTCCCTGATTTGTCAAAACCAGTACCCAATTGTTCCTTTTTCCTTCCAATATTATAGGAAGGCAAGCAATAAAGATTGAAGAAATGTATAAAACTAATTTCATTTTTATCTAGCCAACTCAGAGCCACTAACAGTCCTACCCCGCAAGATTGATTGTAAGATGATACAAAATGGGCTAAAAGTCAATATTAGGATCTGAATTTAATATAATCTTGCTTTCTTTAAGGCATGTTGTAGACTTCTTTTTTTTCTTTTCTTGTCAATTAGCATGTAAAATGCACATAAATGACAAATAAACATAAAGCAATTTTTATTGATGGTAAAATAACATAATTTTGAATGTGGTAGTTAAAAACTATGACATAATGTTAATTGATATTGTGATTTATAATAACAAAATTTATTTAAATTCAAGATTAATAAGTAAATTTATTTATTGAACTGGTCAATTCGTTCGTAAGGAAAATTATGAAACTATCAAAACTCACTAAAAACAAAGCCTCAAGATAAGGTTTTTGAAATTTAAAGATCTAACAGTTAAAATATCAATTTCATAGCTATTTTTTTTAAAAAAAGAAGCCTCTGGAAACCTCTTTAAAAACTTGAGCATGATCCAATAGTTTAATAAAAAATTATGATCTTTTTAAATTATCATTCTAATTTGCGTATAATTAGATTTCTTTCAAGATCTAGATCTAGTTTATTGGCTCATAAATACATGTTAGATTATTTATATAATATGTCTTAGAGCAGATACTTATCCAATTATAACAAACTCACATCTAATTGTTTAAAATTACTAGTGAAAACTATTATATAAATAATATTTTTTAAAATTTTTAATTAAAATCTATTTTTTAGTTTATAAATTTGATAAAAATATATCTTTTTACTCAAAATATATTAAAAAAAATCATGAAATAATTGATTGACTATATAATCATATTCAACTAATCGGCTAGTAGTTGTCATGTTTTAAAATAATAATATTTAGTTATATATAGATAAAATAAAAATAATACTATTTTACTAAAAAAAATCAAATGATATTATGCTGTGATAATAATAATAATAATAATAATAATAATAATAAAAAAACCCGAGGATTCAAAAGGCCGAGTAGTTTTCCATTTTGGTGGACCAAAACCCAATGGTGTGCTTTTACAGGACCTTCAGGCCAGACTGCGGGATGAATTGCTTGGACTTGAATGCCTATTAAAATCAGCTATTAGTCATCGTGTAACAGTACAAAGCCTACTTCAGCAGGTTTGGCTCACAAAATAAATGGATTTGTAATTAATTATATGATCATCTAGGATTCATATCTAAACAGAAGAAGTATAAAGCCTGTGTTGCTGAAAAAGCCATTACCTATGTGAATTCCACCATTTTTTTTAAGATCTCTTGTGATTTCTGACCTCAAATGTTCAAGCAGTATACCCATGTCTACGTATTTGCCATCCTACATGGGCAGGACAAAGAGATGAGTGGCAATAACACAGAGCAAGCAACCAAGTTGGTTTGAGTGATGACAGGCAACTGAGATGGTATTGGACTTTTAATCTTGCAAGATCTCAAAATCGGCAGAAACCGGCTACAACCTCACGCATGTCTACGATTTCAGGGCCTTTTTTCTTTTTAGGTTTACACTTGAATTATAGTATGGTGAATTGTCTTTGAAAGCTAACCATCTGGGCTTTGGTTCGCTTTCCAGTTATATCTGCACAAGCAACCCAGAGCCACAATTCAAAATGGGCTGGCCACTGCCCCTAGGCCTGGGAAACTTTGGGTCTCCTGACACTGAAAAATTAATAGATGTGGTTGCCCTTAATCATCCATGCAATTTGCATCCAGTTGCAAGTCACATGGTAGCTCAGTGTAAATTTTATCATGTTAGCTCGAACTGTGAGAAGTCAGGAAATTTTCATGTTAATGTTTCGAAGAGAACTTGAACACCATCATTTATTTATATTCTTGCAAATTGCTGACCGGAGCATAGATTTGAAAGCATTCTTTACAATGGAGGTTTTTGTTTTTTACCCTACAGTCTGTATACAGAACAGAACCTCACAAGGGCGTTACAGATGCTAGCTGGTCTCTATGATCCTCTATATAACAAGAATAGGAATGTTAATAAACCAATCATTTCCCCATCCTGTCTAGTAACCTTATTTGCATGTATTTATTTCATATGCGACAAAAGCCTTACAAACTAGAGGAGTTCCAGCTAGCATCCACAGCCCTGGTAATCTTTTCATGTAATTTGGCTCCAGCACAAGCAATTATTCCCCGATCAAGACCTTCCAAGTACATACCTTTTGAGAAGTCCAGTGGACGTCCACCAGCATCAGTAACCACACCACCGGCCTCTTGAATGATAATAACACCGGCTGCATGATCCCAAATCTTCTCCTTGTAGCCAGCCCTGGCGAACTTCATGAAAATCTCAGCATCTCCACGAGCTATCGCTGCATATTTTACCATACTGTACACTCGCAATGGTTGTTTCCTGCATTAAGAAAATGATGCATGAACTCACATGTAGATTAAATCTCAATATTCATTGAAGAAATGAAGAAATTTAAAAGTCAAAGCTGAACTTTGCTATCATTTTCATAGATGGCAATAGAAAAATTTAAAGGAAAGGAGGAATGAAAAGCATATGCACCTAAGCCCAACGCTGTGAGCTAGTCCTGCTGTGAAGGAGTGGCTTGAATTTGCCTTCTCAACTGGTTCACAGAAGGTTGCCAATGCTGGATTTTCAATGGTGGATACTTTGACTGGCGTTGCAGAGTTTGGCCACACTAGCTTCTTATGTCCTTGTATTAGAGGTTGCATCCAGGCTTCACCACTGCCCCTTCTTGTATAAATCACACAGCCTTTATCCCAAGATTCTGATGTTGGCGGGGTCAACTTAGAAATAATTCTATGATAGCGATGGTGGTAACTGAGCCATTCTTTCCTCATGGGGTAGTTGGGGCAACCAAGAACTCCAAGAACAACTTCACCATCCTCTATCAAAGCTAAAGCAACAGCATATTGATCTCCACGAACAAATCCCAATGTACCATCAACAGGGTCAAGTGCCCAAAATCTTCCATTAGGGCCCCCTGTTGAGTTGCAACGACTGATTGCTTCAAGAACCTCTGAACTGCCGAGGGATGTTCCTGGAGCTTTAAGACCAAAACGAGGTGCTTCAGCTAGACAATCATTCACAGTCTGAACTACAGCTTCTAATAGGCCAGCTGAATCAGCTTTGGAGAGAGTTTGAACATCTTCCTCGGCAATAATTGCCACATTCCTACTCCCTAAGGTCTCAGACAGTATCCAGCTGACGGTAGCTTGGACGCTCCAATCTATTCACATGACAAAACCAAAAGAAGCATACAATTAGATCAAGCTGCTGTTCAGTATCAGCTATATTAGAATAAAGAAAAACCGACATGACTTGTATGTGTCAAAGAGTGACTGGGAAGCCAGAGCAAAAGTGCATATTTACATGTACATTTGCTTGTGTTGTAGATAACTACAACAAGCTACAAAGATTTTCTACCTACAAGCCAGGGTTCTTAGGTGGGAAGAAAGATTCTGAAGATATATGGTATTTTAATAGGAGCCTGGTTGAACAGTAATTTTCTTTTCGAACATCAGACCGAGTGGTTACTAGCCTTTTTGCAGAGGAAGCAGGCAGATTCTGGGATAAACAACAAGCCGAGGGTTTCAATATTGCCTCTTTGAATAGTTTGCAAAGCAAAATCAAGCTTTCATTGTTTTTGCACCAAGATAGACTGCCTGTTTTGCAGGGAAAACAGTAAAATGCTTTCATTTATCTCTGGAAGTATTATCTCCAGAGTTATTTGTTGATGAACTGAGCTTGGTTTTCTGCTACTTGGGAACAAGGATATATATGCTAATGAGGATGGGGATTCTAAAAGAGATGGTGACCGAGGAGTTTAAAAGAAATCTTGGATGGATGGAAGATGCAGCTTATTGGCAGAAGATTTGCAACTTTTTGGGTGCATAAAGCAAGAAAAACTGAGACCTGATCAACTGATTGACAAATTCAGGGGAAGCCCACATTTCCATGTTCCATGTGGGGCGGGCAGCAAAACAGCCCACGTTGAAGTCACTCATGTTAGCACCAACTTGAACTATTCTTATTGCTTCCCCACCATATTTGGTGACATTCTACAGTTCTCCTTCCCACCCAAAATTAACAATAAGACAATAAGGAATAGCTAGATGCTTATGTCACTTCACTATCAGCAACGAATGTCTCTTTCACATCATGATTGTAGCTCAATTATCACCACAATAAGTTAAGAAATAGATTAATCATAAAGTAATTGCACATTATATATGAACAAAGTGAACCATGGAGTCCAATTCTAAACTCAAATTCAGGATTCTGGACTTTGCTGTGAAGAAGCAAAATTCACCAGTCAATACTAATTCCAGACCAAAAGAAAATAATAATAATAAAAAAAAAACAAGAACCCATTTCACAAAACAAAACGATGAACAAACAGCCATGATATTAAATTAATATATACCTGCAATAGTAACTGGAGAATTGTCATCCTTGGCTTGTAACTGACTAGTAGTTTTAGAAATCAAACTTTCCTGCACTTTCTGACAAAGAAAACAAGCCATCTGCACAGCCCTTACAGCAATATCCAATTCTTTTGAATACTTTCCAGGTTCTAGAGTAGAAAAGCCCATGTCTTTGGTGTCCTCCATTACAAAAGAAGAAGAAGAAGAAGAAAGACAGTATCTTTGGCTGCTGTTTCTCTTGTTTAAAGAAAGGGAAGCAATGTAGAGAGAATTGTTTTGATGGGTTTTATTAAACAAGTTAGAAAAACCTCCTCCTCCTACATGGATTTTTGTTGTAGTAGCAGTAGTTTTTAGTCCTCCCAAGGTATGTGGGACTTTGGTAGCCAAGCTTGAGCAATTTAAAGGCATGTCAGTTTTAACGGGTTTGATGACTCTGATACCACTCTCTCTCTCCCCCTCTCTCACTGTCTCCCAGTCTCTTTGGCTTTGTGGGATATGATTACGATGATAAATGCTATGTGCAGCATGATATAAAAAAGAGGAGGTTGCCTAAGAGAAGGTGACAAGCTGATAAAATTGACCCAAGCAGTCAGTCAAGCAGTGGCTTAGCTTCCCAGATCTCTCTCCCATCACTGGTACAGAACTAAAGATTTCGTAGAGTATTTGAGGCATTGAGGAAGAGGGCTCCCATTATTTGGTATTGGTGGGTATTTTTATACTTTGATAATAAAGATGTGTTTGGCTTTATATTAATTTTTGTGGTTGTTATTTGAAAAAAAATATTTTATAATAATTATTTTTAATTAAGTTTAGTTTTATAAAATAAATATTTAATTCAAACTTTGATTGAAATTAAAATTAAATAAAACAATAGCTTAGCATGTTTGATTAAAAATATTTTTTATATTGAGGTGTGGTAATAAAATAATTAAAAATGACATTTTATTAATATTGTTGGTTTTTAATTAAAATAAATAGATTTAATTATTATAACATCATAAAATAAATAATTTTCTATGAAAAAGTTTTTTTTTGTCTTATTAAACTATTTATAATTTTATCATGTATAAAATCTATTTAGAAAGCCTTGTGGGATCCATGACTTTTTAAGTATGCAACAATATCAAGTAAAAAATTATTATAAATAAAATTAAAATTGTTATCAAATTATGCAAATATCACATCTTCTTGTGATATTCTTTTAGTGTAATTATATAGTGTCTATGATGTAACTACAATATAAATTTATGTTTTGTATGGATAAATAGACATATTTTGTAAAAATTCTTAACCTCTATTTCCATACTTCAAAAATACATTTTATAACATTATATAATATTAAGTGTGCATGATTAAATACTTCTTCTCAACCTCTTGATTGTCTACGACGTCTAAAATCTTGCAAGTAACACATTTCATTTTTGTATAGACCTAAATACACATACTCATTAGGATATCTAACATTAACCAAATAGTATTTACTTGTAATTAAAAATAACTTGTTAAATTTATTATAAAATTATTAAATTAAAATGCACGTTATTATTTCTATCATATAACTACATTCTAGTGGTTTTGAAAAATTTAAATTGCTATTATCAATAGCCTTAAAAAAATATGTGTATCTAATGTACTGTTTTTTAATTTTGCCCACACGAACACGAACTGCAATTTAAAATTACAAACAACTATTATATTTTTTATCGGTATATTTTTTCTTTCGATAGATAAAACTTGATTTTCAGTTGACATGTAAGCACATATTGAAAACAAATAAAACTTTTATAAAATGACTAAGAAAAAAAAATAGAAATCAAAACAATGAGCACTAAATTAAAAAAAATATATATATCATAAATTTAAATTGAATGATAAAATTAAAAATTAATAAATCATTTCCAAAATAACCAAGGAAGACAAATTAGAAATAAAAAAGGACTAGGGTTTAAATAACAACAACAAAAAAAAGTTAAATTGTAATTTTTCGAGGATGAGCGAAAAAAATAAAATAAAAAAAGCATCAACGGGTGACAAATAAATCTATCACCACTAATACGTTTTGTACCAATAAAAAGAGAACGCAAGAACTCTTTCAACAACATGATAAAATGATATTCTTGGCTACTAGAAAGTGCTTCTTAAATGCGCGGATGCATTCGGTATGCTAGCAAATTTATTTTTTTTATGTTTAGTTAAATATTATATTTCTCTAACATGTTAATAACAAAAAAAAAATCATTGTAAAAAGAGAAAAAAAACTCTCATTTCATTAATTTTATATATTTTTTATTTTAAAAGTATTTAGGTTTTTTTCACCATGTTTCTGATTTTTTATTATTTTTATATTTAATAAAATAAAAAAGTATCCCTCATCTTATTAACAAAAAAGAAAGATAATGTAAAATACTATACTGCCTCTTGATATCATTTTAAATGTTTTGCTACTCTCTCTCTCTCTCTTCCAAAAGTTGTGATCTTTAAAAAGTTACAAATTATAGTTTTTCTTTTTCTAAATATTAAAACATGGAAAAAAGTCACGATATTAACTTTTAAAACATTTAAAAATTAATATTGCCGCAATCATAATCAATAAGTGATGGCTTATCAGAGAAAAATTACCAAATCCAACTTAGCATCAACCCACGCCAACAAATGATGGGTGTCACTTAACTATGTTGAGTGGATTCAATGGAGTTGAGCTTATCTAACAATTTTTTTTTATTTTTTTGAAGAACACTCCGTCGGCAAGCAACAACCACTAGGCAGCATGGAGAACTCAGTTGGCAAGCAACTTTCACAAGGCAGCATGGAGAACTCAGCTGGCAAGCAACTTTCACAAGGCAGCATCGAGCTATGGTGATGATTTGATAAGGAAAAAAAAAACACTTTTGTGGACATTATTGATGAAATATCCTAGATTTCACTCTCTATATTCCCTCTTTGGTAATGTATTGATGCTATAAAATAATGTATTATTTGGAGAGATGTATGCCTAAGCCATGGTTAATGTTTTCGACGTGTGATTTTTTTTATACATAGAGATGTACATAAAAATATGAAATAAATATATTTAAGATAAAATTTTAAAATGATTTTGTATATTTTTTTTATCTGTATTATTCCTCTATCCAGATAATAATCAGTTTTAAATACAGGAATTTAATATTAATTGCTTGTGTCGACTACATCTAGGTCATCAATACCTCATTCATATGAGTTCATCAAGACGTTATACTGAGCTCATCGACACATTAATTATTATATGCATACAGAAACGTAACGCATAGGATCATACCAAAAAAATCTTGGAAATGCTTGTGGGCATGTTACCCAAAGTGCTTCTAGTTCTTGGATTCATCTAAATGATGATAGGCTCTCTCTTTATCTCTTTATTTAGTCACTTTGTTTTAAGAAAATAATAATTATTTTTATATTTTTACTTTAAATTAATATTTTTTATGTTTTTATATTAATATATTAACATCAAAAATGATTTTTTTTAAATAAAAAAATAATATTTTACTATATTTTCAAATAAAAAACATTTTAAAATAATTAAAATCACACATTCACATCATAATCAATCAATCTAAAACTTTGACATGATATGGTATTTTATATCAATTATCGCAAATGGGTAGAACTCAATGTCATGGTTTTACACCCTTGGCTATGATGATTCCTTGCTCTGCCTGCTTTGATTGGGAAATGAAATGAGACGTTAAACGCTGCAGTTCACAAATGGGGTGGCATAGAATATGTGTCAAAATAACAGAAGATTGTGTGTTGGCCATGTTCTTACTGTTCTTGGATCTATCAGGCCCTGCCCCATGGGAGAGTCTCGAGCAAGACTCTTCACGGGACCTGTAAGCTGTCGTCCTGATCCTCTTTACATTAACAGGAAATCTTGATGGTCGTGTCTATAAAGATCTTGACAAGGCCTTGTGGATTAGTTACCAGAAGCTTTTAAAACAGTCGGGAGGTGCCTCTGCTCAGCCTTTCGTTTGCCTGACATCATGCATGGAGAGTGCGCGTCAAGATCTCTGGTATTTCATGATAGAATATTCATCTGCAGAAGGGATAACGAAGAAGAAGATATGAAATATATGATAATATTAAAATGAATTAATATGTTTTCAAGAGAAAAATACATGAAAACATGGACTTGTTTTGTTTCTATCTCTTTTATTTTATAGAACGCATCCAACAGCAAAAACAATGTCGAGAGTTTTATATGGAACGATCTTTTCTTATTCTATTCAATCTCGTCTTATTCAATCTAATCTGTTAATCAATTGCCTTCTTTAAAAAAACTTTATAAATATTTTATTTTCATTCAATTTGGTGATGATTCCTGCTAAACCAATGAAACGATCAGTGGATGAGTCGTGGTGGACTTGCTATTATTATTTTGTTAATCGCCATGGCTGCTGCTTCTTGCTTCCTCTCAGTCACCTGTGCTGACCAAGAGATCAAACTATGAGAATATCATGATTCCATTATTATATAGTCTTGTTCATGGGCTTTTAAGAAGAAAAAAGGCCCTTAAAAGGGTTGGGTACGAACTCGTAAACTAGTTGTTATTTTAGCCCAAATTAGCTAGCCCAAATCCTTTCCATCTTTAAGATATTTAGTAAATTAAATATTAAAACTTGACTGAGGTGATCAAGAGCTATAGAACTAGAAGGGTTACTGAATTACATTTAGGAAATCCATTTTTTTAGAAGAATTGAAAGGGATGGGTTTAAAGCTAAATATCTTAATTAGATCATATTAAAAAAATACAAACATCTTTTTTTATTGATTTTATATAACATTTGATGGTCAAACTTTTTTTTTTTTTTAAAGTGTTGATTAAATCAATTATATAAGAATGTTTTAATTTATATTTATAATTATTTTTCTATATCCTCTTAATACTCGTATTTTTTTATTTAAAGATGATTATATGGTTTTATAGGTTAGCATGCTAAAAAAAAAGTGTTGATTAAATCAATTATATAAGAATGTTTTAATTTATATTTATAATTATTTTTCTATATCCTCTTAATACTCATATTTTTTTATTTAAAGATGATTACATGGTTTAATAGGTTAGCATGCTATCATACGATTATTGATACTTAGTCAAGAGCACAGAACCAAATTCACCTACTAATTTCTTCTAGTTTTATGTTTGAAATTGTGTTTAGATATATTTAATTTTTTAAAAAAATATTAAATTGATGTTTTACAATATTTTTTGAATTAAAAAAATCTTAAAAAATAATTTAATATATTTTTAAATAAAAAATAATTAAAAAAATATCTTTGCTGCAGAAATCTTGATCGTGATCTTGGAAAAATCTCTCAACTTTTGAGAAGGCTGTAGCTTATCCTAGTTTACACTGACAAAGTTGTGTCATGATTAATCATCCAAAAATATAAAATATAAAAAAGGGGATTTGTGGACTGCTGAAAATGGTCCGTGGGCGCCCACACAATAACTTGTCTCCTACAAAAGTTCTGCTACATTCATAGCTAAAAAGCTTTAGTTGATGGCTTATGCTACATGCAGTGCTTGAGATGTATACAGTGATTTTAAATGAAAACACTGGGTAACATTTAAAAGATATTAACTAAATGAATTTAATCACACTATATAAAGTCACAAATAGTAATAACATCAAGGATCATATGCACCATTTAAAGATGGTAGCCAATAATTTATTTAATTTTATTAGATTTATCTTATTAAAAATTTTTTTAATAGTTTTTTAGATGTTATTACCAGAATCTTTTAACCAGTTACTGTTGAAGTATTATTTTAGATATTTAATTATTTTTTAAAATATTTCTATTATTAATAGCTATTTTTTAAAAATATTGATATGTTAATATTTATAAATTTTTTTATTATGTAAAAACTTTTTTCCCTGATTTTTTTTTAAATATTGCTAATTTTAAAAACTAATGGATTTCTAACTGCTATTACTGGATGCATACAATGCTTCGGTGGACAAATAACTGAAGTGAAATCTTGTGGCTTTAATACTTGAAAGAAAAGGTCTTGATTCAGTGTCTTTCTGAACTCTTCCTCAGCACATTATTGCAAGTGTCAGCAAATGTATCGTCAGCCAATGCTCACCATTTTAAGGGCAAACTTGAAATATATATATATAAAGATTTTAAGACCATTATTTCTTTTTGGCGGTTGAAAAATTTTATTTTAAGTGATTTTATTTAGTTATTATATCGAAATAAAAGATTTTAATTTTCAAAACTGTCTTTGCTTTTGTTTTTTTAACGAAATACATATTTATCTTGTATTCGTCGACAAACAGCACGATGAAGTATAAAGTTGTGCCATGGTGAATTTCATGGTGAAAACAAGACGGGCAATTAAAAACTATATAGTTGAAAAGGACACAAGTGTAAATAAAATTTAATTAATTGCTCCATTGATGTAATCTGTAAGAGCAAATAAGCAATCGGGAAAAGAAAGATGAGGAACAATTAGACAGTGACATTCTGGTGATGGCCACCAATGGCAACGATGGCTTCGAAGCTCTAGCCAATGCAAACAAAACACCAACGTGAACCATATGCAACATGTCTTAAAAAATGATGTCATCTTGCACTAAAACCATTCAAGGCTCTTGCTTCATCAACATTATTTTTTTTATATATATATAAAAGTAGGATCTTCTTGTCTACGCTAGGCTACAAGAGTTCCAAATGACCATCCTATCCCTGCCAAACCTTACAGATTCTGTATAATTGTGATCTTAAGCATGGTCAAAAGTGTGAAAAAAAGTAATGGGGAGTCTTTAGCTGTAGTAAATAGTAAAGGGCATTTTCACTAGACCAATCTCTATATAAACCAAACCGTCAAAGACTAAAAACTAAGCCAATCTCCAATTAAGCCAGCACACTTTAATTACACTCCCAAGCCTCAACAGCTTCTCTCTTCTTCTCTGACATTTTCAATCTCTCAGGAGAAGAAGGAAGACCTAGGATATATAGATGGCAGCAAGTGGCAGGAGTGTGATGATCAATGGTGGAAGTTACTCACAACAGAGGTTCTATGGCCGTATGATCCCCAAGAGAGGTCAAGTTAAGGTGGCGATAGTACTGGGTTTGGCCCATACTTTTGCATCAATTTTTTCTCCCCGCAAGAAATGTGGTGCTTTCCAGTTAGCTCACTAGCCACTAGACCATGGAAGGCTCAGAAACTTGGCTCGAGTTCAGTGGCTCGTTAGAAATGAACAATTTTATTTTATTTTTTCTTTTTTGTATTCTATGAGGTTACTAGTGTTTCTTCCATTGTACAGAGATTTTGTTCTACTAATTAACTTCAGATGAACTTCTTGATTCTACTTTGATTCTTTAGTCTTTGATGTTGCTTTGTGATGGGCAAGTATTTTGCAGCAAATCGTTAATTCTCAGTATTAGCGAGTAATTAAACTTGTGGTTGAGAGATTTATTAATTTTGCCCAGATCAATGGTTCAACCAACGAGGGTGGAGTTTTCTTTGCATAAACAAGTCAAAGACAACATTGTTAACTTAAAATCAGTAGAGTAATTGATTACCAAACCTAATTTTATTTTTGAAACTGGAAAGGCCATACTGACTTTTTTGTTTTTTTTAAGTTCATGAGTAAAGTAGTTTTTGTTAAAATCAAAGTTATTAAACTCATTTTAAGAATTTAGTCACATGTTAATATATGTAAATATAGTCAAATGATCCATTCAGCCATCCAAATTTAACCGAGTTAGTTTTTACTTAAAAAATAACATGTTTATTTTTTAAAAAATTAAAATCCAGCAATGCTTTGTACAAAAAAAAAACTTATAATTACTTGGATGATTAAGAAACCTCAATTAAGGTTTGATTTTAAATTAAATTGTATGAAAATTGATTTAATATAATTTAATCAAATTAATAAATTAATTTAAAATTTTATTGACTTGATCAAAACCTAATTTGATTTTTTTAAAAATCAAAAAAATTATTATTTTATTAAAAAACTTGAACTAACTCGAATCCATTTAAATTAAGTTACTCAACTTAAATTAATCTAATTAATCTATAACTGGAGCATCAACATAGATATTCATGATTCATATGGGGTTAATAACTTTGACACGATGCCTAAATGCTCATGTATTATAAAATTTCAAGAAGACAAAATGTCAAGTAAATGTTAATGTCGTACTTGAAGTATCTACCTAACCTATGAGGCGCCAATGCATAAACCTCGGAGGATATTCGACCCATTAAGTTATTGAAACATAAAATCATGATGTAAGCTATTACCGAATCAAGAACAGTTATTACTGCGTGCACAAAATTATCAATGCTAGATTTTCTAGGGTTCGGTCAAGCATGCTGTAAAGTAGGCAGAAGATGCATCCCCTGATTTCAAACAAAGTATTTATCTCAATAAATTATTAAAACCCACCACAGATAATTGGCCAGGCGGCTGCAATTTCAAATCCCATCTGACTAGAACCAAATCTATTCCCTGCCCTAACAAAATCTGACACAATTAAAATAATTTTGTCAAGAATTACCGGAAGTTCATTGAACCCAGAGGCCTTCTCCACTTGCAAGATTCAGATTCGATGAATGGTGTTAGTCATACTAATTTAGTGTAGTCCTGTATTGTGTTGCTTTAGCTTATTATTTTTTATTTTTATAACTTGTATTGTTTATATATTACAGGGATAATAAATATACCCACCAAGTTTCAAACCTAGAGTGTAAAGACAAGAAATCCCCTGCTAAAACCACTAGCACACGAAACATGGTTGCGTTGCTTTAGCTTATTTTTTTTATATGGGTGTTTGGGTCAACTAACACACATCATAATTAATTTTTATAATTTATTAAATATTTTGTAAGTTCAATGAATAGAATAAAGTACCACGAAATGATAGATATGTATAGTAAAATTCAAACTTAAATATAAAAAAAAAACAAGTCACTTCCACAGCGATGGACCTGGCATCGTCTTTTAAATATATTTCTTTTGAATTTCTTCGATTCTCCCTGTGAAAAGAAATATGGTGCTGACTTTGAAATATATCGTTCAATGAGAAAAATATTGACGGTGATAGCTTCCATGAATTAACTTCATGAACTATGCTGAGAAAAGAAAAGAAACCATCCTTCATGTTCATGAAAGGTTGCCTGTGCGATGCGGCGGGTGACCTTTCAAACATCAGAGAAGTTCTTCCGAAGAAGTTATTTAACGTAAATGAAAAAAAACACACACATGCGGATGTTATTTTTAAGATATTAAAACAACTATATATAAAGTCATGGATTCGATTTAATTATTTTATTTTTTAAATTTTATTTTTATTTAATTATATGATAATAAAAATTAAAATTATTAAAGTTTTTTTAAAATATAACTAGATATACAAAAATATATATTTTATGATCATAATATTTAAAAGTTTGACACCAAAAAGAAAAATATTTAATAATTTAAGATAAAAAAATTTGAATATGTTTAAAAGTATAGTTGCGATTGTTTTTAAAGTAATTTTTATTTAAAAATATATTAAAATAATTTTTTATTTTATTTTTAAAATTATTTTTGATATTAACACATAAAAATTATCTAAAAATATTAAAAAATATTAATCTAAAATAAAAAATTAATTTTTTTAAAAAATATTTTTGAAATATAAAAATAAACAAGGTTGAAGAAAAAAGAACATTTAAAAAAAATAAAAGGGATGCTATTTTTTATATTTATATTTTAGCTTTTTTAAGTCCTAATCTTAATGTCACGTTAAGAGAATATATTAATTATTTATAAATATATGAGATAAATATATAATATACGAAATTAACATTATAAATTGATATAAAAATAGAAATAAAAAATAAAGAAAGAAAAAAAGAAAATTTGATAGAAGATATAAATTAGGGGTGTTTATTTTCGGTTCGGTTCGGTTTTTATAAAAAAAAAATAACCAAACCGAAAAAAAAAAAATTGAAAAAAAAACCGAAACCGAACCGAAACCGGGTCAAACCGACCTGTTTCGATTCGGTTCGGTTTGGTTTTTTAAGAGAGAAACCGGTTCAAATCGGTTTGGCTCGGTTTTTCCGGTTGGCTCGGTTTTGGCTCGGTTTTCTTGGTTTTGGCTCGGTTTTCTCGGTTTTGGCTTTGTTTTGGCTAGATTTTTTTTCTAGTTTCGATTCGGTTTTTCGATTATAAAACCAAAACCAAACCGAACCGAATAGTTTTTTTAAAGTTTTAATCGGTTTATTTTTTTTTTTTTTCAATTCAATTTTTTCAATTTATTTTTTGATTTTTTCGATTTAATCGATTTTTTTAAACACCCCTCGTATAAATAAATATATGCATTGTTGAACGGGCCATGGAGTCAGCTTTTGAGAAAGAGAGAAGAAAAGGCCAAAAAAGAAAAAGGCGACATGAAGCAGAAGCACCGGGGGAGCAGGGGACATGACAGCAACATGGCTTTTCATATTGTTTAAGGGGCAGCACAATGGGGCACGTGATTCCTTGTCAACCTTAACTTTTGATCTTATCTCCTTCTTTTTAACCCATACTTTATCCTTATTTTACGAAAACACCATCATCTTGCCCTCTCGATTGTCTCTCTCTCCATGTAGAAGACGACTAACCTGCCGTTAAATAATAACTTCACATAGAGTTTTTAAACCGGCCCCATGATTGTTCCGGTTCAACACCCGAGTTATAGGTTTTCTACGGGTTATCAGATTTTAATTGTTTTATTGAATTAATTTTAATATTTTTTATAAAATAAAATTATTTTATTTTAATTAAAAAATAAATAATTAACAAGTTAAAAAATAAATAATTAACAGGTTGCAGGTTTTTAATTTGATCAGTTAGATCTTGAATTAATCTACTAAATCAAATTTTAATATTATGATTTACGTTTAATTAAATCCAATAACCTTGGTTTGGTTTCAAAGGATGAACCATTCGGTTCTTAGATTTCAAAACATCTCCCCTCTTGCTTGATTTACAAGCTAACTTCAAAATCTAACCAAGCTATAAATTATTATCATTACGTGAATTAGTAAAGATAAATGTTAAAATCAATGTTGAACCTATAATTATTATTTGTATGTTTAGTAATGTGATATAAGATATTTTTTAAAATAATTTTTTATATTATTGTATCAAAATTATTGAAAAGTACTTTACATAATTAATTTAATATTTTTTAAAATAAAATAATTTAGAAAACAGGAACTATCACAATATCATACAAATATTAATTAAATACAAGCGGTATTGCTACTGGGATTATTCAAGAAGAATCCTAACCAATA
Source organism: Populus pruinosa (assembly GCA_026413675.1). Lineage (NCBI taxonomy): Eukaryota > Viridiplantae > Streptophyta > Magnoliopsida > Malpighiales > Salicaceae > Populus > Populus pruinosa. The sequence goes on along the minus strand of CM048602.1, from coordinate 3,929,932 downwards.
CTCTCATGGAGGAGGTATTTTCTATTAAAAAAATTGAAGAAAAATCCAAACTAAAACTCTCATATTATCTCCCTTTACTAGGTTAGATGGAATTTGAACAAATCAAGGCATTATCTCTTCTCATTGAAATGAACAAAAGCTCTTGAAGATGAATATATAATGTATGTTTGCATTTTAGATGCCAATATTAAAGTATTGTATTCAAATCCATTCAATCATTATCTTCAAATTAATTGACTAGAGTTATTTGGGAAGGTGGTCAAGTTCATGGATTCCAATAATGAAGACAATGGGCACAGCTAAGCAAGCACACCCAAGCAAAACCAGCTGCTTTATAAGTCAACCCCCCCGCCCCCAACCCCAAAAAATTAAAATTAAGGCAATGTTTGATTACATGAACTAAAGTATTTTTTAATCATAAAAAATATCTAATTAATTTTTTTTAATGATTTTAATATATTAACATTAAAAATATATATTTTTAATTAAAAAATATTTTGTTAAAATAGCATGTACCCAAGGTATTAACAAAAACACTAGGAAAAAGAACAGAATGTACAACTGGCACTATCCAGAAAGGTTCAACTGGCACTGTCAAGGGATTCAAAAACTATGTCCAAACCCTGTAATTTCATCACTGACCAAGGGCATTAATCAACAAAAACCTTAATATAACCCCAGAAAGGTAACCTACGATTCATCACGCAAACTCGAGCACTCTCACCTCTCTGACATTGGTTCTGCCTCTATTGCTGTCTCCATTGCTTGAAAGGTCTGATCTTTCTCAAGGAAAAGAAAGAACGATGGCAGGTGCCCGAAGGCTTATGAGCTACAACGGCGGGAAAGTTTCCAGGGGTTTTGTTAGCCGTCCGATTCCGAAGAGGGGGCAGCTTAAGGTGGCTATAGTGGTGGGGTTTGCTCACTGTTTTACTTCTTTCTTCTCTCACAATACCAGTCGTCGAGCTGCTTCTCATATTTCTTAATTAGTAGGATGCCCCAAAACTGGTCTTCAGGATGATTTTTTTAGTCCCGAGTCAGGTAGAAGAAAAGATTGTACTTCATAGCTTTTATTGTTAGCTAAATTTTATTCCAATTTGACGCTATGTACATAAAAGACTCGGTCTTTTTCATCTGTGCTTGTTAAATTTCTCTTCTTTTTAATGCTTTAGAACTTTTGCCCCAGTTACCGTGTTGTCTCAGTGCTTAAACTTCTACTAGTTGCTTTGAAGATGCTAACGATTTTGACTGTTCCTGCCATTTGTTGAGGGTTGGATTAATCGAATTGGATTAGTACATAAGTGATAGACGCCACAGTTTAGAGCTAAATTGAAAATCCAAACTATAAGTCATACACAACAATTCCTACCTTCTAACCTTCCTTCATACTAGTTCGCAACAGTGTTAAGAAGTGGGCAAATTTGTGGGCTGAGTTTGCTATTTATTCTGCCTTCTTACCATTTAACCTTATTTTGATTCGCATCATACACAACAATTCCCACCTTCTAATCTCCATTCATACCAGTTCGCAACAGTGTTATGAAGTAGGCAAATTTGTGGGCTGAGTTTGCTATGTATTCTGCCTTTACCATTTAACCTTATTTTGATTCGCATCCTGAAAAGCCCACATCCGACTCTGATCTATAATGATCAAGTCGACAGCATGCATTATTTTGAGTTCCTGAATGATGCTTACTATATGGGTTGAAAGCTATAATTAATATCACTGATTGATTTCTTTATGGCAGAAGTTGAATGGTAAGGTTAAAATAACCATGTTGCTTCAGGGACGGTATTTGATCCTGTTCTCGAATCTGTATTATCCATATTACTTAGCGATATCAACGCAGCCAGCCCGTTTAAGCTACCTGGGCAATGTCTCGAGCGTATCTTGCTTACAAAGGACCTGGGCAATGTCTCGAGCGTATCTTGCTTACAAAAGATTCCAAGTTTTCTGGTACATAGCATGAGAAAAAACTAACCGGTATTTAAATTCATTAATTAAATAATGATTAACCTGTAGAAACAAATGATATCAAAATGATATAATTAAATTAATTTTTTTTCCAATACTATTATTACTTGTAGAATTTTATTGATATTACCTATACCAGTTACAATAGCTGACAGAAGTTTTTGGAAATTAAAATTAATTAAATATTATTTAAGAAGAACAATATTACAAGAAAAACTAGATGAATTACCTATAGATAAGGATCTATTAGTAAAGCTTGATTTTAAAAATTTGATCAGATATATTTTAAAATATCTTATTTATAATTTCGCTCAAAACTCCATTCACCTTAAGCCTGCTCCGAATATATGAACATTGAATTGAATAAAATCAAAGGAAATGAGAGGTTTCAAGGAAAATCATATATAGAGAGAGCCTCAGCTCAAAAAAATTTAAGAAACACAACACTACGTTTCAGCAATGCCGGTGTTGAGTCATGTCGTGTAAAACCACCGTATCCTATCCTATCCTGGAATTGTCTCTGCCAAAAACCAGGGTGGTTGCCCAGTTCACTGCCACGTAAAACCGGTTCCTCCAGCTGACCACACGCGTAAGGTAAGCTGAGCGCCAAATCAACCAGCTAACAAATCCGGCATGTGATAAACCTTTTGCATCCTGCCAAAGATAAAACGAAGGTTTCATCAGCTGACGACAGAGGTAAAATTAGCTAGAAGAGAACTGCTAAGCAATAGAGGGCCACAAGTGGTCCAAATTTACAGGGGCGACCGTGCTTAGTGCCCATTTGCTCTGGAGGCATGGCAGTAAAAATTGTTTTGCAAGATCTCAGGGTACCTTGGATGGGCGTAGATCAACTAGCGCCTTGTAACGACCTACTGATGCCATGCTTCCAAGATGCTTGTAGACAAAAGGATCACCAAGAGGGATATCTTTTGCACTTAAAGCCTTGCCTCCATGCTTTCCAATCTTGTTAAACAACTCCAAAAGATATTTCCCTTGCCTTTCTGCAACCTGCAAATGAATTGTGAATTTTATGAGCTTACAGCTGCTTGTCCTTGAGCAGCTTAATTCTGAATAACTACATAAAAAAGGGCAAAAAGAAACTGTCTCCTTAATTGCCCATTTCACAATCACCAAAAGTATGTAACGATTTTAGATTAGCTAGACTATTGTGACAAAACAGTGGAAGATGGATGTCAGAGAGGTAAACTAGCTAGAGGGTCTGACCTGAGCTAAAGCTGGAAGCACTGGTCTCCCTGAATTTTCAAGAAAACCAGCACAGTCTCCAAGTGCAAACACATCTTCTACAGACGGGACTCGCAACCATTCATCAATACCAATCCTGTGTCAATAAGATCAGTCAGCAAGACCTTCCAAAGTTAGGAATTGCAAGAAAGTAGAAAATTTTCAGATGAAATTGCTGTTTTAATACCTTCCACCAGGGGACTTGGGAAGGTCTAATGACTTCACAAACTGAGAGGGACCAACACCAGTAGACCAGACCAAAAGACCATAAGGAACATTAGTCCCGTCATTAAGAACTATATTTTTGGGGTGCACCTCTTTCACTACTCCTCGCATAAAACCGACACCAGACTGAAAAAAACTCCAGAATGTCACAAGCAGTTCATAAGAGAAATTGTTCAACTACAATAGATACTCGAGTACAAACAAAATTACCTTGGTCAAATGATTTGTTGCATATTGCCGCAGGCTAACATCAAAGGATGACAGGATCTCATTTGCCTGTTTAAGAAAGGAAAAAAAAGGCAAAACCAAAATGTTAGCAATTTAATATCTCTATGCAGGGTTATTTGTAAGCAAGTAAAGAAGCATGTACATTACCTCTATGAGGGTGACTTTAACATAATCCTTAACATGAGTATACCGGTCCCGAACATCTCTCATGATAAAATCACTCAATTCACCACTAAATTCCACACCAGTAGGACCACCTCCAATAACTACACAATGTAAAAGCCGTTTCTTTTCTTCTTCAGGTATGCCTGCAATAATATAACTGGAATAAGTCTTTCAATTTTTTTTTAAATGATGAATTAACAGCATGGAGTTGCCTGACTGAGCAAATAAGCCAACTTCAGACACAAAAGCAGAGCTTCTTTTTGCCTGGGAAGTTGGCTGGAATAGAACCATATCTAATGAGCATAAATCTAGACTCTTTTTTCAAAACCGGGAGCCAAAATTCAAGAAATGGTTCCCTGGAGTTGTTCTTGGATCAAAGAATGAGCAAATACTTAAAATGTTGGACAAAAAGGAACAGCTTTGATCATTTCTTCTTCTTCTTCTTTATTTACAAACTCTGAACAAAGGCATCAGAGTTTGAAATGGAAAAGAAACTTAATAATTAAATAGCAGAACTTACCTGGATTTTCAGAGAGCATAAGATTCAAGAGAAGCTTTTTCCTAATTTCTTGAGCGTGATTCACTTCTCTAAGAAAAAACGCATGTTCCTTTACCCCTTTGATACCGAAAGTCAGAGGCTCAGATCCAGCAGCAATGACTAGCTTGTCATATGCAACTTTAAACTTGTAAGGTTCATGTGGTAGTCCACTATTGCTGATTGTCTCACAGTACACCTGATCACATTAAAGTAACATCTAATTTAAGTACTTCCACATGGAAAGCAACTTAAATTGGATTGGCAATTGCAAATCCAATCAAAATACTATTTGAATTTCATTAGACGGAAAATGTAAGACTCACTTCATGCTTGTCTGTGTCAACGCCAAAACAGGAAGCCATATAAAAGTATGAGTCGGGACTTGTTGCCAACGCAGATTGTATCCGATTAACAGGCTCAACCACAGAGCGAAACTCAAGTGTTCCAACACAAGTTGAAGCCAGCAAAGGTGTGAACACCATGTGATTCCTCGGAGATATGCAAACAATGTCATAAATTTTGGTGTCAAGTCCTTTCATGAATCGACAAGCAGCCCATCCAGTACCAAGGACAACTACCCTGGGCTTTTCCCCAGGCTTTGTTGCTTCAAGCCCTGGATACCTTGGTTCATCATATTCGGATTCTGACTCCTCCATAATCCTCTCTGCAGTTGCACATTGATACCTGGGAGTTACCCTAATTCCCCTGCTCTGCATATTCACGTGATTAATCTTCCTGATGCTGGAAATGTATGAAAGATCACCGGCAGCTTTGGCATTTTGAAGGGAAGGTAAGGGACCTCTATGGATAGATACTCCTTCACATAATAACACATCCCCTTCACTTGAGTAACTGCCAAAGGTGCCTCCTGTTCTTCTCAAGCCACTTCTAGCAACCCTTGCAAATGCCATGTCAATAAAGTACCAGTCTAGAAACAAGAGCTGATACCCTCAACCACTCAATTCAGGATCAAATACAGAAACTTTTTCTTATTGAACCTGCAATAAAATTGAGAGAAATGAGCTAAGCAAACAGCACATATATATGTATTCTTGAAGGAAGAGCTCAATGTAAGTTTATATAGAGAAAGCCAATTCAAATACTCCAAATATTGTGGAGGCTAAAGACAACAGATACAACAAGAGGAGTTACGGTCTAAAAGGCATCTACAAATTTGTTCACCTTCGATAACGATCCTTTCCATGACTAGTTGACAAGAAAACAAAAGCCAAACTTAGCTTTCCTCATCATTTGATGGCATATACAAAGAGAAACCGTCTAGAGCAATTTTAAACGCAAACTAGCAGCACAATAAGCTCTCATTTCTCACCTACAACTAAAACAAAGCACATTCTTATTTGTTAACTAGCTAGTTCTAGCTGCCAAATTAACACATGCTACAAATTAGTTCCCAAAAAACTGCAATATATCATCTAACTAAGCCTAGCTAATTAATGATTTCAATTATGCAACTTCACAACAGATCACTTCTTAACTTCTAAGGTTGGGAAGCAATTCCCCTTCATTTTGCAAGCTCTTAAACCAAAAGGCAGGAAATATAGATCCCACCTGAAGAATGGACCATGCGGTGAATTACATAACCCAAAAGGCCTAATTAACTTCTAATTTAGATGATAAATCCTCAATAGCCCAAACTTGAATTATAATCATTCAAGGAACTCTACATTTCTACTTAAGATGGTAACTTCTCTCGATGCATAAAAACGCTTGAAGCATCCAGAGTGGGCGTTGATTTAGCACAAACACATAGATACAACATGATGGCATCGGTGTCAGAATATTCGTTAATTTAAAACTAATCCATATTAATATATTAAGCAGCAGCCATTTGAAGGTGGATTTTTTAATGATCAGTCACAAGATCGAATCACAAACATCAAAAAACTAATTTACAAAACATGTTTAAGCTACTAAAACAACCACAAAAACTCATATAAACCCCTGCAATAAATGATTTTGCACATAAAGAAACCTCATCCTAGTCCACTATAGAAATTTAAAACTTTGAGAGGAAAAAAGAATTCAACATCCACAGATCTTGAAACAAAGTTAAGTACAAGAACTAAAACCCACAAACAACCATACTGAAAACCAGTAGTAAAGCATGCCCAACACAAGCAATGACATATGCCATGATCAGTTACCATACTCAAAGTAAACAAGGACCAAGAACAAAAATAGAAACATTAAAAAAGAGGAAAAAAACATTACTTTCTCAAAAAAAAAACACAAACTCTTCTCGAGTTCTGGCTTGAACTGTACCCAAGATCTCTGTTTTCGTTTTTTAATACAAAGTTGCTGTCGTAATAGTAAAAATGAAACACTAAACAAGAACCAACTTGACAACACAAACAAATTTCAAGTGTTATATGTCTTGTTTGAGGCAAGAGAAAGAGAGGAAGAAATCAACTCACGTCAAGAAATGTTTGTGGGATGAGAGAGAAGAGAGGGGTAGAAGAAACTAAGGAGCCGACTTGAGTTGCAAGAAAAATGTACGACTCAATATTTAAAACAGCAAAAGCGGAGTCTGAGGAAGGAAGCAAAGCCGAATCATCATGTCTTCTGTTTCAGTATATTCTTATTTTGTGCGCTAGTAACGAGCAGCGGTGGCCAAAAAACCTCATGGAAATTGTTCGAGAAACCTCATGGAAATTGTTCGAGAAATGTTGCAACAGTAAAAAGAGAACGTTCTACAAAACGTCTTGTTATTTGGCCCCCTGCTTTTCGCGTTTTGGTGTGGTTTGCGTTTCGGAAGGACAATTACGTCCCTGCAGTTGTCTGCATGTGCTTCGTGAGGGTGGCTTAAGGGCACAGTTGTTAAACCCTAACTCGAAAAAAATTCTATATTATTTTTATTAAAATAATATTATTTAATTAAAAAAATTAGAATTAATCGATTTGGTATTTAGAATTAATTTGATTATTTTAATTTAAATTTTAAAACTTGATGAAATTAATCATGTTTTATTTATTTAATATATTTTTAATTTAATTTTAAAAATTAAATTAAAAATAACAAATTTCTTATATTAACCATGAAGACAAGTAAACGGGTTTAATAATTAGAGTGTATCAGAAATTATAATTGTAATTAGTTTTTAAAATATTTTTTACTTGAAAATATATTTTTTATTTTTAAAAAATTATTTTAATATTAAAATATTAAAAAATTTAAAAATAACAAAAACAAAATTAATTTTAAAAAAATCAAAATGTTTTCAAAAGAAGAATTATACAGGAAAAAAAGAAAACAACGAAAAGGGTGCCTAAAACCCTTGTTTGACTAAGGTTTAGAAAGGCTGTTAGCAAGAGTAGAGTTAATGGCGTACAGTTGGGTTGATGGTTTAAATCTCCAATCAAATCTACCACTTTTTTGGAAATTGAAAACAAAGTCAATGGAAAGGAAACATGTAGGGACCACAACCCCCAGGAATCTGGAAGGGAGTTTTCGTGTAAAAGTTTTAGGCTCACGTGTCCAACAAGGTCTGCTTCCCTATTGGTCTTGATGCTCTTGCAGAGTAGAGTAGTCTCCCTTGATTCAGGACTTGGCGGCATCCTTGCTGATGCTGCTTTTGATTTTCAAACTGTGAATCAGCACCGTCAATTAGCAATACCACAGGTCCCACGTTTTGAAATGGTCTGGTGGCGGGGAAATATCTTCTATTCACTGTAACATGTTTATTTTTGTATTTTAAAAATATATTTTAAAAATAAAATTTTTATATTTTAAATTTTTTTGGTGTGTTGATATTAAAAATAAATTTTAAAAATTAAAAATATTATTTTAAAAAATAAACATGATAAAAATGTAAAAAATGATATTCACATGGCATTTGGCTTCAGTAAACCTAAACTGCACACGACCAAGAGTAGTAGAAGCCTCCCGTGATTCAGGACTGGCGGCATCTTTGCTGATGCTGATTTTGATTTTTCAAACTGTGAATTAGCACCGTCAATTAGCATGACGGCAGGTCACACGTTTTCAACTGGCACTCTGGCAGGGAAATATCTCAGAAAGTCCGGTCAAATTCACTGCAGCATGATTGTTTTTATATTTTTAAATAAAAAATATCTTAAAAAATAACTGTTATTATATATATATATATATATATATATATATATATATATTTGTTTACTTCGAGCCGTGGTGGTTGGGGTGAAAAAAAGCTGCGATCAATTTGGTAATATATTAAATTATATTTTTTTTGGAAATTTTAAAAAAATTTAGTTTAAAATGTAACTTTTAAAAAATATTTTTTATATATTTTTTTAATTGAATTTTTTAAAACCTTGATTGTTTTTACATTTTAAAAGTACTTTTAAAAAAATTAATTTTTTAGTTTTTTAAATTATTTTAATATGCTAATACTAAAAATAACTTTTTAAAAATAAAAAAAATATTTTGATTCATTTTCAAATAAAAATAAATTTAAAAAGAAATTGTAATTATATAATTATTAAATATTATATATATATATATATTATTATATATAAATTTTAATTATAATTTTTATCAAACACATATCTAAATTCAGCTGATTATATCTAATTATATTTTTTATAAAATTAATTTTATTAAATCATAAAAAAATTACTTAAACAATAAACACATTCTTAATAACATGTCATTGGCTTAAGTAAACCTAATTTGAACACGACCTGGTGTGCCCTCCAGACAGAGACAGACAGACACAGGCGAAGCTTGTCTGCCTGACTGCCCAACGCTGATTGGTTCGTTCTTTTTGAACCTTTGAAATTGTTGGTTGCCGACTTGGTCCACATGACACAATTCTATTCATTTTCAAGGAGTGTCTATAAAATTTCACAATTTTCTCTCAACGGAGGATGAATGGCATGGTCAATGGGGGTGTGTATAGGTCTAGGATCGGTGTTTCTCAAGCTCAAGAATTATCAAGAAAACCCTAAATTGGCGCACTTGTAGCTTAGCAGTTTTGGTAGAATTTTTTTATCTATGTGTTCTAGGTTAAAGTTTTAGTGTATATATTTATTATTTTTGTAGTCTTTTACTTATTTATTAAGCTTGCAAGATGTTTAGTAAATTTAAAGATTAGTGGTGATATTCAGCTGACTCAAATACTTTAAATTATTAAAAAAAAAACTCTAAATCAAAAAGATTTGGAATAAATTCTTAAATTCTATTATAATAATTTCTAATAAAAATTATTAACTATAAATTATGCTAAGAAATTGTTTCATGTCAAACTTCTTTATTTAAAAAAACTCATCCTCAAGTTTCCAGTAAAATAAAATACTATTCCATTCCAAATGAATATATATTTTAATTATAGCGTCATTATTGGTGAAGATTCCATGTGAAGATAGCTTATGTATGTATTAAAATAGTAATCAATATACCTCTTTTCAGTTGCTAATAGAAGTGTATATTTAACATTGTGATAGTAGTTAAGATTTAAAATATTTTTTATTTAAAAATATATTAAAATAATATTTTATTTTATTTTTTAAAAATTATTTTTGAGATTAGTATATTAAAGTAATATGAATATATAAACAAATTAACAAAAAAACAAAAATTAAAAAAATAATTTACACCGCGTTGATCCTTGATAAGAATTTTATAATTTAAATTTAGATTCTAATATAAAAGATTGATATTTTTTATCATTTTAAAAGTTTGGATCATAGTTTTTAAACACAGCAAGTTGATTCTAAGTTAGAACCGGGCTAGATTTTTAAAAAAATAAAAGAAGTAAAAAACTTGGGTGACTTAACAGGTTAACCCAGTCAAAATCCCAATTGCAAATAGTTGATTATTTATTTTTATTTTTTAACCAAAACGACATCGTTTTGATTTATAAAAAAAATTAAGGTTGACCTGGATGACCCAAGCAAAACCAATGACCCTCGCCTTGGTCCCGGTCGACCACCGGGCCGGGTTTAAAAACTTTATCCTCCCTTTAAATTTGATTTGTTAACCATAACATCTAGTTTGTAAATTTAGCTAGATTCTAACGTAAATATGGTGGACATCCCTCTTTGAGGAGCATTGCGCCATATTGGGTATTGGATACCTAGTGCTTTATATGCCATCCTAGGTATTTCAAGTAATTTATGTGCCTTTCAATTTAATTATTTATTTTCATGAAAAAATTAAAAAAAGCAAGAATTATTTGTTCTCAACGACTTTGTTGATGGTATTGATGAAAAATAGGTCTAGCTATAGTGCCCATAATTATTGTATTTAGTATGGCTTTTTCTATAATAATTGAAGATAAAGTATATATATTTGCCTATTGGTTATTCCATTATTAAGCTAATTAATTACTCCATAATTAAGAGAATAAAAAAGTATTTGCCAAAAAATAAGGAAGATTAAGGTTAGTGATAGTTGTCTGGAAAGTAATAATTAATAACGATGGGGCTCTTTGGGTGAGGGTGTTAAGGGTCTGATTATTTGGTTTCAGGAGTAAATTTTTTCTTAAATATAATGTTAATATGTCTTATGTATGGAAATATTGAATAAAGTATGGAATGGATTTAAAGATGAAAATGGATTGGTTATAGAAGAATATTATAGCTAAACGAGGTTTGACATGGTAACTAGGTTAGTGAAATGGGTGAACCAAGATTCTAAAATGAGTTAAATGACCTAAAGGTCTATGATATGGTGGATGGCATCAGGTATCAATGTCTTAATATTATTACCTTCCACGTCTAGAAATCTTGGTTTCGTTACTTTTTTTGTATTTCATCATTTATAACTTGCTTGGTTTTGAATTTGTTTTCATAAAATATTTTAGTTTATTATCTATGATGTTATCACAATCTCAAATAAATTGTTGGGGATTTCGATTAGTGATATTCTGATAGTTGTTCATTGGAGGTTAAACACACTTATACAATATTTAATGTGATTCGGCAAATTACTTACATCCATGAGAGAAGTCAATATTATTACAAATAGATAGAAAAAGGGTTACAACACACATGAAGGAGGATGATCACTTCACTCAAACTCAACTCTCTTGGTAGTCACTCCACTTTCTTTCTTCTTTTCTCTTGTTCTTCTACTAAACACTCTTTCTTTCTCTCTCTCACACTTTGCTCTCTAGATTGTGTCTCTATTTATAGGCATTAATAACAAGACAACTTGGTCATAAATTATGGCACTAATGGTGGCAGCATATGGGTTGCATCATTTTGTCAATAGTTGGTGTAATTTGTTTAACATTAGCAGTTACCACTAATAACCCACCATTATAGCTTTTGACAAAGACAACCCTCTTTCTTAGAGTAGACTGCAAATGCTGTTGCCTATTAATACAACATCCTAACACAAATATCATATCAAAAGCTTGATGATAAGTGTGAAATGCATTTTCATTAGTGCAAGAAGTTATATGATCTGAACACTCAAATCATAATCATCAATTGAGATGAGAACATCGATGAAAAGAAGAAATGGAGTTAGGAAACTAATAAATTGAAAGGAATATCAAACAAGTTGATTATTGACTTTGATGAAATTGGTGACAATAATCACCGAACAATAGTTATTATTTTATATTGAATAAACATTTTTAGAATTACCAAGGCTAAAAGAACCACATGAAAAAAGATAATCAACTTAGAAGATAGATTATATAAGTGGAGATGAACTTTTTGATAAGCTATTATTCATTATGTTTTAATGGGAAAAAGTTACCCTATTACATTTGAAGAAGAAATCATAGAAATAAAATGGCAAAAGTCTATAAAAAAAAGAGATTCAAGCAATTAAAAGGAATCATACCCGAGAGTTAACAAGTTTTCCAAAAGAAGAAGAAGAAAGTAATTGATGTCAAATGGATTTATAAAACAAAAATTGATAAAACTAGTGTTATGGAGAAACAAAGAGAAAAATACAGCTCATCTTGTCTTGTGGCTAAGGGCTATAAACAAGAATTTAAAGTCAATTATAAAGAGGTGTTTTGTAAACCTTCTAGGTAAAAGATTATAAATTGACTAGTTTTATATAGAAAATTTTATAATTCTTGATTGAATTATTAGAAAATTTTAAAAATTTATGTTTGAGCCTTCTAATGTGATGTCTTATCTTAGGTTAAAATTTTAAAATTTTTGGAAAAATTCAGAAATTTGATGGGAAATCACAATTTAACTAGTTTTACATTATTGGATGTAATTTTCAATCTGACCACAGATTAAGCTGAAATTTTACAAGAAACCTTAAAATATATTGAATAAAATCTAGTTAAAATTTTAAAATGAATAAAGTTTTTGATTGTTAAAAAAAAGAATTGTAAAATAAAAGCAAAAGGACTCATTAAGGGCAAAATGATCATTTGCCATTAAAAATAAAATAAATCAGCTTTCAACTGAGCAGAAGTAAAATGTTAAAAGAAGAAAAAGAAAAGGCAAGAGAGAAAAAGGAAAAAGTAAGGGAAAATTATAACAACCAAGGAAAGCAAGAAAAGTAAGAGAATAATCTTGTAAACTTACAAAATTTAATTTATAAAATACTAATCTTTATGCCTTCACATCATATTATTTATTTTATTTAAACATATGTAATAACTATATTCAAACACAATCTAAACATCTTGTTTTCATGTGTTTTTTTTAACTAGTTTAATTCTTTTTTACAGTGAATTTACTTATTTTTCTCAACTTTAATGTTATTTCTTCACTTAGTTTTTCTTAAATATTTCAAATATCATGATTAAATATAATGTCCTAAATATCAACATCAAAACCTCATTCCTCTGCTTTTTCTTAATTTGGTCGAATGTCATCTTCCTTTTCCTCTCTAATTTTTTCTTTATTTAGTTGTTATTTTAATTTATTTTCATGTTATTCCACTTCAACTTCATCATTTTTCCTTCTCCTTCTAATTTCCCTAAATTCCTATAAGAACCTTAAATTCAAGAATCAAGAATTTAAAGGGAATTAAAGTAAAATTCCATAAAATAACTTCCTAACTTAATCAAGTAAGCTTAAAAAAACATATAATCAAACATTAAATACAAACTTCTCATGTTTACCAGTTGACTTTCTTCCAATTTTTCTTCTCTTTCAAGGTTTGCTAAATTCACTCTCTCAATTTCTCATTCCTTTATTTGATTCTTTCTTAGATTAGTGTTTTATAAGTTGAATTTTATAAACTTACAAGATTGTTTTCTCACTTTTCTCACTTTTCTTGGTTTTTATGTTTTTCCTTTAATTTTCTCTCTTTTTCGCTTGCTTTTGACTTATTAATTGATATTATGAGACTTAAATATATTAAAAAGTATAAGTATTGAGAGATTGATCAATCAATGAGATATGATCTAAGATGATTGGATCAAGATGGAAGTTTGCAATGACATATAATAAAAGTGTTGTCGATAGCTTGGTACCAACAAAAAAAAAGACATTATGTTGAATTTAAAAAAAAAAGAAAAAAAAAATCATAATCTTAGACTTATTATTCAATACTTGACATTCGTAAAGAAATGTTTGAGACTTTATGATATTATAAATTAAATATGTTACATGTTCACTCTAATTGTTAAATAAAATACCATTTGATTTGTTTTCTTTATTACAGCACAACACTTTTGGTTCATTTTTTAAATGAATTTAAGTCGACCTTCTATAAAGACATACAAGAGTAATTATATATATATATATATTTTTTTTTTTGATTTACGTGGGGTGTCCGGGTCAGCTTGCGCGCACCACGACTAATCTCCACGGCCTACTGAATACCCTGCAAACTCAGTAGGCATGTAAGGCATCGCGGGGGTGACAGACGTGCATGCCAGGGCTCAAACCTAGGTGCAGTGAAAGGAGACAAGCCTCTTCCACTGCTAGACTAAGCACTGGAATGCAAAGTAATTATATATTGAACAACCACATGGTTTCATACAAAAAGGTAATAAAAAAGGTTTACAGATTGAAGAAATTCTTTATAAACTTAAATAAATATCAAGAATATGATATAGTCGAATAGATTTATACTTCAAGAAGAAAGCTTTTTATAAATACCCATATGAATACATATTCTTTCTAAGGATAAAAGATATGAAGATGTTGTTGTTGTGTCTATATGTGGATGATCTCTTTTTTATAGGAAATGATGAAACAATGGTGGTAGAATTTAAAAGCTTAATAAAAAAGGTGTTTGAGATGACAAATTTATGATTTATGCATTGAAATGAAATAGTTATCAAAGAAAATCTTCATTACTTGTAGAAAATATGCATAAGAAATTCTTTAGAAGCTTCAGATGAAAAATTGAAATCCTATCATCGTATCAATAAAACTAAGCTTGAAGTTGCACAAGAATTACTAGGGAAAGACGATTAATTCTACTCTTTACAAACAAATTATAGGAAGTTTAATGTATCTTACTACTATAAAGCTAGATATTATATATGCACTGAGTATCATAAACAAATACATGGAACATCCTACCTATAAAATTTTATTTTGGAATAACAAAAGAGATATTTCAATATTTAAAGATCACTTTAAACTATGTGTTGATGATGGGGTCATGAGCAATTTCATGGTCATTTTAAAAAACAACCAATAATGACGTTATCTACCATAAAATTTAAATTAGTGGTCCTTGCTTCATATGCCTCATAAGATGTACACTATAAAGCTTGCAAAGAATGTAATTTTTTATGACAGAAGCAAGCACGTAGATATACGCTATCATTTCATTCATAATTTTTACAAAAAAGAGTTAAAAAATATGGTTCGTTGTCGAAGTGGGGACTAAATTGTAAATATAATGATCAAATTACTATAACGGTGTAACACGGGCCAAAGGGTTATAATGGGTGATATCCAACTAATTGAATGATAAGGCCCAGTCACTAATCACATCACAGCACTCTACTATGCTTGCAAGGGTGACCAGATTGGGGTAAGAAAATAATAGATTTGGGGTGAGAGTTGTAGCTAATTAATGACGTCTCAATACTTGATCATGACCATCAAGTCATACCATGAACAGAACATTTGATTGGTAAAACAACGTAGTAAAATCTTGTTTTTGGGCTGGAATCTTCAAGGAATTTAGGAAAAGCAATGAATGAACTTTGAGTTTTAAGATTATGCTGTGTGCCAGCAAGGAAAAGGGAAAGGAAATTGAGAAGAATCTGAAAAGAGAACAGTTTTAACTTTCTTTATCACGAATTACAAAATGACAGTAAATGTGGCTGTGGCTTTTATACAGCAAAGTTAAACCATAGCAGCCTAATTAACAACCTTATAAATTAAGACCAGGATCATACATATGACGCTTGTAGAGACATTAGTTACAGTAACAACAAATATTACAGTCAAAGTTTCCAAGTATTGTGCTGGTTAGTAGGGTTTTTTTATGTTGGTGATGCAAACCCTTCTTCGGGATCCCCAAAAATCCGATTCAAGAACATGGCTAAACGAACTCCACCTTGAGCAATGCGTTTCATGACAAGTGGCATCCTCGAATCGAAGTAATCATCTATGATCATGCAACATATTTTCAAGTATTAAACTTCAACCACACTCTTTAAATCTTAATGTTTTGGATTTTATCAGATTGTCATTAGTGTGCAATGCTGTCTTTAGGTGATATGTACGTACCTGCTAGAGTTACACCTTCCTTGACGCCTTTGTAACCCCATTTGCAAGCTATGTTTATGCTCTCTGTGGCATACCTACACACGTAAAAGGCAAGCATGATTAACAAATCTGACTCGTAACCTAATGAGAAATACCAGTTATTTACATTTGTTTTGAAAGAAACATGTAGATGTCTAGAATTAGAGAACTCACTTGTCTGGACAAGAAAGGAGATCATCACAATCTTTCCATGATGCTACATCGTCAAACCATATTCCCTGTGTAACATGGCAGCAATATAAGAGTTAGTTGAAGAGAATTAGATGTTTAATGTATACATGAAGGTGAAGTGAATAGGCTAATTGGTCTTACATCAGTGAAGTTCCCCTCTATGGCTTCTTGCAAGAGAACCATGTCATCGTCATAGAAATCTTTTAGAGCTGTAAGAATAATCTCCCTGTCCCATACCTAGATAAGCAAATTCAACTTCAGTCATTCATAAGAAGAAGGAAAAAGACAAAGGACACTGCCCCTGCATTATTATTTGTACAGGAAAACTGCCACAGCAATACGCAACATAAGCTGAGGCTACAAGTATGGTCATTGATGGTACTCACATGGTGAAGATTAGATTTGTGCCTGAACCATCGCAGTTCAACGGTGTTTCCTCCTTCATCACTAGTGAATCCAACATGCATTGGCTGTAAAAACAAGAAGAAACTCATTGAATTATGATAAAAGAAAGATGAGATGTGCAGACCCGGAACCGTCTATATATATACCTGATGAATATCTCCCATGAAGTGGGACAAGAATAACAAGGCTTCTGTCAAATTATCTGCAAAGTTAATAAAACCATGTAAATCTCAGGATTCCAACAGTAAAATCATAATCCTGGAATGTGGAATTCCTTACATCGACGATCTGCAGTGCCGTCCCTATAGTGCAAAAGCTGAGAGGTAAAATTTTGGATGGCACCATCAACACAAGCATCTTTCACACAATCCCCTAAAACAAAGTAACAAATTAGTTACAACAGTATACTAAAGACTGAAAATAATAGTGATAATTATGAGGTAAAAATTAGCTTACTCGAATAATCAAATGTGCAGGCTTTGTCTGGTGTGTCAATGAAGTGAAGTGGGCTAGTCCACCTGTATCTATACCAATGACGGATTTGGTCAGGCCATATGCAGAGTGCCGATAAATCGCCATTGAGATTGTGGGGCAACAAGTTTTCTACAGCATGTGCTGCCTCAGGCCCTAAAAGATTCTGCTAATTGAAAGGCACTGACTTTAGTCATGAAAGTTCAGCTGTGAGTAAACACTAGGACTCATAGTCTTGTTGCAAAATAAAAACGCATCTCCTGACTCCTGACCATTTCTTTAAGGCAAAGTAAGCTCGCTTATCCATCACGTAACAATTTTTTGATTTTTCATACTTTGATGGACATTTCTTAAACGGGTATTGTGTGAGCTGAAAGACATTTGTAAATACCTTACGGTTTTATTTCAGGCAAGAAAGGCCGTATTTAGGTCACTAACAAACACAATTTAAAACTTGTAAGAATTAACTAGTAAATGGGGAAGCAAATTTCAGGACTGCAATCATGATTTCATGGGTTTGTTGCTTGAGCAAGCTAGCATTTAGGCGTATGATGCACAATTCCCAGATGCCAGCCGATCTAACTGGTTAAGTCTCTATAATTCCGGCTCACAGGCCTTCACTGGATCCATTGTTCTGTGTTCAAGGTGGAAGAGGACCAAAATCACAAATAAACAGACTGTTGATATCCAGAAAATGGTTTGAATTAACACACGGGAAAGGGTAGAGAACTTGTAAGAATTATAGTAACAAGTTCGATTTATTGGTTTTTATCTCATGATGGTGAATATTCGCCTCTAATGATGATTCATCTTCCTTGATTTTTGATATAATTTTAAACATATCTTACTACTAAGACCTTTGGACCTACTTCCTAGAAGAAAGGATACGATATATTACCTGTGCGATCCGACAAGTTATTATATGACCCTCCTTGCTCCATCCCAGAGCTCCTGGCAATGAAATGGAAGCTAAACCCGCAAAAAATACAAATGCAAGAGCACACAATCTCAGCAAACCTCTAATCCTATCCATATCTTTATTTTTTTATCAGCTTGAACTGCCTGATGTTTTCTTCCTCCAATATCACAAAACATGAGAAACGAAATGAGCCACTAATTTGAGTTTTGGATACATATAACGAGCTTAGAAAACGTTCGGTTACATTTATACAAAAAAGAAAGAAGGGTTCTTATTGAGTACAATAATTAAATTCCACTCTTGAGTACCCTTCAAGTTGACATTTTCCATGTGCAAGAGGGGCATATTCGGGAATATCCAAGACAACGCATACCACATAACAGGAATGAAACCAAGAATTGGTTTAAAAGATTAGTTTGGCTGACAATGAGTAAAGTATTACGCATAAGGTAAGTTCGTGCTATATATATATTGGTGCGGTGGTCCCCGCTCTGTGTAATCAACTGAAGATGCTTCTTTCTCTCTTTATCTTCATGCTTGAGCAATTTTCACGTGAGAAGCAAAAATGCGGTTCAGGGTGGCAGCTAACCGAATGCCCCCTTGGGCTAGTCTCTTTTCCACAATGGGCAGCCGGGAAAGAAAGTAATCATCTGCAGCGCAAAAGATCAAGGATTACAAACTATTCTTAACAGAGTATGGCTAAGGAAATTCAGGTAGTTTATGACATGACAAAAAAGTCTATTTGTTAAAAAACTTGCTGGATCGAGTTTGCCACAGTCCACATGCATAACATGCTGGATTGAACTGGACATGTGCATGGTTAAATACATGAGAAGCATGGTCCAAAAGTCCATCCGATATTGTGTTGACTACAGAGACCTTTGCATTGTCCAATCAAATATTGGAAGGTCCAATTTTGTGGCTTTGAGCATAGAGATAAAATGATTCATGGGATAAAATGACATGAAAAAAAAAAAAACACAAATCTATAGCATTTTCAAGGTTAGTTGTGATAACAAAAATGGCATTTCCCCCCTTACTTGGAACAAAATAAAACCAATATCAACAACCTGCAGGGCATGATTTGCACCAGTAGGAAGCAGGCAAGACTCATGAGGTATAAGCTTTACATGAGTCACATTTTAATTATATGCAAGGCTATCCTGATCTAGCTTCTGTAACGACAATCTAAAATTTATTGATTGTTTGATTGAAGAGAATACCTTCCAGAGTGCTTCCAGGCGTGGCATTCTTGTATGCATACTTGCATGCCAAACTAATGCTTTCAGAAGCATAGCTGCACAATTTGAAGGGAAAAGTATCAAGCCATTAGTTACCAAACCCTTGCAACTGATGGATGATGTGAATTTATTCCCCGAATGCAATGAAAAACTTGCATCTCGAGCAATCAAGTCTAACTCTATACAGGAGAACTGACATGCGTATGTGTTTCAGCAATTTCAAACGAGTAAAGCTTTCACCATTACAAAAATAGCTCTTTCAGTGCATGGTTGATTGCACTATTACATGTCTGCCATTAAGCAGATGAAGCATGCAAGGAAAAAGGAATATACTTACGGATTTGGACAGACTGTGTGGTTGTGTGCGCAATGCTCCCATAGTGGTTGTTGATTGGACCAATTTTCCTATCAACAATGAAATAAAGCAATCAAAAAAAGCTTCTCACTTAAAAAAAAATGGCAAATAAATAAAGCAAAAGCAAAATCCAGGAGCATGCACTCACACAAAATAAAAATTTGTGAAGCAACAAATTCATATCCCCAAGTTATAACTTTCATGTGATTTATATAGAACAATTCAGAACAATAGAAGAAGCAGATATATCGAGTACTGTCCTTCAACACTACTGATACCAATGTACACGCTATTTTCCAATTAGAAATCAGAGAAATAGGTTAGAAGGAAAAGTATACTGTTATATTATTCTGAATGGCCCGTATCATGGTCGCAAGATCTGAACTGTAGAATGTCTTCAAGGCTGATTCAATAATCATGTTGTCCCATACCTGAGAGAGAGAATAACAATATTGAAACTGATATAGGAGACTTTATAATGCTAAAGACATCCAAAAACACATGGGAAAGAGCATTTGTTGTTCCAGAAACATATAAACAATGACCATTATTTGGAAACCATATTGACCCATAGGTAGGTGAAGAGAACAAAATGTGCATAAAAGAAGGTCATGTCAAAGTAATTTGATGGTCATTAAAGTCCACGATGCTTTTCTATTTAGATCAAAAGAAATGAGATGGCTTGACTGCATTGCTATATATTGCTTGTGTATACCTATCATCCAAGTTGAAAGACCAACTTGGATACTCTCAAATTCTTGAGAACATGATGAATCATCTTTAAACTTTATTTTTTACATAGTTTTCAGATATATAATTAGCAAAGTACTTGAATTTAAGCTAAAATATAATTATTGATTTGAATTTAAACACAATTCATCATGTTCTCAAGAACATGAGAGGATCCAAATCCATTCCATGCATATTAACTGTCTCAAAACATTCTCTTTGTTTATAAGGGAATCATCCTCCACGTGTGTAGATTAACACTACAGAAAAGCTTACATGGTGCAGGTTTGACTTCCTACGGTACCAACGGACTTGTATTGTGTTTCCTCCCAAATCTCCAAGGAAACCTACATGCAGGGGCTGTCATCACAAAACAAGTTCTGAAATCAGGTCAGTAGACAAGTAGAGTCATGTGAAATGGCTCTGCAGCCAATAGATGAGCATTACTAAACATCATCACATATAAACCACAACAGATAAAGTATTTACTAATATCACAGAAGCGCTCCAAAGGAGTAGAGACCCAAATAAGGCACTGTCCAGTTATGTACTAAAAAGAAAGCCTTCAGAAACAAATACTTCCTGTTCAATGATGACAGGTTTCTATTCCAAGGTTTCCTTTTAGTTCTTCAGAGTTGCATGTCCATAGAAGCAATTCCAGAGAAAGAATTTAAGATTTCTAATTATATATGCAGAACAATCCATTTACCATGCTAATTAAGATTTAGCACCCTATGTGCTGTATTAAAGTTGTGAAGTCTTAGCAATAGGCAACAGGAGCAGACCTGGTGTGCATCTCCAATAAAATGTGATAAAAACATAAGTGCCTCTGTCAAATTGTCTGCACAACCAACATAGGAATAGTCCACATATCATACATTGCAAAAGGAAATGTCATGATATATAGCACTTGCATGTGCCAAATTCAATGATATAATGCTTGCTTACAGTTTGACTCTGAATTGGAATTCTGATATAACGATGAAAGTTGGTTCGTGTAGTTATAAATTGCTCCAGTAACACATCTATCTTTACGTCCAGAAGAGTCATGACAATCCCCTGAAAGAAAGCTGGAGAACATTAAAAGGGCTAATATTTGCCTCTATAACCCAGCAAAGTGGAAAGTCATGAATGCAACTCAAACCAAAAACTACCATTGAATTTACATAATAGCACAAACAATATTTAGCTGAACCAAAGAATAGAAGGGGCAAGCCGAACTTACTACAGTATTCATAGTTACACCTGAAATCTGGCGTATCAACATAGTGTAAAGCACTACTCCAGTGATAGTGGAATCGGATCTCATCAGGCCAAGAACAAACATTTGCAAGATCACCTTCAGCAGACTCTGGAAGCAATTCCTTCACTGCAGCTAGAGCTTCTGCAGTTAGATACCCCTAAAGAATCAAAAGTCCTTCATCAGATAGGATTAACAATTGCAATATTCCAGGCAGATTCTGGGCTAGACATTGCTCTACATGATACTTATTATGTGGTTGCGCATTCCCATTATTACTTTCTATGGGAGCCCGTTTTGCTTTATTTGCAGGATTTTAATATTGGGTGCGTAAAATCACTCATTCAGTCATTATCTTCTAATCATTAACAAAGATACCCTAAAAAAACTCACAAAACCTTGATCATTATCGTTGTCCACACATCTCTCGTTTAGATTTAAGTATTTGTGGTCCCACAATATGCGACCAGCAAATGCTAAAATGTATCAACAAGTTCAGGTATACTAGTGGTACTGGAGATTTTTCCATAATCTCAAAACTCAGAGTTCAGTTGAATTAAATCTCAATTAAAGTTGTCTAGGACGGGTGGATTAAATTACCAAAAAGACGACTCCTAAACAGGAGCATGTATGCAATCAAGGCTAGTCTAAAAGTCCAAGAAGAATTGGAATATTCCATGAAAGCAATACCAACAGTGAGTAAAACCAAACGTTTTCATTTTCGTAACAGCTATAATTCAAATTCTCAATCAGTCAATCACCCCATATCCAAAATGATAAAAAGAAAACTACCTAAGCAGACCTACAAACATGGCAAGCAAATTAAGTGAACCCAACAAAGATCAAATTCTGATCACTGAGAGCCAAATACAAAATTGACAACTTAAAAAGTCCAAAATTATAAAGGATAAAGACCAAATCTCACCTCTGCAATTTTGCAAGTAGCATAATGACCTTCCTTTCCCCAACCAAGAATCCCAGTAACAAATTGAAGAATAACAAGCGCCCTCACAGCCCACAACAGGCCAGACACCCCCATTTCTGTTCAGTCAATAAAGGGTCAGTTTCACTTTCAACTAAACCCCCTTGCTTGGTTTCTGAGAAAATGGAAGAAAGAAGACAGAACAAAAACGGTACAACATTTCAAGGTAAAAGAAACAGCTCAAGTAAACCACATAGAGGAAGTTACGTAATACAGTGAAAATGACCCACATGAATTAAGTTGCGTGATTGAGAAGGGATACGGTGAAAGTTTCAAACTTTGAGATTAAAGTTTGTTTTCCGTTCTTTCTTTTTCTCTTGGCATTTTCTCGGGAAACAAACAAAACTAGTTTAAAATAAGATTAGGAAAAGGAAAAGGAGGGGGGTAAAAAGGGACTTCTGTTTGTGCAACGAACTTACCTAACTGGAAGTTGATCAAACTGGGCTGGCCTGTGTTGTCCCAATTGCTTGCTTCGGATTATAATGCTTTTCTTTGATTTTGGATGGTTGCGGTAATATGAGTAGCACTAGTTTCTATTGGGGTTGGTTTGGGGGAAGTTACACTATGGTATACTAAGTTTTAGCTCTGTTCATCTTGATACATGGACATGTTAAGGCTATGCCTTAACAAACAAGCAATTTTAGAGAAGAAATTCAGAAGAAGAGATGTTTTATCATTCAAATACTTGCCTTCCTTTCTCTACAACAGCTTATAAACACCAAGATTCTAATTGACAAAACCATATCAACTATACTAACTATCATCCTCACGTGTATACTTCTCTGCAGTTGCTTTCCACCCTTTATTCTCCTTATTATTCTCATGCTTATCCCTTTATTTATCACAAATCAAATACTTCATTGATGATGTAAGCTCATGATCATAACAATACTTTTATCTTCAATAGTTTCTTATCCTCAAGAATCTATATTGAATTCTGGAAATTGTTTTGCCAATTCTTCCAGCTCTTCCCATGGGATATATTTGACCACTGTACCAGACTCATTATTGTCTTGTTACCTTTTCAATATTCGATCTAGGATTGCTACTGGACTAAATTTGATTCTGCCCTCTTCATCAGTCATGGGATAGCTTATAGGCTACCCCTCCAACCTTTTGTATGATCTTATAGGGACCATAAAACCTCGGGTTCCGCTTCACATTCTTCCTTAGTGCCATACTCATCTGCTTATAAGGTTGAAGCTTTAAGCAGACCAAATCACCAACTTGAAACACCTTCTCAGTTCTGCCCTTATCAGCCGTTTACTTCATTCTGTTTCTAGCCTTTTCTAATTATGACGGTAACCATCTATCCATGTTCACCCTCCTTTGAATAACTTCGTTCACAGCTGCTATTGGAGTTGGTGCAGACGGAGTTACCTCCAAGGTAGGGTAGGACATAGGAGGTCAATAGCCATATAGCTGAGTGATAGCTCGAATTGTACCACTATTGAGCTTTAGACAACCAATTGTACCACTTGTTTGGATTATGCATGGTCATACATCTTAGATAGGTTTCCAAGCACTGTATAACCTTTTCTAATTGACTATTGATTTAAGGATGGAATGTTGTGCTCATAAATAACCTCAATCTTAGTAGTTTGAATAGTTCCCACAAAAGACTCGTGAAAACTTTGTCTCTATCAGTCACAATAAAAGTTGGTAATCCATGAAACTTGTATACATGTTCCAAGAATAACTTAGCGATGTCTTTAGCAGTAAAGGATGAGTTACAGCAAAGAAATGTCCATATTTTGTGAATCTATCAACGATTACCAGTATAGCATTCTTCCCTAAAAACTTTGGCAATCTTTCCACAAAGTTCATTGTTATGTTGTTCCAAATACCTTCTGGTATAGGTAGCGGCTGCAGTAAACCAGGGTAGGGTACTCTTTCCAACTTAGCTTGTTTACACACATAACAATCTTCCACAAGTCCTTTAACTGAGGTTTTCATGCAAGGCTAGAAAAACATTGCTTTAAGCCTCTTGTATGAATTCTGTATGGTGCATTCCCTCCCACTTGAGAGTCATATATTATACTTACTAGCTTCTCTCTCAGATTTCCTCTGCTATCAATCATAATTATATTGTTAAACCTCAAAACCTCTTCATCAAATAAATATTATGGCCAGTTTTTCAAGTTAATCAACTTGGTAGTCACGATCTTCTTGAATTGTTCATCATCTTTATATGATTCACTGACTTCATCTATCCTTTGAGAAGTACTCATCCCATCCATAGAGCTTGTAAAATTGCATGCATTAATGATTTCCAAGATCATCTCTTCTCTGGTTAGTTCTTGTACAAGGAATTATTCCACCGGTCTCTATGGTTCTTGGATGAAAAAGTATTCCACCAGCCTCTAAATTGGTTCTACTTCTTTTCTTCTTTTTTTTGTCAACTTCTTTGCTTTCTCCGAGAGTCCTGAGTGATGCCGAATTGCCTCTAAATTGCGTTGTTAGTAAACAATAATTACTTTTCATCAATCGAGTACATGGATTTTAACGTTTCTGTATACCAATTTTTTTTATGCCAATCAATAAGGCTTTGTTTTAGAGAAATTCCCCATAAAAAAATATTGTATAAAAGATATTTTAAAATTAAAATAAATATTTTTATGAAGTTGACAAAGAATTCCTTTTTCAAGTTGTAGGATTACGTTCATCAAATGCGATCTAAAGTGTTTGATGAAAGTTGTACAAGAAAATGAACAATAAACGAGGTAAAGATAAACAATGAATTGAGTATTTGGTACCTTGAAGTTGTATAGTGTTTACATGGCGGCACATATGTGAACTTATATTCTTTTTTGAGCTTTTAACAAATACAACATAGTGAAGAAACTGACTGGCTGCTTGAAATGCTTATTTCTGATATATGCAGGACACTCAAAATCACAGATTTGAAGGCAAGTCTGGAGAGCCAGAGTTGTTATTGAGAAGCCATTATAGTAATCGCCTCCGTCGGAACAGCATTGGAATCATTCACAGCATAGAGCTTCAACCACAAAGCGTTTTACAACTCCAGGACAGGGGTCACCAAGTTTAGCTGCTGATATAGGAATGGAACATCCTTCATGGCCAATGCAAGCCTGTAATTATCATTCAAACGTGTAATAGATGAAGAGAAGCAGGAGGAAGGTGCTATGAGTAAGATACAATCATTGATGGAGGAAAAATTTATTTCACAAGTCCAAAATAGGAAGGTGCTATGATTAATAGTAGAATAGTAACCAGATAACCAGTAATAGTATGGCCTAAGAAAAGGTTGCTATAAAGAATTCCAAGAACGCATTTCAACGAAACAGTGACCCATTAAGCCTCAATCCTTCTAACCCCCAAAATAATATCCAGATTTCACATGATACAATAAATTTGATTGAATAAGGGAATGCGCTTGGCAACCCAGTTGTGTGTATACAATCATTTTATGAGATTGATATCAAATGCACTGTGATTGGAAAACCAAACCCGAGTATGTAACAATTTGGGAGTTGACAAGGCAAGATACAAAACTCAGGCTTGTCTCTGTCAAAATGTCATCCTTCAACATTTAATGCAATGCGCAAGAATTGAAATTATCTTTCAGATAACATGCCTCTTAAGTCTTCAACACAATGAGGAGCCAGTACTGGCAATTACCGTTAGGATAGCTTCTGAAATATGTGACTCGTGCAAGCCAAGATTAAATGCTTGGAGAACTGAGACAGAAACTAGACCCAGGTAGCAAACATGGGGTCATGATAGAATTATACTCAACTCAGCAGGTCCATGTGAGATCCAAGAGTTTTAGATTATGCTGCGAAGTAAGTGTTTATTACCTTCTGCACAATTGTTAACATGTCAGCATGACAATTCCCTGGAGTGAACGTTCCACATTTTCCTTCAGGAGTTCCAAAGCTTGCAAAGTTGATAGCAGCAATGTGCCATCCATGTTCACAGGTCAGTCGAACTTCTGGAGTTTGAGACATGAACTCTGAGTTTGGTTTCCAGGAATCAACTGGTGGAGGATCATCTTCTGATACAATAGAGCATATATCTTGGCCAGTTCGTGTGAGCAGAGAAATCTGTGAAGGGTCACCTCCAAGTTCTTCATGTAGGACCAGTAGGTTCTCACCAGGATGAACCCAAGTGCGTGGAATATGATACCTGAGCAATGAGATAAATTACTTACAAATGATGAAATTATTTGTAATTATGTTCTAGTTATGATGTAACTTGTAAGTGCAATAAAATGAACATTAGATAAAATACATGGAAAAGCATTCGCAGAACAAAAGAATTGAACCTATGATCTTGGTTCTCATAAAAGGAATCTATTTTGCTAGTCTTATTGTATTCATATAGAGCAACCACTCTGAGTATTACACTTACAGGGTTTGAGCAGGTTGACCACATTTCTTTTGGCATTTAAATGAATTGTAAGCTCCTCTGTAATCACAATTGTCGGTGCAACCGGTTAATGGCGAGAGATAGGCAGACCAATATCGTCCTATGCTTTGCCCGTTAATCCATGCCTGGCCCTTCCCCATGCTTGCTAGATTTAAGGCAAGGGGACCGTTCCCTTCAGGAGCAAGGATTGTAGCCTAAGAATGAAAGCAAAAACCAAAAAAAGGATGCTGTAGTCCGGTGGTGAACTCAAAGGAAAAAGTAGCTTCAACTAGTGACTGGAGAAGGGTAGGGCCTGATTTGAAATTTGTGCTTTATTTAACTGGCACCATACAGTTCATTATTGATAGAACTGAACAAAAGTTGTAGCTTGTAAATTCAAGCTCCTAATACATAAAAAACCCCCCGAGTCTGATTCAACTGTTTCACAATTTTTCTTCATCAATAATAGTTTCTCATCACATATCTACAACACAGAAACTTCATTTTCATGATGGGCAAATCATCAAGGAAAAATGACAACGGCAATCTACGTTTTTCCAGTCCAGCCACATTCTATCAGCACTTAACAAGAACTGTCAAGGCGTTCAAACATCCATGAATGTTAAACCATAGAGGTGCTTGATATGTGAAAAAGAAGGGAATTATCAAACCTATAAAGCCATAAAAAGGATCGAGAAACAAGAATGACGGCTTAACTGCAGCCAGTGCCAAGTATGAGAAATATAAGAGAAATCTTTCATCAACCAATTCTTGAAACATATGCATTATACACTTACTCTTTAAAAATTAATGAACTGATACCTTCGACGGTTGAATGTATCCTCTTACCTTGTACCATATCAAGCTCTTATTAACAGGTAGAGAAGTCCCCTGACTCCACAATGAACTATTTGCAAGACTGACGTTATCCAGTCCAAGGTATTCCCCTTCAAGTCCCACCTGGAGAGGAGAAAATGTTTAAGGCAGGTAAAGTTGAAATCTTCTTGGTGATTAACAGGAGTGAAGTGTTCTCTTGCATGGAGGGTGGAGGAGTCTCAGCGCAAGGGCTTGGTTTTTTAATTTCTTTTTCTCAGAAAAAAGACAGTTAACTTGTGATGTCTTGAAATTGAACTTCGTTTGGCAGAGCTTCATATAGATAGATTAAAGAAAACTCTATATAGGACAGAATCTTTCCAAGTCAAGCTGATATATAAGATGTATTTTAACCTGGTAGGTCCATTTCCCAGAAGAGAGATCTTTCTTGCTCTTGTGCAAGTCAACAAGAAAAACAGAATGAATTCCAGCTCCTTGAACATCAAACCATGGTCCGTAGTTCTGATGCACAGAAAAAAAATTAGAGATGTTAGTAACAGGCATCAAAGATAGCTTAAAATAACTAGAGACAGGTTTGTTGCTCCAAGGACCTGGTAGTTTAAACACACGGAGCATCGTATACTACTAGAGGGGTAGCAAGAGCAGTGAGATTCTATGCATGTTTAAGTGGCTTGTATTGATACTTCGTTAAGAACTTGAAAAAAAAATCATCAAATAACAAAATGACACACGGACCAGGAATGTAGAATTTTCCCTTAGATTATGAGGGAAAAGGAATGATTTATGAACAAGAGTTGACAAATAACATAAGCTTAAGGCAGACACTTGAACAAGAAGCATGTGCACGTGCAGCTACATGTTCATATATTAAGGTTGGCAAACTCTTATAAAGAGAAGGAAATATATGAGGGTAGGCCACCCGCTTACAGACCCCTAGCCAAGAGATTTTCTTATGGGTCATAGCTGGGCAGAAAGAAGAGCTAAATTGTCCAACACTCATGGAGTTTATTGCGAAAAAGTACAGTACTGATTTTGTGCCAACGCATATCGACTTGCAGAAAACATTTAAAACTGATCAGATGGTGCTTGTGTTCACACATCAGTACAATCTACTTGGAATGTAAATGAATCTGTCATTACCTGTACACCAATCAACATGCTTAAAACATCCAGTGTGTTATTTCCTTCTTCAAGACTAATTTTCTGAGTGAGTGAGAAGCTTGCATCATCATGATTACCATATCCGAAAGCTGAAGTGTATCAAATATGCAATTTGCACCACTAATCATATTAACTCATAGACACAATAGGCAAAGCAGCAACGAATGGCTTTGAAAATTATTTATTAGAATGGCTGATAATGTACCCGTAGGCAATTAGCTAACATTGGAACACTGTAATTCAAGATGATTCCATGTGAAATGATGACAATAGATAAGCAATCAGAGAAACTGAGATGTAAGAATGCTGGCTGAAAATATGATGAAACAGCTGCTAAAAACAGATTAGAGTCATGAAGAATGAAGAAAAAGGGCAAAGTGAAGCTTTCAATACAGAAATTAAAACTAATCAAAACTGGGGAAGACTTGCATCCTGAACAAAAAATTTAAATCAATTGGAAAAAAAAAATCCATAACAAAATTTCAATATGAATTAGCATAATAGAGACAACAGTCACATAGTGCAAAATCAAGTCGGTTAGCTACTAGCATACTTACCTACAAATCTCTTGTTGACAAAAACAAGTGCTGCATGCCCCAAACTCCCAATATTCAAAAAGTGTTCTTTGTCTTGTCCAGCTTCCACATAAAGACTGCCAATATGGTGAAGCAAAGCCCGAAGGAGAAGGAAAACCAAAATTAAAGAGTCATGAGAAAAGTAGAAGTTAGTATGGGTAAACGGTCGTGAAAAAAGGCACCAGTCTTCTTCAGAAAAGACTAAATACAGCATAGATTCAAATGATGTCTGAAAGGAAACAAAAACATATATCAGAAGCCTGCTTAGTTCATTAAATCACTTACCATCTGAACAAAAAACAAAAAGGTTGGTAGAAACATTTGATTTCGAAAAGAATAAATTTAATTGATCATCCGAGTTTTGCAAGTTAACTAGCTGTAATCAATTACTCATCCGCACAAGAACCAACAATATTAATGATGAAGGACGGATGAATTACCTGGTTGAGTACCATAGAAAATCACTGGTATCTTTTGTTGTATTGATCTGCTCCAGTAAACCTGGCTTTGTAAAAGAGTAGTTACCCCAAATACCCACTTCTTCTTTATACCAACTCCATGGTGATGCCGCCCTTAAATTTCCATCAATAGTGGTGGAGCGGGAAAACAAAGCATCTCCTATATGTCTTTGCGTAACAACCTTCAATACAAAGAAGGTTGCGAGAAATGAATTGCTGCGGAATTCAAGCATGTCTTTTGCCTATAAATTTGTATGAATGATTGCTACATTTATCAATACAGTCACATAATCACCATGCAAATTTTTCATTTTCCTATGTACCAGCAAAAGAATTTTGTAATTAGCTAAGAGGAAAATGAGCATATAGTCACTTCCATGTAGTCTTTAGTCATTTATAATCTTTCAGTGAGTACCTTCGCCGTGTTGAAAATGACATTCTTGCAATCTGCAAGTATGCTCACAGACCATGCGGGAAGAAAATACGTGTTGCCGTTAAATGTGACATTTGCATCTGAACCACTGTCATAATTGGCAAGAAAGGCTGCACAATCATTGGAATGCTTATAGTAGACATGTGCCTGATTAAACAAACGAAAACGGTCAGTGCAAAATGTGTTGGGTATGCGACCAAAGTCCCACATTGGTTAGAAATGAGGAGGATCAAGGGTATATAAAGATAGACAAATATCTTCATTGGTATGAGGTCTTTTGGGTATAACTCAATAGCAAATCCATGAGGGATTAGGTCCAAAAGTGATAATATCATACCAATGTTGGCATCTTAAAGCATGAGTT
This sequence comes from Populus pruinosa, assembly GCA_026413675.1. NCBI lineage: Eukaryota > Viridiplantae > Streptophyta > Magnoliopsida > Malpighiales > Salicaceae > Populus > Populus pruinosa. Next base: position 3,899,192 of record CM048602.1, on the reverse strand, counting down.
GCGCATTAGGGAAAGGCACGTAGAAAAAATAAGTATGTCATTGCTAAAATTGCAATGGGAAGCACTAAAAACAGGATTTGTCAACAACTTATCAGTTTTAATATAAGCAAAAAACTTTGTTCCTTAGTCCTGAATCAAGGACAGCATCTTGGCAATAAAGATTATCCCAACAATGTCTTATGTATTGTTTAGTCGTCAAATTGACCGAAATATATCAGAAGCTGGTTTTCAAAGAAATGGAGACTTGCTTGGACAACACCAAGCCTGTCATCTAAAACAGCAGAGCATTAGCAGAATATGAATTTTCAATGAGGTAGGTAACAAAAGCAGCCATTGGGATCCGTGGAGTAAGAATTGAAACAAATTTTCTAACTAAATTAGTGGCAGACATCAAGATTATCCCAACATCAAGATTATCCCAACAATTGCTAAAATTGCAATGGGAAGCACTAAAAACAGGATTTGTCAACAACTTATCAGCTTTAATATAAGCAAAAAACTTTGTTCCTTAGTCCTGAATCAAGGACAGCATCTTGGCAATAAAGATTATCCCAACAATGTCTTATGTATTGTTTAGTCGTCAAATTGACCGAAATATATCAGAAGCTGGTTTTCAAAGAAATGGAGACTTGCTTGGACAACACCAAGCCTGTCATCTAAAACAGTAGAGCATTAACAGAATATGAATTTTCAATGAGGTAGGTAACAAAAGCAGCCATTGGGGTCCGTGGAGTAAGAATTGAAACAAATTTTCTAACTAAATTAGTGGCAGACATCAAGATTATCCCAACAATTAGTGTGTGTGTGTGTGTCGGTGTAAACAAGCTAAATTCAGGGTTTTGGGAAGCTCTGGTGATTCAATCTTGATGGAGAAGGTACTCATGTATTACATCCAGCATACCTCTAACTTATTGCCTAGCTGCTGGTGAACTGGATCTGAGCTGACCAAATATTCTTCACACTGCTTTATTGCACTGTGCAAATCACGTAAGTGGCCCCACTTTGGCTGCCTAATAAAACCTGCATTAGATAAACAGCCACGAGGTATTCTGTATCAGTTTCAAACTACAGCTTTATCTCGGATAAATATTGCCTTGCAAAGCGCTAAAAAAAATATGATTCTGATATAATTAGACAAGAGATGTAATTAAAAGGATTCTTATCACTAACGCAGGTCAACTGCAAAGTATATGCCAATTGACTTAATTCTATCCTAAAATGGTCAGAAACATCATGGTGATGATGCAGATTACAGTGAGCTGAAAAAGGTGACCATGAAAGTGAATCTTGCACAAGACCAATGTATCTACTGTGTGCAAAGACAATGATAAGATTGTAGCTCAGCAGATTGATTTACTGGTTAAATGGAATAATTTACTTGGGGGTGCATCGACTTTCTTTTTAAGCTGAGATAAATCAGTATATCCATTTTCAAAAATTTTACCATATTCATCTATCGGGGCATCGTAATCATAGCTTGTTGCAACCAAAGGACCTCCCGCAGTTCGTCCAAAGTTCGTTCCACCAAAATACTGCAAATAAATATCAGCACAGAGGAGAGAAATGGAAATGAGAGGTGCATAGCTGTGTTATGACATTAGGTTCACTTAATGTAAAAAACAGAATAGGAGAAGCAGAACATATTACGGCCTCACCATATAATAGTTTTGAAAAGAACCTCCATACTCAAAAAATCGTGCAACAGCGAATGCTAGGTCCTCAACAGGTCGATAAGGAACTGCATAGCCAAATGCAAGAAACCTACAACGTTGAATAGGACATAGGACATCTTATTCTTCAGACTTCTCTGAATAACCAGAGCCTTGAATCATTCTTGATGTTCTCTCACAAGGAAACAATTAAGCTAAATCAGCTCTGGATTATTACCATCCACTATAGTTCTCAGTCCACATTTTTGGTTTGGAAGGGGAATTTGGGGTAAACTGGTCACAGTAAAATCCATTGCATGTGTTTATCTGCAATGAAATGATAAACACACGAGCAAGAACAAATACAAAGCATGTTATAGTCCGAAGTTGCTATAAGCTGTTCAAAATACACCTGCAGAAAAAAAAAGGGGGGGGGATTTGTTATCAATTTAATCATACAACTGGATCAGGAGCATCTTCTTGTACGCACATCACCCAAGGTACAGTTGCGTTCAGACTAATAGCAGTTTCAGCAGCCCATTTGACATATAATTCTCCACCAACACCATATGCCCATTGAACATTTCCATATTCATTCTCAACCTGTCACAGCACACGCGGGACATGAAATCAACAAGACTTTCTTGTTGCACAACATAATATAGTGCTGATTTCATAAACAGAAGTGGCTAACTTATACATATGTCTGAGCTTAACAATAGCGCATCCTGAAAGAATTTTCAACTAGAAACCAAGAAAAGATTAAGATCTAAGAAGTGTCAAAAGTCCTCACACACAACAGGATATTCACAAAGACAGTACATGTCTTTTGTAGAATGAAAAATTATGATTCTAAGTTTCTACAATTAATAAATAGAAATAGAATATTGGTCAACCACCTGAGCAAGAATGATTGGTCCTCCTTGTGATGCAAAAAGATTTTCATCCTTCATTAGATCGACAATTTTTGTCAGAAAACTCTTCATTGCATTCTGCAGGGACAATGATGCATCATGTAACTTATTGGAAAAGATTAAACTAATCAGCAGCAGTAACATTATTACTATTAAATGCATCATCATCAAGATAACAATGTACCTTAAATATATCATTACTTGTTCGAAACTGAACCCCAGGAATGAAATGTAACCAAAGTGGGAAACCCCTGTCATGATAAATTAAGGGAACTCAAAAATAATATTGATGCTAAACTAGAAAGAAACTGTGAATAATTTTGGAGCAGGTTACTTATGATGATATTTCTTGACAATTATCCTGTATCATGAGGAGCCTTATGGTCATTGTCTATGTAGTGTACAGACATTATGCAGCACATTGATGAAATGCAGCAGCACAGACACGCTTTCAAACTTTCTAATTTGTTAAAATAAATAACGAATAGGGAGGCATACAAAGTGTGGAAACAGAAAAGGAGTGTTAAGACTGAAAGAGGGGAATTGAATAAAAAACAAACCCATAATTCCATTCAGCACAGGCATATGGGCCAATCCTCAGATGAACAAAAAGACCGGCTTCCTGAACCGTTTTCACAAACCGCACTAAATCAAACCGGCCTCCAAAGTAGTACTGTAAAAACACCCCCGACAAATTAAGACAATAGAATCAATAACCAGTTGTCCCAAATTTCAAAACAATCAACAGGCACACAATTGCTACTAAACAAACACTGAAACATGCATACGGACGACTGACAATCATCATTCTGTATAACCGGTCACACTTCCTATCCATCTAATAATGCATTAAATTCACTATACAAACTCAAGGGCTAGCACCTTACCTGTCCTCTCACAGGCTCATGATAGTTCCAAAACACGTAAGTCTCAATCACATCCAGCCCCCCTTCCTTTGATTTCCTAATAATTTCTGGCCACACCTGAAATCCCGTCTCCGACAAACACATTACATTTTACCACACGTTACACCGTCATATAACCAACGAAACCACTCAAAACAGCACACATGCAAGTGAGATAATACCAAGAACCCACCTCAGGAGTGGTTCGAGGATAATGAATAGAACCAGACTGCAAAACTCTTCTCTTTCCATCAATCACCAGAGCTTTGTGATCATACGTCACTGTAACACACCACACTCTTTCAACCCAGAAACATTGAAAAACTAAAACAACAAGCAAAACCAATGCTAAACAAGAACTCTTGCGTCCCATAATACCACTGGTCATAAAACTATGGAACTAGGAGAAGTGAACCACTTTTGCTCCTTAAAGTGATCGAGCAATGTAAAGAGGAACATTATCAAGAAAGGAAGATATAGATTCTGGGTTTTGTTTGTTTCCTTTCATTTTTTTGAAATGAAAAGGAGGAATAAGTAAAGAACGTTTTTTAAGGAGGAGAATCTTGTACGTTCATATGATTATCCAAACGGCATTTACAAAGCTTTGTTGTGTCCAGCGATGATTGTGAAAGGAAGAGAGTTTTTTCGAAAGAGGATACAATGAGACGATAGAGAAATTGATGAGAAAGAGACATTTTGGAAGTTCTTGAGCGGCGACATGCGAGATTGCCCTGTTTCTTGCTTTTGGCAGTTTCGATTGACGGTATGTTACAGCGCCAAAGGCTAGGTGGGTTGTCCACGTTCATGATGGTTCAAAAATTAAGGGGGTGTTTGGCGTATTCCAACTAGAGTTTTTAAAATTTTTCTATCCATGCATTTTCTCTCCAGCAATCTCCGCATGCAAATCTCTATACATTCTCTCTCCAGCCTAGACGACTGGAGTGTCGGCCATTGGCCTGGCCCGACAACTGACCTTGGATTTGTCAGAAATTTAATACTCCTAGCAAATATCTATTGATATTTTATTAATTATTTTTTCAATTTATTTAATAAAACACGTACAAAGACAAGAGATGATAAAATTCATAATTCATCAAAAAATATAAAATTATCTCAGCCTAAAATTTCTTTCTCCCTATTTATTTTTTTAAATAAGCTAAAAAATAATTAATAATATATCACTAATTACTCTTCAAATACCATAAAATCTCGAGCTCTGATTAAAAACATTTTTTTAGTTTAAATAGTACTGTTTCAAATAAAAAATTTAAATCAAACTTTGGGTTGATCCCGAACCTACAAATCAACTCACAAAATTCACTTAATCCCTGTTTTAAAGTGTTGTTAAAATTGCTTTTAGAAGATTTTCAAAATTATGCTTGGTATGAAAAAATATTAAATTAATATTTTTTTCGTGTTTTTTAATAGTTTTAATGTATTAATATTAAAAATAATTTTAAAATTTTAAAAATATATTTTAAAATTTTTCATCACCAGAGTATCAAATAAAAACTAAATTATGGCTCAACAACCATATGTTGACTAACAGTTTCGTCTCTGACGATCCACCAGTCCTCTTTAATTCCCAGTTTCCTTTGAAACAGGTCCTGAGCCCTTCTTCACCACAGAAAGATAAAAACAAAAATAGTGAAAACGAAAGAAATCTCTCCCGTTTGTCCTTTTTATCGCGAATCAAATACAAAAGAGAACATGGACTCGCAGACTGTGCTAGGTGTCGAGAACTGACTGGAGGCAAAATCTTGATCTTGATTGGCCTTATTTATTACTTCCCATCACGCTCTAAGTTTGTGAAATAATTAAAGAAACAAAACGTGGATTTTTTTTAACCGGTCATATGTGATTATTCGCTTGGAACAGTGATTTATGGTTTGGTTTAACTCCAATCATTGTATCTTCAAAACTATATAGGGGTTCTCTTACAATATCCCAGAGAAGCAGGAAAAGAAGACAGAAAAACTCAATCAAGAAAATCCCAGTCTCACTTCATCTTCTTGGTCCTGTAAGTGTTTCTTTTTTCTACGTTAAAGGAACCTCACAAATTTTATATTGTTCAGTTCTCTTAAGATTACACTGAGGTTGGTATCTTCTTGAAATGGTTGCTTTGGATCTTACTAGAATGTAGCTAATGGTTCGATTAAGAGGATTAGATTGCTGCGGCATCATGGGATTAATCAGTAGTTGTGCTTCATGACATTTTATACCTGCCATTATTGATGACCCTGAAAATGTTAACGTAAAAATGTTGATACATGTGTGCCTATTTGCATCTGCATATATGTGCATGCGTATGCATTACTGCCACAGTTATAGATTGATGAAGTTCCCAATATATCTCTGAATTCATTATCTCACAAGGAACATACAAGCAAGCCAAACTTTGGTAATTGTGTTGGATTATTGCTTTGTTTTTTAAAGGATTTATTTTCGTGACTGGCTTCAGTTGCTTCTAAAATTTTGTTCGTGTATAGCTGAATTTTTCTTCTGAAACTAGAGGATTGCATTTCGGATGTGCCATCATTGGCAACTCTGTAACTGTTTACTGTAAATCTTGATACTTGTGTGCCTATTTACATGTGCATATATGCACGGATATGTACGTTACCCTAAGTTTGATGCATCAGTAAAGTTCACACATTTATCATCCACTGATATATCCTAAATTGATGTTTTCCAGTTGCAGATCTGAATGTGCAGTATAGAGGAATAGTAGTTGATTGCTTCTGCTATCACCATTTGCCACCTTGCAATTGCTTTAGAATTGAACTTATTGTTTCTCCTTTTATTATCTGACTTTGATCTGTTAAAGTAGCATTTGCTGCATTTATTCCTACCACTGAGAACTGGTAATAAAGGTTCTGATGGTTTGCTGATGTTCTTTTGTAGATTTTTGCTTCTCAGTTAGCTGTTTAATCATGGATTTCAGCAATATGGATCGTGGACAGATTACCCTTTTAGGGTGCGCGTTCTGTGTGCTGCTTACACTGCTCTTTACAGTGCAGCTCCTATCACAGCATCTGTTTTACTGGAAAAATCCAAAGGAACAGAAGGCCATAATAATTATTATCCTAATGGCTCCCATATATGCTGTTGATTCCTTTGTGGGTTTGTTGAATTTCCAGGGGAGTGAAGCATTCTTCACGTTTTTGGATTCAGTTAAGGAATGTTATGAGGCCTTGGTGAGTTTTCAATGCAATAATTGTGATTTAACTTTGATTTGTGGCTCCTTTCGCTTATGAAAACAGTTCTAGTTTCTCATTTCTACTCTCAGGTAATTGCCAAGTTCTTGTCATTGCTGTATAGTTACCTGAAAATATCCATTAGCAAAAATATTGTGCCTGATGAGGTCAAAGGAAGAGAAATTCACCATGCCTTCCCAATGACACTTTTTGTGGTATGGAAATGATTTCTGCAGTTCATTTCCTGTTTATAATTTATAATAGATAACAGTTACATGAGAGGAATGCTACCATTGACTTGTCTATCCAGGTTTTTAAGCACATTACGTTTATATAAAATGCAGCCTCACACGGTGCGGCTAGACCACCGTAATTTAGTAGTGCTCAAAAACTGGACATGGCAATTTGTCATCATTCGCCCAACATGTTCGATCTTGATGATAACTCTGCAAATGCTTGGCATTTACCCGAATTGGTTGAGTTGGATATTCACCATTATCCTCAACATTTCCGTTTCACTGGCTTTGTATTCTCTGCTAGTGTTTTACCATGTATTTGCAAAAGAGTTGGCACCACACAAGCCTCTTGCAAAGTTCTTATGCATCAAAGGGGTTGTCTTCTTTTGCTTTTGGCAGGTAAGTATCCTCCCCGTACTCATTCTGCTTCCTGATTCTACAATCTTTGAAGATTATGGCACCTTGTGCAAATATCATTTTCACGATTTATTTAAGAAGAAAATAGGTGGGCCTCTGCACACTTAAAACAGAACCATTCTAATGGGAAGCTACTCTATACGCTAGCTAAATCTTTTGCTTTGAGATGGTTCGGATTCAAGTTTTATTGAGATATTTGGTATGAGTGGTCCAGATTTTAATTGGCTCGAATATATCAGATTAGTGCTTTCGATATGGATAAGTAACTGAAAAAAGATGGCTGTGGCTTGTTTGCTTGTGCCTTTAAATTTGAGATCAGGGCCATGCATATTTGATTAAATTCCATTTGGAGATTCTTCAAAGGCCTTGAAATAGAGCTGTGCAGTATACCTAATGCATTTTGTAGTTTTATGGGCCTATAGAATGCCTTCGGGAAACTCATTGTAAATGCTTTTTAAATCACGGCTAATCATTTGGACTGTCTAATCAGAGTTCCAGAATGAGGAAGTGGGTTAACTTGTCCTCTAGAACAGATCAGGGGGTTATAGCTGTGGCTATAAGTGTCTAACTATATGTAGGTTTTTGTGTAGACTGTATATGCATCTCCAGATCACAGAGGATTGCAACTTCCTTCTGTCTTTCTCCCTTTCCCTGCTTTTGTCTTGCCCAGTTTTATTTATGGTGTCCTTTCACCTGTGTTATTTAACAGCACATGAATGCCATCGCTTGACCATGAAGGCCTTTTTTTAACCATGTGCAAGGAATAGTGCTTGACATGCTTGTTTCGATGGGCATCATTCGGCCTAATCATTTTTGGTTGGATGTGGAGCACCTTGAAGAAGCTTATCAGAATGTCTTGGTAATTTTGGAGATGGTTGTCTTCTCTGTTCTCCAACGGTATGCATACCATGTTGCACCTTATAGTGGAGAAGTTGATACAAAGATGCTTAAGAAAAGTGAATGATATGACCGGAATTCTAGACCATGGAGGGCACATGCTAGAAAATGCACTTCCATAGGTCTGCTCTATACTTTAATGGAGTATGAGGTGTCTACCTTTGTTAATTCTATTGTGCCCTTTTTTCTCCCATTTCTCTCATGGCAATGTTGCTGTGTTGTCTGTTATGGACAAATTTGCTCATTTTCATAAATAAAGTTTTCTTCTGCCTACCACAGAAACTAATTCTAGTAAAATGTCGATATTGTATCTGGTCTCACATGCTTTCTTGGTTCTCTTTAATGCAATATTACTTTGAGACAGCCTGCGAGTAGGTTTGTTTGAAAGCGAGGCTGACAACAGAGATGAAAATGGGCACTTTGATTTATTCAAACTTGTACTACAACAAACTCATTGGGCACCTGGGACTTGCCAATTTATCTTAATCTCAATGATTGAGCTGTTGAAACTTTTCAGATTGCACAAGATTCTTAACTGTAGACAGCTTTTCGAAACCAAAATTGGCTTTGATTTCTGAGCTAATACTGGTTGGAAACAGTGTGAAGGATTTCTGTTTGAGATTGGTGGCGCCAAGACAAGAGCAGTTGGAAAAACGCTACTGTTGGTCTTCTTCCTTATGAAGGACTTTAATCCTGCCTGCAATACCCCGCAAATATTGGATATTGAATTGCAGTCGAGCTTCCTGCACCATGTCTTGTGATAGACAGTTAGGCAATTCTTGGAGAACTCCGACCCCTCTTCTTTGGGTTCAGAAAGACAAAAATTACACCTTGAGCTCAAGAAACCTCCATTATCATGTCATCTGACACAAGTCATCTAACAACTTCCATTGCGTTCAAATTGCCCATCAAGGTGGGGTTCTTCTGAACTTTCAAAGCATATTGTTTATACCATCCAATTATCACAGCACAGCTCTAGTTTTTTTCTCTCTTACAAGCTTCGTCTATGATTGAATATTCTAATCTAAATACTATGGAATGATTGTTCTGTTGAACCAGTACCGATAACGTATTATTGTATCTGTAATTGAAGTCAATTCTGAAGTGGCATGATTCCTAACAGCTAGCGATGGTGGCCCAGATAACCCAATTGACTCATGCTCAAGTGTACATTATGCATATGTAAGCTCAAGCTTATCTTAATCAGGGTGGTTTAGTCTAGTTGAGCTAGTGATTTCAGGTCTAGTTGAAGCTGCCTTGACTAATGGTGAAGCCCTAGCTAGTGCTCAGAACATCATGCATCTCTATCATTTTCATTTTCTTGTGTGCTAATTGATGGTGGTTGAACAGAGGTAACAAAATCAAGAAAAAATGGTCTGATAAGGCCTGTGGGCATTGATGGGCAAATATTCAATCAACTTTTTGAGATTCTAAGCTTTGTCCATTTACAAGAACCTCTCTTTTTTCCAATTTCTACACACAGTAAGTTGTAACATAAAAATGAAAATCCAGAATGTGACAGCTGACAATAAGATCTTTCGGCTTTCGGTTTTCAAGAACAGAACTTGGAAGGGAGCAGGCATCTTGTCCACATAATTCACATTTGCATTATTAATGGAAAATCTAATTAGAATCCAATCAGTGGGATTTGATCGAACTAATGTCCATCAAGGATTACAATATAATTCTGTGGATTCTTAGAGAAAATGGACAATCACAATTTGTCAAAAAGATGATGATTTCCATGCAACTTTGTGTTGAATGGCCACCATGGTCGTGGTCCTAGTAGGAAAAGGATTTGAGTTCTTGAGCTGTTGGGTTGATTTATAAATTGTCGGGTCAAATCAATATATTGTTTTTATCCAAAACAATATTATTATAGCTTTTTATTTTTATTTTTTTAATATTTATCATGATATAATTTGAATGAAATTTAGGTAAAATAATTATATTATAAATCATCCTAGTACAGTCAGTTTAACTAGATAAAAAAAAGAAACAATATTAGTATAGCTATTTTATTCAAAATAGCTATAAAAGAATCTACTGTTTTTATCCAAAACAATATTGTTATAGCTATTTTACTTGTTTTTTTTTAATTTTTATTATAATCAAATCTAAATAAAATTTAATTAGGTTAATTATATTATAAACCAATTCGGTCGAGTCAACCGAGTTTAATTAAGTATTTTAAAACAACTCATCATGCCAACTCAGGTTTAACAATTATAGTTGGAAAAGAATTAGATCATCAGGGAAAATGAACAATTGCAATTTGTAAAAAAAAAAAAAATGATGATTTCCAAGCGACTTTGTGTTGAACGGTGACACAGGGTGATGGTAAGGGGCTGGAAACAAACAAGAAGTGGTGTTATTGGATTGGTTAGGCCTGATTTTTTTCGTATAAATGGTGTCTACTTGAGTTTTTTTTTTAAATAATAATGTCATATTTTTTATTTTTCAAAGAGTATTTTAAATAGTTTTTTATTTAAAAAATATTAAATTAATATTTTTAGATATTTTATTATTATTATTATTATTTTAACATATGAATGTTAAAAATAAAAAACAATTATAAAAAACATTTTAATATATTTTTAATTAAAAAATAATTTAAAAAAACACTACGCATTATCATAATAGCTATGACTGACCTAGCTTTGATTCTCCATGAGTATGGAGAAAGCTTGATATAATAATATTATGAGAAGTTTAATTAAATGCTTAATTACATCTTCCATAATTCTTTCTTTCTATTTGTCAATGTGAAGTTAAGAGATTAAGAAGGATTTAGGCACACCAACCAGGATAGTACCTCATCAATAATTTGAAAAATTGAAAAGCAACATTGGTCATTAATAATTTACTAACGTCACAATTGATTTCTATTCTATCCACACCATATTAAAAAAAAAATTAATAGAATAAACTTAACAAGTAAACCCATGATTAGGATGAACAAGTTAAAACTCTATTTCATTTTAAAAAAATTTCTTCAAAACAATAATTTTTTATGAATTGAGCTAATTTATCTAGCATTTAACTTATGATTTGGTTCATAAATTAAATCAAATTTAATATATATTTAATATTATGATATATAATATTTTTTTAAATGTTTTGAATTTAAAAATACATTAAAATAAAAAAATTTTATTTTTGATAACAGAACATTAAAACCATCATAAAACATTAAAAAAAATACCAATTTAATATCTTTTTCAAATCAAACATATTTTTAAAATATATTCAAAAATAGTTCTAAAAATAAAAACAAATATTACCGATATATGAATCAAAATGAATGATGCTAGGTAGTACCTCAAATCAATGGTGGGGAGAACTCGATACCCCTAATTAAGAAATCAGATTTGATAAAGACTTTAATTTTTCTATTATCAAACAACATGAAAGACCATTATTTTGAGGTTGCTTGCAAGCATGGTTCATGGTTTTTCATTCTGGGTTGTGGCCATGCTGCTGTCCAAGAGGAAAAATAAGAGAATTAAAAGGCCAAAAAAATAAAAATAAAAATAAAAATAAAAATAAATAAATAAAAAGAAAGAGTAAGGATATGGCAATTAAAAAGAAGAATAAAAAAAAAAACCTCTCCACGGCGTCTCTTTCATTTTCGAAGAGGGAGAATAATTGCGGCGTCAAATTGCCACCCACCCAAGCGTGAACAAGCCACGTAAAAGAGGGCGGCCACCCCTTGGATAAAATTGTGTTTGGTCCTTAATAATTGACGTTTTGTCAATTCACCTCCTTAAACTTCAACTTTTTTATCAACTTTAGGCCTTTCCCAACCACTCTCATTTACCAAGGGGGTGTTTGAGAAGGCTGTAGCTATTTTTTATTTTTTTTTAAATAATTTTTAATATTAGTATATTAAAATAATTTAAAAATATTAAAAATTTAATTTTAAATAAGAAAAATCTTAATTTTCCACGAAACGTCATTTGAAACATGATTTACTTGTATAAATATCAATAGGAACTTGGACATGAGGGGGGGGGTGTGGTTTTATGTTTTTCATCCAATTAAGTTCATTTTAGATTTGGGGATTTTTAATTATAATAAGATAGTTTTCATAATTATAATATAATAATTAATAGATTATATAAAAATAAATATGAATTCATGTATATGTTAAATTTTAGTATATCTCTAATGCGTATTTGAATATAAATAAATAAAAAAATCAAATAAAAACTATGAATTCATTGTAAATCATAAGTAAGGCCCACAACATACAAGGGTCAAAGTGTTAAGAAATAAAGTAGAAAGGCTGATTTAGAAAGTACTAGACATTGAGGGATTGTGTCCTCAAAAGTGGTTCGTTCCCATTTAACGCGTGCAAGGACACGCTGGTCTCCATTCAAAAACCGAAGCAAAGAGAAAGAGAGGAAAGATTCCCACTTTGGCTTCTCTTCTTCTTCTTCCACACCTTTTAACTTCCTCTCCCTGTACTGTCGGCCTTTGTTGGATTCTAAGCCGCCATACAAAGAAATATTCAGTTTTTCTCTGAGAGAAAGAGAAGTATAAGTTTTTGTTTCATTAGAGAGAGAGTGCAAAAACATGAATGAGAAGGCTAATGTTTCGAAAGAACTTAATGCAAAGCACAGAAAGGTCTCTTCTTTAGTTTCTTTTCTCTCTGTGTTGATGTCTTGCTTCTTTTTCGTTGTTGGGTTTGGAATTATAACTTTTTTCTTAGGTAAAGTCTCTGTCTTGTATTTGTTTTTAGATTCATTTTAGTAAAAGTTCATTTGGTTTGCTTATGTTTTACTAGATCTTATGTGTCTTGGTCAGTTACAGGAAAGGCATGGTTATATTTAATCCTTTTTTTTCATTGCACTTGTCTGAAATTACGTTCTTTTTCCACAATTTGAATTGGTTTTTCTTCAAATTATAAACATGGAATGAAATCTGTTTTGAGTTGTCTTAGTTTCTTATGTTTTTGGATTGTTTTTACATTGAATGTTTTTACATTGAATGTTTTTTTAATCATGTATGCTAAATAATGAGCCAATAAAGAAAGAAACTTTTTAAAAATTCATAACATAGCTGTCGAAAGTTTATGGTGGTGCGGAGGCTGACTAAAATTAAAGGGTCATGCTGTCTGTAACTAGACAACTGTTGCTCAGTTGTTGGTTTTTGCACTATGGATTTTGTGCAATGAACACCTGTGGGGCTGTGTTTCTTTCCTCTTTTTCTTTTTTTGTTAGATATCATATCCATGTTGTGTGGTATTTGGAATTAGTTGTAGTTTGCTGTACAGTTGTAGACTCTTATTTTATTGAAGTTGTTAGTGTTCTATCCACCTGCCTCATGCCATTAGCATAGAAGTCAATGATAATTTTTAGAAATTGAAAAAGTTGATAAAAGTAAGATGCTTACAAATTAATAAAGTCAATGATAATTTTCGAAATATAATGTGGACTGTTCTCCGTAAAATCCAAAGCAAAGCTCTGCGATTGTTTGCTTCAACTTCTCTTTCACAGCAGGCATTATGGCCTTACAGATAAATTTCTTGGATTTATTAACTCGGATTCTGTTTTCTTTAGCTTGTGATTTAAAATGAAATTCTCTTTTGTGGTTATTTTGATTGCAGATACTGGAAAGCCTCCTTAAATTACCGGAGAATCGAGAGTGCGCTGACTGCAAAAGCAAGTAGGTATCTAAGCGCAGTACATATTGTGTATAAGAAATAATGCAGGTTTTCAAATTGCTGACCTTTTTCTTGTTACGCCAATGTTCCTATCAGGAACTGGCTTTTTATTAGTATACTGCAATATATGGGTTCGAGGATTTATGATTTGCAATGCTGTCTCATTTTCTATACAGAGGGCCTAGATGGGCTAGTGTGAATCTAGGAATCTTCATATGCATGCAGTGTTCAGGTATCCACAGGAGTCTTGGAGTACATATATCAAAGGTGGAGCATTTTATTCCATTAAAATCATGTATATCTTCTCTCTTTTTTCAAGTGAAGAGTGATGATCATCCCGAGATTCAGTTTGCAACTATTCATGCATTCATCTACAATGTGCTTATTCAGCTCCTTTATGTCCCTGACACAGGTTAGATCAGCCACTTTAGACACATGGCTTCCAGAGCAGATTGCATTTGTCCAATGTAAGCATGATTTTTAATTCTCTAAATTGTTTACCTTTTGATTTTTCCAAGTTGCATCTTAGATCAGGTTTTTGTTTCTTGTTTTCCACAGCTACGGGGAATGAGAGATCAAATAACTACTGGGAAGCAGAGTTGCCTCCTAATTATGACAGAGTTGGAATCGAGAATTTCATTCGAGCAAAGTATGACTTTTTCACACTGCTTTGTCCATATCATTAGTTTTCTACCTGATGTTGAACTTAAGGATGCTTATGTTATATGTTAGATATGAAGAGAAGAGATGGGTTCCTAGGGATGGAAAAGCCAAATCACCTTTGAGGGTGAGTGGAGAGCGGATCTCAAGTTATAGACCAGAACCAAGAAGTAGTGGGCATGGCCGAGTGAATGACACTAACCATGGTTCTGAGGAGAGAAGAATTACTCGTCCACCCATTACAAATGACAGTAATCCTGCTTTGAGAAGCTCCACTCCGGCTCCTATTAAAGCTTCCACACCACTGCCTGTTAAAGCATCCACTCCAATGCCTGTTAAAGCATCTCAACCGGTAGGTACATTTTTGCTTCCTCTTTGCCTTTTTTCCACATGCAACATTCCATTTCCCTTCTCCCTTCCAGTACCATTTCAATTAAGTGTATATATTATGTATGAACCAAACAAAGGAAAATCATAATACACACATGTCAAGGTATTTATAGCGCGCATATATTTTGCTTTGCATGTCCCTACTGTTAAAAGTTTTGTGCAATAATTAAAATCGATGCAAGTTGTTAAACTGGGGTTGCATTTCTTTTATTATTATTATTTTGAGTGCTGAGAAGGGACATTTTGCAGACGTATTGGGAAACAACTATTTGTCCAGTTTCTTGAGATCTCATGAAAATATATAAAGATTAAAAGAATTAGGAGGATAATTTGTATCGATTATCAACTGATTGATACAGTTATGAACAGTTGATTCCATTTGGGGTTTAATTGAAGAACCATCTGATTGTTAGAGGTCTGACCAGTCGATTGCAGTAGAGTTGGAGAGGAATGGCCTATCGTGCTTTTCCTTGTGTGTCATCATGTGTGTTTAACATGCATGGTAATGTGTTGCTTTGGCTGCTAGCCCTGCATACAACTAAACTAACAGACTGTGCAAACAGGCGGCACGTGATACCAAACCACAAGAACCTGTACGGAAGTCTGCATCAGCGGCCCCAAAAGTTGAATTAGAAAAGAAGGAAGAAAGTGCAACTAAAGTTGTAACACCGCCAAAAGTTGATTATGCAACTGAACTTTTTAATTTGCTTTGCATGGATGATTCTAGGGAGAGTAATTCCACGACTCCTGCTCATGATATTGGATGGACCGGTTTAAAAGGTGAGTTTTTGCTCCTGATAATTTTATATAAGAAATTATCGACATTGAGATGCTCTTTTCCCATTTTTTCCTGGTTTCCCAGTTCCATAATTGTCAAAGAATCTTGCAGCTGCTGAAGTAAAATCAACACCAGAGAGAAGTGTTACATCAAATTTTATTGAAAGCATGACACAACCAAACTCAACTTCACCTCCTTTAGAGAAACCCCTAAAGGATTCAAATAATGATCCTATGAACCTCTTCAACAAGGTATGTATTGTGAAAAAAATGTCTGCATTGAAAATTTTTAGAAGCATGATTAAATGTGGACAGGGTATTGTGGAAGAAAAAAGATTCAATTCGGTGATCATATGATAAAAAGTTGTGAAGAGCTGTGTGTGAGTGTGAGTGTGCATCACAAAGCTATCATGGCAGAGGATTATAAGCAACACTATTTTTTGGTCATCTATGGCATATATGTTAGCTTCACAATTAGCTGTTCTGACTAGAAAATAGGGGTGAAGGTGTCTTTTTAATTTTTTGTTAAGACAGATCGCTAGTAAAGTTTCAGTGTCCCTAGTTTTCTATCATTTGATAAAATGGAGTATGGAAGGTGGCATTATGGCATCTTTGATGACAACAGTCCATTTGTGCCATTAGTAATTTTCTTCTAGTCCTTTTCTTGCGTAAAAGTGATTCATGTTCATCTTACCATTTTGTTTGTGGATTATGCACAGTCCAGTATGGTTTCTCCATTTTCCGTCCATCAACAGCAACTTTCAATGTTATCCCAACAACAATTCCACATGACTGCTGCAGCAAGGACTGGTGGTGGATCCCAAACTGTTCCTGCCAATGCACATAGACCCAGTCCCAATGGTATCCACTTACCTGCTCAGAGTTGGGGAAGCTATGGCTATCAAGTTCCTGGGATGGTGATGCCAAGCACTTATCCACAGACATATATTCAGGTTGAGCTTTGAAGTGATTTCCCCATACCTTTTTATTTTAAAAGCTCGATCTCTCATCTATTATTGTTTTCTCGCACCAGATGGGAAGCAGCCAACAAACCTATTCAGCAGGGAATTCAATTAATTCTCCAATATCAAGGTAGACAATGAGGACTGGTGCAGTCATTTATTTATTGCTGAATTCTTTTTTAGTGTATAAATCCCAAGTATAGATCTTTCTGGGTTTGGTTCTTAGAGCATTATGTTTCCAAATTCAAGTTCTCAAGTTATTTTAAGTGATGAAATCAGCTAGTTAACAGTTTAGAGTTGACATAGGCAACACTGAGAGTGGTCAAAACCTGAAGCAAAACAATCATGTTGCCACAGAATGAGGGTTATGCCCTCCGGTTGAAGTATCAGTGGCCCCATCTTTCATGGCTAACAGATTGGAGAAGAAACACAACCTATTTCCCAGCATGCAGTCCAGAATAAAATTCGGATTTGGTTATACGAAGCATGCAATGCATTCCCTTGACCATCATAGCATTAAAATGTGGCTGTAAAGTTACCTTTCGCAAGTAGCCTGATGAAACTGGAAAGTCTTGAAAAACCTATCGTTGTAGGTATAGATGTTGGCATTCTTTAATCTTTCATTCAAAGAAAAATGCCTGTTAAGTGGGTCTGATACTTGCATGTTTTGTAAGGTCTGGTTTGCCTCGGACACTTGAAAATTAATTCTTGTGAATTATATGCAGCACGTATAGGCCAGGGCCAGTGGCTCCTATTAATGGCATGACAAACTCTAATCCAACCAGGCCTCCTCCAGCATTCCCTGTTGCTCCAACTCAGCCCGCAGGATACTTCGATCTCTCATCATTGGCACAAGGGATGTATACAAAGCGGTGATGGATTGCCTCGACATTCGTTATACAAAGCGGTGATGGATTGCCTCGACATTCGTTCTCACATAAAATCTGTTAAATCATAGGAAAATTCTCTTTCGTATTACTTGGCATGAACTCTTCCAATTTCTTGTTGGGGGTCACTGCTGTGGTTTGTATCTATTTGTATTGTTGTCATCATTGGTTTAGTAAAGTTGGTTCATATTGAATAACTTGTTTTATGATCTCCTGCCATTTCTTACATCAAGGTTCCAAAACTACTGCAGTTGGTTAACATGCTCGGATTTGGAATCATAAAGTAACCTACGGACTTGCGTGCATGCTTGAATGGCACTCAACTCTGACAGGAACTTGAGCTTTCGACTTTCTAGTCAGTTTCTAATTGGCTATGGAAACCTTTTTTTTCAAAATGGAATATGAATTTACCAGAAAAGTATCAGTCCTTTTTCTTTAAGTCTTCCATGCTGGTTCCTGAGCATGTATTCCATTTCCAATCTGAAACTTCGTTCTCAAGAAAGACCAAGTCTTCGGCAAGCTCTGTAAGAGAGGAACAGAGAGTTTGACATGGGCTTCTGGGTCCATTTAACATGATGATCTCTGTCTCGTTTCATCCATTGTTTCATCATCTATCCCACAGCCCATTAGGCTAGCCCCATTAGTCGTCTCTTCTTTCTCGTTTTCCACTCCACTTCCAGTTTTCCACACGGTTTCCATCTCTCCTCGATTCAAGGAGCTTGACAAGTTATCTAGGGTTTACAAATTGTATCACTTCTCGCATACAAACCGATCCACAATCTCTTCTGCCACACGGTATAGAACCGAAAGCAGCACTCTCTTTTTCTTTTTTATCCTTCGCATTGCTGCATGACTGCATCTTTCTTTTATCATGTAGATTCCTGCTAAACATTTTAAGAGGTCATGGGCATGCATCTCTTTAAATTCAGTACCATGCATGATCACGGTAATGAACGTTCTATGGCAAAGAAATGTGTGACATAATGGAGCAAACAACACTAAAAACATTTTCCCTTGAAGAAAACGAACTGCTGATAACTTGCGATTATAAAATCAATTTTACCAGAATCTAGCCATGCCTACAACAACCTAATACATCACAATTTTTCAATTTTTCTGCATATATTTGATTTGTTAGATGTTAACTCTTTTAGGTAAGTTGTTTATTATATAAGAATGCACAGACAAAAGAACACAAGATTTTCAGCTGTAGTAGTTAGCAAATCCTTGAAATTCTCATTGCTAACCACGTCTTCAACTAATCATCCAATTAATTAGATAACATAATGTTTTATAAAAAATAATTTAGGATTTGACCCTAGAAAAATTTACATAATCATCTTAATTTAAAAATTTTAACTGACTTGAATAAAAATCATTTGATTTTGAAATTTATACTAACCCACCACTTTAACCTAGGATTTAACTTAAAATTTTGAGTTTAATTTTATTAAATAGAATAAAAATAATGGGATTCGAAATTATAACCATTTATTTTTACTATTATAATAAAAAATATCTCAATACAAATTTAAGCTGATAAATAATATCCTAAAATATGTTTATATTATTATTTAATAAAGAATATATTCTTTAAATGTTGTAATTTATTAAAGTTATATTTTATTAAGAAATATCATTGTAAAACTTGATTTAATCTACAACTTGACTTAAGATGCAAGTTATGAATTGAGATAGTAAATCTGTGAATCAACGAGTTAGTCTAGACCTATTTAGTTTTTTTACTAAAATAATATTATTTGAATAAAAATATAAAAATAATATTATTTAAAATAAAAATTGTAAAAAAAATTTATTTGAATTTTGGTTCAAACAAATCAATTGAATTTTATCAGGTGAACTTATGAAAGGATTCAAAATCAAAACTAACGTGGCTTAATCTCAGATACGGTTTGTTAACTATATCAAGAAATATAAAAACTTTATATCTATAGAAAAAAAAAAGGAACAAAAAATAAAATAAAAAAGAAGAGGCAAAATTCTTCCATGTAGAATATCCAGACAACGACCAGGAAGAAGATTCTCCCTCGAGAAGTTGGGTTCACAGCTGGCATCCACTCGACAAAAGGGCGGTGCGTAGAGATTAAGGATTTTGGACTTAACATTGAAAAAGCACCAAACCGTTTCGTTATCCTTATTTCTCTATTACGTCATCGTATTACTCGCTGGTGACCACTTAACCTCTCTTGTGTTTTCTTAACTAGATCGTCACCGTCCCCATTAATCCACAATTCATGGAGTTTAACACCCAATTAGAAAGAAGGTTCTAGCTGAGACAACGCACCAAAACTAAATTAATTATGCTTGAACTGTACCATTAACACCCTTCATTTTGTTAATTTTAGTTTTAAAGATCACCCATTTGGTGTCATGATAAAAAAAATATTTTTTATTTAAAAATATATTAAAATAATATTTTATTTTTAATATAGTATATTAAAATTAATAAAATATACTTTTAAATTGCTTGCAAGATGATTTACTTGGTTTTGTAAGTTTCATGTCTACGAATAAATTAGACAAGCTATAATATCCTAAGCTATAATATCCTAATCATTTGTGATATTCTACTCATGTTTATAAAGAAAATAATTACACAATTATTTAGTGGGTAATTTAATGATAAGAGTTTAAAATTAAAAAATTTGTTTTTTTTTATAATTTTAAGTTTAAATTTTGTAGTTATTAATATAATAATCAAAAAATTTATATAATCGTTATTTTTAGAGCTAGTAAAATTAATTAAAATTATCACAAATTCACTAAATACTCACACGACAGATAAAAAAAATCATTACATTATTTTAGACAAAACAACTCCTAAATTTACCTAAACAGATAGTTTATTTGTTAGACATTAACTTTTGTCTTTCTATAGGATGATTTTATAAGCAAGTCAACCGTATCCTTTTGAAGAAAAAGACTTGCTGTCTCCAACTTGATGGACCGACCATTCATTCATTCATCTTCACCCTGTCCACACGGCCATGACATGCTTGTCTACTGACCTTCTGAAACAATAGTAAATTAGATATGAACGGGTGGTTTTACATATACTCGCCATTATTCTGTGTTTATTTTATTAATTTAATTTAAAAACACAACAATAAGATTTAAACTTTTAATTATTTGGTTTTTGAGATGTTAATACCATGTTAAAGAAATATATAATTTTATATTTGATTTTATTAATTTAATTATAAAAAATATTACTATCTAATTTGAAAATGAGGGATTTTATATTACTATCTAATTCAATTACTAGCTAACGATAAAGCTAACTTATCAGCTACTCCCGCTAGTGGATTTTAAATATAATTATATTCCATGATTATTCATGGAAATTGAAACCCCAAACTTAAACAGGTAATTATTTTTTTATTTTGTTTGATTTTTATTAAAAAAATAATCAAACTAAAATTTAAAAAATTAAAATCAATTCAAACATACTGATTTTAATTCGGTTCGGTTTTTCAAAATAAAAACTTATTCAAACTGATTTAACTCAATTTTTTAGTTTGATTTTTTTTTTCAGTTTGTATTGATTTTTTTTTGTTTTTTCAGTTTAAATTCAGTTCGGTTTAATTTTTTTAGTTTCAGATTTATAAAACCAAAACTATACAAAACCAGTCAGTTATTTCAAAATTTTAATCTGTTTTTTTCATATTTCTATTTCTTCAGTTATTTTTGTAATTTTTTCCGTTTTGAAGTTTTTTCCCCATCTTTACTCTAGCTAATTTGAAATGGTTATTATCATTAGCAGTGTATAATGTCTATTAAAACACTAAAAAATTTATTTATATATTATAAAAATATTTTTAAAACAGATCTAAATATTTTTTAATTAATTATTTATGTTTTACATCATTTTAATATATTAAATTTAAAAAATAACATTTTAATATATTTTTAATTTAAAAACATCTTAAAAAACAAATATTACTCCAAATATACCACGCAACACGAATATTCTAAACCCCAGGACGTGGAAGCACATGCATGGCTTTTCGTGTGTGTGTATTTCTTAAGTCAATATTCGTCAACAATCCTGTAGTAAAGTAATATGTTATGAGAAAATAATATAATGTGCAATATGTAGTGTTGCAATAGCATCGTTTTACTATTATTATTATTATTATTATTATTATTATTATTATTATTATTATTGTTGTTGTTATTAATAATAATTAATCTTGTTTATGCTTAAACTATGATGCAAATGTGAGGTCACCATGAGATTATGCTTCTTACATCTTTTCAGTTTTCGGTCATATTGAATGGGATGATATTCCTAGAACACTAATGACTTGGCCTAATTAAGTAGAAATTTAATAATTAATTGACAATTACAGAATTATAATGATTATGGGCATTGCATTTAGAAATCTTTCAAAGAAAATCTGTAGTACCACCGTCCAATGTTGTGGTCAAGTACGTGTGGAATTAATTACTTTACCAGGAAGGGTACGAGCAGCCCTGCTATGAAGACCAAGCCGGCCCGATTGACCGGCGCTGTGGCTGTGTGAGAGCACCGGAAATTTCCGGGACAAGTAGACTGACAGGACGTTATTTCAGTTTTATTTAGCAGATCAAACATTGACTGCCTGATCCTTTTAGTGGGACCTTGCCCGATCCTTTCAGTTCTTATTCACAGGTAATTGCTTGCCTTCCCGGCCATGGGCGATGAATTTTGCCTAGATTTTCTTTCTTCCCGTGTTTGACGTCAGAGGTCATCGGATCCCTTTTTTCTGTGGGTAGAATACGTTACATGGAGCCTGAAAGTCCTGTTAAAGAGTAAATTAAATAACGAAAATAAAATTTGATATTATAATCTAACCACATCAAAATAAGGATTAACAGGGTTATATAGTACTTATGATTTTTTTTTCTTACACTCCATTAAATACAAATAAACAATCTGAATATTTTCAAGAGCTGATTCAATACTCAAGAAATTTTGTTTTTTTTTTTAATTCTATATTTAAGAAAAAAACCAATTTTATGAACTCATAAACTGATGCATATCCTATATATGTTATTGAGATAGGTAAAAAAAACAGGTGCCAATTTGTAAGTAAATTGACTAATGATCCTATTTGTTTTTGTATTTTAAAAATATATTTTTTAAAATTAAAATTTTTTTTTATTTAAAATTAATATTTTTTATGTTTTCATATTATTTTAATATGCTGATATTAAAAAATAAAAAATATATTATTTTAATGTATTTATCAATAAAAAATATTTTAAAAAATAACCACAAATATATTTTTAAATATACTATAATAACAAAAAAAATCTTGAATTGAAAATGTATCTTATATTTTATAAATTATTATTTATTTTTTATTTTATTGTGAGCATATGAGTTAGTTTTTATATATATATATATATTTATTAATTTTTGAAGACTTTAAAATTAAGATAAGTACTTGAAATATCCTTTATTTTATTATATTTTAAGGTAAGCAACTTGTTATCAAAATTTGTTTTCTAACGAAAATCGTGTGGAGTGCCGAGGATACTGCCAATTATTAATAGAGACAAAATTCTTTATCCCTTTCAAGATTCCATTTCATAACTTAAAGTCGCCCACCATTCATATACTGACATTTCAACCTGAATTAATAGAGGAAAATAATTATTTATCCTCTTGACTATATATTACATTTCATGACTTTTATCCTTCGCCCCTATCTATTATAGTCTATACTCTATAGGCTTGAATATTGAGGAAATTATATATTTTTTATATTTTTTTACATCAATACATTAATATCATAAAAAAAAACATTAATTTAATTCTTCCTAGCTAATCACGTGTAGCTAATCACGTGGACAAACACTAGCGTAGCAGTGGACAGTAGCTCTATCTTGTCATGAAAGTCTTCATCCTTTCACTAGATATATTATGATGATCAACCGACCATTTCTCCCCACCTTATTATCGCTCAAAAAATTACGTGCAGCACAATTCTTCACTCTGTTTGGTCCAAGCATCTAGCTAGGTGTAGCCATGAGATGTTTGTAAGAATTGTGTAAGAAAATTTATTTCTTAAATTTTTATTTGAAAATATATTAAAATAATATTATTTTTATTTTTAAAAAAACTATTTTTAATATCAACACATAAAAATAATCTAAGAATATAAAAAATTAATTAAAAATTATAATTTTAAAAAATACTTTTAATATACAAAAATAAACATCATATTAATCATAAGAAAAAACTGTACATTAACCGCTTGAAAAGACCCAGAATCAAATGTGGATTTGGCTTCATTAAGGTGCTTGTCATGATCAACAAGTATGTTCATATGTCTATTCTAGCTTAGGTGGCAAGAATAGGAAAACATGTATGGCAGAGGATACATTCAGACACCATCAATGGCTTCCTATCTTTTTGCTGGATCTGGAGGTTACATAAACAGCCGCCTCTGGGATTATTGTTTAACTCCCTGTTTAATTAAATTAAGGTATTATTTACTTGAAAATATATTAAAATAATATTTTTTATTTTTAAAAAATTATTTTTAATACCAATATATTTTAATAAAATTAAAAATAAAAAAAATATTTTTAAAACACGTAAACAAATGTGCTCGGTATAAAAGTGAACCACACTATACGTGTATCTATGATAATCACATGCATGATCATCTTTTAATGGTAGGTTAGGTCAAACATTTGCTAAGTTGATTTCAGGAGACTTGACCAATAAGAATGGTCCACGCATATAGATAGATATAGCACGGAGGGAAATCTGCTTATGAGTTTGGATCGTAATTAAGAAAGTAAAATTGAATTTTATATATATATTTTGTTGCTAGGGGTTGCGCTGGCGATAGATATTTTCCTTAAACTAATCTTTAATCTATCAAGATGATGTATTTGTGAGAGCAATGGGATTGATTGATTAATTATTAAACATTTTTAATTAAGATGTATTAGAGAAAGAAATATATACCATGAAGCATAATTAATTTTTATAATTAAGTCCCTGACCAACAAGAGGAAGTCTTGAGCCCCCCCCCCCCCCCAAAAAAAAAAAAAAAAGAGAAGGAATTTTTTAATATAAATATCATCTCATTTATTTATTTATTATATATTTCTTGAGTAATATATTTTTATATTAATTATTTGAATATATTTTGTTCAAGTTAATTAATAATTAATTTTTTTTCTGGATTAATTGAGTTGTTTTACTAAATAAATATTTTATCTGGTTTAATAAAAATCTCAACATAACTTAAGTTTTGATTTCAAGATTCATAGTAAATTTATAAAAAATAGTTGGATTTAAATGTTGAATTTAATATTTCAATAATATTATTTTTTAAAATTAGATTTATCTCGGTTTTAAGATAATTATTCATAGTAAAATAAAATGCATAAAAAACCAATACATGAATAATTGCATAAATGCACGTGGTGCATGTTTAGCATTTTCATTGTTGGTTTTACGTGGGGCTTCTGGTCTTTTCAATCAAATAAATGTTAGGTGCTCCTTGACGGGACGACGAAACCATAGCTCAAACCGATTGATCCAGAAATGCAGGCAACCTAAGGTCATGGGGTCAATCATTATAGTCATTATATCAACACCGAGAGGCTTCGTCTAACGGTGACAGAAATTAAGCTACTTCCATCGCATATGGGTTCGAGTTTTGATGTGCATGTCTGTCACCTCTACGGTGCCTTATATACCTACTAGGTTTGCAGAGTGTTTAGTGAGCCGTGAAGATTAGTCGTGATGCGCGCAAGCTGGTCCGGACACCCCACATAAATAAAAAAAAAAAACATCTTTTTTCTTTTTTTCTTGGTAAGTACATGTTTCAACAGTTTTTATTAAAAACTCAATTTAAATTCTTGAATTTGGAGTTTTTTTTATATAAATTTAGTATCATATTTAATAGCGGTAGCTAAATTGCACATTTCAACTTGATTATTCAAAAGTTATGAATTTTTTAAATATTTTTAGATTATTTTAATATGTTAATGTTAAAAATACTTTTCAAATGTTTAAAATATATATTATTTTAATATATTTTTAATAAAAAACAATTAAGAAAACAAATTCCATAATTTTCATAAACAAACCATGTAAACATAATTATTTTATAAGTTGCCAAACTTAACAAAGTTTTTTTTACTTTATTTCTTTTTGTGTTTAAAAATATTTTTGAAAAAAAATTGAAAAGTTTTTGTTTTTTTCTCAAAATTAATATATTTTTAAATTATTTTTATGTATTAATATTAACAATATTTTTTAAAAAATAAAAAGAAATTATTTTAATATATTTTTTAATAAAAAATACCTTAAAAACAATTATAATTATACTTCAAAAACCCTTTATTTTGCTGAAATGCAATCTGTAAACCTTGATTCTGGGAAGGGGGGGGCTGGGGGGATTCCCACCAAAGTGTTGGTCACGTGGCCAGGGGTGAGCCAGCCCGCACCCACTGGACTAGAGCTCCGGGATCCTGGCACAGCCTGCTGGGGCAACGGTCACTAATATGACCGTTGAGGAAAGGCTCATTTAAATATTCAAATCTTTCTTCTGACCGCAGAAAGGCCCCCCTGAGCAAATAATAATAAACTCAGAAATGCCTGAAACTAGCAGCGCTCTCTCTTTACATTCCCCAGAAAGATCAGAGCAGGATGAATCCTCTTGGTATGTGGAAAGGAAGCCTCCCCTTGTTTAAGCATTTGCAATGCTCCGTATATAAATTATGGAGGATGGGGGAAGTATTCGTGGGGATATAGTTTAATTGTTCATATTTATTTTTTAAAAATTATTAATTTAAATTTTATAAATCTCAAAATTATTAAAAATTTATATAATTATTAATTTCAAAACTTATAAAATTAATTAAAATATATACAAATTCACCTTAACATCAAAGTTCATTAAAAACAAAGTAAAATAAATTTAAATTTGTGTATTGATTTGGGCTTCTCACTTTCATGGGTCAAGCTATTTGAGAGCATGGACACTCTATATAATCCAAATTCATCTTACATTATAAATATAAAAGAATATGTGAAATAGATATGTTGTAAATATTTGAGTAATTTTATGGTGTCATGAATGAAGTAACTAATTATATAATATTCTCATTATTTTTTATGGATCATGAGTTTTATTATATTTCTCCTGTTTATGTCTGTTTTTTTCTTCAAAGTGGATCCCTCAATCTTGTGCACCCTAGAATTTCTCATGAAAATATAAATAACGAATTTTTAGTGTTATTTAAAAAAAATAATCAAGGTGTACTTGAATATTCTTTTGTACATAAAAACTAAATTTTAAAATTTATTGTTATTATTATTATTATTACTGGATCATGAATTTTTTTCTTCTTTATATTTTTGTTTTTCATTTTCAAGATAAACTCATAAAATAACTAAAAAGATATTACTAACTATTCATCAAGCATAATAAAACTTTTTAAGTTTATTAGTGAATATCAAGATTATTTTTTTTTGTCATAAATTTGAATTCAAATTAAGATTTGAAATTTTTACTGGAAAGTTTTATGTTTAAACTTAAAAAAAGGAATAATTTTTGCTTATTTTGAAAGTAAAGAAAGATATAATTTCTACTATTTTACCATCATTTAGTTGCTACTTTCCACTTTATTTTATTAGTTTTTTTTTCAAATAAACTTCCCACTTTATATATATATATATCTCCACTTTAACATGGAGATAATCACTGTGGTAAATTCTAGAGTGATATATATATATATATATATATGAGAGACACCCGCACCACTATCCATGTCACACCTACCATAAGCAACAAACATTAATCAATTTTCACATTTTACAATTTAATTAATTACCCTTAAACGCTACTTTATCCTTCTACTCTCTCTTCCCTAATCAATTCTTTCCCGTCAAGTGGGCCACCACGATATTCTAAAAAAGCACCATCGAAGAAGAAGATCAGTTAGGGGAACCTCCTTCCACCCCACACTCGCTCGAAAAAACCCACAAATCTCAACCGTCCTGATCCCCACCCCCTCAAATCCAACGCTCCAAAATCCATACCCCCCATGATCCCCCCCACCCCACCTCTCTCTCTATATATATGTACCCTCATTTCATCCTAACCACATCCTCCATATCCCCCCACTCGCAGCTTCCCATGCTTAACACAACATCCAGCTCTTCAAACCCTTAACAATCAAGCCCAGGTAAGGTTTTCAAGGTTCAAAAACATGGGTTCGCTCTCACTTTCCTTAAAAGTTATATTACTTTCAACGAGTGTGTTGTTCTTGTCCTTGTGTCTCAAAATCTCTGTTCCATTAGTGCTTGATTTCTCTGTAAATCAAGCTCCTCTTCTTTGGAGTTCAATCCTTTCTTGGCTTAAACCTCCTTATCTTTACGTTATCATAAACTGCATCATCATTACCATCGTTGCTTCCTCGCGTTTCCACTACAGCCACAGCACCGCTAATAGTACTACTACTACTCACGATCAAATTGATAAAATCCCAATGGATGAGTATCTTCATGATGAGATGAAGATTTCCACAGTGGAGATTCAGTCTGGTCATTTTGGTGGCCTGGAAACGAGGGCTGAGATTGTTTATCAGGACAGAGAAGAGGAACAAGAAGAAGTGGCTGATCATGAGCAAGTTGTTGTTGAAGACAAGGGTATTATTAACGCTATGGCAGTGCTGGAGGATAGCAAAAACGAAACGGCTGATGATTTTGTTCTATCCACGTCTACGTGGGTCCCGCCTATAAGGAGGATTGATTCGTCGGAGAACAATCTGTTGCCGCTGGAAAATCTTTCTCCTGTGGAGAAACCCCTGGTTTCTTCTAGGTTCGGTCACCGGAAATTTGTTAAAGCTAGCCCTGAAGGTACAGTACTATATATTCCACCATTCTTTATATCATGACAAAAAACTATTTTTGCTTGGTTCTATTTTCCAGGCAGATTTCCCGACCCGCACTGTATCTATTTTTTGACCGGTTAGAAAAAAGCTTTTTGGTCGGCGTCGACCAGGCTTTTTCCGGCGCCGTTTTCTCATCTTCTTTTGAAGTTTGAATTTTTAGGCGTCAACGCTGTCGTTTTTGCGTTTCCAACTTTTTTAATTGATTTAATTTTTTTGCAAGACAAAATAAAGTTCAAACATGGCGTTTGCTTGACGCAACAGAATAAAATTCCCAAAAAGTCCTCGTATAGTATAAGTTTTACAGTGTGCTATCAAAGCACAAAGAGGTTAACATGAAGGTTAAAATGGTCACTTGATTGATTTTACGATGCCTTTTTCAGGTGGAAGGGCGTTAAGGGTGGCAAAGCCAAAACGGCACGAGACATTGGAGAACACATGGAAGACGATAACAGAGGGGCGTGCAATGCCGTTAACAAGGCACGTGAAGAAATCGGAGACGTTCAAGGACACGTGGGAGAACCATGGGAGTCAGTTTAATACAAGTGTCGTGGACCCACATGAAGCGAAGAAATCAGCGACGTTCAAGGACAGGACCAATTATCAGCTGCCACTTGTCAACTCGTCTTCTCCTTCTTCAGGGAAATTAAGGAAGGAGCCTTCACTGAGTCAAGATGAGTTGAACCGGCGAGTTGAGGCTTTTATTAAGAAATTTAACGAGGAGATGAGGTTGCAAAGGCAAGAGTCATTGAATCAGTACAAGGAGATGACTAGCCGTGGAAGAAGGCATGGCATTAATTAATTTTTTAAAAAAGTTAATTGTGTTTTTTTAATTACATGGTTTTGATGGGTTTGGATTAAATCAAAAATTTGAAGCTTTAAAGAATTTGTTTATTATTATTATTATTAGGTAGATCCCAAACACAGATGGGTTAAGAAATTTATTTTGATTTATAGAAACGTGCAAAGGAAAAAAATTATAATTTTGTGTTCTTTCCATTAATGTTTAAATGAATTCTGGCTTTTTAGTATTAGTATCTTTATTTTTCGAATTAGTTTTTTCTTTCTTTCAACTAAAAGGAGAACTTGGAGATCACATAGATAGCTGTAAAAGGTGGATGATGTTAATACATTGATCTGGTTTTGGGTTTCAGAAAGAAGAAAGATGAAAAGAATCTTTGAAGGTCTAAAAAACTTTTACAGGGAACTCGTCCATTTGCAAAGAGACGTCAGGTCATAGTCTCTGCTAGAACTCACAAATTTGGAAATAAAAGTCAAGAAACATGACTTGCTAAGGCTTCTATAAAGCTAAGGCCTATCTCTTCTTGTTTTGTTTTGGATAAACATGCTTTCAGACCAAGGCTCCAGGCCACTAAATTAGCAGCGAGGTGGCACATTAGGGCTAAAGCTTGGATAAACATACTTTCAGACCAAGGCTCCAGGCCACTAAACTAGCAGCGAGGTGGCACATTAGGGCTAAAGCTTGGATAAACATACTTTCAGACCAAGGCTCCAGGCCACTAAACTAGCAGCGAGGTGGCACATTAGGGCTAAAGCTTGGATAAACATACTTTCAGACCAAGGCTCCAGGCCACTAAATTAGCAGCGAGGTGGCACATTAGGGCTAAGCCGAAGCCTCATAGAAGTTGCAGCATAAACAGAAGCAAGATGGACCCAATATAACTGAGGAACAAAAAGTTACCTAAAGTCAATTTGAAGATAACTCAAGTTAAGTTTTGAGTTTATTTTTTAATAATAATAAGTTTAAATCTTTTTAAAATTATTAAAAACTTATATAATTAATAAAAGTAACCTGCAGTCCCAGAATCTTGAGCAGAAAGGCATAATCCATCAACAGGGCAGTAGGCAACAGAAATCAGCATGACAACAAGGAACCAGAATTGCAGAAATATTTCAATCACACAAGTAAATATGAAGACGTATAAGGACATGAACCTGTAATGGTTTGAGGCAGGCGCACAAGATCAGAACTACCTCAAGCGTTAGAGAATCTATAGGCATGAACCTGTAATGGTTTGAGGCAGACGCACAAGATCAGAACTACTTCAAGCGTTAAAGAATCTATAGGCATGAACCTGTAATGTTCTGAGGCAGGCGCACAGGATCAGAACTACCTCAAGCGTTAGAGAATCTATAGCAGGACTCATAAGAATTTTCACAACAATAAATAACAGATCATAAGAGCAGAAATATGTGATTGCAGACAAGAATCAGTAACTGAAACACAAGCGAACGAGGATCTAGAGGGAAAAAAACAAAGCCCATACCATATCAATAGCATGTTCGGACAACTCTCTCGCCCGCTCCAGTTTGCCTTGCTAGTTCTCTTCAAAAACTTTGAGAGATATGTGACCCATATGTCTTTTACACGAGGATGCTTGAATATTCTGACTCCCCTTTCATCTACCTTGAATGCATCTTCAAAGTATTTATGTTCCTGAACAAGCCAATACAGTAAACAAATTGTCAACTCCAGTGAATAAAGGTGACGAGTAAAAGGAACTTAGGTTCCATAACAGCAATTATAGAAGTCCATAATTGCAGAAGCCATGCATAATTGATGATGATCTGTGGTATATTTTTAAAGATTATTGAGGTATATTTTTATTACTTTTAATAGGATTTACCATATTTTTCTCTTTTTTTTACACTTATCTCTTTTAGGTGTAAGTAAAAAAATAAAAAAACTGAGAAAACAAAAAAAACTAACTAAAAAAATAGAATAAAATAATTGATTTAACCGATTAAAATTTTAAAAAAAATCAGCCAGTTCTATTCAGTTCGATTTTGGTTTTATAAGCAAAAAAAACCGAATCCAAACAAAAAAAACCATAAAAAAGAGCCAAACCAAAAAAATCAAGAAAATCGAGTCAAATTGAAAAAATAACCTGAATCAAACCAAAACCGGTCGATTTTAACTGGTTTCGGTTTGGTTTTAGTTTTTTTTTTAATTTTAATTTTGTTATTTTTTTAATAAAAATCAAACCAAATAAAAAATAATCACTTCTCTTTTATGAAGTAATTCTTCATTATTTTTTTATTATGAAATAATTGAAAGAAAATAGTAGCAAATGCAAAGATAACCCAGCATCAAAATGACGAGAAATTAACAGAAGAACTAAGCTATTTAACGATATGGAGACCTATGAATATAAGGTTAAAATGTGATCATTTATTAATCAAAGGGATCAACTCATTGGTTTCATAAAAGCATAGGGACTAATATATTATTTACTCCTAATAATGTGAAAGGGACTTGTCATATAGAGTAAATGAAATAATTGTAAACAAAATATATATTATATATATATATGTGCATATAATACTGATGTAAATATTTTAAATTGGTTTTTGAGTTATGATTGCTATATTTATGTCATCGACTAAATTAATTATTTTTAAAAAAGTGATTTATTTAGGTTTAGTTAATACCCAATAAATTCTAATTAAACTGTCATTTTTTTACACTGAAGTTACTTTTAATTATTGTCGCAAGACAGTTGTAAGAAAATATAATAAATATATATATTTTAAATAATTTTAACATAAACTCATATCCATTCAAAACACAAAAGAAATAAAAACATTTTCCCTCTAATTATATTTTTATCGGAAGACACCAATCACACAATAAAATAACTAACCCCTACAAAATGACAAAAAATCACTATGGGCCCACAATGACAAGCCTCGGAAACTGAAAGCGATCAGGATCTAACGATCAATCATGAACACTCAAAGAGAATCAAACGGTGGAAAAAGGTTGAGAACTTAACGGAGATCCCCTGCCTTCGACTCCGTCACTTTCTTCTGAGTTCCTGGCATGGGTTTCTCTTCTGGTCATCTCAACTGCTACACGTAGATGCCGTAAGCAGTAATTATATTATAACGTCCCACACGCAACCCTTCCCTCTTTCTCAAATCACAAAAAGAATATATGGTAAACTACAAATAAGTCCCCCGAATATATATTATTTCTCATACAAGTCCACCTTTTGCCTCAATTACACCGCACTCATCCGTCTAGTGTGATAGCATTAAATAATAAACCCCATTCACTTAAAACTAGAGTCTAAATATAGCTGCGTAATCAGGAGAGGCAAGCAGGGACCTTGACGAAATATTTTAATTTTTTTCATTTAGTATTTAAATAAAGAATAATATAATATTTTTTTATTTTATATAAATAAGCTTTTTAATTATCTTGTTATATTAATTTTGGCCTCTCATGTCTCACACTACCAGCTCCACCACTGCTTGTATTCATATATTATTATACATTTATACAATATCTAATATCTTAATTTTAATATTTTTGATATAAATTTATTTTTTAGTCTTAAAGGTTAATTAAAGTTTTTTTTTATAAGAACAATTACGACTGCAATCACATTCATAAATCATGATTGGCTATGGCTAACCTCTAAACCAATCACATGCTAAGATGGTCATCAATCATCAATTACAATACTTTGAGGACCTGATTGATAAAAACAGTTCTCTTAAGACTCATTCAAGATTCAGTCTATAATTTGGAGACTATGTTGAGGTTTATCAAAACAAAATTACAGTTCTTTTCCTTTTCTTATTATTTTTCTCCCTGCAAAAAGTGAGAGAGAAAGAGAGAAAAGACCCTTCACGTTATTCAAAACCGCGTTTCACTTCCCTGTAGGTCCCCGTCCACTCTCTCTCACTCTGTATGTATATATATAATAAGTTTATTTGTCTGTTTCTCTGTTTTAAAGCTTTAAACTTTGGTTGTTTCATTGCTTTTTTAACGATGATTTAAGGTAAAGTTTGAGCTTTTTTAATGGTTTTTTTCATTTTATGTTTTGTGTTATGATTTTGGTTTCTGTTCTTTCTTAATGGTTTGTGATTTCATGATCTGCTGTGCTTATCTGGTGATTTTTTTGTTTTTGTTTTTGGAAACTTGAGGAATCTTGAAAAGAGGGACTTTTTGCGTTTTCTTTATGTAATTTTCTTGACTATTGTTTCAAGGGTGGTAGCATTATTATTAGTTCTCTGATGGTTGGGTAAGTAAAAGGGGGTGGTGGAAATGGGTTTTTTTAGGGTGATGAATTTTAAGTTTTATGATTTGCGTTTCTTTAGCTTGTTGAAGTCTCTAGTCCTTTGTTTGTTCATTATTTCCTTCAAGCAAGTTGCCTCGCTTGTTTAGGCATAGATGAGTGTTGTTTTGAATGATTTGTTTTCGTTTCTAGAACCGCGCCATGGAAAGGACAATGTGTGTCCAGAATTTGTTTTATTGAACCGAAGAAAAGTAGAGTCTATGTTGCTTTTAGACTCATGACTTCATGTGTTGCGTTTTAGATTCATGTAATTGATTGTGTTTTTTTTTTCCTCTTATGATTACGCATTCTCATGTTGTGTATGATTGTTTGCAGTGAAGGTCAGTGCTCTTTGCGCGTGTCCCGTTCTCTTCTCCAGTCCTCCACAGATATCCTATTTATCCTACTTTGAAAGTGATTTCTTTTTTTTCTTTTTTTCTTTTTTTTTTTGCGTCTTTAAGTCTATACTTTGTGTAACTAAATGGAGGTCAAGCTATGGAACGACAAGCGCGAGAGAGAAATGTATGATAATTTTGCTGAGCTATACGCTATAATCAAAGCCACGGACAAGCTTGAAAAGGCTTATGTTCGTGACGTTGTATCTTCATCTCAGTATGAAACTGAGTGCCAGAAACTCATTGCTCATTTCAAAACTTTGGCTTCCACTTCTAAAGACACAGTCCCTAGCATTGAGCGCTTTGCAGATACATACAAGATGGACTGCCCAGCTGCCATTAACAGGCTTGTGACCTCGGGGGTGCCTGCCACGGTGGAACACCGTGCTGCTGCAGCTGCCTTATCTACCACCTCAGCTGCCGTTGTGGCAGAGTGTGTTCAGAACTTCATCACAGCTATGGATTCGCTGAAGTTGAATATGGTGGCAGTGGACCAGGTGCATCCTTTGCTTTCAGATCTCTCAGCTTCACTGAACAAGTTGAGTATTTTGCCATGCGACTTTGAGGGCAAGACAAAGATGAAAGAATGGATTTTGAGGTTCTCTAAGATGGGGGCCGCAGATGAGTTGACAGAGCAGCAGGCTCGGCAACTTCACTTCGATTTGGAGTCCTCGTACAATTCATTTATGGCAGCTTTGCCTAGTGCTGGCACTTGATTGATATGAGTACTTGTATATTACTAAGCAGGTTCATTTGGTTTGGGTTATGCAATATATAGTTTCCTATCTACTAGTGCCGTGGCATAGCAGAATCTTGGGTGATGTGGAGCAGAAGAATTACTAAATTTGTAACTGCTTATACCTTTGAATGGTATTCTGTGCCCATTTTAAGGGAGTATTTGTTGTCATAAATGAAAAATTGGTTTGTACTTAAGTTTGGTTTCTTAAATTGTGTATTTATTCATCTCCTGTTTGTGAAATGATCCATCTTCTAACTGAAATAGAGTTAAAATTGCTTGCATATCTTATGTAGCATACTAAAGCACTGCTGGATCATGAAATTCAATATGATCAGCTTGATTTTGTTCTATTGAATCTGGAGAAAAAATTGATCCTATTGGGAGAGCGTTGGCTTGATTTAGAAAAAGGTTGCGATGTATTTATAGAATTGCAGGTCTATAGTCATTAAGAAATCTGTTTTTCCAGCTTGTACTCGAGTCAGATAGGTAGGTACATGCCTACATAGTCCATCAATTAACGTCTTTTCATTTGTAAAAGGAGGCAACTTTTTTCCTGGCAATCATGCACTAGCTTTTCTCTAGTTGTTCAATAATGATTTTGCTAAGCTGACAGTACCCCATTGGGACTCCCAGTTTGCCTCGTATGAATTAGGTTTCATGCATGGCCTAACTATATTAATTGCTCAGCAATACCAATAATTTCTTTTATGATACTGAGATATCCAGAGTCATTTGTATGTCATTCATGAAATGTTGAAAATCTTCTTGCTTCTGCAGAGATGCAGAGAAATTCACCCATTGATTGCAAGATTGATAGTTTTCTATTGCCATCTTCAAAAGAGAATTTTCTTTCATGTATAATCAATAAGAAATAGAGGAGAAAACAAAACTAGTTGACAGGAATGCAATTCCTTCCGATGAGTCAAAAATTTGACATTACAATGACTTCATTTTTCTCTCGATGCGTCTTCTTCTCCCCAACAATTACAGATTCATTCCAATCAACTATCATGGTTTCTGCCATGGCCTTAGTTTGGAATTTGCAGCAGAATTTCATGCAAACAATGCCAATTGCCTCTGTCGGGGGTGCCAAACAAGAAATGTGCTTCTAGGATGCCTCGCAGAGGAGAGACTTACCAATCATCCTTGCTGTTGTGCTTATGCTGGAGATATCAAAATTGCTACCATTGGAAAATAAACCCAAGCTTTCCAAGATAACCTTACAACTAACAATTTTCGGTTGGGGTTAAATCAAATGTGTTTCTAGAGTTCAAAAAGAAATTCCGCCCCCTGTTATTCCTACAAGAGAGCCAAGATATGTGGTAAAAATGGTAGTAGCATGACAACAATGAGGACAACACCAGCTATGATGGCAATGCACGTCCACTTCCGAGAGCTCTTCTGATATTCCCTGGCTTCCTGAAGCTGCTCAGTTCCTCGCCGCACGAACGAGCTAGCGTGAGCAACATGACTTTCAATATCATTCAGCTGGTGACCCTGAGCTTCCACAAGAGCAGCCATATCCAAGAATACCTGGTGAAGCTCAATCAAATTCTTCTCTATCTCCTTCACAGCATCATGTCTCTCTTGGATTTCTGATATTGTGTCAAGAATCTGGCCTCTTCCTTGTTCCTGAATTGCCTTTTGCATGAAACTTTCACTTTCACCACTGGATATCAAATTCTCAATCGTTTCGTCACTCGCTCTTTCTCCTGTGATTGTGAAATACCTGCGCTCCACAGTTTCCTTGTATTCAGCTGCCATTCTAGCTCTCAAGTCCTGAAAATTATCCATGAGATCCTTGAGCTTTTTTCCCAAACCACTAACCACAGATGTCCTGGTTCGATCCGTGGATGATCCTGGACCACACCCTGGAACATTGCGATGAGCTACATTGGATCGATCTAAGGCTTCAAGCTTTCCCTTGATGATTTTAACGCGCTTCAGAACTTGTTCAACATCCACGTCCATCCGCGAACGGAGATTTTTCATGGTCTTAGCATTGTGAACAGTCTTGCTTTCTTCATTGGCTTCTTGTAAACTCCTGTACAGCCTCTCAACAGTTTTCATATCTCCCTTAATATTTTCGACATCTTCAAAGAATCTGTCCAGATTCATACCGTCCTTCCCTGCCTCCATGTCATCAATTTGAGCCTGCTGCTTGAGGTCAGTGTACTTCTTGAACGAACTCGAGAACAAATCATTCATCTTGGAAGAATACAACAACCAATCCTATTATTGGGCGGTTGTATTTCTTTTATGTTGGTGGGATTACTGGAAAATGCTTATAAAGCCAGGATAAAACAATTCCTGTTCTTCTACAAATGCACTAGTTTTTTAGCGTTTTTTTTTTTTTTGGTGATCATCTTCCAGTTCTTAATCTAGAGCCTAACGAGGAGGAAGGGAAAGGAAGAGGTGGCAAAAGCAAGAACTGACCAACAAAATTTTCTTTTATTTCTGGCTTGAGGTTATTATGAGATTAGGATTTAGGACCAACCAAGATTTGCCTGGAAGACCGTTTACAAAGTTTCCAAAGGTTGTCAAATACAGGTAACAAACGGTTTCCCCCCTCTTCTTTGGGAACCATTATGGCTTTGCTGACTTGGTCTTCCTTTTCTTTATCCCTAACCACAAATCTAATAATGGAGATTGCACAAACCTAGCAAAATCTTTACTTTGCTCCTCCTCCTAACTTTAGGGCATACAAAACATGGCCAGGGAAACGTTTTTCATGTCTCAAGAAAAACTTGAAGGGGTTCGTTCACTACTTTTTGATGCCTAAAGGAAATCTGGGATATGACTGCTGCTCATGCTCTGCCTACTTTTTTGGAGGAGTCCATAGGAGCTATCCTCAACAACATATACTTAACTCCAAGATTTTGAAGATCTTGGACATCTCAATAGATTCTTTCCAGAACATTTTTCAGTTTTTTCGCTGGCAAGAAGAAAACAATAGCACCGAGATTACCTGTAAGATTAGATGATGCATCACAAGTCTTTGCCGTGGAAAAAATATCAAATTGATAAAATTTTAATGCTTTAGATAGTTTTGATATACTAATATATATAAAAAAATTCATTTTAATACATTTTGAAAGACAAACATTTTAATGCAAGATTTAAAACCAGGTAGCTGTTAAATTTGAACCACTTGGAGCAAAAAGCTACTGTTGATTGAGCAAAAAATCCCCGAGTAGAAACCCAAACTAAAATTTACAAGAATGCAATTTTCTTTTGACTATGTACGAAAAAGCACAAGCTTAATTTCATCCTCTGTGTCTTAATTAAGGGTAGCAGTGAGCTTCTAACAATAAACTACATAGCTGCAACCTGCTACCCACTTGATTGAATCATCAATCATCTCCTAAAAGCGTGTCAGTGTCCAATTATATAAGCATAGAGAAGAAGATATCATACAGCATGGACTGGAAAAAATCTTGGTTCTCACCCATGTTACCGCTTCCTACCCCTCTCTACTTTATGTACAGAACAACAGAGTTAAAATGCCAATGTGGACAAACATGCCACGAGAATATCCTCTCGTTCAATCACGTGGTCTTTCTTGGTTGATGGCCATGCACAGTAAAGGGCATTGTCTATCAGGTGGCTGGAGTGGATGCAGAGGCAGATGCAGATGCGATCAATGAAAAAGCTGAGGGGTGATCCTCGCTAGCATCTTGATGGCTGCCACCAAGCATGATGCCACTACCGGCTTTTTCATCTGCCCCCCAACTTGACACTGAGTGATTACTGGCAGGGATACTATCACCATCTGAGCTCAAGAATCTTTGCATCCTGAGGTATCGCTCAGAGGCATCTTGGAGCATCCTCATCATGCCTCCAGAATCTGAACCAGGTGATAACTCATCATCCCTCTCTGGCTGGATATTCAGGTCTATTTGGCCTTTGAAAGGTGAAGTTGAGGATTTCATTCTGTTAGGATCATCATCGGAAACTTCACTGACTGCTTTTTTCTTGTTAGGACTGCCACTTGCACTTCCTGCATTGCTAGATGGCGAGGGGTCATCATCAAGCAACTTCTCAGCAGAAGACTCCTGCTGCTTCCGAGTAGTTTCTGCTTCTTTCTCTGATTGCTTCTTCTCTCGCTTCATCATTAAGGTCTTAAAACGACGCTTCACAGTTTGGCAGACATTACATGTGCATGTCTGCTTGTGTTTGGGACCCTTCCCACTTGGGGGCTGAATGCACACAATGCAGGAGCAGCCTGGTCTGTGTCGGGGGTGCTTCGTGGTGGCCTGGGATGAAGCCAGAAGAGCCTCACCCTCTCCCAAAATAGCGAGGTTAGCAAGAGTGTCAAGGCCCCCCAAAGCTTCAACGTTATCAATATCCTTCTTGGCAGCCTTCAATCTCTTCGAAGTGACTGCTGATTCACAAACATAACACCAGGTGCAAAATGGGCAGTTGGGAATCATCACATTTTGCCAAGAAATTCCATTTTAAAATCATTAAAATACACATAAACAGCATCTACAAAAATTGTGTAACATGATAGTGGAACTAGGTGCCACACTTGAGAATAACTTAATTGCTCCACGAGCATGAATTACTGAATTTTAAATATGGACAAAACAGCAAAAAGCAAAGTCAATGTAAGCAATTAGTACCTAAATTACGGGATGGAAGTAGATTTTCAAGCTGCTCTGATGTCAAATCTTGAGCCACCGAACATGATGATCTGGCAGCAGATATAACCAAAAATGTTAATAAAATGCAAGCAGCCTGCAATTAAAATGTGTTCAGACAACATTCAACTTTCACATGTTGTCCTGTCCATTAGAGAGGTGGGCACTGCCTACGTTAATTATTTACCATGGAAACAACCAAACATTATGAGCTACTGGGAAAGAAAGTGACAAAGTTAACCAAGCATGCACCGAAGCTGTAGTGAATTGTAGGACCTCAAATGCACATTTGCGTTTTATAAAGAAATATAATACACACAAACACACGCTCTGCACCACAGAATCATTTAAAAATCCCAGACTATATAACATGCTCTCAGAGCATAAAACTACTACAGATAGAGGGGAAAACTCAAGCCTGAAGGAATAAATGGATTCACATTATACCTTTCAGAATCCCATGTGTTACCAGAACATGTCCATTTGGAGGGAAGAAGAACATTGAGAGGCAATTTTCTCCACTTAAGACAATCTTCGCATTGAACCCACTGAATCTTGTGACTGGCAGAAAACACATCATATTAGAATTATATTTCCTCAGAGATGAAAGGACATGCAAATCTATTTTAGCATATGAAGCAGTGCTATAACAAGGAAAGTTTATAAACAAAAAACAGAAAGTGCATATCAAGTCTGCATAACAGTCAACAGAGTAAACAATGCAGTAAAGCACCATTTTACCCAGGCTGAAAAAGGAGGAAACGTAATAATATGAAAACATTATCCTAGGTTTATGTTCATTGTTCACTCAAATAGTGTGAACAGATTTACATACAAGCTTATAGGTTAGAGAGATCATATATTTCTCAAAGCACAACCAGCTAGTGTGAAATTTGAGCTGATTCAAATACATAGAAATCTATAGGAGAGAGAACACTTTTCTGCTAGCACAGCCTGCATGTGTACATGATGAATAGATTCTAATACACACACACTGACACCAAAGATAGATGATATACTTCTAGAAAAAAATACCTGTACCACTTAGAACTGCCATGAGAGATCTCACCATGTCAGGTGGTTTACAAATATAGGTGTGGATAAATTTCTGGGAGACATTTGTGTGCCAAATCCTGGTGAATTTAAGAAAACTAACAAAAAAGGTATAGGTGAAAGCTTGGGCATTCAGGATAAGCAATTTACCCCACATTATCCATTGCAAAAATTGTAGGTTTGCCGAGCACTGGTGCATCCTGTTATAGCAGTAAAATAGTCAGAATCCATAAAAGTAGGACCTCCTTGCCAGGATAAATTTTAGCTAGCTACGTTCAGAGCATAAAACATATAGGAAGAAAATGTATCAGAAGCCCAAAAAAACCCTTCAATACAAACTCATTAAATGATGTAATGTATAATGATGAAAACATCTTAAGTGATGTTTAGTTAAATCACAAGGAAATATTGTTCTTCAATCAAACAACCAATTGTATCAGTAACAACCACACACACAAAATAAAAATAAAAAATCCCATGCATATGTGCAAGAGTTGGGCATTATTACCTAGGCATTCTACAACTGAAACAATCTTCCTCTGGGATTTCATATTCTTGTACACTTAAACATGCCAGAACCTAAAATTCAATGACTAGAGAAGGCAAGTTTCTACCAATAGAATAGCAACATGTCAATATTCCAGGGCCTTTTGCAGCACTGAACAATACATACCCCATTATCTCCCTAATTGGCTCTATGATGGGAAGAAATTAATCTCTGCATTTTTTTTCTTCTGCCACCAGGCAAGAGTTGCTGGCACAGGGAACCAAAATTCAAGGGTTTTCACCATCACCAGATTAGCAGCCACATTGTGATGAGTTTCTAATCACAGTGTACTACCAAAGTTCTGTACATGCTACTGTAACTATACTCCGATGGGACAACTAACTAAATAAAGCAACAGTTAATGATATCAAAGTAACAAAAAACAAGAAGCCTCTACCTTCACAATGACTTGAACACAAGCAGAACAGAGGAACAAATGGCAAAGGGAATGCGAAGGGTGGCTAAAGACAGAGAAAACCCCTCATTGGCAGAAACTTATTTTGTGCAAGGAAACAATCAAACCTCATATTCCTCGAACTCAAATCCTTCAATCACCACAATACTGGGAACATGGTCAGGAGCGGGGCGGAGCAATCCTTGTGCTTCTTCCCATGTTAGCTTCAGTTCTATCATATCTTCATTTTCAATTCTTAAGCGCTTGCTCTTAGAACCTAATGTGCTGCTCTTCCTCTTTTTGATTGAAGATTTTGCTTCAAGAACCTCTTTTGCTATGTAGCCTGATTTGTCAACTTTAGACCAAGGACTAGGACCCATTTCAGCCTGTTAGGTTAATGGAAAGCTCAGAAACCTTGTGTGTTAATTTGAAAAGGAAATAAAGCAATTCCACTAGTATAAGTTTTTGTGATACTAACATCTCCATTTGCTGAAGCACCATCGCCAGTCTGGCTAGTTTCATTGTCCTGTAAACATAACACAGTTAAATTTATTTTGGACTAACTGCTAAAGCTGACAGCAAACTGAAAGGGCATCATTTGACAAACCACAAATTTTTACTTGATTTAACTAAAAGCAACAAACCAAGTCTTGAAGAACATTGCAATCACTCTTATGAAACTATCTACCATCCTATTTTCAGGTTATCACTGGGCTTTGTCAGATGAAATGCCAGACATGAAACTGATGCGGGAGAAAGCAACCGAGGGTCTTCATCGTTGAGAAGCATTTGATTTGAATTCTTTTACTGTTAGGATTGGTTGAATTGTCATTTAGTTTCATTAGTCAGTAGCTTTTGTTTATATATGTAAGTGTTGTTTGTGCGTTAGAGTGGTCTGGTTTGGTTAGCCACATGTCAGCGGTCACAACTGCCTCTCTGCAATTGTCAGGATTTGCTTATATATCCTGTAACAGCTAAGAAAGGAATAAACAACAAGAATTTCATGAATGTGATGTGTGTTGTTTTCTTCTCTTAGTCTTCTTTTTACAAACGCCATGGCTGTCTTAACCTTTCACCATTGATCCATCACTGAGTTGGATTCAATTTGGTTTTCTTGATTTTTGCCATATATCAGAAACACAAATGAAGTTAGCCAGAGAAGGGGAAAAAAATGAACTAAAAACCCCACTTTATCATACCTTAACCTTTTTCATGTAAAATGAATTACCATATAAATATTAACATGCAACAAATTTACCATTCATCACATGGAATTTGATGGATACATGAACTTCAAGTTTTTAAAGACATGCCATGTAAAGTTCCATGCCTAGTTTACAGATCAGGCTATGTTGCAATGAATTCAGAAGAAAGGATGGAATTAATTAAGTATCAAACTAAGACTTAACTATTTCTTGTATTGGAATATAAATTCATTGATCATGATGAGGTACCAGAGAAGATTTCAAATCTCCAGGGTCACCCATTATAATTTTTTTCCAATGATACCTTATAGCATTTAGAAACACTATCCTTGCAAACATCTGCATAAACAATTGTTTGACCTCCAGCAAGTTAAATGAATAATCTAGGAAAAAGGTACTTGGCGACTGCACTGGGGCATACCTGATCAGATAGTGAAGCTGAGGATGCCTTTCTGAATCCCATAACCAATTTGCCTTCTGGCTCTAATCGACTAAACGTTACTGAGGAAACAGAATTAAATTTCAGATGCAAAACCATAAACCCTAAAACCATAATGCTCTGGAGCGCAGGAAGATGGCAACTAAAATGAATTGAAAGGCATGAAACAAGAAAAAGATAGATAAAAAACTATGATGCAGCA
Organism: Populus pruinosa; assembly: GCA_026413675.1. Classification (NCBI taxonomy): domain Eukaryota; kingdom Viridiplantae; phylum Streptophyta; class Magnoliopsida; order Malpighiales; family Salicaceae; genus Populus; species Populus pruinosa. The sequence goes on along the minus strand of CM048602.1, from coordinate 3,856,000 downwards.
TTTAGATGTTTGACCAGATCCAAAGCCATGACATTGACAAATCAAGAAAATAGAAATAAACCAAGTCCAACTTAACAAGAGAGAAGAGAAATGAAGATACAACCCAGAAACAACATAAACCATAGCTGAATTAAGACTCTTCTGAACCATTATTTTCACATAATTTGGTTACCTATATCGCCTGCTTGCAATTGCATGTTTTGTATGCAAGGAGTAACTCCCTCCAGAACATACATTCTGCTATTGTTGTTGGGCCAAAACCGAAATTGAAATATCCACTCTTTTCCTTTAGAATCTTGGACCCTGAGAGGTAGACCTTCAGGCTGCGAGATGGGTGGAAAATAGGCCTGTGTCAGAGTGAGTACAATGTTAGTATTGTACAATCATTGATGACACATGTTTCCATGCAAAGGGAGAGAGTTGAATATTAAATCGGAGAAGAACTACTTAATGAAATTGAGAAGAGCTACTCATGAAATTCTATAACTCATACTGTGCACCATTAAAGTGGTGTACAGTAACTGAAATTCCACTTACATGCCTAAACTCTTCAATACTACATGTAGAATCATCTTTCAACCGACAATGCAGGGACAAAACTCTGACAGAATAAGAGGACATGCAAGAGTACACGACTATAGTGGACTGCTGCTAGTATATGCTGCTGTCATCACAAGCAGTTTTGACTGTGAGCACAGTGCACATCAGGATTATTATCCATGAGAATCACAACCAGATTTCAAAGCTCCTCGGTCCATTTAAAGAAAATAAGACCACAACTATAAAAGCATATATTTATAATCTACATATATTGTCATGGCTTTTCTTTGTATCATCACCTTGTTTATTCTTTTTTCTCATTTTCTAAAGAAAGCAAACAATAAATTCTTGGTTCCTCCAAAATCCAGTATGCAAAGCTTTTAAAATAAAACCAATGAACAAAGTTAAAGGTCAAGCTGACAAACATGAATACCAACCTCTGCACATTTTTTTGGCAGCACCAGACGCCCAATTCGTCCAGCATCACTGGCACTCAGCATCTTCTCAAACAAAGGTTTGATAACAGAATTAGGGCTTAAATAGGGTTAAGGTTTCAGGATCCCTGATCATAAAGAGGACAGGAAAGATACATCATCAAGAAAGTATGGAGCAGACACATCTACAGAACCTAACCAATCTTCATGGTTCAGAAAACAAATACGGAGAAGAGTAGAGAATTGTCCTATTTATTATATATCTGCCTGAAAACAACATGTGAAAGATTATCTAAAATTATAATTGACTTTGCAAAAAATTAAAATGAAGAGAATTCATTATTCATTTAAAGGATACTTTCCAGAAATCTGCTGTAGCTCTTCATCAGTAAACCTTGGCCAGTACCGAGGAAGTAACTGGCTTTTTCCACGGGCATCTACTCTAGGTCTTCCATTGCGTATCTGGCCATCAACTAATGAGTCAACTCCTTTATGTAAAGGCCCATGAAAACGCTTAGCAAACGGAGGCAGAGGGGCTGGCTGTAAAGGATTTACAGAGCCCTCGATTTGACCTTTTGACTCGCTTGGAGATGCGTAAGGTGTTGTTATACCAAATTGTTGAGCAGATATATCCTCTCTTAAAGATGAAAACATTTGTTGTTGCTCATCATCAATGATTCCTGCAACAAAAAATTCACATCCAGTTGTTTCCACTACACTCTCAAGCATGGCAGCATGAAAATGCCAAGCCATCATGCACTCCTTTCCTTGAAGCAGCATAAAATGCAGGTTAAGGATCTGTACCTGCATTCCCATTCTCAACTATATCCTGTAAGTGATTCCTCGGGCTTCCGTTGATAAATCTTTCAGGAAAATCCTCAAGTTTCCTTTTTTCTAGGGAAAGTGCAGAAAATCTTTCACCAGCATTGAGCCTGTCAACTTCATAGGGCATCCTCGGTTGCAATTCAGACTGGGTAGCAGAAGAATTGAACAAACTGGGTGCTTGACGCCATGGTACAGGACCTGACCCGGCTAATTGACTCCAACTCTTGACAGAAAAGTCTTTGAGTCTTTCAGGAAAAGGAGGATGACAAAATAAAGGAGGCCAGGCAGGGTTTGATGTCTGGAAAACAAAATGCAGGGCATGAATAAATCTCTTATGCTTCAAATTCCACATTGGTAGAGGTTGTAGTCAGAAGAATTTGTGGATTACTCTCATACAATGGAAAAATTATAATGTGCTGGCAGTAACAGGAGGAACATATTTTCCATTATCCAACTAATGGCATGACAATCATCTATTTGATTGAAGAAATCATAATGGTCATAAAATGATTATGATTAAACAGTAAGAGATGAATCCATCCTTACCAGAACAAAACTTTTCCTTGCACATGCCATGCAAGCAATACCTCCAGCATCCAACAATTTAAATGCTTGAAGTGACACAATACATCCACAATGAACCCTCTGTGGTGGAAAATTAAACTGTGATGATTCATGCTAAAAGACATGGCAGATACATACCATCAACTTGATAACAAAACAAGCACAAAGGGCATGTAAACAAACCAGAAGACTTTCATCTTACCTTCCCACAAGACTCGCAACCCCTCCAGCCACTGGCATTCAAGTGGAAAGTCTCACAGAACCTCCCCTCCTCATGTGCAGAACTAAACCAGAAGGTTCAGTCAACCATCAAGTTAATAAAATAATGATGATAATATCAACAATAATGACATCGCAACCATGAAAAAGGATACTTGGTTAAGTATAACTAAGAACATGCCAGAAAATTGTCTTGATAAGCACATGTTTGAAGGTTCATCAAAGGATTTCTTTCCTCTCCTCTATTCTCTAGAGGCAAAGCCAATTCAAGAAAACAAAAGGGACAAGAAATAAAATAAATTCCACTCATAGTAACCATTTATGGTCTCAACCCAAAGACAACATACCAACCTTTCCGTTTCACGCCTTACCAAAACCATAGTCTGAGATTTTACCTGAGCCTTACTGATATATCACTCTCTCAAACCATTCTCCATAAAAACAATTCCCAAAATTTTCAACAGTAAAAACAAAATACTAATTCCTTGCTGGTTTTCTCTCACAACTGTAAGCTAGCCATTGCCAAATAGACTAATAAAACACAATCTTGAACAGCTAAATCACAGCCACACTCGTTGATTGCAAACTGCATTAAATTTAATTCCAAAAGAAAATAAAATCCAAAACAATACATATTCACCGAAACATAATATGAGTGTGGCTGAATTTTACTCCTTTTAGCTACACATACACAGGGATAAAATTTGGATAAATAATAAAAACATAAATATGCCAAAATTACACGCAGAAACACTTAGTTAAAAAAAGATTAATTATTTTAACGGTATTGAATTCTTTCCTATCCAGTTTACCCAAATTGACCTACCATTTGTTAGCTCCGCACCAAAAACACCATAACCACTTGCTAAATTTAGTAACAAAAACACAAACACGGTCCACTACTCCTCCAAGGAAAAAGAAAAAAAAAACCTCCAAAATTGAAATAAAAGAACCAACCCGAGTAATCAACGGCTTTTTCTAGAAAATCCAAAATTGAAACAAAAGAAACGCAGCCATTGAGTGAAACTCACGCGCATCGATCGCAGAGGTCAGCATAGTCACCGGACCGAAGCCTCCATCCTTTTCGAGATTTGAAGTCCGTACAATCGGAATTGAAACACTTCCTTGACAGCACCGTTGAAGAAGAAGAGCTACATGAAGTATTGTTGTTGTTGTTGTTCGTAGCAGTAGCAGTAGTTGAAGTAGCAGCAAGAGAGGAGGAGGACATTGGAAAAAAATAATATAATTATTTTGAAAGAGAGATTAAGGAGTAAGACATGACAATTATAAACCCTATGTTCTGAAAATTTCTAGGGCTGGAGCGTGGTATGGAGAGGCCCTTGGAGAGAGGGAGGGAGTGGAAATGGGCGGCGCGCGGTGTTGCTTGTAAAGAGAGAGATTGCAAGGAATAATAAAAAGTGTGGGATTTTTGGTATTTATACATGCGAGTGGGCGTGGGTTTGGGATATTTGTTTTTGTCTTCTCTTTTGGCGTCGTCGTTTTTCTTAGCTTTGTTTTTTAATTAGCCCCTTTTTTAATTTTATTTCTTTTAAGGTTTTTTTTTTTCCTTGATTAATGTATTAGAGCATAGAATAAGTATAGAAAGTACATGAATTTTTATCTTTGAAAAATACAATAAGATAATAAAACTCTACCTAATCATTATAAAAGAATTGATGAAAGCGACACTCTTTTAACAAAAATCTGTGATAAATCTACATATATATTTTTTTAATTATTTTCTAATAATAAATGTATGCAATATATGGATGGCTACGTGTAAAGCATGGATGTGCTAGTTTTAATTTAATGCATGTTGGAATTTCCAATAAATGCGTGTGTGGAGTTGCTAGATCATCTTCGTCCAGGTTTTCACGCCTTTCCTTCCCCTTTTTTTTATTTCTTTCAATATTTTTTTGCTATAATTCTAACAAGAATGTATTAAAATAATATTTTTATTATTTTTTATATTAATACATTAAAATAATTTAAAAATATTAATTCGAAGAAAAAATTTAAAAATTATTTTTTAAAAAATATTTTTAAAATATAAAAAAAAAATCAAAACCTAGAACTAAGATGGTATAATTTTAGCATTGTTCTGTCATAATTTAAAGTATGCTTGAAATTATGATAGTAATTGCGATTTAAAATATTTTTTAAATATATATAAAAATAAAAAAAACAAAACTTAGAGTTAAGATAATATAATTTTAGTATTGTTCTAGCATAATTTTAAGTGTGCTTGAGACTATAGTAGTGGTTGCAGTTTAAAATATTTTTTATTTTGAAATGTATTAAAATAATATTTTTTATTTTAAAAAAATTATTTTAAATATTAGCATATTAAAATAATCTAATATATATATATATATATATATATATATATAATTTTTAGCAAAAAAAATCATAATTTAAGAACATATTGTTTAATTTCTTCAATTTCTGTACTCATCGTCATGGCATTGGCATCTGCCGGTTCAAGTCACCACCAACTTGTTCCCATTTTTAACGAAGACAACTATAGTTTTTGGAGTATCAAAACCAACATGTATTAGAATCTAGGTGCAGAAGGCACAAACACTGCTCCCATAAAAAAGATTCCGACGTACCAACCCTAATTCATCTAGGTGCCTCGAAATGATATTTCCAAGAATTATGAATTCTTCACTGGCAAAGCAAGCAGGCATGTGCTACGAGGATTAAATAATAATATAAATTTTATTTAAAAATTTAAATTAATTTTAGTTGAATTATTTCCTTAATATTTATTAGAATCTTGATAATTGCGGTTATAAATTTAAATCTTAATTTTTATTTATTTGATAAAAAATCAAACATAAAATAATATAAATTTTAAATTTAAAAAGCTTTCATTTAAATATATATATTAAAAAATAATATAAATTATATATCAAGATTTTATCTAAAAATTTAAATTTTTGAAATTGAATTAGCATTTTAACAATGAAATGAGTTTAAGCACCCTTAAAATTCAGCCAAGCTAATAAAACTTTAGTGTTTGGTACTGTGTTTAAAAAGTATTTTTAAAAAAATTTAAATTTTTTTATTTGAATTAATATGTTTTTTATGTTTTTAAATTATTTTAACATAATAATTTTAAAAATAAAAAAATTATTAATATATTTTTTAAAATTAAAAATATTTTTTAAAAAAATTACAAGTATATTTCAAAAGATATTGAAACACTAGTGTAGGAAATCCTAGTTTCCCTAACAGAAAATTTAGATTATGTCGTCTACATCATTGAAGAGTCAACAGATCTTACTCATCTCTTGACCATTGAGCTATTAAGTTATCTACAAGCTCAAGAACAAAGAATATCGAGAAGGAATGAAGCTCCAGCAAAGATGATTTTTAGACAGGGCACAAAAATAATTAATTTTCATCCAATAAAGGTGAAAAAAATTAAAAAAAAAAAAGAAAATCACGAGGCAATAATAAACGAGGTGACGACGTGACGTGGCACAGATGACTCCAAGGAAGGAGAGAATAAAGGCAAGGTCTTTTTCTTGTGGCGTCAGCAAAAGGACGGGTGTCCAAGAGAAAGTCGTTGGCACAGGAAAATAAACCTCGGTGCAAGAGCCAATAAATTCAAGCGTGTCCAATAAATTTTTCTATGTTGATTGTGAACCTCAACATTAGATTTTTTTTTTTTGAAAATGTAGTTTTATAATGGTTATTTTTTTTATAAAATTATTATGATATTATAATTCAGAATTATTTAAAAATTTAATTTAATTTATTTTTTAAATTATTTTTAATTAATATTTTTATTTTATTATTTAATATTTAATAGATTAAAAATTAAATTTTTTTATTTTTTAAAATAAAATTATCATATTCTTATGATTGAAATTGCAAATCTATCCAATTGATTTGAGTTATTTTTATTTTAAAATTTTTTTATATAACTTATCACTTTATAAATACTTAATAAAATTATCATCTAATGTAGATTATATTTTAAATTCATGGTTAATTTTTTATTATTAAATACTTTGGTAATATTTGGAATTTTTCTACATAAAATTTAATCCGACCCTAAGTACATACTAAACCAATGATCTAATTAGTATAACAATTTCATAAATCAATCAAATGGTTCTGGTTGGGTACGGACTAGGATCCACGGACTATTCCTCTTTTTTTTTTTTCTTTCCTAGGATAAGAACGTTGCAGTATGTGAATAGGGTAGAAATTGACCCTAAAAAGGCAACGCGGGCGAGTAATGATGTATGCTGTACTTGAGCGAGTAGCAGAGGAATACACACACTGATGATTTCATGCATGGCCCGCCCGCGAGAGGCATGCAATCACGTAATGCCTAATAAGTTCTTAGGACAAGGGCTTTTGCTTTTGCTGTGCTCCTTTTTCCTTCCCCACTTTCAAAGTTCGATTAACTGCAAACCAGGAAGCGAGGGAGGGAGGGAGGGTTTGGTTTCTGTGTTGTACTTCCTGTTCCGTAAAATCCGGTTCGATATAAATTCTATTTCTCTGTCTAGGATTGTTTTAGCGTTTGAAATATTTTTATTTAAAAATATATTAAAATAATATATTTTTATTTTTAAAAAATTATTTTTAATACATACAAGTTAAAACAATAAGAAAGTAAAAAAAAAAATTGATAAAATAAACTCACAATTTAAAGGAACATGGTTTATATTACGTTTTCAAACAGACTCTAAATCATAACCTAAATAAGTAAAATTAAATTAATTTATGTTAATTTAAAAAAATTAAAGTTTCATCATTTTAAAAATATATTTTAAAATTATTTAATCAAGTTTTGATTAAATCATTTAAGTTAAATTAAATCAATTTCAAGTTAATTTTTTTTTTAAATATAACTTGAATTAGGGTGAGGTTAGGAAAATTATACCGTGGGTCACAAAGAATGTTTGAAAACGCGATTATATTTTAATTATGAAACATTTAAATAATAAAAAATGGTATCATTTTTAATATTTGGGCCTGCCTTAATTGATTTTTATCATAAACATTAAGCACATTTTTTCCATGTATAAACTTCTTCAAAATTAAAATTAAAATCCAAAATATTTGAAATTAACAGGGATCATAACATTATTGTCATGAGATATTGGTAAATGTTATAATCCTTCTACTAAAATGGATTGTAACATTATTTCATTTGTGTGTATGCTAAATATTCATACTTTTTATTTTCTTTTAGTTAAAAATAGAGATTCGATATAAAAACTTTTCAAGAAGATGAAAAAATACTATGTGAGCTACACCTTGTCTAGCAATTTCTTGTTAGGAGGGATGGCACGAGACATTGGTAAATATGTTGGCATTTGTCTTCATAAACAAATAGAAAATTTTCAATTGTTATTTCAGTGGGATATTAATACATACAAATAAAATGGAACAGCAAAATCCTTAAAATAAACCTAAAATTTTTTCTCACATGGAACCAAAAAACATTAGGCACGAGCTTAGAAAGAGGATTCAAAGAGAGTGGACTTGATGTGGTAACCAAGCCCAACTTCTCAAAGAGTATGGATTTGGATAATAAGTTTAAATCCATCAAAGTGTGCTCCCCAGCGCTTCTATGAGCTTAGACTCAGCAGCGCACTTCGATCCCAACATGCTTGGGTCCAGACAGTTCTTTTAGATCCATTTCTCATAATACGAGTTGAATGTTTACTAAGTTTTTCTAACTCTCCGCAAGTTTCTCAGTATTTTATACTGATTCAGTACTTATTATTTTGAGTTGAATACAATTTAAAATATCAGAAAGATGAAATTACACTCCAGCTCTTCCTCTCTAAAAAAAAAAAAAGATTCATAAGCTATAAATACATCATGAATCCTTTAAATCAAAAGTTTATAATCTCAAAGTTTATTTTTCTAAAATATCATTGCATTACCTTTACTACCAACTATGGTCACTTTGGCATACCAAACACTAAACACCACGTATTACTACTACAGGTACTAATTATTTAGCTCAACAGGCATCACATGTTATTACCACAACTCCTAGTTGTCTTACTTACTAGAAATCACATGTTACCACTTATTAATCTTCTGAGTTTTCTATATTAAGTCACTGGATACCATGACTATAAAGAATCAATTAGATTATCTGAATTAAGATGTTAGTCAAGTATTCAACACATCAGTCTTATTCATAAACATTTTTTATTTTTAAACTTATCAAATATTAACAAAAAAAATTAAGATACAAATAATATATATATATATATATATATTAGCATAATTGGAAATATTATTATCCCTTTTAGTGGATTTAGATATGTTTTTTTCTTATTTTTTTATGTTTCATTTTTATTAAAGCATATCTACAAAATACTTATCAATAAGTACTTCTTAGATATTCTAAAAATTTTCTTTTAATAGAAAAGTTTTGACAAATAATAGCGTGCATTCATTAAACTTTGAATTTTAATTTTTAAAAACTATTAGTAGAGGTATTCATAATCTAACCCTCAATAATTGAGATTAAGTTACCTCACGATTGAGTTCTAGAATTAAGCTCTTCGCATATGCATATAGGATGCTATAAATGCAACATTTTTTTTTTCTTTAGCCATTCAAACACAAGATAATTTATAGATAAAAATCCATTTATTGGCTGAGCCAACACTATAAAAGGTAGACTAAATTCTAATTGAAAAATATAACGATACTAAAATGATGATAAAATGTTGTGATAACAATGGTGATGGGGTGAGAATGAAGATGGAGTAGTCGTGCTAATTAAAGGAGTGGATGTATAATAACGATAGCGATGGAAACAATAGTGGGGTTAGTCATGGAGGTGTCAATGCCAATGGTTACAGTCGTAAAGATAGTGATTTTAGTAAAATATTATGAATGAATTAACTAATGGTAATAGAATATTTTATGAAATTTAACAAAATTTAAAAAATAATTATTTTTTTTATAAAATATAGAAACATATAAAAATAAAATTAAGAATGCATTTTTCTATAAAATACTACCCGCAAAATAAATCGAAAGTTTTTGCAGCTCTCAAGGGTTTTGACAACAGCATCATGCATCCATCTATTCATATTAGGAGGTGGGGCTCGTAAAATGAATGGTTCTCAGGCTTGTTCATCGGGAAAAGAATGAGAAGCTCTCAAGTTCCTGATTTTGTACAGCGGGGTAAGAATCGAGGTAGTGATTGATGGCATTTTAGTGTTTATTTTTTAAGATGTATTTTATTTAAAAATATTATTAAAAAACTAATAAATATAAATGGATCTGTTAATAAAAATATTTTATTGGTGATTTAGAGTGAATTTTTTTAATTAAATATTCTATCAATAGTAGCCATTACTAAACATTGATATAAATATTAGTGGACAAATAAAAAATAAAAAATATTAATATTTAATTAATTATTAATAAAAAAACTCCAGTATAAAATATAAAAATCTTTAAAATAAATGCACATTTATCTTCTTCTCTCTTTCTTTACGGCTTCTTTCCTCTTATTCTTTCAAATTTTTCTTCTTTTTTTCTTGTCTCTTTTCTTTTATTCCCAACCCATTATCTTGTTTTTTTTGTATGTATATATATATTTTTTCTCCTTCTCTTCTTTAACCTATCCAAATCCTTTGACTTGTTGTTTTTTCTTTTCTTTGACCTGTTTAAATCCTTTGACTCGTTTAAAGAGTTAAAAAAAATTATTATAAATATCATTTATTTAACCGTTTCACTAATAAAAAAATAATAAATAAAATGACATATAATTTTTTTATTGATAATATATCACATCCAACAATAAAAATATTGACAAAATAAATCAAATAAAGGTTTTTTATGTGTTTTATCCATCAATAAACCCATGTATAAAATTATTATTGACAAAATTATTAACAAGAGTTTTTTCAATAAGTTATTTTCATTCATCATCATGTCCACAAGTTTCGTGCCAATGGATTGTCATTATAAATACCCAAAGAAAATTATATTGATAAATCTAAACATTCTGACAATGAAATGGATGAAAAAAATTATTTTTTATTTATAAAAATTATTTTTAATATTTATATATTAAAATAATTTAAAAAAACTAAAAAAAATTAATAAAAATAAAATCATGAGACATATTTTCAACCGCGGAAACAATCTCAAACAGCCACCTTAATTTGTCTCCTTTAATTAAAAGTGGGAAAAGATGTATGTACTGTTTTCAGGCTCTTTCTTTTTCTTTGTGGGGACACTAAAAAGAATGGTCAAGTTAAGCAAAGTATAACTTAAACGATAAGAAAGAAGCTAGGGTTTAAATTACTGTTCGAAATTGTTAAAAAATTAAATTCTAAAATCACAGCAAGACTATAGATAAATCATGATTTAAAAAATAATTATCTTGAATAATTTGTTCTAAGAAATAACACATAAGCTGTTTAAATAATAGCTAAAACCAGCATGATTAATGAGAGCTAGACCAAATAAAATCTAAAAACCTAATTAAAATAATAAATCCAGATTAAATAGAAAAATAAATAAGAATTTTTCTAAAACACCAATTTTCAAGCCTCATTCAGGCATTTTTTTTTTTTTATCTCCACAGGACCACAGGCTACAATAAACTAAGCTTTGTAGAATTAGATCTGTAAAATATACTATGAAAATAAAAGGTTATACATATTACCTTTTTTTTTTAAAAAAAGAAACTCATTTGATTGGTTGGAATTTTTTTCTTAAAAAAATAATAATAAAAATTTTCCATGCCGACCGATTAAAGTGTATTTATGATAATGGCCATCGGGAATTAAGATTGATGTTGTCGGAGGTTGACTGAGTGTCCTCAAAAAAATAAGGTACAGAAAAAAACAAGGTACAGCAGTTTAAGGTTTGGATCTCCTGCATGTTGCTCGTGACAGAGTTACGAGTTTTAATTCCGGGAACAGATTAATATATTAAATGAACTTAAACTTGAAATGTTATTTTTATTACTAGAATTCAAAATTAATTTAAATAAAAATCAAGATGTGTAAATCGAACTTTTGAATATTATTTTAATTACTTTACTGTATTTTCTTGAAACTCTTATTTTAATTATTGGCGAGTAATATTTTAATTACATGCTTTCGTCATCTCATCTCTTGCTTGGGCCGAATCTAAGTTTGTATTTATTATAAAATAATATTTTATATCACACAAATTATTTCCTGCTAAATGAACTTTGGACTTGCGCCTGGTCTATCTTTTAATTCATTGGTTTATTCATTCCATCCCATGAATATTAATAATTTTTTTTAATTTTTTTTTTTGCAAATATGAACTTTTTAACTTCTAAAATCTATTATAAAAAATAGATGAATGAAGCGTTTTTTTTTCTAAATCTTTACATGCTCTTTCTCATTTTTTCTTGGTGTTTTTCCTTCTCTTTCCACGTTTTGATTCTCTTCTTGAATTTAGAGTTTAGATTTACTTTATGAAGAGAATTATATGATATTTGTTTCATAATTTTTATTTATAAGTATATCTAAGTTAAAATAGTATTGTTAAAGTCTCAAAAAATATATTACAAATATCATAATTAAACAAGTGATGGCAATAAATATTTAAAAATAAATAATTTATCAATAAAAATAACAAAAATTTTATACTTTAAAGTGTTTTAACAAATATCTTTCTTTGTTTTAATTTAAACATATATATTTTTATTATTAAAATATATGCTAGAACTTTAAATTAATATTAATTATAAGTTTGAATGCATGTTTAAAGTATGTCTATCAGGTATTTTTATTTTGTATGATTATAAATTTAAATTTATATGAACTTTAAGTTTTTTTTTTGTATCGTTTATTAAAATAAATAATCATGTTTAATTGCTTAAAAGTTTTTTATTTATAGAAATTAGAGATTGATTTAAGTGAATTTAAAATAACAATGTTTTAAATTTTTCCTATAAAAATTAAAAATAGAATTATTTTAAATATATATTTAAAAAAAACTAGAGTTTACTTGAACAAGAAAGATAATGTTTGAGATTATAATAATAATTGATTTTTAAATTATTTTTTATTTTAAATATATTAAAAATAAATTTTTTATATTATTACATCTAAATGATCCAAAATTATTAAAAAAATTAATTGAAATAAAAAAATCCTAAAAACTTTTTAAAACGTTTTCTAGAAACAGAAGCAAACATAATTATTGATAAATTGAGTCAAAACTAAAATTTGATGTCTTTCACTTTCAATCCAATTCAATATGAAAGCTATCTCGTACAAAGTCTCAGACAATGGATCACAGTAATGACATGACAGCTGAACGGGTTTTTATAAAAATGGCATCGGCTGCTTTTCGAGCGAAGACAACGATTGTAGCGGCCAATGATGCGCGTACGTCGGAGTGGAAATCGACCGTTTATTATTTCTCACTCGAACTGAGTCTTTGCTGTCCCATCGTGGAGGGCCACGCCATTGGTTTTAATAATGAGCAGCGGACATGGCTGCCTTGCTTCCTTCCTCCTCTCTCAGTTTTGAGGCCCAGAGAGAATGGTTCACAAAATAATTACATTCAAACAAAAGGATATTTGATTATTAGTTGTTTTTAGAAGAAGACAGACAATTAATTTGCTGATGGAGATTTTGAGAGGTAGGGAGGGAAAGCTGAGGTTAGAACCCTAATTTATTATTCGGTTTTCACTGCTCATGGAAGGGGACGGGGGAGGGATTTGAGAGGGTTCAGAACCTTTTGACAATTCAAATCATGGTCTATAGAGGAGTTAAGATTATATATATAAATGTGAAATCTTTACCCATTACTTCGTAAGAAAAGTTAGGTTCTAGGTATTGCTTTCGGTTGCTGGTTTAACGTCATTTTTTGTCCTTTATCAAAAATATTTTTTTTTATTTTTAATTACAACACTTTTTATTTTTTATTTCGTTAGAAAGTGGAAAAAAAATAACATAAAAAATGTTACAGGCAAGGACTTTTATGTCCATATCTTTCTATTTTTTCAACCATCCATTATGGCATTTTGTGTGTTTTGGTTATTTATTTATGTGCCAATAAAATTATATCATCAACTCGTTGTGTATAGCTTTCAAGGATTGTTTATTTATGATTATAATTGTGATTATTTTTTAAAATATTTTTTTTTATTTTTTAAAAAATATTTTTGATATCAATGCATTAAAATGATTTAAAAATACTAAAAACTTATTAATTTAAAATAAATAAATAAATAATTTTTTTAAAAAATATTTTTAAAATACAAAAAATAAATACAACATGACCCAACCGAAGGGTTATTTTTGCCTTCGAGCCAAAGGCTTAAGAAGATGAATGTGTTTTTCCATATCACTAGATTTGATATGCCAAAATTTCAGTAATTCAAGGAATAAAATGACATTAAACCTCCTCCGGCTGCTCCAATGAAAGTAATCTGATTAATGAAATTACATATTAATTAACTAATCTTATTTTTAATTCTATGATGGTCAATTTGCTCTGACCTCCTGAGTTAGAATTTCTGGGTTAACATTTAAAGTAGTCTATTATCTTAAATATACTTATCAAGATCTCATAGAAATAACAAATTGATACACCTTGAATCGAGAATATTTGTTTTGGTTTAATCAAAATAACAACACTAGTTCAATTTGTCAATATTAAAAATAAATTTTAAAAAATAAAAAAATATTATTTCAATATATTTTCAATGTTTTTATTTAAAATAAAAACAAAAATTTTATTTTTAATTATTTTTAATGTTTTCAAATCATTTTAATATGCTAATATCAAAACTAAAATTTAAAATATAAAAAATTATATTATTTTCATATATTTTTAAATAAAAAATATTTTAAAAACAATTATTATCGCATTTTTCAAGCAATTAATCATAATGCAGCATATGTTAGGTTTTGACTATGAGATATCAACAACCACTAGCAAACAAAATACTCGACTCCCACTCAGACAAGAAAGATCCCAATCATAAGAAAGAAAGCCGGCCATCTCGTGGCGCATGTCACCAATCGCCATGTTACTTTTCAATCACAAGAGTGCAGGTACAGGATACTGTTCTTCTTTTTCACGCTCCCACTCAGACAAGAAAGATCACAGCCAGTCCACGATCTAATTTCATAGGGGCATTATGTTTAGATTTCTTTCAGGGAGCTCAAATTTAGCCTATAAAGTTTTGTTTTATTGTCAATCAAGTCTCAAATCTTTTGATTTTATCAATTTTACCTAACCCTCCATCCATCAACTACCAGTGAGATTTAGAAGATTACTTTCAATCTACATGTAATTTACACATGCTATCTAACGAAGAATTGAAGATAAGTAAATTAGTATCAATATACTACAAATTTAGTGTCGAGATAATAAAACAGGAAAATCTTAAGCTCGAAAATATCCTTTATTTTATACTTTTGGATATATTATGCTATTAGTTGGTGAGAAATTTAAGATTTTTAGAACTTAGAACTTCCTTTTTCCTGTGAATTTATCCTTTTAGAGAGTAGATTGGGGTTTATTTTGATGCTTAACTCTTAAAACTTTCCTCTTTTGTTTATTATTTCGATGCTTTGGTCATATACATGCGTTCAGATCAGAAGAAATATTTTAGTATTTTAACTGTTATATTTGAGATAAAAATGATAAGATCAAAAGATTTAGAATAAAATTAAGCATGGGGACGACATTTAGGTTTTTTTTTTTCGTACCGTTTGACATTGCAGTACAACCGCAACTTTGTGGTAAAAAATGAATACAAGAACCCTAGAAAGCCGCACCTTCAAAGGTAAATATCAGATGGCCATTAAAATGATACCCATGTTGAACTATGAATTATTGTTGCACAGGACAAAATAGAGTGGCCAAACCTTGATCCACTGTTATTTGAAGCTTATCATATGTCATCAGCGTCTTGTCACCATGCTTGTATGTTCCATTTCCTCTGGCCAGGACCTCACCATCTATGTCTATGATCCCTCCCCTGGTCGGGTCCTTGGTGCGCTGACCAGGCTCTAAAATGAATGCTTTCACCTGTAGTTTGTTTCAGAACACATGAATAGTATGGGGTTACTGAATTAAGTAGAGTACACTAGTAAAAGTTGCGTGAAAGAAAAATATAGAATGACGGCATCAATACACATGACAATCTTCTGCCCCCATTGGAATGAGGATGGATGATGCATGTTTATGGCAAACATCACTTTCTCCTATAGACATGTCATCCGTCACGCAAGAGAAGAAAACGAAAAGTAATGTGCCAATTTTTTGACAATTAGCATAAAACAGCACGGGCGCAACATAATGGTACACCTTCAGTCAACTAACCTTGAGATACATGACATGTGGTGATTTGACATGACGTCCATTGCTCAAATTGGTCATCAATGCTAGCAAGCCCAACTTCGGGCAATCCTTGATGAGGATCAGGTCCAAATTACCATCTGCGAACTGCACATTAACCAGGCATGTGAGAGGGAAACTGTCATTTATTGTCTAAAGAACAGGGCAAACAATGAGAAAGCATCATTTAAATCTGTCTCTTAAACTCCTTCGCAGATGGGGTTCAAGCAGCAGACCAAGAGCTATAACTATGCTAATTCATGATCGAAAACTGAAGTGGAAAAACAGAAGTGGCAGCATCCAAGCCGTTTATTGGCCATAAAACCAATTCTAAAAACATGTGACGCAACAAGAAAGTAATCTTAATGACCCTATAAAAGAAACATATGAGAAGGAATGGTTTATAATGCTCAAAATATGTCAAACAAAGCAGAGGTAGATCTCATCCCAAATGAACAGGAATAGAAGAAACAAGAAATTGCACAGAATATACAGCCACTTAGTTTATTACTACAAATGATCCTATTTTAGATGGAAAGAGATACAGGTGAAAACATAGTGAAAGCAGCTGTTTTTTTTTTTTTCTTTCATTTGCTAACACTACATTTTGAGGGCTGGCAATTTCTTATTGATGCTTTCATACTTCTATGAATCTATTTATCATAGCTTTCTAATGATCACAAAGCACTACCATACCACAATTCAACATGTGAGATAACTGGAATTCAAGAAAACACATGCATACACAACACATGAATTTGGTTTCCCATGCACAATAAGAATGCATGACCTGTATTTCTCCAATTTCCATGTATAGTATGTTTATGTTCATGTCATTTAGCAAAGAAGTTCTCAAATTCTGCTGTATTAAACTCCATGCAAATGCTAAAACATAGATGATTGTGTGTTGGTCTATGATATAACAAAGAGAGCAAGAGGTGGAAAACAGGAGGGGAAGCATGCTATTGCATTATGCATCACATGACAAGCACAGGATAGACAAACCTTGGCATCAGGTGCTGCCATTGTACCTTCACCACCCCAAGGGACATTATGAAGCCAGACTGAAATAAACGGTCCATTAATAGTCCTCCACTCCAGATTTGTTAAGTCAACATTAGGTCCCTGGTAACTGTATTGTTCAGCCTTAACATGCTGCTCTTGGCCAGGATTGATACTACTCTGTGCGCTGGTAAATTCGCCATTGTACCTGATGGGCTCCCCATAAGCTTCGAAGCCAGGTGCAGGCACAAAAGATATGCGTCCACTGTATTGCCTCAGACATAACATTCGTTGAAGGCCCTGCACATGGAAGAGAGGAAAACAAAGTCCGACACTAATTAAATTTCTCACTACACTTGACATATTAGCTGTGATAAAATATATTTTTCCCTTTAATAATATTTGACATAAACAAAAATACCCTAAGGTATGCATGATGATGCGGACCATAACATCTTATTAGATAATATTATAAATAAAGCAATTCTATTGCGAGGTTGATAATTCTTAGGCTTCTGGCAAGAGAAAGCCACCAAGAACACTGTCATAATAATATCGAGCTATTTGTTGAAATGCACTTTTGTTTTGATTTTGGAATTGTTTCAGTTTCTCTTTGGAAGATGACTAATTCTCCATTTGTGCAACCCTCTTACCCTTCTCTTCTGATAAAATCTCTTTCTTCAATAAAAAAAAATGGGATCAGCTCTTACACAACAAATAAAAAACTGCTCATTTGCTATTTAATTTGGAAATATAAATTCTAGGCCCAAAACAATGCAATCATAATAAACTAGCAGACCAAAAAACATGCACATGCACATATCCATCAAAGTGCAAATGTAAATAGCAAAATAGAACACTAGAAAAGGAAAAATAGACTTGAAAATAACATACATAGAAATCAAGACGGGCACTCCCCATCCACCGGTATTTCTCAGATTCAATGTCAATATCTGCCACCAAACCTGAAAGAAATAGAGCAGCTAGTAAAATTGATTAAATTACAGCTTGTTGTCAAGCAAAAGCCACTTACACATGGCATTAAATTCCAAAGCATACTATTGGGAGCATAAGAAAGTCATTATTCAACTCTAAACCAGTATTAATTGAATATTAACCATACCCCATGCAAACATCAAGACACTAAAGAATTTGGTATCTCCTTGCAAGATAGTAGCTACATCCAGTGAGCACTTATGGCCTGACAGCAAGTGAAAACATAAAACAGAAAATCATTGATCAATGAGCTTCAATGAATGACAAAAGCAAAATTCTGCATATTTTAAACATGGAAAGCTTAAAGTTAAAAGGCTGTGTTCAACCTCGTATAATAGCAACCACAGCATTAGATGCTGTGCATGGTTCACCAGCAGAATCCAGAGTAGATTTTACCATGCCATTTCCTGTACCTGCATCCAGATATATTGTGTTAATTATCAAAACCAGAAATAAGGTACTGATCTATGCAATGCAAAATCCTGAACTGCAATTTAAAATATGGAATGAAAAGATCTAAAATAGGTTACAATCATAAAAAGAACATCTAGAAAGTTAGAAATAATGTTGTGGGGAAAATTATACAGTCTGTACAGTATAGATTACACAAGACTATACTTTTAGGGAGGCTTTGCTGGAGTCTGAATGCTCAGAGTTGCGTCAGCTTTGGAATTTTTGTACTCAATAGTTCAGGATTTTTTTTTCTTTATATTTCTTTGATTCTTTTGTTTAAGAAATCAAACAACATATCCACACATAGGGTAAGCTCCTACCATCAGTTACTTTATGATAAATGAATTTCTTCATGATGATGATGATGATGATGATAGAAAAAACAAAACTTCCATAATATCATAAATATCACACTTTTCCAAGGGGAGAGCTAAAAATACCTGACTTCATCTAAAAAAAGAGCCTCAATTCGGACAGCATTAATTTGAACAGTATTACAAGGTTGGGAAGAGAAAGCATGACACCATGCATCAGCAGTGAGGAAGCAACAATCAAACTAATAACATCACAATTGCTTGTCTCCATCAGACAACCAATTTAGAAATTTACACCTGGGTAACATTTATTAACAGGACAAAACCAAGAGCCGCTAAAATTTAGCAACTTAGTAGTTCATTGATAAAGAACTTTTACAATCAGTTCCCCAGGCACACCAACCATAACTGAACCTGTGATCTATGAACATTCATGGCAAACAAGAATAATAAAAAACCTGCAGGAACTGTTCCAAGAGGCATCTTTATCGCAGCATTCCAATCTTCTCTTTCTAAAAGTCCATTTACCACCTACTAAAAAGTACAGCACTAATAAGAAAGAAAGAAAAAACACAACAACATACCAGTTACTAAAAAGGTCACCGTTTAGCAATAAAACAAAAACGCAAACAACACATTTTAAACAATAACACAATAACATAAGCCAGCTAACCTCAACGAGTACACCATCTCCACTGACACAAACAATACCATCATATTTCGTAAGGTCCATCGCGCTAACAACCTCCTTAGCATGGAGCTGATATTTAGTTTCTGACAACATAATCATCATCAACAACACAAACAAAAGCAAAACTTTTTACCAGATGCTACATTCCACAAACACAAACCAGTAACGCAGACTATCGAGCTCATCCGTGGAACCCACTAATCGAGGTGCTACATTATTCATTTTATTGAAACAATACATTCAGCACCATTCGATTTTAATAAAAAAGAAAAGAAAAAAAGAAGAAGCTATACCTCTAGCATTACTCAATCAATCACAAACAAAAAACAAGTCATCAATAATAATCAATACACAGATAATTTTCTACCTTGAACCGTAATTTGGACATCAGCATCTTCAAGCAAAGGTTTAACAACATCAAAATATATCTTCAAAGCCGATTTCTTCCCTCCAAATGGATTGACAAATATAAACAACCTCTTCGGCCTCCCTATCATCACGCAAAAACAACAACAAAATCAATTAACTAATTACTATTAGCTAATAATTAATTAATAGACAGTTACTCATTAATTACCTAAAGAATTAATGTAATCACGGAGATGCTGACACCAAAGGTGCAGTGATTCATCACTTAACGGTTCAAAAACAAAATCCTTCCTCACCAGAGCTCCTGCGGATGCGGGACAGAAGATTCCGTCTCGTTTTTCTGTAACTGCTTTGATTATTATTTTGGATCCTTGAATTGTGAATCCGAGCACCTCTTTTTCCACGGTCAGACTATGTTGACCTTTCTCCGTCGTCCACTGGAGCTTTCCTTCTGTTGTTAGATTTAACGGGGTTAGATTTCCGTTGAACTTTACCTGGTCTGATATTATTTGGCTGTCTCCTTGTTGATTCTCCATATCTGACGTCTCTTTCTGCTTTCTTGTTTGGTTGTTTGGGGGATGGAAGCAAGCAAGCTGAGTGCGTTCTTACTGGGCTGGCTATGTTGTTGAGTCCTCCCGCAGTGTTTTGGACTGCAGCAGATTTTATTTTTTGATTTTTATTTAGAAATATATTAAAATAATTTTTATATCAATATATTTAAAAACATAAAAAAATATTTCAAATTAAAAAAATTAATTTGTTTAAACAATACAGTTCAACACCTCTGAATTATATTTTAATTCTGTTGTTTTCAAAAAAATGATAAATTAATCTCTTACGTTTTAGAAATCATATTTTAGCATTTTCACCATAGTTGACCATCGATTATTATTTATTTATTGGTACATAATAAATAGCTAGGAGAAAAAATAATATTAGAAGCCCCTGATACTAGGAGGAGGAGGAGGAGAGTCTCGTGATAACTCCAAATTTAGCAACTTAATATAATGAGTATGATAATTAAAAAAACTATATCATGATTATAAATAAATATTAAAAGGTAACGATTGATGTATTAATCAAGCTGTTTCAAAAGAAGTAGGAAAGTTAATGCGCCACAAAACACATAAGATGATCTGTGACTTCATCGCAGGATAGATATTTTTATTTGATCAATATATTAATGTTTAGCTTGATTAAATAAACTGGTTTGCTGTTTAATTTGACTAGATAAAATGGTAATTTTGTAGAAATTAGTTGATTGACTGGCTTAACCAATCTAACCAATCTGAACTAATCAATCATCAATAAAATTGTAATATATATATAATTATTAATTATCGATTATATACTCAAATTAACACTATTAAAATATTTATATTATAATATAAAGTATTTAATCTCATATTTATTACAGTTAAATTCTTTAAAATTATTTAAATGCTATGTAACGAGATATTGAGATACTAGAACGTTAAATTGTACTGTACATTTTATTGAAATAGTTAATCATGATACTAAAAATGATACTAAAATGTAAACTTTAAAAAGTCGGGTAAAACTATTGTCATTGGTAAAGTATTTTTTTATTTTAAAATATTTATTTAATTGCTTTACAGAGGTTGTTAATTTTTATTATAGCAGGATTAAATTAAAATATATTTTAAAAAATAAAACAATTAAATATAATTGAATTCATATCTAAAATTATAAGTTGAACTTCTCAACATAAGTTGATCAAAAATATTATTTTTTAAATATATATATAAAAAAAAAGCTAAAACAATATTTTCTTGAATTTTCTTTTCAAATCAAATTAAATTTTGATATGATTTTTAATAGATAAATAAACTTTTCTATCCAATTTTATTAAAACTCAAGTTGATTTATCTTCATGTTAATTTGATGGCTATGCTTAGTTAAGTTTAAGTTTAGCATTCTTTTTAAAAAGTCTTCCATGTCAAAGTGGAAGTGATGTAATGTATTGTTCTTATATTATTTTAATATATTTATGTTTAATTTATTGTCATTTAATTAAACACATGGTTTTATTATAATAATAAGATATTATTTGAAAAATAAATAATATGATAAATTTTTTGAAAAACTAATAATGCACTTAATAAGGTAAAAAAAGTTTACGGATAAAGATGCCTTTCTTACTCTCATTTTAAATGATCAAATTTTGTTTATTTGATTTTATTACTTTTGATTCTTATTAAATAACATAAAAAAAGGAGAAGTCATACTAGCAAATTACTTTTTTCTTTTATGGAATTTAATTTATTATTATTCTTGTAAAAAATATTACCATGTTATTAAATAAAAATATTTTTTTTCTTTTTAGACGAGATTATATATTTTAATTTACATCTATTTTTAAACTTCATGATTTAATCTTTAATTAATGTTAATAATTCTTTTAATATTTATTGATTTTTTTATTGGTTTTTAGTTTATAATAAAAAAAAATTCTAGTACAAGGAAACATGCTGACAATACATTTACATTCTCCTTTTTTTGTTTAATTTTTTTATACAATTCAACTAGCAAGAAATTAACATGGCATTGTGTATCTGTGAGAATAAGTTTATTTATTTTATTTTAAATTTTAAGTTAATCAAGGATGTGGTAAAATGTAGTTTTTGAAAATATGAAAGCAAGGGGAAAAACCAATCAAATGACAGGAAACTCAATATAATTTTATGTAAATTTTAAATTATTGGGGTAGAAATAAAAACAATGATGAATACATAGGAATAAAAAATAAAGTTTGTCCCTTTGAGTGCACATGAACCCTGATTCGGTGACTTATATATCAGGTCCTTCAATAAGAAATCTTGGTCGGGCCATCATTTATGGCATGGGGAATTGTTTTGAAAGTCCTAGAATTTATTTCCACCACACGCATTGAACTTTATTTTGGGACCAAAAGGAGTTAATTTGATGGCAGTAAATATATGATTGTGTGAGTCTCACATATTTATTTTTCATAATAAATTATTATAACATCAATGTCATTTGTACATAATTTCCTGAATTTTTATTTAATTTTTAATTTTTTTACTATATTAGTCATTTTAGATTTGATAAAGTGTCAATAGATTATCTATTTGAGGAAAAAAAAAGTTCTTTTAATAGATTTTTTTACTAATTGATGTAACCTGGATTTTATTTTATGAATATATTTGCTTTAATTTTTTTTAATTAAAAATTAAGTTAAAATAATTTTTTAATAAAAATTAAGAATTTATAATTTATTTGATTATAATTTATACTATTTTTAAAAAAAATCACTTCAAGTTTTTTTTTTTACTTTCATTGAGTAAAAAAAACTACAATAAAGCCCATTCAAATGAATGGGTCTAGAGAGATGATTGGGCCCAACACTTCCAAACTGAGAAACAAAATTGAAATCAACTTTTAACCCAAAACCAGTTTGATAAACCTCAAGCTCTCTTTATGTAAGTTAGAAACCCTACATGGACCAGACAGACTCACTAATAAAACAACTTTAAAGCTACCATGAAAGGTGAAATTGAGGACAACAGAGCAATACAGATGCTGCCAACTCGAGTTGGGCACATAAAGAAACGAGTTCTTAAGAACAAGGGTGTGTCTGTCTCTTTTAATGAGAAAGATCTTAGGTACTACATACAATGTTTCTTCATATTTTTTGTTGTTGTTGTTGTTGTTACTTTGCTTATGTAGTGGTAATAATTCGAGAGAGTTATTGTTCAATATGGTTTGTTGATGGGATTAGTGAAATGGGACTTTGATTTTGTTAAGGGATTATTTTACTAGGTTTCATAAGAGGAAGAAGAAAAGGAGAAAGGAAGCAATTAAACAACAAGAGGAGAAGTTAAGGCTCAAGCGTATCGCGGCACGCAAACAGGTTCGTAAAAAGATTCCAATTGATTGTTCTTTATTTTTTTATGATAGCAAGTTGAATTGAATGGTAGACAAAATGAATGAATGGTCTTGTTTTGAAGGTGCCGGTATTGATCATGTGACAATCTATTTGTCTATTTTTGGTAAGATCGGGTGGAAAGTTGTGTACTATATCATTCCTTGGATACATTCAATTCCCAAGTGATTGTATTAGATGTTGAAAAGATCATGTTTCTTTTAGCTACTATTTAGAGAGAGAGGTGCTTCATTCTAGATATGGTTATCTTTGAATGAGAATAATTAGTAATAGCAAGACTGAAGGGTCTTTCATGATGTTTCTTCTTGTAAATATGATGAGTTTCTAATTTGTCTGCTAAGAAACCCTAGCTTGGCCGCTGGTGACCTGTATTTATGGTCAATCTGATATATAAACAAATACTTATTTGAAAATTCACAATAGGTCAAATAAGAAGCTGAAGTTTTTTACTTGTTTAGTATATGGAGAGCACTTTTCAGTTATTGTGACCTGCTTTCAATTCCACAACTACCATAGCTTACCAAACTAGCATTCGCCCAACTGGTCATGAAGATATAGGGAGGAAAGTCTTCTATTAGAAATTGGTCATGCACTTGTGAAATGTTAAGAACAAACAAAACTCTGATCCTCTGACAATTCCAAAGAGAGAAAGATTTCTTAATTTTTGGTAATTAACACTGTCGAGGATGATATATCCTATCTTGCTCTCTGTTTTTTGAAGCAGTGAGTGTTTTTGGATTCTTTTATTCCTTGCATACCCTCATATAAACTTAATGACACGTTTGACAACTGAGTTTCCATTAGCATTTTATCTTAATCCTGAGCACCCAGACTTTAGCAAAATGATTTGCCATTATTTGTTTCATCTAATGCATAGAATTGGTGCATACTACAAAGCTTGTCTTTTTCTCAAAAACTTTCCCAACATGAGTCCAACATGTGTGTGCTTGGTTTTATAGCCATTAACATGCTGACAAATGCCAACACATTACAACAATTTATTTGGGTTGAGATGCATCATATTCTATTTTATACGTTGATGGGTACTCCCTAACTTCTTTGTCCAATCAACGCATAAGCAGCTGAGCTTTAGTAAAATATCTAATCCACAATCACCCTTATGCCAAGTTAGCAGTTTATGAAATGACAATAAATTAAGGGGAATGGACCTTTTGCTTTACTAGGATGCAGTCTGTAAGGTAATGGTCCCTGTTAATTACTATAAATATAAAATTTTATTGACGATGTATTATTCTGTAATTTAAAATGTTTAGAATGTATGTAATGTATTCTTGGCTTTGTGGTTTGAAAAGTTAGATTTAAGGAAAGTTACAAATTATAGCTTTTTGTAACTAAGGTTTTAAGAGAATTTTTAGTGGGATTTAGTGTCACCTTTTTTGGGACACAACTTGGTGCATATAGGTTATGACCTGAGAGGAAGTTGGGGAACTCCATTTCCTTAGTTTTGATTGTCCTGACTTTGCCACCCAACTTTTGTTATAGAGGAAACTGGAAAAAGAACTTGCTTTAAATGGAGGAGCTCCACCAGCTGCTGATGAAAGCGATAAGTATAAAGAAGATGATGAAGAAATGGAGCCAATTGCATCAATAAACAATATTTTCATTAACTTCCAGCTTATGTCAAGAGAAAAGCATGTTGCATAGAAACTATTGATTTACAAAGCCTTATGCGTATGCATCTTTAAATTTAACCTCCCTTTGGGGCTAACTTTTGTGGTTTTGGAGGTAATTTTGGTTTATAGAAATGGTTGGTAACCATTCCAATGGATCACAATCACTCCCTTCATGATGATTTCTTATGTGATTATCGCACACAACCAATCCAATACAATAGTAACATAAGATGATTGTTACTTGAGGTTACTTCTAACCATATAATATGTTTATAGTGCTTTCAAGATAGGAGTGTGTCGTTTCTCCATCTATTTCTGCTACAACTAAAGCACTATAATCATTAATTTAGTTTTGGGATTTATGGCAAAAGGGACAACAAAGTACGACGATGGGGACATGCAAGTTATTGTGACCATTAGCGAGATTTCGCGAGAAGATGAGGATGGCTATAGTAAAAAGACATAAGTGACAGTGCCAAGGTTGAACGAAGCTGATAAATCATACAAGTTATCCGTGAGCAAAAGGAATTCATTCAAGAAAGTTTTGAAACACAAATCATGGTCAAAGCCACAAAACAAAAGGGACAGAAAGAAGGGAAAGACGAAGACTAAGAAGCGGTAGTTTATAGTCATGGATTCAAACTGTGTTTTCTATTATTAATACAGAGTCTAACAGTGGCCAATTGCTGAAATGTATGTTAGGCCATGCAGAAAATTGGTGCTTTTCAGAATTTTGTATTGTGAAAGATATCAAAGATTTTTTGTGGCAGTTCTATTATATCAGAGATTTTTTTATGGCAGTTCTATCATTGAAGCCTTTCTATCTACCCTCCTTTGTTTTCATATAAAATTTAATGGCCAACAGAAATGATGGTCTGGGTAAAGTACATATGTTCTTGTGTAGTTTTCTATCGGTGGTTATGCTCGTGTACTATGTTGTTCTATTTGAATTATACCACTGTGATGTTGTCTGATGGCAACATCATAGCTACAATTATATGATAAATTTAGCAATGAGATTATAGTTTGGTGGGAATTGGAAAAATTTTCCTTTTCTGGCGAGGTTGGCCGTGTGATTTGAAACTTTCTGATGGCAAGGTTACACTGAGAATTCCTCTTTTTTTTATGTTTTTATTTTCTTGACGAGAGAACTAGTCAATAAAAAGGCTATTATAGACACCTTTAGAGATGTAAAATGGATCTTCTAGCATATGATTGCATGCTCATTTTAGGTTTATTACAAGGTAAATACATGACAAAGAACTCTAATATAATATCAAAACTGGTTTAAAGACATTGAAATGGTATTCAAGAATATACCACCTCATTTCTTTCTCAATCTTGAGTGAAATTATTCACAACACTAGAAGTTATGCTCTCTTTCTTCACATAAAATTAAAATTTATGAATAATTTGTACAATAAATCTTATATTTATGTAATTACAAGTAATGCAATTTTTAATACATCCAAACAATTTCTTCAACCCTTCTATCCCTCCTATTTTATATGACAACTTTTTAGATTAAAAGGCACGAGAGAGTTAGAATTTGTGTTTCTTTTAGCCTTTGGACTCTTGCAAATAAAGAAACCGTTTAAGAGAGTGATAGCTTTTGTTTTGGGTACTTTTTAAAAAGTGTTTACTTTGAAAAAAAAATCAAATTGATATTGTTTTTAGTTTTTTTTTGTGATTTTAATGTATTGGTGTTAAAAATAAAAAAAAATAAAAATTATTGTAATATATTTTAAAATAAAAAATATTTTTAAAAAGCCTTTATAATATAATACCTCATATAAGCGAAAATAAAACAGAAAGAGGAATTAGTGGACCCTTCTTTGTCATGAGTCATTAGATTGACAATGTATGATTTGATTGGATTGATCTCAATGTTCATGCTCTGTTATGAAGTAAAAAAAAAAATATTTAAGTATTAAAATGAGATAAAAAGAATAAAAAACGAGTGATGAAAAATCTTTAATCATGTTAATTAAGGTTGAGGTAAGCCAAACTTGCGATCTATATCATGTTATTGAAATATTATGACAAAAAATAAAGATAATCATAAAGTTGTATTTAAAAAAAAACTTGTGATAATTTTTAAAATTTGTAACCCAAAACATTAAACTAAAAACACCTAATCTAAAAAAACTATAAAGTTCAATTCTCAAACAATAAAATATTAAAGGATGAGATTGAAAAAAAAACTAATGATACAAAAAAGATTTTAAAAAATAGTAATTAAAAGAATGAATATCAAAATTAAAATGCAAGATAATATATATATATATATATATATATATATATAATTGAATGCTGAAATTAAGAAAAAAAACTAATTTAGTAAAAGGATGAAAGAAAATTAAAAAGAATGATGATCAAAATTGACATAGAAAATAAAAATAATATTGTAATTAAACGGTGAAATTGAAAAGAATAATAATGTTTACAAAAGGGTCAGGAAAAAAATAAAATCAAAATAATAAGAATTAAATTAAAAAAATAATACCATCAATTTGAAATTGAAGGATTAAATTGAAAAATATTAAAACTTTTACAAAAGGCCAAGGAAAAAAATTAAAAATTCAAAGAATAAGGACCATATTGAAGATAAAATGTTTGGCAAATTGAAATTGAAGGATGAAATTGAAAATAAATAAAATTTCTATAAAAAAACAAATATTAAAAAATTAAAAATTAAAAGAATAAGGATTTAAGTTAAAATACTAACAACCAAGAAGGTTAAGCTATAAGTTTTTTAGGAGGAAAGAGAAAAAAAAAAAAAACAAAAATCAACTAGCACCACAATGTACCACCACTAGTAAAACTTAAAATATTATCAAGAAGATGACATAATGGTGATTTCATCCAAATAATGAAAATGTGTTTTGGAATGTCAGAAGACACTGCATGCACATCCTTAAAGGTGCGGACACTTCTCACGGGCACCAATGTTTTTTTTTTGTTTTTTATTTAATTAAATTCAAAATTTCCTCTAAATTGAATTTATAATTACCAAAAAACTTTAATGAAAAACCAAAACCGTCCTTTGACCTTAAAGTTTAAATTTTTTGGCTTCAAGAGTTTTTTATCATTCTACTGTGTATTTTTATTATTTAATAATTTTTATATTTATGAAAATATCAAATTGCTTCTTAATTTAAATTATAATAATCACAACACTATTGTGAAAATATAAAAACATCTAGTTTTATTTTTTTTTGCTTTCAAATATGTTTTGATTGTTTTGCTGTGCACTTAATATGAAAAATAATTTAAAATCCATTTGGTATTGTGGTTGCAATTGTTTTTTATTTAAATGTATCAAAATAATATATTTTTAGAAATTTAAAATTTGTTTTTGATACCTACACATCAAAGTAATTTAAAAACACATGAAAAAATAACATGAAAAAAATAAAAAAATTATTTTATTCAAAAGCACTTTTAAAACATAAAAACAAATAGACTTTTAGTTTTTACCAAGCAATTTGAAAATGACAAATGGACCATATAAAATGACTTCAATGCCCTAGTAAATCAAGATAATTTTTTTTAGGTAAAAGGGTAAAAAATACAATCACATTAATTATTTTTAAGTGAATGGTTTATATGTCTTTATAGCTTTAAGGGTATGTGTTAATAGTTGTTTTTTAAAGTATTTTTTTATTTTGAAATATATTAAAATAATTATTTTTTTATATTTTAAAATTTATTTTTGATATCATTACATCAAAATAATTTTAAAATATAAAAAATAAATTTTGATTAACCTATGTTTAGGTTGCAATCCTAAATAGGAGCTTTATCTCTAACACTATCATTTAATTGAATTAATCTAGCTGATATTGAGTTTCTTGTTGACTTACCACACTAAACCGATTTAATAACCACACATTAAACCTAACAAATAACTAATATGATAAAAAACATAAAATGTGTGAGGTTTTCGCCATAGAATATGATGAAAGATGTTTTTAATTATAGTAGGACATTTATTATTTTGATCTTTAAAGTGTTTTTTCATAGTTGATAATTTTTTTTCAAGTTATTCTTTTTATATTGTATTAAATGAGGATTATACTTAATAAATTTTTTTAATTTTTTTATAGGATGATTGCGGTGTCAAAAAAATCTTGACATCAAGTTGTTGTTTGACTTTACAAGAAAAATAGGTTTTATTACTTGTAAAAAAATGAAACTAATAGCACAAAAATATTTTTTTTCCAACACCATTCATAGGGTATTTTTTAAGTAATTGTTTCCTCCATAGTTTTGTAAATCTCATTTTTCATTCCTTTAATTTAAAACTATTATTTTTTTAATTTAAAACTTTATTTTATTCATATTTTAGTTTATAAATTCAAAAAAGGTTAGAGATAATTGTTGAAAAAGGATAAACAAGAGATAAAGTTATTAATTATTCACAATCCAATAATAAAAGAAAATGATCTTAATATTAATTGTTTCATTTAATGAGATGAGTTTTTAATTAGGTGTTTTTGACCCTTTAATATCATTGGAAAAGATTTTTATAATGGCTTGGAATTGTTTTTTCTTTTCAAGTTGATCTTTTATTTGTTATCAATTAAATGTATTTTTAGATTAGAAATGATTTTATTGAGGTTCACGGTGTATTTTTTTATGTGTTTTCAAGTGAGAAAGGAGTTGAAAATAGGTTTTTTCAGAATTATGTTTTTCTTTTGAGTGATTTTTTATTTTTCATCAATTAAATGATGGTTTTACATCATATATAAGTTTATTGAGGTTTATAATGTATTTATTATTTGTTTTCAAATGAAAAAAAAGTTGAAAATAGATTCTTTTAGAATCAAATGCATGTTATATCCACTAAGACGGATAATGTTGAGTAAGTAAGAAATATGTTATTTGCTTTTTAAAAATAAAAATAAAATAAATAGATAATGTGGTGTCCTACCATTTCATATAAAATAAAAATAAAGTAATGGATATAGGCATATCAACATGAACTTCTTTCTAATAAGCTTGATATGTTGACCCACATTAGCATAATTTTGGATTATAATTTTTTAGGATGAATTAATCAAAGATTTTTTTTATTTTAGTTTATTAAATATCACTTGGTTTTTGGTATGTTTTTCAATAAGGTTATGGCATGCTTTTGTAGAGTTAGCAAATGCTCTTTCATCATTGTTTTTTTTTTTATATATATTTTTAATAGTTTTTCTATGTATGTCAATGTTTATTTTTGCATGATCAAGTAAAAAATATATATTATTTAAAAATTATTACATCCAATTGGACACATAAGTGAGTTATGATTTAACTTGAATTGATTTAAATTGTTCCATGATATAATTTTGTTATTATATTAAAAAAATATTAAAATAATATTGTATTGAATTTATTTTAGATTTAACCAAGTTGTATATGAATTTATTAAATTGACTGAGTCACATTTGATTAGTTGCAACTCAATTTATTTAGGCAAGGGGCAAGTATTTTTTAATAAATAACATAAATAAAAAATATTAATAAAAAAATAATGAATTATACTAATATTATATTTTTTTAAGTGAAATTTTAACTATTACACTTCTTATAAGATAAATTATTCTTATATAATTAAATAAAAAATAAATTAAAGGCTCTCTGCAATACAAATACAAGATTAACTATTTTAATTTGCATATATTTCTCAATTTCCTTACTTAGCCTTTAATTTGCATTCAAAATCTTTTCTTAACATTTATTTGCATATTTAATTCTTAAATTTTTTATTAAATATGCATATTAAATTTAAATTTTATAATATTTTTTATATTAGTGAAAAACATATTAACAATGTCAATATTTTTTTTTCATTTTGAAAAAACCTCTTGATAGAACTATGGAGAAGCACATGACAATCAACTAGTATACACTATTCATTTGTTTTTGCATTTCAAGTTATATTTTAATTTATTTTTTCTTGGAAAAAATTGAATAAATATTTTTTAGATGTATTTAATAATTATAATATACTGATATAAAAAATAAAAAAATATATTATTTTAATAAAAATTTAATTAAAAAATATTTTCAAAAGATATCTAACTGAATTATCAAACGCACAGTATTACTAAACACAAGTAGCGTGGGAGTGGGGCTCACGGCAAGTGGGATTCACTTTCCCTTTTCGCTTTCATTTCATTTCATTTATTCGCCATCACTGTAAATAAGCTGACTTATCAATTAAAAAGTCAAACTAAATATATGTCCTTAAATTATATACCAAGTCTCAACTTAATTCTCCAAGTTTCTAGTTTAACAATTGTACCCTCCAATTAGTTTCAAGTACTATTTTTCAAGGTGTGTTTGGGGGTGAAAGGAGACAATAGGGATAAGAGATACAGGAAGAAATTAAATTTATTAATTTTTTGAATCCTTTTAAGTTTTACTTCAGAGAAGCAAAATGAAATAAAGCATATTCGACAGCTAGAGGGTGAAATTGTGAAATAAGAAACAAGGAGGATTGGGTTGAAAAGTCACCATTAGTTAGAGGACACATATGGAGTTTATTAAAACCATGGAGAAAAAGCAACAAAACCAAACCAACGAAGCACAAACACACCTTCACTCTCAGTTCAACGAAGATTCGCAGACAGTTCGAGGAAACTTCACATATTCGTCCCTAAAATTCAGAATTTTCGGTCAAACCCACCATTATTTCACTTTCCCGCCCCCTTTCTATCCCATCTTCTCTCCTCTCTCTGTTAAAAAAACCGAAGCTTGGTGGAGTTTCTGTTATTCTCTCTCTTTTACGCAGAATACAGAAAAAAATCTCTGTGTGGCAAAGGTACTTTCTTGCTGCTTGTAAGTAGTGAAAGACAAGGTGGGAAATTTCTGAAGATGCAAACGAGGTATGTGGATAGATCGAATAGTATGGCGGCGGCGGCGCCTGCCAGAGAGAAGAGAGGACTTGACTCAAGCACTGGTGGTGATGAAGGCCAGCCTGAAAGAAAAAGGCCTGCTTTAGCTAGGTAAAAAAATAACTTTTTTTTTTTCGTTTTTTGAGTGAGATTTATAATATTTTTGCTTTTATTTTTGTTTTTAATTTCAGTTACTTATTTTTTGAATTAATGTTAGTTATGAATCTTCTACTTTGTGTCTTTTAAGTCGAAGGGAGTCTTTGCTTCTAGTAACCTATATAAAGTTATGGCTGAAATTTTTTTTTTTGGTTTTCTTTCTTTCTTTTTCTATGTGATTCGTGAAGAATATCAAGCAGAAAGCAAAAAATATTAATTTTTCTTGCATGGTATTTGTATGAAATAGGCCTTCTGTTTTGTAAGAGGGAAATGAAATGAAGGCTATTTAAGGCCGTTTGTTCACCGGAAATAATTTGTTTTGAAAATTAGATTATTTTATATGTTTGTTATTATAATAATAAAAATTAAATTAAAAAATATTTTTTAGTATTTAATTGTGAAATGAGAAATTATTTAATAAATTATTTATTAATATTTTACTTTTTTAAGTTTATTAAAATATTAATAAATAATTTTTACAAATTTAAAAATAGAATGAAATTGAAATTAAAAAATATAAATTTATAAATTATTTTAAATAAAATAATTAATTATCAAAAAATAAAAATTAAGTATATAATTTTTTTAATAAAAAAATAACAATTATAAAAATAAAAATTAATATAAAAAATTAATTTTAAAAGATAAAATTAAAAAATAAATATTTAAAATAATATATATATATATATATATATATATAGTAATAAAAAATTTAAGAATTAAATTTGATATTATTAATAAATAATATAATATTTTTAATTTTTTAATAATTTTTGAAAAGTATTTTATGTATAAATTTTTTAGAAAAATATTTTATTGGAAATCAAATTAATTTTTTTAATTGGAAAATGTTTTTTTATTAACTTTTCTAATAGTAAATAAATATTAAAAAAATTAAAAAATTAATTTTTTAGAAATTACTTTTCAAAATACGGAGCTTAAAATTGTTGACTGGTTGAAACCAGAATTCCCCGTTGAACTTTGTCTCAAAAGTTTTTGAATTTCTTGTAGTGTAATTGTTGAAGCTCTGAAGGTGGATAGTTTGCAGAGGCTTTGCTCGTCATTGGAGCCTATTCTTCGGCGCGTTGTAAGATAATTTGTTTCTTTTCTATTTTTGTCACCATCTTTGAAGAATTCAGGATGTTGTATAGCTGGCTCCGTGTGTATCTGTGAGTGTTTTCTATATATTTTTGGAAAATTATTTATTTTTTGAAGTGTTCAATGCAAACAGGTTAGTGAAGAAGTAGAGCGTGCTTTAGCAAAACTAGGCCCTGCCAAGCTTACTGGACGGTAAGTAATGTTTTCTTGTCTCTCTTCAGTGTGCTGGTGCCCATATAAGGTTGCATTTTCACATTCAATTATTTTAGAACCACATCATCTGATAATCTGTTGAAAGAGCACGAGATTTTGCATTAGGCACTAAATTGGCATTATTTCTAACGCCAATTGAATGGAATGCAGGTCATCTCCTAAATTTATAGAAGGGCCTGGTGGAAGAAACTTGCAGTTGCACTTTAGGTCCAGGTTATCCCTCCCTCTGTTTACTGGCGGGAAAGTAGAAGGGGAGCAGGGTGCTGCTATCCATGTTGTGTTGATTGATGGAAACACAGGCCATGTTGTCACCACTGGTCCAGAATCCTCGGTAAAGCTGGATGTTATTGTGCTTGAAGGTGATTTCAACAATGAAGATGATGATAATTGGACTCAAGAGGAATTTGAGTCTCATGTGGTTAAAGAACGTGAGGGCAAGAGACCACTTCTTACTGGGGATCTGCAAGTGACACTGAAAGAAGGTGTTGGAACTCTAGGCGAGCTGATATTTACTGACAACTCAAGCTGGATAAGGAGCAGGAAATTCAGGCTGGGGCTGAAGGTTGCCTCAGGCTGCTGCGAAGACATTCGAATTCGTGAAGCAAAAACAGATGCCTTCACCGTTAAGGATCACCGTGGAGAATGTAAGTCCATAATTAGAACCAGAACTTCATCTTTAACTTGTGTGCATGTGTATAACTGCAGTACATGCTTGTCTTATTCCGTCTAAAATATACTAAATCTGCCATTTTCCCCTTGCAGTATACAAGAAGCACTATCCACCAGCATTAAATGATGAGGTTTGGAGATTGGAAAAGATTGGAAAAGATGGATCATTTCACAAGAGGCTGACCAAAGCTGGAATATATTCAGTTGAAGACTTCCTACGCCTAGTAGTTCGAGACTCACAGAGGTTGCGAACTGTAAGTAGGCTGTTTGGTTGTCGAATTATATTTCAAATTTCATTTTTTTTGCACTTATTCTTCTCTTCCATTTACTCTAGATTCTTGGGAGTGGCATGTCAAATAAAATGTGGGATAGTCTTGTTGAGCATGCAAAGACATGTGTTTTGAGCGGGAAACATTATATCTACTATCCTGAGGATGCGAAGAATGTTGGCATTGTTTTTAACAATATCTATGAATTGAGTGGCCTAATTGCCAATGGAGAGTACTTCTCATCCGACTCTCTTTCTGACAATCAGAAGGTAAGAAATCTTGGATTATTGATTGGTTTGTTCCATGATGGATTTTTTGTTGCGTCCATCTGAAAATTAGGAAAAAGAAAACAATAAAGATGAACTCTTAGAAATTTGTGATTGGTTTGGTTCTTGCAGGTCTATGTTGATAGCTTGGTGAAGAAGGCATATGATAATTGGATGCATGTTGTAGAGTATGATGGCAAATCCCTTCTAGATTTCAAGCAGAATCAGGGCATAGTTGCTTCACAAAATGATGTCCCATCTAGTCAACAAGAGTTTTTGAACTCATATGATCATCAGGTTACTTTACCAATCATGTCAGTTCCAGTCCCTTCAGAGCAGCCTGTTATGGACTCAGGTCCCATTGCTGGAGGTACGCTTTTGACGTTCAGAACAATCATAATACACATGAATAGAATAGAGTTAAAAGTAGGAGAATTGTTGGAATGCTGTACAATTGCTGTTACTTGTTTAAACTTAAACCACGAGGAAGTGTTTCTTTCATGGAAGTCTTCCTGTTTGTTTAGAGGTTTTGTATTTCCTTGTTAGCACTAAGCTACATCATATATTTGGTTGCTGGCTCTGTTAATGCTCACTCATATCTCTCTCTCTCTAGGTTATAACAATGATATGGCCGCGAGGTTCTCAATACATTCACAGAATGGAAATCTCAACACCCCATTTCAATTTGATGCCGCTTCAATAACCTTACAGAATCCTATGGTCAGTACTTCACAGCAAATCCAGGTTCCAGGAACTGACAATTTACTAGCTCTTGGCCCCCCACAGTCTTCTATGTCAGGCTTTCAGAGTTTTGGCACATTGAATCTTAATTCATACGGGGGGACTGAGGACTACTTCTCAGAGGAGGAGATTCGTACAAGAAGTCATGAGATGCTTGAAAATGAAGATATGCAAAATCTTCTTCGTGGATTTAACATGGGAGGCCAGGGTCCCTCCTTCAATGTCACCGAAGATGGCTATCCTTACTCATCATACATGCCATGCCCATCTCCAAGCTACTGCTTTGGTGACGATCCATCTCGTTCATCAGGCAAAGCTGTTGTCGGATGGCTGAAGCTCAAGGCAGCCCTGAGATGGGGCATCTTTGTGAGGAAGAAGGCTGCTGAGAGGCGAGCACAGCTCGTCGAGTTAGATGATTATTAGATAGCCTGGAAGGCAATGTTGATCTGGTTTTGGAGCTAACAGGCTTCCTGATCAATTCCTAACTAACTAGAGGAGGCAGTGCTGTTTTGGACACGTTTTCCTAGGTAGTTTGTTGGAGGTTCCGCTGCTCTTAGACATTAAACTAGATTTCCAAGGATCTGTGTTTGTATAGTCCTTTTGCTGCTCAGTAAGCCAATATCCTCCATCAACAGCTGTTCTGCAGTTGCTTCCCTTCCAGCATTCGTGAATTCTGAAGGTTGATTGAGTTGAGCGGTTTGCATTGAAGATATTTTTGGATGGCGGAGCCTTCTAATATTTTAGGCAATGCACTACCGATACTGAGATTTCAGCATGGACCGTCTCCGTTTCTGTTAGGAAGTAAATAGAACAGACCGGATGCTAATTGAATCACCTACGCATCTGGCTAGTAGGATTTTTATCGTATCTAGTGTGTTTTTTTATACAGGGTCAGCAAAATCATGCAGCATATTTTTCTTGTTCCTTTGTAACGTTAAAAATAATTGTTAGTGCTAGTGATGAAGCTGCCAGATCGCAACCTCAATTCAGGCCTAAACTGTTGTTTTTTATTCGACATAATGAAATAACCTTGGTATTTATTTGGATGATCATTGCCTGACGTATGATATGATTTTGTTTTGCGACCGCATTTGCCAAACCTGGATTGGCTCGATTCATAGGCCAATCCAGGACTTGGGACTTGATCATGATCAGTTGAGTTTGAAAGTTAACTTGGTATAAATTAGTTAAAAATGTGTATTAACTCATAATTTAGTCAAAATTTCCTGTAGACTTTGTCAAAGTTTGCTACACAGAAGTGTTTCGTAAGAACTTAGTTGCCAAAGTTTGCTACATGATAAGTGTTTGGATTGGTATCATTTCCATTCTCAAACTTTGTAAATTATCAGTGAAAGGATCAAAGGCTGTCTCCAACTGCAGAACACCAACATGTATGAATGATAGAAGCCAGTAAAACAATGGTCAACAAGAGCCAAAGGGTTAATTTATAATTTTTAAAACACAAAGGGCTAAGGTTTAATCCATTGAAAATACAGGGACTAAATAAAATGATTCACTACAGAAAACTGCTAATCTTAGGGAGATGAATGTAATGATTAAAAAGATAAGGTGCAAAGTGTAATTATGCTAAAAAGAGTAGGGGAGGTAATTAAGTCCAAAATATCTTGTTTAGAAAACAAAACAATCTCGGATTGGCTTAAGCTTAGTTCTTACTGTTTCTGAGTGGAAAGGAAGGTGGGTAATGCAAAACGCGGTAAATGGAGAGATCGGATAGCATGGAGGCGGTGCTTGCAGCGGCTGCGAGGGGGAAGAGAGTTCTTGATTCAAGCTCTGGTCGCGATGAAGGGCAGCCTGATAGAAAAAGACCTGCTTTAGCTAGGTCAAAATCTTAACTTTTTTCCTTCTTTTCAATTTTTGAAAGTGAGATTTGAAATATATTATTTGCTTAGATTTTTGTTTTTTAATTTGAGTTACTAATTGTTCAGTTAATGTTAGTTTGGCAGTTATGAATCTTTGACTTTAGGTCTTCAAGTCAAGTGAATTTTTTGCTTGTAGGAATCTACAAGACGAGCAATTATGAATTTTATTATTTAAGAGATTGCATTTTAAGAAAAATAGCTTCTTTTTTTTCTAGAAATTTAGGTAGAAAGCCAAAAATTGTAGTTTTTTAGAATCGGATTGGTTCAAATTTGTTTGAAGAGAATGAAATGAAGGTAATTTCTTAAGTATAAATTGTAGTTTTTTCGGATTTGAAGTTGTTAATTGGTTGAAACTTGAAAACCCACTTGAAATTTGTCTAAAAGTTTTTGAAATTTGTTGCAGTGTGATTGTTGAAGCTCTAAAAGTGGATAGTTTGCAGAGACTTTGCTCGTCGTTGGAGCCTATCCTTCGCAGAGTGGTAAGATAATATTATGCTCCTTGTCTGTTTTACTACCATCCTTGAATGATTTATGTTTCTGCTGTTTATTTTATAGGATCCCGAAAGATCAATTTGATTATACATTAATCTTTTGGAAAATCTTTAAAATTTTCTGACATATTCAATGTTTAACAGGTTAGTGAAGAAGTGGAGCGTGCTTTAGCGAAACTGGGACCTGCCAAGCTTAATGGACGGTATGCAGTGTTTCTTTTCTCCTCTTGTAAATAATGCTCAAAAGGAACCTTTAGCCTTCAATGTGCTGGGGTATAAATGAAGTTGGATGTTTCCATTCACATTCAATCGTTAGGTATACAGCCCACCTTAAAAGTTTTGCAAGAGAAATAGATTTTTCATTAAGCTTTAAATTAGCATTATAAATTTACACTTGAGGTTATCCCTAAATGATTAATGCATAATGGGATGGATTCCATTAGATCCATGCCCATTCCACCTTCACAAGTGATCAATTGTCTAGGAATTGGAGGGGGCTTCAGGTTCTTGTTTACATGATTTAGAGGGAATTATGGTGCTTCTAATGGTCAAGACAATGCAGGTCTTCTCCTAAACAAATAGAAGGGCCTGATGGAAGAAACTTGCAGTTGCACTTCAGGTCCAGAGTGTCCCTCCCTCTCTTTACGGGTGGTAAAGTAGAAGGGGAGCAGGGTACTGCTATCCATATTGTGTTGATTGATGCTAACACGGGCTGTGCTGTCACATCTGGTCCGGAATCCTCGGTAAAGCTAGACCTTATTGTGCTTGAAGGTGATTTCAATGATGAAGGTGATGATAATTGGACACAAGAGAAATTTGAGTCTCATGTGGTTAAAGAACGTGAGGGCAAGAGACCACTTCTAACTGGGGATCTGCAAGTGACACTGAAACAAGGTGTTGGAACTCTAGGCGAGCTCACTTTTACTGATAACTCAAGCTGGACAAGGAGCAGGAAGTTCAGGCTAGGGCTGAAGGTTGCCTCTGGCTATTGTGAAGGCATTCGCATTCGTGAAGCAAAAACCGATGCCATCACTGTTAAGGATCACCGGGGAGAATGTAAGCTCATGAATATAACCAGAATTTCAGATTCCATCCTGTGTGTACATGTAACTGGCAGTATGTGCATGTGTTGTTTTGTCTGACAGATGTTAATCTGTATTTGTTGCCCCATAGTATACAAGAAGCATTATCCACCTACATTAAATGATGAGGTTTGGAGATTGGAGAAGATTGGAAAAGATGGATCATTTCACAAGAGGCTGAATAAAGCTGGAATACATACAGTTGAAGACTTCCTACGTTTAATAGTCAGAGATGCACAGGGGTTGCGGACTGTAAGTATGCAGTTTGGTTGTCAAATTATATTCTAATTCACATCTAGTATATAGCTATTCTTCTTTTCTGTTACTGCAGACTCTTGGGAGTGGCATGTCAAATAAAATGTGGGATAGTCTTGTTGAGCATTCAAAGACATGTGTTCTGAGCGGGAAACTTTATATCTACTATCCTGATGATGCCAAGAATGTTGGTGTTGTTTTTAACAATATCTATGAATTAAGTGGCTTAATTACTAATGGACAGTTCTACTCAGCTGATTCTCTACCTGACAATCAGAAGGTAAGAAATCCAGGATTATTGATTGGCTCATTCCAAGTTAGAATTGTTGTTGTATCCCCCATGCATTTGAATGCAATTTTGGTTTGCATTTCATCTGAAAACCAAGAAATAGAAAATAACAAAGATGTGCACTTAGAAATTTTTAAATGGCATGGTTCTTCCAGATCTATGTGGACAGCTTGGTGAACAAGGCATATGATAATTGGATGCATGTTATGGAGTATGATGGCAATTCCCTTCTAGACTTCAAGCAGCATCAGGGTGTAGCTGCTTCTCAAAATGATGTTCCATCTGGTCAACAAGACTTTTTGAACCCATATGATCATCAGGATAGTTTACCGACCATTTCAGTTCCAGTTCCTTCTGAGCAGCCTGTTGTGCACTCAGGCCCAGCTATTGGAGGTACCCTTCTGACGTTCAAAACAATCATAATATTTTAATTGTGTTTCAGTTGCTTGTTGAAAGCATCAATAAGTTTTTCTTTCATGAAAGTCCTGCTGTTTGTTTAAGGCTCTTTGTATTTCCTTTGTTAGTACTATACTTCATAGGTTTTGTTAATGACTTTGTGAATACTCTCGCTCCCTCTAGGCTATACTGATGG
The DNA here is from genome assembly GCA_026413675.1 of Populus pruinosa. Taxonomy (NCBI): domain Eukaryota; kingdom Viridiplantae; phylum Streptophyta; class Magnoliopsida; order Malpighiales; family Salicaceae; genus Populus; species Populus pruinosa. The sequence continues at coordinate 3,815,793 of CM048602.1, read as the reverse complement.
TACGGTTGCTAGATTCTCAATAGATCCACAGAATGGAAGTCTCAACACCCCCTTTCAATTCGATGCCATACAGAATCCTCTGGGAACTAACAATTTACTTGCTCTTGGCCCGCCACAATCTTCTAACCCAGGCTCTCAGGGTTTTTGCACATCGAATCTTAATTTACACAGAGGAAAGGAGGACTTCTTCTCAGAGGAGGAGATTCGTACGAGAAGTCATGACATGCTTGAAAATGAAGACATGCAACAACTTCTTCGCATATTTAATATGGGAGGCCAGGGTCTCTCCTCCAATAGTGTCACTGAATATGGGTATCCTTACTCATCATACATGCCATCCCCATCCCCAAATTACAGCCTCAGTGATAATCCATCTCGTTCATCAGGCAAAGCTGTTGTCGGATGGCTCAAGCTCAAGGCAGCCCTAAGATGGGGCATATTTGTGAGGAAGAAGGCTGCTGAGAGGAGGGCACAGCTCGTCGAGTTAGATGATTCATAGATAGCCTCTGAGGAAGAAGGCTGCTAAGTTCCTAACTAACTGGAGCAGACATTGTCATTTTGGACTCGTTTACTGGCTAGGATCTTTTCGTTCAAGGTGTGAGAATCTCTCCATTTGTACAGAAAGCTACTAGGTTTTATCTCTTTTAATGTTTAGTGTGTGTTGCTTGTATAGGTCAACAAAAACAAATAGCGTGCATTTGTTATACCTTTGTAACATTAAAATTTAACTTTCAGTTGCTATTGATGGAATCTTGCCAGATCAAAACCCCATTTAGGCCGAAATTTTTTGTTATTATTTTTGAGTTGTAGTGTTCATGCCATGAAATAATACTATTTCGTCCATCGCCATTTGCAAGAGGAAGAGTCGGCCTATTCGAGGCAACAACAATTTCAATCCGCGGATGCTTTATTCCATTTGAACCCGGATGAATGGCCATCATAAAGGAATGCTCATGATATAAAGAGATCAATCAAATATGAAATGAAATTGACGGGGAATTACAAAATTGATGCACGGATATAAACATGAAACAAAACCAATCAAATTCATAGAACATATTTGTTCTTAGCAACAGTGTTAGGTTGAGCTCAACATATCATTCTGTGATGGGAACTTCTTATCCTTTCTTGTTTGAGATCGCGATTCAAATCGCGTTTCATCAATAAATTTAGAAAAAAATTATTTAATTTTTTTATATATTTTTAGATTGTTTTGATATGTTAATATAAAAAATAATTTTTAAAAATAAAAAATATATTATTTATGTTGAGCTCAACAAAACTGCCACTATATTTCTATACATAATCTTCATCTTCTTTGACAGCGTCGACTATGAAAATATTTAGTATTGCTGTATTTTTGTTATTGCCTGATCATTAAGAAAAAAATTTGATTAACTAAATAATTTTTATTTTTTGCTACGATCTTGAATAATTTTGTTTTAAATTTTATTTTTTAAAAAGCTAAAATAATATAGTTTTTATTTATTTTGCATGTAAAAAATCAATCTTCAAATCACAACTAATTTTTCTTTTTAAGCCACAAAAGTAACGACAGAACTAGGGGAGGGAGTCCATAACCTCTGCCGATTGAATCGATGGAGTAAAATCTTGGGATCTTCCGTTACCATCGCGAGGATTCCACCCTGCGATTTTGACCTGCGAATCTACTGGCCCGTCGAATTGCGAGGGAGAGGAGAGGAGGGAGGGCTTTTTGGAAGTTTCAATTTAGTTCATTAACTGATTAAAATGGGCGGAATTAATTAAGAATTGAAAATACAAAAAACGCCGTTGCCGGGGATCGAACCCGGGTCACCCGCGTGACAGGCGGGAATACTCACCACTATACTACAACGACTTACTGGATACCAGTACGTTTTAAATAATTTTAAAACAAAACCCAGCATAATTTCTTGGTTATTTCAACAAAGAAAATATCTAGCACTGAAACAAAGTTCTGTTTGAGATTATTTTTGCAAGTTCATTTAGGTTACTTTTTAGCTTTTGATTTATAAAATAGATGTAAATATGTTTATTTTGTGATAAATAATTTTTCACTCAAATAAAAATGTGTTAAAATTTTGATTTAGTCTAAAGTTTAATTTTTTAACTTTAACTCATGGATTCTAAATTATGTTACATGTTTTATTTTAAAAAAAAAACTGACTTCAGTCGTTTTTTCTAATCCAAAGTCATTTTAATTAACTTTTATCATAAATTATTTATATAAAAAATAATAATTTATTGTAAAGATAAAGGAGATTTGCCGGGTTAACGGCTTCTAATACCAAGTAATCAAAATGGAAGATGTATGTGATAAACAAAAGAAGAAAAAGTAAGAGCGCCGTTGCCGGGGATCGAACCCGGGTCACCCGCGTGACAGGCGGGAATACTCACCACTATACTACAACGACTTAGCTGTGGTGTCGTAGAAACTATATAAGCATATTTTATCAACGGTTTTGACTTGGTAACCCACCGTAACTTTTTCTTTTGAAGAAATTCAATGGAGAGGCTGATTAGAATTGAGGAGTGTTCGGTTTTGTGATATATAATATTTTTTAAAATGGTTTTTGGTTTAAAAATATAAAAAAATAATTTTTTTATTTTTTTCATAAATATATTAAAACCATTAGAAAATAATAAAAAATTATTTTAATATTTATTTCAATTAATAAAGACATTTAAAAAATACCTATAAGTAAAATTTTAGTTTGTGACATACTTTTCAAAATAATTTTTCATTTGAGAATGTATTAAAATAATTTTTATTTTTTATTGTAACACATGAAAAATCATCATAAAATACTACAAAAATATTAATTTAATATTTTTTAAAGCTGAAAATATTTTTTTAGAAACACTCAAAATTAAAAAAAAAATTGTGACAAACATTCCTTGGACCGAGCAACCTCTATCTCTTTATGTTTTTTTTTCTTTGTTTTGATATTCTATTTATATTAGAAATTTACTATCATATATTCGGGAAATTCAAGAAATTTCTTGAATATATTAAGATATAAATGTTATTAATATGTTTTTTTACATTAAATAAAAGATACGACTATGAATCATAAAATTGATACTTACATATAGTAAAGTATAATAAAAATTATATATATTAATAAAAATATAGAAGATTTCAAGTTAATTTTTAACATGAAAAAAAAATAATATTACAATTAATAAGGCCATTAAACAAATCCACATCCATACTAATGAACTCATAAAAAATAGTTTTTATGATTAACGTGAAAGCGAAATGTACTAACCGATTAATATAATAAGCCTGAAAATTTCTTCAAGTCCATTTAATTAATTTCCCTTTGTTTCCTAGCATCCCACATGACCTACAGTACCAAATCCTTAACATAACAAGAATATTGACAATATTATATATAAAAAAACAAGAATATTGACACTAATATAAAAATGATGTAGCCACAGAAAAGATACATAGTTGAGCAAGAGAAAACTTGACTCGAATTATTTTTTTATTTTTTTAAATTAATTTTTAATATTTTAATATTTAATATTAGATTGATTTGTATTTATAATTTGTTTTAATTATTTTTCTATAATATTATTCTGGTTTTATAATTAGAGATGTTAGTTTGATAGGTTAATTAATGTTGACTTTAGTTATTTTTTCAGTCTACTTTCTATGTAATTATCTAACAAATTAATCCGGATTGACTCAGATTATCTTTTTATTTATTTTTTAATTTCATCCTTTAATATTGGTTAAATAAAATTTAAGTTACATAATTTATTTTAAATTTTTTTATATAAAATTATCTTAATTTCATAACTTGAGTTATATATTAAATAAATTATTTTAATTAATTTATATTTTTACAAGTTTGTTCTACACAGACTAAGAAACATCATTTTCTTAGTCTATGTAGAATAATTTTTTTTTAAAAAAAACATTAAAAAACAACTTACACAACAATAAAAAAAATGAATGAATGGTATAAATAGGCCAAATGTAAAGAATAAAAAATTAATATTTTTTTTTTCAAAACAAAAATTCAAAGAAAAAACTAAAAAAACATTAAAATCATAAATTTAGCATGCATGTTATAATTATTATTTTTTAACAAAAAATCAGGTATATAGGCTACTCCAGTGTGTTTTTCACATGAAAAAATAAAAGTGTTATTTAAAAAGCCCATGCAATTATCTAACTAAATAAATCTATAATTATTCATGCAAATAAAAAGACATTGTTAACAATAATCATGAAAAAAACTATACAAATAAGATATTTAATTATTTATATTTACTAAACTTTTTAATTTAAATAAATAAAAGATAAATTCATTATAAAAAAAACCTATGACTTAAACAATAAATAAAAAAATAATTAAATCAACTTATATCATAAAAGTACTACAATACTTTGAATGCATTAAAAAATTATAAGGAAAGGACATTGATAATACGATGGAAACATATAAAAAAGATAAAAAAAAAAATTTAAGTGAACTCGACAATCAACTGGGGTGAACAAATAAAAAACTTGATTTAGAATATAAAATTGAGATAACTTTATAAATAGCAAAGCGAAAAAAGTATTAAGAGAAAACATTTGAAATATTTTTTTTTAAAAAAATCAATGTTGACGTGAGTTAATTTTTTATATATGTAACCTGAGTCAAGAAACCATTGTGACTCTATCTAAGATGAATCTGAAAAAATAAAGAAATAAGAATTTTAACGAAATAAAATTCAAGAAATGAAATTAAAGAAAAAAATTAATGCAAAAAATACAAAACAAAACAAATAGCAATTAAAAAAAATTAGGACTAAACTCAATATAAAAATAAAATAAAATTAAATTAAATTCAAGGTCAGGGAAAAAATTTAGATGAAATTAAATGTTTAGAAATGAAAATGAAACAAACAAATCAATTAAAAAAAATAATCATTAAAAGAATTAGCACCAAACTTAACATAAAAATTTAATGAAAAGAAATGCTCAAGGATGAAACTAGAAAATAAAATAAATTAAAAAAATTATTGAAAACAAAAAAAATAGTATTTTAAAAAATAAAGATTAAATTTCATAAAAAAACTAACAAAATCAAATAACCAATAATAAAAATAAAAATAAAAATTAATTAGAAACAATCAATATAAATAAAATAGTTACAATTAAGAAAAATAATCAAATTAATTTTTTTTTAATGGGTTATATAATGTTTTTCATAATCAACACGTAATTTAATGAAAAAAAAAAGAATTAAAAAACTAGTTGACACCAAATTAGATAACACTGCTATATATGTGCCTCTTAGAAAAAAAAAATTAAAATATATCAAATAATATGATAAAAACTTGATTTTAACCATTATTGTCAATCACACGAAGATAATAGAGTAGCCAATACATGCCAAATATACATTAAGAGTTTTTTTTATATGCACAAAACAAAAAAACTCTCGTAACTAAACAATAAAAATAATAAAAAACTCTTATAAAATTATAACTAAATAACTCCATACCAAGATTAAAAAAACTGAATAGAAAAAGTAAATATATAATTCAATTATTCATAAAATTATGTAAAAAAATTACTTCCACACTAAGTAATAATAACATAAAAAACCTTTAAAAAATAATAAATTAAATCCTGAAGTAAAAAATAACAAATTTCCATGGTAAATATAATTTAAGTATTTATAATAAAATTAAAATTACTATATGGTTCTTAGATTAAATTCCATGATTGTTTATTTTTTAAGAATAATAAAATAATTATACTGTTATTTAACAAAAAGAACAATATATATATATATATATATATATATATATATATATATATATAATGAGATGAGAGGTTATATACTTGATGATTGCCATCGTTGATTTTCGTCCTCCTTAATTGTCTTTTGTAATTGCATGAAAAACTCCACACTCCTAGTCCTAGTTCATGTTTCTAAAGTTCAATGAAAAACTCAAGGATCTTTGATTCTTCAAAATACCTACAGTAGCATCTGAACCAGTAAGTTGACCCTTCTTTCATTAAACTATCCATGTTGTTTCTGATTTCTTTCAGTAGCCTATATACCCTGCTCTTATTCTTAGCATTGTGTTTTGCTACTGCTCATTTGTTGTGTTTTTCTTCTTCTTTTCTTCTCCTCTCTCTGTTTAATCAAATAAGGTAAGAATTAAGCGGTTTTGGTTTGTGTAGGGGCGGTGGGGAAAGATGGGTTTGGAGGCATTGGTTTGGTATTGTCGACCTGTGCCAAATGGGGTTTGGGCAACAACAGTGGATAATGCATTTGGTGCTTACACACCCTGTGTTGTTGACTCCCTAGTCATTTGCATTTCTCATCTGGTTCTTCTTGGCCTTTGTTTGTATCGAATATGGTTGATTACTGACAAAAATTCCAAAGCTCAACACTATTGTCTCAGGACAAATTATTATAATTACTTGTTGGGATTGCTGGCTGCTTATTGCACAGTCCAGCCTTTATTCAGGCTGTTTATGAATGTTTCAATCTTCAATCTGGATGGGCAGACTGCTCTCGCTCCCTTTGAGGTACACGAGCAAGGTTTCTCATTAATGTTTCTGTCAAAGATAAAACTTCACTTCTAATCTTGTATTTGCTACTTTTCTTTCTTTTTCTTTGTTCTTTCTCTTTTTAAATAAATTTGTATTTAACTTGTTCACTTGGAAGATTACATTCTTATATCTTTAGATAAGTGTTTGTGCTGGAACACTGGCTTCTTAGTATAATGCTAAGTAGATTTTCTGTCCTTTACAGATGGTCTCCTTGATTGTTGAGGCCCTTTCCTGGTGCTCCACTCTTATTATGATTGGTTTGGAAACAAGAATATACATTCAACAGTTTCGATGGTATGTGCGGTTTGGAGTCATTTATGTGTTGCTAGGGGAAGCGGCAATGCTCATTCTCATTCTGTCAGTGAGTGATGGTTACCACAGTAGGTTAGTCATTCTTCCATTTCCTCATCAAATTAACTCAACCGAGTTCTATTTTTTGGTATTTTCCCTGAGGTTGTAGTGTCATTTAATTTGAGTATTTTTGTTTCTGTGCTAGAGCCCCATCTTCTTCTGCGTTATTAAGGTGCTTGACATAGTTATGTTTATCAAGAGAAGAGGCAAGCTATACATTGTACTGTTGAATAAAGAACCATTTCTTTGCTTTTACAATTGTAATTACTTAGTTTATAATATATGTGTTGCTAAATCGAATAGTAGCCTTCAAGGGAAATAAACAAAAATTACAGTAATGATGACCTATAATGACAATCTGCGCTGCCAAACTTCTTACAGTAGAGATTAGGAAAGAAAAAAAATTAAAAACTGAATTTTTGAACAAGAATAGATGTCCTGGCATCTTATTTTATAAAATGGATTGAAATTGCTCGTGAGCGTGTGTGTGGGGGAATACATGTCACAATTCAGGCTAAAAAATTGGCAGAAATAAACTATTTTATGGGAACTGGTAACAGCTGTGCAAGCCTCAGCAAGCATGTTTTTAGCATATATGCAATTTACGATGAGGTTGGATTGGCTGAATTAAGATAATTTCATGGTTGTTTTTTATAAGAATGCATGCAACATTAACAAAGCTATTCTCTGGAGTTCATATCCTCTTGATATATGTTGAGGGCAGCACTAAATTACAGTTCTTTTACAAATGCAGATTTATGTTCTGTATGTATTTGAGCGCAGTTTTCTGCCAGGTTCGGAGCCTTCTCTTATTTCTCATGTAATATAAACATTATAGACTCTATCAACTCTTCTAATATTCTTATCTTTCTTCTTGCTACTTTAACCTACCATCCATTCAATGGTCTTCAGAATAGGGCTGGTAAATGCTCATGCTAAGGTGGACATCTCTAGCTCTTTTAAAGTAACTTGCCTTGGTCTTGGAACTTGGAAGACACTAAACTTGAGAGCCTAGCTTGGCTTGCCTTATACACCAAATCAACAACATTTTTAAATTTAGCACCTGATAAGGAATTTCTATGTACATTTTTGGAAGGTTTTTAAATTTTTGGAGTTTGTAAGAATGACATGAAAGCTGCAGTTGTTTTGGCTGCGTTGATACTCATCAACATAGCTTTGCCAGGTTTCTCTTCTGTTGGTAAATGTGAGGAGTGGACAGCCATGGATGTTGGCATCTTTAGATCATAGAGTTGAGCCTGTTGAAACTTTTAATCATATCCAGATGCTAAAGTAGCCAAACTTCCTGACAGTCTCTTAACTCTTTGATAGAATTGTTTAAACTTTTGTTCTATACGTCACTGCACATCTTGTGGTCTGACTACAACACAACAGAGGACTTTCTAGGGACTCTAGAATTTTGAATGTTACAGATTAATACTGAGATGATTGAGTTGTTTAGAGTATACCCACATTAACAATAATTCTTGGCATATAAGTTCAATTTTGTTTCATTAGCTTGACAAATTTCATAATCATTCCCAAATATTACACACACCTCAATTATATATTGCTGTGTGGTTACTTTTGTTGCAGGTTTTGTTTGGGATACTTCTACTTGTTTATATTCCCAATTTGGATATTTGTCCAGATTATGTTATGATGGAACCTGAGTCTCCTGATAATAGTGCATATGAAGCACTTCCTGGAAGAGAGCAAATCTGTCCTGAGAGAAAAGCCAACTTATTTTCTAGTAAGTAGTTCATTATTTACTGTTCTCAACGCTGAGAGACTTGAGAAATCTTGGTTCTATTTCTCAAGCAGTTGTTTAAGATAGTAAAAAGTAATGAACTTCAGCTAGGGGTCAAAAGTGTGGTTTCAGTATAGCTAAGTTGGTTTTCTGAATATTTGAGCTGCTTATATATATATATATATATATATATTGATTCTTTGTCCCTGCAAGGAATATTTTATTGGTGGTTGACTCCACTCATGAAGCAAGCCCATAAAAGACCTATTAGTGAGAAGGATGTTTGGAAGCTAGACACATGGGACCAGACTGAGACATTGATGAACAAGTATGTGCCACCTTCTTCTTTTTCCATAGTCTCAGGTCAACCTCTTATCCCTTTTTCATAAATGTTTTCAGCTCTTGCAGGTTCCAGACTTGTTGGGTTGAAGAATCTCAAAAGCCAAAGCCATGTCTTTTAAGAGCACTAAACAATAGTCTGGGGGGAAGGTATCAGTTGAATTACATTCTCATGTTGTTTCATTCCCTTTCATTTTGATACTCATTGGACTTCAAACATACCCAATGATGGGCTTATAGTAGTGGCCTATCCTTCCTAACAACTCCAGAAATATAAGTTCTTTTGATTGAAATCCTTGAATATTTCTTTCTTTCTCTTTTATTCCAACTCTTAAACTAGAAGGTGTTTGATTTAGACCCCTTGTGTTAGCTTTCATCCGTTTATCTATCAAATGACACATGAGTTACATTTGTTTTCTTAGAAGTTCAAAGTTCGTATGTCATAAAAGAAAATGAAAAAAAAAAAATCATCAAGAAACTATCAGCCTCCACCAACATTATGATCAAAATATCATCAAGAAATCAACCCTTGAGATTTTTTATGATTTTCTTGATGCTTTTTTTTGGTGATTTTTTGAGAAAGATATGGGGCTGCATGTCATATTTAACAACTAAAAATATAAGATGAGAAATGAGAATCAAAACACAATTTAGGGGTTCAAACCTGTAAAGCATATCAGGGGTGTCGTAAAAAATACTTACTATACAAGAGATGTCTGTAAGGCTTGGCTTCTTGTAACAAAGATTTTCTTTTACTATTGCTTCAATTTATTTGTTTTTCATCTATACATTTTTTGTAGGTTTTGGTTAGGAGGATTTTTTAAGGTACGTTTTCCTTGGACTGTTGTTAATTTGCTCTAACTTGTTGAAATTCTTGATAAGTTATCGTTCTTACTTCTGCTATATTGTAGTTTGAAATCAACAAACCTGGAAGCTTGATTTTTTTAGTTCTATTTTCTAAATTTCATGTTGTGTTATTATTGCTCTTGACACATAATCTACAGTGAAATTCTAGCCTCTCAACTATTATGCTGCAGGGAATACTCAGTTTGAACATTTATTAGTTGTGTACCATGCATTATTTCCTCTCTATTATCTTATTTTCAATTTGAACTGATGTTCAAGACTGAAACACAACAAAGTGGACTTTAGGAACTCTCTACTAATGGCACAAGACATGAGGTGCTTATACCGTTTTTATTTTTGTTTTAACCTGTAGATTGGCTATGATCTTTCTGAATTTGTGGGACCTGTTGTATTGAGCCACCTCCTGCAGGTTCATTCCTTTATTGGCATTAACTTATTTTATTTAATGTTCTGTTTTGCTGTTAGTTAGAGTTGCATGTTTTGTAAGAATTTATTAAGGTATCATATAAAAGGGTTTTGACGATGCTAATAATCTATATGCTTTTGTGCATTTGTAAATAAGAGCCAATGGGATAGTGAATCCTCCATGAACACCAAATATCTCTCACATCTAGTCTATTTTTCATATGATACAAGAATTGATCTTTGAATTAACATTTTTCCTATGATAGAAATAGTTCAATTGATTAGCTGAAATTTGATATGAAGTACCACTCAAAACTCCTTCACCTTGGGCTTTCACTGCAAAATGTGTATGTAGTCGATGCAACGAGGAGATCCAGCCTGGATCGGTTATGTCTATGCCTTCGTAATTTTCCTTGGGATGGTATGAATTCTATCTCAGCTATTCTCTGGAATTCATTTCTATTAAGAAACAAACTGAACACACCCCTCTCACTTCATCTATTTTAATTATCTTTCTGTATAATGTTATTTCTTTTTATTTCAATAGTGTTATCTTTCGGCATACAGAATATATTCCATATATATATATATATATATATATATATATATTAGTATTCAAGCAACTTTGTTTGTATATTTCATCGTTGAATCACACATCTTTGGGTGCCTTTTATTTCGGCATGGATCTAGTAGGTAGAACAATGTTATAATCATCTAATCACTATGGATGATAAATTCAGCCCTTAGCGCTTGCAAAATGCCGAAACCACAGAATACACCTGTATTAGGCATTCGTTGATAATGAGACTGACTTATTGTGAAAGTTGTGATCATGATCATCTCCTTGTCATTCATTTTTCTTATTTAGTAGTCTTAATAAGAAATTATATCAATTTAGACTCAAGTATTTTTGTAGAATTTGTATTCCTTCCATGGAATGCTACATGACTGCAGGTATATAAATATGGAGTTTAGCTCATTTTGAAGTAAAAGTATCATCAATCAATGAAATAAATCACATCAATCATCCCTTGAAAATTAAATTTATATTAGCTTTTATCATTGTATTTTCATTGTTTGCTTGATTACTTTTCCTTAATTTACCTCTTTTTTGTTGCTTTATTTCTATCTTCTCTCTTTTTTGTAACTGAGCATCAACAACTCACATGATCTGGATAATGTTGCCCATTTATGGAGTCCAAAAACTTAGGAAGCTTTAGTCACTTGTGCTTTTTATTAAAACAAAGATCCTAAGGAATATAGCATAAATAACTGCTGTAATATAATGAGATATTCATTCTTTTCTGTATTATTATTAATCTCGATGTTTTCATTAATATTCAAATTTCTTTGGTATCACATTTTATTATTGATATCAAGATATGGGACTTCATTGACCCTTGGAGAAAATATGCATTTCTTTTCAAATGCTTAGGAGATAAATTTACATCAGATTTGGGTAAGCATATGTAAAACAAAATTATCAAAATGAGAAAAATATAAATGAAGTAGGAAAAGAGAATGTGTAATGTGATTAACTCATCTGTGATGGTAGAATTTCCAAGTTCTAATTTTTATAGTACCCTCTACCTCCCTCCCAATTTAAGGGCTTAAACAAGCCATGATATATATGTTACAGCCAATCTTGCTTGTACAACGGAAAGAGCTATCGGTTTTAGTAATGCACGGCTTGATTGGTCTATGCTTACTTTTGTGACTTCTTTTCAAGCAATTCGTCATGTTCCTAAACCAACTTTATTTGTATGTTGGTAGAGTATATGGCTAGCCACTTCCTTTATTCCCCAAACCTTGTTTCTTTAAGCTTGGCTAATTTTATTATGTTATGGATACTGATTTTGGAACCTACACTACATGCTCCATCTTTACATTATTTAAGCAATGAGTTTTATTTACCTTTGGTTATGGATTGATTGGTTGATTTGCCTGGTTCAGTTGTTTAGTGCGCTATGCGAATCTCGGTATTACCAGAATGTTCTGCGTGTTGGTTTTCGGTTGCGGTCAACTTTGGTAAAACTATATCTTAAACAATATTTAGATCTTTGTGAGCTTGTTTTTGAAATATCTCCTTCAACATTTGCTTGTCTTTGGAATTGTGGCCACTTGCCCGCTCTAAATCTGAACTCTGCTGTTTTTTAGCAAGTTAATTATTTTCATATGCCTTTTTTCATTTGGAGGTGGCTGGTATATTTCGTAAATCCTTGAAACTAACTCACGAGGGTCAAAAGAACTTTCCATCAGGAAAGATAACAAATATGATCACAACAGATGCTGATGCACTTCAGGTATGCTCTAAACAAACAACTATTAATGTGCTTCTAGTAATTCATCTCTTAAAAATAAGAGAATTAGTTATAATGTTTACTTGAAACATGATACAATTATATGAATGCATGGAATATTTATCTTATATTATAGATACTTACCATACAACTATTTAGAAGTGAATGACCCATATGTTAGTCACACAAAAAAGAAGAAGATACCTTCTAGTCTCATTTTACCAAAATCCAAAATTAATTGCTTTGCTAAAAGAAGCTTACAATGATTTTATCTTTCTTCTTATTTTTATTTTTATGGATAATTGAATATGTTCTTTATAATTTGGTAAGTCTTAATTAGGTCCTTACATTCTAATTATTTTATTGTGAAGAATCTTTGAAAATTTTTTATATCTTAAACAATTTAAAAAATCGTAATCTTTTATCTAAAAAGTAATTTTTAATTTCAAAAAAATTATAAAAAATCTAAATGGATAAGAATTTTCAATTTTTTTTTATTTGTTAAGATTTTTCAAAGTAGGTGGGAGGTAGCATAGATCAATTTGTTCTTAAATCTTGAATTTGAGTGTTCCACATAACAAATAATTACTAGGGAAAAAGGAGGAAACCATTTGAAATAACTAATTTTCTAAAAGGAATGTAATTATTTTATCTTAGTTAAACATTTCATATATTAATAACCAATACCGTTATTCTAATCTCTCTTAATCTTTTATTTTTCCGCTAAAGTCAACTAAGTCATTAATTTTTTTCAAAATAATTTTTTTGAGAAGTTATATAATTGGAAGTCTTAACCATATCTCAACATTTCTAATCATGTTTATTCTGTCCTTGTATAATTGTGCTGTTCAATGTTAGTTTTGGAATGAGAGATACACTTTTATCAATTTGAACCTAATAAACTAATAATTGAATATATTAGAGAATGTGATACTATACAAGATATGATATACATAATTAGAAATATAGGGATGGTATTGGAGACCTATTTAATTATATAAGGGGACATTGAGCCATTTATCCTTGTTGACTTTTACATTTCCTTTCCAATATTTTTATTCTTTTCTCATTGTTTATAAATGCACCACCATTGCTTCTTGTAGCAAATATGCCTACTACTTCATGGATTGTGGTCCGCTCCATTTCGCATCACCATATCCATGGTTCTCCTTTACCAGCAACTAGGTGTTGCTTCACTTTTTGGTTCGCTAGTGCTTGTTATCGTGGTCCCTACACAAGTAAGAAATATTCTTCCCTTTGCTAAACTTGGTGCTATAATTTTAGAACCAATATCTGTAGTGTCTTAATTTCATAGTTTATAGCATACAACTTGTGTGAAATTCCTATATGGGTACAACAAGTGTCCCTCAATCCCGAACTAGATAGGGTTGATTATATGGATGTTTTCCTATTATTTAGCTTGATCATAACTAATTTAATACCAATAAAAAATAAGTTTTACAAGAACTCCAAAATCCTTATTGATGGGGTCAGATGCTTTTCTAAAGGTTGGTTTTAACCTTTAGAGACCCATAATACAAGTAAAAAATATAAAAGATAAATTATATGATAAAATTTATATGATACGGGAACTTGAAATTGCATTGTAAACAACTTGTGTATCTACCCTAAGGATAGTTGTTAAAGAATAATATAAATTATATATTGAGACCTTACCTAACAGTTTAAGCTTTTAGGATAAGATGATTTTTTTTTTATTAAATGTAAGAATATAATAGATCAAAATGAAACAAGCCAGGAAGCTGGCAAGTCATATATACACGTACAAATTAGAAGAAAAAAGGAACATGCTCCCATTCATAAAAAATACAGGGAAAAAACTACCTAGAGAGAAAACCAAAACTATCACATTGGTTAGCTAAGGAACCTAGGATCCAGTAGGTGCAACACCAACAACAAAGCAAAATAAAATCAGCCAACATTCAGCCTAGAGTGGTTCGTGGCATAGAAGTGGAATATTGAATAGAATAAGATTTGAAATCTCTTGAAAACTCTATCAACCCTGAAGCACTTTCCTTCAAAAATCCACTTGTTCCTTTCCTCCTGTATAAAGGAGACATCGATTCCCAAGGAAACTCTTCACATCCGAGCTTCAAGATTGCTTTTCCTAAACTGCTTTTCCTAAACTCAGACCATGTAGAGCATTATATAAAGTCATCATGCTCTTGCCAATCCGCAGCTATGACTTTATCTTTCTGCATAAGCAAGATGTCCATTCACATGCAAACAACAAATGGTCATGTGACTCCTCCTTATCCTGGCAGAACACATAAAGGGGGTCATTAGGAAGAAAATGCAACCTATCTCGAGTTCGAAGCTTCCTCTAAATTGCCAGCCACAAGATGAAATAGTGCTTTGGCAAAGACCACTTTTCCCAAACAACTCTTTTCCATGAGACCAGAGAGCTAGATGGTTGAAAGAAGTTGTAAGCATGGGACATAAATTTATCCATTCTAGAATTCTAGCCACTCATCAAAGCAATACTCCCAGATTGACTTTCACAGTGCCAGATGGTGTAGTCTCTAAGGAAGATAATAGACTTCCACATGAGAGAGGAAGAATGGTGGGTAGAAGTAGTCCACAGGGGATAAGATGATTATTTAATGTGGTATCAAGGTGTAGTTTGCGTCTGTGTAAATTTTAAGCCCAAAAAACTTTCACGTAAAGGGGTGAAATATAAATTATATCTTGGAACCTTACCTAAAAATTTAAGTTTTTTTACAAAAGTATAGGTTATCATACATAACTTATAAGGATGTGGCTCTAGTATCGTGGTAAAATATAAAAAATACAAGTTATAAGGATATAATTTATATTACAACACAAAGTGAAACAACAACGGACTACATATTAAACAACTTTTACATCTATCCTAATAGTGGTGTAGGTTTATTTATATGTAACCTATATGCTTAAATAAAAAAATACATTCACAATTCCATAGATTGAGCTTCAGGTCAATAATATAGTCATTGTATAATATTCTAGCATAAACGTGTAAGATTCTAACAACAAGAATTCTCTAAGGCCTTAATATAGACTAGAGAGAACCCTCTAATGGTTAATTTGGTTGATATTTGTCACCTTTTGTGTGCATAAGGTTCTCCTTATATATCAAATACCACTTGGGAAGGTACATTTTAATTTTATTCCACATCATATAATTTTCTTGCTATTCACACATAATATGAACCTCGAAAACAATGTTGTTCTCCCACTCTCCATAACTTAGTTCTTGAAGACAGGACTTGCCAACATTGAAACATTGATGAATATGTGCCATATAATATTGTGCATAATTGTTCATACATGGAAAACGTGCAAATAGATGCCTTGAATGCTGAAAAGAGAGGGAAAAAAGGTGTTTGCAATGAGTATCAATTTTTCTTCCGGATGTTATATTTAATGCGTAGGCTTCTTTACTTTTTGTGTCCTTTGCACTTGATTATGAGTCAAGGAGTGCATTCGGGTATGGCCAAGCAATATGTTATTTTGGGCATAATGTTGTAAGTTAACTAATATGTTTGGTAATATTATTGTGAATTGCGCTTCAAATTATTGTGTTATGTGCCTGAAAAGATATTTTGAGTCAAAATATGCAATCAAATGTTAGAAAATTAACTTCTGCAAAAGTTACAAATTTTAGTTAAAATCCCTACATGATTGTGTATCAGATTTGAACTAGTTTTAATCAAATAATTTTTTGGACAATTTGTGATATGAGAAGAAGGTTGAAAAGTAACTTAAATCATGTGATAGGAAACCCACGCTATATGCTTGGAGTTGTTGTATCAAGTCATTAGATTTTAGAAGGATCTTAATTACTTATATAGTTTGATAGATTTCTGCATTTATATTAGGTATCTGACCTTTTTTTTATTGTATCAATATCATTTCTCATTCTCTTGATCTTTTTGAGTGATAGGCAATCTTGTTGAACAGAATGACACGACTAACTAAGGAAGGATTGCATAGGACAGACAAAAGAGTCAGCCTCATGAATGAAATCTTGGCTGCCATGGACACTGTGAAGTATGGTTAAGTTTAACAAGAATTACTCTTGTATTTTCAATTTCATTCCATTTGAAGTGATTGTTTTGACAGTACATTGAAATATTTCAGATGTTATGCATGGGAGAAGAGCCTTCAATTTAGAGTTCAAAGTGTGCGGAATGATGAGCTGTCCTTGTTTCGCAGCGCCCAATTACTATTTGCTGTATGGGACACACTATATATATATTGAAATTTATTTGTTTGCTTTTTCCATTTCAAGAACATGCCTAAAGCATGATGCTTCAGTGGTTCCATTTAAATTAACATTCATAATAAAATCTAGAAAATTATAAAAGTGATAACTACTAAGTATGGTTTGTCCTATGTTTGAACAAATGCTAAAATTTACATTACATCATACATCCCACCACCTGTAGAGTCATGTATACTTACGTGTTATGATAAATATATGAACCCTTTTTTTAATTATGAGAAGGAAAAGCTTGTATACTTTGTTCAGACTCATAGTGAACACGTAGCAATATATGTATACTAATAAAATCTATCTCTAACAATGCTTCTGACATGTATGTCATCATTTGCTTGCTCCTCTAATGTGTAAATATGGATACCAGTTACTCTAGTGTGGTAGAATCATAATGGTTTGCTCCTCGAATGTGTAAGTAAGCATATTAGTTGATGTAATCTGGTAGAATCATAATGATTCACAAAGGAGACACAACAACTAAACACTTAAAAGGGCATAATTCGTGATTTCTTTTGTTGCACAACCAATCTTCATCATCCACATGCAGATGCAATCAGAGACAATTTTTCCATACTGCTATTACTTAATGCATGTCATCCTTACATGTGCATTGGCTGACTATTTCCCTTCTATTGCAGTTCAACAGTTTTATAGTGAATAGCATTCCAGTTATTGTGACACTTGTTTCATTCGGCACATTTACCTTGCTTGGTGGAGACTTGACCCCTGCAAAGGCTTTCACATCACTTGCTTTATTTCAAGTGTTAAGATACCCTCTAAACATGCTTCCTAACTTACTGAGCCAGGTTCAGTAATTTTTCTATTTCACTAATTATATTGCTTGATAATATTCAAATTTCATTGATGTTATCAATGTTGCTTTTGATTTTAACTGATTCCAAGAAAAGAAAAGAAATTGTCATGCATTTTTTTCATTAGTCTTTATAATTTCACGTCACAAATTGTCTAAAGTACAAGCCTTCTCCAAAAAGCATGAATTTGTTCCTTTTTTTGAAAACTTAAGAATTTTGTTTTTAACTTACTAGGAACCCTTGTAAAAAAGACTTCTTGCCAACAAAATACTTTTGTCTCTATAAAATTCCAAAATAAAATATTTCTTACCAAAATATTTGGTTGTGTTTTTTTGTAGAAGATTTCTTTCATAGAAGGTTTTTACTAATTATGCTAAAACTGAGCTGGACAGGTATAAAACACAATTCTGAACAAAAAAGTATTAGCTTTATATATTTTCTTGCATAATTCTATCTCAAGACAAATTTTTCATGTTATTCATTGAATCTGTGTATGTGCTTACAAGAAAATTCTTGTCATAATGTAATTAATGTTGTAGTTAAGATCCTACTCTGCATTCATGCACGATTGCTCTTATTGGTTCTTTTCTTTCTTAGGTGTCTAATAGCAACTTGTTTTGTAGGTTGTAAATGCAAATATATCATTGCAACGCTTGGAGGAACTATTTCTAGCTGAAGAGAGAATTTTAGCACCAAATCCACCTCTTGAACCAGGAATTCCAGCTATTTCAATTGAAAATGGGAACTTTTCATGGGATTTAAAGGTTACCTTCTAAAGCTTAAGCATCTAAGAAATTGGTCTTGTAGTTGGAGGGTAGTTTCATATGAACTTTGTTTGAAATTCTAGTATTTGCATTTGATTGGAATTCTGTATTCTAAACATAGTTGCTTTACAAATTATACTAAAACCATTGTTAGGCAGTGGTGATGGTAAAAACATCATGTTATTCTTGTAGTTGACTTGTTGATGTTAATTCTCAGACATTCTTCCTATCCAAGCAATCTTAAAATCTCATCCTTTCTCCAGCTAGAAAATCCAACGTTGACAAATATCAAATTAAACATACAAGTTGGCAGCTTAGTCGCAATCGTTGGTGGGACTGGAGAAGGAAAAACATCACTTATATCAGCAATGCTTGGAGAGCTGCCTCCTATGGAAGATGCAAGTGTTGTTATAAGAGGGAATGTTGCATATGCTCCTCAAGTTCCATGGATCTTCAATGCTACTGTGAGTTACAGCTTATTCTACTTTGTTGGTATTATCTTTTTCTCTGATCTAATTATTTCATATTTTGTATCTTTGTCGCTTCTCTGGTATTCTCTGGTTTGCTTCAATGGGGTGCACATTCCTGACATAGAAAATCCATCTTACAGGTTCGTGACAACATATTATTTGGGTCAAAATATGAACCTTCACGATATGGGAAAGCTATTGAAGTAACTGCATTACAACATGATCTTGACTTATTTACAGTTAAGCGAATTCCTTTTTCTCTCCCAAATGCTTTTGTTTAATTCAAAATATCTCTTACATCATGAGCTTAAAATTGTTTATTCAGGGCCATGACCTCACTGAGATAGGTGAAAGAGGAGTCAATATTAGTGGTGGGCAGAAGCAAAGAATTTCCATAGCCAGGGCTTTCTACTCCAATTCAGATATATACATATTCGATGACCCTTTAAGTGCTTTAGATGCTCACGTTGCCCGACAGGTATTAGGCCATGTTAAACAGTATAAGTTCATCATGCTACTTGCTTAATTTATAGTGATGTTGATAAGGTTTGCGGTGATGAGAAGCTCTTTATTATTAAGCTTATATTATACGAAATGAACATTCTGTAACTTCATTCCGACAATGTTATTTCTTGAAGACCATGATAAGAGCTGGAGAGAATTTCTTCATAATTCCTTTTCATGTTACTCTAGTGTTTTATGACAATCACTAACTTTACACTTAGAAACACTAAAAGTGAGCTTCCTATTAAGCTAAACATTTGACTAATCTCAAATTATTTACAGGTCTTTAACAGTTGTATTAAAAAAGGGCTGCAAGGAAAAACTAGGGTTCTTGTGACAAACCAGCTACATTTCCTTCCACAAGTGGAAAAAATTATTCTTCTCAGTGAAGGTATGATTAAAGAGGAGGGAACCTTCGAGGAACTCTTTAAAAACAGCAAATTATTCCAGAAGCTGATGGAAAATGCAGGGAAAATGGAAGAGCAAGTGAAGGAAAAGGAGAACAGTGACAATTTGGACCACAAAAGCTTAAAAGCAGAAGCTAATTGGGAAAATGAGTCGCCACAAAAGGCAGGCTCTACAATGAAAGGGAAAGAAGGGAAGTCTATTCTCATCAAGCAAGAAGAACGAGAAAGAGGTATTGTCAGTTGGAATGTTTTGATAAGGTAATACAGGGGGCTTATTTAAGATTCTTGCTATATAATAATAATTGTATTTTTTTAGGTAATTCCTAACAATGCCTTATGATAAAAACCCTTTTCTGAGTCCGTCCTATGGATGTTTATATGTTGCTCACAACACCCCAAAAATAAAAATTGAGTTCATGGGCGAAGCCCTCTTTTGATTTACCAAGGAAACATCAATGCAAGTCAAATAGAAAACATATTTCCAGATCTTGGTAGCACCAGATGACCTGAAGACCAGTGATGCTCAAATAGTCATCTTTTATATGCAAAATCATTTTACACCAGTTGGATACCAATTTCTTACTGTAGATGTTCCCATGTTATTCGAAATCTTTGTAGTTTTAACTTTTAAGCACCCCAGTACAATTTGGCTGGACATGTAGTTGAGCCTTCACTATGCATGAAGGCTGGAACTACTGGTAGTTACATTGTCTGATTACTGATAACCATTTTGATATGTGGATACATTATTATATCCTAGTTTTTCAAAGAGAAGCTTGTTGTGCTTGTACTTGACACATATAGTTTGATATTCATATGCAGGTACAACAATGCATTAGGAGGTGTATGGGTGGTTTCAATACTTTTTCTGTGCTACTTATTAACTGAAGTTTTTCGAGTTTCAAGAAGTACATGGTTGAGTTTTTGGACAAATCAAAGCACTTTGAAGAGTTATAGGCCAGGATACTTCATTTTCGTGTATGGACTTCTATCATTTGGTCAGGTCTGTTTGCAACCTGTGATTGACATCAATATCTTAAAGGCCCAGCACTTTGTATGATTTTAGCGGGAAAAAGAAATGAGTGAATCCATTCTGCTTTTGTTTCATTTACAGTTGTTTTTGAACATAGTAGTGAGAGAAAATTTAGAATTTATGGAATTGTTATGGTCCTTGTGGTCTTACTTCATGTATTTCTGGTTCAGGTGACTGTGACACTAGCAAACTCTTATTGGTTAATCAGTTCAAGTCTTCATGCGTCTAAAAGGCTTCATGATGCCATGCTAGATTCCATCCTACGAGCTCCAATGCTATTCTTCCACACCAACCCAACTGGGAGGATTATCAATAGGTTTACGAAGGATGTAGGTGAAATAGATCGTAACGTTGCCAATTCTGCCAACAATTTTCTAAACCTAGCTTGGCAGTTGCTTTCAACTTTTTTGCTGATAGGCACTGTGAGCACAATATCATTGTGGGCCATAATGCCACTTCTGATCTTATTTTATTCAGCCTATCTATATTATCAGGTATGTTGAGAAATCCCTAGTTAATTTTTTTTTTTGGAAATTGTTATGGGTTTTGCAAAGAATGAAACTTTAGTATTTTGATTGGGATGTTCTATGAGGTGGTTTCTTCGAAGTATCATTTTCTTGTTGTTTTTACCACTTTCACATGTAAAGAGTAATCTTCTAGATAAGCCCACTCAGGTCTTAAATAAGTCAAATGCATGTCTCTTCAAATTTAAAGTAACCTTAGACTACTGTCTGTTAGGAGATGAACTCTATAAGAGGTAACCCTGAGGATTTTGTTTGGGAGAAAAGACATGTTAATTTAAAACATGGGTAAGCATCCTAAAATCCAATAGGAACCCATTTTGTTGGACATATGCTTTGTGCTCTGAGCTTCCATGCTGCCTGTCAAGAGATATACTCAACATTTTAGTTTCTGCAAGCATATGTTTTCTGCTAATGTTGAATTAACATATTTATGTTAGAAATTTTCTCATCGTCATTGTATGTACATGCTCTAATAACATTGCTGATGCACTGTGTTGTACAGAATACATCCCGTGAAGTGAAACGTCTGGATTCCATCACCAGGTCTCCAGTTTATGCACATTTTGGAGAAGCTTTAAATGGTTTGTCAAGTATTCGTGCTTATAAAGCATATGATTGGATGCCCATCATCAATGGGAAGTATATGGACAATAATATTAGATTTAGTCTCGTAACTATTAGTTCAGATGGTTGGCTTGCTGTAAGGTTGGTAACTTTAGGAGGGATGATGATTTGGTTGATAGCGTCATTTTCAGTTTTGGGGAATGGAAGAACTGAAAATCATGTGGGATTTGCATCTATAATGGGTCTACTTCTTAGTTACACTTCAAACATCACTGATTTGTTGAGTAATGTTCTAAGACAAGCTAGTAAAGCTGAAAATAGCTTAAACTCTGTTGAGCGTGTTTCCACATATATAGATTTACCCTCCGAAGCTCCAGCCATAGACAAGAACAATCGTCCTCCTCCTTCTTGGCCTTTGTCAGGTTTAATTAAATTTACGGATGTTGTTCTACGTTACAGGCCTGAGCTTCCTCCAGTCTTACATGGTTTGTCCTTTTCAGTCTCACCCGGTGAAAATCTAGGAATAGTCGGAAGAACTGGAGCAGGGAAATCTAGCATGTTAAATGCATTGTTCCGTATCGTAGAACTGGAAAGAGGAGAAATCACCATTGATGGTTGTGACATTACTAAGTTCGGACTGACAGATTTGAGGAGAGCTCTCAGTATCATACCACAATCACCAGTTCTCTTCTCAGGTACTTGTCAAGAGAAACTGAAAATGGATTTTGGTAGTTCAATATCTTTTACTTTCAGATGAGTAGAGATAATTTATGCTTTTACCCTCTTTTATTTTCTCTTTCCACTTGACAGCTTGCTAATCTATAACTTGAGATTTAGTCCAGAAACCATTGCCCAGTTTAAGCCATTTTATGGATTATTTTCAACACGCATGTCGTTGTAATTGCCACCCATTTTCTTATAGGGACCGTGCGATTTAATCTTGATCCATTCAGTGAACACAATGATGCTGACCTATGGGAGGCTTTAGAGAGGGCACATTTGAAGGATGCTGTTAGAAATAGTTCTTTTGGTCTGGATGCTCAGGTATGATCTTGAAATTTCCTTCTATCAAACTATCTTCTGCCAGTGAATATTAATCTGTCAAAATGTTTTTGTAATATATATATATATATGTATGTATGTATGTATGTATGTATGTATATATATAGCATTTCATATTATTTAAAAACCATTGAGTGTGCAACAAAAACTAATATTAAGCTCTTGTGGTTGAAAATATTCCTTTAGGGCAAACATTCTGTAAACATATGGCATCTTGTTTGATTAAAGCTGATTTGAAGTCAATGAACTGTTTTTGATTCATAATGTTTATTTAAAGCTGATTTGAAGTCAATGACTGTTTTTAATTCATAATTTTGCAGATGCAATATTAAGTTGATTATAGTGTAATGCAAACTGTAAAGTATTTTTTTTTCCTTTTCGTGTCAAGGTTTTTGAGGGAGGAGAGAGTTTTAGTGTTGGACAGAGGCAACTACTAAGTCTCGCTCGAGCACTGCTGCGAAGATCTAGGATTCTTGTTCTTGATGAAGCTACTTCTTCTGTTGATGTTAGAATTGATGCTCTTATCCAGAAAACCATCCGAGAAGAGTTCAGATCCCGCACAATGCTAATTATTGCTCATAGACTAAATACCATTATTGACTGTGACAGAATTCTTGTGCTTGAGGCTGGCCAGGTATGCTCTCAAATTTAGTTTCCAGAACTTGTTTCCTTCTCGCTAGGAAATTTGAGTTTATTGAACGCATTCCTGAAAATATAATGTCCATAAGAAGTAGCTGGAATCATCAAGACCGTTTATGCTAACTGACTTCAACTTCATTCTCAATTTTCATGATTCTGACATCTTTTATAGTGATTCTTTATTCAACTCTTGGTTGAATCTTTGATCTTTCAGGTTTTAGAACATTCTACCCCAGAGGAACTGCTATCAAACGAAGGAAGCGCATTCTCTAGCATGGTTCAAAGTACAGGACCAGCAAATGCACAGTACTTGCATAGCCTGGTGTTTGAAAGCAAAGAGAACAAGTTAATGTTTATAAATTCCTGATAATGTTAAACAATCTTACTTCTTAGCTAAAGAAAAGATTTTACACCTTCCCAAGTTGATTTTTTTAGGCCAATAAAACTATTAGGATGCCAATGGAGCAAATTAGATGAGGTGTACTTGTCAAAAGGTTGCACATTCTAGGAGATAATTGCTGCTGCGTAAGGTCTTGGTTATTTGCATAAAGAGCCTGCATGTTCTCTATCGAGATGCAGTTCACAATTTCTTCGGTTCTACACCTGCAGGGAGCGAGGGAGGTAATATTTTATGTCTTCATTGTGTAACTCACAGCAGAGAGGCAAGTTAAACTATGATTTCGTAATAATTGCTTCAGCTGTTAAATTATTTGATGCTGTAGCTTCTTGGGGACCTCATTGTTAGGTTGTTTCAATGTTAACTCCAATTTGTTACAAGAATTGCAAAAGTGACGATGCCAATTTTGCAACTTATTTTAGCCCTTTCTTTCATATTTCTGATTAGTAAGTCTGTTGTTGTTAGGATTTCAGCTTGTCATGTTGTGTTAACTCATTGAATATGATTATTTACACTAGGGAGATCTTGTGATCAAGTTTGATCTTGCATAAACTTCTTCAGCATGACAATATTTGAACCTTTACTTGGTTGCTAGATAAATTAATGCAGTGTCAGAATTATGCTTTGCCTAATTTGCCGGAAACAAAAAGTGAGAATTGCTGGTTCTATTCCTAACACTATTTGCATAAATGTCAATAAAAATTACAAGAAGAATTCTCATGAGGCACGTAGACAAAGCCACAAGAAGAACTCTCGTGTTAATAAAAACCACAAAAGGTAACATCATTTTCTGAAAGAAGTATGCATTTTCTTTTTCTTCTATTTTTTCTGGTAAAGTGTTCCAAATATGGTTGTTTAAAAAATAAAATAAAAATAGCTAGCCATTTGAGCCTAACCTAAACTGCCAGCATTCTAGTTGTTGGCTCTTCGGTCTTGCCTAATGGCTAGAAGTCCAAGACATTCAGGGCCATGCTTGAATGACTAGTAATCTGACTTTTAGGGTTCTGATTCATCCCGATTCACATTGGTTTGTCCAATCTTGCTTGGACACACACCTCCTTGTGCATTGCAAGATGCACTTTTCTAGCTCATGATTATTTTCTGGTTCTGTAAGTGACCATCTTCTCTACTAATTTTGCACATGGCATCTTGGAAAATATTTTCCCTTTTCACGATGAAGTTTAAGGACTGACTGTATAATATACTTAGTTACATAAATCCTAAGTCTTGGATATACAGTCATTAAAGGCCTAATTTCTCTTATATATATTTTTTGTTATTTTTTCATTTATTGGACATTATTGTTATCTTTTATATTTTACTAGTTTAAGTATTGAAGTGTCGCCTATATTCATAAAGAACTTGGTTTATAGAAAAGTCTATAAAATATTCCAAGATCACAGCCTAAAGCCTGATTTTATGACTTCATTAATTATTCTATTCCTTTTATTTGTTATATATTGATTTTAATTATCTATTTATTTGTTGTGTCTTATGCATCTTTCTTTAATTTCTTGGATTAGGGGTGTTGATGGTGACTGAGGGGGCCAAAAACCAGGAACGGTTTTTTGTTTTTATGCAATTTTTTTTTTTATATCTAGATTCAATCTTTTAGTCCCGACATAGACATAGAGGAAAAAAAATACCACTCGATTCAAAATTAAGTCAGCCTAAAATAATCATTTTAATTTTGAAATAAAATGATAATGTTTAGAGAAAAAAATAAATGAATTTTTATTAATGGTTTGTTTTTATGTTACAATCTGTTTTCAAATTATTTTTATTTAAAAAATATTAAAATAATTTTTTTAGATAATTTTGATGTCACTTGTTAAAAATAAAAATATTATTTTAATATTTTTAATTAAAAATATTGCACATCATATCTTACATCATATTAATACAAGTGATTAGTACTTAAAAGTGTATTTTTATCATGATTTTATATCATCATTTTGCACTTGAAGTATCAATAACTCCTTAACTAAAATATATTTTATAATAATGTATCTAATAATATAAGATACCTATAATTTGTGGTAAATGTCTATTTTTAATGCAGGCCTATCAAATAAATGAAAAGATTGATTGATGACTTGAAGAACTTAAATTGCAAGGATAAAGAGATGGTCAAATTTAGAGAAGAGATGTTAGTGCAATCCAAACCGGAACACTGTTCGGTAATTGGGTCATATCTGGAGCTACAGATCTCATATTTAGGTCCAATTTATATGGATGGAAAGGTAAGACATAGACCTACAACTTTCATATGGAGCCCAAGATCTAAAAAGGCCATTTGCAAGTCCAAATTGTAGCAACAACAAAGAAGCCCGAATCTGTCTTCCAGCCCGAGCACTGTTCGGTATTTTGGCCATATATGGAGTTCTAGAAGTCCAAATGAGCTGAATTTTTTACACAAGAAAGCTGAGACAATTGCCTAGAACTTTCATGTTTTCACCTGACTTCAATTTTGATGTTATCAATGACGTTTTGGGCAGACAAGAGAAGATAAAGATTGTCACCAAGTCAAAAGTTGGTCACCCACTTATCAATTAGTCATCAAATCAATAGTTCTCAATTTTTGCCTATAAAAGGAGGCATTTGCCATGCATTTAGGTATCTTGGTGTTCAGATCAAGATCATGCTCTTTCTCTCTCTCTTTGTATTCTTTGTAATGTTTATGTTTTGCTTTCATTAATATTAAGTTTATGTCTTTCATTTCCTTTCCTTTACTCAGTTAACTTTTATGTTCTTATTTTGTTTATCTATTTTGCTTTCTTTCATTATGTCTAGCTAAGTTAATTATGTCAAGGTGAAAAGGTTACACTAATGGTGTGAGAATAAGTATAATGTGAACTTAATATGGACTTTAATGTTTGATACTAACATGTTTTATATTTGTTATCTTGTTCACTTTTTAATACTTTGCTTGTTAAATGACTAATCTTGATTTATGTTGTATAACACTTGGTACAACAAATGCTTGGCACTTTCATAGCCCATAATGTATGGTACAACCGACACCTGAGCTATGAAAGGAACTTGATTTGTTGTTAACATAAGTTATAATCATGAATGCTTGACGAGATTTACAAGTATTAGCATTAATTGAATAAGATGACTAATGTAATCATGTTAACAATATATAATCTGATTGGAACCTCCTTTGTGTGTGGTTTCTAATTCAATAATAAGAGTTTATACTATACTTGTTTGATATACTATTAGTGGAACCTCTAACCTTGATATTTGTTATTATTATTGTTTAATCCTTACATTAATTTTTCATCTCCAAGTTCTCATCATCATCTTCTTCTTCTCTTTCTTTATTATTATTATTATTATTATTATTACTACTACTACTACTACTACTACTACTACTATTATAGTTGTTGTTGTTATTATTGTTATTATTGTTACTTATAATTGTTGTCTATAATTTGTACAATTAACCTCCCTGTGGTTCGACCCCGGTCTTGCCGGATTATTTATTACTTCAACACTCCTGCACTTGGGAGAAGACATCAATCTTTTCGTCATGTCAACAAGATACTTATACTTGCCTTTCTCGATCTTTAATAAAATCTTCAAACTTTTAGATACATTGTATAAATGCAAATTACCTAAAGGGATTGTAATTAACACCACTCAAATTTTGGGGGCTGAAATTACAAAACCTCAAAAAAAAAAAAAAAAATAGTGCTTGTACTTGTGTAGATATCAATTTAATAAATTATTTTACATGAAATTTTTTTGGTCAAAATATGTTTATAAAATTTATTTTGTTCAAACTAATTGGATTAAATTATAAAATGAATATTAATTAATTTTTAATAAATAAAAATATAAGATTTTATTTGAACAAAATAAAAATTCAAAAAAATGTTTAAGGAATAATTTCAATATCTCAGTGACTTACCTTTTTCAAAATATCTACAAATTTTAAATCCTTTTATTCCTTAAACATTTCAAAATTAAAATTTTTCTTATAAAAAGATTTATTTTTTATTTATCAAACAATCATCATGACCTAGTAATATAAAAAATTATTTATTAGAATTTTAAAAATTTTATTTTTAAGATTATCAATGTTATGTATTCCTAAACATCTATCAAATAATTTGTTTTTGAAAAATAAAATTTATTGCTTAAGCATTTCCAAAATTTTAATCGATATTCGTTGATGCAATTTAGTCCAATTTAGTTGGATAGACTAAATCTTGCAAATACATGGTAAATTTTGATCAAATATTTTTTTTTCATCTTATTTGCTGAGGTTGTACAAATATAAGGGTGATTTTGAGGTTTTCCAACAGAAACCTCAAATAAACCCTTGTTCTGTTTTGTCGTTGGTCGCTAGAAACCATGGAAGAGGAAGCAGACCAAGAACATGAACAAGAACAAGAACAGCAACACATTTCACCCACCGCAACCACTCAACAAGACTACACATGGCCTGTAATTAGATATGATTTGCCCCCACAGAGAACCCATCATTTCTTTAAACAATTCAGGACTTCTTCTTCAAGCCCTAACAATTTCCTGAAAGGCATTAAATGGTAAAGGCCCATCTCTTCATTTTTCTTTGTTTTCTTATATGTCTCTGTTTATACTTCTCTATTGGGTGTCTGAAAGTCTGGTTCTTTTTTGGTTTTCTTTAAGGTCTCCTGATGGGTCTTGTTTTTTAACAAGTTCCGAGGACAATACCTTGCATTTGTTCTCATTGTAAGTTTTTAAGATCACATGATTGATTAATTTGAGGCTAATGATTCATGATTGGAAATCAATGTTCCATTTTTAATGGTAATCTGGTGCTTTGTTGTGTATTAGACCAGATAATGGTAGTGGCAGTGATGCTGATGGGTGTTGTTTAGCTATTGATGAAGGTGAGTTTTTGAGTTTAGAGTTACAAAATGAGCATATTTTAAAGGCAGTAGGGAATACCCACTTTTTTCCCCGCATGGTTGATATTGCTAACCTTCACAACGTTTGCGATGTTATATAATTGATTTCAAGAATTTTTTTTCTTGTTCTTGTTAGATTCATATGATGCCAGTCTTATTGTGAAGGAAGGGGAGTCTGTCTATGACTACTGTTGGTATCCTTATATGAATGCTTCAGGTGCTAACATGGGATTATCTTGTTGGATTTTCATTTTATTTTGTTTTAGCTCCTGTTGTAAAAAGGTGAAAATTGGATATATTGCTTGGCTTTTCAGATCCTGTTAGCTGTGTATTTGCTACTACAACTCGTGACCATCCAATTCATCTTTGGGATGCTACATCTGGCCTGGTACTGGTTTGTCTATTTCTATGTTTGTGTTTTATTTATGTTCCTCAGATGAGATAAATGGTTATTTAGACCCTAGATTTTTTTTAAAAAGATTGGAAATTTGCCTTGTAGTATAAACAAAGGTGAGGGCTATATGAGCCTGTGCATGTTTTGGGCATCATTGAACCAGAAATTTTGATATACTATACATGCTTATGTGAAAGATGTTGTTACAGCCTTCGTTATGTTGTTACAAGCCTTCGTTCTTTCATTTTTTTTGGGTCCAGTTCTTGTTTATGTTAGTATGACCACTGATCATGTATGCTAAAATTGCAGCTGCGTTGCACATATCGTGCTTATGATGCTGTGGATGAAATAACTGCTGCCATTTCAATTGCATTTAACCCAGCTGGAACTAAGTAAGAACATTCATTTTGAAAGGCTTATTAATTGCTTAACTAGAGTTTAGATTTGAGGTTGGCATTGTCTGTTTTGTACAAAATAGTTCAGAATATAGCTACACTCAACACTAATTTACTTGATTCTTGCTGTCTGGTAGGATATTTGCTGGATACAATAAATCTATCAGAGTCTTTGATGTACATCGTCCTGGTAGAGATTTTGCACATTATTCAACTATTCAAGGAAATAAAGAAGGACAAACAGGTTGATATCTGCCTAGACTACTCAAATAAGCAATAGATAATCAATAAATAATGAAGCATTTTATCCTTGATTTGTTTGTTGTCTCCAGGTATAATATCTGCAGTTGCCTT
Organism: Populus pruinosa; assembly: GCA_026413675.1. NCBI lineage: Eukaryota > Viridiplantae > Streptophyta > Magnoliopsida > Malpighiales > Salicaceae > Populus > Populus pruinosa. The sequence continues at coordinate 3,785,705 of CM048602.1, read as the reverse complement.
TTCTCCAACTCACACTGGAATGCTAGCTACTGGTTCTTACAGCCAGACAACTGCAATCTATAGGGAAGACAATATGGAACTCTTGTACGTTTTACATGGCCAAGAAGGTGGGATTACACATGTAAGTGAGCATTTATTTTTATTACCTCGACTGTGATTGTGCTATCAATGAATTAAAGGTAAAATGCTTTCTCTCTCAGGTCCAGTTCTCAAAGGATGGAAACTATCTTTATACTGGAGGCAGGAAGGTAAATTGTTGTGCATGTATGCTTTGTATTGCAACTCAAGTTCATGCTATTTTCTTGTTCTTTTTTCTCTATATATATCTTTGTAATTACAAATTCTAAAAGTACAGTCACTCCTTCCATGTGTGCCCTATTCCTGCACCCATCTTTCCTTCACTCTATTCTCTGCTTTCAGTGTTTCCAATGTGAGCTACAGAAAAGCTGCTCCCTTTATCTGCAATTTATCTGTTAACTTATGGTGATTTTTCTGTTATACCACCTCTCATGAACTAGGATGTTTATGATATGCTATATCATATAGGAGATTGATTGCAAAACATACATATTTTTTGTCTGATATGTGCTTGTGGTTATACTATCTATGCAATTGACACATCACTCCCATATTCTTCTTAGGACCCCTATATCTTATGCTGGGATATACGGAAAGCTGTTGAAGTCGTGTACAAGTAAGTATTTATCTGTGGAAAAAGGCAATGTCTGGTATTATTTATATTTTCAAAGACATTAATCATAAATTCCTCTCAAAATCCATTTGAAGAACTGAGCAGGCTTCTAGATTCCAGCAACTTTGTTTGCTAGTCATATTTGTTCTTTTTTATTATTTTCTTAACCATCTTCACATAAGTTGAATGAGTCAAGTGGCACTGTCCGGTCACTTGTGTATTTTATTTCTCTGTAATTTAGATTCCTGGTAAGGTATTTTGCAGATTTTTACGAAGCAATGTTTTTACAAGACATTTATAACAGTATATATGTGTCTCATTTTCAAATGTGTTCTGTGTTATTAGATTGTATAGATCCTCAGAATACACCAACCAGCGGATATTTTTTGATATTGAGCCCCTTGGCCGACATCTTGCAACAGGTGGTCAGGTATGATTCAAGATTTCATTCTATCAATGGTGGAGTAATAGGATGTATTGGTACCAATAACCAGTAATTAGATCTTTGAATGTCTGGTGCTCATTTTCCCCATTTCTGCCTCTAGGATGGTTTGGTTCATATATATGATCTACAAAATGGGCAGTGGATTTCAGGATTTCAGGCTGCAACAGGTATGCAATGCCATATCCATTTAAGCGGTCAGTATTTTTCTTTTGAAAAGCAAAGTGCCTCCTACTTCTAATCATTTTTTCTATTCCATGCACAATGCAGACACGGTTAATGGTTTCGCTTTCCACCCATTCCTTCCTTTGGCAGTCTCTTCATCAGGGCACCGAAGATTTAAAGTTCCTGATGCTTGTGATGAGAATTTGCCTTTGACCGGTAACTATAGCAACCCTGATGCCTTAAAAGTATTCATTTAGGCAAACTCTTAATCATTATCCTTCCTATGCCAGTCTTGTTTTATGTGCATTTGCTTCATTCTTGATGGAAGTTTATGTAGGTTTGGCTTTTCCAGCTGAAATATGATAGGATATTTCCTAGGCTTCCTTTTAAGTTTTAGCTAAAACTATTAACCTCCCGACAAGGAAATTATCAAATTGGTATGGTTGGTCCTTCAGGTTAAACCAGTGGGTAAAGATAGTTTGCCACAATATTTCTAGTTGATGTATTTTATAAGGTTGTATCTTATCCATCCATAATTTTGTGTTTTATGCAGGTTATGAGAACTGTGCCTCTGTGTGGAATTTCTCCTGTGCTTCAATGGAAGAAGATGGCATCAACATCAATGGTGGTGATTTTACTCAATCTGAAAATGAAACCCTCCACCAGGATCCTTGAGTCACTCCTCGATGGCCTTATGCCCATACATCTAGTCTTAACATGGAAGTAAATCATAGAGACAAGCAACATTTGCCTGAATATTGTACCATTCAATAGGAGCAGAGAGACTTTTACATTCTAGAGCTGAATTTGGACTGATGTGATGCGCGGTGTTCATTCTAGCAACTAAGAATTGGTGAAGAGATTACAAGAAGGTGAAGTTACTGCGTTTGTAACCAAGTCATTACAGAAAACAAAACGGATTCTGGTCAACAGAGTGCAAGTGGAGTGTCATAGACCTCAGAAATCAATTGAATGGTCTCCTCTAGAAAACATCGCGAGTTGAGGCCAAAATATAAGATATAAACCAGTGTTATCACAATCAAACACCGAATTGATCAAATTGATAATTGCAAGGTCTGGATTAGAGGTATGTGATTGATCTGAACAAATCTAGATCGAACAGTGATAACCAGATGATTGAACCAATTCAATTCATTCAAGATAATTTATAATTTGTCATATGTTGCTTAATGAGAAATAATAAAAGGAGAAAAATAATTATTTTGTCCTAGGTATTGAACCCCAATAGTCATGCATAAAGATAAAGGCCTTATGCCATCAAACAGTACATTAATTGGTTTTTTTTTATAAAAAAAAACTCAGTATTTTATTGTACCTCTTGTTTTGTTTTTTTTTTATTGCTTTGATTTTTGTTATTATTTTTTTTTAATTTTAACTTTTAATATTGAATTTATTTTTTATTGAGTTGTTTTATAAACGAGTTGCGGGTTAATATAGTTGATTTTTTTTTATTTTTTTTAATTTCTTTATTCGAGAATTAAGTTATATTATTTTTTTCAATTTATTTTTTATTATAATATTTTTACTTTATAATTTGAAAATAGTGCGTTGAGAGTTAACCTTAGTTGTTTTTTAATCTTTTTAATTAATTATTTTTTAAATTTTATTATTTAACATTTGATTGGTTAAAAATTGAGTTTCATAACCTGTTTTGATTTGTTTTCTATAAAGATATTCTATCTTCATGATTAAGGTTATGAATTTTAGTAAATGAACCTAAGTTAAATTATGTTATTTTTTTTCTAAAAGGTTATCTTAATCTTATAATCCCGGCCATAAGTTCTTTAATATTTGATTTATTTTTTATTGGATTATCCTCATCTTATGAACAGAGTCGCGAGTTTGACGTGTTAACCCAGTTGACTCATATTTGTTTTTTTATTGAATTTCTCCTAATTTTATAACCTAGGTTGACTTGAGTTGTTTTTTATATTATTTTTTTAATTGATTTTTTTTATATAAATTTCATCATTTAACATTAAATCTGACATAGTTGGTTGAGAATTAAGTTTTATAATTTATTTTGATTTATTTTTTATAGGATTGTTTTGATTTCAAAATCAGGATTACAAGTTTGACAAGTTAATCTAAGTTAAATTATATTATTTTTTAATTTTAATTTTATGAGATTATCTTAATTTTATGACCTGGACCATGATTTTGGCAAATTAACTTAAATTATTTTTTATGTTTTTTTATCTCATCCTTAAATATTGAGCTAATTAGAAATTAAATTTTGTAATTTATTTCAATTTTCTTTCTATAATTCCTTTTTTAAATGATTTTTTTAAAATGTTATCATTCAATATTGGGTTAATTAAGAATTGAACTTCATAATTTGTTTTGATTTTTTTCTATATGTTTATTATAGTTTCATAACTTAAGTTACAAATTTGATATGTTAACTTGATTTGACTCAAATCAATCCAATATATTATAAAATTAATATAAAAAAAATATCATATTATAAAATTTTTTAAGTCAAAATACATTTTTATAAGTTGTTCAGGTAACTTTTGGAGCCACAAAGTGAATTAGGTCATAGTAGATCAATTTTTACACCATTTCATATTTTTTCTCACTTGAAAAAAATATTAACAATATCTAAATATTTTTTATGTTCAAAAAAATATTAATTTGACCTGGCATAACATGAATTAATGATTTAGTGTTTATTTTAGATATATCAATATATTTGTGAAATAATAAATTTTGTCTAACACATGGGTAATAATTTATAAATTGGAATAGAACTCTCTTATGCATAGGATAATATATAAAAAATATATTTTCATTTAATGGAAACTGAGTAAAGAACCATAGTGTATTCTTATTTGTGACAAGTTTTGAAATAATTATCTAGTTTTATTTATTTCTTTTAATTATCATAGTTATTGTTATCATACATATGCAGAGTTTGTTAAGTATAAATAATTTTCACTTGGACTATTATAATTAGTATTGTTAAGAGATAATGAAAAATAAAGATAATAATTAAACTTTGATGAGATATAAAATATTGGTAAAATTACATTTTCTCTCTTTTTATTATGAAAAAGCTCTTGGTTATGTTCACTAACATAAACTAATTTTTCTTTTTCTAATAGAAAATTAGAAAATGTTTTCATTAATTAAAAAAAAATTCACACCAAAAAATAAATCAAAATTACAATTGTTTCTAATAAAAATCAAAACCATATTTGGAAGTTTTCTTGATGTAGAAATATTACATTTGAATAGGAAGTTCCTATTTTTCTTTCTCTAACCTATATATATATATATATATATATATATATATATATATTCGGAGTATTATTTTGTCTCTGAATATATTTTTTTTCCATATTTTTTTGTTTCTATTTACGATAACTATTTATCGTTATTTATATACATATCATAATTATCAATATATTGTGAATTTCATTATCTAAAAAAAAAAAACTCATCTCTGAAAAGGGAATATATAGAGTAATTAATTTGATTATAGAACTTTTAATCTCGATGCTAATTGGCAGGTTCTTGCCCCTTAGCAGGTTGCTAGTTTACATTTGCCTTTTGCAGGCCTTTTGTCTTGCGTTTTCATATATTAATAAGATCAGTTGAAAATGACAGAGGCTAGCTAGTGAAGCAAACGATCTTCGGAAATATTGGATCAAAGCCAAGAATCGAGGTCTGGAGTGTGTGAATCAATCAGACTAGTAAAAAAAGCTTAAGGTGTTCAAGATTTAGCGCTGAGAATTCAGATTACTCAACACAATGCACAGACCTTTAGCATGAAGTATGGAAGGAATTTATACTGCCCTAGTGCATGAACTTAGAACCTTATATTAGCATGAATTTAACCATGGCTACTGTACTGCGATACGTTGCCACTTTGTTGGCTTGAAAAACAATAGAAAACGTGACTGGGATAGTTGAATCTCCAACTACAAGAAATACAGAAGCAAGCCTAATTAATAAAGTATGAAATACAGAAGCAAGCCTAATTAATAGAGTTGAGCCGCTTAATTTATATATGTCCTTAAAGATTTCCATTCGGAAAGTCAAGCGTTTACCATAAAATCTTCACCAAAAAGCAATTTTGCCAGCACAGATCATAAATGTTCCTCCTTCTTTCATTGTTCAGAAGCTGGGACAAAAAAAAAAAACAACAATTAGTGGTTATCGTGAACTGTTGTATGTGCGCTTGCGTGTGAATATCTATATTTGTTTTATAAGAAGTAAATTATAAAATAATGAATTGTAAAGATAATGTTAGAAGTCTTATGATTGATTTTAGTTTTTTTTTATAATAAATCAAGCTGAATTTGAGTTGTTCATGGGAGGATATTTTCATCATATATAGAATGATCCTATATTCAAAAGTAGTTGCAAACCAGTAATATTTCCTTGAAGAATGAGTCTAAAATGTAAGGAAAAATTCATAATTTTGCGTCACTTCCAAGTTCCACACGCGGAAAACAACTCTTAAGATTTTATTGTATGCTGACCCGGTAACCTAATATAGTATCACAGCCACATCAGTGCTGTGATCTACTTAGTTGCCTACATCAGCGTGTTTCAAGAGACCGAAAGGGCAAGCTAACGTAGAAGCCAAGGCCTCTGAACAGAAACAAATTCAAAAACAATTACAAAAGCTTGGTGCAAATTCTCTTATAATTTCTCTGCTTATTTAACATTTATAGCCATCACAGCAACAAGAAAGTTCAAGGTAGAAAGGGTTTCTCTCAATGGCTCCACCAGAAAGAAAGAGCCAAACATTCTTACAGATTTCACGTAAGAGACTAAAGAGGCAGTGTCACTCTAGTTATCATCATCTCGATCATGCTAATACTAGTTTTACTCACGTTGATCATAGTGTTGATCTTCCTGATGATGTTCTTGATATGATTTTATCTTTCTTGCCTATCAAAAAAGCCATGCAAATTGGAATTCTATCGACGAGATTCAAGAATTCTTGGAACTTCAATCGTAGATTAGACTTTGATAATGATTTTTCAAGGGGTCGTAGTCCTGATGATTTTAAATCTATCGTTAATAAGGTTTTTGATCGCCATGCAGGCTCGAGAATCTTAAGTTTTCGATTATGTTTTGATCCAAACAAAGAAGAATTATTGGTCGAGAAGTGGATCAGGAAATCCATTGAAAAGGGTGTTGAAGAACTCGATTTGGAACTTTATCAAAGCGGAAATGTTCTTGAAGGAAGATGGCCTTTTAAACTCAATTCTGATGTTTATGAAGCTAAGTCCTTGAAGATTTTGAAGCTTACTTTGTGTCAACTTGATCTTCCACCAAAGTTTAAAGGTCTGCATGTTTTGAACACTCTTGTTCTTAGAAAGATCATTATAACCCCGACATTGATAGATAATTTATTTCAGAATTGCTTCTTCCTAGAGACTCTAGATTTAGCACACTGTCATGGGATTTTTCATTTGAAAATCTTTGCCCAAAAGACGTTTAAGGTGTTAAAGGTCGGAGATTGCTGGGAGATTCTGAGGATTTACATTGATGCACCAAATCTACGTTCATTTCACTACTGTGGACATGTTTGTTTTATCAAATTTAACATCGTCCCTCAATTGAAAGATGTGATGCTCAGTTTCAGACCTTCAAAAGGCTTTACAGAGACTTTTCGAGTGAGAAATCTTGTCTATGATCTCCACCCTATTCAAGTTCTCACCACTACTAGTACTTTTCTTGAGGTATGTTTCCATCCATGTCTTTGTTATCGTCCGATCACATACTTTCTATCCCGTTTCTTCTTTTTGAGCGGTATATAATATTGCTGGTATTAACTTAATGTTATGGCTTACATATTCAGGGCCTATCTCCAAAGTTTATTGGAGGAAAACTGAGAGAGATGCAATTCTTCTTTGGGAATTTGAAAGAATTTCATTTGATCATGGAAGGTGCAATTTACTGTAATCCTCATGATATTATTTCTTTCCTGAAGCATTGCCCTAGCCTGGAGAAGATATTCATCGATGTGAGTTGAGTTCTCGTCTTGGTCGATTGTATTAACATCAATCACAGCCTTTTTTGGAATATATTCACAGAACTAATCACTCTAATTTGATGGTTGATAATGAATCTTTTCAGCTCAAAGATTTTTGCTTCGTACGTGGGCCGTATTGGGAATTGCATAATCGACAGTCTTTCCAGAAATACAGCGCATCCTTCGACTGCCTCAAGTTCATTAAACTGTCAGGATTTAAGTTTCAGAAAGATGAACTAATGCTGGTGAAGTTTTTCCTGGAGAGGGCAATTTTCCTGGAGAAACTAGTGCTGGTCACTCCCAAATCTAGACATGCCAGAGTTCCTGCACCAAATTTACAAGCGTATTATCAGTATCTCCAGTCTCGGAAAGCATCTCCAGGAGCCCAAATAGCTTTGTTTGAGCACTTGAATGACACTTCTGTTTGTCCAATGCACTCAAAGACCTGGTACTAGTCGATCAGGATTGGCCTTCAGAGATTTTAATATGAAGCTAAAAAATGCACTTCAGATTGCAGTCTTAGACCAAATAATGTAGGATTTTCAGGTGCCTTGTCAATTTTTAAGTTAGAGGGGAATGAAAGCTCAACAGCAGAGGTTACATCATAGTTTAATTATAGGTTTATTGGGATGGTAATTAATTTATATATCGGAAAGACATTGGTATTTATGTTTTCTCAACAATATATATGGCGTTTCTCAATAAAATTTGATTTTTAAATTACTAGATATAAATTTTAGTGATTAAAAAATTATATTAATAGAAAACATGTTATTTATCTAGATGTGTAAAATCATTATCTTAAAAAAAAAATACAAAGACAAGTGGTGTTAAGTTTCTTTATAAAAGCCTATGCACCTTTAGGTTTTTCCTCGAAAAAAGGACATGATTTTTGCCGGGCTATATATTGATTATTGGATTAAATCTAGTTTATTTATAATAAATTTAAAATTATTAAAAAAATAATTATTTTTTTTAATTATAGACATGTCTCATATTAAAAATTAATTTTTATTATTAAAAAAATATAATTTTTTTTTTTTCATCTTAACTCTCTGCATTAACTTGATAAGATTTACAAAGATATTCATATCAACTTTTTATATTAACTTGATGAGATTTACAAAGATATTCATACCGCAAAATATCATTTTAGTTCTAATAATTAAAATAGCACTAAATATTTAAAAATAAAAAAAATAAATTTTTATAAGTAAGTTTTTTTTTTTCAATATACACTATAAAATAAACTAAATGAATGAATGACAAAAAGAGAGTTAGGATTAAGGAAATCCATGCTCTTCTAAATGTAAATCATTTAAACTTTGATGAATATTTTTTTTATTCAAACCATCATATCTTTAATAAGAAAATATACAATGGTTTTCTGAAGATGAAAGAATTGCATAAAAAAAAGAACTTGACTGAAAAAATACAATTTTTATTCAAGAATTTACTAACTGAGATTGTTATAATTATTTATTTTCATTTCTATAAAATAAAATAATAAATAGGTTTTAAAAATGAACCGTAACATCGTTGCGGGCAAAAATACTACTGCATGCTTCAAGGAAGAGGTTCCTTGTGGGATTTCCAAATCCCAAACCAATAATTGAACCAGTTTCATGTATTGCTGAATGGGCCCATTTCATAAAATCCACGAAAAATGCATGAGCTTGCAAACAAGAAAGGCCCACGTATTACAATTTTGACTTCTCACGAAAAATTAAAAATAAATTTCACGTGATATTACAATTCGATTTCCTTCATATTTATTATGCATGTAATATGTTAGGTAGGGTTTGAGTTTCGTATATAGAGATATCTCTATTAATTTAAATTGAAAAATATGATAAAAAATAAATCTTAGAATAAATAGATATTAAAATATATTAATTTGCATGTCTGTGCTATGCTGCGGATGATTAAAATTTTTAAATGCTAAAAATATATTACAGTTTCGTGAAATTCTTTAAATTATTTTTAAATTTGGACAAACAGTAGTTTTGATATTTTATTTTTTTAATAAAAATAGATATTTTTAGTAATGTTAGAGAATACAAGTTCCTTAACTAAAATCATTACTTTTGTAAGAAACCAAGTATTTTATGATTTTTAAATTAATTAAAAAAATATCAAAAAAAATATATGTTTACATTTTATGTGTTATGCATGATTGAAAATCAAAGATATTATAAATGTGATAAAGACATGGTAAAAATATATTTAAAATTTTTAAGAATAAATAAAATCTGAATTGAATTCGAACGTACCATTTATTATTAGGATTAATATCTTTGTATCATGTACATAATAATTGAAAATAAATTTATTAAAATTCAAATAAAAATTATAATTATATTAAAGAACCATAATAAATCTAGTAAAAAATCATTGGACTGCAAAAAAGAAAAGATAAGGCCCAGTGTCTGGCCCTTCTTTATTTTTCCCGGTCTTGGCTCTTCTTTTGAGGAGAAAGAAGAGGGAGAAATCAATGCCTAAGTATAACTAAAGATATGCCCCTGACATATACTATAATTTTCAATATTACCCTTTATCAATTGATCATATCAATTATACCCTTAATGTTATCCCATACTTCAATGCCATTTTTTACTTGTCATCATTCAAAAATCCCATTAAATGCATGTGTAAAGAATTTAACAAAAAAAAATTCGAAAAATACTTAATAAAAAATAAATTTGCATATATAATAAAATAATATTGGAAAACAAATAGAGAGAGAAGAATTTAGAAATTAAGATTAAATTAAAAGCTGAGATTAATTTTTTTTTTTAATTTTGTGTCATTTTTTTCCACATATTTTATTTATATATATATATATATATATATATTATTTTTACTCAGTATTTTTTAATAATTTTGGTCCAGTGATATTTTGGTGATATTGATATTTTTAGAGTTTGTTTAATAATACAAATATAATTGTTTTTTAAATAATTTGTAGTATTAAAATATATGTTAATAATTTTTTTATTTTAAAAAATTTATTTTTAATATCAGCACATCAAAATAATTTTATAATACTAAAAACATATTAATTTAAATTAAAAAAAATTCAAATTTTTATAAAATATTTTTAAAACACAAAAAAACAAATAGTTTTTAATGATATTTTCTTGAAATTGATATGGTTAATTTATGATGGTTAACATTTAAAGCTTATCTATGGACCCATGGTAGATTTGTAGTTATCTATAATTTTTAATTTATTAGCGTCATTTATTTATTTATTTATTTATTTTAACTTGGCAGTATCTTTAGACTAGCTTTCCTAAACAGAGAATAAATAATAGAGTTGCAGTTAACTATAATTTTTAATTTGTTAGCATCATTTATTTATTTAATTATTTATTTATTTTAACTTGGCAGTATCTTTGTACTAGCTTTCCCAGATGGAGAATAAATGATAGATTTGTTGTTAATTATATTTTTTAATTTGTCAACGTCATTTATTTATTTATTATTTATTTTAACTTGGCGGTATCTTTAGACTAGCTTTCCCAGATGGAGAATAAATGATAGATTTGTAGTTAACTATAATGTTTAATTTGTTTGAGTCATTTATTTATTTATTTATATATTTTAAGTTGGCGGTATCTTTAGACTAGGTTTCCCAGATGGAGATTCCAACTGTTGGTCAATTAAGTAATGATCGTTTGCGTGTGTAATCATTGCTATGATTCTCTTCGCCAAGTTCGCTGTTAATTATGGCCTTAGCTTTATTACATTTTATATATATATAAGTCATTATATTATAATATTCAACCTAAATACCCATATTAATTAAATAAAATATATGTTCTTCTAGAAACAATATTTGCTTTTATGAGTTGAAGGATCATCATCATCAGAGAGAGTGCATCACGCACTTGATGTAGTTGCGTTTACATCCAATATTAAAAGCAAAATTAAAGGGTGCTTGGAAAATATTGCTTCTCTATTGAATTATTATAGCAAAATTAGATGGTGCGGAGAAAATTCACTGTGGATTATAAATATAATAGTCATTTACAATGTTTTCTTTATCATTTTTGTCCTTTGTTTTTGTTTTATTTTGATTCCTCATTTTTTTATATTTTTCTTTAAAGTTGTGTTTATTTGAAATTAAATTTGGTAATTTATTTTCTCTAATCAAATTATGAGATCTAGGGGTGTTGGAAAAAAAATCCATCAATGCTTAATTTAAAAAAATTAAATGGAAGTTTATTGTTTTAAAATAATTAAAGTTATGAGGATAGAATTTGTATAATAAACATGCATTCAACCTTTTTTTTTAAACTACACAAGCATAAAAAAGATTCATCCAGAGCTTTTTGATTACTCATTTGTATTTTTTTTAATTTAATTTTTAAAATTAAATTTATTTGAGTTTTAACTTAACAATATTTTTTTGATTGTCTAAAAGATATGAAAAAAAACATTATTCATCCATGTTCATGTCATCCCAATAATATAACACATGTTGTTAATGGAGGAGTGTAAGAGCTCATTTTTCCTTTTTTGTGCTTTTTTTGCCTTCTCTCCTTTATTATTGTGTCCATTCTCTTTAAAATAGTAAAATTCTCATGTTTTATTTTTCTATTAATTTTTTTAAATTATTAATTATTTTATTTTAGATTTTTTCTAGTTTATTTTTTTAATTTCATTCATTATCATTAGATTGATCAAGAAGCTTCATGATTATTTTTCTATAAAGCAATCTTAGTCTTATTATTCAATTCATGAGTTTAGAAAATAAACCTAGGTTAACTTTGATTTTTTTTATATTAATTTTTAGAATTAATTTTTTTTCAATTTTATCTTTTAGTATTAGGTTGGTTAGAAACTAAGCTTCATTCTTTTCACTTTATTTTTTATAGTATTATTCTAATCTCATGATCTAAATTGTAAGTTTGATAAGTTTATTTTGGATAATTTTTTTTTTTATTTTTTTAATCAGATATTTTTTTAGTTTCGTACACATTAAGTTAATTTGAGAATTCAGCTTCTTAATTCTTTTCAATTTGCTTTTTTCAAGGTTATTTTTATCTGAAAACCAAGTTTTATTTTTCAATTTATTTTCTTTTTAATTGAGTTAATCTAGGATGACTCTTTTTTTTTTTTTTAATTATTCAATAATGGGTTGATTGAGAGATGAACTATGTAATATTTTTCAATATGTTTTTTATGGAATAATTTTATTCTCATGATATTAGTAGAGGGTTTAATAAGTTTATCCAATTAACTCAAATTATTTTTTAAAATTAAATATTTTATTTTTATTTTTAACATATTTGTTTATTAGAAATTATATTTTTTAATTTGTTTTCCTTCATTTTTTATGATGTTATTATGATTTTATAATTCAAGTAGTAAGTTATTCAAGTTAATAAAAAAAATTTTGATTTTTGATTGGTCTGATATTTTATAAAAATACTTTTAACTAAAAAATATATTAAAATAACTTTTTTATTTTTAACATTATAACAAAATAATTAAAAAATATATTAATTTAATAATTTTTCAAATAAAACATTCTATTTAAACACAACTACTTCCTGACGATCACTAAAGCCATCATTTCTAAACTAGATTAGTCGGATCATGCCTAGCGTTGAGTCAAACTCTTTAAACATATCAAAAGTCCACACATCTAATGACACACAGAAGAGCAGGGGATCACCATTGATTTGAATGGAGCCCGTTCACACTCTCTCACTTGATACCTTCTATCAAGTTTACGGAAGAACAGTATTATTAGAATAGAGGCTTTCCCAAAAACTTCAACTCATCTAGCTAAGGTTAAGAAACTTCTGAGAGTTCATTCAGATGTTGTTTTTTACATAACTAGCTTCATTTTTTCATTTATTACAGTTTACATATCATTGGATCGCTCGCAATTATATATAAAAATAAAAAAAATTACTCATGCTAATCTTGATTATGTAGTAAATGTGTGTTTGATATTCTCATAGTTTTTTAGATTATGATTTTTTTAAATTGTTTTAAAAATCTAGTTGTTATTTTTAAAAATATACATTTAGTTAAAACTATAATAAAATAAATTTTTCTATACAAAATAAATGAAAAATATATTATTTTAACTTTTACAAAATTAAAATTTAAAATGAGATCAAATATAAAAAAATATATATATAATACCAAACTTATTTTAGAATGTATTTAGAATGAAGGTGTGGTTTAGCATTTTAGGTGGTAAGTTATGATTTGTGTTTTAGATGTTGTTTGTTTTTATAATTAAAATTTTTATTTTAAAATTTTTTAAAATTTTTATTTGGAATTAATTTTTTATATTTTAATATACTAATATTAAAATTAATTTTTTTAAAATAAAAAAATTAATTTTCAAGAAAAAAAACTTTATAAAATAACTATTATTACGCACTTTCATAACTATACCTTAAAGAGAACTTACCCACCTCAGCACACCTCTAGCCTAAGAACTACCTTAAATGAACAACTTTCTACCAGATTTTGTCCTAGCAAAAAGCCATAGGGTTGACGTGTTGTTGACTCACGATAGATTGCTATCGTGCAAAACCCGCAACTGACCAACCGCAACAGCCGCTTTCTAGAATCTTCAGGAAAAAAAAAAAAAAAAACCATTGGCCACCACTACCTCAACTCCCATCTCATGTGTACATCCACACTATCCCCACCCCCAATCAGTAACATTCCAATGGCCAATACATCACCAGCATCACCAATCCAATGATATATCGCCACGTTGTGGAGGAGCCCGAAATAAGAATATCACAGACACGACAGATGTCAGTTTAGACAAATATCGAGCACGGTAGAAAACCAAAAAAGGCCACGTCATCGAAAGAGACTCGCCTGTTGCTTCCTGAATCCACTCGTTTCTTGCCACGTGTTCCTATCTAACGGCTAGTTTCTCTTTAACCGCCAAAAGGATGAGTTCAGTAATATTTTTTAAAAAACAAGCCCACATGGAGGATAAAAAATATCGGGGCAACTAAAAGCATGCCCTCCACGCATGGATAAGGTTTCAATTTAGTCCTATTTCTTCTAATTACATCAATATTACCCTCCATCTATCCTCATTGTGGCAAGATTTCCCCTTCCCCGAAGAATCATTAAATTTACTTGGTCCACTCACATTTGACCTTTTGAGTTTTCTCCTTTCAAGAAAAATAATCATTAATACTTTTAGCGTTAAAAATAAAATTTAATTTTTCATATTTAATTTTAAATATTTTTAATACAAATTAATTTTACAAAAAAACAATAATATAAAAATATTTTATTGAACAAATTCATCAAAGAATCTCATCCAGTGGTAAAAACTTATTATAAAGAAATTTTTAACAAATTATATTAAACTAATATTTTTTTAATAAAAATAATGTTATTCTTAACACAAACATATAAGTTAGTCAAATATATTTAAATTAAAATTTAATTTTAAATAATTTTATAAAGATTAATAAAATCATGAGAAAAACGACATGCATAGAAACAATGAAGGGACTAAAACAATTAAATATTGTTAGATTGTGATTTCTTATAAGTTGTCCAAAATTTTTTAGACTTTCAAAAATTATATTTTATCACTTTAAATCGTGTTTAAGATTATCATAATAATTTTTTTAAATATTTTTTGTTTTAAAAAAATATTTAAAAATATTTTTTTATATCACAATAAAACAATTTAAAAACAATAAAAAAATTAAATTTTAAACTCGCTTCCAAATATTTCTTAACCGCCTATGTGTTAAACATTTTTTTTTTCATCGCTACACCTCGATTTAAAAGAAAAAAGAAAATAAAAAGGGAATCTTTTTGACTATATAAGCTAAGCAAAGCTTTATCAATCTATTTTGTAAGGCAAGCCAAACTTGTTTCCCAGCAAAGAGTCCCACACTTTCTATATCTTTCACACCCAGAGGATTTAGGGTTTTGTATCTCATCTCCATCCCTTAGCAAAAGGTTTGTCTCTCTATCTCTTCAAGATTTGCTTTATTTTTTCTTGATTTCTTTTGCCTTATAGTTAAAGTAGTTAAAAGGGTTTTGTAATTAAGCCTGAACTAACCATTGTATTTTTGTTGTTTGCAGATTTAGTGAAAAAGATTTGGTGATTTAAAGAAGTGAAATCGTGGAAAGATGGCATTGGGGAAGAATTGTATTTCAATGGAGGCAAAGATTGTTAGTGGTGATGCTTTAGTGAGCGGAGAAGAAGAGGGGTTAGGCTTGAAGTTTGTGAGGTCATATTCGCTTGGAAGGAAAAGGGTTTTGAGCAGTAATAATATTCTTAGCGATGAAGATCTGTTGAATCTTGACTCCGCTTTTATTTCCTCGTTGAAGAGGCTTCGCAGCTTAAAGCATGAGAAGTCTGATCTTGAAAGCCTGCCTCAAGATATTTTGGTAAGTTATACTACTTTTATACAATCCCATTTCAAAAGTTCTTGACTTGAGTGATTTTGTTTTGGGTTTTGAAATTGAAGAGCTTTAGAATTTTAGTTATTGAAAGTTTCTTTTTTTGGGTTTTGCAGATCAGGGTTTTGTGTGGTGTGGATCATGATGATTTGAAGCAGCTTTTCCATGTCTCTAAAGTGATTAGAGAAGCTGTAAGTGTCTAAATCTAGATTTTTTTTTCTTGATTTGATTAGCTATTAGCTTTTTTTTTAGATATTGATTAAGATTTTTGGGTTCTTGTGTTTACAGACTTTGATTGCAAAAGAATGGCATTTTGCCTATAGCACACCAAGAAAAACTCAAGCTTTCCGAACTCGAACTGATTTTGGGAATCCAAGTGAATTAGATGAAATTGAAGCTCCAAATGCGCCAAAGCAGCGAAGGTCTTACAAGTCGCAGTTAAATCGGAAGAGTATTGCTGATGTATCGGTGGCATTGTTTGCTTCACCGAAGAAGGGGCTATTCATGGAAACAGAGATATGAGAAGCAGGGGTTTTGTAAATATAAGTTAAATAGTAGATTAAAGTATTGCTGTAGATAAAGAGTGAAAGGTTTTGGAGATTTGGATTGATCAAATCTCATTTTGGGTTCTGTACATGGCAATAATCTTCACAGGTTACACTTTGACACGGGCCGTTTTAGATTCTTCAACTGCTTTCATTGAAGACAGGATTTTTGGCTTGTTATGTTTCTCTTTGATTTATTAGCAGCATGTAAATTAGGGAGAGAATTTGGGATATTTATTTGAAGGGAAATCTTAGCCCTTCTATCCGGTATAAAGGATGAGAATTGTTGTGTACATTTGCGTACTCCCTTGTTATCTTTTAATAAAATAAAGATGGAATATTTCCTCATTAATTCTTTGTTTATATGGCTGAGCAAAACTGAGACTGTTTTTATGATCTGCTTCTGTGTGTGGTATTCATAAGACCTATAAGTTATAACTGGCATTAATGTATGGAAAGCAGTTATGTGAAAGCAAAAATAGCATAATTTTAGCATTGACAGTTGCGGAGATTGAGGTGGCAGAAGATCACCCCCCTGGCATCTAGGCGACAGCATGTTGGGGCAGAAGTTTGGGGACAGTTTCTTTTGAGTCTGTGGGGGAAATCTAGACAGGGACAGCTGTTGGTGTGGGGAAGTTTCTGACTTGCAAACGTGGTTAATGTTTGGTGGATGCCATGGAAAAGGCAATGCCAGCTGTGCTCAACTTAAATCAAGGAAGCAATAGATTTCAGCTATGTAAGGGGGATAATAAGCTATTTCCATGTTAGGATCATGGTAATCATTTATTTTCAGTAATCCTATAACACTTATCCTACTGTGATGCCAGGCCTTGGTCTTCATTGTCTTGCCCTTCTACGCAAAATTACTCTTTGAGGATTGTTCTAGCCACTCTTTGAAAATTCCCATATGAAAAGTTTGTGGATAACAAATAGCATTGAAATCCAACAACAAAAAGCTATCTTCCAAGTTCCAGGTAGACAACAATAACAAGCAGCATGGAAAGCCATTAGCAGGTTGATATGGAAGTACAATGTGTGCTGGAAGAAAAAAGAAAGAAAGAAAGTAGTGCTTATTTTTGTGGGATTTCAAACAATTTCCAAGTGTTTAAACTGTTGAGATGCTAAAATGTCTGCTGACAAAAGAGAATATTGTGCCGAGGATTTCTCATAATGACCAGCAACGGGCAATTCTGCAAAACATGCATAAAAGATTGAGTTGTAAGGCAGGGTAAAGAGAAGATTTTTACGTCTATAATACCGGAAATTTTTTAGTCAAAGAATCTTAAACCCTAAAAGATTAAGATGTTACTTGAATATTCAAGATACGATGATTTTGGAGGAAGAATTAGCTAAAAGATCATCACAGCATCATTTTATTCTACTCAACCTGCAATATCTGAACAGTATTTACTATTGTCTTGTGAAATTAAGAGAAAGTGTTGTAGAAAGAAAAATAACAAATTCATTAATAAGATTTTGGTTGCTTTTATTTAGATTTCTACATTGAACATGATGGTCTTCAAGACATCATGAGGATCTCGGGCCAATATTGGAATCACTGGAGGGAAGTATTGTTTCGGTTGCAGAATTGTTTCGAGGTCAGCCGGTTAGTATGGAAGGTATCCCCGTGACCAGCAGAATGTTTGTTGCTTAGGCATTTTTAGGGGAGATGTTGCTGTGGGAAACCTTGGGGGAGACTATGCATAGCTTTGGGTTTGGAGGCACAGGGAAATTCTCTAGTGCTGGAATATGATCAGATTATGGTGAGAAGCTTGGGGTTGGAGACAAAATCATGTGCTGTGTTGATCTTGAAAGTAAACCGTTGGCTTTTGTAGGACTCTCCCAAAACTGAAAATGGCTGGGATTTGCAAAGGGCTTTGATGCTGGCCAAGCGGGTCTTCAACTGGCGGATTCTCCGGTGAAAGAGCTTCAATGTGAGTAGCTCTATTTCCTCGTGTTCTACCGTGGTTTAGTTTCAGTTCAGTGCTGTATATGGCCTCCTTCCTACTTATTGAAGAAGGCGCAAGTCCTGGTTCCGATGAACTCTTTGATCAGGTAGGCCCTTGGAAAGCATAAATGACGCGTATCCCTTTTATACAATGTTTGAGCATAATGTGGCTGATAGGTTTGACTATTTTATAAGGTCATTTTTGCTGAACTCGATTGAAGGGAATCCGAGATAAATTTGGAGAAAATGAAGTGTGCTTTTAAAGACTGAATCCCTACCCTGTTCTCGGCAGCCTTTGATGGAGTTACACGCTAGCCCGCCTCTGGAAAATCAAGGAGCTTTACCCGGTTAGTGTATCATCCTTTTCAATTCATTTATTCTCATGCCATACATATAAGGCCCTGATGGTTTTCCATTTCATTTAGTTGGTAGCAGATCCAGGAAAATTTCTCATCCACCTCCTCTGCCATTGAGTCTACCTCCACCATTGAATTATATACAGCAACCAAAATGCCAAGCCGCCACCTGCTCCACCATTGAATTATGGCTACCAAAGCACCAACCCACCTGCTCTGCCATTGAATTTCGGCTACCAAAGTACATACTATCTTCCTCAATCATTAAATTATGGATCTGTTTCTACTTTGCTTCTGTTTCTACTTTGCCTCAATCATTAAATGAATGCTTGCCGTCATTTCTCAAATCTTTGGCGTGAAGCATTCTGTAAGATATAACCCTAGCTCCTCCTCCAAGATATTACTGATCACTGTATAGGCTTGCCGTCATTTCTCAAGACTTTGGAGATCACGCTTCTTCACTTGAGACTTCGAAAGGCCAAGTTCCGGTCCATGTTAAACTGCAGAAATATTTTGTATACATGAAATTAATGAGTACCGTTCAAAGGCCCCCTTCAAAAATTTTGTAAACACTACTGCTAACTATAAGATTTTGTTAACTTCATGTGAGACTATGATTGGGATCAAAGTTCTGTGAAACATCCATGTAAAATCTTTCACTTGACTAGATGTTTTAGGTCTTAGTGAGTTGGCTGCTAGCTGCAAGTTTTCGAAGAACTGCGTATAATATCTACAGAGAAATGACCAAACCACAGAACTAGAAGTATCAGAGTGCTGGAAGGAAAGGTTGAGGTCCCATATGTTTTGCACCTAATCTCCAGACCATGTGATTAGCATCTCTAAAGCTGCACATTCCATGTCGCCAATCCATGCTTTGAACCCCACCATAAACCCTCGATGTTCTTTCAAGTTCCAATCATTTCTTTCCATTATTGTCTTGGAAGTCAAGTTAGGGTTTTAAGTAGGTGGACCAAATGCCACCTACAAATATGATAGAAGAGAGAGAGAGTGTGTGTTCTATTCGTTTCAGTACAGACCAAACCAATGGGGGCTTGCAGAACCTAAAAGCTTCGCATTTTGCTTCTTTTTTCTTTTCTAGTTTCTTTCTTCGAGTAGCTTTTCATTGATCAATAAAATGCTTTTCTTCATGGGGGACATTTACTTTTAATGGAGATCACCCCGTGCATGATAAGTGAAAACATGGTGCTATAACACAACAAGCATGCTTGTTGCTTCAATTGCATTTTCTTCCAGCTTAGAGATAGCTAGTTTGGGATAATAGCGTGGTTGAAACCATATTTTTGAAAGTACTTAATTAATTAATACACACCATAATTTTACAAGAATCTCACTAGAAACTCTCTCTTAATACATTGAATAAGAAAAAACTATAATTTTTAATTTTTAAATAATAATCATAAAAATTACCGCAAACACGTATTTAATGGGAGTTCTTCTAACCCCTCTGGTTAGATTTGTGGCATAGCTTTTCTTTTCTCTTAATTTGCCTACCTTCTATCCCTTCATCTTCTCTTATGGATACAATACCCAAATATTTCAAGCTTTAGATATTGCATATGGGCCACGAGACCATAAAATCGCATGATTTTTTTTTTTGATTTACATGGGGTGTCCGGACCAGGTTATGCGCATCACGATTAATCTCCACGGCTCATTGAATACCCTGCAAACCTAGTAGGCATATAAGACATCGCGAGAATGACAAACGTGCACGCCAGGACTCGAACCCAGGTGCTATAGAAGGAGACAAGCTCCTTCCACTGCTAGGCCAAGTCTTAGTTTGCAAAATCGTGCATGATTTTTCATCATGCGAGTCTTGATGGTGGTCAAATCCCTTCTCTATGGTCACGTAGTTATTATAATGCAATGCTCTATAACTGTATATAGCCAGTTATGAGCCACTTTACAGCCAAAATTAAAGGATTGTTTAGAAAGCTTCACTTCCAAGGAAACTGACAACTTCTCTTGGACTGTTCGATCGAAAACCATGCATAGACAATTCAGACAATTCATTGAGGGATAACAGGGATGTCCACGCTTGAAAAGTCCTCTGCCTCTTGTCTACAGGGGCAAAAGGAAAAGAAATTTTACATCATTACTAGACAAATGCCATCTCACACAGAAAAAGGAGATTGATACCTCTAAGGCCATGAAAGAAAGACAGAAAGTGACCTAGGAAACAATTTTGTTCATGGTGAATGGTGGTAGAAAAAGGAAGAAATTATTCTCTCAAAGATAATTGTGCCCTTGAAAATAATTTAGAGCCTGTTGGTTTGAGATTTTGATTTTAGTGTGATTTAAAGTATTTTTTTTATTTAAAAATACATTAAAATATATATTTTTTATTTTTTAAAATTTATTTTTGATATCAACATATCAAAACAGTTTTAAATACTACAAATATTAATTTTAAATAAAAAAATAAAATATTTAAATACATGATTAAAACCTTTTTTCGAAACCCACCCCCCCACATAAAAGTTTTTCATTGCACCCTACCAAGAAATTGTAGTAGTATATCAAAAGTCATTTACTTTCCAAGTCAATTTTCCCTCTTCTAAAAAAACTCTATAATGGAAGCGTTACCTTGAAGTGAGAATGAAAGGCGGGGAGGGTTTTGGTTCATGAATTAAAAACTAATCCAACAATCATAGAAACAAAGTAATACCATAAAATTAAGTTGGATTTGATCTTCAATCTCTTGGAAAGTGTGCTAAAAAACCCTAGAATCAATATCAATTGAAAAGTAGAAAATCCAAAATGCAACAATACAAGGAGATATTTTACTTTTTAATATACTTTTAAAATGAGATATTATATTAAAAATCATCTCCGTAATCATATAATAAAATAGTTCATATAATTTTGTAATATAGATTAATGGTCCGTTTAATCCCTCTATCCTTAATCTTATCCTTAAATTTCACTATTAAATAGCCTTGATTTTGGAAACTCTTAATTTGACACTTAATTGTGTAATTTAACTTTGATTATTTGCAAAAGGATTACAAAATATATGGAAATAAAAGTCAAGGGATCAAAACGAACAAACATTAGAGTAAAGGGATCAAATTTACCATGGAAGATGGAATCCCCTTTAATATATTACACGCCTCTCTCTTACGCATCCCCACCTCCCAAGCCTATAAACCCCACAAAGCAATCTCCTTTAAACCCTGCTTCTCTCTTTCTTTCTCTTGCATGTCTTGTAAAATTCGTTGACTCTCAAATGGGTTTTAAATTCTTGTCCAAAATCTCAACTCCTAGCCTTCACTAATCCAAATTCTCTACATTTCTTCTTTCTTTATGGAAGACAATGAAAACCTTCATGGGAATTGAATTCAAATACCATCTCATTTCTCATCATTGAAATCATGACTTCCATTAATCTTTCTTTTAATCCTCTCTTCTCTTGCATTATCACTCTCTACACTCTAATTCTCTTATACTTTCCTCAAGCACTTAAACTCTCAATATCTCCAATTCTGATCATTACTTTAACTCTCCTGCTCTTTGTTTTACGTCTTGGTGCAATTCAAAGACGTCAGCTTTCAGTCACAGAAAGCGATAGAGCCATTCAAATCAAGCAAGACAAAGGCACCCATTTTGGTGGAGCTTCAAGTTCTAGCTTTTTGACTCACGTAGACAAATGGGTTGCTTCCCAAAGTGCTGAAAAGGGTTGCTTTGACCCTGATCCGAACCTGGATTTTGAAGTGTCGTTTGTTGAATGGGATGTTAGAGCTCCATTGAAGGTTATAAATGAGGAATATGAAGGAGAAGAAGAGGAGGATCCAAATGAGAAGGATGCAGATCAGGATCCGACCCGGTTTGGTGGTTTGGGAAGGTATCCGTCTTTGGCTATGTGTTATCCGGAAACGGATTCGGATTCGGATTCTGAAGGTGGGTTTTCAGTTGCCGGAGAGCGGGACTCCCTGGAGAGGTTTTGCTTCAAATGGGAAGAGGAAGATAGAGAAGGGTTATTGATAGAGATAGCTCTTGATAGTGATAATAAGACGGATACGGGTCCGGATTTGGATGCGGGTTTGGATTTTCATGTTGAAGAGGATAACTTGATAGAGATTGACATATCTCCGGCCAAAAACGACAAGATGTTTCCCGGTGAAGTGTGATTAAGTAGTGCTTAAAGGGTATTTAAGGAGATAATCAGAGGATTAGTTTCTTTCAATTTGGATTAATTGAAGGTGGTAATGGGAGGCAATTTTTTCGGGTTCGGAGTCTCTTTTTTTTTTTTTGGTTTTTGGATATTTGTGCAGTTAATCAATCACTAAATCCAAGGATTTACTTGAGTTGACATGAGATGCCTATTGACTAATATAGCACTATATGGATTTCCTTTGGAAAAAGGGTCATTAAATATTTTGTTAGGGTGGGAAAGGTTTTTGGGTCCAAAAGTGCACTTTGATAAAGGGCGTGAGGTTCAAAGGGCATGAGGAACCACACAAGTTGAATAATGAACAATGTCTGAACATGCGAATGATAGAGAGATGGCATGGAAATGGCGGGGATAGTCTACCGATTTGGTGACCAACTAATGTCTATGTGAAGCTAATTAGTGTGGTACTCATTTATTGATCTTGTTTGATTTAATGTAATTATAATTATAAAATAATTAAGAAAAAAAATATAAACAAGTTTGATTCGAAACGATATAAATAAACTTCATTTCTGATTTGATAAAACTTGTTCATGTAAGTAATTTAATACAAACTTGCCTCTAGAATTGTTAACTATGTTAGAGCTATGCTCAAGAGACTATAACTCTCCAATACTCACTCCAAATTACATTGTATCTCCTTCAATATAAATTTTTAAAATACTTAATGATTAATACATCACAATTCAAAATTATTATCTTGTAAAAAACAGTATAGCGTTGTGCTTTACCTTTTTTTTATATACAAATTATCGATACAAACATTTATTTTTATTTTTTTATTAACTATTTCTTTGTCAACATATCTCATTAGAGAATACCTACTTTTCACATCAACTACCTTCGAGTTAATTATTTTCACCAATAATACACCAATCAACAACTTATCATTTTAGGTTATCTAAAACAAAAAAAATAATATTTTTTATCATTATTTTATTCCCACAAGGTAAGTTCACATGACATGACAGAGCAAGATGTATAAATACCCGTATTTGAGGTGTTAGCTCAGCTATGGGAGAAACTTATTCCTTTTTTCTGTATCCTGGTTTGAACCTCACTGTATACGTTTGTCATTCCCGCGGTATCTTACATGCTCACTAGGTTTGCAGGAGATTCAGTGGACCGTAAGATTAGTCGTGGTATGCGCAAGCTGACCCGAACATCCATGCAAATCAAAAAAGATGTATAAATACCCTCATGTACATGAGGTAAACAAATTCATCTAGCAATTTAATGATAATCCTATAATAAAATTATACAAATATTTATTCTCAAAATCTTTCATTATTTTTATTCCCTCAAGTATAATGTGATTACCAAGTTTATAGACAAAACTCGCATTTAACTTTACACTCTTCAACTTAAGACATAACTATAAAAAGTTAAAATTTAATTAAATTTTGACTGTTTCATCATAGAGTAATTACATATTCATATTTTGTAGTTTGTTTACCTTGTTTTTTGTTTTCTTGTTTGGTTTTCTTTTGATTATTTAGAAGAGAGCCATTGAAATGAATAAATGTTACTGATTTGTGTAGCATTGATATCAATAAATTAATAATAATAATAATAATGGAATTGGAATTGTAAGTAATTGGGCCTGTTTATACAAGATAGCCGGTGGCACCATTTATTTTGCTTCAATTCTTGTATGGAAAATGATTTATGATATAACAGATTACATTTTTGAATGTGTCATTGAAAAACAACATTTTAAGGTATTTATTATTTTAAAATATCACTATCAACCATGTTATGAGATCATCGCTGAAATGGATTAGATTCATGTTAAATTTTGATGTTGAACAGTGTCAGAATCCAAAACTTTGTTTTAGATTTTCTTAATTTTTTATCTAAAATAGCATTATTTTGTTTAAAAAAAATACTACAAAAGCTTAAAATATCATTTAAACAATATTATTTTAAAATTAATCCAGATTTATTCAACAACCTAACTCTTATGTGATTTCAGCCTCATTTGAGAGGTGGCGCAATTCCAACATATGAAATAACTAGTTGCTAAAATAATATCTGAAAATATGGTTGAAATTATAATTTTTAAATTATTTTGATATGTTAATATTAAAAATAATTTTTTTTAAAATATATTATTTTGATATATTTTAAAATAAAAAAAAAATATTTTAAATCACACAAGCATTGCCTTTCTCATTGACTAGTTATCTTTTATAACTTTTATAATATTTAATAGTAAGTGTTGCACATTTCGGTCATCATTGATTATCTTTTTTTATATCATTAGACTCATCTTGTTGAGATATTTTTTATAATATTGATAATATTATAATGAAAGCAATAATGTGTTTTTGAGATTTATTTCTTTATTTTTTTTTATTATTATTATTGTAATTTATACAGCAATTTTATATTTTATTTGATATATCATGTTTCCAATAACGAGAAGTTTAATTTTCATGTTTATCAATTAGTTATTGCATTATATTTTTATATAAAATAATCACTCCTTGACTTTTTAAATAATTACAGTCTTGTTATTTTATAAATAGCAAGTCGTTGTATTTCATTAATCTAAGCGAAAAACAATAATAAAAGTGTTTTTTTAGATTTTAGAGGTTTTTTTATTTTTTTGAGATTTTACCTAATTTTTATTTGTTAATATCAAATTAAATTTTAAAAAATAATATATATATATATATAATTTTAATATATTTTTAAAAAATAATTACTTCAAAAAATAACAACTACCATAATGTTATTATGTTATTGCATAACACACTTTTTTATAATAAAAAAAATTATTCGTTTAAATTTTTTTTATGTTTAATATTATTTGATATGTTGATATTAAAAATAATTTTTTTAAAGTGTTTTTTAGAGCTTATTTGTTTTTGTATTTTTAAATTTATTTATTTATTTCAAATTAATATTTTTTAATATTTTAAATTATTTTTATGTAATCCTATTAAAAATTATTTTTTAAAAAATAAAAAAATATTATTTTAATATATTTCTAAACAAAAATACTTTAAAAATCATCCTATATCAAAATCCAAACACGCCCTTAGAAGAACACAGCCGCCGCTCCACCAAATTGCCACGTGTCCAGCTGCTTAACTAAAAACAACAAATTTCAAGTTATTCGCTACCGCTAAGCACGTGCCGCCTTTTCCTTCCCCTCCATGACAATCAACGGAAAAAAAAAAAAAAACCCCGAAAAGAAACATCTCGCCACCAACTTACAGACAACGCAAACAGTAACGCTTCCCTCTCTTCTCCTGTCCTCTCCTACTGTCTCGGGCTGTTTACATTTCTTCCTCTTCAAGCTACCAACACTGCATCTCTCTCTCACACTCTCTCTAAATCCTTTTGAAAGACTTTCTCTGTTTATCTGTAATCAGAAAGCGCCGACACTGTTTGGTCTTCACAAATTTAGAGAACCTAAAGTCAGTGAAAATGAACAGTTTGAGTTTGTTTAAGAGAGCTTCTAGATGTTTCAATGACTATCCTTCTCTCGCTAAACTCGTTGTCGTTTGCACCATCAGGTAATATTCCTCGCTCCGACTTTCTCTTCTTCAGTTCGATTAATTATGTTTGAACGATACTTTTTTCTTCCTATTTTTGGAAAAAAATTATTTTTTTCTTGATTGATTGCTAAGTGTATGAATGGAGGAGATGAATTTTTTCTTTTACGGTTGGTTGCTTGTGTGTGTTAATTAGGTGATTAGTAGTTTGGTAATTCTGCGATTAGCATTATTAGATCACGTTTTTGTTGCGGTTAGATGTGTTCTTTTTTTGCTTCCAAGTTTGTTGGATGTTTCTAGAATTAGATAATTCAGTTTAACTCTATTATTGCTGCTACCTACAATAGAGATCGACTGTTTTCCCCTGTTCTAATAATGAAACAGTATAACTAGTAATATCTTAATTTTTTTTTCCATTAAAAATAGTGCTCGTTAATGGTATTTGAACATGTTCTTGTTTGTTGTTGTTAGAATTATCGGGTTTTTTTTTTTAATTTTAGATTTTAGTATTTCAGTTGATATTTATTTATTTAATCAGAGTTTCTTGGTGATTGTTATTTATCATGTGATTGATTGAATTGCAGTGGTGGATGCTATGTAGCTTACGCAGACGCAAATGGAACAGGTGGTGCACCACCAGTTTTGGAGGAGATCAAGAAAAAGAAGGTGGTGGTGCTTGGAACTGGTTGGGCAGGAACCAGTTTCTTGAAGGAACTTAACAATCCCTCATATGATGTTCAGGTGATATCACCTCGCAACTACTTTGCATTCACTCCTTTGTTACCAAGTGTTACGTGTGGTACAGTGGAGGCTCGCAGCATTGTCGAACCAATTCGTAGCATTGTCAGGAAGGTAATGAGAAATGGAGTGTTCAGAATCATGAGCTTTGACTCTGGGCAGTCTTGTGAATGAATAAATCTTGTCTGTTCATCATGTGTGGCTCATATGATGTATAGGATTTATGTAGGTGATTGTGCATAGAACTTCCCTTATAAAGAATAGATTTTAGATATGAGGTAATGCAGTAACTAGCCCTTGTTTGTTTCTTCCTCTCGCAGAAAAGTATTGACATTAGATACTGGGAAGCTGAATGTTTCAAGATTGAAGCAGAAAATAAGAAAGTTCATTGTCGACCTAGTTCAGAATCCAGTAAGAATGGAAAAGAAGAATTTGTTGTGGATTATGACTATCTTATTATAGCCATGGGAGCCCGTCCAAACACATTCAACACACCTGGTGTAGTTGAGAACTGCAATTTCCTAAAGGTAACCTTCTCAGAATTTCAGTGCATGCTATCCTTATCAATTTCATTGTCTGGAAAATTTTGGAGAGATAGGAAATCGGGAATTGAGTTGCTTGATGCACATGCACGGTTAAATTGTACAAGGAAATGGATTTCTTCTGCAGGAAGTGGAAGATGCTCAGCAGATCCGTCAATCTGTTATCAACTCATTTGAGAAGGCAAGCTTGCCGACTTTTAGTGATGAAGAAAGGAGGAGAATACTTCATTTTGTAGTTGTTGGTGGTGGACCAACAGGAGTGGAGTTTGCTGCAGAGCTTCATGATTTTGTCAATGAGGATTTAGTCAAACTGTATCCAGCAGCAAAATTTTTTGTAAAAATAACACTACTTGAAGCATCAGATCATATTTTGAACATGTAAGTACCTGCCTTCTGCTCATAATGATTGATACCTCGCTGGTTTGGTTTCTGATATTAACTTTAGATGGAATGAACGCTAGTATTTGTTAAATATAATTAAGATGTCCTGCAGTTCACTTTGATTAAGTTGATTTTTGATTTGCACAGAGTTCAGAAATATTACAGTAGCAATCTAAACCAGACTTTAGGAACTGTTCAACATATGCAGGCATGACTTAGTATGTTAAGCTTGTTAATTGGGTTCAAGACTTAATGCATCAATCACGTACAGTTGCATGTACTTGAAGAGTTCTAATAGATGAACTCATGCTGTTGGGGGTTCTTGTATGCAGGTTTGACAAAAGAATCACAGATTTTGCGGAAGAGAAGTTCCAAAGAGATGGCATTGATGTGAAGTTAGGGTCGATGGTTGTGAAAGTATCTGATAAAGAAATCTCTACTAAAGCAAGAGGGAATGATCGTGAAATTACTACTATACCATATGGAATGGTCGTCTGGTCAACTGGAAATGGAACTCATCCTGTCATAAAGGATTTTATGCAGCAAATTGGTCAGGTGTGTTTCTGGCTTATAAAAACAGATTTATTTATTTCAGTGTCTCCAACATATCTTCTGTGATCTTTTTTAAAGATTTCATTCAAAATGAACACTTTTACTTTTTTTTAAAAAAAAATATTCCTATTAATACAGAGTAATCGACGTGCTTTAGCAACTGACGAATGGTTGCGAGTTGAGGGATGCAGTACTATATATGCACTTGGTGATTGTGCAACAATTAACCAGCGCAAAGTCATGGTATTGTTCTCATTACTTTTCTGTTATAATTGCGCGCATGACATCACTTGTTTTGTAATATTTTTGTCGAGTTTATTTGTTCCTTTTTATTGAGACTAAAAAAGAAGTTTTTACTTCTATTAGACTCTCTCACACATTAAGTAGATAATTTTTATAAGGATACACATACAAAACTATTCATTCTTGCAGTGAACAACAAAAATGTTCTGTTTTAACGAATATTATTTTAGCATGTGGCTCATATTAAGTGAAACATGTATATAGAGAAAGCTAGTTATTTCCTACTAGGGACGATTGATAGTTTAGAGGTGCAGGGACAATGCCCCATGAATATTGTTGTACTATTCATCATTATTGTCTTGTAGCACAACAATTGGTATTAGAGTTTGGTTCATGATGTCTAGGATTTCTTTTACAAATTTCAACATGTTCAAGTTCGATGGATCTAATAATTTCAGATTATGGCAGAAAAGGGTGAAGACTGTTAGTGCAGCAGCACATGGTGACGGTGTTATACAGAAAGCAACTGAAAGGCATGAACGATAAAGATTGGAAGGAACTGGAAGTGAGGATTGTGACAACTATTAGGTTTTGTCTAGTGACGATGTGTTGTATCATGTCATGGATGAGGAATCACCTTAACATGTCAGAGGTTACAAATTTGAATGAACATGTCAACCTGTTTAACTAGATCGTTAGTGATTTCAAGCGAGTTGATATGAAGTTTGATGACCAAGATAAGGCGTTGATGTTACTGAATTCTCTGCTTGTTTCTCCTACATATGAAAATTTGGTTACAACTTTGATGTGGAGGGAAGAAACTCTCGAATTTGAGGAAATAACAAGTGCCTTATTAGGTTTTAATATGAGAAAGAAAGTTGGTGATGAGAATTCATAAGGTAAAGGGCTTGTGGTGACGAGTAATCAAGAACGTAAGAGAAACAAGTCCAAGAATGGATTAAGTAGCAACAAAGGTCAATCTAAATCTAAGAAAAGGAAGGACATACAATGTTATAAGTGTAGGGAAAAAAGGCATATAAAACAAAAATAACCAAAGAAAAAAAAGGGGGATACAAAGAATAAATGGATTAAGTTTAGAGCTCGTCTAGGAGCAAAGGGTTACTCATAGAGAAAAGTGGTTGATTATGATAAGATATATTTGCTTTCGCAATTTGACAAGAACATTTAGTTTGTAAGTTGATGAAATCACTTTATAGGCTGTAGCAATCTCCTATATAATCTAGATTAACTACAAAATATGCGAGTGTAATATGAATTTACTTGTGTAAATCAAAATAAAGTTTCCTAGAGATAATGGTTGTCTCAGCGTAGCTATGTTGAGAAAGTGTTAGAAAAGTTTTACATGGATAGTGCAAAATCAATAAGTATGACTTTGATGAATCATTTTAGATTATCTATTGATCAATGCTTGAAGATAGATGATGTAGAGTAAGATATGTTAGAGGTCACATGTGTTAGTGTAGTGGGGTGATTGATGTTTGTTATGATTTGTACAAAACCAAATTTGGCATAAGCAATTAATGTGTTAAGCAAGTTTATATTAAATCCAGGACAATAACATTAGGATGTGGTCAAGTGGAGTTTCAGATACTTGAGGGGTATTACAGACTATGGTATCATTTTAGCAAATAGTAAAGTGATCTTTTAGTTATGGGATATATAAATGCAAACTATGTAGGGGACTTGAATAACATGAGATTTACCACATGTTATGTATTCACTTTTATTGGGGGTCTATTTATTGGAGGTCTATGGTTCAGTTTCTAATTGCATTATTTACTATTGAGTCAGAATATGTGGTATGGTAGTAGTCGAGGTTACCAAGGAAGCCTTATGGCTTATAATGTTGGTTAAGGAGTAAGGTATTCAGAAATGTGGGGTTTAGTTATATTGTGACAATCAAAGTGTCATTAATTTGGCAAAGAACCAAGTGTATCGTGCAAGGACCAAGCGCATGGATGTTAGGTTTTATATAATCAGGGAATTGGTTTATTGTGGTGAACTATTGATTGAGAAAGTTTATAATTTTGAGAACGCAACAAACATGTCGATAAAACTTACTATCACAATTAAGTCCAGGCAGTGTTTGAACTTGATTAATATCTTCAGGTGCTAGCTAGGAGATGCCTCGACGTGAACTTTCATGTTCTCCCTTCTCTCCTGAAAGGTGGATATTCTTCAAAGTGGAGATTAATGTAGTATGTGTCTCATATTGAATGGAATACATATACAGAGAAAGTTGTTTGATGCTTTGGGATGTAATTCACTGCAAACGATGATTAATAGGTTTGGGGATGCAGAGGTAACACCCTTAAGATATGGTAAAGAGGTATTATTGAGATTTTCTAATACCTAATGTCCTGCTAGAGTTTTCTATAAATTCATATGATGTAACCTTAATTTCATGCAGGGTGACAATCCAGTTCCTCACTAATGTAGACGAGCATATTATCAAATCTAGTGTTTTTTTTGTTTTTCGTGCACGTATCACAGCAAGTATGTACTTGAAATTCTTCGTGTTATCCCAAACACACATTGCACATTGAAATCATATCTGTAAACTCATAATGGCTTAGCTGAAAACTATTGGTACATATTTGTTGTTATGGCTACTGTTAATAGCTTCTAAATGAATAATCCATGCATGATGATGCATGACATACACCAGATATACAAAGAGTGTTGATTGATGTGAAAATAATATTTGATGTCAATATTACATTGAGAATTTAATCACCTAGTCTGTTGATTTATGTTCTCTTTCTTGTACTTCCATGCTTGTAGGAAGATATTGCTGCAATATTTAAGAAGGCAGACAAGGACAATTCTGGAACTCTCACAGTAAAAGAATTTCGTGAAGTCATTAAAGACATTTGTGAAAGATATCCTCAGGTGGAGCTATATTTGAAGAACAAGAAGATGCGTGACATTGTTGATCTCTTGAAGATGGCTAAAGGGGATGTTGCAAAAGAAGCAATTGAACTGAATATTGAAGAATTTAAGAAAGCCCTTTCAGAAGTTGATTCCCAGATGAAGAATCTTCCAGCAACAGCTCAGGTCTTGTGTTGATTTTGTGGTTCTACTTTCTGTGAATTTTCATTCTCTAAGAGATATCTCCTAATTATCTATTTTCATTTGTCTGGATTCAGGTTGCAGCTCAGCAAGGCACTTATCTTGCTAATTGCTTCAACCGTATGGAAGAGGCTGAAAAAAACCCTGAAGGTCCTATCAGGTTCAGGGAAGAAGGGCGCCATCGGTTCCATCCCTTCAGGTACATCTTAAATCTTGTTTAAATTTGATATAGTAGGATTATGTTATGGCAGCTATTTCTTCCACGATCTTTTTACTGATGCTTAGCATTCCTCCGCCATCCATGATGCATCTTTTCTCTAGCAAAACATATAGTTTCCTCCCTGCATATCTTCTTCAGAGCTAGCTGTTTAACTTGGACATCTATGGAGTCAAGTTACAGACCACTTTTTGAATGCCAGACTTGAATCATATGGATCTCTACTTTGAGACTTGCAAGCAGTTAGGATCTCAATCATTTTCTTTATGGTGTATATTGATTCAGATACAAGCATTTCGGGCAATTTGCTCCTTTGGGAGGAGAACAAACAGCAGCACAGCTTCCTGGTGATTGGGTTTCAATCGGTCACAGCTCTCAATGGCTTTGGTATTCTGTCTATGCAAGGTACTGGCTTTCTCCTTGGCTTCAAACTCTCTTGGAGATTTCAAATTGACTAGCTATAGTCTATGTCTTATTCAGCAAGCTAGTCAGTTGGCGCACCAGGGTGTTGGTGATTTCAGATTGGACAAGGCGTTTCGTCTTTGGAAGGGATTCCAGTGGCATTTGAGCAGCTATCAGCATGTCGCCAGGTATCCATTTGGCAGAATTATAGTGCATGCTTTGTTAACCCCACTTTGGCAGTGCTGGAAAATTTGCTTTCATGTCATCTTTCATTAACCAGTTTTGTTGAATAAACAAACCCACAAATCATGGTAGTTTACCATATATTAAATCTGGAAAGGTGAATTTGTATATTTTACGTGCTAATGGTCAGGATAAGTACCCTTCGTGATGCACAGTTTTCGCATTCGGACTTTGTGCCGCTTTTTGCAGCTAAACATCACTTGGAGATAAGAGATGCACGAATTTGTTTTGGCTGATACCAAATTCTCTGCTCTTCTTTTTA
Source organism: Populus pruinosa (assembly GCA_026413675.1). Taxonomy (NCBI): domain Eukaryota; kingdom Viridiplantae; phylum Streptophyta; class Magnoliopsida; order Malpighiales; family Salicaceae; genus Populus; species Populus pruinosa. The sequence goes on along the minus strand of CM048602.1, from coordinate 3,752,747 downwards.
TGTTCTTTGTTTAGTTACAATTAGCCCTTGTTTTTTCAAGCTGAGAAACCACTTTATGTAGCCTTTTAGTGAAATTTTTTGTACGTGCTGTGTGGTGGCATGCAAAACCATCTTCCAGGCATTTTACTAGGAAAAAAATGGTAACAAAGTAGGCCAGCCATGGCCCACCATGGTCTCGTTTAATTTAGTTTGATCAAAATAGTGCTGCCTCAATAAGTCATCTGGGTTTTGCTTATTTTTAGTTTCTCAACATCGAGCTAGATGGGCCTGAAATTTTATCAAGCAACTTATTCTAAAGTTTCGAGGGTTTAGGAAATCTTTGTTTAGTGAATAAGCGTTTAATCCCTGATCCGCATAATATTAGAAATTAATGAAGTTTAAACAGGCACAAGTTTAAATTGCTCTTGATCTTATAGATGTTTGCATATTACAAACGATTGGTGTTTATTTAATGATATTTTTTTCAGAATTTGGTAGGTGAAAAAAATACTCTTTTATTAAAAAAAAAAGAGGTAAAATCTTGGTGAGCTACCATGAGGCACCCGCAGGTGATACAGTGTGGCCTTGGGTTGTGAATTTACCATTTAATCAAGTAAATGATTGTTTTGAAATAAATTATTTCACAATGAAGTAGCATGCTAAAAAAATAATAAAATAACATAGTATAAAAAATAATTTAAAAAATAATATAATTTTAAAAGTCACGAGATGATATTGCTAGTTGTAAGCTTCAAGTGTCATTTATAATTTTTTCAAATTGCAAAATTTAAAAGGCATGAGATTTAATAAAGAAAGATAAGAGAGAGAAAAAAATTAGAAATACTAAAATTTTGATGACGATACTATTGACATGGTTGGTAAGATATCAATAAAATAAATACAATAACACCAAAAAAATTACTAATAATGACTAAAATAAACAACACAAACAGTTTTAAAATAAGTGAACTTTAATGTTATTGGAAAGCTTGTATGATCTATCTCTTTTATGATTTGTGATCTTTTATGGTATTGTTGGTATTGTTGGATTCTTTTATTTTCAACATTACTAGTAATGTGGTAATGTCATCATCATATAGTAATGTGGTAATGTCATCATCATAGCTTTATTATGCCTCCAAGGTTTTTTTATTTTTTTCTGTTTTACTCTCCTCTCTCTTCACAAATGACAAGGAAAAGAAAAGAAAAGAAAAAGATCCAAACACCTCCGGAGAGGAACCACCTTAAATGACATTAGGAATATACAAAAACGGCTGGTTAGAGCTGGGCCGACACAATGTTATAAATGACATTAGGAATCTTGGGCTGTGAAGCTTTGAATGGCCCTTTCCCTTTCTTGGTGGTCCTTTGGGACATGAAGTATCCACTCGTCATTTCTCATGTGGTGGAGCATCCCAGCCTCTAGGAAATCTAGCGGAACACGTTGTGGGTTTCAATTCCTACTTGGTACTCTTGCGTAGGATCTCCTCCAAATTCCCGCGGTGTAACTCTGTTTCAAAAGAAAAACAAAAAGTAGTGGGAGCAATTCGATATGCTCATTGCTTAATTCCTGTTTATTCTTTTATTTTAAAAAAAAAATTAAATTTATTTTTTAAAATTAATATTTTCATATTTTTATGATAGATTTATTGGATATGCGATCAAAATCCCATATTGGTTAAAAATAAAGAAAATCATGGATATATAAGGATGAACAAATATTTTTATTGATATGAGGGCTTTTGGGTATAACTCAAAAGCAAATCCATGAGTGCTTAGATCCAAAGTGAATAATATCATATTTATATGGAGATAGATGGTGTTCATAGTCCTTATAAGCGGTATCAGAGCCATACCACAGAGTTAGCCATAATGAATGAATTCTCGGAATGCCAAACAAAAGGTGGTGGACTCTAATTTAAATCACTCATGGATCTGCTCTATTGGATAGACAGTGTGCTCCAGATACTTCATAGACGTATCCTTACCCTAACACGGTAAAGTGAAGTTGACCTAGAAAGAGTAAACTCTCAAGTCAGGTAATGCTTTCCGAATGCTTCATGAACATGTCGTGATCCCAACACGATGAAGTAGAGAATGAAGAATCATGGTTGGTAGAGAGTGTGGACAGATGAATGATCGTTTGAGGAGAGGCTCGACGATCCTTTGTTCGAGGGGAGGATTGTTAGGTATGCGATCAAAGTCTCACATTGGTTAAAAATGAGAAAGATCATGGGTATATAAAGATGAACAAATATCTTCATTAGTATGAGGTTTCTTGGGTATAATCCAAGAGTAAATCCATGAGAGTTTAGACTCAAAGTAGACAATATCATATCAACGTGGAGATAGATGGTGTTCATAGTTCTTACAAAACTAATATTAATAATAACTTTTTAAAAATTATTTTAATATATTAAAAAAATTTAAAAAATAACTACTATTACATTTTCAAATATCCTAATCTTCTTCTTCGATTCACTGTAAAGCAGTGGCATAGCTCCACTCTCTTTTTTTTTTCTTTTTTTCATCAGGGTCAATTAAGGTCTTACAAAATATTTTTCACAGCAAGACAATTCTTGCAAAATCTTCTTTGTTTTCCCTTATAAGGAGGGTGTTTTTTGGCCCACTATTCGTCACTCACAAAACTGCATCAACATTTCGTTTCTTGTACAAAATCTGGGTTGATCCTACCTTCCCCGCCCCAGATGCACCGATCGCAGACCTAGAAGAAACTGGGCAAAACTGTGGCAAACGCCATCAAGGTTTCACATTCGTTACAATGTCATTATCTAACAAGACTAGACGGGAGGAGTCTGAAGAACAAGATTATCTAACAAATTGGCCCCATTTTAGCCTACAGCTAAACCGCCACGTGTAGAATCCCCAACTGGTTGTGTTGTATTGCTGTAGTAGACAATGTACATAGATTGGACAATGATGTGGACATTGAAAAACAGAGATGATTGGTATAACATGGGGTTCTTAATCTTAGGGAGACAAAAAGGGTAGGGGTCTACTCTGTTACTAGCAGATAAGCAGATAAGGAAAGACCCTTCGTTCTTATAGAGAAGGGAGGAATAATATTAGCTTTAGAATTGTGCATATGCTCTTAAGCTTTTTCGTTGACAGGACTGGCCTTTCATCTCATCTTCTGCCCTCGAGAATGGAAGGCGATGAGGCTAAGAGAGGGGCCTTGTTTTGAGTCAAGATTGGTTGCGTTTTATCAAAGTAATATTGTACTTCCCTTTATTTAATTTTTGCGTCGATATATAATGAACTTATATTCATTTTAATTAATTTTTTAAAATTTTAAAAGTAATAAATTTTTAAATTTTTAATAGTACTAAAATTTATAACATTTAAACTAATATTTTTTAAATAATAAATTTATAATTTAATCAAACTATATCCCTACAATTTCTTTATTTATTTTCTTGGTAGTTTTATGATGGAAGAATCTTTTAATAAATTGATAACTTTTTTATTATTATATAATCCCATGAAAAGATTAATTTTGATTGTTTATTTTACCTTTAACTTATAGTTGCGAGAAACGTCATTAATTAAATTTATGTATGGTATTATGGTAATGATTTTTTTATAGTTTTTTTTACTCATAAATATTTTAAAATAATATTTTTTATTTTAAAAAATTAATTTTAATATTAACATATCAAAAAGATCTAAAAACATAAAAAAACTAATTTATAGTATAGAAAAAATTTTATTTTCTTTCAAAAGCATTTTTGAAACGCAAAAATAAACAGGATTTAAATCAACTTTGATGTTAGTGTTGTAAAAATAGTAGTAGTAATAGTAATAATAATAATAAAACAACTATAAATGATGAAATATTAGCTTACTGCAGTGTTTAATATTTTTAAATTAATATATCAAAATCACAAAAAGATAAAAAGAAATATCAATTTAATATATTTTAAAATAAATAAATATATTTTTAAAAATTTTCTAAAAATAAAAATTATTTTCCTTTTAAATATCCAATAACACCTAGTTGACAACTATTTTCCTTTGAAGCATATTTTGCATGCAAGCAAGCACAACCTAATTTAACAAAACCATCCTTCATCGGCTCCTCAGAAACCTCACCCAAAATATTTTCTTTTATTGCAATCCCAACCTCCTCAAATTTAATTAATTTTTTTGGCTAAAAAGGAAAATCCTCTCAAAGTGGTTGAGAGTTATGATTCTCCTTTTGAGAAAATATAGGTAGAATGTTAAAAGGCTTACAAAGTCGTCTAATAAAGGCAATTAAGTTAATGACACTTTATTATTAATGCTAAAATATATGCAAATGACCTTTTCAAGAGCCAGTAATGGTGCCTTGCACATGCATCCCATGGTGGTGCTGGCGGCTGTAGATCTTTCAGGCTCAGAACCACCAATTAGATGGCCGGAGAGCATGATCAACACCACAACTATCTCAGCACTTTCCATTTTAAATTGAGGATTAAGGGCAAACACAAGTTGGGAGCTTGTGTTTTCTGTGACCTAACCATCACCATTCCCCCATACTTTTGTATAATATTTCTTGAATCAACATCACCATACCCACCATGAACGAGGGACCCATTAATCAGGGAAATGGGCGTCATGGCCCACCATCCTCTCCTCCACATGAGCACACAGTTGATCTGCCATTGTTGCATTTATTTGAAGCTCTGTCCCCTGATAATTTATTCAAAAACAGACGTGGAAGCTTCACCTCTGTAAGTTCGATGACCCACATGCCAGTCTTGTTGAAAGGAAGACGGTTGGTAAAAGAATATGCATAGATATTATTAATACATGGGATACGTCCATTCTATGATTGGACTCAAGTCTAACGTTGAATGTACGGTCTTTTACACTGATTGTGTGGTAGTGATTATAATTGTTTTTAAAATAAAATTTTATTTAAAAATATATTAAATTTTATTTATTTTAGTAAATTTAATTTTTTTTATATCCACTTGTATCTATCCCATTAAATAAAACTAAATTTACTTATACCTTTATTTTTTATTTTATTTTCTAAAAATATTTTTTTTATTCAAAAAAATCCCACTCTAAAAAACTCATTTTTTTATAAGTTTAAATGAATAAGTAAAACTTTAGGTGTTCCAAAATATACACGTATTAATTTAAACTCAAAACTTACTATATATATCTTAAATTATTTATTATCACATCATATCTCTCTCATCAATACCTCTAATACAAGATCTTCAACTTAATAGTTAATTAACCATAATCATAGCTAAAAATTCACCAACCTCTACAATTTTAATTTTAATTGTTTGTGCCTGTATCATTATATCAGCAACAGATACATGACCTATAAAAACATGAAGTGCAAATAGAGATTTAAGGTATTTGAAATCATAGAGTAAAGTATTTTTATTTTAAAATATATTAAAATAATATTTTTTATTTTTAATATCAATATATTAAAATTTTATATGAAAATTTAAAAAAAGAAATTTAATATTTTTAATAAAGAAAATAATTTTAAAAGCACCAAATTTAATATTATATATATGTAAAAAAAATTAAAAAATCAAGAAAATCAGAAAAAAATAATTGAAAAAATCAAAAAATCAAAAAATTAATTCCAATTTTTAAAAAATAACAGGTTTGATTTCAGTTTTATAAACCTAAAAAATCAAACTAAACTAAAAAAAACCTAAATCAAAACAGGATAAAATTAAACCAAATTAAAAATAATGAAATCAAATTAAAAAATCAAGCTAAATAAAAAACCCCAAACTAAACTAGAAAAAATTGAACCATACTAAAAAAATTAATTTTTATTATACAATAACTGAATCAAAATTATTCAATATAAAAAAATTAATTTTTTAAAAAAACTAATTTAATTATTTTTAATAAAAATCAAACCCAATAAAAAACGATTACAGCTGTTGCCTTTCACCTGCATGTCTCATTGCTCCTGAGACGCCCGAACACGTGGCATTTATCAGCTTGGAAGGTCAACAAATGGCATTTATGTACAGAACTAATACAGTAAGTAATATTCTTTTCCAGAACAGATCAAGCTTAAATTACCTTACAAAAAAAAAATCAATAAAAAAACAGGAGGCCCACGTGTCTCCAGCTGAACTGGATGAGAGAATGACTTGCCAGCTGTTTCTTAGCAGAAGAAGCTGGTTTCATTCATTTTTAAACGGTAAGATGTTATTAACATGCTAATTATTCCATGATTATCTTTAATGGTAGAGATTCCATGACATTAGATTAGTTGTGATTTAAATAATTCTGATAGATTTGAAAATAATTTTATATTATTTTCTAATACCTTTCTAAAATAAAAAAAATTTAAAATTTATATAATTCATATTACCTTATATTTATTTTTTATCAGATAGAATAAATATAGTAAAATTTAAACTCGTGATTATTTGATTAAGAAAATTTGGATATCATATTAAATAATTATTTTATTTAAAAAATTATATTTTTAAATAAAATCTTAATATATAATTTTATAACAAATAAATAAATACTTTATTTTTTCTTGAAACAAATCCATCCCACTATGATTTGTGTTAGATTAATCTTATAATACATTGTTTTGATAAATTCAATAAGAAGGTGTTGGCTTCTTGATTTAACCAAAGTTTTTTTAAAAATTAAATTTTTTATTTTAAATTAAATTTTTTATTTATTTTTAAATCGCTTTGATACACTAATATAAAAAATATTTTAAAAATAAATAAAAAATATTTTAAAAAATAATCATTATTAATATCTTAAACACCCCTAGTTAAATTTCAATGAATAAGATCATTTGCTTTTCAAAACATGATGTTTATTAAGACAATAGTTTTTTTTTTTTTTTTATCTTTTTGTCTAAAAGTGGATGCACAGAGAGGCTGAGATCACAATAAGTTGCAGGTATTTTACACCATTATGGTAAATTATTATCACCATCAAGTTTTAGAATATATTTAGGGTTGGTCTGATGGTTAAAGATTTAAAAAGGTATATTTATTTTCTTGACTTTCTAGTTTTGATTCTTGGAAATGATATTTTTTTTAATTTAACTTCTTAAAATACACCAAGATAATGATGGGGATGCATTCTTAAAATTATTTATGAAAAAAAAATTAATTTTAATTAATATATAAAATATATAAAAATACTCTTTATCATCAAATCATATTATCAATGATAATTAAACTTGAAAAACTTGAGAATTTTCTCTAAATCTCAAACTTCAAGATTATTTATTTTTTATATTTATTTGTGATTCATTATATTTTTTAATTAATATGCATATCTAAACCAACTTAATGTACCTCAATTAATTTTATATTTTTTAAAATTAATAACAATATAAATTTTTAATATTATTTTTTAATCTTACTCGTTATAGTGCAAATGGCATGTACTTATACTTTATTAATATTTTAATTAATTTTTATTCTTACAATTAAGTGATATTGATTAAAATTATGGTTGTAATTATTTTTTAAAGTAATTTTTATTAAAAAAAATGTAAATAATATTTTTTATTTTTAAAAAATTATTTTTAAAATTAGCATATCAAAATAATTTAAAAATATATAAAACATAATAATTTAAAATAAAAAATTTAAATTATTTTTAAAAAAACTTTCCAAACCATAATTAAAAACATCACCTCATCACCAGGTCAATCCTCTCGTGTTTCTTTTTATCAAATTTAGCTCCTAGGAAAGTGTAATATATTTCTACCGTTAGTTCTTTCTCGGGTACTGAAGCCATACATCATGATACTATCCTTACCTTTTCTTCTTCACACGTGTCCAATCATGAATCAAAGATAGAGGGTCAAATCTGTCCATGCAAAACAAAAAATCAAGGCCCTTATTCTTCTCAAATATTGCGAAAGTACCTGGTCCCCCAGCATGCGTTAAAGCTCACCGTATTCAAGGTGGTTGCCTGCCTTTCCTTCTTCTACGCTGACAAAGGCCGAATCTTTCACCTGGCGGCAGAGCAGCAGCAGCGGCTCCACCTCCCCTTTTTGGCTGATTGAGATAGTGAGCCCTTTTTACCAGTGGTCTGTCACAAAGTGAGAGCTGACAAGACTAGTGGCACTGAAGTAAATAAACCCAACTGCAGACCCAGTTGTGGGATCCTCTTTTGTACTCCTAGTTCATCATGGGTAACGGAATATAACTGCCAGACATCTACATTTGCTTCTACTTTAAAATGACATTTTACCCACCTTTTTAGGAGATGGAGATGGGCATTTTGGTCATTGGATAATTGTGATGTGGTTTTTCAAGAAAAGAAAAGTGAACTGTCAACGGAATCATTAATGGCAGCGAGATGACATGTCATGCACCCAAAAAAATATGATTAATTGGTGTTTTATTCATTTATAATTTTTTTTTATAAAATTTATAGTTATTTTTCAAATAATTTTTTATATTAAAATATATAATAATATCTTTTTATTTTTAAAAAATTATTTTTATACTTGTACATTAAAATAATTTAAAAATAATAAAAATATATTAATTTAAAATAAATAAATAATTTTAAATTTTTAAAAAATATTTGTAAAACACATAAATAAACAAATCTTTAAATTAACAAATTGAAGTTTGGGTAGAACACTGGTATTTAATGTATAGTTGTTTAACATATCATGGCTGAGGTTGATTTTAGCTTATTTTTAAAAGTTTTAAATTTTTTAATATTTTTAAATTTTTTAATATGTTGATATTAAAAATAAAAATTTAAAAATTAATAAAAATATTATTTAAAAATATTTTTAATTAATCGTTACTACAATATTAAATACCTTTTTAAAAAATATAAAATCTTGAATTCAATCCGGGTAAAGTTTTTCAGTTGAATTATATTAAATTTTAATACAATGAAATTCAGTGAATCCACATTAATAATCTAATTAATCCGGTGAGAAAACAAAAGGATGTAATGTTAATAAAAACAGCTGACTGGATAATTTACAAAATGACTCCATAAGTCGTAATCTAGATTTAATAATAATAATAATAATAATAATAATAATAATAATAATAATAATAATAATAATAATAATAATAATAATAATAATAATAATCCTCGAGTAATGTGAGATTTTCAGCATCTAATCACAGCCAAACAATTTAACCTATTTGTATAGAGTTATCTCTCTTGCAACAATTTCATCTAAGTTTATGTGGGCACTTAATTAGTATATTAAAACGCCGATACAAATAATAAAAACAATTCGCTAAGTTCAAATCTAATGATCCATTAAACAATTTCATTTATTTTAACTCGGATAAATGCTACCATGAAGTCAGCATCAATATTTAAAAAACAAATTTATTTTAAATTATTGGTTCATCCTAGGTTAGATTTTTTTTTAACTTAAAAAATTTCAAGAATTAATAATGTATTTTATAATAGAAAAACATTTAAACCATGTAAAAAATAAATTTATGTAATGTGGATAACTTATGAGTTTAAAAATAACTTGAATAACTATTAAAAATATGGTTTGATGAAAAAAATCAAGACAATATATTTAAAAAAAATTAAAATGATAACATATAAGATCAACATGGATAAATTCGGATCATAAAATCATGATAACTTTATATAAAATAAATTCAAATAAATTATTAATCTAATATTAAATGATAAAATTAAAAAAATTAAAACAATAATAAAAAAATGACTCAAGTTAACTCGGGTTAACCAACTAAACTCATGATTAGGGTTATGACTGAGATAACCTTATAAAAAGTAAATTAAAATAAATTATGAAATATAATTCTTAATCAACCTAGTGTTATATGATGAAATTAAAAATATAATTTAAAAAAGAGCTTGAAAACGACACAAGTTAAGGCCTTGTTTGTTTTTGCATTTTAAAAATGCTTTTGAAAAAAATTGAATTTTTTTTATTAACTTCAAATTAATATGTTTTTGGTGTTTTCAAATCATTTTGATGTGCTGATGTTAAAAATAATTTTAAAAACATAAAAAATATCGTTGACATGCATTTTAACACGAAAAATTATTTGAAAAGCAACAACAACCACACTTTCAAACAAGCATTAACTCGTCAAAACCATGATGCAGGTTATAAGACCATGATAATATGATAAAAAATAAATTAAAATAAATTATAAAATTTAATTTTCAATCAATTTCATATTGAAGTATAAAACAATAAAAAAATTAACTAAAAAAATCGAAGTTAAATAGACTAACTTGTAAAACATATTATCTTGATCATGTCATTAGAATAATCTTATAAAAAATAATAAAAATATATTTATAAAATTCAATCATTTACAAATTTAATATTAAATAATAAAATCTTAAAAAATAATTTTTTTAAGACATGATTTCTGTAAACACTGTTTTAGGAGGACGGGAACGTCACCATCCTTTGTTAGTGGTTGTAGTAATAATAATAATAATAATAATAATAATAATAATAATAATGGGTAGAAATGAGAATAAAAGGAGGTTGATAAGAATTTCTTGGAATGGTTAGATGCACGAGACAGTAAAAGTGGTCCTCACCATATGATCAGTACTGTTTCAATATTTTTACCAATCACCTGCAAGCCTCTGATCCCATTTTATTCTATACCGCATGTGCTTTCTAAACATCCACTGTGTTTACGTGTCGGGATCTTAGTGGATATGCGCCTTTCATGCCATGTCATGGGTTAGGTGCTGTGAGGTTCTCTTATTTTCTTTTCTATCGTATCATTTAATACATACATATATAGACACACACACACACACACACTCTCTCTCTCTCTCTCTCTAAACATCCATTGTGTTTACATGTCGGGATCTTAGTGGATATGTGCCTTTCATGCCATGCCATGAGTTAGGTGTTGTGAGGTTCTCTCATTTTCTTCTCTATCGTATCATTTAATACATACATATATAGATACACTCTCTCTCTCTCTCTCTCTCTCTCACACACACACACACACACACACACACTCTAAACATCCACTGTGTTTACGTGTCGGGATCTTAGTGGATATATGTCTTTCATGCCATGCCATGGGTTAGGTGTTGTGAGGTTTTCTCATTTTCTTCTCTATCGTATCATTTAATACATACATATATAGACACTCTCTCTCTCTCTCTCTCTCTCTCTTTCACACACACACACACACACTCTAAACATCCATTGTGTTTACGTGTCGGGATCCTAGTGGATATATGCCTTTCATGCCATGCCATGAGTTAGGTGTTGTGAGGTTCTCTCATTTTCTTCTCTATCGTATCATTTAATACATACATATATAGACACACACACACACACTCTCTCTCTCTCTCACACACACACATACACACCTAAAATTTCTAAAGTTTTCTACAAACAACAATTACAATACTTGATTAATCATACTAACTTTCATCACTCAATTATAATATTAAATTCTTATTTTTTGTAGTATTTAGCATTATAATATTTCTATAGAATAAATATTTAAAAGTAATTAATTCACCACTTACATAATTTTCCTTTGAAAATAAATATATTTAAATAAATATCATACAAAACTATAAACTAATTTAATAAGAAAGACTTTCTAAAATTACATCTTTAATGAAAGATAATTTAAATATTTTAATTTTTAAACATAAAAATATATAATAACAAGATATTAATTATTTTAAATACATTATTTACTTAAGAAAAAGGAGACATCCCAGATTGAAAAGGCTTGAAAAAGAGAATATAAAGTGAAAAAAATATCTCAAGTTGTTTTTAGATTCAGGTACGAGATTTAAATTTTGAGAATGGATTTTTTTAAGAGAAAAAGATATAAAAACCTGGTTAAAATATAACTTGAGTGAAAATAAAAGTAAATTTATTTTATTAATCCAAAAATAAATACAAGATAGAATAAATAAAATAATTCTAAGAAAATTGAGGAGTATGAAATTGAATAAAAAAGAGAGGATTAGTAGTGTAAAAAGAAAAATATAAAAAATATAAAACCAGTGTACAAATAGAATGAAAATTGAACTATAAATAACCCATTTCTTCTTTCCTTAGCCAAAGGTTTGAATCAAGATACAGGGAGAGAGGTTTTAATTAATTTTTCTACTTGATTGTTTGCAAAATACATCAAAAGAGTTGTCCTAAAGGTAATTAAAACCTAGCTAGTTAATTAAGAGAGATGATTTTAGTATTGGAGGGTTGTTTTGAAGAAGATTACGAGCTAATGCTTGAAAAAAAAAGAAGAAATCAGGTTTTTATTGCAACCATTTCTTAAATAATTTTTCAACTAATATAATAAGTATGTTTAAAAGTAATTAATTGTTATTATCATGTGTTTTAAAGAAGAAGTTTAATTGTTGTTAGTGTGTAAAATTTGAAATTTATAATATTAATCACTTAAATGATGTAAATTTTGATTGAACTATGTTTAAAATTACGAATTATGATTGAGTAATTTTCCAGTTTCTCCACAACACTTTGATCATCAACGTTTTCTTATACCTTATTTCATTTTTGCTATAATCTAACACATTTGCAGTTTCATTTCTAGTATGAAATCTTCATTAATTTCTAGAGGAACTTAAGGTGGAGCTCGAGATGGATCCACTTTAATTTTTCTTAATAAAGAGGTATGGATCTTGGTCAGATATGGAGACAAGATCAATTTGTAGGCCATAAGTCCAATCCTTTTGGTGATTTTAAAAGGTTGAATATATTTTATCATTAATTTTTCTTTCATATCAAATTTTAACATTTATTTTCACGGGGTAACCTTCAAAAATACTTTATTACTAATACCAAATTCTAAAGGTCTCTTTATGTTATTTGCATAACTTTTTTTTGCCTATCTTGGATAATTTTCATCCTATCTTTAATGATCTTTATTTTTTTTAAGATAATGATTAGTACTTAAAAGTGCATTTTTATCATGGTTTTATATCATCATTTTGCACTTGAAGTATCAATAACTCCTTAACTAAAATATGTTTTATAATAATGTATCTAATAATATAAGATACCTATAATTTGTGGTAAATGTCTATTTTTAATGCAGGCCTATCACATAAATGAAATGATTGATTGATGACTTGAAGAACTTAAATTGCAAGGATAAAGAGATGGTCAAACTTAGAGAAGAGATGTCGGTGCAATCCAAACCGGAACACTGTTCGGTAATTGGGTCATATTTGGAGCTACAGATCTCAGATTGAGGTCCAATTTATATGGATGGAAAGATAAGACATAGGCCTACAACTTTCATATGGAGCCCAAGATCTAAAAAGGCCATTATTAAGTCCAAATTGTAGCAACAACAAAGAAGCCCGAATCTGTCTTCCAGCCCGAGCACTGTTCGGTATTTTGACCATATCTGGAGTTCTAGAAATCCAAATGAGCTGAATTTTTTACACAAGAAAGCTGAGACAATTGCCTACAACTTTCATGTTTACAACTGGCTCCAATTTTGACGTTATCAATGACGTTTTGGGCAGACAAGAGAAGATAAGGATTGTCACAAAGTCAAAAGTTGGCCACCCACTTATCAATTAGTCATCAAATCAATAGTTCCTAATTTTGGCCTATAAAAGGAGGCATTTACCATGCATTTAGGCATCTTGGTTTCCAGATCAAGATCATGCTCTTCCTTTCTCTCTTTGTATTTTTTGTAATGTTTATGCTTTGCTTTCATTAATATTAAGTTTATGCTTTTCATTTCCTTTCCTTTACTTAGTTAGCTTTTATGTTCTTATTTTGTTTATCTATTTTTCTTTCCTTCATTATGTCTAGCTAAGTTAATTATGTCAAGGTAAAAAGGTTACACTAATGGTGTGAGAATAAGTATAATGTAAACTTAATATGAACTTTAATGTTTGGTACTAACATGTTTTATATTTGTTATCTTGTTCACTCTTTAATACTTTGCTTGTTAAATGACTAATCTTGATTTATGTTGTATAACACTTGGTACAACAAATGCTTGGCACTTTCATAGCCCATAATGTATGGTATAACCGATACCTGAGCTATGAAAGGAACTTGATTTGTTGTTAACATAAGTTATAATCATGAATGCTTGACGAGATTTACAAGTATTAGCATTAATTGAATAAGATGACTAATGTAATCATGTTAACAATATATAATCTGATTGGAACCTCCTTTGTGTGTGGTTTCCAATTCAATAATAAGAGTTTATACTATACTTGTTTGATATACCATTAGTGGAACCTCTAACCTTGACATTTGTTATTATTATTGTTTAATCCTTACATTAATATTTCATCTCCAAGTTCTCATCATCATCATCATCTTCTTCTTCTTCTTCTCTTTCTTTATTATTATTATTATTATTATTATTATTATTATTATTAGTACTACTACTACTACTACTACTAGTATTATTATTATTATTATTATTATTATTATTATTATTATTATTATTGTTATCATTATTACTATTATTGTTGTTTATAATTGTTGTTTATAATTTGTACAATTAACCTCCCTGTGGTTCGACCCCGGTCTTGCCGGGTTATTTATTACTTTGACACTCCTGCACTTGGGAGAAGACATCAATCTTTTCGTCGTGTCAGGTAACCTATACCAGTTTGGATCCAATTAGTTGCCTATCCTCCACCTCTTGCTAGCATAATATTGTTCTATATCTTTTACCATATAAAGTCTTCTAGAGAGTTATTTCTATTGTGGTTTGGTAGCTATTGTTGTAGGTGAACTCCACTAACAACAAATGATCTTTCAAACTTCCTTCGAACTCCAATATACAAATTCTTAACAAGTCTTATAATATATGAATGGTTCTTTCAGATTGACCATCAATCTAAATATGAAAAATTGTGCTTAAATTTAACCTTGTTTCTAAAGCCTACTAAACACTTGGCAATGAACGTGAGGTAAACCTATGGTCTTGATATAAAATTATCGACACATGTATTTTGTGTAAACTCACAACTATAATTTTTCCACTGAGATTGCCATTTTTATTGGAAAAAAAAAGTATAGATTTGGTCAATCGGTTGATGATGACCCAAACAACACCACCTTTTTTCCTTTAGGTAACCTTGATACAAAGTTCATTGTGATGTTTTCCCATTTTCACTTGAGTATCGGTAGTGTTTGCAAAACTCTAGCTAGTTTCTAGTGTTCAACTTTTACTTGTTGATAAATCCTACACTTTTCCAGATATTCAACCACCTCTTTCTTAATATTCGACCACCGATAATTTTTTTTTAAAATCTGTGTACATTTTAGTACTCACAGGGTGTGTTGTGAGACTCAATTCATGGGCCTCTTATAAAATTTTATTTTTCAGTGTTTCGTCACCTAACAAGTATATTCGCCTTCTAAAGACTATCATTCCATTTTTTAGAATTTGGTACGTCTCAACTCCTAATTTCATTTTGTCTTTTATCTTACCAACCTCGACATCTTCTTTTTTAGCCTCAAGCACTCCATCTTAGAGCATCATCGGTATTCTTAACTAATCTATCAAAGACTCTCTTAGTTACGCTTATATTTAAACACCAATCTTTCTCAACTTTAATAATTCCCTTTTATCATAATTATCTCACTAAGCTTTTACTACTTTATTTTTGCAACTAAAAGCGTTTACGATAAATTTTTCTTTTCATAAATGATATTTCATTACGTAATCATAA
Source organism: Populus pruinosa (assembly GCA_026413675.1). Lineage (NCBI taxonomy): Eukaryota > Viridiplantae > Streptophyta > Magnoliopsida > Malpighiales > Salicaceae > Populus > Populus pruinosa. Next base: position 3,737,084 of record CM048602.1, on the reverse strand, counting down.
TCTTTGAATAATTCCACCTAACCTTTTTGGTGTGTATTCAATTCCTTCTAAGTTATCAAGTAATCATAATCTTTGAATAATTCCACCTAACCTCTTTGGTGCATATTCAATTCTTTCTAAGTTATCAAATATCTTAAGCTTTTATGATCCATAAATATCTAAACCTGAGATCCATATAAATAGTGCCTCCAAACTTTCAAAGCAAACATTACAACAACTAATTCTAAATCATATCCCGAGTAATTAATCTCATGGGCCTTTAACTATCTTGAGGTGTAAGCAACCAATTTATTGTATTGCATTAATACACAATCTAAACTCCTCTTTAATGCATCACTATAAACTATTAATCCGTATGTTCTTGAAGGAAATGTTAATATAGGTGTAGTAGTAAACTTTTTTTTTTTTTTTAACTCTCAAAAGCTTTCTTTACATTATCTTATCCATTTTCAATTTGCCTCATTCCGAGTTAGTCAGGTCATAAGAATAACCATGGTAAAGAATCCTTAGATAAATTTTCGATAACTCTTTGCTAATCCAAGAAAATTATGAATCTTAGTCATATTTATAGGTCTTTTCCATTTCAATATTGCCTCAACTTTTATAGAATTCACTGATATTTTTTCATCTGATATAACATGTCCAAAGAAAATCACTTCTTTTAACCAAAACTCATATTTGCTAAGTTTGACACATAACCGATGTTCCTTCAATGTCAATAGTACTAACCTCAAATGTTATTTATGCTTCAAGTACGAGTTATCTATGAAACCACTATAAACTTATCTAAGTATGATTGAAAGACCTGATTCATCAAGTTTAAAAACATTACCGATGTGTTTGTTAACCCAAACGATATTACTAAAAACTCATACTATCTATAACAAGTTCTGAATGCGGTCTTATATATATAATTGATTCTTAATTGATGGTATATTGATATTAGGTTTATTTTTCAAAACATTATAGCTCTCTTAAGTTGATCAAACAAATTATCTTTTACGACACTATTATCTTGTTCAACTATTTATAATCTATATAGAATCTAAGTGTTTTGTTGTTTTTGTTTACAAACAACATTGGAGCTCCTTAAGATGAATTACTCGGATGTATGAATCATTTATATAGTAATTCATGTAACCGAATCTCTAGCTCTGCTAACTTGGTTGGCACTACCTAATATAATGATTAGGTTATCAAAGACATACCAAGTAGCACATCAATAATGACTTTTACTTTCTTCTCTAGAGGTACTCTTGACAATTTATCTGGGAATACATTGAGAAATTCTCTCATTATTGGAACATTCAACAATTAAATTTCTCCCTCTTTTGTCTTCAAAAGATACTCAAAGTAAGCTTTGCATCACTCCATCATCTTTTTTATGGTCATAACCGAGATAATACAATTTTTATACCATTAAGCCCTTAGATAATTATTGTTTTCATGAAAAAGTTCATTTAAGCTTTATTTATACTAGGCAATCTATACCCAAGATGACATCAAAGTCATGTAACTCTGGTGGTAATAGATCAACTCTTAACTCACACTTATTTATTTTCACTTAAACTTTTTATAAATGTAATCAATATTTATAGTTTCATTTAGTAGATTGTTTATAACAAATTTATTATCTATTCTACAAGGATTTTTTTATAGGATTTTTTGATCTTTTCCGTAAGTTTACTTCCAACAAATGAGTGTGTGGCTTATAAGTCAAATAATACATGAACGAACATGATATTTAACTCTAATGTAAATGAAAAAAATCTTAGGATCTGTTTGTTTTTGCGTTATAAAAATATTTTTTAAAAAATTAATTTTTTAAAATTAATATTTGTTTGGTATTTTAAGATTATTTTAAAAAATAATAATATTATTTTTAAAAAATAATATCTACTACTTTTTCATACACCTGATATATCTTATCTTGAAAAATACAAAACACAGAAAAAGAATAGCAAGTGGTTAAAATAAATCACAGTAATAATTAATAGTATTAAGTAATGAATAATTATATAATCTTTTATCTCTCCAATGATAAATTGTTTTATGTTATATTTCTTTCCTCCCTGTGCTTTGCATGCTTTTCCTATTATATTACACCACACCTCTCTGTTTGTTTTCTTGCTTGGCCCTTCAACCTCCTTCTCCTCTCCTTTAACCAAAGGAAGAAACCCCTTAACCAAAGGAAGAAAGAGAGAGAGCAGAAACCAACCCGAGAGTGATTCCAAATTCTCCAATTCACAACTTCTGCATTTCACTTCAGATTTTGCAGAAACGTTAGTTTTCTTCTCATCTCCAATTTTTCGAAAACCAAAATGGGATTTTTATAAAGTTCTCTCAAGAAAAATCACTTCAGATTTTGCAGAAACGTTACTTTTCTTTATTTTCCATCTTTATCTTTCAAATTCTAAATTGGGTTTTGCTGAAAATAATCTATAGTATTCATCTTAAGCATGAAAAGTTTTTCACCTTCCTGAATACTGAGAAAGTTTGATTTTTTTACTTTGATGGATTCGAATCCAAAGATGAAAAAGGAATTTCTTGACTCAACAAGATCATCTCCATTTCCAGATGAAGTACTGGAACGAGTTCTTTCACTCTTGAAATCACACAAAGATCGTAGCGCAGTCTCTTTAGTATGCAAGGATTGGTACAACGCAGAGAGTTGGTCAAGAACAAATGTTTTTATAGGAAACTGTTATTCAGTCTCTCCTGAAATTGTTGCACGTAGATTCCCAAGAATTAAGAGTGTGACTCTCAAAGGGAAGCCGAGATTTTCTGATTTTAATCTGGTCCCTGAAAACTGGGGAGCTGATGTTCATCATTGGCTTGTAGTTTTTGCAGCAAAGTATCCCTTTTTGGAAGAGTTAAGGCTTAAGAGAATGGCTGTTAGCGATGAAAGTTTGGAGTTTTTGGCTCTTAATTTTCCTAATTTCAAGGTTCTTTCTCTTTTGAGCTGTGATGGGTTTAGTACTGATGGGCTTGCTGCTATTGCCACTCATTGCAAGTAAGGATTTTGTCAGTTACTTGCATTGCTTGTTTGTCTTAAAATCTTGTGTTTTTGTTGTTTTTATCGTTTCCTATCCTGGGTTAGATCTAAAACAAGTAGTGAGTGATTGATTCAATTTTAGATCAAGTAATAAATTTTCTGTGTTTTTTTGGTTTTTGATTAATGGGTTTTGAAGTAACCTGGCTGTTTCTGGTGATGCTTGTTGGTGACTGGTTGAAGAGTTTAAACAGTAAAAGAAGTGGCTCTACTGTTGTTTGTTTACTTTCATTTTCTAATTTATGTTTTCTTTTTCTTGATGTGACTTCTGACCTATTAATGATGATCTAATGGATCATGGCATGTAATTGATGTCATTCTCCGCAAAGAAAAATAAAACCCTTTTTCTAATCTACTGTGGAAATTGTAATTTTTTATGTGTTACATTTTCTGGACTGTGCGGTCAAATATTTAATTGACAATAGTGTTGCTAACTGGCGGGGGTTTGATAAATAGATACAATTAATAATGGTGTTGTAGGTTGGGTGCTTGCTAGCTTAGATGATGAAGTTATTGTTGTTGTGTCAAGTAACTTGAGATCGGATTGTACTCAACATGACTTTGGGAAGATCAAGGGAGGAGGAGAGTTATCCTGTTGGTTAAACGAAAAAAGGGAAAAAAGAAATAAGAAGAAAAGTATAGTTACAAACTCAATGATTTTCCACAATTATCACTGATACATTTCAGGTTTCTCGAGTCTCATAACTCGTTTTGCTGTCCATGAGTTCTTTGTATTCGTTGAATTCTTAATAGATCTAATGATTAATCAGAAATATATTGGGAAGCTGCAAGGCAAATGCATTTGTCTTTGGATGGGAAGAATTTATCTGAAAAGTGGTTTATGTAAATAGAAGTTGGTTTTGCTTTTTCATCTCTTTTGTCCTGTGCTTTGTTTCTCTTTTCTTGATGTGACATTTTACCTGTTACATGTGCATTTACTTGATGTCATATTATTGTTGCCAGCTTGTAGCCCCCGTGCTCAAATGCACCTTTTTTCGGGTTGTTGGTTTAGATAGTGATGACCATGAAAAATGCTGAATGGTTGTCAAGATACTACAATGTTTTCTGGGTGGTACGATACATCATCCATCTTTGGTTTTGCCCCATCGTCTAGTAAAATTATCATGTCTGTCAATATCTGCTTGGGCTCAGATGCTTTGTAATTAGAAAGGAGGGGAATAAATGAAAAGGCTGTGTCCAGAATATTGGCATAAAAGAATTTTGGATTTTATGCAACTATGGAGTTTGTGGGTTTCATTCCCTGAACCTTAAGCCCTATTGATCCACACTTATTTGCTATCTGTGATTTAGCCTGTTATTTGATTGATGGTGCTCCTGGAAGTGGTTTCTTTCATGAGAATCATATCGAAGGAGTCCAGTGGAGATGTGTTGGAAACTTGACTGTAACTTGAGAAATGGAGAATGTAGTAATATTGATTATAGCAAAGGTTGAAATTCCTAAAAAATTATGTCCCTATACCAATGTATAATGATGCACCATGCTTTTGTAGCGAGCACTTGATATAATTTGCACATTATGTGATGTATACACTTTTCCCAGCCAATTTTTATAAATTATTTCATCGATCTGGTTTCACTGTGCTGTTTTGCATATTTGATTAGTGGCCATCAGGTATAGCTGCAACTATTATCCGTCAACGTATTCATCTTATTTTACTGTAACGTGAAACCTTATCTTGTATTTGCATGGGTTAAAAAGGTACGTCTAATGATGGGGAAAAGTAGTTTTACTGTATATGCAGCTGCTATTTTTTTTTCCCTTTCTTGATGTTGCTGAGCATTCTTTTTGCTTGTTAATAAACCCTTAATTTTATGATTTATGATTTCTATTGTGCTTTGGACGACTATGTGTTATATCTGTTGTTATATTATTTTTCACTTGCTTAAGAAAACTTTTGACTTCTTTCTTGTTGCAGGAATTTGACTCAGCTTGATATACAAGAGAATGGCATTGATGACAAGAGTGGCCACTGGTTAAGCTGCTTCCCTGAAAACTTCACATCATTGGAAGTACTAAACTTTGCCAACTTGAACACTGATGTCAATTTTGATGCACTTGAGAGGCTTGTAAATCGGTGCAGATCACTGAAGGTTCTGAAGGCCAACAAAAGTATTTCCTTGGAACACCTGCAAAGGTTGCTGGTTTGTGCTCCACAGTTAACAGAACTTGGTACTGGTTCATTCATGCCAGAGCTTACAGCTTGCCAGTACGCTGAGCTTGGAAGTTCTTTTAACCAGTTGAAGAATTTAAATACTCTTTCTGGTTTATGGGAGGCAACAGCACCATACTTACCAGTTCTCTATCCTGCCTGTACAAACTTGACTTTCTTAAACTTGAGCTATGCTTTTCTGCAAAGTATTGAACTTGCGAGTCTGCTTTGTCAATGTCCACGTCTTCGACGCCTCTGGGTATGGATCTTTGTTTTTCTTAATCTTTCCCATCAGTTTCATTCTTCGAAACCAATCAATTGACTTTTACATGAATAATTCATTTAATCATCTTCACTTCAAGTTTTTCATGGCATAGAGCCTTAGCTTTCTGACTTTATTGTTCAACTCTACTTAGGGATGATATACTGTCTCCGGTTAATTAATAACACTGATATAGTTAGACTCCTTTTGCACAATGGATATTATCAAACTCTCAACCTTTAATTTCTGATATTTCGTCTGTTAATTTGCTCAGAATTGATTCATCTGATGCTCCTTTTGTTTCAAATGTGTTGTGCGGTATAAAACTTCTGATTTTGCATTTTTCCTGTATAATGTTACTATTTATATCGAACAGTTTTATACATCAAGTTGCCTGTGTTTATATTCACCAACTACTTTAATAATGACTGCATATGCATGGATAGTTGTATTCTTTGCATTAACATAACATGCTCTCAATTTTTGGATTAGGATATTCCTCAGTATCCTCGATACAAGGAAGAATGTTTCACAAATTTGTGATAGAGAAAAAGAAAATGTGGCTGTGCATGAGTTTCACCCTTTGTTTAAATTAATTTACAGAGCTGCTAAGGCTATCATGAAATTAAGCAATAAAGAGAACTTGTCATGGAGTTATGGGAGGACCCAATCCCCATACAATAAAATACGATGTGGAGCCTAAACACAGGGTTCTAGCGCTAAGAGGCAAATCTTCAAATGTTAGAAAGTCAGAAGGCAACATTTTGAATCAAATAGGGTAGCCCCCTTTCATTTGTAGCCCCCATCAGAAAAAAAGAAAAAGAAAAAAAGAAGCTCAACTGTCAATTGCAGTTAATCACACCAAAACATGGAGTCCTAGTCTCTAGATGATTGACTGTTTGGAGGCTTATTCATATCATTAATGCAGGTCTTGGACACTGTGGGGGACAAAGGTTTGGAGGCTGTTGGATCTAACTGTCCATTGCTTGAGGAGCTCCGTGTCTTCCCTGCAGATCCCTTTGATGAGGAAGTTATCCATGGGGTGACTGAAGCTGGGTTTGTTGCTGTGTCTTACGGATGTCGGAGACTCCACTATGTTCTCTACTTTTGCAGGCAGATGACTAATGCTGCAGTAGCCACCATTGTGCAGAACTGCCCTGATTTCACCCACTTCCGTCTCTGCATAATGAATCCAGGCCAACCAGATTACTTGACAAATGAACCCATGGATGAAGCTTTTGGGGCGGTAGTGAGGACATGCACTAAACTACAGAGGCTTTCTGTTTCAGGTCTCTTGACTGACCTGACATTCCAGTATATTGGGCAGTATGCCAAAAATCTGGAAACTCTGTCGGTGGCTTTTGCTGGCAGTAGTGATAGGGGGATGCAGTGCATGCTGGAAGGTTGTCCAAAGTTGAGGAAACTTGAGATAAGGGACTGCCCATTTGGAAATGTAGCACTTCTTTCAGGTTTGGAGAAATACGAGTCAATGAGGTCACTTTGGATGTCAGCCTGCAATGTGACAATGAATGGCTGTCTGTTATTGGCACGGGAGATGCCCAGATTGAATGTAGAGGTAATGAAAGAGGATGGGAGTGATGATTCTCAGGCTGATAAAGTTTATGTTTATCGTTCTGTTGTGGGACCAAGAAGAGATGCCCCACCTTGTGTACTGACTCTCTCAGGTTTATAAAATATGCAGGTAATCTCTCTCTCACACACGCACACAAAAAGAGAACAAAAAAAAGAAGGAATTCAACTATATAGTGTGCTAGTGGCACCGTTGGCTATTGATGTGCCTCCTTTCTTTCAATTGGCGGAGGTCCCATCTGATTGCCTTTTTTTTTATGCATTTTGATCAGAAAATAGTGATGTCTTGCTCCTGAATCTGGTTGAGTGAAAAACTATTTACCTAGAAATTGTTGCATAATTCTTGACTAATGTGGTATTGTTATGTATGATGGTAAAAACCTTTTCCTCCCATATCAAATAATCCCGTGCAGTAGGGTCACTGGTGCACATGGTGTTAAGTTTCTGTTATTCTTCTTCCATCAGCTTATCAGGGTTCTGAATTTTCTGGAGTTTTTGCATTCTTGAAGCTCTGTTGTGTCAATAATCTCACTGGCCATTTCTGTATCATTACAGGATCTCGTTCAAACAACATGACAAGCCACAGCATGCAGGGATTAGGATGCAGTTCATGCAGCTGAATGACTTGGATGGTTAACAAGGAGGAGGATGGACAACATTGAAACTTGGAAGCTGAATATACTACATACAAAGCTTATGCATTAATAATCTCCATGGCTGCATGCAAGTTCTCTTTATCTACTTGATATCCTGAAGAGCAAGTTTGCTAGGTTTCCTATGCAGAAGTGGATGAAGCAGCCGTCGTAATAATGGGTCGCTTACGAACCAAAATCTATCCCCACTATGCATTGCCATCCTGGCCCTGTCAAAGTCCTGCTAAAACAGGAAGCACCAGGACATATCACGTTTTCAAATTTGCTTTCCTCAATTATTCGATTCCCACCATCATCTACTTATGTTCAGGAGGTTACCTTTATGAAGCGGGCAATATCTCTGTAGACTCAGTGACATCAAATATATCGAGGGCCTTGCAGCCAAGTGCATCCTGCTGCATGGTTTGAAGCATGTCCACGTCGCCAACAATGGCTTTTGCCTTCTAACATGGTTGAACGATGTTCACACTTGAGATGTCGAAGGACTTGAAAGGAGAAAGCAGAGGTGTTGGGGGCATGGCTTCTGCAGGAATTATTAAATAGACCTGTGAACAAAGGAGTGGCCCGTTGGTGCCGGTGCTTAGTCCTACGGTGTATTGGGGGGGTTGCATCAACTGGTATAATAATGTTAGCATTTTCTAGATAAAAAGAGCGAACACTTTAACTGGCATGAATCTAAGGAGAGGTAGCTTATGTGATGAACATTATATTTGAGTGCTAATATGTGATTTTTTCTTCTGTTTTGTTTTTTATTTGCTTTTTACATCAGTTATAGCCTGACACCTTTGCCTGGTTCCCATGCCCTAAAGAGAGACGTTTTCTAGTTCCTCTGATGAAACTCAAGCTCGAGATTGGGCTGGATTTAGCAGGCAAGGTAGCGTACTCGTGGTAAATGCCCGGTAACATTGCGTCTCACGGAGCCTAATCTACAAGCGAGTTAGTTTTTGTTTATAACCTCTTTTTTTTTTTAGTTTTTTCCCTTCATGAATTGAATTTTTTAAAAATATTTTAGAAGTTTTTGATGTAAAAAATATTTTTTTAATTAAAAAATATTTTTAAAATATCCTACTTAGGATTGGAATCTACTAGTTGGATTGGTGAGTTGAGTATTTTTGAATTAAAATAAACAATTAAATTCAATTTTTTTTGAGTTTTTAAACCGAATTAAATTAAAAATCAATTCAAACTAATTAATTTTAATTTGATTTTTTTTTTCAAATTCAAACCAAAATGCAAATGCTAAGATACTATCCTCTAGGAATCAACAACATTGTTCTCGTTGTTACAACTTCTTGCAAAGAAAAAAATAATCGTAAAAAAACAGTATCAGTTCTTAACAATCAATCAATCAATCACTGCATTGATTTTTCTAATCTCTTTTTGGCAATTAAGATGGGATGTTTTTATACCATGACCTGTGAAGTAGAATCAAGTAAATCAATGGAAGAATCTGACATGGCAAGTTTGAGAGATGAGACACAGAAAGCATGAAAGACTGGAAGGAAATATTAAGGCTTTACTTGTAATCAATTACTTTTCCCTTACGTTGAAAGATGAGAGACATAGAGAGCATGGAAGGCTGGAAGTTGTGAATGAAAGGGACCTTCAAATTGTGAAAGCATTCAAAGAGCTAATGGGAGGGGAGGGGGCGGCTGTGTAAAAGACAAGGAAATGATAAATGGTCAGTTAAGATTATTGGCTAATAAGAGGGAGGAGGCGACTCGTGACTTGATTTTTTTTATTTTATTTTTAAACTAAATTAATTTGGTTTGGTTTGGAATAATTAATTTAGGCATATCAAAATTGAAAACCAGACCGAACGAGATACTTTTCTATATATTTTAATTGGTTCAATTAATTTTTTTATCGATTTGATTTTTTTGATTTTAATTTTATTTTTTTAATTAAATCGATTTTTTAATTTTTTTTCTCACCTCTATATGCTAATCAATGTGCTTGCACAATGCTATAAGGTAGTATTTGAAATCTAATTTTATGGCAACAAAAATAGTTAACTGAAAGAAAGATAGTGATTTAAATTTTAAATAAAAAAATATATTTTGTTAGAACACATTAATTTTTTGTAATGATGAAATCATTTTTTTATTAGTAGCATGTTTTAAATAAAAATTAAGGAAAATTAAAATAAATATTAGTAAAAATATCAATAATAAAAATCAAGGAGAAAAAAAATGCACCTCTTTAGTTGAAACTCTCTCTTTTTATTCATATATTTTTTTATTTTGATAAAAACATTTTTTTATCAGAAATATATATTTTTAAATAAAAATTTGTCATAATCTGAACACCACGTAGAGTAAAAAAAACTCCATGACTTGATAATTTTTAAATGATTGTAAGAAAAAAAATCTATAAAATTATAAAAAAACAACAACAGAAAAATAATAAAATAAATATTTTATTCTCATTGAAAACAATTTTAAAAAATGTTCTTAGAAACAATGATTCACAGAGTAATTGTTAACACATAGAAAGCTATATTTAGTGTATTTGATGTAGATGCTTGGATTCTTTTAGATTTTGTGTCAATTGAAAATTGATTGTTAGCAACATTTGCAAATGATATTTTATATATTACCCCAATAATTATATATTGGCCTGACAAGAAATCCATGCACGATCTTGAATGTTTTGACAGCAATTCAAGAGTTCTAGGGCTCAATTGTCTTATAATTTCTTTGCTGTTGCGAATTTGGTACAGAGCCAATTCATGCAACTTGCGAGCCACTGTGCTCTTATGAAATTGATCACGCTGTGTTTAATTAAGATCTCGTGCTCTTATGAAGCTCCTTTCAGCCATTAACATTCTGGCAAGCTGTCTTGTTCAAGCAAGAAGCTAATGATAGCCATATCAGTCTTTTGGCCAAGATTTATATCCATGGCTTGATGCCATGAGGTCACGTTATTTTCTTGCTGGGGTCTGCTGTAAGAAACAAGCCATTCCATCAGTCTCTTTCGTAATTAACAGTACAGATAGTGAAAGCTGATCCAGCTCTAAGATTTTCATCGTCATGAGGGAGATTTGCAGACCACAAGCCTCAAGCTTTTTGCAGTTAGAAACCATTCCTGATTTGTGTGTGAAAAAAGAGAAAAGTGTAGAGCTGAGAAATTGGAACTCAGTGATACGGTGCAAACTACACCGAGAAGTATCAATTAGAAGTTTTGGATTGGATTGATAAATTATAAGATCAAGGATAAAAAAAATTAAAAATTATATTTGATGAATTATTCAGAGTATTTAAGTTGAGATAAATTTTAAGGAGGAGATATATTTAATTCAACAAGTAATAATTAAATCTTAATCAATGTATTTAATACATGTATATAAGAAGCCTAATCCATCTACTTTATATGCTATTTAATTTCTGTAGGTAAAGGTTTATATTTTTTATAATAAATAATTTTACTCTAATAAGAGGAATTTTCAATTTAATCATTAGATTAAATTAAAATTTCTCCAAAAAAATTTAAAGGACTTGTTTTATATTGAGATACAATATTAAGTCAATCAGATATTAAAAAGATTTTGAGATAAAATCCAAAAACTACTATACAATAATAATATTAATTTCCTAGTTTATTTATGTTTTTTTCTTCCTATTTTATATAAAAATATTTTATTATTTTTTAACATTATTTATGATGTTTTCACCTATTATAAATAAAATTATTTAGCTTGTATTTAACTTTTTTTTATAAATTTTGATTTCAACAATTATTATTATGTGTATGAGGTTTTACTTGTATGTTTTGGTCTTTATTAAACTTCCCTGACTTATCTAAGAATTGACCAAGCTTTGTGGCATCTTTTATACTTCTCGTTCATGTTTTTTCATAGGTGTTGGGTGAGTTTTTTTTTTTTTGTTATTTATAGTCTTGGTGTTTCGTTATAAGTTATTGTTATGTCAAGCTCAAATCCTAAATTTAGCTTTCTTAAAAAGAATTGATTGATTATGGTTTTTTAGATATTTATATTAAGTTATTTTTAGAACAAGACTCTAAAATTAGATTATACTCTTTATTTTTTAGTTTCTGTGTTATTTCATCATTGTTGTAATCCTATCTAGACTTGAGGCATAATATATAAATAAGGCATACAAATTATGATATGGGTGTCTACCATTCAAAAAAGAAAAGAAAAGAAAAGAAAGATTAAAGAAATCACACAAAGACAAAAAAGTAGGTTTTAGGTTGCAAAATTAGGTTTTTTCTGCAAACTTGAATTCAATAACTCAAATCTAAATTTTTTAATTATTAGGATATATAATTTTTGTAGCTTGACTTTTATAGCTATTTAGGTATATTTTATTTGGTTATTTATGAAAATTATATAAAAAAATTCATAACAAGTAATTTTATATCAGTATTCTTTTATTGATAGTTTTGGCAAAGTAAAAAAAAAAAAACAATTAGTGTCTTTGCTTAGTTGAGTTATTGATATCCTTGACAACTTGATAGGAAGACCAAGCCTAATGAGTTTCAAAACAAATATTATTTTAAAAAGGATAGACTAAGTGTCATACTTTTATCATTATCATCTAGATAGGTTTATTAAGATCATTTGAGACTAAAAAAGAAAGAGAAGTTAAAAGTTTAGAACAATCATATAAGGATGTGAGGAATAGTGAAAATAATAGAAGTATTGAGATAACATATTTGAAGAAGTTAGTTTTTATGTAAAAGATAATGAGATTAAGAATTTTTATTTTTATGGCATGTCTATAATTTTACTTAAGCATAAAAAAATATATTTTAACACAATCTTGATCTTTGTATTCCTAGTGTTTGTGTTTACTTCTTGTATGAGCATGATGATATTTTTCCCGATGAGATACCTAACAAGCATGCCAAGTGGGTTAAGTTCATAGAAATATTCACATATATGATAAAATACAAGTAAAGTGAGGAAAACATAATGACTTATGCACTATCTTGAAGGTATATATTTCCTTTTATTTTAAATGCTAGAATCTTATGATTTATGTATATAAAAGATTTACATGTTGATGATGATGATTTGGACAAGTTATAAAGCATGAGAGCATGCAACATTCAATAAATTTTTTAAGGTTGATGATTATTTATTTAAAGAAAAAAATATTATATGTCTAATTGTTCTATGTATAAATTACTTGTTTATGAAGCTCATAAGGCTAGTTTAATAGGATATTTTAGGTTGCTAAGATTTTAAATATTTTACATCAGTATTTTTATTGATCTAAGATGAAAAGAGATATATAAAAAAATTTATAATAAGTACATAATGTGTAAACAAACTAAATTTAAAGTTCTATTTTGTAGTTTGTATACTCTTTTACTGGTACCCAGTAAACATTAAGTTGATATATTTATAGATTTTATTTTAGGTTTGCCTTGATTAAAATGGGATAGGGATTCTATTTATGTGGTTTTAGATAGATTTTTTAAGATGATAAATTCCACATCTTATCATAAAATCGATGATGCAACTAATATAAAAAACTTATTTTTATGGGAGATAGTTCGATGACTTCATGGGTTTCTTAGAAGCATTATTTCTAATCATAATGTTAAATTTCTTAGCTAATTTTGAAAGGTTTTATGGTGTAAGTTAAGAATAAAATTGTCATTTTCACTACTTTTCATCCAAAAAAAATTCAAACTGAACTAATTAATATGACTTTAACTATATTATTAAAAATTATCAGTTAAAAAAATTTGAAAAATTTAAAAAATTGAGAAGATTGTTTGCTATTTATTGAATATGTATATAATAAATTATTTATGACTTTGAATTTAATAATTATTAGTGCATGTGTGTGAGTTTTGCTCATATTTTTTTGTTCTTCATTGAACCACTTTGATTTATTGAAGAATTGACGAGACTTTGTGGTTTTTTATACTTCTCATTCTTATCTCTTTATAGCTGTTCGGTAATGAATTTTAAATTACTAACAGTCTTAAAGTTTTGATACAAGTTATTATTGTCTTAAGTTTAAAACCTGAATTTAACTATTTTAAAAAGGATTTATTTGATTATGAATTTCTAGATTTTTATATGCAAGGTACATTATTTAGCTTCTTTATTAAATCCCAATATGTTCATAAAAACTTAATTGTAGTTGGTGATTAACAAGGCTAACCACACACATTGTATATGTTTAGCTTTGCTTTCACTTTGAGTTGCGTTATTTATTCTTACAGAAAGAAAGAAAAGAAAAGGAGTTGTCAATGGCTTTGGCATAAATGTCTAGTTAGCTAAACCACCACATAACCACTAGACTTTTTAAAGAGTTAGCTCCACGGTTGTAGAACTTCTTAGTCAAATGGAAGGGGTCCAAGGAAAAGATTAAGACTGTTATTTTGGGAAGGTCATTTTCAGTTCTAATGGCTTAATTTAATGGATCACATCAAGGTCCAGACTCAAATATCTTCAAATCGTAATATTAATATAGTTTTAGGTTAACTCAAAGATTTCTATCACTAATTTTGATGAACAAAAAAAAAAAATTGATGCATGCATCTTTCTCTTCGTAGCCAAGGTGAATTGTACCTTTGCTAGCTTGTGTGTTAAATTTCACTTCTTTTCTACTCAAAGTTCTGTCTAAAGATATCACTCTTTGCTTTGGCACACGAATCCCATTTGCACCTAACATAGCAATAGTGCATTAATCAACCAAAACACCATTGCTTCGAGGGCTCGTGCTAGCTAGGCTCACAACAGCCCTACAATGTCCAACAATAAATTATACCATCCTCCAGCTAACAAGAAAAGCGACCAACTAGCACTAGGCAATGATCATCCTATGATCTGTTTGAATTCTCAAAAAGTTAAGTGTAAATTATACAGATTAATGTAAATACAATGAAGACCCACCACCATGTGCAGGTCAAATTATACTGTGAATTGATGAAGGCAACGAACATCTTCATATGGAGTTACTCAGGCATCACAATATTGGCCAACAAACAGAAAGTCAAATTCTGAAGACAGTCAAGAAAGGATCAAGGCCTTCTTTTGCCACGTGAAAAACTTTTTCGGAGAGATTAAAACTAGAGCCAATACATCCAAAACACTATGCATGAATCATTCTCAATTTTGGAAAGTTAATTGTAAAATAATGGACGGTGACAAGAAAAACAGTGGATAATCTTGTCATGCATTAAGACAGCATCTGTACAACATTAGACACCTAATCACGTCATGGGTCAATTTGTTCACTTGTCATCTTCCTGGTTTTTTAATGTGCATGATCCTCGAGCTTTCTTTGAAAAACTCCCATCAATCCCTCTAAAGCTTGTCCCTCAAGTTAATTTGCGTAAAGGGCAATATCCTTTGCGTTTTCTTTAGCAATATTGAATTGCACTAGAGTAGCTTTTGGCCCATTTCCTTAGCTCCTCTCACCATCAATCCCTCACACAAAAGATTAGAAAAGAATACTAGCTAGCACCTTTCTCCCACGATGGTTTTATTTGTAGCTTCAGCTCCATTTCCTTTTGGAAAGTGACTGCTAGCTCAAGTCATCCGGCATAGGGCTTCACATGGTGGGGTGGGGTGTTTGTTATCTCCATTCTTGGAGAAATGAGAGCTTCTCTTTTTCTTCTTTTCACCTAATATCGAAGGTGATGTCCATATTAAGAGCTGTGGTCCATAAGGTTATTGTTTTCTCTCACCATTGTCTCTTCCCTTTGCTATCAAGAACAAGTTGGAGGGTTAGGAGTAAATTTAATTAGCTCCTCTCCTAATCATGGATATAAATAAACCGAAACTCTCTCCATGGATGGAATTTGGGAGAATTAAGCAAGCCAACATATTACTGAAAATATTACTTTAGTTTCTTCTTGCTAAATAGTGAGTAAATCTCACCACCAAATCCACTCAAAAGAATAATAGCTATCATCATCATTATTTTTTTAATAATTTTATGAATTAATACCCCAACTCTCCAAATTGAAATCTCTCTCAAGGACAATATACTGTGTGGTGGGGCGGAAAGCAGCGGTTAAATAATTAATATAACCTATACTATAAAGTGCAAGAAAAGAATAATTAAGAAATACACGTGTGATGTATTATTGTCTTGCATTTACCACACTTTATATATATATATATATATATATATATATATATATATATATATATATATATATATATATATATATATCCACGTAGGCGGAGAGAATCAAGTACCGATGAAATGATAAATATGGGAAGAGCTAACGAGTGTTCTTGAAACACATGCTAAGCATCATCCGTGTATATGAATTGAATCTCATTAATTTATTGTTGATTATTTTAAAGAATAAAAATCAAATGTTCAAATAAAAATAAATGGTATTAATGAAATATATGACAATGTTTTTAAATATATATATTTTTTAAATAAACATATTAATATCACCAAATAACTCTTATCAAATATATTGAAAACACCAATTAGAATAGCAGTTGAAATAAAATTATATTTGATAATAACTTACAAGATAAAATAGTTATTTTTTTTTATTTTTTTTATCATATTTGACTTATAATGAATTAAACATAATAAAATAACTTTATAAATATACATAATTTTTTTTAGAATTAAGAAAAGATAAAACCTCTCCACCTCTGTCCTTGGCATCACCCACCGTTGGAAGAAAATAACTCACCCTTTGACCATCTCCCATTTCTGGTATCTCTCCCCAACTTCCAACAGACTCCACAGTCAACACAGCAGTAACCCCATTTCCCCCCTCTAAAATGACAAAATGCCCTTCCAACCTTGATGACAGTCATGTAATTTGATATGAACAACCAAAGCATCTAGTTAGCAACACAACTCAGTTTCAACTTCTTCGGAATATAGACAGCTAGATAGCATTGCTACACGGAGAGATATGCAGGCTCACACTCTATCTCTATCTTAAAAAAGATTTCACCGCTTAGATTCCTCCCTTGATAGGTAGATTCCAAATGGGGTTGTTGCAAAATCATTGATAAACAAAAACTTGGGAAAAGAAAGTTCAAAAACAAGACCAGATCTTTCAAGAATCTTCACAACCAATGTGCAGTGTCAGGCAAGCTATTGAGGTTATTTCTTCTTTGATCTCCTACTCTCATCCAATTAAAGTCTTTGCCGTGAAATGGCAACTGATTAGAAACAAGCTAGAAGAGCTATGCTCAAGCCTGACTGCCCTAGAGAATTGTGATTCAATCCAGAATCCAATACTTTCAGGCATGATATCTGCTATCCTAGCCTCTGCTAGTGACTGCTATGATCTTGCTAGAAGATGCGTGGATCTTTCGTACAGTGGCAAGCTCTTGATGCAGAGTGATTTGGATGTAATGTTTGCAAAGTTTGAGAGACATGTAAAGAATCTATTTGGGATTTGTACTGCAGGCATTTTGACTCAGGGGTTTGCCATTGTTGTGTCTAGGCCTGGTGACAATGCTTGCAAAGATGACATGAGGTTTTACTTTAGAGATCTGTTGACTAGAATGAAGATTGGTGACTTGGAAATGAAGAGACAGGCTTTGCTCAATTTGTATGATGTTGTTGTTGAAGATGACGAGTATGTGAAGATACTTGTCGAAGTTGGTGACATAGTGAATATACTGGTTAGTCTTCTTGATTCAGTGGAATTGGAAATTCAACAAGAGGCTGCAAAGGTCGTGTCAGTGATTTCGGGCTTTGATTCCTACAAATCTGTTTTGATTGGAGCTGGGATTGTAGGGCCTTTGATCAGGGTTTTGGAGAGTGGCAGTGAAATAAGCAAGGAGGGTGCCGCAAGAAGCTTGCAAAAATTAACTGAAAATTCTGATAACGCTTGGTCAGTTTCAGCTTATGGGGGTGTGACAGCTCTATTGAAAATATGTACTAGCGCTGATTCTAGAACAGCACTTGTTTGCCCTGCTTGTGGGGTATTGAGAAATCTTGTTGGTGTTGATGAAATAAAGAGATTTATGATTGAAGAAGGTGCAGTGCCCACATTAATCAAGCTGGCAGGATCAAAAGATGAAGCTGTGCAGATAAGTTCGATCGAGTTCCTTCAAAATATTGCATCTGTAGACGAATCAGTGAGGCAGTTGGTGGCTAGAGAAGGTGGAATTCGGGCATTAGTACGGGTTTTTGATCCGAAAAGCGCATGTACTTCAAAATCTCGAGAGATGGCATTAAGGGCAATTGAGAATCTATGTTTCTCTTCAGCTGGTTATATCATTATGTTGATGAATTATGGTTTTATGGATCAGCTTCTTTTCTTTCTTCGAAATGGAGATGTTTCGGTTCAAGAATTGGCACTGAAAGCAGCATTTAGGCTCTGTGGAAAATCAGAGGAGACTAAAAAGGCAATGGGGGATGCTGGATTTATGTCAGAGCTTGTTAAGTTTCTTGATGCAAAATCATTTGAAGTTAGAGAAATGGCAGCTGTGGCACTCTCCAGCTTAGTTTCTGTGCCTAAAAACCGTAAAAGATTCGTGCAGGACGATCGCAATGTGGGCTTTCTTCTTCAATTGCTTGACCAAGAAGAGGCAAATTCAGGTAGCAAAAAGTTACTGATCTCTATATTATTGTCCTTAACAAGTTGCGGTAGTGGAAGAAAAAAGATTGCCAGTTCCGGTTATTTGAAGAACATAGAAAAACTTGCAGAAGCTGAAGTGTCTGATGCTAAAACACTTGTCAGGAAGCTCTCCACAAATAGATTCCGTAGCATATTAAATATAATCTGGCATTCTTGATTGTGATTCTCTTTCTTTCACTGTATATCTAAAAGAGTGGTATCAAAGCTTTTTCATCTTCTCTTAGTTCTTAATCACACTTACAGGTCTTTATCTCTGTTTATTTTATCTGCAAAAACAGCTTCAGAGCAGCTTGTAAATATTCTGGCATTGTTGATTTGCAGTCACAGTTAATATTAAGTGAATAAAATATTAAAAACAGGATGTAATTACGGTTATTTAAGACATAGAAATGATATCTACGTTATAATTTTTTTTGTTAGCATTTGTGATGAAGCACACATGGGAATGGCAGGAAACCCAGAGAGGCATGGGAATAGTTCCTATCAAGTTTCGTCCATCCAACCATGATGGACACCAAAGACAGTGATGGATGAATTGCTCGACATATTTGCGTTTGTCTTTTCCCATCCCTTTCTTGTTTTGGCACTTTCGTATGAAAAGACATTTTATAATGTTTTGAGCTTATGCTAAAATAAAAAAGAGTCAGAGACCATATGATGCAGATATTGAACTACTATTTTGTTATTTTTATTTTATTTTTAAATATATATATTTTTTAATTTTAAATTGTTTTGCTTATTGATATAAAAAATAAAAAAATAAAAATTATTTTAATATATTTTTAAATTAAAAATACTTCAAAAAATAATTTCTATTATTTTTACAAATACCTCCCTAAATGTAGTTTAAGTCTCAGGTTATCTTTAGTGCAACCGACACTTTATAGACAGTTTGGGTTAAGAATTGTTGATTTTTATCTAATGGTTTAAAGTATTTTTTATTTAAAAATATTTAAAAATATTTTTTTATTTTTAAAAATTATTATTAAGATTAATATATTAAAATAATTTAAAAATATTTTAACAAAAAAATTAACTTTTGAGGGAACGGTTTTAATAGCGTTTTGAAACATAATTTAAAAATATTTGAAATTGGGATTATAATTGTTTTTTAAAGTATTTTTTATAATAAAATATATTAAAATAATTTTTTTATTTTTAATATTTCCACATTAAAATAATCTAAAAATATAAAAGATATTAATTTAAAATAAATAAATTTTTTTCAAAATTTATCCATCCCTCTACTTCGAACGCAATGTTGGGATAGCAAAACTTTGCTGGCTTGAGAGTGAGAGATGAGGACCACGGAAACCTTGTTTGAATCCATGGCAGGTTGCTGCTTGTCTTTACTATGGAATGAATTTTCTTGTGGGGAACAGTCTTATCTTCCACATCTCAAAGCAACCCAGCCATCGTTGAGGCATAAATTTTGATGATTCTCTGGGCAGAGAAGCAATGTCCGATGGCTTTGTCTCGTTAGGAAGATGGTCCAGATGGGATTGATTTAAGTTGGGCCTTTTTGAAAGTGAAATGGACTGGTCTGACAGCAAACCTAGGACTTCGTGTCTTGACTGCCTTCCATCGTTTAGGGCTCCCTTCAGGAGTGTGTATTACGGTGTGGTTAAATTATAGTTATAAAATCATGGTTAAGAAAGATTTATAGTTTTTTTTTTAAAATTTAATTTTTTTTTAATTTAAAAAACTATAACAATACAAAACATATACTTAATCTCCATTTATAAGGATCAACTAAATTGCTTATGATTTTGTATGTTTAATGAGGATTTAGAATTTACTTCTTTATTTACTTTATATAAATATAAATAAATATATAAATAAAGACTAGCGGGTAATCAATACCATGCCGTGGATTTTTATAAAAAAATAATATTTAGGAAGTATAAACATATTTTAAAGAAGAAAAATAAATTTATGATTTAAATTATAGACTCAATTGGATAAAATAATTAAGTTAATTTTATTTCAATTGAATGATAAAAATAAAAATAATAAAAAATAAATCAAATTAAAAATAAACATAAGTTTTGATAACCAAGATGGACCAAAGAGTACATTATCGACGTGAAATACAAATTCCAATTTGGAGATTTAATAATAGATGTATGGAGGATATATATAGAGTACGTATCACAATGATAGTCATGGCTATTTGGCCTTGGATACCTGGGGATCTCGACCATATGGAGCTTGTGTATAACCCCTAATTGACAAAAATAAGCAAAATGTGGATAGTAGCAAGATTATTGTCAGTGAATTGTCTATAAATTCAAGATCGATATATTGAATTCTTAGAACTGAGAATAAATGAGGCTATTGTTATGCTCAATTACTAATAAGTTCTTGTTTGAGTAGATAATCATTCGATCAGTATGATGAAATGAGATACAAAGGCCAGAATGTAGGAATATAGAACTAGAAAAGATGAATACTATGATGGTATATTATGCATGATGTAAAGAGAAAGGCATAGTAGTTAAATGAAAAGATTGAAGTGAAATGAAAATATAGTATAGATGGAATGTATTTTGAGAGGATCGCAAGTGATACAATTGTTTCTAAAGTTGATAGAAATATTATGGTAATGGGTATGTATGTATTTGTTATTTTATTTTATTTTTTAAGTTGGTGAAGGTTCTAGTGTCATGGATATGGATATGAATAATTTATAATTTATATTATTTATGTGTTACAGGTACACTCAACCAATTGTTTTAACGTTGCGACCATTCATCAAATCATTATATGTAATTAATGTAGAAATACGAAATTGTAAGTTAATTCAATGTATTTTATCTAGATTTATTTTGTGTGTTTAAATTAATATACTATGAGAAATCGGTAAGTAAGAAAAGAGTGACAACCCTTTCTTTATTTTGATGTGAAAAATGGTATTAATGAGTGGAGAATTCAATGATATATAATTATATATATATATATATTTTGTGTACAAGTATATTCAAAAGGAAAAGTTAATGTTTATGGCTGGAGGGGTATGCTTAAGGCAACCTATGAACATGGATTGCGTGGGTAGTTATATTCAGGGTTATTTTTATTATTTGCATACTTTAAAAATAGGATAAAATTTTAAAAAATTCTGCTGAAATTTTATTAGAATTAGATAATTCTTTACTTTAATAATAAAAAATTAAATTTATTTATGCATGTAAAATTTGTATTATATATGATGAATGAGAGTGTCTTTGTATAAGAGAAAAAAAATACTCTATTTATATATTTTGATGTTAATAAATAATTAAAAATATATTTAAATTTTCAGTTCATTACACCTTAAGATTTGATTTGATGTAATGTAAAGGTTATTTATCCTTTTAAGATTTCAACAACCCCTCTTAATCTAGATACTCTTATAAACATCTTTGCTTTAAAATTGATAAACTCAATAATTTCTCAATAAAATAAACTTAAACTTTAAATTTGGAAGAAATATAAAGCATAAAAAATAGGAAAAAAATACCAAAATTTGAGGTAAGGAAGAGTATGTAAAATAATAATAAAATTACTTTCTTGAACTCTTCTTTTATCCTTTTATCCTTTTTTATAGTTGATTTTGGAAGCTAAAAAGTTATAAATTCTTATATTAACCATAATTAATTTTTAAATTATCAAATTTTGATTAACTAATGTAAATCCATATTAAAAACTGAATATTATGGTTATAAAACAAATGTCATTGAAAAAACCTAGGAAGGTTCTGTTGAAAAAATATAGAAAAAATTGATTAGATTTTTTCTTTTATGAGTTGGAAAAAATAGCAGGTACGAGTGAAAGAAATAATTTTTCATAAACCAAATTGAAGCTCAAATTTTTTTTTCTAAGCACAGAAAAAATTAAGAATTGCTAATATAACGTTTAGTAGAAAAAAACCATATGGAGAATAATTTGATGTGGCTCGATTGACTTGGTAATTTTAAGAATATCCTGAATGATTGACAAAAACATAGTTTGACTGAAAAAAATTCAAAATGAATATATTTTTTTATAAAAAATATTGAGATGACAACATATTAGATAGATATGAGTTAACCTTTCAAAATCACGACTTAGATTATGAAACTATGATAATTTTATAGAAAAAAATTAAAATAAATTACGAATCTCAATTTCCAATCAATCTAATGTTGAAAGATGAAATTAAAAAATAAATTAAGAAAATAACACATTAAACTACAATCAACTCAGGTTAACCTGATAAACTTGTAACTTAGGTTTTAAGATTATGATAACCTCATAGAAAATAAAATAAAATAGATTATAAAGTCTAATATCTAATCAATCAAATATTGTTGGATGACATTGAAAAAAAACCCTAAAAAAATAACTTAATAAACCAGATTAACCTTCCAAGCCTACAACCAATTTCATAAGATCATAATAACCTTAATAGAAAGTAAATAAAAATTTTAAAAAATTAATTCCCAACCAACCAAATATTAAAATAAAAAATAAAAAAAAAATTAAAAATGAAGAAAACAATAGTTAGCTTGTAAAACTCATACTTCGGATTATGATACTAAATAAAAAAACTTAATTTTAAAAAATAAATTAAAAAAAAAGTTAGATTGTTTATGATTAAAATTAAAAAAAAACTAAATAATAAAATGTAAAACAAAAACCACAAAGCAAGATACTTTGCACATGTGGCTACAATAATATTGTTGTTGCGAATAGCTTTTAATTATATACTTCTCTCTAACAAATTATAAGAAATTAATTATTATTTAATGATAAAAAGATAAAATTAAAGAGAACAAAATTCAATAACTAAAAGAAAACAAAGCGTCGTGTCACTCCATAGTATTTCTGTCTAAAACTGTGGGCGCGGGGCTACAAGAAAAATCTTAGTGTTTGTCTATTAATAATAATGTTAATGGTAAATATGTATCTTGTTCTTCGTATTACTACGTGAGCTGTTGCTAAATATTGTAGTTTTGTTTTTGTATTTAAAAAATAATTTTTATTTTAAATTAATATTTTTTTAGTATTTTAGATATTTTGATATTTCAAATATCAAAAATTATTTTTAAAAAATATTATTTTGATGTATTTAAAAAAAAAATTATCACCGTGGTTAAATTAAAACATCAAACGGGGAAAGGTGAAGGTGAGTTGTCTATGACCGCATTCCACGAATTCTCTATAGCATTAGTTGCCAAACTTATTTTTTTCTTGGTTTTGGTATACAATATTCTGCACCATTGTTGATATTCCTTTCAAGATTTTCCTTACTAATAATGTTCTTAATGTGCTATTATCCTTTAACTGGTTGCATGAATGTAGCCTTCCATGCTTTTGTCCCATGCTGTTTAGAGCATGAATACAACATTTTTTTGTTGCTAGACGCTTCTTTAGGATTTAAATTTGCATTAAAGCATTTGCATGAATAAAGGTACTGGATTGCCGACCTTGACATCAATACCCCAATTGTATTTCTGATGCATAATCCTGGAACTCAGTTGGGTTCTGTGGCTTGTGCTCTACTGCACTGGAGGCCTTCTGTAGCATCAAGTTGTTGCACAAATTGATGTTTATGTGTTTGTTTAAGAGATACGTTGCGCGGTATACCTCATGAAAAAGCATCCGCCGCACCTCACAAACAAACACTGCGAGTTAGCTGCTGTATACCTTTGTTGTGTGAGTAAAGAGTGATAGTATATTGGATTTAGTTAAGTCTGCATGCATTTTAATTGTGTTGCTGAAGAGGTAAGCTCACTCGTTTATTTGCACTTGATTTTTCTAAAATTTAAATATCTTTAGGGTCTACTTGGTGACCCCTAGGCCTATGAAACAATCCTTTACATCCAACAATTTTTTTTTTTTGTAAGCGTTTGTGATGAAGGACACGGGGATGACAAGAAACCCAGAGAGGCATGTGAACAGTTCCTATCAAGTTTCGTCCATCCAGCCATGATGGACATATTACTTGACTTATTCTCTGTATTTTCCCATCCCTTTCTAGCTATGGCACTTTCGTGTTAAAAAATATTTTGTAATGTTTTGAGCTTATGCTTAAAAAAAATCAGTTTTAAATGTGGTTCAAGGGTCCAAGTTATCTCTTTAGTGCAGATGACACCACCTTGACTGCTGGAGACAGTTAGGGTTACAGAATTGTTGATTTCTATCGATTTGCTTAGCTGAAATATCAGGCAGACATGACGATGATGTTGGTCCCATGTCTTAATGGGAAAGGACTTTACAGTTGTAGTGTTTGCGTACTTATTATGGGATAGCAAAACTTTGCTTGCTTGATAGTAAGAGATGTGGACCACTGAAACCTTGTTTGATCCTTGGCAGGTTGATGCTTATTGTTAGTATTGTGAATCAAAACATAAATTTCATATGCTCCACACTCTGCTATTGAATAGATTTTCTTGTGGGTGTTAACAAAAATATCAGATATAAACTAGAAATGTATCCTGTTCAAGTTAAAAATTCTGGTCAAATTAAGAATAGTAATTTCTTAAAAATATTACTTGATCGAATCAAAAACTGGTTCGATTCGGTCAAAATTGCATACTAGTCCAATTAGGAGCTGTAATTTCTTTATTAATTATATATTATTTAATTCAAAAAATACTAATAGAGGGAGTGATGATTGCATGCCATTCTAGCGACAAGAATTACAAAGAAAACATTCTATAACAATGATCAAAGAGGGAGTTTCGCAAGCCAGCCATCTTGGTCAATGAAGGATGACTTCGAAAATTGATTGATCTGATGTGCATCAAGCTTCTTTTCCCATGGCACACGCTTTGAAATGTCTGATCCTCGTCCTTTACAATTAACCTCCGCATGGGTAAATTCAGGCCTTGAAAAACAGAAAATTGAAATCAGAGTAAACATAAAGAAAATCATGCAAAATAGGAAGTCATGGACAGGTCTTGAATTCTGCAAAACTGACTAATGCCCCTGATAATGCCAAGGACTCCAGCCTGCAGGCTCAACCACTTGAGATAAATATACTACTGTTGAATATGGCCTGAAAGCGCTCCCAATGTAAGCTTTGACACCCTCAAGTCCAGAAACAGTGCAACGGCTATATAAATACGAAATCACTGGTATATCTTTAGGAAACTCCTTGGCTCGAGCTGTTATAAATCCTCCAGTGGTAACA
Source organism: Populus pruinosa (assembly GCA_026413675.1). Taxonomy (NCBI): domain Eukaryota; kingdom Viridiplantae; phylum Streptophyta; class Magnoliopsida; order Malpighiales; family Salicaceae; genus Populus; species Populus pruinosa. Next base: position 3,711,637 of record CM048602.1, on the reverse strand, counting down.
TTTCTTGAACATTTCTGCATCAATCATGAGATATATTTTACTAAAAAATAGATGCTAATTAATCATGTCTATATTGAAGTCTGTGGATTCTTTTTAATTGATTAGATGTTTTTTTTGCATTATATATGGTATAAGATTTTAGTGCACAATCCACTACAAAGTGTATAGTCTAGTGGCATCATATGCACATCAAAGCATTAAAAAATAAATTATAAGGCAATAGTTTTTTCATCAGGAACCATTAATAACTTGGAAAATGATTTTCATGCATAATTAATCAATTTGGCGTAGAAATTAAGATTAATACATGACAAATCTTCATTGCTTCGTAAAAAGATTGGCCAGCACCTTATATAAGATCTACTCCACCTTCAATGTAGCAATCGGAGAAGTGATGGCGGCCGGAGGCATCCCACAATGTATCTTGAACCCCAAAAATACACAATCATAGAAAGCAGACTTATCACCATAAATTCGTGCTGAAAGTGCTGGTTTGGCACCAGGTACCTTAATTCCTTTGTTGGTATTTTGCATCAACTTCCGGTTAAATGAATTCTGCAATATTAATAAACATGCAGGAAATAACAAAAGCTAAGCGTGGATTGAAAAATAATGTAATACGCATTCATAGGCATTTTTTGCTGGAATAGTGCCCCTAGGTTGAAAGGATGAGTCTAGACGCCTCACCTGAAGTTAAAAGGTCAAATATGCTCGTGCTTGGAAGGCCAAATATTCTTGCTTATTTTTTTAAAGATAAACAACTCATTTCTATTTTTTTTTTTAAAAAAACACAAAATAAACAAAACATCATCTACTTGTAATATCTTTCAAGAATCTAAGGCGGCTCTGATGATCAAAAATTAACGTTCATGTTTTTTCGACCACTTCCATACACACCAAAATTATAACAATTGATAGTTATAGTTTAGCCACCTAAGAGCTTTCTTATTATCTTCCTCTTTTATTAACTTTATTTCTCCTTTTACAACATCCAGAGATTGAAATACAAAATAAATGAGGTTTCATAACTAAAATGTAAAAGTTAAAAAGAATAGGCACTAATTATGCAAAAGATTGAACTTTAGGGATTAAATTGAACTTTTCTATCTTTTGAAAATTATAAGTGGAAAGAGGTCCTATTTTTTCTTATTTTAGTTTTGATTTCTAGTCTTTTAATTTTTTTTAATAATAACATAAAATTATCTTTCTTAAAATCAATTTTTAATTTAACATCAAACTATTTTATGATATATCAACTACTGAGAACATGCAAATCAAAATATATAAAACTATGCAAACATAAGTTGTAAAGATGAAATTAAAATAAAATAACATTTAATAATTGAAGTGTAAGAAAAAATTAGGGATCTAAAAGAAAAATATTGTTATGAACAATGATATGTACATATTAATGTGAGGTATTAAATGATAGATTTATGGTAAAAACATATTTAAAAACAATTAGCACAATAAATTAAAAATATCAGCAAATAGTATAATTTATACATGTTGCGATTGAAAAACATGACATTTATAGATTATTGATATTTAAAAAAACAACTTTTAAAAGACAAATATGAAATGGACATGAAAGAGAAGAAAGAAATAAATAAAAACATTTAGAAGGCACATCAAAATTATTATTATTTCACAATTGATATTATAAAAAAATTATAATGTGACAAATCCAGCAACATAAAATTTTTTTTTAAAGGATGAAATGAGTAGACCATACTTGTTATCAAAGACAAGAGAGCCACCACTCAACTTTAGATATCAAGTATATATTCAGGTTATCATTAGTAATCTTTTTTAGTTTTATTAAATTTTTTTTTATAATACTAGTAGTGTTATAATCAAAGTTTTGATATGTTTTTAAAATTTATTTTTTATTTATTTTTATTCTCTCCTACTTATTTTAATTTTTTTAAAATGTTGTTATTTTAAATAATAACAAGTTATACATATGAAGTTTTTTAATCGTAACATATATAAACCATGTTATTTTTCAATTATTTTCAAATCGTGTGTGTGTGTAAAGTTGAAAGCAGCCATAAAAACCACATGACTTTTAATTGTATTTTATTGGAAAAGAGGCTCCATTAATATCATTGGCAAAAGAAAAGGAGGGATAGATTTGTTATGGCTCTGTGGAGTCAGATAATCATCCTGTTCAGAAATAGCAATATCTCAGTTCAGCAACTTATTTATTTATTTATTTATTGTGTGTGTGGTGAGGAATTGCTTTCAGTCATCACTGTATTCCCTTACTTCCGGAAATTTGACATCATAACTCTTGTGGAAACCAAGTGACATCATTTCGCATCCCACTCCATTAACCTGAAGGCATAAACACCCCTTGTAATCCCCTCGAACAACATAATTGCCTCCCTTGGATTTTAAAATTATGATTTTTTCAATGATAAAACGGTCTCTCGTTTAGAAAAAAAAATATATTAAGTTTTTCCAGTAAATGTAATTATACAAGTTACCAAATTAATTTATTATATATTAATTTATACCCTTTAATTATTTGGCCAAAAAAAAAAAACCATGATAGAGCGTGTAAAATCTAGGTATCACATGGTATATAACTTTTTCTGTAAAGTTCTTAAAATTCACGTTTTTTCCACTTTGTATTTCAGAAAAAGTCTGGCCGAACAACATTATCCAAGTATTGATAAGGTTAATCAGGTGAACAGGCAAATATTTGTTGGCTCAGCATGATGGCTATGTATTTTCTGATATGCAAATTAATTTTTCTGAAACAATCTTCACCCAATTCTTCTCCTCGGTATGGTTTCAGTGAATAATATAATAAAAAGAAACTTATTTGTTTGAGAGAGTATTACACATTTGGGCACGTAAGAATCAATCAGGCTACAATTAAGAAATTAAAAAAGAAATAAATTAAGAACCTCTAATGTTGGTGTGGAAAACATTATGATTAATAAATCTGATAGTCTGTGATAATTAAATACCTGAAATGGCGTGTGTGTCTAAGATCAATGGCCATGGGAAAATCTCTATTTTGATTCTGTGCTTTTGTATGGAACAAGGCCATGCAGCCTTCACTCACGCATCCACTTGTCGCCCTTGTATTGTAGAATTGACAGCATTATTAAATAAGATTTTGTGAATCATTTATTTGTTAATGGAATAATAATAATTTTGGCCCAATTATTAGTAATGGGTGAACTGAGTTTTGTAATTTTAGTAGTTGTCACCAACACCTACGAGTAATTTTTCAGTAATTTGTGTGAACTGAGTTTTGCTGCCATCCAAGCGGTAGATAGCTAAGGAGACTTGAAAATGAAGAAGTGAAAAAAGAAAAAGAAATTAATAAATACTATAATAATTCTCTTTAATGAAGACAATCTGGCAATCTCTATCTATAAATAGACTGGCCAAGCTTGTCTAAAACCTGTCTTCTTCTTCTTGTTTCCTTTTCCTCTTAAAAACTAGCTACCATTTCTTTGATCTTCTTATATCATTTTCTTGGTGCAATTGAAGCAAGCTAAAATGCCTGCAGTAGGGATAGCTGTTGGTGACAACAAAAGGGAATATCCAGGCAACCTTACTCCCTTTGTCACTGTAACATGTGTTGTTGCAGCCATGGGTGGCTTGATCTTTGGTTACGATATTGGGATTTCTGGTAATTCTTTTTACATCAAGTTTAATGCTTTGAGACTTGATTTTGGCATATGGATTGTTTTCAAAATATAGTCACGAACTTTGAAGAATGCTTTTCTTGAATGCATTGTCCACAAATATTACTCTCAAGATGTTTCTTTTTTTATATAAATATTGATGATTTTGTTAAAAAAATTGTGATTTTGCAGGTGGAGTCACGTCCATGCCATCATTCTTGAGGAAGTTTTTTCCATCTGTTTACCGTAAACAGCAAGACTCCATTACAAACAAGTACTGCCAATATGATAGTCAAACACTAACCATGTTCACTTCTTCTCTGTATTTGGCTGCTTTATTGGCATCACTTGTGGCATCCACAGTCACTCGCAAATATGGAAGGAAACTCTCCATGTTGTTTGGAGGTCTTCTCTTCTGTGCTGGCGCCATCATCAATGGTGCTGCTAAAGCAGTATGGATGTTGATTCTTGGTAGAATCTTGCTTGGTTTTGGTATAGGCTTTGCCAATCAGGTATTCTTAATGTCCTTTTTGTCTCTCTCTTTTTTATGATTCTCGTTTCGATTTTTAGTTGCTAGTGATTGTGGAGTTGTTTTGTTCGGGATTATTTATTAACTTTATGTGTTTTAGCATTAGAGAAGCAAAAATAAAAGGTGCTGCATGTTTTATTTTTTCTGTACATGATTTCATTGTTTTCAATGGAATCTTTCTGGGTTTTGAGTACTAAAGCATGTCATCTTTGTTTTCTTGTATGTTGTTGAGTTGTTTCTGATCCGAATATGGGCTTGTAGTCCTTTTTAAGTTAAACAAGATTCAATGCTTTGTTTGGTTCCTGAGAAAAAAAGTAGGGAAAGAGTTAAAAGGAAAAGAAAAAAGGTGATTCCAATTTCCGCTAATGTAGCAAATAGCAATATAAGTGACAGAATTCGACTGAATGATAAGAAAAGTGAGGTACTTTGTTATTTTATTATCTTTTGGAAGTCACGGTTGCCTTGTTTTCTTTTGCATGACATCTCTGACACCTTTTCTCCACAAAAGTTAACTTGTTGACGCTGCAGCTTTGAACCGAAAAGTTGCAACTTGATAGCGGCTTAATTGTTAATCTAAGCAATAGAAAACAGGGTGATCAGAGATTTAATGGTTTTGATTTTTGCTTGTAATTACAGTCTGTGCCCCTCTACCTCTCAGAGATGGCTCCGTACAAGTACAGAGGTGCCCTCAACATTGGTTTTCAATTATCAATCACAGTTGGTATCCTGATTGCCAATGTATTAAACTATTTCTTTGTTAAAATCCATGGTGGTTGGGGATGGAGATTGAGTTTGGGTGGCGCTATGGTTCCTGCACTCATAATCACAGTTGGATCACTAGTCCTTCCTGACACTCCAAACTCTATGATCGAACGTGGCCAGCATGATGAGGCTAGAGAAAAATTGAAAAGAGTTCGTGGTGTTGATGATGTTGATGAGGAATTTAATGACCTTGTTGCTGCTAGTGAAGCTTCAAAGAAAGTTGAACATTCATGGAAAAATTTGTTGCAAAGAAAGTACAGGCCCCACGTAGCTATGGCTGTAATGATTCCATTCTTTCAGCAACTTACTGGCATCAATGTCATTATGTTTTACGCTCCTGTTTTGTTCAACACGATTGGTTTTGGTAATGACGCTGCGCTCATGTCTGCTGTGATCACCGGTACTGTTAATGTTGTTGCTACCATGGTTTCTATCTATGGTGTTGATAAGTGGGGAAGAAGGTTTCTCTTCCTTGAAGGTGGCTGTCAGATGTTGATATGCCAGGTAATGACTTGTTTACGCAAGAAATTAGCTTTTTTCGTGCTGTTGTCTTGTAACTTTGTAGTTCTTAACACCTTTTTTTTTTAAAAAAAAAACAAACAAACTTTTTTCAATGTCCAGGCAGTCGTAGCAGCTTGTATTGGTGCCAAGTTTGGAATTGATGGGAACCCTGGTGAATTGCCCAAGTGGTATGCCATTGTTGTGGTGCTTTTCTTCTGCATTTACGTTGCTGGATTTTCCTGGTCTTGGGGTCCTCTTGGCTGGTTGGTGCCAAGTGAAATCTTCCCATTGGAAATCCGATCAGCTGCACAAAGTGTCACCGTGTCTGTCAACATGCTTTTCACATTCATAATTGCCCAAGTTTTTCTAACAATGCTTTGCCACTTGAAGTTTGGGATATTCCTCTTCTTTGCATTCTTTGTGGTGCTGATGTCCATCTTTATCTACTACTTCTTGCCTGAGACTAAGGGCATTCCCATTGAAGAGATGGGACAAGTATGGACGACACACTGGTTCTGGTCGAGATTTGTTACTGACGAAGATTATCCCAAGGGAGGAGGCTATGAGATGACCAAAGGAGGACAAGGTCCGAAGAGTGTATAGTATAATTAAACTTGGGCTGGATCAGTTAGTCGTCTCTTTTGGTTTTGGTAGCAGTGCAAGCCCTCCTGCTTTCATGTCATAAATTATATGAAATAGCTCTGAGATTTGTCTCGCAATGACGAGTGTCCAGAACTTATGTAGTCAACAGAAATTCCAGTGCATCGATAAGAATCTATTATGTGGAAATATTATTAATTAAGACCAAGTTTAGTGCACAAATAATTTCTTCCCCTTCATGCAGTGATTCTTATTTTACAAATAATTGCTTAATTTACTGATGTGCATGCACGAAGGGCGAACAAGAAGAACCCTTTTCCTAGCTAGCATCTAATTTTATGGTGCTTGCTTCATTCATCACTGCCTCAGTGAATTAGATGGAACAATTCACATCTCATGATGTGTTGTTCTTGGCCGATTATCCATTCACACTACAACATATCATGCGTGCATCTTCAGCCGATTTTTTTGAATATTTTGAATATGTTTTTTTGGCTTCACCTAGCTTTAAAGAAGGTAGGTCATATGTAAAGAAACGACTAGCGAATATTAAAAATTTAAAACCAAAAAAAGAAACACTACAGAATTCTGCTTCATATGTTACATTGTATATATATTACTTGTTGCTTTTATTAATTTCGATTAGGATATGCTACCTTCAAAAAAAGAAAGTTAAATTTTTTATCTTGATTGATTATTTTATTTTGTTTTTTTTAAATTATCATTTTAATATAAAAAAATATTATTTTGGAATAAATTCATATTAATTTCATGAATTAATTTATCAAACCAATAATTCAAGATTCAAACCAAGTTAGACTAAAGTAAAATATCAGAACTATAACTCTAAAAGATATGGTTCAATTAGTCAAGTTCAGAATTTACATTTTAAAAATTACTAATTTAAATCTTATAAATTTTAGAATTATTAATAATTTAGATAGTTATTAATTTTAAAACATATAAAATTAGTGAGATATATATATATCAATTAGTCAAAAAATAAAAAAAATTACAGCCACGTTAGAAATAATTATACCAGTTAAGAAAACATAATCTTTCCAAATTTGCTCACGTAATATATATATATATATATATTATTTTTAAATTAATTTATATATATCTTAATTAATTTTATATATTTTAAAATTAATAATTATTTAGATTTTTAATAACTTTAAAATTTATGATGCTAAAATAAATAGTTTCTAAAATATAAATTAACTTTGCCAGTTGAATCATATAATTTAGAGTTATAGTTTTACATACACACACACACACACTATGTTTCTGACTGTCCTATCTATCCTCGAGCACCTTTCGCAGTTACCTAAGCCAGACAAGTAGTTAACGAGTGGCGATTGTTGATGCCTATGATTGTCCAACGCGCGCATCGAGAACCTCTAACAGTCAAGCATATCTCCTTGACAAAATCAATTGAATATTACGTGAGCAAATTTGGGAAGATTATGTTTGCTTAACTTGTATAATTATTTCTAACCAGGCCGTAATTTTATCAAGATTAAACCCATTGTCCAGCGCATAAGGGGTAATTCAGAGTCATGATTATGCGCGTCCTCTCCCTGATTGCTTGTCAATGCCATGAAAACCATCGATGCCCATTGTTGAGTTCCACAGAGGGCACATCGCATGATGGATGGATATTGACTCTAAATAGTGTTTTGAGCTACCACTGAGATGGGTCCAAATGCAGCGGTGATGGCTTTTACTCCAAAATCCCCCTACTTTATCAAGGGTAATCTTTAAAAACTAGATGCAAGTTTTTTTTTTTTTTCCTGTTTTTTTCAATAGATTTCTCCGCCTGTTCACTGATAAAAATTGAAGGGCAAACCTCAAATAACTCCTCTAACTGTACAGGGATTCTCAGTTGAGTCCCCAGATATATTTTTCTTATCTCATTCAAGTCTTGAAGAGCCCTTAAAACTCTCAATGATTCCCTCAACTGAGATTCGATTTATTGTTCTGAATTGAGTTGAGGTTTGCCCGTTATCGAACCTCTCTCCTACCTTCAAAATAAATGTTGATTTTACAGTAGATAAACACAGCTGCGTTCGATAAATTGGCCTTGAAGAACTTGAAACTCGAAGCCCAATCCAAAATGGGTTTTTAATTAACTATAGCCACGATTGATTTATTATTAATGATCGCCACAACACAGATAATGGAGAGCATATATGCAGGTGGGCAGGATGGGTGGCACTTCACATCAAATGAATGGATCAAATCTGGCCAAAATTCATGACTTTACTGCAAGTGGAGAATCGAGATTCACATGCCTTATGAGTAGCATTTTTTCTTTTTCTCATCAATAACCTCTTTCGGTGATAAGCGCAACGCTGAATTGAATCAATATTTGTACCAAATGGATAACATCTTTCAAGGAAAAGGGAGACATTACAATGAATTTGGTTTGGTCACGGTCTTGCAATGAAACAAAAGGAGAATCGCATGACTAGCTGGTCTTTAATTGTACTAGGGCATCTTTGCCTCTTCTTCTCCAATATCCCTCTACGGATATGTTTTTGGATAGGAAGATAATGGATGAGTGCATTTAGTTCCAGTGCTCACTTGTCCTTCTCACTGTCTCCCTCGATTTGAGATGATGAGAGAGCAAACCTGGGAATCATGTGCCATGTCTTTTTACAAATGCTAAAAATGTATTTGCTCTTCATCTTGTTATTTAAAAATGGATTTTAAAGAACAAGATCTAGACTCATTTTTTGCAGCGTAATCACAGCAGAAAATGAATTTCATTGACTTTTATGTTTTTATTATGGTGCACCGCAAAAACAAGCAGGATTTAATCTTAGTGTTAATAATTATTTCAAACTCTTTTTTTAATAGATATGTGGTTGTAAATCTTGAAAAACCTTACATTTTAGTCTAAGAACTTTGAAACTTTTTCACTATACCTTTCAATTGTTCATGCTTTAATTTCACCCCAAAATCACTTGTTTTTTTCCCTCATAAATTCTAGATTTCTGCGCCTTCCACCACCTGGTTGTGGTATGCAAGAACCAATCTTTAATCCACACCGAAAAAAAAAATAAGAGGAAGAAGAAGAAGCAGCAGAAGAAATTAAGTTGATAGTGATGTCCCACACAGGCACCCAGTTTGGCATTGGATGCGACCCATATGTGCTTTTTCTTATTAATTATATATTTCATGGAGGGAATAATGTGTTGATATTTTTTTCTTTCGTGCTTAGCTTACATTCCTTCGATAGCCATTAATAATGTCTCCCATACATACGTGGATGTGATCTTGTGTGTTGCTAGCTGAGTCCGATTTTTCTGTCTTTCTCAGGAAAATAAAAATCTGAGTGAAGATTCGCCTTGTTCTTATTATACATGATTGAATACTTGGATAAAGTTTACCTGCCATAAAGATTTGATTCAATGAATAGGTCTCTAGAGCCGGTTTAATGTGAAAGACTCTTCACCAAAAATATAAATATAATATTTTAAAATATTTCAGAAATATTTTATTAGTATTTTTTGTACAAATCTACACGTGAATTCTTGAATAATTTTTATTTTGTATTTGAAATCTTTTATTAAATGAAAACAATCTTTATTTTATAAAAAAAGGTTTTTTATTATTGAATGAAGATCATGATCGTAAAAATATCTCTTAGCTTAAACCGGATATGACTGTATGTGCCATGCCAGGGGTAATGAAGCTCACACTCTACCTGTTATTTGGCTCACACTCTACCTGTTATTTGCTCATGATCCGAAGTAAATAAGACCATGGCTCTATCATTTTTCATTTATCTTTACACGGTATTCATTCCCACCAACAAGATTTAATGCATGGCCTTTCTATAGGGCATTTATGGAGGTTTTGGAGCTTTATGAACGAAGACATGTTACTGACGACAATCTTTGTCCTCATAACACGCCATTGCCGTTGTTCTTGAAAGTATTGTTCTTAAGAAGAGAGGTATCACCAGCCGTGATAGTTAGCTCCTATTAACTAGATTAGATCACAGTTTTAAGAAAGATTTTAAGGGAAAAAAGGAAGGAAAGAGAAGAAGTTAGATTAATAAATGGTCTGAGAAATCTACTTTAATTAATACAGCTATATACCTCTCGGTATTAAATGGCTGTTCATGTATCTAATATTAAATGGTCTTAAAGATTTTAAGAAAGATTTTAAGGGAAAAAAGAAAGGAAAGAAAAGAAGTTAGATCAAAGAGTCAAGAGATACATGAACAGCCGAGAAAAGTAGAAAAGGCTTCAAATGATTGATCTAATATTAAATGGCTGTTCATGTATCTCTCGACTCTTTGATCTAGAGGACTGCTGGTCCGTCGCTGGTCATATTTGTTCATATTAGATCAATCATTTGAAACTTTTTCTACTTTTCTCTATTCAGAACATTGAGAAATTCACAGAACTTTTACATGCCAGTACTACTGATGGACTTGCTTTCATGTTGCCAATCTTTAGAGATTTTAATTAAGCACAAATCCTTACAACAATATACTAACTCATCAGGAGTCAAGAATCTCTCCTGAACCATGAAGCCACTGACTACAAGACTGGCAACAAGGACTAGCAAAAACTCAACTAACTAGCAACCTTGTGTCCAGCAATTCAAGTACATCACTCTCTGAAAGGACTCTTCAGCCTGTTTTCTCTTGCTCTCTCCATCACGGCCCCCATTACCGCCAGAGGAATAGCTTTTCTTCCTGGAACTCCAAGATCGAAACGTTGAGTTTGATTTAGAACCATGACTAGGCTGGCCTTCAATCCCAGCCAAACTAGCTTCCATGCAGTTCCTGCTACAATTACTCATCTTTCTTGAACGCTCTTGGTTTCTCAATGAAGTACGGAGTACTTAATTAATTCCCGCTTGTGACTGTCGTTTTTCCTCTTACGAAAGTGAAGGATTAGCATGGCCGTCTATATAAGGAGTGACTGCATGGTGTGGGATGGCCAAAGAGGCGGTTTTACAGATACAATGGAAGCAAATCCAGAAGCGGAAGCCATGGTTTTATTGAATTTCCATTTGCGGGGGGGTCCTTTGTGATGTCGAAAGAATGCCTGAGAAAATCTTATCCGCCAAAAAGAACATGGCGATTCTTGCATACGACAACAAAGTAAAAGTTAATGAAATTCCATGGAAAATAATATAAATTATATAAAAAACTTTTATTAAAAAATAATATAAATTGTATTTTTCCATCTTATTTGAGAATTTACATGATATTCAGGACATAAATACACTCCAAGCGTCTTGTCAGCTGGCTGGTGCTTGACTAACTTTCAGTTCAAACGTTGCTCTCAGCATTCACTGCTAGCTCTAGTACCATTCGAGCTGGATACAGTGATCCAGCGTTGAAGGGATTAAACTGCAAGAACATGGAGATTTTTCGCTCACTGTTAATGGACTGTGTACAGATGATTTTGGCTTTACGGCAATTAACTTTTATCATTTACACCCCCAAGTAAGCCTCTCCGCTTTGCTTAAAACAGGCCATTCATGCTTGAGGTTTAAGCAAATAATAATTTGTTTTTAAAAAATAAAACAATAAATTCTTCAATGCTCCGTTAATTTATTACAGCGAGTCAGAATGGTATTCTAGAAAGAAATTACTAAATTGGTAACAGCTCAGCACCTTATTAAAGGACAGTTAGCGATTGATTTATAAATAGAAATAAAAAAGCATAGAGATGCAATATACGACTTCTTAAACCCGAGGGACTGATTAGTTATTTTGCTAAAACCACAGGGACTAAATGAATAATTTACTCTTGCGATTTCATTTTGGACGACTAATAAAGTAGAGTTTCTCCTCTATCATGGGTTCTCACCTTAGTAAGATATGTTTGATATAGTGATTTATTTATTTTTGAAGTAATTTTTGTTTGAGTAATTTTTATTTGTAAATGTATTAAAATATTTTTTAAAATTTATTTTTAATTATAATATATCAAAATAATCTAAATATATATATATATAAACCAAATTTTTTTAAATTTCGGTAGCAGCTAGAATTCAGAAAGGGCAACGGATGCTTGCAAACAGCTCATGGGTTGGAGACACCCAGATGAGGGCATCAGGTTTTGCTGTCCTTCCCGGGTCATGTCACAGGCTGCTCATGGGCCAACGTATTCATAGCACATGCTAACAGCAATGGAGATATCATGGAAGAGTGCCAATGAAATGACACAGAATAAATAAAAGAAATGGGATCTGATTTCCCACCATATATATCAACACTCATTAAAATTGAAATTATGCGCTTTACTTTGGGTAAAGATAAGTTATTTCTGAAATAGGAAAACAAAAACACATGTATACACAGGCAGATGGAGATCGAAAAAGTTTTAGTACCCCAAATCACAGAATTCACTTCCAGTTTCTCTTTACACACCATGTTGAAGTTTTCCTACATGATTTTCTGAATACAATATCCTTTGCATTACATGAAAAGGGTGGAGGAATTTACTGAATGGTGGGTTGTATAAATTCCATTCATCATACACAAATGCACTGCCACTCTATACCGAGTCTACTACTTCACCCTGCTGCCGAGCAAGGTATCTTTCTCTTCGCTCTTTCTGTACAAAAGGAATGGACAAAGATTAGGAAATTTCACAGGGAAAGTTTGGAAAGCACAACACTTGACAACTCACCCATTCATCTATAACTAGTCCTTCACCGATAATCCTTGGGCCTGCATCTTCTGGAGGCTTCTTGCGTGCCTCAACAGCTGCATCAGCATCAGCCAATTGGCGCTTCAACTTTTCCAAAGCCTGTAATTGTATGAATTGCATGTCATGTGCCAAACATAAGAGAAGGGAGGTAACATATGAAAAAACAGAAAAGGATGGATCCTAAAGCACAGATTAATTTGATTCCATGATTATTGACATGTTATTGATACTTACAGGACTAGGACGCTCCGGATCCAGAAAAATAACCCGCAATATTTGCTCTATTGCTACCTGATCTTTCTGCTCATCAAACTGTAGAGACAAAGCATCTAAAGTACTTCATAAAGTTGCAACAGGAGATTCAAACACAAATATAAAGTTCAAATAGACCATAAAGCAGTTTGTAAAGATATTCTAAGTGTCCATCCAACAAAAGCAGCCAGCCACACAACATGTAATTGAATCCAAAATCTATCATGGTTATTCTGCAAGGAAAACAGGCACAGATTCTCCAGAATCAACAAATGAAAATGATGGCATCTGGCTTTCAACGCAAGATGCCACATCCCATTACATGTAATCTGTGTCAGTGCACTTCACATAATTACATTACAGTGAGCAGCCTGGCCAAAGCCAGATGACATCTTTATATCAGAAAAGCCCCTAAGAAAGATGAAACCAAATGAAATGAATGTGCAGCCCTTGGAAACATCAAAACTAACAGTAACAATGATGCCTAAGATATCTATCTGTCTCGTTGTGCCTATTGACCTCCTCAGAAAACCAAGATACTTGCCTGGTTTTATAAAGAATTTGCAATGAACATGTTTCAGGCCCAAATATATCAAAATAAAGGAATGGGACCTAGATCATTTATCACCAAGACTATTGTTGACCAACATAGGTTAATATTAAAACACTTAGATCAATTTGGGGGGGGGGGGGGGGGGGGGGTGAGGGATAATGAAAAATGACAAAGAAGAAGATAAAGGAACCATTCTACACACCAGCTCAGGTACATAGTCCATAACCCCTTTCACCTTCAGGCTCATGATTTTAAATTTAACCCTGCTCTTCTGTTCCATTGGTTTCTCATTATTTTCTGGAAGCTCAACAAACTTGAAGACTGGCATCGAAAATCAAGAAGATAATTTTGTAAGAATAGAGTGGAAAGACAGAAAATAGCTAAGATACATTCTCTCCTCAAAGCACGTTAATATGAACATAGAATGCAACGGTAATTACCTGTAGCAATGATACTTTCCCCAGGTGCAAGAATAGCCCCAGGAGGACGCATGAAACAGCTTTTCGGTGCAGTTGTTTGAAACTAAATCAAGAAAAAACAAAAACAACTCATTACAAAATCCAGTCACACACCTGATACAATAGCAAAAAAATATCAAGCACAACAAGAAACCAAGTGATCTAGAACGAAATGTGTGTACATACATCTATAACCTACACATCTAGACTCTATGAACCCTAGTTACAAGACTTAGCCTGGCAGATCAACCTGGTGACCCAGGGCTCGACCCAGGCTGTTCTTTACATCGTTTTGGTTTTTTTTTTTTCAAAAAAAAGAAGCTTGGGTTGACCGGGTGAACCCACCCGACAAACAAGCCCTCCTCGGGCAGGGTTGACCGCCAGATCAAGTCTTATAACTATGCCATGAACCACAAAAACAAGGAAGAAAAATTTTAAATATACCTTAAACGCTACATGTGACTTGCTAGTGTTTTTAATCCTGATGGCACTCCGGACCTGCTTGCCAGGTTCGTCTAAAAAAGAGCACGCAAAACAAACATAATTAAAACATTACTCAGAGCAATAGCATCAGAAAATCAGTAACACAATTGGAAACAAACAAAAGCAAATAGTTCGCATAACGAATGCAGCTGTAAATATAACACTGATCCCCAATTGAAAATTACTGATTCTCTATATGATTCAATGAGTCAGGGCATTGATTATAAGGAATTTCTTTAAAATAAAACATCCTAATTAATCATCATTAAATTACATTGATCATTTGACTGCATGAATTTTCAAGTAACAAGCTAATGAAGATCGAAACTTTCGCGCTTTCTCTTCTTAATATTTATATTTTATTTAAGTAAAGAAAAGAAAGCATCTGGGAAATATATTTTTTTTACTTTTTTTTTATTTGAAGAAATTAAAGTCAATTACGTGCGGTGACTTTGAGTTTTAAGCAAATTCATCCTTGTTAATAAGGACAACGAAGGAGAAACTTAATTATCTCAATTTTTCTTCAAAATTAGCAATTTAAGTTCGTTCTAAAAATTAAGAGAGCGAGAGGGAGAGAGAAACTTACAAGGAAAGTAAAGCTTAGAAGCTGGATCGAGTTTAAGACGACGACGAGTAGGCAAAAGCGATCTAGCAACAGAAGAGACAGAATTGGAAGGGTGAGGAGGATTAGAAGATCCTTCAATTTGCGAGTTGTGCTGGTGATTATGGTGTTGGTGTTGGTGGTGGTGGTGATGCTGCTGCATCATCATAGTTGGATTAGTAGCAGTAGTAGCAGAAGAAGAAGAAGAGGGTGTCGTGTTTGCGTCGCTCCCTCCTAAAAACGGCAGCTTAAAAAGTCCCCAAACTTTGTTATTGTGATTGTTGTTCGTATTATCGGCGGGTAATCTCTGGTCCGCTATGGCCATATTAGATCATCAGGAACGGGGTCGTTTTTGCGGGGCTTAGAGACTCAGTTTTGGTGATGGTTTCTTCTTTGAAAGACATGGGGGGAGAGAGACACAGAGACAGGGAGAGAGTTCAAGGTCAGGAGTAATGGTGGATTTGGACTGGGGATTTAATTGCGTTTGATTATTTGGGTTCATGTCCAAGTCTTCTTTTTTAAAAAAAAAAAAAAAGAAAAGAAAATAGCTTAATGTACATATAGATATATACGCGCTTAAGAAAAGTAAAAATCCATGGTGCTTGACCGTTCATGTTACAAAAAGGATTGGGAAATTTCATGGTGCTGAAGCTTCATTGTTATGTAAATAGTAAAATAACAAGAAAATATTATGAATTTTTTTAATTATGTATATATAAGCAGGGAAGCATCTCCCGTTTTTTTTTGTAATTCCATTTTTTCCAAATTTATTTTCTTCACGTATACTCTATACTAGAAGGATTGGAAAAGTTTACGGTATTTAAAAAAAAAAAATTAATGTTTTTTTAATTTTATATTTTTATATTTTAGTAATTTTCAATTATAATTTTCTTACTTTAATATTTTATTAATTTCAAATTTACTTGTCATAATTTGGTCTTAGTTTTTTTTTTTATAAAGTAGTTATAACCTTAAAAAAAAATATCATATCATTTGATTAGTGCTTTTTAATTTTTGTAAGTATTTATTTTTTATCATATCATAAAATATAAAATAAATTTAAAAAATAATTTTTTTAAACTTAATAGAGCTCTTAATCCAGATCATAAAGTTTGTGAATTGACCTGTGAAATTTAGACCTATTCAATATGTTATCATCTCAATATAAAATAAAGATATTATCTTGAAGTTTTTTAAAATCAAATCATTTTTTTACATAAATTTGTTAAACCCGGTCCGGTCCAAGACCCGGGTTCTGGGTTTTAACCTGGTCAACAGGTTTTGACTGGGTCAGCTGGGTTAATTTCTATTTTAAAAAAATTCAAAATGGCATTATTTTAATTAAAAAAATAAAATAAAAATCAACAGGTTGCAATTGAGTTTTTGATTGGGTTTTGCCAAGTCAACTGAGTTGCTAGGTCGGTTAGGTCACACAGAGTCATGGCTTATCCTATTTTTTCATCAACCCAGCCCAATTCCAACTCTAGGTAGACCCGCCGGGCCGGGCCGGGTTTCAAAACACTACTTTTACAAGTTATTTGAGTTATCTTTAAACTTGCTAAATCAACAAGGTCATGCAATTCAACTAGGTAAAAAATTAGGTCGGATGTTTCAAGGTTATTTTGTTGGGTTGGATTTAATAAACAATGTCAAATAGTTGTTTTTTTTTATTCCATCTTCCAATTTTTTTTTGATTGAATTATTTTAGGTTATTTTTATTAATTTTATTATTTAATATTTAATTAATTTTAAATTGATTCTTATAATTTATTTTAATTTATTTTTTATGAAGTTGTTACAATCTCAAACAAACATTATAGGAATTATTTAGTGTTTAATTTTATGAGTATCTATTTTTTTATTATATTATTATGTGATAAATAGTTTTAAAAAAACAAATTTTTATTGTAATTTTAAATAAATATCTCATCATTTGATTGGTGTTTAATTTGATGAGTATTTATTGTAAGAAACAAAGTTGCTAAACCAAATAAAATCCATGATTTAGATCATAGGTTTGATGGGTTAAGATATAAAACCTAGGTCTATTTAATATGTTATTATTTTAATATTAAAAAAAATATTAATCACAATTTATATTAGTCATTCAATTTATTTTATTTTTGAACTCATTAAATCCACTAAATCACATTAAAACAATTATTATATAATCTAATTTAAAATTCATGCTAGTTAAAGAGTTTAATCAATAGTTTTTAAAGTTAATCAGTTAGATTGAATATAATAATAATATCAAATAAATTGCCACAACTTAATATTTTTTTAGGTTTAATATTTTTTATTCAAAACTAGTCTTTATACTAAATAACGAGGAATGGTAAATCTAGTTCTTCTATGAGCCAACACCTTAATTAAATCAAAATTATGTTTATAATATATAGATTTTAATTGTTTAGATATATATATTGATGGAAAAATAGTAAGAAATTAAAGCTATTATCTAAAAATTGTCAAGCTTTCAGGTGGAGAAGGATGCATGAAAGATTCAATCATTTTTTGTTAATTTATTAAAGTTATAATTTTTTTAACTTTTAATTCTCTTAATTTAGATGAATTAACTCCAATCATTTATCCTCTTTTAATTTTTGTTATGCTTTTAATTTGGTAAAATTGGTTCTCATAATTTTTTTTTTATGTGTCAACCAAAGGACTAGATGGATCATCACTCATCCATCATTTTACAGTATGACATACATCTTTCTCTTAGCTAATTATTTTTTATAAATATAATCTTGATTTGTTTCAATCTGAAATGAATAATCATGTCTTATTTTTTAAAAAAAATTGGAGTAAATAATTTTTCTTTTAGTTGAATATTAAAAATAAAAAATAAAAAAATTATAGAGAAAAAATAAAGATTAAAGACTCCATATTGGCACATGAGGTTCCACATAATTTTCCTTGCAAATTCTCTCAAACACATTTAATGAATATTTTGGTATTATAGTATGTGTTTTTTAAAAATATTTTTTCATTAAAAATATATTAGAATATTTTTTAGTTTTTAAAATTTTAATATTAGTAAAATAAAATTATCGGAAAGTATTAAAAAAAATTAAATTAATAGTTTTAGATAAAATATATCTTTAAATTATATTTATAGACACACAGACACCTATTAAGAAGGGATCTCTTTTACTCCTTTGAACGTTATGAACGATGAGACTTTGGAAGAGGGAAGCTTCGATTTTGGGCCCACTCCCTTGTCTCCAATCTCCATTGATTGGTGCTAGAGACAATTTGGCTTTTAACCACTTCCTCTTTTTTTTGTTTTTTTTTTTTTTAACTTAGCGTTGACGTCAGGGTAAGTTGACTTTGGAAAAAGGAAGTGGTTGGATTTTTGGTGTTTTTGGCTTCTTCGGAATTTAATTTAGCTGTATTTGAGATGGTGGGATTAGTTGATTAAACCCATGTTTTCACTTTGATTATTGATTATTAATTATTAATTATTAATTACTCTAAACACATATAAATTTGTTTTTAAGTGGGATAAATGGACAAAAGTTGTTCTCCTTATTTACCATTAAATTCATGGATCAATAATTGATAAGGGGGACATGGAATCAACCTAAAATAAAATAACTTCAACTTGTTTTTTTTTTTTTCAGATTTCCTGTGGCCATTATTTAAGACAATGTCTCTGTCATCATTAGAAAAAAAAAATTAATCCAGCTTCACATAAAAATATATTTTTAAAAATATTAAAATGATGTGATTTTATTTTTTTTATTTTAATAAAATGATGTTTTAAAACTGGATTCTGACTCAGGTTAAATGAGTCATGAATTTACTCATATTTTTAGTTAAATTAATTATTTTTTATATGTTTAGAATTTACAAATACAAGTTTATATGGGTTTAGATAGCCGTAAAATTAGAGCATGTTATTGTGAAAAAGCTACAAAATTTTCTCTGGTTTATAGGAGAATGACTCCTAGATTATACAAATATGTGTTCTAAGTAATCCATAACTTGGAAAATCTTTGAATAATAGCAAATGTTGCCCTGCTGTACGTACATGTTCAATTGTTTTGTTGTCTGGGTCTTGAGGTTGAATTGAATTTCAAACTAGAATACAGAGTCAGCATTTGCAGCTCTCCCAAGTTTTGAATATGAATTCATTAATCATTCCATTAATTTTGTGATTAACTTTTCAAAATCCCAATTGTTTGTTTGATGAAATTGTTTGGTATTACAATATACAAACATGGTTTGAAGTCAAGCTTAATTAGTTAGAAGTAATTCCAAGACGAAATTTTTTGTTTTAAATGCAAAATCTCTGCTTGAATTTTCGACCTGTGGCTTTCGACATTGAATTTTCAGTGCTTGGAGATTACTATCTTGATCAGGACGACATTTATGAACTCCCGAGGGACATGATGAAAGATCTTCTTCTGGACATTCATCACGCCAAAGAAGTTACGAGGGATTTATTGCTAATGATTCTTGTTTAGCCAAGATGGAGATTAAATGCTTAAAGGGATGCCCTCTCTGCTTTCTGAACGCAAGTGTTTAACATTAGAATCGCGCTTCTTGAATGAGATAATGAGATCCTGTCTGCGACACAGGCCTGCCAGGAAGTTCACCTTGCTCACACAAAACAATCATGAACTTTGACCGATGACCAGCTCCACTCATAATTGTTGAGTTCCTATTTTGAGAGGATTCTGTTTGCTTTCATTGAAAATATAGTGTTGTGTTTTAGCAGTTTTCACGAGACACAGTGAAGAAACGCCTGATGAGGAGGAATATAGGAAGCCTCCGTTGAGAGATTTTCAATGTTGTGCGGCCCAAGATTGTTAAGATCACTGTACCAGGGAATGTCGGGAGCTGATAAATCCACTAGTTCACTACTTGGTTAAGAATGCTAAGGTTTTGGACTATGATCAGAAAGTTCATGTTCATTTTGTTTTGTTCTCCTAACACTAGGAGAGGGGGCGCCACCTCATAAAAAATGATGGAGGTGGCGGAGGGGGGGAACCGACGGTGCCTGAAGGCACTGTTTACCAAGAACACATGCCTCTGCAAAGCGGTAAGGATGTGAAGTCTGATGCCTCCCAACGTGCCCTCTGCCATGAGAAAGGCAAAATTGCAGGTGATTCTAGTTGGGATCACAGGATTATGGGTCTGCATTAACTTCCAATTTGAAATCAGCACTCATAGAAACTGGATCAATATGGTGCTCTAATGGAAAAGACAGTTACGCATAAAGCATGTATAGTCACGAACAACGCTATAACTCAATCCCATGATATCCCTAAATGAGCTCTTTTGTTAATTAAATAAAGAGAAGAGTAAAAAGGCTCAAAATTGGAGTTCAGAATCATCCCATTGAAGCACTGCGGACTCTATATTCTGCTCTCTTTTCAGCTTATCTTTCAAAAACCAGTCGCATACCCTTCCAGCATTCAGCTCCTCAATTGTACACCCTTCTTGCTCTGATATAATTCTTAAGAGGTTTAATGATGATATCTGTAACACACACACGCAAAATTATTGAAACTATTCAGTAATTCTTCAATACATGCATGTGTTGATACGTTTTGAACAAGTTCTTAAGAAAGAAATACCGTTAAACGGCATAGGAACTTTTCATGGGTGCTTAGGCCGGACATTTCAACTAGACCAGCTTCTTCAAGACTCAAGA
Organism: Populus pruinosa; assembly: GCA_026413675.1. Taxonomy (NCBI): domain Eukaryota; kingdom Viridiplantae; phylum Streptophyta; class Magnoliopsida; order Malpighiales; family Salicaceae; genus Populus; species Populus pruinosa. The sequence continues at coordinate 3,690,891 of CM048602.1, read as the reverse complement.
AACTTCGTCTTCCCGAATTCTTTTCAGATTCTAGTCCACCGCATGCCCTCACTGCTAGCTTTCTTCCGTGAACCAGCTTGTTTGGAGCAATAGTGGTTTGTTTTACCATCTTTTTGTGGAGGTTAGGAAGAAATGGTGATTGATAACAACTCCTGCAAAGTTTAAGTGAACTCATAGTCTTTCAGTTTTCAGCTGAGAGCTCTGAGGAAAGGTTTCAAGGTTTTGAAGCTAAAGGCACAGCGAAGCTGAACAAGCTAGCTTATCAGTTCTGTTTTCTTTATGTGGTGGAGATTGGAGATGGATTATGGTCAGGGAAAAAATTCCGTCCTGTTTCCTCCCATGATTGGGCCATTTGGAACCTAGAGCATGTATTCAAATTACATTTTGGGCTCACACACAAACTGTACAAGCCCAAGCAAGTCCTACTTATCTTGCCGATTGCCATTAAGCACAGAAGGAAACGATACCAGGCTAACATGATCTAGAGATAAATGGCAGGGAAGATGAGATACTTGTCAAATCACCGAATTAAGTCTTCCTTTCTCTAATTTGATGTTAATGGTATCTTTTGCCAGACAGAGATAACAAAAATAACTATACAAATAAAGATTTCATAATTGAATATACTCTAGACCACCATTTTGCATTTACACATGTACAGAAGTTGATTGGTAAATAGACCTCGAAGGGATACAGAAATATTTTCTAAGAGCTAAAACAGACGAACACCAACAGCTAGCTTGCTGCTTCTTGACGATGCTCAGTTAGGACCCCAGAAGCTCAAGAACATGACAGTCCTAAGGCTCTCCTCAGCTTGCTTATACTTATCGTTCTTGGCAATCTTACAACCACTTGAATCAACAGAACCAGAGAAACGCCTTGCCTGCTTTGAAGAAGAAGAAGAAGAAGATGAACTAGCAGAATCTCTCAAAGACTTGATGGTGCTAGAATCACACATTGATGACTGCTCCTTCATTCCCTGAACCACTCTCATTCCTGATTGACACAACACCCTGCTCATGTACAAATAACAAAACAACACCCCAAATTCTTGAAAAATCGTTAACTTTGGAGTTTCGTGAAAAAAGCCACAAGATTCTTGATCTGGCGATGATCTAGAGGAAACTTTGTCATACACTTAAAGAGAGCTAATTAAGGTTCAGGCTATGAGGGGCACATTTCACTATTTCAGGGGAGGTTGGCAAGGGAACTGGGTTGGTGACACGTGTCGGTTACGCGAGTGGGAGATGTGGATAAGGACACGACAAAGTCTACGTAGGACCGTCGAAAAATCAGGCGCTTGAATTTTCTGAAGGATTTCTTCGTGATTAGATTTTGAGAATGGTTAATAATATTCCTTTTTCTTCACAATATATTTTTCTTGTACATAGAATTTTCGAAACTAGAAATTTCTAGATTCTAAGAATAGGAAAAATGAACCAGTGACTTGGTCAAAATTGTTTTTTCAGTAGTGTTAATTAGGAATCATATTCAATTTAAAAGATCAAGTTTCCAATTATAAATCAATTCACAATAATAATTCGCATTAGTATAATTAGTATGAACATACATATATAATAAATAATACTTAATTAAAGCATATTGTATTCTATAGAAAAGAAATTTAGAGTAAATTAATTGTTGAGGAATTTGCCTTTTATCGCTAATTTGGAGATCATCAAATGTTAATTTGAAAGAAAACACAAGGGCAAATCATGGAGAATTGATAAAAGGGGACCTTAATTCAAACGCATAGAGCTTGATGTATCTTCTAAGAAAATGAATGAATTTTCTAAATAGGATATGATTTTTAATTTTAGACTAAGAATTGGTTCTTTTATTTTAAGAAATTTCTTCACATTAATGTTTTGGAGGAAAGTGGTGATTTTGTGTATTGTATGCAAGGCAAGAAAAATGCTTAAAAAATGGAGAGATAAAAAGACTAATTTAATATTTATTTGGTAGTATTTAAATAATTTATTAGAAAAACTACTTGAATTACCAAATATGATTTAATTTTGTAATACTTTCTCAAGAGACATGACCTTTAAAAGTTTTATTTTAGTAATAACCCCTAATATTTTTTACCCCTCACCGTAAACTAGCATCCCTAGTAAAACGAAGAACTGTCACATGTTTTGTGCAGGTGATATCAAGATGAATTATGTGTAAAAAGAATAAAAATGAAGAATTGATTTGGTAGATGATCTAATTGAACAAATATAATAGATTTAGTTGTATTAGCCTAAAATAGGCTAATTGTTTTTTTTTTTTAATTTAAACAAAGATTCACATATACAAATCCCTACCAACAAAACTCAATTCACAACATTTCATCATAAATATTAATAGGTATGTTTGATATTGTGGTAAATTTTATAGTTGTGATTTGAAAAAAAATATTTTATAAAAAATATTTTTAGTTGAGGTTGGTTTTGTAAAATATATGTTTGATTAAAATTGTAATTGAAATTGAAATTGAATAAAAAATAGTTTAATGTGTTTGGTTAAAAATGCTTTTCAAATTGAGATTATAAAGTAACTAAAAAAATACATATATTAATATTGATAGTTTTTAATTAAAATATTATAGATTTAACTACTACTATTGCATTATGAAATAAACAATACTTTATATAAAGTATTTTTTATTGTTCCATTAAACTATCTGCAATTTTATCAGTACAAAATTCATTTGACAAAGACTATAGTTTTCATGGCTTCCTGACCGTGTAATAATTTTAGGTAAAATATCATTAGAAATAAAATTGAGATTGCAATAAAATTCTATAAATGTTACGTCATTATGCGATTTCCTTCTAATGTAATTATGTAGTGCCATTGAATAATATTTACCATTAGTTTTTAGAATAAAATACAATTTCTAAAAACTTTTTTGGATTTTTTATTTTACCGAGTTGGATCCAGACCGACCCATGAACAGTGGAGACACTCTCCACTGTTCACTTTGCAGAATAGTGGAAATGGGGAAATGTAGCAGAAGAAGAAGAACGAAAAGAGAAAGAGTAGGACACACTGCACGACGATAATGTTTGGCTAGCGGTCAAAATGGTGGAAGTCAATGGTGAATTGAGGGAGCTACTTGGCCTATAAACAATGATCTTTCTTATTTTTCTTATATTTCTGTTTTTTTCTTTCCCTTCTACTTTCTAGAGAAATCATTAAGATTTTGAGAAGTTTTAAGTTTTCTTCTTATTAAAGTGATGATAAGTGGGATGACCAGTTAGTAAAAGGTAAAGAATATGAGAAAAATGATAAAATTGAAAAAGTTTGAAAAACATAGTGTTTGCAACTCTGAAAACAGTTGCTTAAATATATTTATACACATTTTATATACAAGATCTTTATATAATGCCATAAAAGCAAACCCCCGTTATACTCTTAAGCTCATCATCAACAAATCACATTATAAATATATTTACACACACTTTATATATAAGATCTTTATATACAAAATAGCAAAACCACCATATTTTCTTAAAAGCATACAATTGTCCTCCAAACAAGATAAGTCATCCTTCCATTTTAGTTTACCATACATATCATATAGTGCTTTTAGCTTCATAACATGGATTGGTATCTTTAAAAAAATCTATGAAAAAAATAAATTGGAACGCAATGTCAAATTGCGGTGGAGGATATGATGTACATGCAAAAACACATCAAATATAGAAGGTGTATTAAGCATTTATGTAACCCTAGTATCTTTCCGACCTATAAGTAATGGTTCTCGTAGGAGCATTTACAAGCTATACGACATTTACAACATATTTTAATCTTCTTATTAAGAGTTAAGCCTCCTCATTTTATTATATATTTATTCTGCCATTATTACTTCAATGTAGAGTTTATATCCCATTATTTATGTATCTATTAACCCAAATTGGTAACCTTGCTTGTTTTTCCAGACCTTTGCTTAATTTTTGGCATTTCAGTTCATCATCACAATCAAGCCTCTACCATTGTTGTCGACATATTTTTCTCATATAATAACCCTTGTAACCAACTTACTTTAACCAGCATGGTTAACAAATTCTTCATTGTCACGCACGCGTGTATATGTGTCATTTTCTTGTTGTTGCTGCTATCAATGTGGGCTGCCCACGTCAACATGACCCTTAATAGCGGCGGTAGTGGTGTCACTGCACTACACCTAGTGGCAGCGCATGAGATAAAATATTGATTTTGAAAAAAATAATTTATGCTCATAAGATTAATTTACAATTAACACTAATAAAAATTAAAATATATAATCAATAATTTTAATTATCTAATGAATGCTTTATAGCATTGTTGAGTTTTCTGAATATCATACATCTAATAAAAACAATAAAATAAAATTATTCAAGAATTTCTAAAATCCTATCAGATAGTGTTGTTTAATAATTTATTATATAAAGATCTTTAAACCGTCTAATTATCCCACTTTCAACAGTAATTTACATGAATTATTAGTAAAAAATCTCTTAAATTGTTATTTAGAAGAAAAATATTATTATATCTATAATGTTAGCTTTTTATTCCGTAACTTACATAGTTTTTTTATCTAACAAATAACACAACAACAACAACAAATAAAAGGTATATCTTACTATTTATAAGAAAATTAAAACAACCTTGTAAATAGATAAAATATCAATTTACCTCTTAAATAATATTCATATATTATTTAAAAATAATTTTAAAAATTTAATGAATCAAGTCCCTACTTGATTATTTCAGGACTAAAATTACTTCTCAAATATAATAAATTTTATTTAATACAAATTTTCTTTGGAAAACCTTTTTTTTTAAATTTAATAAGAAAATTCATTATATTAAGATTCTTATAAATATCCTAAACTATTTTAGGAATAATTAAATTAAATTTTATTAATCATATTAAAATCTATATAATATTAAAAATAAATTAAAATTTTATGAATAATAAATATATATTTATATAAATATAATAATACCACATGTAATACACCAATATATTGACTAAAAGCATATTAAATTAACAATATCGTCAATGCAGGGTAATGTGACGATGCAATGGAATATATTTGATGAGACTAAATATAATAAACTTATGTTAAAACTCCTGAATGATGCTTGGAATATATATTTATAGTTTTATTTTAATAGTTTGTTTAATAGTGTGATTGTAAATATTTTTCAAATAATATTTTGTATTGAAATGCATGTAATGATGTTTTTTATTTTTTAAAAAATATTTTTGACATCAATACATTAAAACGATTCAAAACATATTAAATTTTAATAAAAAATATAAAAAATTTTAAATTTTTTAAAAATATAATTTGCATATCATTCTCAACTATTCTCAAATATGCTCTAAAGCTACACACAATCAGATGGAATGTTTTCTGCACGCTCACATAATCTTTCATTGTTTTTGTAGAGACATCCTCTTAGCTTCCAACGATTGTCCCAATGTAGGCCTTTTCTGTCATCCAAATTCTTAAGTTTAGTATCTAGATGATACCATCCTTGTAGAAATTAGCTTTCCTACCCACAAAGATCACAGGTAAAGCTTTCCGTCCAAGGACGATCAATTAAGCTAAGTGAATAACCTTTATATGGCCAGTTTTATTGAACAATGCCGAGTTTCTATGTGTATATTCTATTGTAATTTATAGTTGCTGGATATTCTTTAGCAGAAACAAAAATTGAACCCAAGTTGGCTAGATTGCATTAGGTGTCATGGGCTGCCCTAACTGGCAGGAGGCTATTTCCCACTAATCCACCACTGATGTTCAAATATCTGAAAGCATCCCCTCCAGATCAGAGATCATAATGGTGGTTCATGTTGGCTGCGGAACATGGGCAAGGCAGCTATCACGTCTAATGGGTGGATCCAGGTGCTTCGTTGATGAAGGCATTTAGTACCCAAGGCGGGTTTTTGCAATGCGGACAGTCAGACATGGGAATCGTTGCTGCCATCAGCAATCTTTCAGCGCAACAAGCGATACTGACAGTGTGAGATATAAAGAGATTCTCCTTCGGCAGACATGTTGTGGAAGTTTTAGTTTGATTCATCTGCTGTTTAACTGCATTTAGCTACTTATACGTGCCTACTTTAACCTTGATTTTCCGGAGCTGAAAATGCTTCGGTAATGAGATTTCTGCACTTTTATAGACATTCTGTTCCGTGAAATGTTTTTCACCACATAATTTCTAGTGATAAATGAAGTTTCTTACTGTTTATTTAATACAATTCAGCCTAAACTTCGTCTTTTGAAATGCTAATTTTGAAGTATCTGTCAAAACACTTTTAGAATACCATGTGAGATTTGGCAAAAATGCTATATGATCGATGCTTAAGTTCATGTCTTGGTTCTTCATCTCCAGACCTTTTGTGCTTCAGCATCATCTGTGCTTCAACACTCTACCCTTTTGTTTGTGCTTCAGCTCTATGCTTCTGCTTTCCCAACTCTATCCTTTTATCTAATCCATCACATCAATTTCGGATCGTTTTCCATGATAAGAGTTCTTCTGTTTCTATGCAGTTTATGCAAGTACTAAATGGTAGCTTTACGTAGAGCGTCAGTCTTCATTCTAGAGAAAAGAATACCAAAACTGCTATGGCATGACCTCATTCCTCAACTAAATGTATTCTATAGGCTTCGGATCATGCTGTTGGAATAACATGTGTCCATGAAGCTTGAAACTTCGAGAGGCGTTCATGTGACTAGCTACTGGTAATATACATGACCAGATTCTGGAGATGATTTCTTATACTTCATGAATTCCTTGATGGGAAAATGACAATCATTTTGGATATAAAACCTTAGATGAATCTGCAACCTGCATTTTTTTTAAATATCTTCGACAAAGAATTATCTCAACCTAAAATATTAATTTATTGATGAACCTTGAAGAATGGCTTTATATTATCAGGACTGCCTCTATCTTATACTAAATTTTATTAAATAAATTGAAACTATTCATTAAATTTCATGATATTATAACAAAGAATCAACAATCATTTTAAACCAAAAACCACGCTATTGAGGGATGCTCAAAATTGGTTTTAAATTACTTTTTACCATTCTTTTAACCCAGTTCACAGAAGTAAACTCGTGAAGAATCATGCCACACCATTCAAAGTTTATTTTTCTTCAGAGTTTCTTAGGATGAGTTAGTAAGCTATTAGAAGTAAAACTCCCATTATCTCATGAAATGGAGAACCAAAAGTAATCACTGTTGCATCTCTCATTCTGATGAATCCTACTGCTCTCTTTTTTTTCTCAATACAGACTCAGGCGAACTGAATGTCCTGTGATGCTATCTCAATTTGTCTAACATGCATTAAATGGGTGTTGTAGAAATTTAGAATAGAAGAAAAGGATATTATTTCATTATTTGATTAATATAGTATTACAACAACAGAACACATAAGAAAATAGAATAAAGCAAATTATAGAAAATATTTATAACCATAAGAACATCAGCGGAAACAATCATGCACTGTGAATCAAATTCGAAGTTAAAATCTCATATTTGCACTTGGATATAACAATAAACAAGGAGTAAATACCCAAATAGAAACGACACAAAAGGCACAGTTATGGTTTCATAATAACAACAGTGATAGTTTTATCAAAGAAGATGAATCAATAAATTATGAGTTGATATATCATTGAAGAGGATAGTAAATAAAATATTTTATAGACAATGAACAGAATTAAAAAAGTGTTTTAAAGTGATCTATGAATAACATGAAGTTGTCCGCTGCAGAAGAGGAAGCTAATATTTACAACCATGTGGAAATTAAAAATAGAAGAGAAAGATAACGATCTCCTTTGGTTAAATGATAAAAACAATTTTTCAATTATCTTAATTTGTTCAATTCCTTAATTTCTTCATTTTATTGATTATGAAATAATGAAGAGTATATATCATGATTATTTCCTTAACAGGGTATTATATGTTAGCTACGGGATCAACTCATGCTTGGTGACCCAAAAATATATGGGAGCTAAACTGCTGTTTATTGTTTACTACTGTCATTTTAGAATTTGAGAATGATATTCCATATTTTCCATGGATGTTCTGAAGCTGTGTTTTGTTATCTTCTTCATGAATAGCAGGGGATACTCCCTGTAGTTCAACTTGGCTCGATGTACCCATCCAAAGAGTCATTACGAGACTCTGACAGCAATCCCCTGCTGTTCTTGAAGAAAACAAATACCCAGATGAATTGCTCTGAACAAGTCATAGAGTGAGCATGGATTTCTCCAATTATTGCCGGTCACTGCTTCCTAGTTTATTTTCCTTCACAAATTGTTACGTGGAGGAGGCAATATTAATTGAATATCTGTACATGTGATGTGAAAGGCCTCTAAGAGCGGAAATGCAGCATGAAATCTTGACGTGCATGTGAAAGGCAGACTTAAGGAACCATTCCTTCATATACTCGATGGCTCAGTGGGAAGCAATTTGTGGACAGCATTGTTTCTTTCCAAATTAACAACGCAGTGCATGACATTTCGTGAGGTGATGATTGAGTGTTGAGCTGTAGGTTTAACAAAGTAAGAAAACCCCATTTTTGCCATGCACTGATGTTGAGTGCGTCATTCATAAGAAAACCCCATTTTTGTCATGCATTGATGCTGTGTGCGTCATTCATTCATCATGCCAACTCATCTAGAGTTTTCCAGGATGAATAATCTGTGCATGTGAACTGTTTGAATCAGCTGGAACAATCTTTCAAATATGTTCATGCTCATGGGGAAGAAAAAGTAGCGGGATGCGAAATCATATTTTGCTGTTTTCTTCATTTCTACAAGTTACTGTTTCCTTAGAAGAGTGAAATCTAGCTACAGCTATAACTAGGGGTAAGCATGCAGTTGGTTCGGCTCGGTTCGAATAAAAAAATCTGGCATAATCAGGTTTTATTTATTTTAAATTGAACCAAACCGAATACCTAGCTCAAATCCAACAATTTGGTTTTTTATTTAAAAAAAAATGTTTACATGGGCCTTATAGTTGGCCCTTTTAAATTGGTATTGATATAATAAGAGTAGGTTTTTTTTAGTTTTTTATTGTTTTTGATTTTCTAAAAACTGGTTCGGTATAATTTGGTTTTTGAGCTCTGAAACTGAACCGCACTGATTTTTTTTTAAAAAGAATTCTAAGTGTATTTTTTTCCGGTTTGATACTTTAGATCGGTTTTTTCAATTAATTTGATATGTCATAGCCTTTATGGAGTCTGAGGGGAGGGGATCTGCCATTGGCTATGCCATAATAGAGGGGGCCTTTTCGACTGCCTAATGAGCTGTTAGGACTTAGAGCCATAAAAAATAAAGGCCTCCTAGATAGTTGTCTAACCAATATATAAATAAATAAATAAATATATATATATACATACATACATATATATGACACTAATATTTTTAAAAAATAAGTTGTAAATATCATACTAGAGGGGAGAAGAAATAAATAAATAAATAAATAAATAAATATACATACATACATACATATATATGACACTAATATTTTTTAAAAATAAGTTGTAAATATCATACTAGAGGGGAGAAGAAATAAAAGCTCATTAGAGACTTATTGTTATTATATCGTGAACACTGCTTCATCACTAGAAAAGCTCACCAAAATAATTTTAATGTAATTATGAAAGGACATATGACGACGCTGACCACACAGCTAGAACAATGACCCTGAAAGCATATCAAATAAAATATTATAAAATGAGCATCTTGTTATCATCCATTTTGGCATCCTATAAAAAAATTTAAAAAATAAAAATAAAAATAAAAAAGTTAGGAGAAAATACAAAAATAAAAAAAATATTGGAAGAATATATATATATATATATATATATATATATATATATATATATATTAGTGAGAAGAGTATACCAAAATGCTCATGAAATCACTGAAGATTGGTTGAGGAAGATCAATTATACAAGATTGAAAAATTTTACAATATATTTTTAACTGATGAAAACCTTATTAATAAAAAAAATTCAATTTGAGTAAGAAAATTCAAAATTAGATGTTTAAGGATAAAATTAAAACTATTCAAGATGTATTTGAATTTATTGAGGGTTTAATTGCATGAAAATTGATTTTTAAAGTCAATTTAGATTTTCATTGGAAGAAATTAAAGGTTGAGGGTCAAATTGCAATTTTTAGGAGTATATTTGGTCAAATCAGGGGCTTAATTGCATAAATATTGAATTTTGATACACAATTAGTGACTCGATTGAAGAAATCCAAAACCAATGACCAAACTGGAAAAAACGCATTGATTTAGGGGCTAAAATTGATCAAATCAGGGGCTCAATTGAAAAAAATTAACAGTTTATTAGTTAATTGAGAGTTAAAATGCACAAATTCAAAATGAAGGATCAAACTGCAAAAGACGTGTGAATATAAAGACTGAAATTAATCAAATCAAAGGCTAAATTGAAAAAATTAGAAGTTTGTTTGTCAATTAAAAGTAAAAAAACACAAACTCGAAGCCAAAGACCAAATGGAAAAAGTGAGCCAACTTAAGGGCTAAAATGAAACTTGGCAGAATAGGGACTAAAGTGAAATTTTGTATCAAATAAGGGTGCACGTGCCATAATTGGAAGAATATAGAATAAAGTGAAACTTTGCCAAATCACAAATTAATACCCTAATTTTTGGGATTTTAACCAAGATGACGTCTCGTTTAGTCTTTGGTCATTTTCTTCCTTGACAATTCATAATGAACAGGTTGGCACTTCCAAGAATTCGTTCTAGTGTTCTAGACCTCCAAATAGCATGGGATTTCTGCAAATGAAAGAGAACATCCCCTCTAAAACTTTATTTTCATGAAATTTGACGTTTATAATCTAATTTTTCCATGGAAGTCCCTACCATCTTATCTTTGATCCGTCATCACTTAATTTTAAGACTTGGAGTTGATCATGTTGACAACTTCAAACGTATGAGTGTTGATCTACAAACCTTTAAATTTAACAAGATCGGATTCAAATGAAAGGTGTGCATTCCTTTTATCAAATTCAGGTGATCTTAAGTGAAAGATGATATGAGAATTGCTTCGATGAGGCTTTAAAACTAGGCAACTTAGTCGACCTTGACAGTTTTGGTTGATTAAGATGACATCTTCAAAAGCTTGAATATGGAGCTACAGACCTTTAAAATGAGCAATGATGGATAAAAATAAAAGATGTGCATCTCCTCTACCAACTTTAGGTAGTCTTAAGTGAAATTGTTGTCATAATGTCTCAGATGAAGCCTTGAAAGTGGGCAACTCAGTCATCCCCAGCAGCGCATCTATCTTGTAAAACTCGATTTGATTTTTATGTGTTTACACACAAAGGCTCCTCAATAAGTCATTATCAAAGGTTCACATCACTTCTCTTAAGATCAAGTGGTCAGAAATAGATTTAAGATCTCTAAAAACCCTATAAATACCCCCCCAAACATGTTTAGAAAGAAAAATAAAAACTAGGGGAAAAAAAAAAAAAGGATAAGAAAAGATAGGGAAAATAAAGTAATAACAATACAAAATATAAGGTTAGAGATCTAAAAGTAAAAACCAAGTTTTCCTAAAGCTTTGTAAGCTTGCAAGAGGCAAAAAAATCTTAAAGAAAAATATAAAAAAAAATGTTTATTCTAGGTATACATTACATAGCCAAAATTAGGTTCTTTATGGCCTGCTTGTATTGTTTTTATTGTTTGTTTTGTTTATTGTTTATAGTTTCATAAATAAGAAATGAATTTTGAATGCTTAATAACAAATATTGTATTCACCTCTTTGTTTTTATTTTTTTGTTTAATAAAGTTATTTTAATGTTTTCTTTATGTTTTTAATGTATTTAAATTATTGTTTAAATTCTCATTTTGATATATAAATATTGTTTTAAGCTTTAGTTTAGTTCAAGTTATCCATGTTTAAAGCAAGTATGTTTATCTTTAGCTTGTTGAGCTTGTTCATGCATAAAAATAAGTTCAATAAACTAATTTTGAATTGATATTACATAAACATGTAGACAATTTTATGTTGTTAGTTTTTTGGATTTGGCATCTCATGCTTGATTTTGATATATTTTTTTGTTAGTTTTCTAGATTCAAGCATGTTTATTTAGGTGACTTGTTTGGATAAAAAATACATGTTTTAGAAGTCAAATATACCAATTCATGGGTTTGATAGGGTCTTGGTTATTGGGTTAATTTTCTAGGCAATAGTTGGGTTTATAGGCAATATTCTTCATATTCTTGGAAAGAATATTGTTTTACCCCCTTAATTAGGACCAATTTCGTTCATTTCTTTACATATGCACCTTCCTTATGTATGATTAACCAATAATCTAGTTTTTATTCGCATCAATAACATATTCAAATGGTTTTTAATCCTAGAATTTTAGTTTTGAACCGAAACCATTTTGTCCAATCTCTAAGTAAAAACTTAAAACTAAACAAACAAGGGAGCTTAATCTCCAATTAAATAAAAGCTAAAAATTAAAACTGGAAAAAATGAGTTTTTTTTTAAAAAAAAGCATAAAAGCACTCAGGAGAATCTCTTAAACCTGGATTAATTAATCTTATAAATTTATAACATGTGAAATTCTAGACTCAGGCTCAAGCAAAAAGATCAATTCTCAACCAGTTTAATATTAAAGGATAAAATTTTAAAAAAAAATTAAAAACTATCAAAGTAAAAAAATCAAAAGAATGAGGATCAAATCTAATAGAAAAAAACTGAAAAATGATAAAATTATTAAAAAAAATCAAATTTAAAAATTATCTTAAAGAAATAGTAATCAATAGAATGAGTATCAATTTTAATAGATAAAAAATTCAATAAGAATGAAATTAAAAAAAAAATCAATTTGATAAATTATTTCAAATAAAACAAATAGTAATTAAACAAACAAAGACCATATTTGATGGAAAAAATAATAATTAAAGTGCTGCTTTGAAAATTTGAAGGGTTGGACATGGAAAACAAGTATGAGAGAGAAAATATGGGAAAAAACCAGGAAAAAAAAAATCAATGTCAAATGAAAGGTTAGTAAACTACACGGTGTCGAGATTATAACAATATAACGCATTGTATGAACACAAAAGAGCAATAGACACATTGATGCATGCATGCACCAACATGTTTTGGCTTTAAATAATATATTGTATTTATAAAAATATGAGATTTTATCTCAATCAACTTAATTATAACTAAAAACATATTATAAAAAAAAACTCATAGGTGCCAGTTAAAGAGAATTTTATATTGAGAGTAATTTAATCATTTTATTATGTTTTAAAAATATAAAAAGATCAAGTTGTTCCTAATCAATATAATAATGACTAATAGACCCTGCAAAAAAATTGTATTACCTCTAGCCGGTAGTCCACTTATTTTTTTAGAAGGGTAATGTAAACCCTAAACTCAAAAATTGGTAAATCAATGTTAAATAGAATAATTCTCAACTAAAAATAATAAATTAAAACTGAAATTTTTAATATTAAAGGTGAAAAATTCCTAGAAAAATTAGTTAAGTCTAAGATAAAATATAAATAATAAAAATATAATGTGAAATGTTAACCAATGATAATCATGTAAATTTCTTGATTGGATAAAATAAGTATTTTTAATATTAATTTAATAGGCATGATTCTAATTCAAATCTAAAAATAAATTAATTTTAAAAGTTTAATCATATTTAAGAAATCACAAACTCCATTATCAGGATGATTTGCAGAGAAAATCAAGATGTGATTAACTCTATTATCAGGACTCAGTTATACATAGATATAAAGGTGTTCTTAAGATGTTGCCTAGTTTGGGATGGGTTGGCACAAACCTTGACCAGTTTTTTTATGTGATAGCAAATACTAGCGAAGGCCTCTTACTTCAGCCACCCAAGACAATGCGACAAAATCTTAAAGCTTGAATTTTCTCTCTTGGCTGCGCCAAAAGGTTGATCCCACTATATTTTCCACAAACTCAACTGCCATGAACTGCATGTGGTGTTACCACTTCAGTATTATATGATTCTAAAAAATTAAATGTGGACCGCAATAGAGCGGGTAAAGTAAACTCAGAATATCTAGACTAAAATTTAAATAAAAAAATTTAAAATTATCCTCGAGACCCAGAGAGATAAAATTTATTTCACGCAGGCTATTCTAACATGCCAGAAGTGTCAACCTTGCTATATCTGGCTTTGAATAATTCCGGCCTCAATATTCATCGAAATCATAGGGCTAATTAAGTTCTTATGGAATCGTACACACCTCAACATTAATTACATTGTTGCTTCGTGGCCCCGTAGCGTCCAAGAACTTCCTTAACTTTTGCAATCATAGATTCATAGGCCACAGTGTCCAAGATGAGTTCGTCCAATAAATGTGTCTTATACATTGTTTCTTCGCAGCTGTACCAATCAATCTAAGTTCAAACATGTGAAGTGGCAAGTGCTTTTCAGTTTCAAATCAATCTGCTTCACTGCTAATTTGCGCCATGTATAGCTGGATGCCTCTGCCGTGCATCATAATTTTGATTATTTTTATGTTTTAAAAATATTAATTTTTTTTTGTTTTAAAATAGATATTTTAATGTTTTTATATTGTTTTGGTATATTAATATTTATTTAAAAAATAATATAAATTATATTTTAAGATCTCATGTAACAATTTAAATTATTGGATTAAGATAGTTCATCATAGTTTTGATGGTCAAACGATCACGAGTTCGAATTTTATAATATATATTTATTTAATTAAAAAAACTAAACATAAAGTAACGTGAAAATAACATAAATTATATTTAGAAATCTCATTTAACAGTTTAAATTATTGCTTAAATTATTGAAAGTAATATAATAATTATATTTAAAATTAAATTGAATAGCTGCTACTTAGTTTTATCCCATAAGAAGAATATCAAAATTAATTAAAAATTTAAAAAAAAAATAAAAAATGTTAATTTAAATTGTAAATTTTATTTTTTAATATAATATCATTGAAAAAACTATTAAGAGAGTTTGTCATTTTCATTTAATTTACTATACAGTAAAAATCTATACTTATAAGAGAGATTTTGTTTTTCTAACGTGAGATAAATATTTTGAGTTAATCTACCAAGTTTCCATGCACATCGATAGCGGTTGAGGTGGTCACCATAACAGATATGCAACTTCTCTGGGTAACCCATGCACAAAGCAAATCCTAAAAACTGGACATGTAATTAACGTATCAAGCAGGACCATGCACAGGAGACATTGTTTTGCTAGATCAAACCATCAACAGGCTGCCACGATTTAACATATGACGCCTGGTGGCGGCTCCCGACAAGAAGATTTTCCTTCTTTTATTTTTTTTTTCTTTCATTGATCATCAAGTCTTTGCCTCCTTGACATCAATGAATCTAGCTATATATATATATATATAGATGCATGATGAAATATAATATAATGTTGATTATTGTAGCCAGAAGCTACCATATCTTTAGTGGGATAATGAAGCAACATAAACATTGTATACAATGATGCAATTTACTTGTGTTATTGCACGTGTAATTAAGCATATACATGGGAAAAAGAGGATTATTCCCTCCCTCTGGAGTTCATTCTTCATCATCCTAAGAGTCTGGTGAACGATTTAATTAAACTATGTTCTTTAATTTAATTTACTAGTATTTTTTTATGCACATATATACACGAAATGAGCATAAATGATAGTCTACATTATGCTAATTACCTTTAGTATTCATCACCATTAAAAAATCATGAAAAATTGTCTTATGCACCTTTAGCCATCAATGCATAATATTAGGTAAATGGGGTCGTGTATTATTATATATTTATCATACATTGATTTCTACATAAGTTTCTCTAGGTATATATTTTGAGTTTAGACCCTATCCCTAGTCCTCGTCCTCGTTAGCTTTCTTGGATATCCTTCTTCATCTTACTAGAAGTTATCTTTTTGATTAGCTTCTTATAAAAATTTAATTAAAAATAAATAAAAATATTTTTTTAACTGTAAATATATAAACTAGTTTATATACACCTTAATTAATTTTTTAAATTCCTGAAATTAACGACCAGATAAATTTCTAATAATCTTGCAATTTATAATATTTAAATTAGTAATATATAAAAAATAAATCTAAAACCTAACTAGTTAAGTTATACCCCTAGAATTCAAGAATAAAAACAATAATAATATTTTTTTCATAGCAATGCTTTTAAAAGACTAATTAAATTGATGAAGATTAACGCGTACGTAATCTCAGGCATGCCTAATGTCTCCGTGCTTGTTGTCATGGAGACACCCCATGTCAAATTACTAATTATAACAGCCTAATCATCATATTAGAGGATTAATTAACAAGTAGAGATTGATGCTTAATTATTTAACAGAGTGCTTGCATCCTTCAATTTGAAGGCCAATCAAGCTTCTCGCTTGGTGACACACGTTTGATCAGACTAACCAGATTAGTTAATTAGAAAAGAATAATTAAGCACAAGCATTTATATAAAAAATACGTACTGTTAGTAATATTATATTAATTGTCGCGTATATATGTAATGTGGTCGTCATTCATGGGAATATAATATATAGTTTCTATTATACTTTGGATATTGATCATCCACTTATTTTATAGTTTGATTCAGGATATAATAAGGATCAAGTGATTTTGATGATGTGGGTGAGTTGCATGCATGCATAGTATATCAATAATTAACCGATGAGAGCATCCGCTTTAAGCAGATTATTACCATATATAATCATTTTGTTATTATTTCTACATATTATATGTGTTGGTGTAATGGTTAAAAATATATTAATTTTATTATAATTAAGCATCATTATTCGAATTTTTACTCCGAGAAGTACAAGCATCATGAATTTATAATTAAATCATACCATGTATATGATTTATCTGATTAAATCATGTTCAATTCTGATTTAAATAATATAATATAAAAATATCATAAACATAAAATTAATTATTATGTTTTTTATCAAACTTAATTTTATTATGCATCGAATCATGCGAACGGGAGGCAAATTATGAGTTAAAAAGCTTCAAACGAATTAACTTTGCTTAATTTGTATTATATTATACATAGCTACCGTGTTAGGTCTAATCCATATTGATTGAAAAGGAGAGACGGATCACGTAAAAGGTGGCACAAAAATTTCAAATTGATCATCAATAGTTAATGCTATTAGTCTTGATAATTATCTTGAGTTCATTGAAAAACAAAACGAAAGGCCATATGAGAAAGAGAAAAGAAGGAAGAAAAAAAATAGTTTTATCACTGTTTGAGGGTGGAAAATAGATGGGCTATAAAAGTTTATATCATTAGTCTTGTCATATGAATGTAGTGTTATGAAGATCATCTACCTTTAAAAAAATTATAATTGGTTTATTTAGTATAATTTATTTATTGATGAATAAAATATTATTAAATTTTAATTTTTTTAATTTTAAACATCCTTAACTAATTTTTAATTATTTTTAGAATGTTTGGGCATCTTTTTTTATTTTTATATTTTTTGATAATATTTTTTATTTGTTATTTTTTTTTTTCTGTGATGATAAAAATAGGTTATGATAAGTGTTATTGTAGAGTAGCAAATAATTCCTAAATAAGCACTTTTCTTTCTTTTCGGCTTTCTTTAACTTGATCTTTTATACTATGTTTCACTTTGTTTCAAGTTGATAGTTATGTTTAGATCCAATTCTAGTCTGTGTTCATAGTGGTTTCGTGTTTGGCAACCAAAAACGATTTGCTTGACTAGCCTTGAAATCGATGGCTTTGGTGACATAAATAAATCGTGCTAGCTCTAATCATATGATTACTCTATAATTCAAGAGGAGATAAGCAGAAAAATATATGTTCATGCAGTTACAGATTGTGATTTATGAACAATTATATATATATTGGAAGTGTTCCTGCAGGGCGTATATATGCTTTAATTTTATTAATTTATATTTTTCTGAGGAACTGTTCTGAGTCTACTCAAGAAAAAAGTTATCATCCCTGAAAATAATTGCTCAGTTGATTCGTCGAAAGTCAATGAAGTTGAGGTCTTGACGTTCTGCTTGACAACAAGTAATCAAGTACCTGTGGCTAAGGAAGAAAGTGATTAATTGTAGGTCTGATATCAAACACACACACACACACACACACACACAAACACACAGTATAAAAAAAAAATCACAGTTCAAAATTTTAAGCACTGGTGTAAAAGGATAATCAGCAGAAAAAAACTAATTAACCTATCAAAACAGTAGAAGAAAAAAAGAAATTTCTCAGCAAAAAGATACGAATTGGCTTTTGTATAACTCCATTAAGTCAGTCAGGCTTTATGCTATAGTCCTTCGTATTCCCATTAACCAAACTTCCTTTCCTTTGGTTTCTTTCTGTGCTCAAAAGAAAAAAAATATGCATATATATATATATATATATATATATATATATATATATATATATGACAACTAGCAAGGGAAAATATGTTGGGATATTGCAAGTAATTAGCAATACCTTTCCAGCCTATCCTAAGGAGTAGGGTTGTCATTGTCAAAAGCCTATAATAATAGGGATGTAATCAAGTTGTATCAATTATTAACAAAATGATATAACTTATATACTACCATCATTAATACCACAAATCATGTCATGATTTGTGAATTTTGTCTTACTATTGATGCCTATAAATAGAGGTATTATTTAAGTAAAATGAGAGAGTGAGAGAGTGGTGAGTGTGTGTAAGAAAATAAGAAAGAAAGAGGGGCTGTCAATGGCAGCAGCCCTAATACCATTGCAACAGTGAGCTGGAAGTTGAGTTTGAGTGGGTGTAGTTCTTCTCTTTCATGTGTTTGTTTTGTAGTCTTTCTCTATCTCTAGTAATATCGACTCTCCCGTGGATATAGGCGATTTGTCGAACCACGTTAAATATTATGTTTATACTTGGCCTCCTATAAGCAAATATCAGTACATCACCAGTCCGAATTCCTAACAATTAATATCAAAGCACATGGTTTAAAATAGTATTTGATTTTGCTCAAAAATAAAAGTTGTCAAAATTCTGTTTTGGCCATACCACTGTGTAGAGGAGGAAGAGACAAAACCACTAGTAAAAACTGCGTCAAAATCAAACATCGGACATGGCCACACCCGCTGTTACGCGTTGGTGGAGTGGCTGGCCACGCGCGCCACGAGTCACACGTGTCTTTTTCGTCCAGATGGCTGACCCGATCCAAATACCAGATGACCCAATCCACATACGAGATCCGGATGATTATGATGTCATCATATCGTCAGTATACACAGGTGGCATGCTATGTCAGCAGCCAAGTTAGCAACATGGAACCCATCTGTCACGTCATTATTAACGCCAAGTCGAGTGGAGCCGAGCCTAGTTGGAGTAGAGCCGCAAGTCGAGGGATAGGATTTTGTGTAGCGAAATTTACATGCAATTGGATCTGAAGTTGAATTTGAACCACTGATTAGGCCAGAATTATTCTGATTCTACTCAATAAAAAAGTTATCATCCCTGGAAATAATTGCTCAGTTGATTCGTCGAAAGTCAATGAAGTTGAGGTCTTGACGTTCTGCTTGAAAACAAGTAATCAAGTACCTGTGGCTAAGGAAGAAAGTGATTAATTGTAGGTTTGATATCACACACACACACACACAGAGTATAAAAAGAAATCACAGTTCAAAATTTTAAGCGCCGGTGTAAAAGGATAATCAGCAGAAAAAAACTAATTAACCTATCAAAACAGTAGAAGAAAAAAAAAGAAAGAAATTTCTCAGCCAAAAGATAAGAATTGGCTTTTGTATAACTCCATTAAGTCAGTCAGGCTTTATGCTATAGTCCTTCGTATTCACATTAATTAACCAAAATTCCTTTCCTTTGGTTTCTTTCTGTGCTCAAAAAAAAAAATTCTGCTTTATATATATATATATATATATATGACAACAAGCAAGGGAAAATGTTCTCTTTTCTCTTGAATTAATCCATAATTCATTGCCTATTATATCAGTCCAGATGACAGAAAGAAGATTTAGACATTTTTTTTCGAATGATTGAAACGAAATAGGCCTCAAACGTGTATATATAAAATCTTTTCGTCAAGAAAAAGTCTGTTAAGTAGAAAATCTATGAATCCAAATGAAAATCTTATCTCAGAACAGATAATTGGAGGAGAACTATCACAATCTGCATCATAAATGCTCTTACTTCATTTATGACACCCAAAACTAAAACTGCTTAATCATTTACATAAAAATCTAGCTAAAATTCTTGAACAGGCCCTCGACAACATGAGTAGCCCATCAATGATTTAAAAGGCGACAGCATGGTTTTCCACACGCACACAGACACGACAAGCTCAAGCCAGCCATCTTAACTTTGTGGCACGGAGCCATGCATGAATCAAAGAAGAAACCCTGTAGCAAAGGTCATGTTAAAGGTGGGTGGAGTACGTGGCTATTTCATATTGGTGACAGCTAATATGAACCCAAAAGGCATGGATGATAGATATGGTACCACAAATTGAGATTTAAAACACATTACTTGTAAGATTTTGCATGAGAAATTAAATCCGTATTTTACGATATGGTGACGGAGAAATTAGACTTTACATTTTAATTTTTCCAGGGAGAAGGGACACGTCGCTAAGCAGCGGACGGCACCGAATCCTCCTTGACTTCATTTTGTTTCCTAACCTTCCCATGGAGGACTATTTATACACAACTACAAGCCCATGCGGACCCAGCATCCATTTCTTTGCTCCAACTTTCAGAAACTGAAGCAAAATATCTACCTCTGGATTTTCTCTCTAGCAAGCACAGCACCGAATTGCAATAGCCAGGAGTACTTGATAGTGCAACATGGGGAGGGCACCTTGCTGTGTGAAAAACGGGCTAAAGAAAGGGCCGTGGACACCAGATGAGGATCAGAAGCTGATTGATTACATACAAAAACATGGCTATGGCAACTGGAGAACACTTCCAAAGAATGCTGGTATGTTATTGTTTTATACATCGGTTTTGATGCTTCAATTATCTTAGGCTTCAATTTGTGGACATGGTGTTGATGGGTTTTGTTTTCTTACTTTGTTCAGGGTTGCAGAGGTGTGGAAAGAGTTGTCGTCTTCGTTGGACTAACTATTTGAGGCCTGATATCAAGAGAGGTCGATTTTCTTTCGAGGAAGAAGAGACAATAATTCAGCTACATGGTATTTTGGGAAACAAGTAAGTCTTCTTTTGACAAACATGCATAGGTGGAGTTAAGGAGTCGTGGAAAATTTGATCTTAACTTCTTTTTCTTCGTTTGATATTTGATGTATAGGTGGTCTGCCATTGCTGCTCGACTGCCTGGAAGAACCGACAACGAAATCAAGAACTACTGGAACACACACATCAGGAAGAGGCTTCTGAGAATGGGAATTGATCCAGTGACTCATGGTCCAAGGCTTGATCTTTTAGACCTCTCCTCAATCCTCAACTCGCCTCTTTACGACTCCTCCAGGATGAACATGTCAAGAATTCTTGGGGTTGAACCTCTAGGCGACCCAGAACTCTCAAGGCTAGCCACATCTCTCTTATCTTCTCAACGTGACCAAACCCAAGATTTTGCTTTCCAAAATGGTCATCAAGAAAACCATCTTTCCAGCCCACAAGTCCATCAAAGCCAGCACCAATCGATAATTTATCAAGCTAACCAGTTTCTAACCCCAGGTCAAGAAATGCCTACGTGCACTCCATTGACTACCACCCGTTGTGTTACATTTTCTAATGAACCGCAGCAAATGGACCCCAATGGAGAACAATACCAATTAAGTACTATTACCAACTTTAGCTCTCCAAATTCGCAGTTAAGCACTCATGATCAGTGGCAAAGAAACACGATGGGCTCGAATTTATCAGAAGATTATTATGTGCCTGCAGTATCAAGTTACAACAGCGCCGACAACTGCCACGGGACTGATCTTGTAGACCCTTCTTCTGAGGCCTCAACTTTTATTTCCAATAACAGCAACCAAACCTTTGGTTTTGCTTCAGTTTTATCAACTCCTTCTTCAAGTCCAGCGCCATTGAACTCCAATTCAACATACATCAATTGCAGCAGCACTGAAGATGAGAGGGATAGCTATTGCAGCAACATCTTGAAATTCGAAATCCCAGATAGTTTAGATGTTAGTAACTTCATGTAATGAATTGGGAATTAATGAGGTTGATCAATCAGTTTCTTCTTTCTCAATTTTCAATTTCCCATCCAAATTTCTTGGCTTAATACGATGTCAAACTTTATTCACGTAATTAACTTATTAATTAATTATCAGAAAACAAGCTAGCTTGATAGCCCATGTTTTTTTAATATAAGCGTCTAGGTTGTACCCCTATTTTCTTATTCTTAATATAACGAGAAGAGTTTCCATTATTGATCATAGTCATTCAATTATTTTATCATATTAATTAAGATATGCCATTTTATTTATAATCACATTATCATTTCAAGAATTTACACTTCTATTGATGATTATATATACAAAGAAGTGCAACTACTTATCAGCCACTACCTTTGAATAATATTTATATATGCTGCTAGCAGGATCTTGAGAGTTAAATTTAATATTTAGGAAAAAAAAGTATATTTAATAATGTTTCTCCTTGGACCGTGCATATATTATATTAACTTTGAGCTTTCCGTAAACGGCCAGTATTTAACTATAAGAGGAAGGGTAAGAATCTAGCTAGACACACAAACATAAAACTCAAATTCAATTTATCTGACTTTAAATTAATTTAAATATTGACAAAATTATTTGTTGGCAGAGAAGTCCACTGTAAGTCATTGATGAAATGATGCAAAACGAATCTTATGGAAAGTTATTTATCTAATTAACTATTATTACTTTTATTTAGTTTTAAAAAAATATTTTATTTATGAATTTTTTATTTTTTGAATTTTATGTTCTTCTTCATCAGTTTAGATATAGAACTAATATAAATAGAGCTTGTGTAGAAAATAATATAATTTTTTGTCAGGAAAAAAACAATAAAAAATATATAAAAATTAATTCATTAATAAGTGATAATAAAATTATAAAAACAAGCAGATAAATTATTATATTAATTGGGGAGATGGAGAAAAAAAAAACTAGATGATCATGAGGAGAGTGATGATGAATCTATAATTAATTTTAAAAACTCATTTTAAAAGCAGAGTAATTGAGGCAATTTTTTGATCGGAATGAGTATTGTAGAGGTTTTGATAATGATATTTTTTATCAATTTATTATTTTTATGTTGATAATAATGATAATGATAATAATAATATAAATAATAATAGTAATTAGAGTGATAATATCATCTCAATGATATTTTCGTTAATAAGTTATGATTTTTTTATATAAAAATTTATTATTATTATAAAATTAAAATTAGATTTATTAAAGGGTTAAGCAAAATCATTTGATGGAAACAATGGCCCCCTAAAATTATGTGAATAATGGCCCCCTAAAATTATGTGAATAAGTGCATGTATTATGTTTTATTTTTACAATTATAAACGCAATTTTTTAATCACATGTCTATAAATTTCAATTACTTGGGTTTTTTAAGTTTCCCACACGGGACTTGTACGGAAATATATTTTTTAAAAGAAAAACATCATTTCAGAGATGTCTATTCAAATTGAAGAAAGCTTTTCTCAAATAATAATGATAATAAAGCTACCTTGTTTCCATATTAATATTAACTCATATATGAATGCAAACAAAATTGTGTTATAAAAAATTTCTCATTAATACATTAATTATTCAAAAAATTAAAAGGGCACAAATTTTATGGAGCAAGCAATCATATGGAAGGGAGATGTTGCTCCAAAGAACCCGACAAAAGAAGTCGAAAACCGGCAACCATTCCGGCGAGGACAGCCGGAGCATGTAAGGCCTGCAAGTGTCCCAGCCACCTGTGAGATTAGCTGTCCAATCAAGGAGGAGTCATTTACATGGGGATTACGGTAAACTTTGACCATAAAAAAGCGTGCACGTGTCGACATTTGAGCGGTGACTTAAGATTTATGGAAAGGTAGGGACCACAGTTTGGTTTGATTGAAAATCAAGGCGGGGCTCTTGTGCTGTTTTTTGTCTCTTTAGGAGCCCCCCACCCTCTTCGATCATTAATTATCTCCTGAGAGATGTTATTTAATGAAGTTAGATTTTTTAGATGACACGTGGATCTATTAGCAGAGAGTGGGTCCCGTTTTATTTTCGTATTTTGGTGGTTAATTAGGATTGGTGGTTGACCTTGTGATAATTACGGGGTCTCAAGACTCTAGGTACATTGGCTAGTAGCTTAGCTTACCGACCCTCGGTGATTATTTCATGATCAAGTGAGATTAATAGGTAATTAACTTGGCGAGTTAATCATTGAGAGAAAGTAGACAATAGCGCTACTGAATGAAAGTGACGTGGTATGGTCACCTTAATCAACACTATAGTTAGAATATGTTAAGACAAGTTTCGCACGGAAACTAGAGCCCGTTTATTTTTTTATTTGAAAAATAATTTTAAAAAATAATTTTTTTATTTTTTATTTTAAATTATTCACGTTATATATTTTCAAATAGTTTTAATATATTCATATCATAAATAATTTTTTTAAAATAAAAAATATATTAATTTAATACATTATCAAACAAAAAATATTTTAAAAAATAATCGATACCATATTTTTAAATTAAAATTTAAAATTTTATTTATTTAGCATTACTAAACACAGAAGATTAAAAGAAAAGAGGAATAAAATGAATTTATAGCTTTAAAATAAATAAAAAAAAAAAGGAAAAATAAATCATATATCTCATTTGTGTAGTGATTTGCTAGATGGGATGAGAGAAAAATTTAGAATCAATATAAAAATTTTCTCAAGACAACACCTTAAATATCAAAATGATCAAGCCTAACTTGGTAAATCAGTCCTTGAAGATAAAATAAAACATGCCTTATAATAATAAGAATCCTAGTGCCACACATATTTGTTATATTAAAAGCTAGCAATGTACACGGGTTTCATGTTCATTTTCTCACCGGAGGATAAAGTACTCCTTAAAATAAATTATTAAATCTAGCTTAACTTAGTAAAGATATTATTGATTTAAATTAAATTCCTAGTTGAATAGAAAAAAAAATTGAGATGATCATACTTATTTAATCTATTTGAGTTTTAGAAATTTATTTAAATTAAATCTAAACTTGATGGAATTAATATCTTATTAAAAAATAAATCACTCTGGTTTAAAAAATAATTGAGTTGAATCATTAGATAAATTGTAAATTAATCAATAAGGTATTTCAAAGTGTGGTAATGGTTATTTTTTAAAGTATTTTTAGTTTATAAATGTAGCAAAATAATATATTTTTTAATTTTTTTAAGATTTATTTTTAATTTTAACACATAAAATTATTTTTAAAGAAATAAATTTTAATCCACCCCTAATCCTAATCAGAAGCTTAATAATTCAACTCTGATCTGATAGATACATAGATACCTAATAATATTGCTTTTACGTGCAAGTTGGTACAAAACTCGATATGTTACTCAGAAATAACAGATTTCATTGAATCACGGTATCGTTAGGCAATAATCACAAGTAATTTATTTTTATATCACTACATTAATATTTATTTTTGATATTAGCACATTAAAATAATCTAAAATTATTAAAAAATATTAATTTTATAAAAAAATAAAAAATATTTTAAAAAAAAATTATTACAACACAAAAACAAACCAAGTTTTATCCACGTGCCTAATTAATTTCATGGGCGACGTGTACATATCCTGGTCAAGCTTTTTGTCAAAGATGCCCGTCCAAAAAGGCAATTTACAACCACATGTGATAACGAGGAACCTACGAATAGTTTCTTCAAGTGGGCAAACACTTCAGCTTAGCATGTCTTGCTTGGTTTCTCCTCAAGGGCTGTCTCTGCTTCCCTTTTCCTGCCCCCATTCAACACCCCAAGCCCCACGTCAGGGTTCCACGTGTACACGTTGAGTCGACACTAAATTCTTTTTCTTCTGAAAAATATGAAATTCGTGGTTTTTTTTCTTTTAATTAGCTAAGTTTGACAAAAATTTCTGGAAACCCAGCCTAATACAACAAAATCTTTCGGTTTTTTTTGTTTTTTTTTATTTATCCTCTGGTTTGCTTAAGGTGTATTATCAACTTGATATTAAAAATAAAATTCAATTAAAACTTCACACTAAATAATAATATTAAAAAATAAAAAATAAATTTTTTTATTATTTTTATTTAGGGTTTATTTTTAAGGTTATTGATTATTGTTTATTTTTAGAATTAACAATCAGTGTCGGTATTTATGAATTTTATTTTTTTTAATTTAGAGTTGTGGTACTATTTAGAACTTGTTTTAACTATTAGTTTAGGGCTAAAGGTAGGAGTGGTTTATGGTTTGATTTTTTTAGTCAAAATCATTATTTTTAATTATATCTTTATTAAAATTATGCTGTTTTTTAAAAAAAAAATTATATCTACCAAAAGTTTTTGCTATTTCAAAGGAAAAATATTCAAATTCATGATACATTAATATTTAAATTATATCTTTACTGAAAATTTATCAGAAAATAATTATAACTGTTTTTTAAAATATTTTTTATTTAAAATATATTAAGATATTATTTTTTATTTAAAAAATTATTTTTAATATCAACCTATCAAAATAATCTAAAAATACTAAAAAAATTAATTTAAAATAAAAGAAATTATATTATTTTTAAAATTTTAAAAAAAAAACGTGCTTACAGTAACATGTTGCAGAATAAAGCTTGTGCAGAATTGACAATGAGCCGACCTCAGGAATGACAGATTTCACTTTCTTGATCCACCGTCCAAAGAAAAAGCCTCCTCGATGGTTTGAATAAAGTAAACTCTTTGAAGTGTTCTTCTGTCTATGCCCCTGGCTTTATCTTTCCATTGCTTGCTTTGTTTCTCTTGTTTTCTTGCTCTGAGGACGACAGCCGCAGCAGCTTTCACTCAAGAAAAAAGGGGCACCGTGCGGGAAAAAGGGGCCTCTCGATAAATCGACTTTGAGGTGAGAAATTGCGGGCTCTGGCCTTCTATTTTTGTTTTGCAGAGACAGTGGGATGAGAGGAGGCAAGGAGTTCAATTATTTTTGTTTCCTTGAATTAATGATGGTTGCTTTGACTAGTTATTACACAACCACCTAAAGTGCGGTCTCAGCATCAACCAAAGTCAAAGTTCCATTGCCAGCATGAATTAATTGACTAATTTGCTTCTTACAAAAGCAATACGCATGGTGATGAAAGTCCGACGACACTCAAATTCAAACATCAAAAAAAATAGAGTGATCATAGTCAATTTTCATTAATCATTATTAATTCAATTAAATATGAGATTTGATCTACACCAAAAGATAAATTGCTCACTCATCATTTAAACTTTTACAGTAATTGGCAATATTGTAACATGGCATTGTGGCATTTAAGGTTGCCGCTTGTTGTTTATATAAATGTCTTAGAAAATAAGAGATTTTAGAATTAATTCAGATTGAGTCCCAACTTTAATAATACATGGTTAATTTCAAAAACTATTTTTGTTAGTATTTTTTTTTTTATGATGTATTAATGTTAAAAAAATAAAAATATATATTTTTAAAAAAATATTATACACCATAATTTCAAAGAAATAATGTTCAAACTATAGTATTAATATTAACGACAAATTCAACATCCAATTCATTATTTCAAACTTTTGAAAATACTTCAAATCCTAATGAACATACAATATTTTGTGTTTATTGACTAGGAATATAGCTAGTCGGACTAACTAAAAAGTGCAGACTAACTAAAAATTATTGTATCAATATATTTTTTTCAAATTTATATTTTAGTCTAAGTTTATATTTAAAAGAGTCAAAGAATAAGGTAATAATTTAATATATCTAAACTTTGTACAATATCAAGCACTTATGATAAGGATCTGGCTTGCTTTCAAATTTAATTTCTTGGATTTAGCTATACGTTAAGTTCAAGTATATATAAGTTCAATAAAGTACCAAACTTAATATTCTTGAGTTTATCTACACACTAAACATAAACATATATGAATCTGATAATTTGTCAAACCCAATATTTTTAGGTTCATGCATGCGTTAAGCCTAAATTGACATGAGGCTAGCAAGTTTTAAGACCTAATATGTAAACTCTCTGGGTGAAAGATAATAAATTACCTAAATATATATAAAATAAAATTCATAACTCTCGATTGGGTTATCAGAAAATTTTAAAAATTTTGCATGGAGTTTTCTAATATGATACCTTAGCCAAGGTTAAAATTTTAGAATTTTTGAAGAAATTTAGAAATTTAACAAAAAATCATAATTTGACAAGTTTTACGTTATTGGACCATCAGATAAGATAAGTTTTTAATATAAAATAATAGAATACATTAGATGTTTTAAGTCAATATGACTCTTAATCTTAATATTGTATTCATTTAGTCTAAATGCATATATGTAGTTAGTCAACATTTATTATTTTTTAGTGATGGAATTATTTATTTTTCAATTTGTTTTAGTAATTCTTTTATATTGACTTATTAATTGATATTATAAGACTTAAATATATTGGTAAATAAAAGTACTGAGAGATTGATCGATGAATGGGATGTGATCCATGATGATTGGATCAAGATGGAAGTTGTAATGACATATAATAGAAATGTTGTCGATAACTTATTACCACAAAAAATAGAGGAAATTTTATCGATTTTTTTTTTAAAATTCATAATCTTTGACATATTATTCAATACTTGATAATCGTAAAGAAATGTTTGAGATTTTATGACTTTATAATTTCAGAATGGCACACCATATCTTTGAGATTAGCCACATATTAGCTCAAAATGATATAGTTTGATAAGTTATCAAATCTAACATCCTTGAAATTAGTCAAACACTGAGCCCAAATTGGAGTGGATTTGACAAGTTGTCGGACTTAATATCCTTAAATTAAGTTACATGCTGAGCACAAATAGACATGAGTTTGGCGATCTACCAGACCCAAACAAATGTGGCTCTGATAAGCTGTAAGGTACATCATCCTTGAGCTTAACATCATTCTAAGACCATGTGGATATAAGTCTCATGCTAGGCAATAAAACTTTATTTGTTTATTCTTATGGCTTTTAAATTTCAAAAATTAACTTGAAAACTTTTAAAATTATTTTGAGTATTCATTAATTTTAATGGAGAGTATTTTCACCATAACATACGAGCTGTGAAAAACTCTCACTTTCCAGAATAGGTAAATCCTGTCATGACATCTATATAGTTTTTTTTCACAAAAAATTATTTATATATACAAATCAATAATAAATTCAAAATTTTAGTTTTATTCATAAAAATAAATCTTAATTCTAAGTTATGGACATATTATTGATTATGAATTTATCAATACCTTTAAACCATATCTAAATCATATAATATAATTTATTTTAATTAAAATATACTCAAGGTACTAGTACTTTATTATCTACTACCAATCTTTTACTGTAGAATTTTATATAAAACCAGTCTCCCGGGATCTTCTGAAAACCTTAAATGACAACTTCTTGATCCCAACCCCGCAGTGAAAATCCGAGTCAAAGTAAATTAAAGGAAATAAATGGCATTAAATCAGGTTTGTGATTAACACGTATTGACGTCAAGGCATACCTGTCCATTATGTCATAGCCAGTAGTAAGAATACTATTTATGGAAGGTAACATTTTCGTGGTTCGCTGTGTAATGTCCATATTGTCCAACCCATGATAAATCTGCTGCTACATCGATCTTCTATTAGCTGCATTCCTAGACGGCTAGAAAAGCTGCGCAGGATCTCCTTGTCAAACTTGGCCCATGGCTTCCATACGTGGTGTGGCGTGTGTGTGTGTCCATATATATATATATATATATATATAGACACTATATTGGTGGCCCGTGGTGTCATTTTCTTCTTTTAACTAGAAAGAAAGGAAACCATCATGTTTCTAAAGACGTAACAAAAATTCACGATTTAAATTTTAATAGTATAATAAAAAATAAAAAAATAAAAAATATTATTATAAATAAAGTTTAGTTATAACACAAAATTCATGATTTGAATATAAAATATATCAAAATTATATGTCTATCTTGCATCTTGAGATTATAAAATTAAGATAATTTAATAAAAAAATTAATGATAAATAAAATAAAGGCAATGTTTGTTTCTGGAATTCACTTTCCAGAAAATCACTTTTTAAAATTTTCTGTGTTTGTTTGCCATTAAAAAAATTAGTTAATAGAAAACACTTTCCAATCAAAGAAAAATTTAGCTTGATTTCCAGGAAAGTATTTTCTTAAAAAATTTGAGCCGAAAACACTTTATGGAAATTGTGGAAAATTTAAACGTGTCATATTATTTGCTGATTATATCAAATTTAGTCTTTAAACTTTTAATTGTTATATATATTTTGTTTTGAATATTTATTTTTTAATTTTATTTCTTAAAATTTAATTTTTATATTAACTTTGGTACTCATTTTTATAATTGTTATTTGCTTTTTTTCATATTTTTTTATTGAAATTTTTTATCTATCAAATTTGGTCCTCATTCTTTTCATTGTTATTTATTTTATTTGAAATAATTTATAAAATGTTGATTATTATTATTTTAATTTCTTCGTCTTTCATTTTTTTTTAGATTTGATCTCTATTATTTTGATTAATATTTATTTTGTTTGAGATAATTTATGAAATTATATTTTTTTTCAATTTCATTCTCATTCAACCTTTTAATTTGTAAGATTTGTTCCTCATTATTTTAATAAAATTGAGAAAAATAAAACATTAATAAGTTATTTTCCAGTTCATTTTCCGTAACATAACCAAACATTGAAAAATATTTTCCAGTTTATTTTTCATAATACTACCAAACATCAAAAAATAATTCACTTTCCCGAAATTCACTTTCCTCGAAATTCACTTTAAAAAAAATAACTTTTTTACAAACAAACAGAGCCGAAATTATAAAAAATCAATACATAAATATAAATCAAGATATTTAATAGCCCAACATGAATTATTTACATGGTTGTGTTTAAAGAATTTGTTTATTAAAATTATTTTGTAATATAAATTAACATGCATATAAAATCAATTTTTAGGCTATATTAAGACTTAAAACAACCACCATAAAATTCTTTTTACCTAATAGAACCTGTTGACATCAATTTGAACCTGCTGGGTGGTTAGAATTGTCACCAATAAAGAGTTTTTTCTTTCTTTATTGAAATTTGATGACTCTTCTCTCTACTCCCATGAAAAAAACTAAAAAAAAAAAAAAAAATTTTGATAACAAAATATATTTTTAAAAAATTAATGGGGCCAATCACCTTATAAAAAAAAAGCTAAGGGACTAAAATATATATCATAAATAAATTTAAAAGCGCCACTTGTATATCTATGTTTTTCAATTGAATTTGTTGTTTTTCAATTCAACCCTCCCTAAAAACAAAACATGCAATTAGATGCTAGTTCTAGCTCAAATAACCGTGGTTATGAAAGAAAAAATTTAAAAATAAAATTGATTTTTTTAATAGTGATTTGTAAGAAAATAAATAATAATTTCATGAAAAAAACTTCAAGCAGGTGAAACAAATAGGTTCAATACCATATATAAAACATCATCATTTCTCAATTTATATTTTTCAATATCTATTTTTCAATTATTTATTTTCTTGATTTGGTAAACAAGAACTTTTTAGATATAAGGACTAAATTGTATATTTTATAAAATTAGTTGACCAAAAAATTCCAATAAGGACTAATTCTTCATAAAAACAAATAATTAAAACTAAAATAAATTGTCAATAATTTCCAAGAATCAAAACGAATTTATGCAAAAATTCGTTTTAATCTTATATTACAACTTCAAAGTAAAACATCAATATGTAGTAAGTGCTAGATATCTATACCTGATACAGGACTGTTTTAGTAACTTCTTGTTATTTTTATTGATTAATTATTCTAATTTTATTTTTATATATCTTAAGGAACAAAAAAAATAAAAAAATCTATTGAACTGAGAAAATTAAAAAAATAATTGAAAAAACCGAATCATAAAAAAACTGATTAAAATTTTAAAAAAACTAATTAGTATGGTTTTAGTTTTATAAGCCTGATATCAAAAAATCAAACTGAACCAAACCCAAATAAAAAAAGCTGAGTCAAACCAAAAAACTGAGCTAAATTGAAAAAGCTGAGCCAAAACTGAAAAAATTGAGTCAATTCGGAAAAATCGAGCCAAGCCGGTTTCAACCAATTTTTGTTCTGAAAAACTAAACCGAATTGAAATTAATCGGTTTGAATTAATTTTAATTTTTTTAAAATATTTCAATTTCATTATTTTTTTATAAAAATACAACAATTTTTTTTTTATATATAAAAAATTTCAGTTTAGTTTGGTTATATCCTCTTATTTCTTTTTTAACAGTCAAATATATTCTTAAATTAGTTTGTGGACATTTACCGAATGCCTAACTAAAAATTTAAACTGATTTAATTGCTGAAAAAAGAGTGCACAATGATAATAATATTTTCATATTCATATTATATGATAATAAAAATAATTTTATATATACCCCTTTAAACTTAATAACCAGACCTGGTAATCAATTCCAAGAATTGCTAAAAAAACCCGAATTTAGTTTTTAAAGTATTCATTTGAGTCCTTCCTAATATGACCAGTTCAAATCTACCCTCTCTCAATTGCCCTCCTTAAATGCTTAAGATATTTGTTTGAGTCCTCTTAAATTTTACCATTTCAAATCTGCCCTCTTCTTTTTAGATTTTTGCCCCTCACTTTTCTTGGAATTTTCTTTGCCCCTCCTTATCTTTGAATCTCATCTCCCATGATAACGACATTAATTTTTTAAAAATATATTATTATTATTATTATTATTATTATTATTATTATCACCACCATCATCTACTCTTCCTCTATCAACATCATAAAAATCACTTTCCTTTATCAAAACCATTAATACCACATTTATTAATTTTATTACCATAACAGTTGATAAAATCATTATTTATTTTTATTTAAAAAAAATGCATTAAAAAAATTAAATTTCATTTCATTTTTATTATTATTGCAAATATAATATTAAAATTAAATTGTCATTATGATCCTTTAATTTTTACTCCCATTCCTCAATTTCTAGTCCAAGCTTCTTGTTTTTTTTTTTTTTTTATTCCCGACAAGCAAACGACCCTTTACTGTATAACAAGCGTTAAATTTTATGCTGCAAAAGCCAAGCCCTTTTGAGAAATGCACCGACTTCAATAATACGGTAAATCTTTTTTTTTTTTTTTTATCTTATCAGATCTAATCTATAGTTTCCTAACTATATCTGGATTTACTTTAAGTGGTGCGTGTAAATCTAAATTTCACTGTGCTTGCAAAATCCACCGGGAAATTTTATTGTATTAATTGAATAATAATAAAATAATATAAAAATATAAGCAAGTAATTGAGATGATATTTTTAATTATTAAATATTTACTTTTGACAATAAAAATGAAAAGGAGATAAGCTTTCCGATTATAAGTCCCTGATTAGAGTTTTACAGTGTTGGTGAAATATTAAAAAATTTCCATAGTGATGAAATGGTTGTAAATCCTCGTATTTATACGGGATTAAAAGTAATCAGATATTAATAAATAATAGTATTGTTAAAAAATAAAATAATAAATAAATAAATATAATATGTAATGAAGCGAATTACCTCCATAAATAAATTTAAAGGTGTTGTTAACAATGAAATAAAAATTATGAATTTGTGTTTAAAATTCATAACATTTTGAAAATGATAATAAGTTTCAATGGATAAAAGAGTTTGAAAAATTTAAAATTAAGATGTTTTGAAAATGAGAAAATAATTCTAAAAACTTGTAATAGAAATGAGAAATAAAAGTTAAGAAAGAACCACATGAAAAGGTGAAAAGGTGTTAGTGTAAACTCCGGTAAAAATTGGTAATTTACCATGAAATCAAAAATAAGTCTATAAATAAAATAAATGATAATATATATATATATATATATATTGAAATAAAAAAATAATTTCAAGGATTTAGTAGAAAAATTGATACAATCGAGGATAAAACAAGGAATTTAAATTTTTAGCATAAAATTATATATTGATCAGTTTTATACTATTAATCATAACTTTTGATTTGACAATCAAATTATACTAATATTTTACATGGAGTCTTCTAACATATTGGTCTATATTAGGTTAAAATTTTAGAGTAATTAGAGTTCGTCTTGTAAAAATATTGACATATTGAAAGGATGAATGAGTTGATAATGAATTGAAATCTTATCGTTATAAAGGAGTTTGCATGAGTGAGATTATAGATTGAAAGAGAGGAAATCTTGGAAACATTGTTATAAAGGAGTTTGCATGAGTGAGATTATAGATTGAAAGAGAGGAAATCTTGGAAACATTAAGTAAGTGCTCTGCACCTTATTATACCTATCAAATTTTCTTAATTGCAAATTCTTTAAATATGCATATACGGGTGTTGTTAAAAAATTGAGAAGATTGACTAGTTATCCTAAAAGGAGTTAGTGATGTTAATGCGGGGCAAAATTTTATAGTTATGTATGGGAATAAGATTATGTGATAGTGAATAAAATATTGGTTTTAGTTAATAAAATGAAAGGGTTAAATATACTGGGATGTTTTTTTTTTTATTGAATTGTATACACCAATAAAAGATTAATTTGATTAGCTAGCTTGTTTGAAATTAGTGATATCAATGAGATTGATGATTGAGATATTTAAATTGATTAATTGACCAATATGACATTAAGGACATCATTATAATTGATAGTCAAAATGTTAAATCAAATAACTATTATATATAGAGTAATGTTTGGGTATAAGTCTATCAAATGTTTTAATCAATATTTATAAAAAAAGATAGCAGCGCTAACACGATTAAGATATTAATACTATTAGAGGAAATTGTAAAAGAAACTAGGAAATTAAAGAATAATTTAAGAAAAGATATATAAATGATTAAGTTGACAAGATGAATAAAGTTGAATTAAGTATAATGATGATAAGAGTCTAGATGATTTTTGAGTTTTAAAAAAAATAAAATTTTACCAAGAGTTTTAAACAAGATGAAGAAGTTCTAGAAAATAATATTGTTATCATGCTTTATGTTGTCATTTCATTTATTAAATGTAGTGCATTATAAGTGTTAAATTGTTTATTTTAGAAACTACACAATTGTCTTAAAAAAAAAATGAAATGTATGGATATTTTATCTTAGATTTTTGACACAAATAATAAATACCATATAATTTATAATTCTTAATTGTAAATAAATAGATTTGAAAATTTATACTTGTGAACTAGATGGTGTTATCTCTAGTACATGTGTAATAGCTAGTTAAAGTTTACTTAGTAGGTATCATATAATCTTTAAATTTTAATATAAATTTTTTTATTTGCTGTTTATTTTTATATTATTAAGTTTAATATCTATACTTATATAATATGTGAAAAATCTCTAGAGAAGGTGTTGAGATAATGAAATATCATTTAGAAAGATTGGATGAAAGATTATAAAATGATTTTGAAAATATATAAGTTTATGTCGATAACCTGGTATGGTATCGTTCAAGTATAAAAACATTATGTTGAATTCTCGGTAAAGTATTTTATAATACGAGAATTAAAATATGGTATTTTGTGTGTGTATAAAATTCCTGGATTTTCAATCACTTATAATGTAATTTTATGTTTAAAAAATAAAGGTGTTACAATACATATAATTAGTATAGAATGTCAATCATTAATTTATTTTCTAGTGAGAAAGTCAATTGTTTTTCTTGGATGGTTTTATGATTATGATTTAAAAATTTCAAAATCTATTTTGACATAGTGAATTATACAACTTCAAATTTAAATTGTTAAACTATTCATTTAAAATTTGCAATTATTTTCTAATATAATTTAAATCAATAATATTAACAATTATAGCAGGTTTATTTAATATTGGTCTTCAATTTTTTATTTATCATAATAATTTTTTTTTCTACAGCACAAAAAATACATCATGAGTGTTTATAATCTAATTTTCAAAGTGTTTTTTTATTAAAAAAATATTAAATTAATATTTTTTTAGTGTTTTTGGATGTTATTGATGTGCTCATATTAAAAACAAAAAAAATTCTAAAATAATAATATTTTAATTTATTTTTAGTTAAAAAATGTTTTAAAAAATATTATATACATGATTCCAAAAACTTTTTATCCAAAAACATATTAATTGAATCCAAATGGTGCCTTTGAGAGTTAAAAAAACACACCATGAGTACAATATTATATCATTTAACTACCTAATCTACTCCTTGACTTATGTAATTCAAATCTTGATCACAAAAAGAAACAACTTGCATATATTATTCATAAAATATATGTATTATTTGTCAATTCCATTCTTTGGCACATAAGAAAAAATTAGTAAATGATTTTTTATCATGTTAATAAACTATAGGCTGGAAGAGTGATTTATATAGATTTTTATAATTTGTTAATTCCTTTATTTGTTACATAATAATAAATTAATAAATGATTTTTTATTGTGTTAATGAACTTTTGATTAAGATGCTCTACGGGAAGTTTTGTATATTTTCAAGTAGAGGATAGACAATTGACAAAATTTGTTATAAAAAGCAATTTTTTTTGTTTTTTTAATATATATATATATATATATATATATATATATATATATTTCTATCTCTCGTATGTCTATCTTTTGAGGCATCCAATACTAACCAAAAGCAAACAATTAGTAATTTTTTTGGAATATTTCAGAAACAAACATTTGGGAAAATGAATCTTAAACCCGTGGACCCAAGATAACAGATAGCGTAAAGCCCACGAAGACCAGGAAGCACGGCCCATTCATAACCCCGTGGGTGGACGTTTCCAAAATTACAGTCCCAGCTCCTCTCTTTTATCCCTCTTTCTTGCGCCGTTGGCCACCCCCAACCCAACCTTTTCCGCGCCTCCGCCCCCGACTCCGACTCCGCCTCCAAAATCCCATAAAACGATGCGTTTTACCAAGGTCAGGGAGTAGTAAAAAAAATGCACCGTTAGAAAGCCCCCCTAGGGAGAGAAATCCATGAGAAAATGCATGCATCAACGACAACAATCAACAGAACAGCCATTTTCCACCGCCTGCGCACTTTAGCTTCAACATTTAATCCTCTTGGTTCTGATCGCCATGTTCAGGTTCATGGAATCATCCTCCTCTCTCTGAGTTAATTCGGTTTTATATTTTATTTGTTTTCTTAAATTTGAGCTATTAATTTTGGCTAGTCACGCATTTAAATTCTGTAATTGAATTCATAATTTCTTATCTAGGGCTAGAAATTATAGGAAAAAATTATATTTTTTAAAAATGTCGTTTATATTTATAATGCAAAAAATAATAATTAAAGGGTTAGGGTAGTAGCTAGTGAGTGTATTCTACAGTATAGATAGGTTTTAGAAGCATAAGCTTTCAGCCAAGCATTCATAAGAAGCAGCTCTGCCGTTCTCTGTTTCGCTCTTCTCCTGCGGCCCTCACCTTTTATGCCTCTTTCCTTACACGATCAGACCAGCTGAGAAAAAGAAAAAGAAAAAGAAAAAGAAAAGATTTAGATATTGGCGTTGGAAAGTTTTCTTTGCTGATCCCTAGATGAATTATTAAAAGATTATATATAACCAGGACTGATTGGATTAAACCTTCCCAATCTAGGGTTAAAAACCATGTCACAAGTCCTCCACATTGCCCGTGAATGATGATCCATCACAATACCTAACCTTAATTCTGTTCCTGTTGCAGAAGTCTTCATGTTCAGGTAAAATTCAGTATGTAAAGAATAAGAACTCAAGCATCAATACTGATGTATAGATTTCAATATATAATTTATTGTATTCAAGTAATTACATGAAACCTGGATTAGATTTTTGCTGTCTGCCTGGTATACCAGACAATCCCATCTGTTTTTTGCATTTTCTTTGATGAACCTGAAGTAGTGTCCTTCCGAGACTCACCCTGAGAATCCATAGTGAAAAACATAGTAACAAGTAGCTAGTAGCTCACATACACAAGTAGATGACGTTTGGGGCAGAGGTTATCTTCTTCATTGCCAAATCTAGCTCATAGTGACATTTCATCTTGGTCTTGGAGCATTTCAATTTTCAACGCATCTATTGTAATTTTTTGTAGATAAGACCAATTGCACGTGAAAGAGGAAGAGTCCACGTAGAATCTTACTTCAAATATTGTGTGCTAGGATGTGTCTCAAACAAATTTAGTGATCAGTTTTAGATTGTTTTCAGTGCTTGATGGATTTTAATTTAGACAATTGTCCACATGCATAAGAGTTAAATTTGGCCGGTCATCATGTACAATGGATGGACTTTAATTGTTTCTCAGCGTGGGTTTCTAGAGAAGAGATTGCATTGGATTTACAAATCCAAAGCCAAAGGTCTTGAATTCATATGCAATTTTGATGGTTAAGTGTAAGAACTGAGACCCAATTGTGTTTCCCTTGTATTAAAGCCAAAAACAAAAGAAAGGTGTTGTCTTTTGAATTTAATCCGCGTTCTTGTTGAACTTTAGCTATGACTGTTTGCTTGATATATGGCATTTTTTTGTGTTTCTTATTGTTATAAATACATGGAAAAGGTTTTTTTTTTTTTTTTTGAGCTTATAATGTTGTTCTCTAGTATAGGTATTTTTGGGTTCATTTTTGAAATTCTAAACATTTTCTGAAATATTTGATGCGATCATGTAATTTTGGTATTGCAGGTTTTTGACAACTGGAAATATTAAAAAAGTTAGGGTGTTGATTTTTGGTAAACAGAAAAGTAATGATCAATTATTGGAAGTAAAAGAGTATGGGACAGTAGTTTCAGTTTGCTTGCATTTGCCGCAATTTAGTAATTACTCACAGTATAGCTTTCCAAGTAGAGGGTATTCGTCATTTGCATTGTGCAATATTAAAGAGCAGTTTGGCCGTAGGTATTTTACAAGGAATTATTCATTTACGAGTGATGCGGTGACACACAATGCCCAGCTTGTCTGGAAAAGGCTATTTAGGAAAGGTTCTGCTAGTGGCCGGAGTTTTCCTCGGATAAGTAGGATAGCTCAAGCAGTTAGCTTGGCTTTGACGCGGTCTCAGTTGGTGATCCCAAGTGCTTTAGTGTTGACATGTGGGCAGGTGGCATGGGCACAAAGAACATTGGTGGAACCGGATTATTATCCCGGTTCTTTGTATATGCGTGCACAAGATGGGCATGCTTATGTGACGTCGTTAGTACATGCTATTGTAGAAGCATTTGTTTTGTTAGTGAGAGCTATATATTTAGCAATTTTGTTCTCACCCAGCTTGTTGATGGCTCCATTTGCTGATTCTTGTGGGCCAGAGTTTAGGAAAATGTGGCTTCATGTTGTTCATCGGACACTGGAGAAAGCAGGTCCAGCATTTATAAAATGGGGTCAATGGGCAGCTACCCGACCGGATCTATTTCCTAGAGACTTATGCACCAAGCTTTCAGAGCTACATTCTAAAGCTCCTGAACATAGTTTTGCATACACGAAGAAAACTATTGAAAGAGCATTTGGTCGCAAACTTTCTGAAATTTTTGAGGGTTTTGAAGAGGTTCCTGTAGCATCTGGAAGTATTGCTCAAGTGCATCGGGCCTTTTTGAAATGTCACTACCCTGGAAAAAGACAGACAAAGCCTACAGTGGTTGCTGTAAAGGTTAGACATCCTGGTGTTGGTGAATCAATTAGAAGAGACTTTATGATAATAAACTTGGTTGCAAAGATATCAACATTTCTTCCAGCTTTGAATTGGTTGAGACTTGATGAGAGTGTGCAACAGTTCGCTGTTTTCATGATGTCCCAAGTTGACCTTGCAAGGGAAGCTGCACATTTAAGCCGCTTTATATATAACTTCCGAAGGTGGAAGGATGTTTCTTTTCCGAAGCCTGTTTATCCACTTGTGCATCCTGCTGTTTTAGTGGAATCTTATGAGCAAGGAGAAAGTGTCTCGCATTATGTAGATGACCTTGAAGGACATAATTGGATTAAAACTGCACTTGCGCACATCGGGACTCATGCACTTCTCAAAATGCTTTTGGTAAATTTTTACACACTTTATTT
This sequence comes from Populus pruinosa, assembly GCA_026413675.1. Taxonomy (NCBI): domain Eukaryota; kingdom Viridiplantae; phylum Streptophyta; class Magnoliopsida; order Malpighiales; family Salicaceae; genus Populus; species Populus pruinosa. The sequence goes on along the minus strand of CM048602.1, from coordinate 3,650,568 downwards.
GTGTGTGTTTGTGTTGTCTCTAAGTTCCCAATGATGAGTCAAGGATTGTTAAGTATTTTTCAGTTAGAAAATGGGGTGTTTATTGTTTCAGGTGGACAACTTTATTCATGCAGACATGCATCCTGGAAATATCCTCGTCCGGGTTTCTCCAAACAATTCTCGGAAACGGCTCTTTAAATCAAAGCCTCATGTTGTTTTCCTTGATGTAGGCATGACTGCTGAACTTTCTCAGGGTGATCGTGTGAATTTGATTGATTTTTTTAAAGCAATTGCCCACCGGGATGGCCGCACTGCAGCAGAATGTACACTAAGATTGTCAAAGCGACAAAACTGCCCAAATCCAAAGGCCTTTATTGAGGTAGGATATTGGTTGTATAGATTTGTTTTCTCGTTTGACTGGGAATAATTGTGTTAAAAATGCGATGATTACCTTCACTATGAGGATGATTGAATTTTTTGTTAGTTGTAGGCTGTGGTGACAAATTGAAAAATGATATGTTATTTCTTTGGTTCTATTAATTGCTTTTCCATTTTTATTTGATTAGGTAGTAAAACACAGGTAGGCTTGAAAGTTAAATCTCTCTAAGCGAAGAGTTATTGTGAATATAAGAGATAACAGTCTATTAAGGTTATTGGATAGTTTGCAGTGATTTTAAAATTTAACATGTTTAGTGAAGAAATTTTTTTCTTAAGCAAGTAATTTATTGATGGTCTAATGCTTTCACAGCAGAGTCATGAGCAATTTGATATCCTTCCCACCCTTCTTCTTTTGGAGTATCTTGACTTGTGATACCGTCTTCTTTTTCTAACAGGAGGTGGAAGAGGTATTCACATTCTGGGGTACCCCTCAGGGTGATCTAGTCCATCCTGCAGAGTGCATGCAGCAATTACTTGAGAAAGTCAGGCGTCACAGAGTTAATATTGATGGCAATGTTTGCACTGTCATGGTCACAACTTTGGTTCTTGAGGTAATTTAGTTCTTTACTATTGCCATAATGTTTCATTAGAAGGACACTAGCAAAGTTTCTTTGATGTTTTTAGCAACAGGGTAGAGAAAGAACTGGTAGGCAAAGCAATAAAATGCTTTTTATGAAGAAAGGCAAAAGATGATGTTAATTATCTAAGAACTGAATATATCTAAGACCAGTTAAAAAAATGATCAAAGACTTGTGAGAAATCTTTGCTTGGTTGAGATCAGGGTCAGATTTGTGAAACTTGGGAATTATGGAATACAATGTTTGAAAATTGGGTTCAAGCATGAATCACTCTCCGCGACTTTAAACATTTTTTCATTTTTGCTTGTATTGCATGTGTCAAAGGGATTATGATTTGGATAAGTCAGCAAATTGGAATCAATTGATATTCAGTGGAATAAGTCATCAAATTTATCAATGGTTTCTTAAATTATGAATAGTTTAACAAGTTCTCATTGCAAGTCTGAAAGTCCTTAATAGCTGTGATCTTGAAAAGTTAGGTCCAGGACTAGATGCTGAACTGTAAATTCACTTATATGGACTACATTATTTGTTCTCTTTTCAAATTATAAAAAAAGAATTTGAATCAATTAATCACAAAATCAAATTTTAATCAAAATAGCAAATATATATTATTGACATGGACAAACTGAAAAGGAATTGGTTAGATAGATTCAAGAGTTATGATTTTCCTTGAAAATGGACACTAATTTCAAAACTTCAAGCTTACAAGACACTGGCATTTTATATTTCTATCAAGTCAATAGTCTTACATTAGAGTCAACTCAGAATTTTATCAACTACCCACGTATTAAATATAGAGGATGATTCTTAGTAGTCATATTAAGTTGTATACTTGGGATACTTGATCATCACATTAGAAAAAATGCATGTTTGTGTGTAGAAGTCATGGGCCACTTCCTAATTGTGACTACTATATCTAAATGGTCACACAAGTATGAAAGGTCTAACACTAATGCTAGAGATTGAAAAGGATTACAAAATTAAATTTTTGTTTTGATGTTGTTAGCAACAGGGTAGGGAAAATAACTGGTAGGCAGAGGATAAACTGCTTTTTATGCATACAGCAGGTGTAGAGTATAAAGCAATACTGAATATACATGTTGATTATTTTGGAACTGAATATATCTAAGACTATTGTTTAAAAAAAAGATCTAAGAATGGGGCAATAAACTTCCCCTTCCTCTTTTTGTTATAATGTATGGACTTGAATTGGGTACTCAAAAGTTGGAATTATGGAATACAAGTAATTCTCCTGCAAAACTTTTGATGTTTGTTCTTCACTCTTCTACCTTTTGATTTCCTGCATTCCTTATCCATATAAGATTGTAGTTTTTGTTTATTGATTTCCGCAAAAAGAAAGTAAATTTGTCGTGGCCAAAGGAGCCCTAGAGGCAGCCAAATAGTGATGTGTAATATAATATCATGCCTACTGGCTATAAGGGGGGGGACCTCTGCAATATATTAGTGATTGTTATCATTAGCAGGTGTGTAATTTAATATCTTACTTCTGGTGTTTTTCCAATTTCTTTAGGGATGGCAGCATAAGCTAGATCCAGAATACAATGTGATGCAAACATTACAAACACTGCTTCTTCAAGCTGACTGGGCTAAGTCTCTTTCGTATACAATTGATGGGTTGATGGCCCCATAAGCAGGTTTTTCTTCTTTTTTCACGATGCTGTTTATAAAATAACAAATTTGACAGTCCAAGGACTTTATAACAGTTTTAAGAAATAACAAGAGTTGGCCATTTGTTTTCCCTAGAAATCTCCAGCATTTCTTTTTTTTCCATGAAATTTTGCCCTTCTGTATTTATCGTGCTGAATTTAACATATCATTTCCCCCAACAAACAAAATGATGATGAGGATGGGGCAAGAAAGGAATGTAATAAAGGCTTGACAATCTATTCTTTACTTTAGTTTTTCATTTCATTTCATTTTATTGTAAATTTAGCCTTTTATCCCTTCCCTGTTGAGGAACTAAAAAAAAAGAAGTAAATTCATGGGCAGATATCTCAAACAATTATTTGCTATTCAATTATTTCTTTCGTTTGTATGCAATGGACATACTACTTGAGCTGGTTTTTAAACTTGTAGCCAACATGATATTTTGATGGTGAATGCTGGCATGACAGGAGACAAGTTATACATAGCAAGAAATTAATTTGAATTTCTAGATGACTAAACATAAACTACAGCAAGTACTTTTGTAACAGGTGTACAATATGTAATGTTAGAAAGAAACAAAACATAGATTGTGGACTTTGCGAGCTCAAAGCTTAGAACATCAATTTTTATTTTTAAGCTGCATATTCACTGATGGGTGGGAAGCTCGAAAGAGCTCAGTTGATTCACATGTTAGCTATCATTTCTGTTTCTCAGAGAACCTACCTTCTCTTGATCTTGGCTAAAAGGCAATTTATGGGATTTGTAGATTTTCCGGTGGCATCGAACTGGTTGATTTCCATATTGTAATTCATTGTTGCCTGCTCATCCAATCATAGTGATATTATAAACAGTGATTGGCTGAGCATTCAATTAATAGCACAAATTGAAGTATATAATCATCAAATCATATTGTCAGGTTACCTTCTCGTTCCCATCTATGCCTGATTCGCAGTGTTTGCTTCATGATGGTTCCTATGACTTTTATTGAATTTCCAACCTCAGGATACGAGTGAACGTGTGACTAGTGATAGATGAAATTCGGATTTATTGAGATGCCCCCCAACAGTAGCAGATGAAGATTCACTAGTAGTTTCACTTTGAGCAGCTTTAATGTTCTTAAATACTGCAATGCAATATGAGCACATTTTTCGTTTTCAATCTCCCTGCTTCTTATCCTTCTCTTTTCTTTCAAAGATTTCATGCCACTGCAGCTAATCTTGTTATTTAATAGCTCAGCTAGATTGTTTTAAAAGGTTCGCCGGAGTTTCAAGATGCCCCAATGTACCCCCGTGGTCTGTGTCTGCAGGGACCATTAACTTCCCTGTATGGAGGAAAGTTTAATATATAGGTGATGGCTTTCCTATTTAGGTATGGTAGTGTCTTTAAAGGAGGAAGAAAAATCTAGGACACGGAGGACGTGTTATTAATTTAATAAAAAGAATATATGAAAAGTCAATGGCAACTGAAAAAAAAAAATTAATCGTGAAAATATAAACGCCCATTGATATTATGAAAATATGTATTTTATATAATTTTAAAATGTTCTAATTATTTTATTTGATAATAAAAAAATGAATAAGAATATGATAATTTTATAAACAGTATAAAAAGGAAAATAAAAACATTTTAAAATTTAATTACCAATAAATCAAGGTGGAAAGATGAACTGAAAAAAATAATTAATTTTAATAAAAGACAAAAAAAACCTAGCTTGAGTTGGTATGTTAAGTTCTTGATCTATTCACAAATTAAATGATATTTACAAATTAAATGATGAAAGAAAAAACTAAAACAATTAATAAAAAATGTAAAAAAAATACTAAAATTAATTTGAGTTAACTTGATTAATTCATAATTCAGGTTGTGAGAATGCAATAATTTTATATATTAAAAAAGCAAAATAATCATGAAGTTAAGACTAAGACCCAATAATCTAATATGAAATGATAAAATTAAAAAAAGTTAATTTTAAAAAAATTTAAAACAAAATCAAAGTTAAATTAAGCTAATTTTTAAAATTTATAACCTAAATTAAGAAACCAGATTATTCTATAGGAGATAAACATCAAAAAATAATAAAATAAATTTTTAAAAATTAAAATATTACAAAATAAAACAAATAGTAATCATAAAAAGAATAATAAAATCTAATATACAAAGGAAATGAAATAAAATAATGAGATAAAATTTAAAAAAATCATGAAAAATGATAAAAAATAAGAATCAAATTAGATATAAAAAATAAAATTAAATGATAATTGAGAAAATTAAAAAACTAAATCAATTACAAATACATTAAAAATAAAATAAATAATAATTAAAATAATTAAGATTAAAATTAACACATATAAATTAATATGGTATATTTAATTTTTGAAAAGACTGAAATAAAACCCGAGGGCAAGATAGAGGAGAGAGAAGAAAAATAGTCTTTAAAGCCACATTGACAATCATCCCTCTGATATGCGACACGCCGCTTGAAAGATGTTGGTGCGCTATCTCTAATGTCGCTAAGATAATGTTGTCGGGAAAGATACCACTTGAAGGCTAGAGGAAACGACTATTATTATTATTATTATTAAATATTTTATATTTATTAAAATATCAAATTATTCTGAACTGAAATTGTTTATAATAAAAAAAATCAAAAGGAAAAATACAAAAAAACCTTGGAAACAAGATTTTTTATTTATTTTTTACTTTTAAAAGTAATTCAATTATTTTACCTTGATTTAAAAAGTGAAAAGATAAAAAAACCCCTTACACATAAGTTCTATAATTTTTAGGTTTTAAAGATAAATTAGTTATTTTACAGAGTTCAAAACTTATAAAAAAAATATGAAAAAACCATTTTGACCCAAATCTACCCGAATCTATTTTATAATAATAAATAAATCTTTATGAAAAGAATGTTATATTCCCAAGACCAGGTGTATTGAGTTTTAATGGGAGGGGCAAATACCCATATTTCATTATTCCAATTCACAATGTGTCTTATTCAAATTCACAATGTGTTCTTTTAGTTTTTGCTTTAATTTTAATTTAGCATGCGACAGTATTTTGAAGAATTCATGCATTTCGCTGGTTCCCTTGCCACAGTGGGTTTGCTATTCTGCTTTACAACTCTTTTTTGAACTTAACTCTCTTTAGGAAAACTGGACTCTTCTCTTTGAATGGGGGGAGGTTATGAGGATGCAGCCTGCCACCACTTTCTGTTCTTGGACGTAGCGGGTCTCTTAGATTCGTGATTGAATCTCAAACAATCCGTTGCTGAAACCCCAAACCATTCTTTATAGAGGGCAAGGAAGATCAAGGATGGGAGGCCTTTCAAAACTAAGCATTGTTACTCCAATCAATGACAATTTTTGCAAGAATATCAAGAGCTTTTTTTCATGCAATTTGTCTAGCATCAGATGACTGCAGCATGAAGAAACTATCACAAGGTTGTATATATATAAGAAAAGAACTAAAGAATCAATCATTATTACAACCAAACTGATTAGTCATTATATACAGTCGAACGGATCGATCACATATACGTGTTGTTGCAGCAAGGGGAGAAAATGCTAACCTTAATGAACCCATGTACAAGTTGTTGCAGTAAATGAGGAAACCAATGCAAATTTTTGATAACAAAAAGTTGGTGTTTTTCACCAAGAATGAGAGATCTGCGAAAATTAGCCTTTTAATCATTGAGGAGAGGAGATGTATCAAAATTTCTGCATGCCAAAAAAAAAAAAAGAAAAAAGAAAAAGCAGTCGCAGCAGAGACCAATACCCTGTACGATTCATTTTGTAACAGCATATCTTTCCGTTTTCAGTCCTTGCAGCTAGCCATTGAGGTCCATGCTGGTCCTAAATTATGAAGCACATATAAATTGCCTGGACAGAAGAATCTTGCTGACACATGCTAAATAAAGCGCTAAATAAAGCTCTTAATATCCATTTGAAGCATAACATATAGTTCAGTATGTGTTAGTATCGTGCTTACAAACATGAGGAAAACCTGATTGGCACTCGTGTCATTAAAAAAGTATCTATAGGATAAAGCCTCATTCAATTTCTGGGGAGACTTGGGGGTAAGATGCGCACCGGCAGTAGTTCATCTGAAAGCATAAGCAAAGGGATGGATAATAATTGCCTAAGACAAAACTAGGAACATGGACACCCCTTTTCTTTATTGAGAATGATCGTCAAATTTATTTGATTCCGTGATTCTTGTCCATCACAAGGATTTTGATATAATCTCCCTCTAAAAGTATTCGACAAATTAGCAACCATCAAAGATATTCATACACGCAGGTTCTAGTTCATCCTCCTGAACATATACAAGCCATGCCTCCACATCCAGGTTATGTGTTTTTAAAATATACACTGACACTGCATCTGATTTTAACTATTAAAACTCGATGAATTTCATGCACAATGTAACACACAATCATGAAACAACGTGGATATCTTAAATTATTTGATGACCAGCATACTGAGAAAGATTGAAGAAAAAGAACAGAACTCATGCATTTCAATGTAAGCACTTACTCTGCCCGTGTAAGCTCATGAATTTTTCTGACTGCTCTACTGATACTGTGCAATGCCATTTTCTTCACCTGGTTTTTGCAAAAAAAAGAAAAAGAAAAAGAAAAAACAAAAACAAAACAGAAAACAAGTGAAGAATTCATCACACGGGCAAGGATGGAGAGGAAATGTGTACACCTTCATGTATAATTTACCTCTAATCTGTCAACTTTGGCCTTATGGTTCTCTGGAAGTTGTCGTAATTCATCCATCAACTGAATACATTCAGTAACATTTTCTGGTGAGAGGAAGTCCAGAACCACGCTGACGCATGACTGCAATTCGCATGACAAGTCAAATGAACAAAATTAGTAATCAATATTGCAAAGAAGTTAATGCAGATCTTGAAACCAGAAACAGAAAATTTGACAATAAATCAATTTGAACATGACAAAATCAAGTGTGTTACAAACTCTCTATCTTCCTATCTCCTTCAGATTCCAAGTAACGATGTAAGCTTAAAAAATGTTGGACAACTGGTAAGATTTTTTATTAGAGAAAACATCAGGAAATTTTGACAAATATACATGAAACCGTGGTAAAAGAGCTATAGATAGAGCAGAGTTTTTGAAAAATACCCAACAATGGAGTATGAAAGGATTCTAAGAAAATTTGGGCAATAACAACAAGGTTTCTAAAAAACTAATTCAATATTATTGCACTTGTTACCTTAAGATTTCTAATTTGGTATGGACATCCAGCAGGAACAATCACTGCTTCTCCAATATGTTGATCAAAACTCCAGGGTTCAATTTCTGGAAGCATCAGGCACGGTGGAAATTTAAACAAAACTTCAAATTTGTCATCATAAGAAAAGGGGCAAATAGAAGTTTTACTTACTAAACTCCTCCTTCAGTCTCATTTTATGATATGCATCAAGAAAGAAATTCTGATCAAGTATTGGATGAACCATCTGCAAGAGAGAGACAAATAAATCATCCACTCTGACCTGCTAATAGAGGCTGACATCTTATTCAGAACTTACATGCTTTTGGAAGTATGTGTGAGTGAACTCATTAGAGTGCCTTCTAAGGTATTCTACAAGCTTGGGAACATCCTGTTTACGGAAGATATCCCAATGGGCACCACAAGACTCAGATATGAAATGATTGGAAGTCTCCGAGTGATTCCCATGAAACTTAAGATTATCTGATGACCTTGAACTTTTAACAGGTCCCAAGAAAAATTTTGAGACTTCAGTATCAGTATCAGTGTGAGAATCAGAATCAGAATCAGAGTCAGAACCAGAATCCCCATCATGGAACACGTCTCTATCTTTCAGATTTGAAGCATGAGTTTCATGTCTTGCAGCAGAGAACCAGGATACTCTAGCAACTTTCTTGTTTACTTGCATATCTTCTCTGAACATATCATGCAATTCCACTTCAATGTTTTCCTCATCTAAAGGTGCTTCTCCGCTCTCTTTATTCTGGTCCTTGTGCTTTGTCATTAACTTCCTTATGTAATTAAGCTGTTTTGTAGATACAGGGACATCAGTAGCATGTGCCAAAATATTAACCTGAAATTGGAAAGACAAATGAATGATTCATGTTTTTTGTAAACTCTTCACAGAATAACAAGTTTGCAGAAACCATTACAAAATATGCTAAAATTGTGGGGCAAGTAAGCAGGAAGCTGTGACAAATAAAGATTCAAGAGGCAAGAGGTGCTATATAAGAAAAAAGGAATGCAAGTCACTGCATACAGCAATTACAGAATAAGACTAATTACAATAATCTCAGTCTTTGCTTGGCTCACCCACCTAGATGATGAGACCAATAATTGATATTACTTTGAAACTATATATAAGCACAGATTTTGAATTGTTTTCGAAAAAACGTTATAAAATAGGTAGCAATCCATGCTAACATATTACTTGGACATTGTCACATACACATATTGCTCAGAGCATAAGGAAGAAATCAAGGAGATGGTTCGTTACAGATTTGGAAGCATAACAATTTCTGATCCTTGCTTCTCAGAATGCTGCATGCTTTCTAAAATGCTTTAGAAAGCAATTGTGTACCAAGCATGCATCGTGTGTGGTGCCAATCAAGAAAAAGAATAGGAAAAAGAAAATCACAAAGTAAATTAAAATCGAAGTTCAGGGAAAAATCTTAAGAGGATTAGACTGTGATATAATTTAAATAGAGCCACACTTACCACATCATATGAATTATAACGCAGTTTTGTCACAGAATCAGCCTGTGAAAGATTCTCACCACTTCCATATGAGATATAAAGACAAGGACCCAGATCAGACTTTGAGGTTTCCTGGCCCAAATCTGCAGCAATGTTTAGAACACCTGAAATGGGGTCCATGTATTCTGGAAGTGGTAGAGCCTGAAGGACGTGACTATAATGAACTGGAAAATGTTCTTGGAATAAATAAGAAGAAAGCAAACCCTTCAATTTCAGCTTCTCATGCCATATGTTGGCATTCGTCAGGCCCTTAAAAGACCCCATAAACATCTGTCTTATACCAATTTCTACCTGCCACACCAAAGAAAAATTGTTGGGAATTAGAGTTTTGGTCTCAAATTCTTGACCAGAAAAAAAAGGAGCAAAAAGCAGCAGGAAATCAGAAATGCAAAATGCTCATTATCATGAGAAAAGGAAAACAAGATTTCAAAGAAAAGGTGTCAAATGCAAAACACTAAACACTTCGCAGGAGCATAGAATATAAAGCAGTGCTAAGCTTAGAGTCCAAATCAGTCTAATTTCTTTTTCATGAAGTAAATATAGTGTATATGAAAATTTTCCCTAAAGACTGCGATTAACACAAGGTTTTCCATCACAATCAAATTAAGAGGAAGAACCTGGCATTTCGTAACTTGAAAAAGAAAATGTCCTGAAGTCGGATAAAGTGGAAAAGAGAAGTGAAATGCCCCATAAGTTTGGAAGCTAGATTATGCTGATTTAACAGTTAGCAGCCGAACTAACGAGAAAAAATAAGATATTTTGAAAAATATTCTAGATTCTCTAGCATCCTCTAGGAATCTTTCAAGGCTAGAAGCTACATTCATTTATGTCCTCCAGAGCGTCAAATTCTTTGAAAATCAGAGAAATTGGAAAGGAACCTTCCAGCCACAAACAATTAATTATTGTTTTCCAGGAATTTTGTACCAGCATATTTCCATTCCTCTTATAATTTAAAGCTTCACAGCTCGCAAATATATCGCACTGAGATTTGTTTTTATATTTGCATGTACAGAAACATTAAACACTCCAAATTCATAATGTAACCAATTTTCAACGCTCAATTCCCACCCCAGTAAAGCCAACAGGTAACAACTCAGTAATGTACATGAGATTAATTTGTCTTCTAATAACTCATATGTTCACCAGAAATTGAAGAGAAAGCCTTGATATTATTTTGAACTGTGCTGGTTTCTTGGTACAAAATACTAACACCATCTGATATTTGACATTTAAAAAAGAAACACTGTAGGCACATGCACGACCACACAGCATATTAACACAGCACGTGGCTGAGAAAAACACTAACCTCAAACCAGTCTGAGCAATCTGTAGCTTGCCCATTTTGAGACCTGGCAGCATTATTCTTAAGATAATTGCAGAACATGACTATTGGATCCCAACTCAAATCAGATGTACTCTGAAGCACATTACGAACAATCACAGGCTGACCTCTGCCCCAGTGCTTCTGAAAGTGTTCTAGGTTATCACTGCGAACATCCATGATGGTTGGATAATATAAAAGGTTATCACCAGAATCTTCTCTTGCAGCTGCTTCTTGCAGTTGTTCAATCCCGTTAGATTCACAATCCATCCCAACACATAATGAGCAACACGATCGAACATCCAAGGTTTCTGGTAACTCGTAGCAGCCAACTAATTCTTCTGCACTTACTTCCAGATCTTTTGTCCAACATAAGGGGAAAATGCACCTCAAATCAAGTAGGCTATCACCACAACCTCCAAACTTTCTAGAGGGACAAGGTATACCACCATTACGATCCACAGCACTCCGACCAGGTGAGAATGTTGAGCCATGATATTTGCTGCTGTAACTCCGCTTCGTGGCACAAAGTGATTTCATTTCTGAAAGTCGTTTGCCAGGTATACAAGCTTTCCTTCCATTTGGACATTTGCATAAAAGAGTTTTAACACGTCCATGTATGCCCCCATGAAAAATATCCCGACAACAACTTAAGCAAAGGTTATAGGAACACTCAGGACAGCTCCTATGGAAATCCACTATGGAAGTCTTGCAGTTATTGCTGCTCCAAAAGTTATACCATGCACCGGAGAGCAGATAACAAATTGAAATCAGATATGTTAAATATTAGCAGATCATCATAACTTTTTCAGAGGCAGATTATATACCAGCAACATTGCTTATTGCAGCTGACTTCAGCCTGCTGGATTTGAACTTCAGAAGGCTTCTGGCCTATCACAGACCGAAGGACATTATAAAAAGACCTTCTATGGACATTCTACAATAAGCTATGAAAAGTGGAAATCAATTGCAGAATATCAAGAAGTAGAAGTATGATCGCTACCTTTTATTTTTGCCTCTATTTCTAGCTCAATGCTCTGATCCTGATTTATTTGTTTCAGTATGGGAAGAAGCATGCAAATCAAATAATGAAAATGTAAAACGTTGTCTACTTCACTTTTCTCCTTGGACAAGTCCTGAAACATAATAGTTTTTGCATATATTTAGACATCATGATTCCGCAAGAAATATGAAAGTACTACGTCTAGCTCGCTTAGAAAAATTAGAAGTCAGACCTTACATGCAATGTCCCTACATTGAATCGCTGAGCAGACCTTACAGCTGCAAGTTCCACGACACATAGGACATTCCATCCTAACTTCTTCTTGTGTTTCCAAATACCTAAATTCATTTCAAAATCAAGAATCACAAGTCAGATTTTACTCCTAAAGACAGAGCATTAGGCTGAAATCACAAAATCACTGTTTTCAGCACTAGCTGGAGCTATATATAGAAAACAGTTGGCCTAAAGGATACAATAATTATTAAACAGTCCACATTATTATAAACAATGCTTGTTCCATACAAAAAATGACAACTTTTTGCACATAAGCTTCAAAAGGGTAAGATATCTGGCACCGAACAAAGAATACAAGTCATATTAAACAAATTAACATGCAGAAACAACATACTGCTCTTTGATGCAATCCAAGCAGTAATACTCTTTCCGACAACTCGAACACCTAATCAATGTCCTCGATCCACTACTCCTACACCAGTGGCACTTCTTCCTCTTCCCCTTCCTCAATCTCACTCCATCCCTCTTATACGGCAAAACCTACAAAAACCAATCAATCAAAAATTGAAATACAAAAACTTTCAAAATACAATACCAAACAAACAACAAAACCAACCTGCAATTTCCCAATTGGCATTGGCTCAACATTTTTAGACCTAAAACATCTTCTAGCAGTACTAGCCCCGTTAACAACATCTCCTCCAATCTTACTATCACAATGTGAACTAGAACAACCCGCATTGCCATTCCCAAAACTCTTAGCAGGCGATATTGCCATGAACCCATTTGGCAAATTTCTCATTAACTCTTCTCCTTCTCCTTCTTCACTCTCACTACAGTCATTCACATTATCATTATCATCACCATTATCAACACTTACTTTCTCAGAAAAACTTTTCCTTTTCTTACTCTTCCTCTTCTCCATTTCTTTCTGTAAAACCATTCTAATCAAATCCAACTGTAAATCCCCTCTCTTCAACTTCTTTCCTTTCTTCTTAAATTTCCCTAATTTCCCCTCTTTTGAAGAAACCCTAATTAGGGTTTCAGCATTAGAACTTGATGCTGCTGATTTCTTGCTCTTCTTTCTCTGCAATTTCAAAGTCTCTGGAACTTTCCTTCTATACTGCCTATGGCGGCCTTGAAGGTGGTGAATTTCACAGAGCTTCTTATCCTCCATCACCCGCCTGTTGCACCGCCATTGCCGGCCGTCTGTTCTCTTGCACCGGAGGTGGTCCGGTAGCGCCTCCATTAAAAAAGAAATGTTTGGAAATTTTCCCGGAAAGTCCTGATGTTTCTCGGGAAAGTGACAGAAAGTTGGGATTTTTATTAGAGAGAGCGAAGGGAGTTAGACTGAAAAGGGTTTTTTAAGAGAAGATTTATTGTTGGGTGTGAGAGTGGCAAGTAGGTTAATTGTGAAGAAAAGAGGAGGAGAGTTTGGGGATAAAAAAAAAAGGGGAAATCTTGAATTATGGTCACGAGAAAGAGAGAGCTTGACAAGTAATGGACTCTCATAGACAGGTGTTTATATTTTGAACTGATTGTATAGTATTTATGAAGGAAAAAAAAAAAAAAGGAATCTTTTCAGGATTTTGCTCTGCTTTCCCCCCTCTTTATACACTTGACATAGATATCTCTGCAGTGACTTTCTGTTTCTGTACTTGGGTTTCTGTTTCTCGATTTCTGCTTTTATAGTAGTATTTGACTTTATATTTGCATGGATTTTTGGTTCATGGGATGTGATTTTAGTCGATGTTGGTGCTGTCTGTTTTTCTAGATTTTATGTTTGATGTAAGAATTGAGACTCGTTAATGTTTCAGAACTTGACAATTTCAGGATTCAGGTTCTTTTTGTGGTGTCCATTGTGCAATGATACATATAAGAAGTTGGATTTTTGTGGTGTGATCTTAGATTATGCTGTAACTTTTAGATTTTGTAGAAAATTAATTAATGTTTCAGAATTTGGCAATTTCAGGGTGGTTAATTGGGGTCAGGGTTTTTGAATTTTTGAGTTATTTGGTAATCAGACAGCAGCAGGACAGCTTTTATTCATGGGGGCTGCAGGGCTCTGTCCTTGAGGAATTTAGCTACATTTTTCAAATGCACAGCAGTCGTGATAAATAAACGAGACTAAGACAGACTATGCTTCTCAGTGCAATTTCCTGTTTTTGCTTGCACACCAAGTTTTTTTTTTTTAATAATTTTGTAACCCTATTTATTTTTCTACGTGGTCTAGTCTTGGCTAAATATAGAGCTATAAATGTGGGCTAAGGATCTGCATATTTTTTTCTTGTTTTCTGCATTAATTTCACAGCTTATTTAGACCAAGTTATTCTCCAGTCTAAAGGTTGGTTGAAAGCCAACTCGAGTGTGAAAAACTATTGAGCATGCATGATTTGGTGTCAGGCTGTCAGTTCTGATATTGATGATGCTTATTAAACCTTTCATCTACTCATCCCACAAAATTCATCGTCTCAAGCAAGTTCTAACAGCAAGCTTCAGATGGATGGATGTTTTCTGCATAATTTAGTTCAATTTATAGTGTCCTGGGCTAGGAAGAGTGTCCTAGGTATTACTATTATATAAAATAAATATGTCTTTCAAGATAGTTTTAAAATGAATTTTTAAACATCAAAACAAGAAATAAAGAGAGACATGTTTTTTCGTCTTGAATGTCTTTATTTTTTATTTATTTCAAAGCTGTAATTAAACGTTATTTTAGATTCTATCATGCTTAGAACTTACACGGGACCTAAAAATGGGTGAATGAAATGAACAGATGTGGTGGGATAAAGGAAGAGGTGCATTTGCTATGCCATGCTTGAAGCTTGTCCAGGCATCCAAAAATTGAACTAAAAATATGTAGAGATTTGACTTGTCTCGTACCATTGGGCCCTCGTATTTCTGATTCCAATGCTTCAAGATGCCTTTCAAGTTTCTAGCAATACATGGGACAGTACAAGGATATGGCACATGGTGGTTCTTTTGTGAACCTCAAAAACTGTTGCAATCTTAGCATCTTCTTGAACCTTTTTAAATGGGAATGGACAGAGAAAAAATAAATGAAAAAGTTTCTCTAATTTATGTTAATTCTGATGAGCAGTAGGTCAGCTGACAGAGAAAAAAAGGTTAATCTAATTTGTGTTTATTCTGATGATCAGTGCGCCTGCACTGCATGATCAGTCTGGAAAATAAGCCTGCAACTGGTTTTGTGGCTCCCTGGACTGGATTCATTCAAAGAAAAGAAATGTTCAGAAAAAAGAGAGACTGCAAACTAGTTGCCTAGCTATGAACAGACTCTCAATGTAGTCCCCAACTATTAATTTTATCAATTGGGTCAGCAAAGTTATCATGCATTCTCAATTGGTCCCCATTTAAAATCCTCCCACTTTTCCATGATGATTTACCAAACTTTCCTCAATCCACACCTACAGTTTGTGTCATATATGCAACTTACACTTTTAATCATTAATAGACATTGAGAAAATTGATAGTTTGGGGACCTAGATGAGAATCAATAGATAGTTGGGGGACAAATATGAGGTTTGCACAAAAGAAATATAAGAATAATTGTGCATTTTATGGTGAAGGAGGCTGTGGATCATTGTAATTGGTGTAAAAATACTTCACTTCACTCTCCATGTGCTGCAAAAATAGCATGAATTCATTAGCCTGAAACTAGAATCTTGTTCATAACAGAGGGAAGGGAATGCCTTTTCCATGATGATTTACCTTTTTACATATATCGAAAGAAAATGAAACGAAGTTAGGCTTCACCAGAACAGCTACAGTAGACATGGATCATTAATAGTGAGCTCCACAGACCACGCAAATGCCTGTTTCGCACCACAACGGCACTTTCCTTTAAAATCCAACAAAAAGTTTCTTCACAAGTACCCTTTGATACATGCACGCAAAACCATGCCTGGAGGAGTTAGAAAAACATGATTGAATGCAGCGCTGATGAAATGATGCCATGCCCCACAAAGGGTTGGTAACAGTTTAATAGCACAAAATGAAGGATTTCATCAACGCTGCACTCAATGATGGTTCTCCAATCCAGGGAGCCTCCCCTAGCTAGCTCACTTTCAAATGCAATAGATCAGCACATCTTGATGCATGTATAAATAGTAAGCATATAAAATGCAGTACATTTACACATTTCTGCTTGTACTACATTATATGCCAGCAAAGTTTTGATCCTAAATTAGTGTTCTCATGTTGGTTGCCTGGAGTAAAAAAAAAAAGAAAAAAAAGAGGGAGGGGTGAGATGACCGTGCTATCTCATGACATGTACTGCTTTTTTTGTACTGGGATATTGTAGTACATGGGCCACCTATCAACCTCCATGTGAGGCAAGAATTTTTTTGGCCCAATAAGATTTGCCTATTTGGTCTTTTTCATGATGTTGATCTCGTGATTGGTGTGTCAGAAGTTAGAAGCCTAATTTTTAAATGATGCTTGTCATTTTTTCAAGTCAACTAATTTCCATATCTCAACTATATATTAGGAAGAATCTATATAATATATTATCAAATAAAAAAATAAATGACTGCATTTGTGATCGTGATTTGTATTAAAAACTCATTGAAGTATTTTCTGCAGAACATTCCAATCTCTTTCTTGAAGGAAATGGATTCTCTTTCTCTGGAGTTCTTTGAAGGGAAGTACTTTTCTGCCAAAACTAGCATTTTGGGAGGAAATTTGTGGTTCTTGTAAGAAAATGAGAAAAAGAATTTTATGTCATTTCTTTTTTTGATTGAACATTACCATAGTTTAAGAAAATGAAAAACGCTGTGAGACACTAATTTGTACATTGAAATTCATCTAGAGTAATCTCCATTTCAATTGTTAAAAAACAGAACACTGTTAGCCGATAAAATATGAAGCATCATAGGAACAAGAATGCCTGTCCTGTGCAAAGAATTACACAAAACAAACAGCATTTTACATGCTGCTTATCTTCTTCGAAAAACAATCTTATCTTCTGCATTTTCATGTGAGATTTGCAAAATTGTATTAGGAGGAATGTGCCTCCAAATTTTAGGCTTCTGCAACTGATAGCCTATTATAGCCAATTTATCGGCAGCTCTGTTGCCTTCTCTAAAAACGAGTCACAAGGCAATTTTTAAGCTCTGGGGGGGGGGTAATCAAGTTTATGTAACTAACTTGTCTTTGTGCTTCCTTGCATCTAACTAGTTTCCTTTTCACAATAATATCCACTAAAGACTTTGAATCTCCTTCAAGCCATACGTTGCTCCAACCATTCTCTAACACCAACTTGAGGCCTCTTCGGAGAGCAGCTAATTCGGCAATCATGCTCGTAGTTCTGCCTATGGATTCAGCATAACCGAGTAACAATTCAGCCTCGTGGTTCCTGAAGACACCTCCAATGCTAGCTTTTCCAGCCGAGTCTTTGCAAGAGCCATCAAAGTTTAATTTAGTCCAACCTATCTGAGGCTTCTCCCATGCCATTGGAATAGGATCTCTGTGCAACTTCCTAATGAAAATACGAACTGGGCTTTCTTTTATTCTTCTTTGGCACCTCAAATTGTTTGTAAATGACAACATTGTTTACAACTCAAAGAAATTATGAAAAGTTTTTGATCCTTCTGAGGCTGCCTTTGCGCGGTAGCAATTCACCGCTGGAAGTTTAGGGAAGACAAGTACACAGAGAAGAAAGCACATAAGCTCAAAGGAAGTGGCTATCGCCAAAAATAACACCGCAAGGACTGACTAACCAATATTAGTCATCAGTATTTCTGTATGCTATTTATTTTGGTGAACTATATATTCACCATATGAGAACGGTAAATGTTCAACATCGAACTTTTTTCCAAGATGATAAATTTGGTTGAACACTGAACCAATTCCGAAAGATGAATGAATTTGGCTGAACACTGAATTTACGTTGGAGAGATGAATGAATTTGCCTCGATGAAGAGTTTTAGACCGTGCATAAATTGGTTTTTAGTTACTAAATGTTTTCTCAGTATGTGTAATGAGATTGAAATAGTGAACATAATTTGATGAATAAAAGAATTGCCATACTCCACATATCTCTCCCTTCTTTTGAATGAGTTAGAAGCTTGAACAATTGATTGTTTTTCAACTCTAACAGTAAATTTATTATCATCATCCTGGTTAAAGAAACCATCACACACAAACTCCCTTGCGAAGACCAACTCTAACAGTAAACTTATTATCATCATACATGGTTGAAGAACAGCGAAGCAGAGGAATTGATAAATCATGATGGGTTTTTTAGCTTGTGTTTTCAGGAATTTGTTAGGTGTGCTAACGTTGTGATTAGTGAATCTTCTTAACAAGAAAGGGCATTCAATAAGTTAAGATACTTGTTTGACAACAAAAAGATTCTTTAAGATTTGAATTAACATCAAAGAAACATGCAAATATCGGATATGAGCATCAGAGTCCTAGCAGAAACATAGTAATAAAACCAGGCCTGCCACAATGAGTCAACTTGGTGACTTGCTGACTCAGAATCTGGTTCGTGGTGGTTTTCCTTCAAACAATTTTTCTCAGTATAGCAACATCGTTTCAAATAGAGGAAAAGGCTTAACACAATTTTTTTTGCCTATTAGCCACAGCCAATGAAGGACAATCCCTGAAAATATGCTAGAAATAAGCACAGCACAAGCAAATTGCCCAAATGCATTCTCTCAGGCCCATGCAAAAATCAACCATTTTTCATGAAGTGCCTTAAGAAAACATTTGTTGCATTGTAACATGCAGATGGGCTAGCCTTATAATCTTCTGGGCTCCCCTGTCAGGACACAAACTGAAAGGTAAGCATTTGCTTAGATGAATGATCCATTCCGCTTGGCCGCTACCACCATTGTTTTGATTAGCCTTTGCTTGACTTGTATAGCTAGTAACAGTAGCGATGTCCATTCTCCTACAGCGTCAGTCTTGCTTGCAAGCAGTTATCGATTAACAGTCCTTTCTGAACCCAAAGAGGTTGTTAGAAAATAATATAAAAATTATATCTTAGAGTCTCATATCTTTGCTTGACTTGTATAGCTAGTAACAGTAGCGATGTCCATTCTCCTACAGCGTCAGTCTTGCTTGCAAGCAGTTATCGATTAACAGTCCTTTCTGAACCCATAAAGAATAATATAAAAATTATATTTTAAAATCTCACCTAACAATTTAACCTTTTAGGTAAGATGATTCTTTGATAAAAATTCTATGTTAATTGTTTGGAATCAAACAATTAATTCAACTGGTTTTAAGGTCTCAGATTATAGTCTGTCTGTTCTAATTACAAATTAAAAGTAACTAATGAAATAAATTAAGAACTTAAACCAGTTTTAAGGTCTCAGATTAGGAACTTTACAGGTGTATGAAGAGAAACAAAAGGAATATGAGTACATGATTATGTATTATTCTGTCTTGTCTTCTCGGCACAACATCCAAATGCTGTCTAGGACGCAGCTTCCAGATTATATGTGGAGTCTTGATGAAGAGAGTATCATTCCACGCATGTCTATGCTTTCTGCATTACAATGCATGGAGAGACCAGACTGCGTGCGCCCAGGACCCATATAGCCTTTAAACCGAAGCCCGAACTTGAATTCTACGCCTGTGACCAAAAAACGTAAAGGCCCAAAACCAGAAAATTGGAGGGTTTTTTTTTTTTTTTTGGGTGGGGGTGGGGGGGTTGGTGAAGGAAATGGGAGATTTTTTGAGTTGATTAATCATCAAAGGCCATAGGTGACACATTAAAGTTTGCTTAGTTCTAGTTTAAAAATCTTCTAAAAAATAATTCTTGATTTTGTGTTATAGTTTAAAAATTGTTTTTCTATGATTAAAAAAAAGTTAAAATGATTTTTTTTTAAAATCTAAAATGTGTTGTTAAAAGTGATTCAAAATAACTTCTTGAAGATTTTGCATAAGTTAGGATATATAATTTAAAAGTTGAGAATATTAACTTTTAATTAAATAAAAATTTTGATTGAATTTTATACTAAATCTTTTATTTAAGTCAAAAAAAAAATTGAATCAATTTGTAAAAGTTGTATTCATCAGAATCAAAATGAATCATAAGAAATTAATAATATTTAAAAAAATCTAATGTTATTTTCTAGATTATAGTGTGATATCTGCTAAATAATGAAAAAAAACACATGTTTTCTAGATTATAGTGTGCTTGCTTGGATCTAAAATATGCTCTTTAAATTCCTCTTGACAAATTAAAATCATCCTCACAAGTAAGGTTTTCAGCGGGTGATTATGTAGCTGTGAAAATTGAGGAATGACTTAGCAATGAATGATTTACTAGTGAATATGTACGTTGATTGATTATATATTATACTGATTTTATTATGTAAAATATACTTATTATTAATAAATATTTTTTATTTTTAATATTTATTTATATTTAATTAATAAATATTTTAAAATGTAGATAAAGTTTATGAGATAAAAATACTTTATAGAAAAAATTATAAAATTGTTATAATTATGAGATTTCTGTTATATTAAAATATTACTCTTAAATATTTCTGGTTAATATTATATTAAATTAAATATTTATTAGAGTTATTGAGGCTAATGTCAATTATATTCTTTTATTTATGAAAAAAAATTATTTTTATAATCTAAGGTATGAGAGATTCTTAAAACTAAAATGGAGATAATTGTAAGATGATATATGCACCAAACTGACTCATAATCAAATTTTATATAAAAAGATCACCTATATTTATGGAAAGATTTATGTGATAGTGGTGTAAATGATCATTAGACTTGAGATCATTAAGTTATCTTATATAAAAAATATTATGCTTTGATTTTGACTATATGTTGATTTAATAACGGATAACAAACGATCATATACTAAGTATAGCATAAACTATATGAAGTTATTTGACTAATTCACAGATCATCACCTTGCGTGAATTTGAAAAAATATATTCTATCTATTCTCAAATTGAAAAGAATTTTAAATCTTATTTAAAGAATCAATATTATAATATGAGAATTAAGATAATTTAATAAAACAAACATATTTAATGTTATAATGTCTAAATCAGAATATTTTTAAAGAATTGATAATAATTACACTAAGAAATTGATTATTAAAAAGTTAAGTCAAACTATTTATGATTTTTTTAATATTTTAAAAATTATAACAAGTTACTAGATATTGCACTTGATCCTTAAATATAAATGAATCAATTGTTGAAATGATAATAAATTAAATTTTTTAAATTTATTTCATCCTATTTTATTTAGGATTATAATTTATATTTATGCCAACTTATTAAAGAACCTAATAGGTCGCATATATAGGTCATACATATAACAGGTCACACATATAACAAAATATTTATGATTTTTTTAATATTTTGAAGATTATGAGAGGTTGCTAGATATTACACTTACTCCTTAAATATAAATGAATCAATTATTGAAATGATAATAAATTAAATTGTTTAATTTATTTCATCCTATTTTATTTAGGATTATAATTTGCATTTATGCTAACTTATTAGAGAATCTAATAGGTCACAAATATAAGAATTATTTGTTAAAAATTAAAATAAGATGATTAATCAAATACAACTTTATTATAAAGAAGTTCTAAAAATTCAGAACTATAATGTAATCAATACAATAAATTAAAATTAAAATCAAGTTGAAACTTAATTATATAAATTTTCAAAACTTGTCTTGAGATAATATATATATGTGATGTTATTTAGGGGTTAAATTAATATTTTACTATTTATAAAAATTTTAAATTTTCCATCATGTCTTTTATTTTCTATAAGGAATAAGATTATAATACATAAACACTTAAACACACACAAAAAAAAAATAAACCATCCACTCTAAAATATAACAATCATTGTCGTTTAGAATATTCTCACTGATAATTCATATAAATTATCATTAAATATTGGATACTTGAATGATTTATGATTTATGACAATTTAGCTTCATAACAAATATTCAAAGTTAATAAAAAAAACAATTTTGTCACATAAATCCTAAATTCTAGATCTAACTAATAGGATCTTTAGAGCTTCTAATTTTTTTAAAAAAAAATTATTGTTTTCACTATTATATATATATGTTTTGAAAAATCCAACATATAACCAACATTTCATTCATGAAAGAGGACCAACTTTGTTTACCAGCTGCAGGCAGATTTGGCACTCTAGAAGGCCTTCTTTTTGCCTATGAGCCAAAGCCAATCAAGGGTAACCCCTGAAAATATGCCACCTAATAAGAATAGCACAAGCAAATTTCCCAACGCATTTGCTTCAGGCCCCTACAAAACGAAAACCATGAAAAAAATGTCATGTGTGACCACACCAAAATATTACATTTGTAGCATCATGGTATTGGTAACTAACCTTGTAACCTCTTGGTGCAATTGTAAGAACACAGACAGTGAGATAGCCATTGGTCAGTCCCAAGAAAGAAACGAGAAAGATCATCCATCCTTGATCACCGTATTTTGCAGTGAAGTAGAATGCAGGAATGAGTAGAAAACGAGAGAGTACTGCAATCAGGAGGCCGTTCCTAGACTCCAATTTCAAACTTGGAACAAGGGGAATGTATCTTGATATAAGATCCAACACATTGTACATTGCAATCAGAACAAGAGGGTACCTGAAACATCCCCAATCACGGGACTTAAGAAGTTCTAGTCCAAATCGCGAATTTTCTAGCATAACATGATCAAAACTTGGACATGTAAAGGTCTTTCAATGTCCGAGATAAATAAGAAAATTCAGAAAGGAAATCGAAATTGCAGAGGAGAAGAGAAAGCCTCACTTCAAATGCTACAGATTAATCAGTCCTCAAGTACAATGAATTTGCATCATGAACGAGCACATACCATTTGTTGCCCAAATTGTGTTTACCAGTATTTTCAAATACGAATCCTGGGAAAATTGACAATGTCAACACGTATATCAGATACAGGTCGAGTGCATAATCTATATTCTGGAAGATTAGATGTTTGTTGCTCAATCGCTCCAGAGGTTTGGCAACATCAGCAGCCTGCAAGAATAATTATCTCAATTTTGTAGAAGATAAAACCCCCTTTATAGAAGTTCTTTTTCCAAGATGAAATTATTAACGCCAATATCAGTCTTTTCTTTTGTCGGAATGTGACCGATCCAAAACTTTCTCTCTTTTTTTTTTTTGGGATTGTTTTTCTCATGACTATTATCTCAACTTTCAAGAACTAAAATAGATAAAAAAAAATTAAAGTTTAAAACTGAAATGTAAACACCTAAAATAATAGAGACCAAATATAAAAATATTAAAAATTATAGGGACTAAACAGTAAAATTTACACTATCTTTTCCATTGTAACATCCACCATATGATTGGGTATGGCTGAAAAGTTCTATGTATAAACCCATAAAATCAATCCTCATATATATATATATATATATATATATATATATATCGCACATAAAAGCATGACTTTCTTTTGAATGGGTTTACATCCACATCTTTTTTCGTTCATTTATTTTTTTTATTAATTTCAAATTACACTCCAAGATTTATAGTAAATCCAGTTTTTTTCATTGAAGTTTTAATAGTGTAAATGTTCCTCCTAAAGATTCTTTCACACATGAATTCACCCCTCAAGGTTAAACAAATTAACTAAAAAAGGTTTTTTTAGTCCTTATATAAACTCTTAATTAAAATTTGTTTAAATATAACTCTTTTAAAATAATTTGATGAGATCAACTCTTATACACCAATTAAAAGGTCTAAATGATACCACATACATTACTGACATTTAAAAATATAAGTTACAAAATTAAAAATTAAAAATTTATTTTTAATAGTTTATACCAAAATAAAAAATAATTAAAACTAAGAAGTTTAAAACATAAAAGAAAACCAGCTTTTAATCTTTTATATTGTATTACAAGTGTACAATCATCAACTAACAAAAATAAAATAAAATTGATAATAACAATTAATATTGCCACTCAATCTGACATGCCATTGCACGAATGTCATGACAAATTAAGTCATCATATGCATGTAGGTCCAGAGTTAAACCATTGTACATAAACCGGTTACTTCTTCAACTTGAGTTGGGTCATGAAGAAAAAAACATAAAATAATTTATTTATTTATTAATTTAGCGTGCTCGATAACTTAAACTCTCTTTTTTTTTCGTATGATTTATATTTAATTATCTTTTATGATTTTTGCATTTATATCTTGAAATATAAATATTATACATGGTATTATTTGTACTTTTTAATTAATTGTCAAGAACATGCATGCTTTTTTCTATCAACACTTTCTAAACTTGAGGCTAGCCCGAGTCCGGAAGATCCCACAGCATCTATACAGGAAAGCCACCCTCCTTTGTGTGTGGTCTCATTGATGTTGGCCGAAGCTCGCATAATGTATTTTGTCAGCTAATATCTTCAAATAAACGGCAATTATTGGCGAGGAATCTCAAGGTATTTGCTCCGATCGTGCATGGACCATATGGTGGTCGTTCATTTGGAAGATGCTACCTGCTTTTTAGCCTAATATATTTCTACTTTTGAATTGTCTTGATTGAAATCCTCTAGAGTGTTTTAGTTTGATTAAATAATCCATACACTATCCATAATGTAGTTCCTCTCTCTATCCATGTTGCCCGTTGATAAAAATCAAAAAGATTTACTAAAATAAATCATCAAGTTGGATATTAATTCACCTTTTATATTAGTCAATAAATAAATAAAAAAATAATACGTGAATTGAATTTTTTTTTTAAATAAAAGATTTACAGTCAATATCATTTACATCATCACTTAACATGCACGTTATTTTAAAATCTATGTATTGATTTAAAAAGAATAATTAAATTTCCCAAACTACAAAATACAACCACTTCACAAATTATTATCTAGAAAACGAGCCCATCGCAGAGATCTCCAAAATGAGCATAGAGTTTTCTTTGTCCTTGGCCGTAGCTTCTTAGCCTAGCTACTTACAAAGAGAAAGGTGATTTGTTCTTGAAAAATAGAAGACTTTGGTTCCATTTACGGGTCGGAGAAGAGAGAAACAAGACTGAGAAAGGTCAAACCCAAACTCAAACTCAACTAAATTACCCTTTTCTTTTAAATATTGTCACGTAAGTGAGAAGTGAAAAAAAATACAGAAGTAATGTTTGGTAAATTCTATAAAATGCCAAAATCCCTTCCAAGACTCATCATGCTAACATCTTCTTCTTCTTCTTCTTCTTCTTGATAACGATGGGATTATCTTCTTAGGACGAAAGATGCAGAAGGCTGCTTTCTACGTTTCTTTATCACCTTTTAGGGCTAGCTTTTTGCCCTGCTTTCTCTGGCCCAGTACGCTTTATGCATTGGTATTTTGTTACTCCAATGGAATTTCAGCAAGTCACCGGCCAACATGGACAAAGCCATGGAAGTCCCCTTCACTTATCTTTTTGTCACAACCATAGCAATATATTCCCTTAATCAATCTCCACTAGCCATAACAAACTAATAATATATACATGCATTTCAACATCAATCAAAATGAGACGTAGGACATCGAGGGGCGTTCCATTAACTTTAATGAAACTGAAAACTAAACTTGATTTCAGGAATCATGCGGTTTTATTGCAAAATAATAATAATAATAATACAAATTAACATGCTTAGAAATTAATTCATATCTGCTTGAATTAAAATGGTTATTGCATTACTATATATTCTAATATCTTGAAATATTATCTAATAATTTAAGTTTTTATAATAAATTAATTCTTTGATATGATATTAGAACTTTAATAATTAAACAATTACAAAATTCACTATCTTTATTTTCTATTCTAATTAAAATCTAATTAATAGTGAGATTTTTACTTAAAACTATATATTAAAAAATAATAAAAATTTTATTTTAAAATTTTATTTAACATAAATTTTTAATTTTTAAATTAAAATGATTATTTTACATTAACCACAATATCACTTGATATCTATACGGTATTGGTAAACCATAATTGAACACGCAAAATACAAAGTGATTTTGTTTTTGTTGTTTTCCCCTTTATTGACAATTACATGGAAATAGTAGTGCATTCACTTTAGAAAAAGAGAGAGAATATTATTAAAGATAGACAACACAAATTACAAGAAATTTTCACTTAGCAAAAAGTTGGGGTAATAGAAAATGGAAAAAATAAATAAATTCTAATTTTACATAAGCCCACGTTTACTAATCTCTCAAATTTGGTGAGCAAGTGAGTAAAAAACGTGTAAGCTATTTTAATTTTTTTTTAACCAAGAACATCTCCAAATTTATTGAACCCGAGACTTTTTTTTTTATCGTCGGGAACATGAAATTAAGTAATTAATATCCCAAAATCGGCCGATATCACCTCTACAAATCACTTGTTGGTGATAGAAGCTATTTGTTAGTTTAAACCAAATGCACGTTATATTAATTATATCCTTCGCAATTTTTCATTCCTTTTTTCCTTATGTTTTCTTTCCTTCCATTTAACTTTTCCAAAAAAAGAAAAGAAAAGAAAAAAAGAACGACTTTCCTTCAATATTTTCCTTTCCCTTTCCTTACTTTCTTTTCTCCCACCTTTTCTCCTCTTTCATTTTATCCCCATTTAAAAAAAAAAATTGTAATCAAGGTATGGTTATCATGATGATGGGTGATAAGATATATTTTTTTTGAAATAATTCGAGATATTCGGATTAATTTACATATATTATAATTAATTTTTAAATTTATTTAGCATTTTACAAGCTCAATAATTAAATAAATTATTATAAAAATGATAAGTATGTGTAAAAATAATCAAATCTTAATATATATATATATAAAATAAAACAAATCCCTTTTCTTAATAAGCTACAACCTCAAGTACACGATAAGGCATACTTACCTGCACGAGTGGACAGCAAACGGGGAGACCCTTTTTCACAGGCTCGACCATAGATTTCTTGCATCTAACAACTGGCCGAGTTGGCTAATGCATCCGTATCTTCTTTCGCATCAGCACTTCCCAGGGTGCATCCAAATCGAATATATTATTTCTTAAGATCTTCTTCAGTGAATAATCATTTCACTAATTCAGGCACTTGCTATATACTTGGCATGTTAATTAGATATTAACGAGCAGTTTTCCACTACTTTAGGCAACAGAGAGACTTAACGTATTCTCAACCCTAATCACCATTCACAAACTTGTCAATGGGGACCTCAGCCCATATAAAGTATCCCAAAAGTTTCAAGGTGGAATTTTAGAATTTTTTTTTCTATTTAATTCGGGATTCTATACTAATAAAAAATATTTTTTTTTCAATTACAATTGATATTACTAGTTAATGCACAATGAGAAAATAAATATTATTTACATTTAGATGTTATTGGATTTTGCTATATTTAAATATAAATAATCAAAATATAATTTTCAATGATAGATTTATTTTAAAGGATTAATTATTTTAAAGATATCTATAGTGAAATATATATATTGTTGTGGCTGAATTCACCAAGGATGGAGGGTGTATTTAAGGAAGATTTTATGGTAAGGAAGTAATTAGTAGTATTTAATTTATTAGTTAATTATTAGGAATTACTTTGAAAAAAAAAGATAGACAAAATATTTTAAATGTATTTATAATTTGATCTTTTTCATCCATTTCATGGTTCTCTCTCAATTTTTTTAATAAAAATAAAAATAAAAATAAAATAAATGGAAAATTGAAGAGGAAAGAAATTCGTTGAAACAAAAAATATTGAATTAAGCGTGGTCAACACAAATAAAAAAATGAATGAATAATTTTTTCAACTAGAATGATTATTTAATTTATTTTACAAAAAACTAATTTATAATTTACTCAGTACCATCAAGTGGAAGGGCATCAGTTAAATCGTTGAAGAAATCGAGTGGGGTTAGCAGAAAAAAACCTGGTGACTAGCCACCAGGTCATAAAAAACCCCAATCATGCAAGGTCACCTGTACACGTGTGGGACCTGAATGAGTTGGTCTAGACTAGGCGGTGCTCTGATTACCCTTTTAAGTGCCAAACCTAACCGCAATTAAAAGCCAAATGGAAATCTTGAGTTTTTATTTGTTTTTATGTTTTAATAATGTTTAAAAAAATTAATTTTTTTAATTTTTATTTATTTAAATTAATATTTTTTTTATATTTTAAATTATTTTGATACATTGATATTAAAAATAATTTTTTTAATATATTTTCAAATAAAAACCACTTTAAAAAACAACAAAAATCAAACTCTTAAAACCACTTAAACCTGGTATAAGAAATGGATGCGAGACGAGCCTCTAAAGCAAATCATTGAATGAAACATCTTGGAACGGATGCACGACAAGCCTGTAAAGCAAGCCCCTTTCACCTTATGTTAATTCTTTGCTAGCTAGGAGAGGAAAATGAATATTATTAATATCATGCCAGTTTAGAATAAAATGCTGAGTTCATCACCCCACAGGGACCTGCTAACTCCCCCTTGTATTATACTAATGGAGAGAAGCAAACTACTCCCTGGATTAATTATTTCTGATTAGAGCTCATGATTGAGTTGCTATAATAATCAAATACTTGTCTTTTATAGTAATTGAGTAGAAGTTTTATATAAAGCAGCACCATTAAATAAATGAATGAAAAGAGAGTTTACAAGAGGGAAAGTATGAAAAGGAGCAAATTCAGTTCAAGATACATTTAGAATTTTTAAATAGATCAGATCCTAAAAGTTTTAAGAAAAGATTTTAAATAGTAAAAGGTAAGGTAAAAACTCACATTTCAATTAGGAGTCATGGACTCTAATAGGAGTTGGATTCGATTGCGAGCTATTCAGATAGATCAATAAAAGTTTTTGTAGAGAAAAACAATAGCTTAATGCTGAAAGTTATCTCCGACCAACTCGAACCATTCTTGAAGATTCTAATTAGGGTTTCTAGACAAACAACTTAAACACTCGAACCAATACATGAATCTATCCAAAAAATTCAACGTAATAGTACAGTGATAAAATATAGGCGATTTATAATCTCAAATATCTTCTTCAAAAAAAGAAAAGAAAAGACATCCTCGTAGTTAATAACCCCCCTCTCAGTTAAAAAAACTCTTAATGTTGTTTTGAGAAGCAAAACTTTTCCAGAGCAAAACAAAAAAGGAAGGGCCCCTGAAAACATATAGGCTATCTAGGAGTTGGAAACCTGAATAAACTGAATAATTGCTGGAATTATTAAATTTTCATACGTTTCTATGTCCACCTAAATAGAAAACTAAATTACGCTCCACCTCTATAATTAAACTTTCTTGCATAAAAAGCTCACATCACCGAAGATTTCTCCTCCAAGATAGGTTAACTAAATTATTAACCGGGCTATACACATCTGCAAGACTTATTGATTGCTGGAGAGATAGATTATACAGTCTAGGAAATAAGTTTTGAAAGGGGGTTGGAATACCTAGCCAAGAATCGGTCTAAAATCAATTGTTACTGCCATCACCTACCTTGAACCCAATAATGGACCTAAGCGGAATGGCTATTAATCAAATACTAATTAATGAATGATATCATTGTGATGTGATCAAAGTGAATTGGATTAGGAAATTGTCCACTGCTTGATTGTAGTATTGACCAATACCAATTTTGGCAATGCCAACTTCTGATGTATGAATCTTGACAAAAACCACTGCATATGAGAGATTCCTTTGCACAGTTGTTTGACAAAACTTTATGCAAGAAATAACAAATGGATCAGAAATAATCTCACCGCCCAAACTCCCACCACCACTCGACCACCAAAAGAAATGCAAATGTATGATCAAATCCCATCAACTGATGAAGCCCTTTTTCCTTACAAGGTAAGGAACATCATCATCAAGATGTTTGTTTTCAACTATCAAAAGAAAAAATAAATCCCAAATCATGATCATATAAAGTAAGTCGGTCCCCGTCCATGTCATTCTACAATCATCCTAAATAAATTCAAAGCAGCACAACATTGTCTTTCTTTTACATTTACTACATTACAGGCTTCTTGTTTTTTCTAGCAAACTCATTGTAATATCATTCATCAGGCATGTCATCACTCCATCCATCAGAAATGGACTCAGGCGCTCCAGATTCTGTAGTCTCTTCTCCTCAGCCCGGTTACCAAGTGTCGCATGATCCACGTGTGCGCTTCATGTGCAGCTTTGGAGGGAAAATTCTCCCCCGCCCACATGACAATCAGCTCCGATATGTTGGCGGTGACACGCGCATAGTTGCTGTCCACCGCTCTACAACCTTCTCTACTCTCATCACTAAGTTATCAAAATTGTCAGGTGCTTCAAATTAAAATTAAGTACTCATTTTTTTTTATATATATTTGAAAGGATTAATGAAATAAATATTTAATTCTATATCGCTGATCCGATTCGTTTATAATATTATTTGTTTCAGGAATTGGTAACTTGAGTGTCAAGTATCAACTACCGAATGAAGATCTTGATGCTTTGATAACTGTTACTACTGATGAGGATGTTGAGAACATGATGGATGAATATGATCGTATTTTACATAATCAAAATCCACGTTCGGCTCGGCTTAGGCTATTTCTGTTCTCTGCAACAGATGAGTCAAGATCAAGTAGTATTAGTTCACTTCTTGATGGATCAACTAACCGGGAAAACTGGTTTTTTGATGCTCTTAATTCGGGCTCTAGCAGGCTTGAACGTGGAAGGTCTGAGGCTTCTTCAATTGTTTCTGAAGTACCCGATTATCTATTCGGTTTGGAGAATTCGGATGAGGGCAACATTCCTCGTGAACCCAAACTGAAGTCCAGATTCGTTATGAACGATAATGTTTCAGCTTCTGATCCAGATTCTCCTGCCCCGGTTGTTTCTTACCCATATAGCTCAGCTTCATCAGTTGTGCCTGCAGTGCCTTCAATTCCGGTTCTTCCACCCGTTAAGACCGAACCCGATGACCTGGAGGCAGTAACGGTACGTGCGAAGCGGAATTCAGTTGAGGGTTATTGTGACCCGATTGAGACACCACCAATCACCCAATCACCTGGATATCCAAGCAATCCAGTCATGCATTATATTCCGGATTCTCTTTATCCGGGTAGTCCAGTACAGCAAATGCCGGTTTATTATGTTCCAGGTACGATTTCACCGGGGAACATTCCGGTTCATCCCATTCAAATGCGGGCTCCATATGCTCAACAATATCAGATCCCAACGGAGCAAATGCCGATTGGTTACCACCAAGCTGTTCCGGGGACGGGTCAAGTGTATAGTGGCGAGGCAATGAGGCCCGTGGCAACAATTGATCGGTATGATGCTACAACAAGAGTGGTTCCAGATGGTATGAATCAACAGGTTTATTATGGAGTTCGTAATGCAAGTTCGGGTATGGTTCAAGGGCATCGAGGTACGATGATTCAGAGCGGGGAAGATTTGAAAAGGACCGCATCTGATACATACCCCAGGAGACGGAATTCTGACAAAATCTACAAAACAGAAAACATCTAAATTTTGTTTTTACGTCCTATGCTATCAAAACATATCCTTTTTTGTACCAGCCATGGCGCCTGGTTATGTAAATTTTGTGATAAAGAGCTATAAATAATTTGGCTTGTAATTATTAGAATTTTTCTTGCTTTTCTTTTGTTAACACAGTAAAATGATTTGGAATGAGTAGCATCCTACTTAAATTTCCTATATTAAACTACTTAGCTTTTGTGCCACTGCTGTTTGTGATTTTTGTGTGCAGAAGACAAGAATGCACACCCATCCCATTCATGTTTGACTAAGTGGAGGAGGGGGCGGTGCGTTCCTCCTTGCACCAGCCTCCACTACGTACCTCTTTTCTTTTGGCTTGTGCAGGATAAGATTGAAAATCATTTGGAAGTAGTCTGTTTATTTTTATCATTTCACTCGACTCTGGTAGCTTGATGCTGGCTTTTTCCTGAATATTCATCAAAGTGGTCTAACTGTCAGCTGAGGTGCAGATGTTCTAGCTGTTTTTATTTTTTGTAAGGTTTATTTTATACGAACAAAACAATTATTAATTGTCCTCATGATGAATGGAAACACCACTCCCTTTTATAGTTATTTATCTTGGCATGATTTCATATGATTAATTCATGATTTCATTTCTGAGTTATATCTTACTAATTTGTAGCAAAACTTGGATGATGATTTGATCGGGTTTTTAATAACTTGGATTGGCCTTGTAAAACTCCATCGAGTCAGATCCAAGAAAACTATCAAAAATAAAAAGACATAATAATTTGATAACTTAGTCTCTTTTCAGACATCTATGATTCCCTGTAGCATAAAAAACTTGCCTTTCTTCTTCTTCTTCCTTTTCCTTTTCTCAGCTCATGTATCCCTGATGGTTAGCACCTCATGAAAAAAAACCAAAAGAACTACATAGACAAGTGGTCTGCTTTAGTCCCTTATAGCACCACAGTTGAATGCTGAGATGGGCCTGAAGCCCAGCCCGGCAGTCTAAGGACGTAAAGGTTAGGTCTAAGATAGAATCTTGATCTGTTGGGCAAACTTTCATGATACAAAAAGATAGCTAGTAAATTTGAGGCTTATGTTACGGTTCAAAACTTTCTGATCGAGAACTTTGTGTTTGCGATTGCAGATGAAAGTTGGAAAGGGTCAGTTTTGACCAATGAAAATCTGCCAAGTCATCCCGGAACTAGTCTAATCCTGTAAAAACACATGCATGGTCATATACAGTTTCTCAAAATAAGATTTTGATTGATTAGTATTACATTATAGAAGAGACGAAGACGAAAATAATAAAAATAACATTTATTTGAAGAAACAGATATGGGATAATCTTAAAGTTAATTTATGTATTTTTAAATATGTGTTCTCTATATCAATTTACTTATTTTGAGATAATAATCTAAATGAGCCGGCAGGCAGCATAGTTTCCCGTGAGAGAATCGCCTCTTCAAATTGTTTTTCTGATCCACAACAAAATCCAAAATACACTGAATCATCTGTTTTGGTATGAAAATATTAGCCCATGTCAATATGTATAATATCATACCATTATTGGCTTTGTAATTTAAGATATTTTTTTGAACTTTAGTGGTTTGTTTCTGTGCTGTATAATTTTCTTTGTCCACTACTGTTTCCTTTCTTTTTTTTATTTGAAATCTCAACACAAAGTATTGACCAGCCTGAACAAGTTTGCAGTCCACAACTTGTAGCTCTTCCTCTATTCCTCCCCTTGAGTAATTTGTCTTATATCAATTACGAATTGATTTGATTAAAATAACTTGATTTCACTAGTTAATTAATCTGGTATTATAGCATCGTATAAGACAATATCCATCGACTTTTATACTCTTGCTCGAGGTGCTATTGTATGCATAATCATGAATTTACAAGCTAGTAGAATAAAAGTTGACGGTTCTCCTACATAGCAAGCACTATATGGTATATGCCATGCATAACTAGCCAAAAGAGCATAAATAGTGGTGACAATTCCATGATTTTGTCCCAAACATAGACCGGATGAACAGGGCTTTGCTTTGACTGTAAGAACGTTAATAATGATGCTGCTATCTGCATGGGGTGAAGGGCGTGATGCAACCATTCACTCATACTCTCACATGAATGTCTCTCCCATCTAAGCTTCACCTAATCTCTGTTTCTCTGAAAACAACAGCATAAAAAACCCAAACGAGCTATACTTTTTTCTAAAATCATGGCAAGTAATGACATGCACATGTTGCTGGACACAAATACTAGAATATATGAAAGTTAACTTTGCATATGGAAAGAGGGGTGGAGAAGCCTGAGAGACAGAAAAGGAAAAGCAAAAGCTTTTTGGTTTCCCAACGAGTGTAAAAACGGGGATTTTTACCAGCTTTAGGGCTTTCTCTTGCACCAATGAGCTGGAGAGAATCATTGGGGGCACAAAGAAGAAAGACAATTAATATATACATGGGAAATTAAAGAAGGAAGAAAGGGTAAAATGTAACAAAAGGTACATTCTCTAGGCTAAATTAAGTTGGGTCAAGATTAGACCTATTTTTGGATTATTCTCTGTTCCTATCTTCTATGTCTTTGCTCATCAAATCCTACTTTACTTGGTAATCATACATTTATAGAAAATGATGATCTCTTGTATTATTGTCGCATACGAGCATCTAGGGTCACTAAATCACTTGGTGTCAAGTAAATCAGTCATCATGGCCCTTTGAATTGCGAAATCATTGTTTATGAACGGTATTTTTGAAGCCATGTTCGTCTACTAAGCGATTTTTCCTTCCCAAGATAAACGATGTTAATCTCCTAAATGATCTTATGGGTCTCGTCTATAGTGAATAGATTAAGATCTTGGGCCAGCATGATCAGGGAATGGCTGGTATGAGCAACTGTATGTGTTTTAGCCATTGATTGATTGTGTTGAAAGCTCATTTCTTTCGTCTTCACGCGCATTCTCTTGGTTTTGAAATGTTGATCCAGTGATCAAAACACGGGGGCTGATATATATCAGCATGTGCTTTACTGTTCAATATGTGCATGCCTTTGTTTTAAGAGAACCAACCCGTATTTTAGAATGATATTTTCAATACAATTTAAAACAGCTAATTCATTTTTGCAGAGATTTTTATAAATGTATAGTACTGGATTTGCTCAAAACTAAAAGAATTGTGGAGTGAATCAGTAACAAAAAAACTGTGTATGATATTCAAAAGACCAATAATTAATTTTAGATATAGGCAACTAATACATTGCTTTTTCACAACTAAAAAAATAATTATTGGAGATTTAGGCTGCATTTGTTTTGTACATGTTTTTATGTTTGGAGTATTAAAAGTATAGCAAAGTACTTGAGAACTATAAAAACTATGTTTTATATTGTGAGATCCACTCAAAATTTAAGTTTGAAATACAATTTTCGTGAAGCAGTTTTTACATGTTTTTTTAATTGAGTTTTGTAAAACACTGTTTGTTTTTATATTTTAAAAATGATTTAAAAAAATAGAAATTTTTTTATTTTTTTCTTTGTTTTAGATTCATATTTTTTTAAGTGTTTTTATATCATTTTGATGTGTTGATATCAAAAATAATTTTTAAAAAATAAAAATATATTATTTGAATGCATTTTCAAGTAAAAAACACTTTGAAAAGCAACCACAATCACACAACTACCAAACATTTCATATATATTTTTTGCTGCATATAAACTTTAATTATAATTTTTATCAAACACATATCTAAATTCAATTAACATCAGTTAATCATAATTTTTAAAAAAACTTATTTTTTTTTAAATCACAATCATAAAAGTTACCTAAAAATTTGTAAAGATACGTGATTTTGTTTTTTTTTTAGAAAAACTACAACTATATCACATAATTTGATATTTTTAATGAGAAAGGAATTGACTAAAAAATAGTAAGAAAGCAAATGAAACATAATTTAATCTCTATATTAAAACAATCTCTTAAATAATTTAAAGGGTCTTAAAATATATCTATATTGATTAGATATCATAATTATTTTTTATTTTATTTTGTGTTCAACTAAAAATATGCAATATAAATCTTAATTTAAATTTTATAATACATCTTACATGTGATCAAAACAAAAAAAATAATAATAATAAATATATTGCATAAAATATTCATTCAAAGTTTTTTTTTAAATTATATTTAATTTCTCTCTCATGTCATCTTTTCCATTTAGTTAACACTAAGTGGCCAACTTTTATAATTTAAAAAACCTTTATTAATTATGATTGAAAAGTAAAGCATCCAAGTGACACTAAAAAATATAGATAAAATATTAATTTATTATAATGTATAAGAGCATGCTAGTATTTTAAAATATAAAATAGATCCCGAATGATGATCATTTATAACATTTTTTAACGATATGCAATCATTTAAATCATTAGAACTTTTGTTGGTTCACCGTTATTTGAAAGTACAATCAATAATTTCGGTAAATGATATGATTTCAAGTGCGCCAAGAGAAATTAGATGATTTGAGTATTAAATGGATTGATTTTAAGGCAAGGTATTTGACTGAAAGATGAGATTAAAAATTTAAACGGTCGAGTGTCATCATTTTTATTTTTGAATGTGTTTTAAAAATATGTTTAATTTAAAAAATATTAAATTAATATTTGATTTTAATGTATTGATTTTAAAAATAAAAAAAATATTTTAATAAATATTAAAGTAAAATATATTTTTAAAATACTATGCTACTAATAAATTTGTTCATCTTTATTTGTAAATGTAATGTTATATGCTCTGCATGTCCTAAAGATGAATGCAAAGCTGCTTTGAGCAGAGTACAATAATGATCGAAGACTGCAATGATAAAAGAGGCCTGAAGGCACTTACCACAAAGCGGGAAAGAGCAAAAAGGAATTGATAAGACCGTCTAATCATCAGGTTTCTTTTTTTCGTTTTTTAAATGTTTCTGTTATTTTATATTTTATATATTAGAGAATAATATAATTTATATTTTGATATTTTATTTAATAGTTTAAATTATTAAATTAAAATAATTATTTAATATAATATTAAAATTTCGATGATTAACAGTTATGAATTTAAATTTCATTATTATTATTTATTTGATAAAAATTAAATATAAAATAATATAAATTTATACATGTTTTAAGTTCAAAAAATTTTAACTTAAGAAGGTACATAATAATTTAAATTATTAAATTAAAATAATTTTTTTTTAAATATACTTCAAATCCTATCTTTATGAAAAAGTTCTTTGAAATTCTACAATGATTATCTCAATTGATAATCACTCACCACATCTAGGATTTATAAACCAATTTTCTTAAAACATTATGAATGAAGATCATTTTGAAATTATCTCAAGTTTGATTTTAGTTTTGTTGGTATACATTTGACAAAAAAACAGAAAAAATCAATAAATTCAAATAAAAATTCTTTAAAGGAGTGATATACAATAATTAATGAGATTTAAATTTGTAATAATTTGATCATTAAAACTTCAACATATAAATTTTTTTTATCTCACTTTAAAATTTTAATTTATTAAATAAAATTTAAAGACATAATTTATATAAAATAATTTTGAAATGCATTCATGCATGATAAAAACAGAAAGTATAAGATGATATGTTTCGTCAATTTTCTTTGTTTTCTTTTTAATTATGAACAGTAATCAAATACTACCAAGTATACTTTTAGCTATTAAATTTAAGTCTCATGGCTGTCTTTGTCCTTAACAATAGAATTTCCTGCAACAATTAAAATTGGTGCAAATTTAAATTTTATTTTTATTTAAAATTTTTATTTTTTATTTTTATATTATTTTAATATATTAATATTAAAAATAATTTTTAAAAATAAAAAATATTATTTTAATATATTTCTGAACAATAAAATATTTTAAACTATAAAAAAAGTTATTCATAATTCTTAGAGAGTCGCTCATATTTTTTAGTGAGATTGGTCGTATATTGCTGTAAGGTTGTGAACTCTTGAAACTAGGTGCTCAATATCAATTGCGAGCTTTCAACAGTTGAGACACTATGAGTCATCTGCAAGTTCTTGGTTATAGTATTGAAAAGTCTGTACACTTGATTCCTATCGAGTCTAACATACAATCCTACCTCCATCTACAAATTCAGATTGAAATCCAAGTGGGATGAAGGAGCAACAAATAACCTGAATAGATTGAAATTATTTATACATAACCCAAGACACATATTTCTTGATGCGGCTGAAAAGTAAGGATGCACACTGTTAAAATGTTTTCATGCTTCATTATTAGAAGGATGCACTATCACTCCTTCTATTACATCATGTGATCGATGACATATTATATATTCAATAATCTTTAGTGACATAAATAACTTTTGCAATTTAGTTGTGATTAAGAAGCATCTAAGTTCTTTATATATTACAAAAGTTTTTTCCTTACAGCTTCTGGGTTTGTAACAAGAATGCCTAGTTATATGTCTTGCACTCGATCTATTCAATATTTTCTAGGTAGTATAACATGCAAAAGTTTGGATACATATTGATTTTATAGTATTTTAGACCAATGGGTTTTATCATGAATTTAATAGCATAAAAGTTCTTTTTCGACCTATTTTCTTCCAGCAAAATGCTTCTCACTTATTTTTCTAGTATCTTATATTATTTATTATTTAATAATTAATTTTTAAATATACAGTATTTTTATTTTTATAATAACTACCATATTTTTTCTTTCTCATGGGAAAATCCTAAAAAGTCAAAACTTTTATTATTAGATTAGGCTAAAGCATGACATTTCCATTTTAAACATAATCTAATATTTTCATTGATTTCAAAATCTCTTTTTTCTATAAATATTGATTCCTATCATATTTTATTGTTTTTTCTTTATTATATTATTTTATTCCCTACAACTTAGTCTCCCCGTCATTTTCACTCTTCCATCATTTATTTATTTATTTATTTTATTTGTAAAAATGGATTCGGATAATTGTAGCAACCAATAATTTTTTTTATATATACACACTATTAGTTTATATATATAATAGTGATAGAGAATAATACATCATAGATTACTATGGACAACCATGGTAACTTTTTTTCCGGCTCATTCTTACTTTTGATCCCACATTTTTTTTTGTAAATTTAGTTCATGGTTCTTTGATAATTATTAATTTTTTTAATATAGCCTCTAAGTCTTTCATAACTCTTTAATTTGACCATAAACTTCAACCCATTAAAGACTAATTTAACATAGGAGAAAGTAAGGGAAGGGAAGTTAAATTTTTTTTTTTTCCATTTGGTCCTTAGTTTAGTCCAATTAAAGAACAATTAGTCCAATTTTTTGTCGCTTTGTAGTTTAGTCCTAAACTTTATCATAGTTGAATCCAATGAAAGTCCAATTGAAAGAAAGGAAATGAAGGTCGGCTAAACTGGGTAAGATGACTGCACATTTAGACCGGGTTGTTAGAGTCAATTTAATATGGCATTGTCTTTTCATTTTGCTATTTAAATTATTTTTTTCTTGCAATTTTTTTCCTTGAATATTTTATTATTTCATGCTTAAGCTTGATTGAGTTAGGCGAGGGTTGAAAAGACAACATCCAAACAAAAAAACATTATTAACATGTAATTAAGTTAAAATATTAAATGACATGATGCATGCTGACATCATGTTTCTTTATTTGTATCCATCCCTTAAAATTCTACATTAATTTTTGTTAATGGTTGCCATCTTTTCTAAACGTTTATTAGTGCATATTATTATCAATTAATTTTATTAAATAAAATGACTTAAATTTTAATACGCATTCTAGATTTTTTATCATCATAACAAAAAAAAACTCGCATCACACATATTTTTTTTACGATTGGATTTATCTTTGTTCTGGCCTGCACCACAGCGTTAATACCATTTCAAATAAATCAGGCACCTCATGTGTGTTCTTCCTCTGTCCATCACGCGTCGAATTTCTTCACTGGATCAACATAAAGTAAATGCAGAATCTACTGAGACAGTGTCCTATCACACTATTGATAGGGACTGGCTTATGTATCCATGCGATCTGCTCTGATGTAGAACAAGTGGAGGTAATCGCTATAAAATGCTAGTTAAATGGAGAGTTAGTCCACCTCTTTTCGGTGTAATTTAATTTAATAATTAGAGAAGTATAGCTCTTAAGTCTACTATAGAATTTTTTTGCAAATGCCATCTTCTCAGTTACAAAGTATTCCCTTTTACTATGAATTGAAGAATTCTAGCCTGCAAGGGTAAAACATGAGAACACAAACTAATTTAATTTAAAATTTAAAATTATTAAATAAAATTTAAAAATAAAATTTATATTATTTTTTAATATATTTTTTAAGTAAAAGTTCTTTAGTGATAATAAAATTCAAACTATTAATCACTTGATAATATTATATCAAAAAAACTATTTTAATATAAAAAATTAAGTTGTTAAGTAAGATTTTAAGATATTATTTATATTATTATTTAATAATTTTAAGTTAGGATAGTGATTGATTTCTTTGGATGATGATAAAATGAAGAAAAGAAAAGAGGAACTCGGCCTGTGTGTACAGATTACCTCTCGTTAAACACCATGCCATGAAACCAAGCTGTGAAAAGCCATGACAAGGAAAGATTATTAACAATAATCTTATCTTCTAAATGTAAGTATTCTGCTGTAAAATTTTTAAGATCTTCTCTTGGAATGACCTCTGTGGTTGATTGTGCAGTCGCATGATATTCTATTTGTCTTTCACGATTTGTCATTTATGAATGTCCGTCTACATTTGTGTTGTTATCTGGAAGTAACATTTATTGCTTGTACTTGGGTTCATGCCTTGCTATATCATTGAAACAAAGAGTACCTTAATCTTTGATTTGTCTTCAAATGATCCAAAATAAAAAGAATGGACGGTAAGGAAATCAAACCCCATGATTTTTGTTTCTTCTAACAATTAAAAAGCTTCCCTTTTGAATCAGGAAATTTCTGTGAAACTGCGACGCTGCTGTAGTGGTGGGGTTCTGCTGAAGACATGATATGTACCTGGAAAATCGTGTTGAGAAATTGCTCATGAAAGATCATCACTTGTCTTCTAATCCATTACTTGAAGGAAAAGTAATTCCAGGGAAAAACAAGTAGCTTGTACATTTATCACACACGCGTGAGTGACATGCAGAAGTGTGTTACAAGGGCAAGACAGGTAATCTGATGGCCCAGTACGTTAATTAGCCAAAGATCTCGAATGTGATGGGTCTCTGTTGTATCCTTATCTGATACATGGCTACCCAACTCGTTCCTTTCTGGTTTCCAACACGTAGAGTTTCTTTATTTTTTCTAGTGCATTATATTAATATATAGGCATGTCTTTGAAAAAGAAATTGTGTCTCAATTCACTCACAAATTAGCTGGAGTAGATCCCTTGTTATGTGTGTGGACACAAATGGACGGTGGCAGTTATGGTAGGTGGCAGCCATGTTTGGTGGCAGCCATGGTTGGTGGCAGCCATGGTTGAAATTATAGTCAAATGGTAGGTGCCTAACTTGCCCATCATTGTTGAACAATCATCTCCCTCCTCAGCTATAAATAGAAGATGTATTGATAGCTGAGATAGACCATGAGATAGAGAGAAACACAGAGAGAGAGCTAAGGGTGAGAGTTGAGTTGAGTTGAGAAGTTTTCTCCTCCTCCTTGTTTTGTTGTTTGTATTGCTTTTGAGCTTGATTAATACAAACCAGTAGCTCCGTGGAGTAGGCAAGTTGCCGAACCACGTAAATTTGTGTGTGTTTGAATGTTTGGATCTCCTAACAACTGGTATCAGAGCTTGTTCTTGAAAGTTCTTGAAAAAGAGGGTGTTTGATCCAAACTCAAAAATCAAAGTTCTCAAAACGTGTTTTTGAACATACCACCGTGAAGAGGACGACGAGAGGAATCCACTGGTGAAAACCCGGCGCAAATCCGACGTCCTGCATGCCCGCACGCGCCTGCACGCGCCACCACAGGTACTGTCCACGCGCACAGACGCGCCGTACGCGCTTCACGCGTCTTCCTCGCCGTTTCCTGCAAATTGAAACTGCCACGTCATCAGCCACGTCAGTTGCCCGGCACAGTCAGCAGCCGCGCGCCCTGCCACATCAGCATTCTGACCGGTCAACCCGCCACGTAAACCGCCACGTCACCAGAAAATCCCCGCGGATCTGCCACGTCAGATTAGGTGGACCCCACATTGCCTACGTGTCTGACATGTCATCTTGCCACGTCAGCATAACTGGGTTTTGATCCGGTGTGGCGCAGAGACTATTCCTCCTGCCACGTGGCTTCATCTGCAGCGTCTAGTTATCTCAAGTTTTGATTGTTTAAATCGGAGCCATCCGAAGTCCGATTTGGGTGATCTCAGTGTTGTTTCCAGCATTTTTGGCCATTCCGGACACATCTGTAAGGTCAGATTTTTGAGATTCAAATCCGAGAAAGAGTAAAAATGGCTGATGAAATAAAGGCTGCAGGAATTGAAAAATTTGATGGAACTGATTTTGGATATTGGAAAATGCAAATTGAAGATTATCTATATGGGAAGAAACTTCATCTTCCTCTGTTGGGGAGCAAGCCAGAAAACATGTCAGAAGAAGATTGGCAAATACTTGATAGACAAGTCTTGGGCATTATCCGGCTATTATTGTCAAGAAGAGTTGCTCATAATGTTACAAAAGAGAAATCCACAGCAAGATTGAAGGAAGCCTTGTCTGGGATGTATGAGAAGCCATCAGCAAATAACAAAGTGCACTTGATGAAGAAGTTGTTCAACCTGAAGATGACAGAAAGCACCTCTGTTACACAGCATCTTAATAATTTCAACACCATCACAAATCAATTGTCATCCGTTGAAATTGAGTTTGATGATGAGATCCGAGCACTTATTTTGCTAGCTTCACTTCCAAGCAGTTGGGAAGGTATGAGAACAGCCGTAAGCAACTCAGCTGGAAAATCCAAATTAAAGTATGATGATATCCGAGACCTGATTTTAGCTGAAGAAGTACGAAGAAAAGAATCGGGTGAAAGCTCAAGTTCAGGTTCAGCTTTCAACATCAACACTCGAGGAAGGAGACAAGACAGAGGCTTATCCAGAGGCAGATCAAAATCCAGGTACAGAAGCAAAAGCAAGTTTGGACCCAGGAAACAGGTTGAATGTTGGAATTGTGGCAAACCTGGCCATTTTATGAGGAGTTGCACAAAACCAAAGAAACCTGAAGCTGATTCTGTAAATGCCACTACAAACGAGGTACAAGATGCTTTGATCCTTGCTGTACATAGTCCTATTGATGATTGGGTTCTTGATTCTGGAGCTTCATTTCACTGTACTCCACACCATGAAATGATGCAAAATTACACTGCTGGAAATTATGGGGTAGTCTATCTGGCCGATGGACAACCATTGGAGATTGTGGGTATAGGAGATGTGCAAATCAAGACAATGAATGGATCTACATGGAACTTGCAAAATGTAAGGCATGTTCCTGAACTAAAGAAGAAGTTGATCTCGGTCGGACAACTTGATGATAGTGGCCATTCAATCCTTTTCTCTGGAGGAATGTGGAA
The DNA here is from genome assembly GCA_026413675.1 of Populus pruinosa. Lineage (NCBI taxonomy): Eukaryota > Viridiplantae > Streptophyta > Magnoliopsida > Malpighiales > Salicaceae > Populus > Populus pruinosa. The sequence goes on along the minus strand of CM048602.1, from coordinate 3,607,455 downwards.
GGTATCAAAGGGAGCAATGGTTTTGGCTCGTGAAAAGAAAACCGGCACCCTGTATATGACCACAAGATCAGCAGCTTCCCTTTTGAATCAGGAAATTTCTGTGAAACTGCGACGCTGCTGTAGTGGTGGGGTTCTGCTGAAGACATGATATGTACCTGGAAAATCGTGTTGAGAAATTGCTCATGAAAGATCATCACTTGTCTTCTAATCCATTACTTGAAGGAAAAGTAATTCCAGGGAAAAACAAGTAGCTTGTACATTTATCACACACGCGTGAGTGACATGCAGAAGTGTGTTACAAGGGCAAGACAGGTAATCTGATGGCCCAGTACGTTAATTAGCCAAAGATCTCGAATGTGATGGGTCTCTGTTGTATCCTTATCTGATACATGGCTACCCAACTCGTTCCTTTCTGGTTTCCAACACGTAGAGTTTCTTTATTTTTTCTAGTGCATTATATTAATATATAGGCATGTCTTTGAAAAAGAAATTGTGTCTCAATTCACTCACAAATTAGCTGGAGTAGATCCCTTGTTATGTGTGTGGACACAAATGGACGGTGGCAGTTATGGTAGGTGGCAGCCATGTTTGGTGGCAGCCATGGTTGGTGGCAGCCATGGTTGAAATTATAGTCAAATGGTAGGTGCCTAACTTGCCCACCATTGTTGAACAATCATCTCCCTCCTCAGCTATAAATAGAAGATGTATTGATAGCTGAGATAGACCACGAGATAGAGAGAAACACAGAGAGAGAGCTAAGGGTGAGAGTTGAGTTGAGTTGAGAAGTTTTCTCCTCCTCCTTGTTTTGTTGTTTGTATTGCTTTTGAGCTTGATTAATACAAACCAGTAGCTCCGTGGAGTAGGCAAGTTGTCGAACCACGTAAATTTGTGTGTGTTTGAATGTTTGGATCTCCTAACATCCCTTTCGTTGTAAGAAAAAAAGTGTTTAAGAATTTAGATAGATAATATTAATTTGATACATAAGAGTAAGAATAATATATTTAGGGCTGACAATTCCTCTAAAAGCTAGCAGTGCTTGTCCTGGATCAAAGGAATAATATTAACCACCACTGTCTTTATAGTCTCTAATATCTATGCCCAATCAATTTCTATTTAGAGACCACGCTTACTTCTGCAGCAGATCATTTACCTTTTTGGCTAAATTAACATTGATTTAATTAGATTATAATGCAAACAGATGGATGTTCAACGAAACTATCAAGCATCCAACAATATTATTTTGTCGTTTTACCCTTTTTTTACTTACAAAATGCAGCACTTTTGCAAACCAAATGCATAATTTCAAGGTGGTTTGAATCACACCTTTGTAAGCAACATAAACACAAGAAATTTAAGAAGAAGAAAAAAAAATACAATCGTTTAGGCAAGAATTCAAGCTCGGCATCGACAAAACATATACATTTAATCTAGTTTATATAATTTTATCCTGATATATCCTTTTATGTGTTTCTTTAAAATTTTCTTAAAACACACACAAATCTTTCATGCATATAACTCTTTTTTGCAACACTGCTCATCACAATCATTCTTACCAATAGAGTATATACATAACATAACAACATTACATGACATGACAACAAACCAGGCACAATAGCTAGCCAATGATAGCACGCATAGTCACTAGGCAAAATTTAAATCTCATCCTTGACAAGATAGAGTTATAAAAAGCTAGTTTATAAGCCTTGCTATGCAAATGCACTAGATCATGTCACACAAAAACTAGATTCAGATTAGGGCATATAATTTCTAACCAATATAAGCCATATCTAGATATGCAATTCCAGTAACTCCTCACTTATAAATATGGTACCTAGCAATTTATAAATCTTTGCATAAAATCTTTATCCCTTCATCAATATTATAACATATTTACTCACTTTTATTCCTCCACCTTGAGACTTGAAACTAAATCCATTATAGTCTAAAGTGTCTAATGAAATCAGATTCTTCTTTAAATCTAGTATATATTTAACATAACACAATGTTCTAACAACACCATCAAATATTTTAATTTTGACATTTTTTATTCTAACAACTTTGCATAGATCATCATTACATGTAAGAATATAGCTAAAATTAATTAACATGTAAATTTTTAAATAATTTTTATTAAGTGTCATGTGATAAAAGCATGTTAGATTCAATATCGAAGAATTTATAAGATGATTTGGGTGGATGAAATAAAAAGTATATCTTTATCACCGCTCTCTATTACTATTTATTGAAGGTCAGGACAAAGCCAATCACACATTTCTACTTTTGATTAGGTGAGTTTTTTTCCACTACATTCATAGACTTTGATGAACCCTATTTATTCTCTGTATCCCCCTTCTTTTTCTCTAGGCATTTTCATTTAAGTACCCAATTTTTCAACACTTATAACATTGTATATCATTTCTCTTTCTGGATTTAGATAGAGCTTTGTTGTTTCTCAATTCGCTCCGGGATTTGTTTCTCCCACACTCCTAATAACTCCTTACTACTAGCTCTTTACCTAGTGAATTTTTATCACCAACTTTCTTTCTCATATTAAAGCTTAATAAGGCACTTGTGATCTTTTTTGATATGAGAGCCCCCCCCACCAAATAAGAGTCGTAACTAAATTTTCTTAAGTAAGAGAAGTAGGTAGGAAATTCAATAAAATCAATGCCTTGTCTTCGTTGTTGGACTTCACATTAATTCGTTTAAAATCAGTGACAATTTAATTGAACACATTGATATGCCAATTCAGGCTTATGCGCTCTGACATATTAAGACTAAATAGTTTGATGGTTAAGATAAAATTTGTTCATCAATAACTTCAACATATATTGACTTTCTAGTTTTGCCTAAACCGCCTCTGATGATTCCTCATCCATGATGTGATACATCACGTCATCATCTACAAAAATCATCATAGTTGTCATAGCCCTCACTTCTAGCTCCAACCAATCTATGCCATTTTTGTGTTCTGTTTGTTTTCTGTATAACGCCTTCATCATACCTTTATACATTAACAAATCCTTCACCCTTCTCTGTCATAATCTTAAATTACTAGATCCATCAAACTTTATCAAATTTTGCAGAAGAAATCTCTAACATCGTAACCAGGCTCTAATACCAGTTGTTATGAATCCTGCAATAATAAAGATGAATATTGCAAAAAAAAGAAAAGAAAAAAGAAAAAAAAATTATGTGGTTCGATAATAGGTCTACATTCACAGGAGTGATGAGCTATATTTCTCTATATATCTGATTAGTACTTAAAAGTGCATTTTTATCATGGTTTTATATCATCATTTTGCACTTGAAGTATCAATAACTCCTTAACCAAAATATGTTTTATAATAATATATCTAATAATATAAGATACCTTTAATTTGTGGTAAATGTTCATTTTAAATGCAGGCCTATCATATAAATGAAAGGATTGATTGATGACTTTAAGAACTTAAATTGCAAGGATAAAGAGATGGCCAAACTTAGAAAAGAGATGTCGGTGCAATCCAAACCGGAACACTGTTCGGTAATTGGGTCATATCTGGAGCTATATATCTCAGATTTAGTTCCAATTTATATGAATGGAAAGGTAAGACATAGGCCTACAACTTTCATATGGAGCCCAAGATCTAAAAAGGTCATTTTCAAGTCCAAATTGTAGCAACAACAAAGAAGCCCGAATCTGTCTTCCAGCCCGAGCACTGTTCAGTATTTTGGCCATATCTGGAGTTCTAGAAGTCCAAATGAGCTGAATTTTTTACACACGAAAGCTGAGACAATTGCCTACAACTTTAATGTTTGCAACTGGCTCTAGTTTTGACGTTATCAATGACTTTTTGGGCAGACAAGAGAAGATAAGGATTGTCACCAAGTCAAAAGTTGGCCACCCACTTATCAATTAGTCATCAAATCAATAGTTCCCAATTTTGGCCTATAAAAGGAGGCATTTGCCATGCATTTAGGCATCTTGGTTTCCAGATCAAGATCATGCTCTTCCTTTCTCTCTTTGTATTTTTTATACTTTGCTTTCATTAATATTAAGTTTATGCCTTTCATTTCCTTTTCTTTACTTAGTTAACTTTTATGTTCTTATTTTGTTTATCTATTTTGCTTTCTTTCATTATGTCTAGCTAAGTTAGTTATGTCAAGGTGAAAAGGTTACACTAATGGTGTAAGAATAAGTATAATGTAAACTTAATATGGACTTTAATGTTTGATACTAACATGTTTTATATTTGTTATCTTGTTCACTCTTTAATACTTTGCTTGTTAAATGACTAATCTTGATTTATGTTGTATAACACTTGGTACAACAAATGCTTGGCACTTTCATAGCCCATAATGTATGGTATAACCGACACCTGAGCTATGAAAGGAACTTGATTTGTTGTTAACATAAGTTATAATCATGAATGCTTGACGAGATTTACAAGTATTAGCATTAATTGAATAAGATGACTAATGTAATCATGTTAACAATATATAATCTAATTGGAACCTCCTTTGTGTGTGGTTTCCAATTCAATAATAAGAGTTTATACTATACTTGTTTGATATACCATTAGTGGAACCTCTAACCTTGACATTTGTTATTATTATTGTTTAATCCTTACATTAATTTTCTATCTCCAAGTTCTCATCATCTTCTTCTTCTTCTCTTTCTTTATTATTATTATTATTAGTAGTACTACTACTACTATTATTATTATTATTATTGTTGTTGTTGTTGTTGTTGTTGTTGTTGTTGTTGTTGTTGTTGTTGTTATTGTTATTGTTGTTGTATTATTGTTATTTATAATTTGTACAATTAACCTCCCTGTGGTTCGACCCCGGTCTTGCCGGGTTATTTATTACTTCGACACTCCTGCACTTGGGAGAAGACATCAATCTTTTAGTCGTGTCAATATCAAATTATGGTTACATAATATGCATTTATAGTAAATTCTAGATGTATAAGAGGTATTATTAATTTTCAATAATATCCCTTTTACTCCACTTTAACATCTGCCTATAAGCTATATACTACAACATTAGTAATTTTGGTTCAAGGAATTACTTTTCAAGTTTTTTATACAAAATTAACAGACCTTTTGTGAAAAAAAAATTCTTTTATTACACCTAAAATTCTTTTATTTTTTTAACTTTTAATTGGTTGGGATAAACATGTATAGTATTTTAAAGTTTATTTTCAATAAACATCTATTCGATGAATGTTATTATTTTCTTTCCCAATAACATCAGAGAGGGACATAACCAGGACATATATAAGTTTGTCGTAGTGTGCACAATGTTACATGGTAGATCTTCCTCCTAGATCAAAAGGGGTTTTAGTTGTGTTGGGATTAATCATGAAATTATAATTTGAAGAGTTTAGAAATCGTCATCTAGTATTATGATTACTAGGAAACCTAAAGGTTTACAAGAGTCTGGATAAGGTGACTAGTTGTTCATGGGGCAAACACATCATCCTTAGTGCACCATACCTATGGTAAAGTGTATTGTTGATTTATTTTTTTTTTCTCTAAATCATGTTTCTATTCGTTGGTTTATCTAAAGTTTAAAAAAAATCCTTCTCCGTAAGGAGGTCATTATCTTATGGATTTAAGGTAGATACTCTTTAGTAAAGAGGTTTCTATCTCAATGGGCTCAAGACAAATCCCTCTTAGTAAAAAGGTCTCAGCTTTATCAAGATAAATTTTAATCATTTTAAAGCTAAAATTTTAATAGTGTATTTATTTTTATTTTGTAACTTTAATACTTGAAAATATACTTTACAACATAAATTTATACCTTCAAATATTAAAGTCTATAATTAATTTCAAATAATTTTTTGTTAATTAATTTAATTTAATTATGAGAATTTGCATTACATTGTAAACTTTATACCTCAAATATTAATTAAAAAATTAATTTTTGTGTTGTTTTTGAAATTTTGATCAAATTTTAATGGATAATCACAAACTTGTTATGATATCTATAAAGTGATTTTTGTTTTTTTTCAAAGTATGATAAAAATGTAATTTTTTTTATAAAATATGCATGAAAGTTTTTAGAATTTAATCATACGCACACAAATAAAAGCGTATTTTTTAATTTTTAAAATAAAAAAATTTGGACTTTTTTATATTTTTTTGAATTTTTATAAGAAAGTCGGTATGTTTACTATTGGGTTGCTATGTTATGATGTAAGTTTACATCCCAAATATTAAATGAAATGATTGGGAAAAAACATATGAAGGATCTATAAATAATTTTAAAATAGTACTTGAATTCTTTAGGATGTTTGGTAATGGATCAGAAATACAAAGAAGAAAAATGCATATTCAAGGCTAAAGACGTGTTTGTCAAACATGATTTAAAGGAAGAAAAATAGGTTTTTTTCTTAACAAAATTGGGATGGACCAAACAAAGCCTTGAAGTTTTATGGGTTAGCCTAGCCATATGTGATGGGCTTGGTGGGCTGAGCCTATAAACCAAAAAAAAAAGGCCCAAACCAATGAAAACCGATCAAATAAGGTAAAAACACAATTTTTATAAATTTCAAATTGAAATGGATAAAAACTCATAATTTAAGAATACAAAAAACATTCAATGTAAACCCGAAAATGAAAATTCAATTTCAGACCAAATTTCTCAAAATCTAAGGAACATGTAAAATCATCGTTCAAGTAAGATTTTGAGGTTAAATCATCGTAACAAACAATCAATTATCATGATAGTTTGATTTTATAAAAAATACAAATAAAGAACCAAAGATTGAATGCCAAGATTTTAGTGTTTTTAAGCCTTTAGGATCCTAAATTAATGATCAATAAGCTTGTAGCATGCATAAGAACCAATAATTAATCAAAACGACATGAAAATCATAGACCTATAGCAATCTTCTTTGGATAAATGTTAAACCTAGAAACATAAAATCTACTAAAATTAAGAAAATGCATCAAAACCTAGAATAAAGGTCTAAGGCCTGTTCACTCAAATCACATACACCAATATACATGTTTAAGCCTTTAAAAACAATAATAAACATGTAAATTTTAAAATGCATAATATCAAAACCTATAACCTACTTTCAACATTCAAACATGCATATACATGGTTCTCCTTTCCAATAAGCTTTTGATTTTCTTCTTTATAATATCTTTTTTTTTATTTTTTTACTGTTTGACTAGTTTTATCCTAATATTTCTTCTTTTTTCATGGGTTTTTCACCTTTTTTATTCCTCTCGTTTAACTTCAAAAGACAACCCTTTTATAGCTTCAAAATGACAAGTGGTTGTGAAAATATTTATGGGTTTAAAAGTATTTTTCCAAAATTAAATTATAAATTTTTTTATCTTATTTGTCCTCTAATATGTTAAGGGACCACTCTCTTCTCTTCTTCTTTTATTTTTCCTCTCAATAAATGTTTAATAAACTCTTAGAACTTTTTAAAAAAGCTAGGAACTTCATAACTAAACCTTGACTGAAAATGGTTGATTGAGGGTGCACATTCCTTGAATTAATCATAGAAAATAAGAGGTCATTAAAGCCAACCAAGCTATAGATCATGTAGAGGGGATGATAGTCTTCAACTAGGATCAAACTATGTTTGATTTGGTGGCTTGTAGCTTTCCTACCATTGATTCAAAGTTAGGTGTAACATTATCGAATTTTACTGAACTAGATAAGGTTATCTTAGGACACAAAGTTTAGGGCTTCCACTTAGTAGGTAGGATACAAACATCGATAAATGATGACATAAACTTGTAGAAGAAAAGCTCTTTTATTGAATGGTGGTTTTTGTTCGTTTGGTGGTGGTTGGAGTTGACACGATTATTGCTTAAAAAAGTGCTTCACGGTCAGTTAAAATGGGAAAACCCTAACCAAAATGACGTTGCTATCTTTAAACCTTTAAATTAGGGTTTTAGTAATTAGGATCGAGCAATCTTTAATTTAGTCCCTGGTCTTTTAATCTGAGCTCAAATGTCATTAATAGAGATAAAATTGATTAATTTTATGCAATTAGGCCCTTATCAAACATCAATTGACACCCTTTAAGTTTGACGCCTTTTTTAAAGTAATCATAGATTTTCACTTTGTTCAATTTAGCTCTTGATTAAGCTTCAATATTTGATTTTCTTTAATTTAGTTTCTAAAAAAGTCTAATACAGCCCCCAATGTTGCGCGCCTTTTGCAGAAAAATCCTTGATATTTAATTTCTTCAATTTGGCTTTTAATTAACCGATAAGCTTTGATTTTCTTATAATTTCACCACTGATATCATTCGATTAAGCTTGTAAAGTTAAATTTGGTATTTAAAAATTCCAGTCTTCTTAGGTAAGTTTAAATTAGGCTTTCAAACTTAATTTTTTTACCAATTAAATCCTTAATAAAAAAAAAATTGACCAATTAAAAGTTTAATTAAGTCCTTGCACTTAATTAATTCTTTTAATTTTGATCCAAATTAATTATTAAACTTAATTAAATCCTTAATTAGACCTATAATTAAATCAAATCAGCCTATTAAAAATTTAATTAAATCTTCAGACTTAATTTTTATGCAAATTCCTCTAATATTTACTTAAGTTAACTTTGAATTTGTATTGTCTTTCATATTTAAGCACTTCAAGGGTGCAATTGAGTTTCTAATATTGTCAAAGATCCAATTTAATCCCTTCATCTCTTATTTATGCATTTAAATCCTTTTTTTGTATGTTCTTGTCAACCAAGTTGTTTGTCCTTCTTCTTTTTTTTTCAACCCTTTTTTGTTTTTATATTATTTAATTTTTTGCATTTTTTTGATTTTTTTATATAAAAAAATGATAATTTTGGGTAACATGAAATTGAGTAATGAGAAAGTTAATGGAAGAGGAGCTGTAAACCGAGAAGTGAAGTGGAAGAGTGTTTATTTATTTTCATTTCACACACAGAAAGCGAAGCTTCTCTTTCTATCATTATTACTACTCATCTTCTTTGGCTCACTTTTCTCACACTACCTCTCTTCTCTTATTGACTCTCTTTCTGTCTCTTTTTCTTACAAAAACACACTTTCATACAAACAAGGACACAGACACAAAACAAAAGGTGAAAAATGGAGTTTGATCTTGAAAACCCTTTGACAAGCTTGAAAGAATACTTATCTGATACAATCCCAGATCTCTTTGTCTCTGAATCTGATCACATGCCTTCAAGAAATTTCCTACACTGCTTGAAAACCTCTGACTTCTACGTTTCCTTTCGTGAAGAAGCCATTTCTCGCATTTTACAGGTTATAAACGCAGCAATAACTTACGTGTGTAAACTCCTTTGTTGATATGGGGTTTTGTGTTGTAATAATGTTGTCTTAGCTTTTGGCAGGCACAATATTCTTGCAACTATGACCTCTTCATTCCCTACCTTGCAGTAAATTACATGGATCGATTCATTTCCAGGCAAGAAATTCCGGTATGGAAACGAATTAAAATACAAAGTGTCTCTTGCTATTTTGCTACGATTCTTGATTTATTCTTGCTGAAATTCTTGGTTCTTTGAAGCAAGGGAAGCCATGGATTCTTAGACTTCTAGTAATCTCTTGCCTTTCTCTAGCTGCAAAGATGAAGAATAAACACTTCTCCATCTCCAATTCTCAGGTAATAAGCTCCCATATTTCCCCATATATTAGCCGACTATGCAATTCAAAGTTGGCCATGGAAACTTACGTGCATAGTTTAAACAATGAAACAGGAAGCGGAAGCTGGTTTCATCTTTGACACTCAAACAATTAATCGCATGGAACTTCTGGTACTTGATGCCTTGAACTGGAGAATGAGATCGATTACACCTTTCTCTTTTGTGCATTTCTTTATTTCTTTATTTGAACTCAAAGATCCATCATCCTCACAACCTCTCAAAGACAGAGCTACAGAGATTATTTTTAAAGCTCAAAATGGTAAGCACCGCACCCATTTATCTCAAAAACTTTTCTCTAATCATATTCATCCTTTTTTTTTATTAGCATTCAATTCTATGTATGTTTTTTGTTGCAGAAATTAAGTTTCTTGAGTTCAAGCCATCTATTATTGCAGCATCAGCCCTTCTTGTAGCATCCAATGAACGATTCCCATTGCAATTCCCTTGTTTCAAGTGCTCAATCTACTCTTGTGAATTTGTAAATGAAGTAAGCAACCAACACCCCAAAATTTCATCTTTTGGTTTGTTTGTTATATATATATATATATATATTCTCTGGCTTAGCATAGATGGTAATTAATTAATGACTAATCATCCATTGTTTAGGAGAAGCTGCTAGAATGCTTTAATGCACTGCAAGAAATGGTGGAGATGGAATGGTACGAGTCAATGTTAGATACAATGTCCTGTACAAGAACCCCATTGAGCGTGCTAGACAGGCATTTTACAAAATCAGAAAGTGAGACCGCAAGCATCATCACCAACACCACCACCATCACTAATGGCAGTACAGTGCCGGAGATCAAGCGGCGAAAATTGAATGGCTACAGCAGCACATGATGGCAATATTTTGTTCAGTTTTTCTCAGTTCTGATATTATTGGGACTCTGCAATTGGTCAATATCTTAGCATCATCAATGTCACCACCATAATAGAAACCCAAAAAAAGATAAAAGCCAAGAGAAAAGAAAAGAAAGAGCTATGATTTCGAGCTATAGAAATTTATTGCAAGCTCAGTTGGTTGTGTTCCTAAAGAAGAAGAAGAAGAAATTCATTACTTGCAATGAGACCATCTAAATTTTATTTTTTTTGTTTTCTATAGAATTTTGGGATGGAATGAGAAGGGTATTAATGGAATGGGACCATCAAGGACAAGACAGAGCTTTGAATGTTGCTTGCCACATTTGTTTGTATTTGTTGTTTATAGGGTGGAGTTTGGTTGTCCCTTGCTTGGTGGAAAAGAGAGGGACTTACCAAGATGATGAATTATTACTTGCAAAAAAGCAAGAAATGAATTGCATATTTTTTGGTCAACGCATAGGGGAAAGCCTGTCATGGATAATTAAAAAAAGAAAAAAAAATCAGTAAAGAATTGGAGGGAAATAAATTAAAGTAGCAGCAGCTGTTGTATAGATGAAATGCATGTGTTTGTGGGGATATGAGAGAAGAAACAACGTACAAGACACGTAGCTTTCTTTAAGATCATGGTATCTTTGTCGAAGAAATAAGCTATTCATGTGCTTCGAACTTGAAAGCTGCTTGTATTTGGAGCATGCTATTGGCTTTTTTTGCCTGTAATTTAATATAGTTACTGGGTAGTTGTCGTCTTGTTTTACTCGGGCAGACGGCTGAGTGTGCAATGGTTAGACTCAAATGATGTTTTCTTCTGTAAATCGGACAAGGACTAGTATATACTATAAATTATCTAGTCTAGACCTGAAGAACCAGAGGCAGGTTGTTTGCCTTCAAGTTAAGATAACTAGCAGAGAGTCTCTGATGTTAAACTGTGATAATGCCTATCAATTCCTGGTATAAGCAACCGAGATGAAATTTGCGAACATAAAAAATAAAAAAGAGAAGAGGCTGTTTGTTTTTGCATCGGTGGATGCAAAGAATTGATTTTTTTTTTTTTAAATCATGTTTTCAGTGTTTTGAAATATCTATGGTGTGTGTTGAAAATAAAAATAATTTTTTTAAAAAAATACATTTTAAAAACAGTTGACTTGAGTCTTAACTGTAGTGATCGTAGAATGGTTCTATCCATGATTAGTTTGGTAGCACGAGGGCGATGGCATGAGACCTGGGTCTGATCCAGTATTTACAATAGAATGGACCTATCCCTCTGCTTGGTCCATCAATAAAGTCTATGCAGCTTGTTAGTGAGTTGAAAGCATGCACCGGGTAGATTTTATGTTCGACAGTCCAGCAGAATTTGGTATAAAACCAGTTATTGAAGCTCAGAGAAGGGAGAGTTTACAGAGATGACTACAGGAGTCAAAGAAAGCAGTTGAAGGATTCATGTTATGATTGAAGTTGTCTCAATTGTTTCCAACATGGGCCAAGGCCGCTTAGAATAAGATCACGGATCAGCTATTGTAGATTAATGCCCTAGAACTTGAAATCGTCAGGTGGATTGGTCCACTGTATGAAAAGGTAAACGGTAGGGGTTATCTGTGAAGATTAGGAGAAGATTTTTGATTAAGTAGTAATAATTATTTTTTAAAATATTTTTTTTTGTAAATATATTAAATTAATTATATATATTTTTTGTTTTACAAGGTTATGATTGTTTTTAAAATACAAAAATAAACGACTTCTTAACCTTAATCATATTAATTCAAAAGTTTAAGGTATTAAGTAAGGTTTCAGATATTATTTATTTTATTTTTTAATACATCTCTTCAAGTAAAAATTCTTTAAATTTGAAACTTACAGGTAGATCTTTGAATTTGAAACTTACATATATTTACATTACATTATGTTTAATTTTTATCAAATAAATAGGGATGATGAGATTCAAACTTGTAACTACTTAATCATTAAAACTCTGATAAGATGTTAAATAATGATTTCAATCTAAAAATTTAAATTATTTGATAAGATATCAGAATATAATTTATATTATTTTCTGATATAGATTTTCTATTATTTCATCATGAAGCAAAAATGTTATAATGAAGTTAAATATATTATATTTAGATAATTTAATTTTAAATTTGAAATAGATAAAGATTCAAGTTGAAAAATCTTAATATATATATATATATATATATATTAAATTAAATTTAATAATAATATCAAATAAATTCATGCAGTATGGCACTAAAAAGCTACCAATACTTTGCGGGTGTAAAGGATGCAAACAGAGATAGAGAAGTCGACAGTAAAGCTTAAAAGATTAAGAATCCTTGTGTTGATGTCTTCCACGATGTATCCAACAGTGTTAGGTACCAACCATATGCTCATCTTGGTCAAAAAGCATAATTAAATTTGCTGGTAGATGGTTTAAAAACTTTATAAATATATTAAAAGCAAACAATTTGGAATTATAATATTCTTCTTTCATCAATGTGAATGGACAGAATCAATGAACTCTCGCCTCAAACTTCGTGTTAAATGGGAAGTCAATTTTTAATTGTACATTTTTCACATGAATGCCATCAGCCAGGTGTAGACAGAACTCCATGCATATTATCAATTCATTCCATGGAATATTTTAATGATTTTTTAAAATATATTTTATGTTTTTAGATTGTTTTGATTTGCTAATATTAAAAATAATTTTTATAAAATAAAAAAATAATTTTAATATATTTTTAAATAAAAAATATTTAAATACATTAAGAGAGCTTAATTCTACAGGTCAAAATAAGCTGGTTGCTGCAAATTCTTTGAAGGACTGGTCTTCTGGAGAACCCAGTTGTCTGTTAAATATCCTAGAATATCTATAATCAATGAAATAATGAAGGATTGATTAGCGTTAGGGATCAGTTACTTCCCCTTGATATGTATAATCATTGAACTTAAATATAATAATAATTAAAGTTTTTTTTATTTTAGTTTATATGGAATATGGAAATTTTATTTTAATTCATTTTAAAAAACACAAATAAAAGAAATCATAATTTAATGAAATCTTTATTGATATGAACTATAAATTATAGTTTACTTTCATGGAATGAAAAAATAAATTTGAAAAAAATATATACATAAAAAAAGTTAAAATAAAATATTGAAAAAAACGTAATAGGTAAATGTTGCTTTCTTCAACCTTTTATCAGTTTTTAGGCTTCGGGGAAACGTATCATTCACCACCCAAAATGATATCTTTGGATAATTTTTCAAGAATAAGATCAAATATTAATTATGTTTATGTAATCAATTAAGACACAAATTTCATTTTCAATTTTCTATATCTAGAAATCCAAATTCACATATTTCTCGAATCCGGTGATAAAATTGTGTAAAAAAGTGGTTATGGATTCCTTTTTATAAGAGCTTTCGTATGAAGACAACCTTACCTTTTTCTTTTTATACATCATATTTCATTTAGTTCAGTTAATGAAAAAAATTAAATGAAAATGAAATTAAAAAAAATGTAATTTTATAAATTATCTCTACTAAATATATATATATATATATATATATATATATATATATATATATATATATAGATCAAATCAAACAAATAAAAAAATAAAAAATAAAGAAATTAAAATAATAATAATAATTATTTTATAAATTATTTCAAATAAAATAAGTAATAATTAAAAGAATGAAGACTAAATTTGATAGATAAAAAAATTTAATAAAAAAATGATAAGAAAAAAACAAATAATAATTACAAAAATAAGGATCAAAGTTAATATAAAAATTAAATTTAAAGGATGAAATTGAAAAAAATATATATTGAAATATATATATATCAAAATTTGAGGACAAAATTTGATATAATTAACAAATAATATAATATTTCTAAATTTATATAATGAAAACATGTTATATCCCTATTTTATTTCTATAATCAAAAGTGTTTCTATTCTTCATTTTCTTCCTTTCCTTCCTTCCTTCGTTTTTTAATAGCAAAAACTATTTTATATTATAAATTTTATGATATTTGTAAATGCATATTAAGTTGTTCAAGGGAATTTCATTTTATCTTCTTCCCCCTTCCACTCATAGAAACTTAACCATAGTTTAACGGGACACTTGATTTTAAATACCAAACAATCTTGAGATTCGATAATCATATCATTATATAAATATAACTAAAAGAAATGAGTATTTTATTGTTACTTTTCTTACGAAACTCTATGAACTTGCATGTTCATATGAACAATCAATCTCTAACATAAAATAAATTAAAACATGTAAAATAAAATAAATAGCCATGGTAAAGCATTTACGGTTGTATCTATCTTTTACTTTTATTATAATTAACTTTTTAATTTATTATTTAATTAGCATCAGTAACTTGTTTTTATTTATCATTTCATTTAGTTTTTAATTAATTTATTAAGCATATATAACACCTTTTGTTTTCAAATTAAAAAAAAATGCATGATACTTAAAAAAACATTCATAACACATGCATTTCCTTCTGTTGCATTAAGAAGTAATTACTTAAAATCTTATCTTAGTTTATAGATAAATGATCTCCTCATAGATGGATTTAATCTCCGATAATTGTAAATTTTGCAAATAAGAAGGAATAATTTGAAGAAAAAATAATGATTTTAAAGAATTACTAATAAATAAATAAGAAGGGAATGCTAGCAATTGTTAAAAGAGATTGTCCATAAACATTTTATCGTGGTAGATAATATTTTTTATTAAAATAATATTTTTTTATTTTTAATCTCAACACATTAAAATTATCTAAAAATATCTAAAAATTATTAATTTAATATTTTTTAAGTAAAAAATAATTTTAAAAACACTTGAAAAAAACAATTAAAAACAAACATTCACTGCTTTTTCATGTATAAGAATCGTGAAGGAACAGAAGGCCTTAAAGAAACGAACAATCCACGATAATTAGCCCATAAACATTGCCATAATTATTATCCATTTAATATTTAAGCAAACCTCCTGTGATTAATCAAACTGCCTGGAACCTCTAATTGAAGCTTAGTAACATCTGGCTAAGTGGGTTTATCGTTATAATTGACTTAACTTAAAGCAAGTGAAGCTGTGAAAGGTCATACATGCTCTACTGTTAGCTTACCTTCAAGAGGAAGTTTTCATTGCAGCCAAGTTTAAAATTTATTTATTTTTTATTATTTTAAAATTGTTTACACATGTTATATTAAAAATAATAATAAAAAATTATTTTCATATATTTTTTAAACAAAAAATATTTTAAAAAAATTAACTATTCCTATCAAATCAAATTACTGTTTATTTTTGTGTTTCAAAAATATTTTTAAAAAATTTTAAATATTTTTTTATTTTTTAAATTAATATATTTTTAATGTTTTCAACTATTTTGATCTTCTCGTATTAAAAATAATTTTTTTTAAAAAATTATTATTTTAATATATTTTTAAATAAATTTTTTTAAAAAAATCACGATCACTTTTTCAATATAAAAATACTAGTTTAGGACTCACAACTTTTAATTGAATTATTTTCTACAGCATAATTGGTAATAAACAAATGATAATAAAATAAAATAAACCCAACAAGGAAGACTTCGCTAAGTCAATGAACTCCAAAAAATGTCTCTGCAATTCATCTTCCTTGTATCTTCTTTGACATCATCTTCTCATTAAAAAAACCAAGGCATTTCATCAGTTCTTTTTCGTCGCATCAAGTCTTGAATTTATTGCAATCTTGGCAAGCAAAGATTGACAGAGTATTTCTGATATGGATGATGAAGTTGTAAGCTATTTGCTGAATCAATTTAGTGGTGGTCTTCAATCTTCCAAAGTTAGCTGGAAAAGAGATCTTCAGGAACTGGAGAAACTGATTCGACGAAATATTGAGAACGCACCCGCTGGAGAGAAGCCATCACTCAGGGAAAAGCTCTACCGCCTCAACAACATTTTGGTTGAATGTCAGGCAGCATCGTTCTTATCTCGTGAAGGAATAATTTCCCTGTGGAGAATCAGGAATACTTTGAAAGAAATCAAGGAGGAGCTTAAATCGAAAGATTCTATTACAATTTCCTCAAATGGAAACTTTAGTCCACGACGGGATGATCAGGGGAACTCATCAAATGTTAGAGATACTGGCCGCCAGAGTCATCAATCTGTAAGTCCGCTGGTGGTTCATGGCTTCGATGATGAAATAATGTCACTGATGAAACTGCTTGTTTACGAAAGAAGTAAAGAAAAGTTCAGTGCTGTCGGAATCACAGGGATGGCTGGTGTCGGAAAAACCACACTATGCCAAGAAATTATAAAGAGAGATGAAGTGAAGAAGCACTTTGTTCCTAGGATTTTGGTAAGCATGTCGCAAAAGCCTGATGGGAACAAAAATGCCAAGATAGCTCTTGTGGAAAGAATACTGCTTTCACTTGGAGTTGAAGAAAATACCATCCAATCCGTTTCTAACCGCGGCCTTTCAGCTCTGATCTGTGCACTTCATGTGCAACTGATGGGCAAGAAGTATATGATTGTCCTCGATGATGCTCAAGAAGGAGATACGTGGTTTGAAAACCTTTATTCTCCTTTACCTGGTAAGGTTAAATGGGAGCAAAGCCTTGCGTATGGATTGCCGAAAGGCTATGGAGGAACAGTTATTGTCACGAGTAGGAATAAGGACTTGGCAAAGAAGATGGTCGGGGAGGAAAATGCACATCCCGTTCTGCCTCTTGCAGATAAAGAGAAATGCTGGCTTATTTTCAAAGATGCCGTTGAGCAAGATGGGACACCATTCAATCCCCCAAATGTGGAATTGGAGGATCTAAAAAAGGAGATCATAAGAAAGTGTTCTGGCCTTCCATTAGCAGCAAGAGTGCTTGGGGAAATTATGAAAGAAACAATGGAAGAGGCACCCGTGCCTAATGGTCATATTGTGACAGTTCATCCACAGTTACCAACTGACAGCAATTCAAATGTTTAATGCTTGTTTTGATCTATTATTACCTTTTCCCTTCAAGATTTTTCTATGGTTTTCACCTCCTTTGTCTTTGATCTACATTGTCATGTTTCTATTTCTGAGTTTTGAATGAAAAGTTTCTCTTCTCTGCACGTTCAGTTGCAATATTAGCTGAATATTCCTACTATAGCTGCTCGTTTGGCTTCTCTCTACTTGCAACAAATCCTCATAGCGGAAGACATTGATTTGCAGTTGGATCACTGAATGATTTTGTTATGTGATGAAGTTGCCCAAATCTGCTTCTTAGGAGGTATTGTCTCATGTTAGGGCTGATGGCCTTGAGGTGAATTTTGTTCTGAGAAAACCGTCTAGAGTAGAGGTGATACTTGAAGCATACAAGTTGTCAAGGCTCTTAACTCTTTGCCGACATGGGATATTATCATCGTTGTTAAAAATCCTACAATTTTATACAAGCATGGTAAAACAGCCAGCAGCTACCAGAATCAACATAAGATGTGGGATAATCATCCATTGCAGTTCATCCTCTCTTGTTATTCAGGCCTTCCAAATAAATAAATAAATAAATAAAAAGAGATAAATCTGATAAGATGAAAATACACCATTTGAATTTTTTTTTGGTTGAAATAGCATATTTTAACTTTGTCGCATTTTTGTTAAAGTAGAATTATTTAACTCAACTGATTGGCTAATTGGATTTAGTTGTATTATTTAGTTAATTATTTCATATAAAAATCATAATTTTATAAACTTTTCCTTCTAAATATATTTTATAAATAAAAAATATATATCTGTTCAATTTATAAACTAAAAAATAAATTAAAATTAAAATTTCAAAAAACAATATCAATAATGTAACTAGGTTTATGATAACATGTAATTCGAATTCATAATTAAATAAAACTTTGCTCTATACATTACATAAATAACCTAATAAATATATTTATAAATTTTTAATTGTACTATACTAAAATAATAAATTAAAAAAGTTATTACTTTTAAATTTTTACAAGAATGTTTTAAGATTGTTTTTTTTTTATAATAACTATTTCATTGCTACGAATATATTAGATTTTTATTTTTAGATATCTTGGTTTAATATAACTCAAAACAAGAATATAGAAAGACCAAGACTTTCTGAAGTCAACCTCAGGCTCCGGCATGGCCACATGCATCGTCCTGGCAGGCCTAATATCAAATAATACCCATACAGTCTGGCATTATGGTTTTGTCATTAGTTTATGGTCGATTTTGTCTTTGTAAAAGCGAGTACAGCATTATAATCACAGAAAGTTCATACATCTAGATATAATTCTTGTTAAATATCAAGTGGAAATTCTTTAATTAAAGCCAGCACAAAGTCGACGATAGGGACAGAATAATTAAGTATTAGTTCTTCTACCATTCATGATGGAATTAAATAAATATTTCACATGAATTTCATCATCCAAGTGTAGACAGAACTCCAAACAAATTATCAGTTCATACCCTGATGTTTAATGGCCTGCATATTTTGAGACAGCTTAATTCTACATGTTAATTAGGCGCTGCGAATTCTTTTCTGGACTGGTCTTGTGGGCAGAAACCACCCTATCTGTTAGATATCCTACAGTATCGATAAACAATGAAATTATGAAGCAGTGATAAGCATTCAGGAGCAGTTATTTACATGAAGGAATTTCTAGATCCATACACTTCCTATTTGAAATTACCGGCGGCCGAATCCAGCCCCTTGCTAACTCCTAGCAATGGCATGGTCAGTTTGTGAGAATTGGAGGCCTCACGGCTAAACTAAATCATCCCTCTAGTTTCCCTGCTAACTTGGTCCTTCGAAGCTTAAAAATAAGTAGACCATCAAATCCTATGATCATGGAGTGCATCAAAATTCAAGTCTTCAGAGTTCCATGACAGTTCATATCAGAATTTATGGGACAGCCTCCAAAAATCAAAATATAAAATCATTGAATGGAAATGATATTTTTGGAGCTCAAATATACTCAGACTCTCTTTCTTTTACATACAGAAAACAACCTTGCAGATGTAATGAAATGAAGAACGGAATCGAAATTAAAAATACATGCCTGAAATGTAGAACATACTTTGAACTCAAGTAGAACTTTTGGAAAGGAAAGACCATGTCAATCCTAATTCTTCCAACGGCTGGTTTGCTAGCTTTTCTCTGTCCAGCCACACTCCGGTGCCATCACAAGGGAAGAAAGTCAGTTTAGGACATTTAAATTTCTCCAAGTAAATCAAATGCGGAAATGCATCATGCAGTGCTCTCCAATCCATCTTTAGTTCTTTCAAAAATTTGAGACGCAGTATCTTGACATTCCACTTTTGATTTCCACCCTGAGCTTGACCCAGAGCACTGAGATGCCCACCTCTGATGTAGAGTTTCTGAAGATTTTTCAGTCTGAGAGGTGACAGCCACTCAGGAGCCTTAGTCTCAGGGTAACACTGAAGATCCAGCTTCACCAAATGTTCAGGAAGGTCAGGAATCACTGCAGCGATGTTCTCTTGTCTAAAGGCATCGATCCTTCTCAGTCTTCTCGAGTCATTTCTAATTTCCTTTTTTTTGACACGGGATTTCCCTCCCCATTCAATTGTTAGCTTCTGAAGCGCTGTGATATGCCTTAGCGCTTTCAGGTCTTGAACTCTAGGGAAATCTTTCTTGGTTGTATAGATGCTCAGTTTCCTCAACTTTGGCAATCCTTTTAAATCATCAAGAGTTCCTGCATTTTTTATTTTCAGATTACTAATTACAAACCCCTTAAGGACTTGGAGTTCAGTAAGTGACCCAAACCCCTTGGGCATGTAATCCAGCATGTAGCACTCAGAAATGTCCAAGTGTGTCAGCTTCTGGAGCGACACAATATTCTCTGGAATTGCCTCCAGATTGTGGCAAGAATTAAGATCCAAAATCTTTAGATTGACAAGCTTCTGGATGGTTTCAGGAAGCTCGTTGATCCTAGAGATTCCTTGCAGACTGAGAAACTTCAGATGCTTCATGTTCCTCAACCCCTTCAAGAATTCAGTGCTCTCCACTTCAACATGATGCTGCTGCTTCATGTTCCTCAATCCCTTCAAGAATTCGGTGCTCTCCGCTTCAACATCATGCTTGGTCTCCTCTGCTTCATTGGTCTCTGCTTCATCGTTCTTCTTAGATGAGTTCTCCCACCTTCCCAAGCAAAGAACATTAATGTTTCTCATCCTGGAGAACCATTCTGTGTTTAAATCTGGATAAGGATCGTTGACATTGAACAAAGCGTGCAGTGTCTCTGGTTTCGACTCCAAATCGAGCAGCGCCTGCCGAGAATATTTCTCTCCAGTTTTGATCAAACAAGCCCTCTGACTAGTTGAAAAGTTCCCCGTGGGATTCCCCATTGAATCAAAATGGAAGAACCCCACTCTTTCAGCTACAAAAATAACCGCATAACGAATCAATGAGTGCGTCCTGAACCCAACCAGTCTACGTTTCTTGATCTCAGGCTCAACAAACCCTTTCTCCAAGAATTTCTTCAAAATGCCATCAGCAACTTCCTCAGGCTTGTCAGCATCAACTTTTGGGTCTATGAAACCCTCTCCAACCCACCAATACATCAGCAATCTCTTCTTGACAACAGAATTCTCAGGAAACACTGAGAAACACAACAAACAAAGCTTATCTCTTAAATCAAGACTGTTATAACTCTCTTTAAAATCTACAAAAGATGAACACCCTTCAAATGCTTTGTTACCGCGTATTTTAAGAATCTCATCGATCAAATTCAGGGAATCTCCCCCACTAACATTTTGCGACTTGAGTACTTCATTGGCCAAATTCAGCTTGTATGGTGACGGTATGTGATACTTCAACTCCATTACCATCCCAGCAATTAACTTAATGTTAAGTTGCATTTGCTTGGTTAGGATGGCATGATTACCGGTGGTGCCATTTCGTACTCGTTCTAAATTCCTTAAGACACCCTGCAGGAATTCACCTTGTCTTTGAAGACTCTTGAATTGGTTGCCAACATGTAGTTCTAGATGTTTGAGTTTGTCACAGGCGCTTTGAACATAGTATAAATCTCTGGTCAATTTCTCCAACTGATTATGCAGTTTTTGGTTGCTTTCACCTTCAGAATTCACACTGCCATCATTGCCAACATCGGCCGTGATGTTCTTGTCCTTGATATTAGCATTATTGCTGGTTGTGGTGTTGCCGTCGCTGTTGCAGCCGCCTTCAGTAGTTGTGGAGGTGCTGGTAGAGCCGGAGCGGGAGCCGGAGCCGGAGTCAAGGGCAGAGGCCAGAGAAGGAGCCGGGCCAGAGGTGGAGATGGAGAGGGCGGTGGCGGTTGCTGTGGCAGCTGTAGTATTATTTCTGTTTCCTGGTGTGGATATGGAAGTGGTGGTGTTACTGCCAATATTGTTGTCATTAACGTTGCTGCTGGTGGTGGCGGTGGCGACAGCGGCAGCATCAAGAGTAGTGGTGGTGATTGAGTTATCGGTATTTAATTGTGGGAGCAAAGGAATTGATGACTTGGCAGCGGAAACAAGATCAATCAAATCCGGAATTGAGGCGATAATTTGTTGAATGGTCAATGCATCTCTAGAGCTAACAACAGATGACATGATTATGCCGAAAACTCAAGAAAACTAGAGAGTGAAAGACAGGAAGTTCACCAAACCAGGACACGAACTTCAGTTTGAGGCCGAGCTTGAGTCAGTTTGAACCAAGACTGATCAAACATGAACCTGCTCAGTTGAGACCGCCCCCAGAAAATGAAACATCAGTTTTTGAGCCACTTGCTGTTTACATTTTGTTAGAGAGGAGCCCATATAATGGGATCTGAAAATTCTGCTCTTCTGCCGTCTGAAAGGTTGTGGATATATTAATTAGCTTGTATCATTGGTCAACTGAGTTCTTGTCTGCGTACAAGTGATTGTTAGCTGGAAAGGAAGACTAGACTTCTAAGTTATGTTCTTGGTCTTTGTTTAAAGGGAAAAGGAAGGAAATGCAAAGGGATAAAAAAATATATAGCTTTTTTCAAGAGTTTAACCACAGCTCATCTGCCATCTGTATTGAAAGTGATTTTATAGTTTGTCTTTACATTTTCAAGATATTTAAAAAAAAATTAAAAAAATTTATTTTTAAATTATTTTAAATTAAAAGGATGAGAAAGCAAAGGAAAAAGTTGAAAATGGCTTTACTCATCAATCATTAAACAAATTATTTATAACTTTTCAACTTGAAACTAGCACTATCGATATAAAAATATGATTTTAATATTTTTTTTAAAATATATTTTTTTATTAACGTGTAAACTTATTAAAAAATTGTAAATACATGTTAAATTGTTGAGGGGATTTCATTTCATTTCTCCCATTTCCACGTGTATAAAAACTCAATCATACTCACTGTAATAATTGATTTAAATACTGAATAATCTTGAGATTATGTAATCATAATATTTGTATGTAAACGATCTCTTTAATATTTAATTAGAAATAAATTTAATTTAGGACTAACATATATTTTGTAAATAAGGAGGAAAAATTTGAAAAAAAAAAAAAACTAATGGAAGAAATTAGTCTCCGATTGCTCTAAATTTTACGGATCACAACCCACCGAGAATGGCTTGGTCCACTGTCAATCTTGGAGAGCCCAAGAAATCACTTGAAAAATTAGGTGATTAGGGAGTAAGATGTTGATTATAATTATTTTTAAAAATATTTTTTATTTTTAAAAAATTATTTTTAACATAAACCAATCAAAATAATTTAGTTTCAAACTCAGCTTTCTCAAACTCAGTGCACCCGACCAAAATAAAGAGAAGAACCCTGTTATATGAAAGCCTGTCGGTTTAGGCCTTACCTCAGTGCACCCAACCATTGTCCTAATTGTCCATCCACTCAAACAGATCCTCCACAAACCAGTCGAATACATCTAGATAAGCATCAATCCATTAAGCTTATGAATCTTTGCTTATAACATCAAACCAACCATCAAAGCACAAAAAGGTGCGAGCTTCATTGTAGAGATCTTCTCTTTCAATGAACCATCGATGGAAGAATAAGTCTCCATATGCCACCCTCATTGGATAGGTCTTGAAATTTGTTTACAGGCGAGGCCTCTAATATCAAAGGATGCGCGCATGCATGATGTCCATTGGTCCAGACTAGGAGGTGAATGAGCACGATCTCAATTTTGAATTATCTTTATTTAATAATACGGTAGAGTATAACCCTAATCATAGGTCTGACACAAGCTCTCTTTTAGATTCAAATCAGAAAGTTCAAATTTTTTTTTTGGGATTTTTATTCAGCGAGGTATGATGAAATGGTTTCGTCATGCTCTTCAACACAACCTCTTAAATACAAGTGTTTAGACATATATTGATGATGATGACGCATGAACTAATTGGAGTCCCAATATTTACAAGCAGTGGTTCATATGAATTTGAGAAAACTGAAAAATATATTGTCATTAATTTGTTGTGGCCGTTCAATTCAATGCCCTCATCTTCCAGCTAGGTGTCACCATTGGAGACTGTGATGTCGCTTTCGTCTTCCTTTCTCAGTTGGTGCATACAGCACACTTGATGTGACATAATGTATGGTGAGAAATATGATTTGTTAATTCCTCTAAACTCAAAATGACATCAAATTTGAAAATGTTTAGGCACAGAATGCAGGCCATATTTTAATGTAGTGATCTTAAAAATATCTTTTTAAAAATAAAAGAATTTAATATATTTTAACATAAAAATCACTTTAAAAAACATTCATAACCACATTTTTAAATCATCCTTTCATATTTTTTGAGAAAAAATTAATATTTAAAATTTTATTCAATAAAACTAATTATTAGTGAAAATAATCATTGTCTCACCTTCATTATAGACAAGTTGGAATATCTAATATCCCACTTGAAATATAATAGAGACTTAATTGATGGCATAGATTATAGCATGATTTATATTCTATGTCCGTTCAGCTTTGTCTATAAATAAACACACTGAAGAGCTGAGAAATAAAGAGAAAACTAAGAGTGAGAGAGTAGTAAAAAGAGCTTGAATATGTAGAGTTGAGTTGAGAAGAGTTTTCTCCTCCTCTTTATTTGTATTATTTTTTTAAATGATTAATACAAATTAGTAGTTCTGTGAAGTAGGCAAGTTGTCGAACCATGTAAATTTATATGTGTTTGATTGCTTGAATGTTCCAACAACTAGTATCAGAGTTTGTTCTTAAAAAAGATGGTGTTTGATCCAAACTCAAAAATCAAACTTCTTAAAACGTGTTTCTAAACATACCATCGTATAGAAGAAGACAAGACGAATCCACTGGTGGGAACCTGGTGAAGAATTGACGTCTTGCATACCCACACGCTCCAACACTCGCCAACGACAGCACTACCCAGGCGCACCACATGCTCCACGAGTCTTCTTTTGTCAAATACTTGCAACTGAACTGGGTTGACTCGATACATCAGCATACAGTCAACAGCCACAACAAGAATACTACACAATCATCAACCACGTCTCCCGCCACGTCACCAGTACACGCTAGCACAGGCACGTCAAATCGAAGATCCACGTGGATCTAACACATCATCATATGTGGGCCTGTATTGCTTACATGTCTAACATGTTAGCATAGCCACGTCAGCATATTGATTTTTGATCTAGTGAGCCATAGATACTATTTCTTCTAACACGTGGCTTCATCTCCAGCATCCAGTAATCTAAACGGACTTGATGTAAGGCATGTTCCTAGATTAAAGAAGAATTTGATCTTAGACAGACAACTTGATGATAATTGTCATTCAATACTTTTTTCTGGAGGTATGTGAAAAGTATCGAAGGGAGCAATGATAATGGCTCGTGGAAAGAAAAACAACACCCTATATATGACCACAAGATTTACAGACATTATTGCCTCTATTGAAGCAAAAAATCAAGCATAACTATGGCATTGTAGACTCGGCCATATGAGTCAAAAGAGGATGAAGATTCTTCAGTTAAAGGGAAAACTGTCAGAGTTAAAAAATATTGATCTAGACATTTGTGAAAGCTGTGTTCTTAAAAAACAGAAGAAGCTCAATTTCTTAAAGGTTGGCAGGACCTTAAGACCAAGAAAGCTAGAACTGGTACACACAGATTTATGGGGACCATCTCCAATTGCATCTCTTGGAGGTTCTTGGTATTATGTGACTTTTATTTATGATTTCTACAAGAAGGTATGGGTCTATTTTTTGAAAAATAAATTTGATGTGTTTGAAACATTTAAGAAATGGAAGGCTATGGTTGAGATTGAATCAGGTTTGAAGTTAAAATGCTTAAGATCTGATAATAGAGGAGAATATATTGATGGAGGTTTCAAAGAATATTGCGCTGTCAAAGGTATCTGAATGGAAAAAATCGTTTCAAGCACACCACAATAGAATGACATTGCTGAAGGAATAAATAGGACCATCAATAAATGAGTTAGAAGCATGAGGTTGCATTCTAGGTTACCTCAAACATTTTAGGATGATACAGTTTATACTGTAGTTTACTTGATCAATCGTGGACTATCAATTCCTTTGGAGTTCATATTGCCCGAGGAAATATAGAGAGGAAAAGAAGTACAACTCTCTCATTTAAAGGTCTTTGGGTGTGTTTTTTATGTGCATATAGATTCTGATGCTCGCAACAAGCTAGATGTCAAATCCAAGAAATGTTTCTTTATTGGCTATAGACATGAAGAATTTGAATTTCAGTTCTGGGATTATTAGAATAGAAAGATTATTTGAAACAGGAACGTGATCTTCAATGAGAAAGTTTTGTAAGACAGATCAAATGTTGAAATAGATATAACTGATTCAGTTGCAAGTCCACAAAAATCTAAATTTATAAGATTAGAAGGGCTCCCCAATATTACCGAGCAGAACAAAAATCAAGAGTTTTTACAAGAAGATTCAAACACATATATACCTACTACTACATAACAAGATGCAGAGCTTAGTGAACCAACTATTTATATTCGCAGTTCTTTAAGGATTGTAAAGCTTCCACAACGGTTCACACTTCTACTGAATTATATTTTGCTAACAAATGATGGTGAACTACTAATTTATGAAGAATCCTTACAAGATGGAAGCTTTGTCTAGGATGTATAAGAAACCCTCAACAAATAATAAAGTACACTTGATGAAGAAGTTGTTTCAACTTGTCAATCTCTTCAATGCTGGATCCTGCAATTAACATAGCATCCATGTATAATAGTAGAATGATATAGGAGTTGTCAAAATAGTTTGAAATGAAGGATCTAGGAGCTGCTAAACAAATACTTGACATGAGAATCATAAGAGATAAAAAATAAAGGCACACTAAAGCTTTCACAAATGGAGAGCTTGAGTGTTTAGAGTTGAGTTGAGAAGAGTTTTCGTTTCTTCTTTGTTTGTATTATTTCTTTAAGTGATTAATACAAACAACTAGTTTTGTGGAGTAGATAAATGGTCGAACCACTTAAATTTATGTGTGTTTGATTGCTTAAATGTCGCAATACTAACAACCAACAAACTAAAAATAACTTAAATAATTTATCTTAGGAAAGCAATTGTCACGTGAAAAATAAATAAAATCTAAAATTAACATGAAAATATAGAAAAACTATAATTTTTAAACATGAGTAATCAAGGCTTATATCTGAATCCAAGAAAAGGACTAAAAATCATGTCTTTAAAATGAATCTTGACCTCCAAAACAACCTTTAAAATTAATTAAATAAAATAAAATTGAATCAATCAAACACTTTGGTCACTAGTTATGATCTATCAAAAATAATAGTACATGCTTGTCCTTCCGAACTGTTTTCTTTGAGTTTTTGTTCACATGATCCATGGAATCTCAACTAAACATTCCATGTAATGATGGGGGTTCTTGTGCATGACTTCGTATCTAACATTGCCTCGTGCCATTTTCGTTCTCCACCATTTCTTGCAGCGTACCAAAGCAATTAAGGAGATTCTCCTAAAACACGAATAGTCATTAATTACCACCAATATGGCTGAGTAGAAAATCTTTCGTGTAAAAAAATAAACAAACTAAAGAATGAAATTTTGGGCTTACTTCATTCACACATTCAAAAGCGGAGATTGAGAACTTGAAAGAAGGGAACTGCAACGGGAGTAGTTCTTTGGATGCTACAAGAAGGGCTGATGCTGCAATAATAGATGGCTTGAACTTGAGTAACTTAATTTCTGCAATAACAAACATGGAGTTAATAATCAGAACTGAGCTAAATGCAACAAAAATAAACATTTTGAGAAAAATTAACGATTACCATTTTGAGCTTTAAAAATAATCTCCGGAGCTCGGTCCTTGAGAGTTTGAGTCAATGCTGGATCTTTAAGCTGCGATGAGGAAATGAAGAAATGCACAAAAGAGAAGGGTGTGATCGATCTCATTCTCCAATCCAAAGTATCAAGGATGAGAAGTTCCATTCGGTTAATTGTTTTGTTGTCAAAGATGAAACCAGCTTCGTCTCCCTGTTTAGTTGTTTAAATTGATCGTAAGTTTCCATGTCCAACCTCATGTCATACTGTCAACCACTAAATGGGGAGATATGACGGTCTGTCACCTGAAAATTAGAGATTGAGAAGTCTGTGTTCTCCATCTTTGCAGCAAGAGAAAGGCAAGAGACTACCACAAGTCTAAGAATCCATGGCTTTCCTTGCTTCCAAGAACCAGCAATATGAACCAGAATTTAACATATCAAGAATTTTAACAAAATAGAAAAATACAAATCATTTTGATGTTCTTTTTCATACCGGAATTTTCATCCTGGAAATGAATCGATCCATGAAATTAACTGCAAGGTAGGGTATAAAGGGGCCACAGTTGCAGGAATATTGTGCCTGCCAAACAAAGAAAGTCATCATTACAACACTAAATACAAGAGCAATAACTTTTACCATTGTGCACTTACCTGTAAAATGAGGGAAATGGCTTCCTGACGAAAGGAGACGTAGAAGTGATCGCATGTTTCCAACAAGTTTAGTAGATTTCTTGAAGGCATGTGATCAAATTCAGAGGCAAAGAGATATGTGATCGTATCAGATTTGTGTTCTTCCGAGCTTGTCAACGGGTTTTCAAGATCTAACTTCATTTTTGAAAACTTTATACCTTCGTTGTTTCAGTTCTTCTTCTTCTTCTTCTTTTTTCTTGTTTTATTTGTCTATGAAAATGTGTTTTTATAATAAAGGAAAAAACAGAGTCAAGAGAAGGGAAAGAGAGCGCGTGGAAAACGATCCAAGCTGAGTACTCTTATCTATTTATTTTTCAAGCATC
Organism: Populus pruinosa; assembly: GCA_026413675.1. Lineage (NCBI taxonomy): Eukaryota > Viridiplantae > Streptophyta > Magnoliopsida > Malpighiales > Salicaceae > Populus > Populus pruinosa. Next base: position 3,578,647 of record CM048602.1, on the reverse strand, counting down.
TATAGTTATATACTCGTCGGTCGGTTTGCCCACGTGCTGCTTTTTCTTTCTCTCTCTCTCTCTCTTTTTTTTTTTTAATTATGCAACAATTAAAACAAAAACAATTATTTAAATTTTAGATTGAAAAAATGTATCACGATAGTTTAAAACCTTTTTTTTATTTATGCATTTTTTTTAATAAAAAATAGCTTTTTTAAAAATCAATTCATGGTTTCTTGAATTAAAGCTTAAAATATTTAAAATAAATATTCATAATCATTTTAATAATTTAAATAAGAACTATATATTCCTCTAATCAAAACTCTCCTTCTTATTCAAGCATTTTATTTTTATTTAACTAAAAAATATCTGTTTTTTTATTAAAAACAGTGTTTTTTTAATAAAAAAACAGATATTATAATATGAAAATATGTTTTAATAAAAAAATTATGTTTTTACGATTTTAATATCACTATACAAAAATAAATAAAAAAAGTAATTAATTGAGAAAAATATAGAAATAATTTATAATAAAAATATAAAAATAGATATTTTATTTTCATTAAATATCTATGAGAAATTATTTTGAAAAACTCCACATAATATAATTATGTATAAAATAATTATTAATATTATCATAAAAAAAACTCTATTCTTCTATGAAAATAATGGCATAATTGAATTATTTTTCAAATATCATTTTAAAAATTTGATTTCAAGAGAATAAATAAAACAAGAAAATAAAATAAATTATGTTACTATTTGCACAATAACTTATTATTAAAGGGTAATTATTTATCAACTATTTTCTACATTTAAAATTCGTTTCATGCTTTTTTGCATCCGATCCATCCTCTGATCAAAATCCTTCCCGTGCAAGCTATTCTTTTTTTTTTTTTTGCAATATTGATTTCTGGTAATTGATCAAAATACTGAAGAATATAATTATGCATTTCTTTTTAGAAAACCTCCTGGCTCGCATGGCTCCCAGCTGTACTGTACTGGGAGCTTGAACATTTTTAACCATTTCAAATTCCACAAAAGGTCAAGGGAATGCAATTTAATATATGAATTGACGAGTAAGCACGTGACATCTATAACGGTGTGAACGGTGATTCTTTTTCCAAGCTGAACTGTACTGATACAAATAAAAATAAAACTAAAAATAAAAATCAGAGCACGTAGTACTATACATTTAATCCGTTGCCCAAATGTTTTTTTCATAATTTTTATCTGGTGGATTGATTTGTTCAAGTTAAAAAAATAAAAAAATTAAGACTTGGTATGACACAATAGTTCTTATAAGCTGATTTATAATTTTTATATTTTTTTATGAAAATAATATTATTTTAATTTTTTAAATAAAAATTAACAAATGACCAGAAAAAAACCTAAAATTTAAATTTTAAATCAAATTAAATTTAAAAACTATAGTTTTTTTAATAAAATAAGCATTCAAGCTAAATAATTTGTTCGATATATCCTATAATCTAGGCATGCAAGCTTAAAAAAAAACTAAAAAAAATATAATGGCGAACACAAGTAATTATTAATTCATTGCCTTGAAAATAATAATGAATTCTTAGGTAAAAAATACAATTAAATAAAAAAAATTCTTGAATCAATTAATTATTTTTGAAAAATGATCAAAGAATAATATGTGTAATATAAAGTGGGTTAAATTAATTATTCTCTTGAAAAAATTAGGATAAAAAAACAAGTTCTCAATAAGCATAATAAACATAATGTAATAATAAAAAGTTTGAGAAGTCTATAGTAGGTACTAAGTTTAAGTTAAGAAATAAACTTCTTATAAAATTCTAAAATAATTAGGATTTTATCTCTTTTCTTGAATCTATAAAATATATTTAAAAAAAATTAATTTTCTTAAATCTAAAAAAACAAAGTTTAAAATGATTTTTTCTAAAAAAAGAAAACCCAGTACTGGCAAAAACTACCTTTAACAGTAAAGCCATGTGTCAGCGACACAGAACTCAGAAAAAAAACATTAAAGATTTTGTAAGAGCCAGTACTTTTAAGGTTTTTTTCTAAAAAAAAAAAAATAATAGCCATGAAGTAGTGGTGACGAAGTTATGCTGAGGTCATCATTTTCATCCTCCAAGAAACTTGACGAAGACCATAAACAACAAGCCATTAACTATTGCCAAGGACGGTTGTGAGGTCACTTTCTTGAATTTTTTTTAATTTTAATTAAGATACATCTAATTACCCGATCGATTAAAAATTCATTACTTTCAATCTCAAAATTGAAATAATTAAATAGGAGAACTTTAATTTTCAACGTTGTGCCATTGAATCAATAATTTATAAGGTTGCTTTATCTTTTTCCTTTTCATATGATTTCCTTTTTTAAAAAATATGTATTAAGGTTGTATTTAGTTAGAGTTTTAGAATAGAAATTATAAAAAGGCGTTTTGTAGAGAGAATAATAAATAATATTATCTGTTGTGATGAACAAGAAATTCATATTTAAATGAAGAATAAGGAATTATTTAACAAATAAAAAAAACTTACATACTATTTTCCATTAAATTTTGATACATAATATTGAACTTATATTCCATAAAATGCATTATATGGTTAGTAAAAATAAGATGATTAACGAATTAATTAAATTAATTAAAGTATTGTTTCTAAATGTTTCTAACAAATATTATCTTAATTAATAATAAATATTTATTAATGCTATTAAAATTAATATATTTTATATTTTTTTATATAAAAAAGTAACCAATCTCAAAAGTTAAAGCATAAAGGATACGTAAAACTAATATTTATGTGCTTGTTAGATAATATTATATTAAATTGATCCACATAAGAATTTCATATAAAAATGTTACTTATGTTTATAAAAAAAGCTTATATAATGATTATGTAATTGATTTTTAAACTTAGATTACTAAATTATTTTATACAGAAAGTGTTATGTTTTGATTTTATTACATGTTATCTTAGTAAATATAATAAATGGACAAATATTGAATATAATATAAACTATATAAAGATATCTGAGAGGATTTATCACCCTATATATATTAGAGAAAATGCTCCTCACGTTCTCAAATAGTATTGATTATTAAATCTTTGTGCATTTTAAATGAGATTTCAAAATTGTTTTAAATATTATTTAAAATATAAATCACTATAATGTTTTCTAACAAATATGATTTAATATGATAAACAAACTCCATGTTAAAATATCTAAATTAAAATATTATCAATAAAGAAATAATAATTATACTGATAAACTAGTAACTAAAAAGTTAAATCAAACCACTTATGACGTTCTTAATATTTTAAGAATCATTACACGTTACTAGATAGTGTATTTAATTTTTAAATATAAATTAATTAATTATTGATAATAAATTAAAATATTTAATTTATTTTATTTTATTTATTTAGAATTATAATTTATATTTCGGTCAACATATTATAAACATAATAAATCACACATATTAAGAACCATTAGTAAAAAATAAACTGGAATAATTAATCAATTGCGACTTGATTGAAAATAATTTTAGAAATTAAACACTAAAATGTATTTAATTCAGAAATTATAATTCTAGTCCTAAAATAATTAAGTAGAGATTTAATTGATTAAATTTAAAAAATTATCCTTAAATAATATATGAATATTAATTAAAGAAAAAATTAATATTTTTTTATTTATTAAATTTTTAAGATTCCCTGTAAATATAAAGCTAAGCCTATTATTTTAAAAAAAAATTATGTAAAATAATTGTTATAAAAAAATTATGTAAATATCAAATTAGAGCTAGCATTTTACGCTTTGCGAATTCCTAAATTCTAAATAGAAAATTTAAAAGATTTTTTATTGATTATTTATGTGAATTATCGGTGAAAACTAGGTAATTAAATAAGCCCTAAAAATTTAATTATAGCTGAAAAATATCAGATATTCAAGTAAATTTTATACAACTCTAAATTTATATAATAGAGTTTTAAAACTTCTAAATAATTTTATTTTATTATTTTTGAATTTTAAAACCCAACTATCAGCTGTTATGCCGGTTAGAGAGACTTTGCGAATATGGATGAAGAAATTGAAGGGAGGCATCCATTACTTAAGTTAGTTCCAATTCTTATTTTTTTTTTAATAAAAATAAACAAAGAATAAAACAAAAGTAATAATTCCTTTTTAGAAGGCTGGCTTTCTTTTGTTCCAGAAAGAAGAGGGTCCTAGAGGCCCAAACAGAGTAATAATCCTTGCAATAACGAGGACTGGGAGCACAATTATTAGCCCACATTCCCAAATAACCAGTAAGAGGTTCGGAAAAATGCTCTCTCATGCGTCAGTCCACCATATTTACTGTTTTTTTTTAATTTTTAGAATTTAAACATTAAAGTTAGAAATATATAAAATATATAAAACCGATAGAAAGTACATTTTCAAAATATTTTAGAAAAAAAACTTAATTTTAATGCACCCAAAAATTGTCTTAGAAATATGCTTTACCTTCAAATTTTCCTTTGGCAACCAAAACCTAAATTTGATTAATTTAAGGATATCAATATATCAAAACTATAAAAAAAACACATATCAAAATATTAATCTAATATTATTTAAGTAAAAAATAACTTAAAAAATAATTTTAAAAATAAAAACTAATGTAGTGACAAACATGCACTACATCTGATATAATTTCTTAAAATAGAATCATCTGCCAAAATATATAGTTGATAATATTAGAGAATAACTCAGTTGTGTTTATAAAAAAGTCTTTTCTTTTAAAGAAATGATATGATTCTAAATGAAGTGTTTTGTGTAGTTTTAGGATTTGACAAGTTATTCAAAATAAATTTCGATTCACTCAACTTAGTTTAGATAAAATTAACTAATCAAATGAACTAAGTCATTTGACCTTAAATAACAAATATTAAAAAATATTGAAGTTTAATTTTTAAGTGATTAAATATTAAAAAATAAAATTAAAAAAAAACATACAAAATAAAACACAAATAGTAACTATAAAAAAAGACCCTAGTCTACTTGGATCAACTCGCTAAATCTACATGCTATGTCATGAAATATGAATAACCCTATAAAAAAAATAAAGAAAATCACATGCATTTATGTTAGCTTATAAAACTTGTGGTCCAGAGACCTAGACCATTTGATCGGAAGTATCAAATTTGAAAAATCAAGAAGTTTAAATTTTAATAAATCAAATGTTAAATAATAAAATTAAAAAAAATAACAATAAAAAAATAAAAAAATAAGGATCAATTTTTTTATAAAAAAAGATGGATAATATTAGATTGAAGACCTAAATTTGAAAAAAAAAATCAATTAAAAAAAAAACTAAAAGAAGAATTAAACCACCAAATCTTAAAAGAAAAATAAAAATTAAAGCTTATAAAATAGGCATCAAAAATATAAAAATAAAAAATAAAAATAATAAAAACTGATACTTAAATATACTCAACCAAAAGAACAACCTTAAAATTTTAACGAAAAATAAAAGGAAAAAAAGAGTCATTCAATGGCAAATCCGGTAGCTTTCGACCACACTTGCCACCTCTCCTAGGAAGTGATGCCAAGAAAAAAACAAATATCATTATAGAAACTAACATTTGAAAATTAAGCAGCCTCACATATGCCACCTAAAGAGCACGGGGCCACCCCATTTAAAATTTATCTTAACATATTTTTGTCAATCCCCACATCAATGAATCTAGGAATTCATATGATCATTGTACTTATTTTAAGATTAATCCAAACCCAAGCCAAGCCAAGTGCTCCTGTGTTTTTAATGTAAAGCCTGTATTGAATAGGTCGTTTTTCTTTTCAAAGCATTGATACCCTGCAAACTATTTATTTTTACTTTCTACGAAACCTTTGTATAAGCTATTAAAGAAGTTTGTAATCTTAGACAAATTAATGAAATCTTAATTCTAAGTATGAGTATATGTCGTATAAAAACCAATTTTCCAACATCAAATTATGATTTTGTTGGAATATGTATTACTATAATAAACTATATATTATATTAATTTCCTACCATTGAGGATTAATTTTTCTACGTTCAACGAGACAGGAAACTGACATATTGTGGAAGAATATGGTAGAAGGACATCACAGAGTGCGTAATACATAGCTGAAGTGATCGTAATTTAAATTAAATGATTTTTTTTACAATTATTATATATAGTCATCAATTAAATACATACCCAAGTCAAGGTCAGCCTTCTTGATGACATGATCAAGTGACGATCTGTTCAATTCTTGGAAACTTTGGGCATGTTTTCATTGCAGACTATTACAATATATTTTTTTCTCCGGTGCCTTGTGTTGAAAGTAGAGAGAATTTGTTATTAAAAAATGAAATAAAAAAAATAAAGAAAGTGGAGAGAATTTAAAAAGACCAAATCGAATTAATAAATAAAGACCGGGTAAAGGTTCTGACTCTCGCAGCGGCAACCATGGTATTGGCAGCGAAAGTTCCACGCTACCATCTAATGCCTTCTCGTAAACAATTAGTTGGGGCAATATATACATCATCAATAAGGCTCATTTACTATTTATACATTATTCAATTAAGTTTCATTAACCGTTAATTATTTAATTACTATACAATATTTAATTATTATACAACGAGCTAGTGAGAGTTATTTCTTATTATATAATAGAAACCAATGAAAATTTTGATGATTAAGAAAAATACAAGGTGATTTTTTTACATGAACGATAAATTCTGATGACAAGTTACTTTCATTATCTTTAGTTTGATAACCATTTTTATTTATTTTTTTAACTGTGATTAATTGAGTTTTTCTCACATTATCACAATAACCAAAATTATTTTTCAAATTAGCATAATTAAAAAAATATTTTCTAATCATGTAACCTATTAATTAATACATGCAAGTATTATAAATATGTTTAATAGTGGTACGTATATTTCATGGGAGAAAGAGGTTTTTCCACGGTGAAGAGAGAGATTAGCGTGTAATTTTTTGTCAAAGGTATAATATTTTTTTATGTATAAATCATATTTTTAAAAGCTATAAAAATATGTTTTTTACTTGAGAAAAGCACAAATTATCTTTTATTCAAACACCTTTTTTTTAGATTAACGTGGGTGTCCGGGCCAGTTTGCGCGCACCACGACTAATCCCACGGGCCCTGAAGTTAACGACCATGTAAACCTCCAGTGGCCATCATATAAGCAATCAAGGATTCGAATCTGAGACCACAGAGGGAGCAAACCCTTTAATCCCAAGTCCTTATCATTTGGCCATCACCTAGATGATTATCTATTTTTGGTAGCATTGGAAGAAGGGAGAAGGAAGAGGAAGAAAATATAAGAGAAGGGGAAAAGGGTTTCGGAATTTGAAATAAGATGGTCACACATACTGAGTTAATATGGAAAAATACTCAATTAAATTCAATATTCTACGTAAAAAGGAATGGGGATTCATAAAGGAAGGAGTAATGGAATTAAATCTGTGTACGTAAATTAATGCTGTCGGAGACCATCTTCCCCGCCATCCCATCGCATACATGTTGATTTCGATTTCATAAACACATTTTGAAATACAAAATCTTCTCAAATCAATCTAAATATGAAAAGCTTGCTTAATACCTGGCTATGAAAGAAAAGACTTATCACCATAAACCTTTCGTCAGAATTACATCACGAGAGCCACAATTTTACCATATGGAGCACATTGAAAGAAGAACAAATACAACATGGCTGACAAAGATATATGGAATCCAGTACTAACATCAATCAAGAATGCCAATGCAGTGGCACCAAGAACATGGCCATGAACATGTTAGAATGAAATCTAGTTATGTTCCGAAGTACAATAGTAATTATAATTTAAAATGTTTTTATTTGAAATATATTAAAATAATACTTTTTTATTTTTTAAAATATTTTTAACATTAATAAATTAATGATCTAAAATAATAAATAAAAATTTAATTTTTTAAAAAACACGATTTCTTTTACATTTCTAAGAAACTTACAAGTCCAACATGAAGAATCAAAAACCTAGCAGCTTACTTAAATACTAAAAAAAAAAAAAAACTGAGAACAGAAACATCATATACATAACCAGCAGTAGCATAAAAGAAAAGAAAAGAGCATAACGACATTTCAACTAAATGCCACACCATCGAAATACGCCAACAAACAAAAACCATATGTTATCTCAAATTATAAACACCCAATCGGAATCTAAACACTGAAGAGCCTACAGGTATCACAGCATAAGACGCAGTTAGGCACCATAGCTAAACGGTAGCTAACAGCAAGCTGTCTTTTCAAACACTTTCTATTATGTATATGAATCGAGAAATTAAGACTTTCCAGTAGGCCACTTTGAAAGTAGCAAAAACATACGCTATACTTAGTTTCCATGTGCTTGAGTCAAACAATGCATCCAATACTCTTGGGCGCCAGCAGCAAAACTTTCGTCAGTATTTTAGTAGTGCAGCAATTCTTGGACCCACATCTGATCTGTGTATGTTTCTCCATAATCCTCCACCTTGCACAGTTGAGCTTCCATTGAAAACCGATGATCCCACAAGCTTAGTTCTCCAAACGATCCAAGTGATCCAATCTCCACCATGTGCTGGTTTTCATTGAAGTCATTCACTGGATTGGAACTTGATGATGAGAAATTATCTGTAGATATAATTGGTGACATAGGGAGTGTACCGCTGGAGGAGTACTCTTCTGAATTCAATATATTTGGACTAGGGGGCAGTGAAACGTCAATGTCAGATGAGTTCCTTTCCTTGCATTCAAAATTGTGGGAGGCATTTGGATGGTACATCAATTCTTGGACCCACATCTCATCTGTGTATGCTTCACCATAACCCTCCACCTTGCACACTAGAGCTTCCATTGAAAATGGCTGATCCCAGAAACTTGGCTCTCCAGAGGATTCAAGTGATCCAGCATTCTCCTCCATGTGCTGGTTTTCATTGATGTCATTCACAGGACTAGTTCCTTGCAGTTTTGGTGCTTGCACTGAGGTATTACTAATATTGCTGTTGAAGCGGTTCCTCAAGTAGGTGTTCCAGAAATTTTTTATTTCATTATCCGTTCTTCCAGGCAACTTTGCTGCAATTGTGGACCATCTGAAATAGATGAAAAAAGAAGAAGAAAATATTATTGATCTTATGCAGCCGGACCATGTAATTATTCTTTTGAATTGATGATAAAATACTACTACTATGCGTGCAGTTTCTATATACCAATTGACTACTATCATAAAGTGATTGTTAAGCTGTAAAGTGAGAGTTTTGAAATAGCTATACTGAACATCACCATGTGCTTACCAATCTGCAACATGGTTGGCTCCTATCAAGAGGCCTAATTATTGTTTCATCTGTTCATAGATGAAAGGCTCTTATCCTTAATTCATAGTATCTCTTGGAGAGAGAGGTTGAAACTAGTTCTTATGAGATACTAGCAGTCTAGGTTTCTCGACTCCTAACCAATATGAGAATATTCATGATAAAATGGGATTTTATAACTTTTATGGACATGAAATACCTAAGAGAATTGTATGTCATCATATTAGAGGAGAGATCAGAAATGAGCTGTGAGTACTCAATGAACTTGTGGAAAAGGTGAGCTCCATAAAAAGAAATGGAAACTTACATGCCTACAAGCCTCGGCTAAAAATATCTATAAATTTACCTATTTCCTAAAATTTCATGCAGCTTGATTATGGTTTGCACTTCTTCCTTGCTCAAATTTCCACGCTTAATGCCCGGCCTTAAATAGTTCATCCAACGAAGCCTGCAACTCTTCCCTGACCTTAACAAACCTACAAATGGAGGCAAATACGAAGAAGAAGAGTAAGAAGAAAATTTCACTGCGTTTGGCCTCTATATGTAACATTTTGAAATCAAGTACTAATCATTAACAGTTACCAGCAGCTTTCGGCATCTCATTCCAATTCCATATGCCATATCTCTTAATATAAGCTCTCAACTTTTGGTCTTCATCAGCACTCCATGTCCCTCTCTTCAAACAAACATTCTGATAGTTCTGTGAAATACCTCTCATCGTCTCCGGCCGTGAGAATCTATTTCTAGACTTCACGTCCTTTACCTTAAAACACCAGACAGCAGTATGTGTAGTTCCCGTACAGTATCTTAAAAATTGTTGTAATGGAAAAACGAGTTTCAAAGGTACAAAGTTTCCCATGTATATACATATCTTAAAAAATTATATAAATTATATTTTGAAACTTTAAATTTTTTAATAAGATAATTATTTGACCTAACATATATAATTATTAAAAAATTATATAAATTATATTTTGATATCTTATTTCTAATTAAAATTTAATTAATAGCACAAAGTAATATGAATTTATATAAGTTTTATATTCAAAAGGTTTTCACTTGAAATGATATGTTAAAGAATTATATAAATTATATTTAAGGCTAAGACTAAATAGTTTTTACTTAAAAAATATTAAAAAATTATATAGATTATATTTTATTATCTTATCTAATAATTTAAAATTTAAAATTATTATTCAACAGATAAAAAAAGGGTCGCTCCAACAACTCTCGTGATACAATGTTCAAGCATTGTTCTTGATTGTGACCTTATAAATAAATTAATTAATTTGATTAATTTATTTGATTGACATGTTCAACAGAAAAGATGTTACAAAATAAATAAAAAAATATAACTAAGTTTTGCAAAGGGGTTAAGTGTGAAAGTCTTTTAATAAATTAAAAATAATTTACCAAAGATTTTACAATGATATAAGATTTTCAATTTACTATTGCTGGTTTGTAAAATCTAACCAATTTAACTCAGGCACATATAATACAAGAATGCTTTTTCTTTTTTTTCTTTTTTTATTGTAACAAATAAACTCATGTTTTTCCAAACATCAACTTGCTCTCGATCATGAGTCTGACCCAACTCGCGTTCACTGTTAAGGATTCTACAAGCACACTATTTCGATAGATAGAAGTCGAGGTTATAGGGTACTGCTGAATTTATTATTATATATATATATATATATATATATATATATATGTTTCTAATGGTTTGGATATTTAATTCAAGGATATTGTGATTGCTTTGTTTACAAGAACAGAACCTATCATTTTCAAGGATATTGGACAACATATGTTGTGGTTAACAAGTTAGGTGAAAACAACCTTTCAATTAATGGACGCAAAAACGAAAAAAATAAAATAAAAAATAGGAGGCACAAATTAAAAAAAAAACAGTAGGTACAAATAATATATATACATATATAATTTTAAAGTTCAATGATGAATATTTTATATTTGAGTAATTTGTCTTACTAAAATAAAGACTTACAACTTGTTAAATAAATCTTAAAATAGACATAAATGTTAACAAACTAGGAAATAAAAAATAAAAGAAAAAACAATAAAAAACATAAACAAGTTAGAAAATAAAAAAAAATAACAAAATTAGTTGAAATAACACTTTTAAGTCTAATTTGAAGATTTTCTGAATCTTAACGAGTTACAACCAACCAAATTTTTTTATAATAAAATTGAGTTTATTTGTACGGATGGAATAAACAAGTAATTTGGATTTTCTGAATCCCTACAAGTATTAATCTTAAAAGAAAATTATAATATGGAATAAACAAGTAATTTAGATTTTTTTTTTATCATGTTCTTATGCTGCTTGAGAACTTATACTAGACTACAATTTTGACGTCAAAGCAGGAGTCATTTCCAAATACTATACCATACTTTCTAGTGGGAAAACGTGTTTCAAAGCTCAGAATTTCCAATCATTTCAACTTGTCGAGACACATACAAGCACATGCATCTAGATCAGTTCATCCTAGATCAACACCTTTTCTTCTATGCCAGAATAATGCCACAAGTAAATAATTGTTTCTGTTTTGACTTCATAAAATAGCGAGTGCGAGGGGGCGAAAATGGACTGAATCAAGCATAGAGAGGTGTGAGAAAGCGAGTCAAGGGCTCAAGTCATTTTGTATCCGAAAACTTTATAAATTAATCTTAGAAATGTTCGAGAAAGGGAGTCAAGGGCACAAGTCATTTTGTATATTAGAACTTTAGAAATTAACTAGAGCGAAATAAGTGTATTACTCGCATTCCAAGATTGTAAAGTCGTGTCAACAAATTGCAACCCAGCGTAGGAAGAAATCCAAGCCGTCGACAAAATGTGTGAACTCCTTTTCTTGGCTTGCGAAAGAGCATCAAATATTGGAACTTACGTGTTGATTAATCAAATATATTAATAAAAATAAATTCCCTCAAATGTAAATGCGCAGAAAACATTTCCTCTAGGTCAAGAACACGATGAGAGAGGGTGCCTTTTTTTGACCTTATTTTTCTTAATAAAATAATTAGTATACTTGAAGCCAAACAAATAGCAAGTCTTCATAAGACATTAGTGTTTCATATGACAACATCTAAATTATCATTTTTTTCATTTAAACCAATGTTTTGAGTGACACTCTTTCTTTCTTTCTTTTTTAATTGTATATGAGTTGAGTTTGTGTTCTTCTTAAAGAACTACAATTAAAATTTTTTTTAATCAACTCCATACAACAATTTGATGATAAAAATACCACCGAAAATTCTTTCCTCGATTTTTTAATGAATATTATGATTTCGAGAAAAACAAACCCATGAGTTCGAGAGAGGTATGATTGAGTTAAAGATCCTAATCTCTCGATGATGATCATTACTACTTGCATTTCTTGTAATTAATTTACCAACTCTTATGGATGATAAAATATATATTTGGTGATACACAAGGACATCACATTAGATACTGTACATTGAACATTAATTTCTTTGTTCTCCCATTTGCAATATATAAACTCAACTGAGCTTTCAAGAATTGAAAAAGAGAAAGGCTAAGAAATTCTCCATTTTATACGTAAAATCTTCAATAATTTTTGTTTAAAGAAGGTCCACCTCTTTTCAAAACAATATTTTTGGATATTCACAGGCTTCTCTTTATGAGAGGAAGAAGGGGGTGATGACGGTCAATCGTAACAGCTAGAAGTCCCTGCAACATGGTACAGATGCTCCATGATGCTTGGACAACAACCTTAACATGTACTTCTTCTTATCAGGTCATCATTTTATTCTTCTTTTTAAAATTAACAAGGTTGTTATAGTACACACGTATCGTAATTTGAAGAAGCCGAGAAACAGTTAACCTAGACATTTGAACTAAAATTTCTCCAAAACAAATAAAATAGTACACAAGCGTCGTAAAACAAAGAATATAGTTTTACTTTTTAGTCACCATCCTTGAAACAAATAGAAACAATGAATTACAAATAATCATTTTATTTTTTTTATAAATAACACAAACTCATGACAACAAGGAAATATCAAACAAACATTCACAAATAAGAAAACGTAAGAGCTTCAACACATAATATAATTTCACCAAAATCAAACAAAAAAAAAACAACGCCCACAAAATAACAATCCAAAATACACTAACACATAAGTTTTACACTAGACCAATTCATTGTTTCATTGTTGATTAGGTAAAAATTAAAATAATATTAAACTAAAAAATCTTTTGGGAGTCATGGGTTTTAAAAGGGTTGAGTGGATTATGTTTGGACTAACTTAGTTAAATAGATCACGTTAAGCTAGTTTCAACATGATTGAATTTCATTTTTAATTATTTTATTTATAATAAATTTTAGCTAAAATTTAAAAAATAATAGTATAAAAAAAGTTAGGTATATAGGCTTAAATGGTCGGGCTGGTATATGTAGCCTTATACAAAAAATAAATCCACCTGATCATTGAAATGCAAGACCAAGCACATACATATAGTCTTATTGTTTTTTTTTTTATTTTTATAATAGGGTAGGTGACATGCAATCCACTATATTATTTTTTTTAAAAGTAAATAGATGTTATATTATCTACTAATAAAGATTTTGAAAATATCTACTTGATGAAAAAAAAAGAGTCAAAGTCCAAATTTTAAAATTCAAAAACCCATTTCAGCTGCTAAGAAATACCCTAAGCATTTAATTAAACTGTCTTTTTTATATACCTCAAAACACTCTTAGATAGGTTAAAAGGTTCAAAATTAAATTGAATTAAAAATTATTTTTTAAACTTGATTTATTTTTTTACAATGAGATGAAAATTTATAAATACCTCAATGATACTTTTCTCATCAAGAAAAATTCAATGATACTAAAATTAATTTTTTTTAATTTTAAAATATGATCACACGATTACTTTCTTTCTCATCTTTATTTTTTGACAACTTTTTATCTCTCACTTAAAAAATAAAATATAAAATAAATGAAGTAGATGGCCTAAATATAAAATCCTAAAACTAAAAGAATAAAAAAAAATAAATGGAGAATTTTTGGATGAAAATGAACTTCTTTGCACAAATATACAAAAGACTTGTTATTTTTTTATAGTCCTTATATTTTTAAATTTTTTATACTACAAATTTAAATTATATTTCATGAAATTAGCCTCTAATCCAAATATGAAAATTTACTAAATACATTGAATTTTCAAGAAAAAAGAAAATTCCAACATATAAAATATCACAATCATTACATGAAAAGATATTTTTTTTTAAAAAAATAGCATCGTTCATTAAACTGTGCCTATGCTCATTAAGGGATTTAACTCTTGTAGTTTATTAACATTAATTAACTAGTAGACCACTTTAAAAGTGGCATAAACACACGCTCTACTTAATTTCCAAGCAGCTGTGCTTGCATCAAGCAATTCATCCAAAACTCTTGGCCGACATCAAAATTGTGGGAAGCATTTGGATAGTTCAACAATTCTTGTACCCACATTTCATCTGTATATGCTTCACCATAATCCTCCGCGTTGCACTTTTTCGCTTCCATTGAAAGTGGCTGATCCAACAAACTTAGTTCTGCAAATGATTCAAATGATCCATCATTCTCCTCCATGCGCATGTTTTCATTGATGTCATTCAAAGGACTGGAACTGGAAGATGAGAAATTATCAGAAAACAGAACTGGTAACATGGGGAGCGTCCCCTTGGAGGAGTACTCTTCTGAATTCAATACTTTTGGAGCAGTGGGAATGGCAGATGATTTCCTTTGCTTGAATTCTTCTTCGGATGTCTGCATTCCTTGCAGTTTAGGTGCTTGCACTGTAGTATTACTAATATTGTTGTTGAAGCGGTTCCTCACATGGGTGTTCCAGAAATTTTTGATATCATTATCGGTTCTTCCAGGCAACTTTGCTGAAATTGTAGACCATCTGAAATGGATGAAAAAAAAGGAGAAAATATTATTGATCTTATGCAGCCGATTATAGTCATAATTTTTTTCAATTGATGGTAAAATACTGCTAGTTTGCATACTTTGCTCTATATACAATTCGACTACCACTGTAAAGTTAGTGTTGATTGGTTAGACTGTAAAGTGAGAGATTTGCAATAGCTATATGGAACATCACCATGTTCTTACCAATCTGCAACATGGTTGGCGCCTATAAAGAGGCCTGATTATTGTCTCATCTGTTCAAAGATGAAGGACTCGTAACCTTAATTAATAGTACCTCTTGGTGAGAAAGGTTGAAACTAGTCTTTATGAGATACTAGCAGGCTCAGTCTCTTGAATCCTAACCAATTAATGTAAGATTATTGATGTTATAAGAAATTAATAATGGATTCCTTAAATAGAGTTGTATTACATGCTTCAAGTATTAGGTGGTTTTAGTAATCGAATGCTTCGAAAATCATAGAAATTTCTTCATAAAAGGGTATTTTATAACATTTATGTACATAAAATACCTAGGAATTGGATGCCTTTGTATACCAAGTAGAGCTATTAGAGGAGAATGCGTGTGTGTTTTTATTGCAGGACATGTTCAAGAAATGAGCTGATTGTAACTCAATGAACTTCTGGAATAGGTGAGCTCTCCTAAAAACAAATGGAAACATACGTGCGCTAGCTAGCTAATAATATCTATACTTGAGAATAAATATACCTATTTCCTAACATTTCCTGCAGCTTGATTATGGTTTGCACCTCTTCCTTGCTGAAGCTTCCACGCTTAATATCTGGCCTAAGATAGTTCATCCAACGAAGCCTGCAACTCTTCCCTGACCTTAACAAACCTACAAATGGAGACAAAGAAGAAGAAGCAATAGATTATATCTCAGTTTTATTTTCACTGTGTTTTGCCAGTACATGTAACATTTAGAATACAAGAACTAATCATTAGCAGTTACCAGCAGCTTTCGGCATCTCATTCCAATTCCGAATGCCATGTCTCTTAATATAAGCCCTCAACTTTTGATCTTCATCAGGATCCCATGTCCCTCTTTTCAAAATCAAATTCTGATACTGCTGTGAAATCCTCCTCATCGTCTCCGGCCGTGAGAATCTATTTCTAGACTTCACGTCCTCTACCTTAAAACACCAAACAGCAGCCCGAGTCATTTCCGTACTGTATCCTAAAAAACAATTCTAATGGAAAAACGAGTTTCGAAGCTCAAAAGTTTCCATACCACATATATAGACACACACACACACACCCACACGCACCCTAACACGCTCAGGATCGTTCCTGGAAATTTCCCTAATACAATGTTATTGGCCATGATTCTTGATTGTAACCGTATAAATAAATTAAACCGTTTGATTACCAGATTGACAAACTGAAAAGTAAGAATACAGCAGAAAAAAGAAAAAAAGAAAAAAGAAAAATGAAGTCAAGGGAGAATATATACTCGCATTGCAATCCATAGCAGCTGAAATGTGTGAGAAAGGGAGTCATGGCTCAAGTCATTTTTTATATTAAATTTTCATACTCTAACTAGAGTGAAATAAGAGTATTAAATGTTAGAAATGGGAAAATATAAGATTTTATTGTAGAATACTTGCATTTGTAGATTGAAAAGTCGTGTCAAGAAATTGCAATCCGTAGATAGAACTCCATGCTGTTGTCTAAATGTGTGTGTTTTTGTTATACCGAAGATAAGGAAATATAGAACACCACCGAATCCTTGACATGCTTTGCACTGTGGATTGAATAAAATTTTTAAGAGCTCATGACGTGTTTTCTAGAAGTATAAAAAAATTAATCACTAAACTTGATGTATCCTGCATTATAATTTTTTTTTAATATCAAATCGGTAAAAATAATATTTTTTTATATTAAAACAACAACATATTATATTAGATTAATATGAGAAAATTTTATCTAACCTATAAAATTAAGATTAAGATTATAAGATTATAATAACTTCTTAAAAATTAAATCAAAATAAATAATAAAATTTAATTTTAAATTAATTTAATATATGAGGATGATATTAAAAAAATAAATATTTAATTTACAAAAACAGACCAAAAAAGACTAACTAGAATCAACTCTAATAAACCTATTAGACTCGTTACCCGAGTCATGAAAATAAAATAAACTAATAGAAAATAAACTAAAAAAAACTACAAAACTCAATTTTCAAACCAATACAATGCTAAAGAGAAAATTGATAAATAATAAATTTTAAAAAATAAATAATTTAAGTTAATTTAAGTAAATTTGTCAAACTTATAATTCAAATTATGAGAACATGATAAAATCATTGAAAGTAAATTGAAAAGAACAGTGAAGCTCACTTCCCAAAACAACACATTGTTGAAGGAAAAAATTAAAAAAAAATAATATAAAAAAACAAATAAATTTTTTTTGAGATAACCCCATAAAAAACAAATAAAATTTTTTTTCAAAACCTATTTACCAACTAACCAAATGTTTAAGGATGAGATTAATTAGAAAAATAAATAAAAAAGACCCCAAAAACAAATAGCCTAAGTCAACCTATGTCATCTTTTTAAATTCATAATTCAAATCATGAAATTAAGATTATTTCATACAAAGTAAATTAAAAAAAAATTAATGTTCGATCTTTAATTAGTACAATATCAAGGATAAAATTAATAAAAAAAATTATAATAAAAAAATAAAAATAAAATAACATAAGATAATTTTAACAAAGCTTGAAATAAAACCCGTGGTGAAATGATAAATTAAAAAGAGAAAGAAAGGAAGATTGGGATGGTGGTGACACACTACTGCATATCCTTTGACATGCACCACCCCATCTTGTAACCTTTTTTAAGATAGCGGAACACCATCTTCTGAGGTCTAAGGACACCGCACACGCCTCCAAGGCGTGATGACTATCTTCACATCTTTCAATGTTCATTCATTTTAGTTCTTCATGCTAGCTAAAAGTATATTTGTTCAATCTTAAAATTCGGTTCTCAAAGCTTTAATTTTTTTAAATAAATAAAATATCATATAATTTTTTCAAATTAAGCATTAAGTGAACCACATTTTGTTTTACAAAATTGCGAGATTCCTTTATCTAGAAAACTAAAACAAATTATAAAATTCAATTTCAAATAAATACAACATTAAAGAAACACTTCAAAAAACAAAATATAAAAAATTCAAATGATTAAAATTTCTTTTTGGAATAATCAGTACCTATATCTTGTTATGCTATCATAACTTAGTTATTTTATCTTTTCATTGTTTTGTTGATTTTCATCCACCATATATCCGACTTTATATAATTCTTTGATATTCATTAAAAAAAGACTGAAAATATAGTGGAACACTTTGAAGATGTTTTCTTTCTTGATGAACAATGATTTTATCAAATCTCCTAGGTTTTTTTTTGTGTGTTTTGATGCAAATATATTAATAAATTAACAAGTAAATTATAAATTGCATGCTATATTCGTGAAGGGGTAGAGTTACAGAATTCTCAAATGTATATGTGTCGAAAACATTTCTTCTACATCAAGAACACAATGAAAGAGGGAGGAGAGGAGAGGATAGCTTGATAGGAGAGAAGGGTTGATTTTTTTAGACCTTACTGTTTTTCTGTAAATAATTAATTATTATACTTGACGACTAAGAAAAGGCAATTCTTCATGCGACAATCGAAAGGCAATAATTCAACGCATTTAAGGACATAGCCACCCCTAATTATGACATTCTCATGCAAAATAACCTTTCCCGTCGAGAAAAACAAAAAGTACCATGTAATGGATACCAATCGAACAAAACCATTGTCTGAATGGTTCTCACACCGAACCCCAAAAACATCAACTATAAAAATAAAAAAACATCAG
Organism: Populus pruinosa; assembly: GCA_026413675.1. Taxonomy (NCBI): domain Eukaryota; kingdom Viridiplantae; phylum Streptophyta; class Magnoliopsida; order Malpighiales; family Salicaceae; genus Populus; species Populus pruinosa. The sequence goes on along the minus strand of CM048602.1, from coordinate 3,559,477 downwards.
AAATAATGTTTATAAAAACTCATGTGAAACCTCGAGTCAAATCCATCAATCTATATTTAAGTTCCAAGGAATGTTGATAAAAAAAATTAAAGATCGGTGAGTTGAAAGAAAAAAGTCCAAGATTGTCGGTGGTTGAAGCAAGAATACCAAAACAAGAACACTTCCACAATAACATCTTCCCAGCCACGCGTTCAAATCATGCTAGCACACCACCCAATTTTGAAGGACACATTTCAGTACCATCCAAAGAAAGAAAAGGAAGAAACGAACATCTTTATTGGAGTCCAAAGGGTGGAGGTATGACTTCATCTATTCAACCAAAAAAATGGGACCGAGTAAGGTGAGGACTGCACTAGTCAATTATATAAGTACGGCAATTTATTTTCCTTGTTGTTACTATATAAAATAATACCTTCTGCTTTTACTATTATCATACAGTTCGTATTGAGTAAGGTGGCCGCTCATTTTCTTATTAAAATTCTTTTTTGCCACTGCATAAACTAAAAAATATTTTTTCTTTTTGGGCATTGATGCTTGTTGGTGTCGGCTTGATGACTTCATCTATTCAACAATTAAAACAATATTTCTTTACTGTGGCTGTCTGTAAATTGATAAAACGATCCGAGCAATGTGCTTTGAGATAGTGATTTATACAGAAGTAGGCTGGTTTGCCGAACGAGATCGTACAAGTGGTATAATTGGTGCAAAACTTTATGTAGATCATGCAGCTGTGGGTAAAGGTCTTGCTGGTGACAAACTTGGACTGGTAGTCTGCAATTTTTATAGAAGAAGTGGTGAGGAGACTTTTTATAGCCATACTTTATCCTAATGCCTACGGATTCTTGCCTGGTTGAAAAAATATCATGCTCTAGAGAAGGGGAAGTCAGTTTACTAGCACCAATTTTTCCTTTTCCACTTTCTCACGGCTAACAACGTGTTAATAATTGAGTGTACGAAAACTAGGAGGAGAGGTAGAAAAATCGAACCAAATCTTTCATCCCCCGTAACTTATTCATCGCTAGTCAAAATCATGAACGGATTTAGGATACACTATAGGGTATTAAATTATCAAGTTTTTTATTTGCAGTATATATTTAAATTCGCATTTTAACAAAAAATAAATCTTTATTTTATTTTATAAATAATGTAAATCATCATGAGTCAAATTCAAGTGAAGAATTAGAGGATTATTTTATTGTTTTGTAAAAACATTTTAAATAGAGATTATACTCAATTATACATATTGTTACCGAATTTAGGGCCCCACGTAAACAAAATAAAATAAAATAAAGAGAAAAAAAGGAAATACAAAAAAAATTGGAAGAAAATCAAGATTGAAACATTTAAGGGCATATTTTTTTATTGATAAAGGTACTATTGACAAAAAAAAATTCAATTTAAGAAAAATTTTAAATTAGATGTTTAAGGATTCAATTGGAGCTACTCGAGGTTTAATTGAATTTATTAAATGCTTAATTGAAAGAAAAATTGATTTTTGAAGTTAATCTAAACTTTAATTGAAAGAAATTAAAGTCTAGGGGTTGAATTATAATTTTTAAGAGTTAATTTAGTTAAATCATGAGTTTAATTGCATAAATATTTAAGTTTAATGGGCAATTAGGGATATTAAAAAAATCTAAAATCAAGAACCAAACTAAAAAGAAAGTGTGAATGTAGAGGCTGAAATTGACCAAATTAAGGGTTAAATTATAGAAATTAAAAGTTTGTTAGTTAATTGAAGATCGAAATGTATAAATTCATAACTAAAGATAAAAATGAAAATAATGGACAATTTTGAAGCTGGCAATCGAGTTTGGCAATAATAAAATTACAATAAATTAAAAGTCTGGAAGCTATTACATATATAATTAAAAGCAATTGGAAAAACATGAACTCATTTAAAAAATTTTAAATGCCAAATTAAGAAACCTAACGTACGTGTCATTCATACTTAATGAAGAGAAGGTGAATGACATATTATTTATCAGCTTGCATATCTATTTTAATAGTTTTGGTTTATTGAGTTAGGAACTTTAAAAGAATAAATGTGGAGCTACTAACTTTCAAATTGAGAAAAGTTATAATTATATGAAAGGTGTGCACTTTCTCTATCAACTTCAGATGGTTTTAACATCAGAATTGTTTTAATGAGATCTCAAAAATATACAACCATTATGCAAAAATGAATTTGCTTTTTATATGATCATACATAAAGGCTTATCAATGGTTTATAACACTTCCCTCAAGATCAAGAGGCTAGAAATAAATTCAAGATCTGTTAGAACCTTAGCAAAAACCTATAAGTGCCCTTATCAAGATTAAGAAAAGGAAAAAAAAGAATAGAAAAAAAAAAGAGAAATATCAATAAAAAAACCATAAGTGTAAAGGTCTAAAAGCCTAAATAAAAGTTTTTTTAAGCTTTGCAAGTTTGTGAGACGCAAAATTTTTCAAAGAAAAGCCAAGAGAGAGTAGCTATACTAGATATACCTTGTTGATCCAAAAATAGATCTTTTGTGGCTTGCTTTTGTTATTTTATTATTTGTTTTGTTTTATATTCATGTTTACAAGTATAAAAAAGAAGTTTGGAATGTAGATGCTACATTCAACACTTTGTTGTTATTTGTTTTTGTTTAATGATGCTCTTTTCAAGTTTTTAATACATTAAAGTTGTTGTTTAAATTTATTTTTGGTATATAATGTTGTTTTATTGTTTGTTTAACTTAAGCTATGTAAGTTAAAGCAATGGTATTTATCTTGGGTTTGTTAGGTCTATTCATGCATAAAATAAGTTTAGAAACTAATTTTGAATCCTTGTTACATGAACATATAAGTTGTTTTAAGTTTTTTTTTTCATAACTCATGCTTGATTTTGATGCTTTGATGTTTTTTTTTTGTTAGTTTTTGAGCTTGGCAATGGCTGGGAATTTTTTTTGGATTTTAAGGTTATGTTTTTTGTGTTCTTATGAAGATCATTACCTTAGCCTCTAGGTTTGAACCAATTTCGGTTCATTTCTTTGCATAGAACACTTTCTTATGCCTTATAAACTAATAATCTAATATTTATTCAACATCCTAAAAATGAGTTTAATTTTAAATCAATTAAATATTGAAGAATGAAAATAGTTAAAACAAGGTTTATGTAATAGTTAGGAGACTTGCGTAATTCAGTAGTCATTTCTTATATTTATATGAGTAGGGTAAAATACAATAGTTATATGTAGTGCGCTACACAATATAACTCTATATAAAAAAAATACAATCTTTTCTAAACTACAAGACATTCCATAACTACTGAGGATGCAACAATGTAGTAGAAAAAACCTGCAGTAGTAAAAATTCGATTAAGAGAGAAAAGATAGAGAAGAATCTATTATATAAAGGAGAAGGAAGCCAAGAATTTATTCTAGATGTTTCAACTTTAATACCAAGTTGAAATAAGGTTTATGATTAATTTAATAGGCTCACTTAATGTAGTTGTCATCTCTTATATTTATATGAGTAGAGCAGAGTATAATGGTTATTGTGTTGTGCATTGTGTAGTCTAACTTTATACAAGAAAACTACAATCATTCCTAAAACAACATATTTTATAATAAAGATAAAAAATATTTAATTTAAAAAAAAAAATATCAAAAAGACTGACTCGAATCAATCTAGTTAAATCTATCATACCTGTGATTCAGGTTATGAGAATGAGATACGCTTAAAGAGTACAAACTGTAAAGGACTATGAAACCCAATTCCCAAAGCATCACAATGTTTAATGGATATATTGGAAAAAAAAATTAATTAAAAAAACTCAAGTCAATTTAGATTAATATGCAAAACTCAAGACCTAAGTCATGATATTGGAATAACACCATATAAAGAAATAAAATAAATTACAGAACTCAATTACCACTAACTCGTAATTTAGATTATGAACTGAGATTACTTTCACACAATACAAATTGAAAAACATTACAAAGCTCAATTTCTAATTAATTAGTACAGTGATAAATGATGATTTTTAAAAAAAAAAATAGTTCATTAAAAAAATTAAAAAAAAATTAAAAAAATTAAAATAAAAATTGATATAAAACAAATTTAACGAAGCATGCAGTAAACCTTATATGAAGAAAAAGGAAAAAAAAAGAAAAAGGAAATTGAAATGATGGTGACACACCATTGTCTCTTATATTATCAAACCAAGTATCAATCAAGCCACGTGCTATTTTTTTCAACACCGCAAGGCCCCTAATTTAGATATCCATAACAAATCATCAAGTTTCATAAAAAAAAAAAAGAGACAATATCTAATAAACAATTAAAAAAATTAAAAATTAAAGGATTAAAATAAAAAAATTCAAAGGAAAAAAAGAGAGAGAGACTGAAAACATAGTGTTTCTCTTTAGCTGAATAGTAATTTTACCACATCTCTTAGTCTTTTTTTAATGTTTTGATGCAAATATATTAACAAATATACATGTAAATTTATAAATTGCATACTATTTTCTTGAAAGTGTAGAGTTACGATGTTCTCAAATGTAAATATGAATTAGAGAGGAGATGAGAAGTGCCTTTTTTAGACCATACTATTTTTTTGTTGTAAATAATTAGTACTCTTGACAACCAAGAAATGGAAATTCTTCAACGCTTGCAAGGATATAGCCGCAATTAGTTATACCATCCCTATCTAAAACCATACTTGGCCATCAAACAAACACTAGTATTTTGTAAATAATTAGTATACTTGCCCATCACACAAACACAGAATAAGCTGGGTTATATAATTATATGCTACATGCATGCACTTCTAGATTGATTCACTAACTCTTATATCTGGTGATGCACAAGGACATCACATTCAGTGCGTTACATTGGACAATTATTTCCTTTTTCCCCCATTTGCAATAGATAAACCCAACTGAGCTTTCAAGAATTTTGTTCTTCAATTGCATTTCAATAAGGAAAAGGCCCTTTTATCTAGACTCGGTGTAGACAACAATTTTTGTACAAAGAACGGCTACCTCTTTTCAAAACTTCTTTGGTTTCATTCCATGAATTCGCCTCTAAGATGGAAGATGTTGATGGATAATGCCAAAGTGTCTGAACTGGAAACCTCTAAGCTGTTACTATTTCATTCCATGAAATAGAGCTAAAGACTGGTGAGAAAGAAAGAATTGATAATGACCAAAGACATTATTTTGAGTTAAAATTATCTTTTGACGTATTTGTGCTTGTCATGGCACATAATAAATATATAAAAGGGATCAATCAAAGAAAAACAAATGATGAAAATGATAGATAGAACCCAGATTTTGAACACTTTTGTTTAGAATGTTTTTATTGGTTTCAATTTGGTTTTTAATTTTCATCTAATCGAAACAATCTTTTATTTGTTTTCCGGATTGTTATTTTCTTAATGGTCATGGAATCTAAATGATATTTCTTCATCACTAAATAACAAAAAAAGTACCCAAATCTTGACTTACATTTGTCTTGGGATGGTGAATGATGTACACTACGGTGATGAAAAATTCAAGGATTGCATATTCAACTTCATTTCGTTTTAATAGATAGTACCCAATTTCTTTTAATGATTTTTAAACGAAGTTGCATTGCAACTTCAGACCGTCTGCAAGGTCAAGATTAGCCATCCATGATTGTGTTTTAATAAATAAAATTAATTAATTTAATTATTCATATTATAAAAAAATTATTTAAATTCAAAAATTTAAATTACTAGATAAACTTCTAATAATAATTTTATATTATTTTTTAATATATCCCTCAAGTAAAATATTTTTAAACTTAAAACTTTCACGTATTTATACTACATTATACTTAATTTTTATTAATTAAAGAGAAAATCGATAATAAAATTTATTCTTGTGATCATTTGATAAGCAAGATTTTAATATCATTTCACAGAAATATTTTAATTTAATAGTTTCAATTATTAAATAATATCTTAAAAATATTTTTATATTACTTTTTAAAACACCATTATAACGCTTTTAAAATAAATATTTATAAAATCTCAATAATCTAAACCACGGAGGAAAAGAAAACGTATTTCTCTAAACAAAATCTCATTCCTTATTCGTGTATTTTTTTTTATTTTGATAACAACATAATATATTTTTTATTAGAAGCAAAACTTTTTAAATAAAAATTATCTTAATCCAAACAAAAAATTTTAATAAAAAAAAATCCCTTAAAAGGTTTACATGACTATATGAAAAAATAAAAATAAAAAATAATTTGAGAAAACTATATATATTTTGACAGTAAAAATTGTAGAATAGTTTTTTTCTATTCTTGTTGAGAATTCATGAGCGAAGTTTTTTCAAAATTATCTATTAAATTCATATATAATTATTCATAAAATAATTATAAGTATTATGATAAAAAGCTCTAATTTTATTTTAAAATTATGATATAATATGATGATTTTTAAATCTTATTTTAATAATTTATTTAAAGATAATTTTAAAATTAATTTCAGTTGTAAATAGACAAAACCTTACTTGATACCAAATTTGGGTATACAAATAAAACTTGATTATAAAAGTTTCATCTAAATGTTTTTTATTTTTTTCATCACATGAGATGATAGATTTAAGCCTATAATTTGTTTTTATTTCAGGTTTATTCTGAGTTTTCTAGCTAGATTTTTAGTTATTTAAGCTCATAAATAAGTTTATCAATATGTTTATTTTAGTGTTTTGGGTTCAAAATAGATAAAAAAAAATTGATTTTTTTCAAGAAACAAATTTCATGGCTTGACTTATTGTGACCCTCCGATAGGCTAACAAAAGACGCATCACCACAATATATATATATATATTATGCACAAGCGAGCCAAACCTTTTTTGGATTGAACAAGAGTGTGAGCCTACCTGCATACTTTTTTTTTTATTTTGTTTTTTTTTTTTGAATTAGAGAAAACTCCATCTCCCATAAAGTGCATTTTATGAGAATTATGATTTTTATTTTTTTATTTCATCGCTAGATTTTTCATCTTATTTGATTAAATACTGTTTGATCTTTTGATGTTTTTTTTAGGTGAAATTTTGTGGCATTAGTTTTTATAACATTAGCCAGTGTTATATTTTTGAAAACCCTTCACAATGGTTTTGGGTCATGGTATAAAAAAATAAAAATTACTCATACTAAAATAGTTTCTTGATGCTATAAAAAATACATTATTAATAAATATTTTTAAAAAATAAAATTAAAATTATCTAGCCTACCACGAAATAAAAGCGAAGAGAGAGTTTGAAAGTGTAGTAGTAATTGTTTTTTAAAGTGTGCATCAAAATAATATATTTTTTAAAAAAAATATTTTTAAAATTAATATATTAAAATAATCTAAAGATATAAAAAAATTAATTATAAATAAAATAAAAAATTAAATTTTTATAAAAACACATTTATTGAATGAAAAACAAATGATGAAAATGATAGATAGTACCCAGATTTTGAAGTTACATTTGTCCTGTGATGTTGAATGATTATGTACACGGTGAAGAAAGGTTTAGTGAAAACATAGGTTTGTTTGTCTAAGAAAGGTTTAGTGAAAAAATAAAAACTTCTCCTAAAAACCATTTTAATGATGTCTAAACGGATAAGAACGTAGTTAGATAGAGACTTTAGACCGTCTGCAAGGTCAAGACTAGCCATCTAGCGTGATGTTTTAGTAAATAAAATAAATGTTCAATTGGGTGATTATCGAGATCATTAACTATTATATTTTTCTAAAAATTGAGGATTAATTTTCCTGTTTCGACGATTAAGAAGCCGACATTGTGGAAGAGACACGGTATAAAGACAAAACAGAAGCCGAGTATCACAGGGTTGATGTGTGCATTAGTTTCAGTTTATTGATAAGTACAAAATAAATAATTAAATTCCCTTGTCAACTTCCACGATAACATGGACGCGAAAAATATAAAAATATATAAATGGATTAAATCATTGGGTTAAAATAAAATTAAAGAAGAAGAAGACAATTCGTAAATCAAATCTATTGATCCAATAATCATCCCCATCTTATGTTGTTGACACAGTAGCAACACCTTGGTTGATGTGAACATTGTTGTTTCAGTGATTAGCGGTGAAAGAAGAGAGAGTTTAATCTAACAGAAGAATTAATACCAACTTCGGGTGGGCTGGAGTAAATATGTGTTCAGGTCCAATGTATTCAGCCTTTCATCTTTTGTCCTAAAATATGGAACAAATTTTTTGTCGAGTACAACCTTCAGAAATTTGAGATGTTTGTTGTAAAAGACAAAGTCACATGCAAAGCATTTTGAACCTCTTTATTTTTAAATTTTTAATATATATTAGAATATTGGTATGCAAACCTGACAAGATAAAAATAAAAGAATAAGATAAAATAAAAAATTAGACACATTAGAATTTACATGATTCACCCAATTTGGTTACGTTTACGGAGAAGTATAGAAAGATTTTACTACGTAATGTGAGAATTACAACCTCTCACTACTAATAGGAGAACAACTGAAATATCTCTATTATTAGGAGAAAACACCTCATTTACTCTCTCATAAATGCCTTACAATTTTATAGGATTACTGTCCTTCTTTTACTCTCCTCTTCTTCTCTCTTGTGGTGTGTAAATGCATCCATGCAAAAGATAAGGAACAAGTGCGAGTGGCAAGTGGCACCACTTGATACCAAGCTAGATTCATATTAGCACCAATTGGTGCCGAGCTGGATTCATATTCTCCCATTTGAATATTTTGATTATTTAATTAAGTCTTCATACTTAATTATTTATGATTCTTCTATCCCTTGTATACTTGTTATTTTTATGCCGCTTACATTTCAATTAGGCCATAAGAGGATCTATACCATATATACTTGTCAGTACTAACCGGTTTGGTCAAAGCATTTGTTGGGTTTTCCTTTGTGTGAACCTTCTGAAAATCCACACTTCCATCTTCTACCACTATGCAAACAACGTGATAGTGAACATCTATATGTTTTGTTTTTGAATGAAATGCTAGATTCATTACAATATGCAACGCACTCTGACTATTATAACACAAAAGAATCTTCTCTTGTTTATGCCTGAGCTCCTCCATAAGTTTCTTCATCTACATTGCTTATTTATAAGTTTGTATAGCTGTCATATACTCAGCTTCTGTTGTAGATAACACCACAACAGTTTGAAGTTTAGAGACTCATCTTACAACTCTTCCTGCAATTATGAACATATAGCCTGCAGTGGATTTTCTTTTCTCAAGGTTGCCAACAAAATCTGAATCAACATAACTTTTGACAAGTGTTGCACGTCGGAAAATCCGTGAGGCATCGGCTGGTGATTTTTTTCTGTTATTATTATTTCTGTTTTGCTTGGTTCTTTGAAGTCGCCACCTAGTATTATGGTCACTAGGAACCTATGGTCTGTGAGAGTCTGAATAAGGGACTGGTTGTGCAAAGGGAAGACGCATCACCCCTAGTGCACCCTACCTTAGGTAAGCTGCATTATTTGTTTGATTGTTTTTCTAGGTCAAGTTTCTATTCGTTGGTCTTTTCTAATGTTCAAGGTAGATCTCCTTTCGTGAAGGAGTCTCTACCTTGTTGGGTTAAATCCTAACCATTCTAAAGTTTGAATTTTAAAATTATTTTTATTTACACCTTGTATCTTTAATACCCGAGGGTGTACTTTATCGTGTAATTTTACACCCCACAAATATTAAATTCTACATCTGGATCCTAGAAGAAAAAGTTGGAAAAAGGTTTTTGATATTTTGGCCAAACCCTAATGGATTATCATAAACTAGTTATGATATCTATTTTTTTTTTGGGTTTTTTAAAACTTGAGAAAGATGCAATTTTTTTTATTTGAAAACATGCTTGGAAAATTCTTTAGGACTTGGCCGTATGCAATAAAATATTTTTTTCTTTTTTATTTATTTATTTTTTTTGAAATTTTTTGAACATTTCAAAGAAAATCGAGTATTTTAATACCAGACTTGTATCTTAGCATGTAAGTATACAACCCAATATTAAGCAAACTTGGTAGAAAAATATTTAAGAAAATTACAAATTTTTTTGAAATGATTTTAAAGTTTTTTTGAATTTTTTTTGTTTATATATATATATATATAATATAATATAATATATATAATTAAATATTAAAACATGTGGGCTGGGCCGAGCGCAGCCCAGGAAAAGTGGGCCAAAATCGGCCCAAAATGGGTTAGGCCGATTTTGGCCCAAGAGTTTTGGGTTTGGGCCGGGCTTGGCCCAACCACGTAAATAGGAGAGAAAATAGAATTTGTTTCTTCATCTTAAAAAAAAAAAATAGGAGAAATTAACTATGACACGTTCACTAAAAAAAATCATTTTGTAGCAAATCATTTATTTAGAAAAATAAATAAACTTAACACAAAGGCAAAAAAAAATTTAATAGTAACATGGTCCCGGGCATCTACCATTATGCCCACAATGATCGACCATACTATTGCTATCCATAATGGGAAGGAGGATTTACCTCTTTATATAACAGATCGTATGGTGGGTCATAAATTAGGAGAATTTGCACCTAGTCTCAATTTCCGGGGACATGCAAAAAATGATAATAAATCTCGTCGTTAATTCCTTAATAATTAATAAATATTAGAATTTGAAAAGGAAAATATAGACGCTTATCGTTCATTATTAGTTTATTATTTATTTTTATTTTTATATTTTATTCAATTTTAAGAGTAAGAATTAAGATTAAGAGTAATAGGTAAAGTAAACCTATGATAAAGAAGAGAAAAAAGAACCCATATGAAGCATCCACTTCAGGGTTATGGGTGAATGACGGGAATTGAACCCGTGCATGGTAGATTCACAATCCACTGCCTTGATCCACTACATGCAGAAATGAATTATGCATGCAGCGGCTATGAAGAACGAAAGAAGAAATGGGGGGGGGGGGGAGCAGGGAGGCTTACTTGGCGTTGGAGAGCTGGCGGTCTGGCGGAAGATGACGGCGTGGCCGGTGGTTGTAGTTGTGGAGACCGGTGAAGGAAGAAAGAAAAAGAAGAAAAACTTGTAGCGAAGAGAAGGAAAGCTCATAGCTGGAGCTATTGGTGTGGCTGAGGAGGGAGCTGCTACCCGGCTGCCTTTGGGAAGGAGGAGAACTTCTAGGCGAGGTAGTGGTCGCTGCCTCTGCTGTCGCCGCCGTTGCTGGAGTCACGGTGGCAGAGGAGAAAAGGAGAGAGAGAGAAAGTGTTGCAGGCTTTGGTGAGGTTGCTAGGTGATGGATGGGATGTGGTGTTTCATGGGGAGGACGGCAGCGAGATCAGTGGTGGTGGCTGGAGGCCACGACGGAGAGAAAAAGGAAAGAAAGGGCTGGTTACAAGAAAAAGCTGATTTTCGGCCAAATTTGGGTTCGATCTTCTCTTCCTTCTAAGCATGAAATTTGCTCCTATTTATAGGGATGGAAAGAGGGTAATCTTGCCTTCAACGGGGAAAAATTATCAACCCTTGATTCGACTCGAGGAATCCAAGCTGTTGGTTCAAAGTGTGCATCTCGAACTGCCAAATTTGGCAATCCAAGGCTACAGACTGCACGAGGTGGCCACTTTGGGCCAATAAACGGAGCTGTTTCAAAGTTTGTCGACCTGACTCGACCATTCTCAGGGATAGAGGGGTTTCAGGTGGACAAGTTGGCGCACACGTTGTCGGATTTAGTGGCCAAACGAGGCAGAAAATGCGCCTAGAAAGCTGCCACTTGGGTAGCTTTGCGGGGAAGAAGATGAACAGTAACCAGGCGATGCGTCACCTAGTCCCTTCCCCCCCCCCTTTTTTTAAACATAAAAACGACGCTGTTTTGGATAAAAATTAGGGATTTTTGCTGATTTTCAATTTAGTCCTCCAGCTTTCAATTTCTTTCAATATAATTCCTCAATTGACCCTAAACTTCTGATTTAATGTAATTTGGTCCCGGTTTAACTTCAACTTCAGCCCCAGATTTATGCGCCTTTTGCAATATGATCCTTAGTCTCGAATTTATGCAGTTTTGTCCCTAATTGACCATTAAACTTTCAATTTCTTCAATTTGACCCCCGGATTTTATCAATTAAACCCCTATAGTTCGACGCCTTTTGCAGATTGATCCTTGGCTTCGGATTTTGTCAATTTAACTCCTAATTGGCCCCAAAACTTCAATTTTCTTTCAATTTAGCCCCTGATTTCAATCAATTGACTTCGTAAAAATTAAAATTGGTCTTTTAAAATTGCAATTTTCTCAATTAAGCCCAAATTAGGCTCCCAAACTTAATTTTTTCACCAATTATGCACCAAATAAAATTAATTTGACCCATTTAAAGTATAATTAAGTCCTTGCACTTAATTAAATCCTTTATTTGGACCTAAATTAATTCTTAAACATTATTAAAATTTAATTTGGCCCATGATTAAATCAAATTGGCCTATTAAAAATTTAATTATGTTATTGGACTTAATTTTTATGCAAATTTATCCAATAATCATTTAATTTGACCTTGAATTTGCATTTTTTTTCTCCAATTTTAGGCATAATGGGGCGCTAATAGGTCTTAAATCTCCTCCAAAAATTACAGCTTAATTTTTGTCTATTTTTGCAGTCTTTCTAGATTAGCTTTCTCCACAGTGCCAACCTTTATTTTATTTTCTAATTTTTATTTTTAAAAAAAGTGAATTTTTGGGAATAACCCAGAATTGGGTTATGACAATAGGTAATTCTGATCCTCTATAACATAATATGGCATTTGAGTTACCCTTGATGTATCTCAAGATCCTCTTAATATTATTCCAATACTCTTTACCAGGATTTTTCATGTGTCAACTAACTGCTCTCACTGCTTGTGCAATGTTTGGTCTTGTACATATCATGACAAACATTAAACTTCTCACTATTAATTGATATGGTACTCAAGATATCTTTATCCTCTTTGTTTCATTGCTAGAAGACATACTTGAGGATAATTTGAAGTTAATAGGAAGTGGGATGGAAATTGGCTTACAATTTTGCATGTTGAAGCGTCGTAAGATTTTCTTCAAATAGTTCTTCTAAGAAAGCCAAATCTTCCTCTTACTTCTGTCTCGGTGAATTTGTATCCCTAAAATCTTGTTTATCAATCCTAAGTCCTTCATATCAAACTCCCTAGCTAACTATTCTTTCAATTTTTTGACTCGATCTTTGTTGGAGTCTATTATCAACATGTCATCCATGTACAATAGTAGAATGATGAAATCATCATCTTCTTCAAACCTTTTATAATACATATAATGGTCTGAACTAAGTTTGTTGTACCCAAATCTAATTATGAAGGAATCAAATCTCTTGTACCAACACCTCAGCGCTTGTTTGATACTGTATAGGGATTTGTTCAACCTGCAAACCAAGTTCTCCTTACCTATTTCAGCAAAACCCTCTGGTTAGAGCATATAAATTTCTTCTTCAAGTTCTCTATAAAAAAATGCAGTGTTCACGTCTAACTACTCTAAGTGAAGATCAAATATAACACACATCATCAAGACTACAATTGTAGTAAGTCGTACTACCGGGAAAAATACTTCAATGAAGCCTATTTCTTCTTTCTAAGCATATCATTTCACCACCAATCTTGTATGATACCTCTCCACTTGATCATTACCATTATGCTTACCATAACCCAATTCTGAGTTATTCCTTAAAATTCACTTTTTTTTCAAATAAAAAGTAATAAAAAACCAAAATAAAAACTAGCAGCGTGGAGAAAACAGGCTTGGAAATATAGTTGCAATTCTGAAGTTCAAGGCCTAATTGTACTCTATTATACTAAAAAATGGAGAAAAAAATGCAAATTCAAGGTCAAATTAAATGATTATTAGATGATTTTGCATAAAAATTAAGTCCAAGGACATAATTAAATTTTTGATATGCCAATTTGATTTAATCATGGACCAAATTGAATTTTAATTACGTTTAAGAATTAATTTGGGTCCAATTGAAGAATTTAATTAAATGCAAGGACTTAATTATATTTTAAATGGGTCTAATTAATTTTATTTTGGGCTTAATGAAAAATTAAGTTTGAGGGCCTAATTTGGGTGTAATTGAGAGGATTGGAATTTTAAGAGATCAAATTTAATTTTTATCAAGTTAATTGATTGAAATCAAGGGTTATTTTGCAAGAAAATTAAAATTTTAGGGTCAATAAGGGGTTAAATTGAGGAAATTTATAGCCAATGACCAATCCGCAAAAGGCGTCAGACTATAAGGGCCTAATTGACAAAAACCGGGGGTTAAATTGAAAAAATTAAAAATTTAATGGTTAATTAGGAGTTAAATTGTATAAATCCAAGATTAAGGATCAATATGCAAAAGGTGTGTAAGTCAAGGATTCCAATTAAAGTTTGGCAAAGCTATAGCTGCATTAAATTAAAAGTTTAGGGTCAATTAGGAGTACAATTGCATAAAATCAAAAGTTAGAGGACTGCTTTGAACTTTAGAGAAATCTCTATTTAAAACCTAAAACGACGTTGTTTTAAGTAAAAAAAGAAGAACTAGACGACACGTCGTCTGGTCACTATTCATTATTTTCTTCATTTTTTCCAAAAAAATAGTCTAGTCACCTATTTTGCAGGTGCATTTAATGTACTTAATGTCCATCAAATTTGCCAAACCTTGCACAAAACTAATTATCAAACATCCCTCTACATCTAGGTATGGTCATCACCAAATCACTAGCAAATAAACAGATGTGGCACCACCCCAAAGAAGACACCTCAGACAGCCTGCAGTTGCAGATTTGATAGTGCACCATGCCTACTTTGAGCCAATGGTTGGGATCCTTCCCAACCAAATCTAGGGCTGAAAATTGTTCCCCTATAAAGACAAGGTTACCCTCTTCTACCCCTATAAATAGAAGTAGATTTCATGTTCAGGAGGAAGAAGAAAATCAATCGCAAAATTGATAAAAAAACCAGTTTTCCCTGCTTATTTTTCCTACAACCAGTACTTTCTCTTCTTTCTCTCTCTGTCATGGCCTTCAACCACCACCACCGTCATCACTAGTCTTCTCACCATTATTCCCACCTCAAGTAGCCATCAAACCATCTCACGTGGTAGTTGCATTACTCTCTCTCCTCTGTAAAAATCTTCTTCTTGACCACCGTGAACCCGAGAGCAATAGTAGCAGCAGCAACCACCTTACCCAAAAGCTTTTGTGCTTCCCAAAAGCAACTAGGGCAGCAGCTCTCTCCTCATCCACTCCAACAGTTCCAATCGTGAGCTTCCCTTCTCTTTTGTAGGCCTCTGCTTCTTCTTTTTCCAGTTGCGACCAGAGCCAGCCATCAACCTCACCATCTCCAGTTGCATCATGTGCCACTAGTCAGGTCGCATCCCTCAATGCTAGGGAAGTCTCCCTCCTCTCTACTTCTTTTTCCTGCCTGCTACCGCTGCATGAGAATAGTGCAACGTGAATTATAATTCACGTTGCATTATCTTGTGCAACTTAGTCACGAGGCTGTGCCAAATCTTAAAATTTTTCCAAGCATATTTTTTATATGAAATTTTTTTGCATCTTTCTCATATTTTAAAAATAAAAAATAGATATCATAACCAGTTTATGATTATCCATTAAGATTTGACTAAAATATCAAAAACCTTTTTCCAACTTTTTTTCTATGGTCTAAATTTAGACTTCAATTTCTAAGAGGTGTAAAATTACATGATAAAGTACATACTCAAGTATTAAAGAAACAAGTTATAAATAAATACAATGCTAAAATTCAGACCTTAGAATGATTAAGATTTAACCCAATAAAATAGAGACTTTCTTATAAGAAGAGATTTATCTTAAACATTAGAAAAGACCAATGAATAGAAACCTGACTTAGAAAAAAATAACCAAATAATAATACAGCTTACCTTAAATAGGATGTACTGGAAGTGATGCATCTTTTATTTACCCAGCTCCTCGCAGACCATAGGTTCCTAGTGATCATAATACTAGGTGGCGACTCTTGAATTTTAATCATAATTTTATAATTAAATCCAGAAAACCTTTCCAACAAACCACCCTCGTACAAGAGGTATGACAGGAGCCTCCACAGTCACTAGATGATGTCACAGTGCTCGAGCACCCCGCGAAAACAAGGACAGAGCCTCCCTTGTTTATGACATCTTGACGCAAAACAATTCTTGGCCACAGCAATAGCAGCATGATAGTTAAGCATAAACAAGACCATCTGAATAGACAGCATCGCCGTAAACCTTTCAGCAGAAGCATCGCGAGAGCCTTGATTTTGGCATGGAGCACAACGGAAAGCAGAACAAATTAATGAAACATAGCTGAAAATATTGATTCTAGTATCAAGCATACCAATGCAATTGCACCAAGGACATTGCCACAAACATCTTAGGATGGAATCGACATGTCCATCATGAATCATCAAAATCAATCAGCTTAAATACCAAAAAAAACCTCAGAACAGAAACATCATATTGATAATCAACAGTAGCATAAAGGAAGAGAAAAGAGCAGAACGACATCGAAATACGTAAAAGAATGTTATCGCAAATTATAAACACACGCTATACTTTGTTTCCATGCAATTGTGTTTTCATCAAACAATTCATCCAAAACTCTTGGCCAGCATCAAAATTATGGGAAACATTTGGATAGTCCAACAATTCTTGTACCCCCATTTGATCAGTGTATGCTTCTCCATAATCCTCTACCCTGCCCATTTGCGCTTCCATGGAAGATGGCTGATCCAACAAACTTAGTTCTCCAATTGATTCGAGTGATCCAACATTGTCCTCCACGCGCTTGTTTTCATTGATGCCATTCACATGACTGGAACTTGATGATGAGAATTATCAGTAGACCGAATTGGTGACATGTGGAGCGTCCCCTTGGAGGAGTACTGATCTTCTGAATTCAATATTTTTGGAGCAGTGGGAAATGAAACATCAATGATGTTCGATGATTTCCTTTGCTTGGATTCTTCTTCGGATGTCTGTGTTCCTTCAAGTTTAGGTGCTTGCACTGCAGTATTACTAATATTGTTGTTGAAGCTCTTCCTCAAGTGGGTGTTCCAGAAATTTTTTATGTCGTTATCGGTTCTTCCGGGCAACTTTTCTGCAATTGCAGACCAACTGAAATATATGAAAAAATAAAATATTATTATCTTATGCAGCCAATCCAAGTCATTATTCTTTTCAATTGATGTAAAATACTACTAGTTTGCATACTTAGCTCTATATACCAATCGACTACTACTTAGAGTTGTATTACTTTCTTCAAATTTTACAGCAAGAGAAAAAAGTGATTGAATGCTTCGAAAATCATAGAAAATTCATCATAAAAAAGGGATTTTATAACATCAAATACCTATGAATTGTGTGTCTTAATATACTAAATAGAACTATTAGAGGAGACTGTGCATGTAAAATTTTTTATTGCAGGACATAAGTTCAAGAAATGAGCTGAGAGTAACCCGATGAACATGTGGAATAGGTGAGCCCTCATAAAAAGAAATGGAAACTCACATGCGTTAGCTAGCTAATATTATCTATATTTGAGAATAATTTTACCTATTTCCTAACATTTCATGCAGCTTGATTATGGTTTGCACTTCTTCCTTGCTGAAGTTTCCACGCTTAATATCCGGCCTTAGATAGTTCATCCAACGAAACCTGCAACTCTTCCCTGACCTTAACAAACCTACAAATGGAGGCAAAAAAGAAGAAGTAATAAATTATATCATAGTTTTATTTTCACTGCGCTTTGCCTGTAGATGTAACATTTTGAATTCAAGTTCTAATCATTAGCAGTTTTTTTTTTTTTGTTATTAATTACCAGCAGCTTTCGGCACCTCATTCCAATTCCGAGTGCCATATCTCTTAATATAAGCTCTCAATATTTGATCTTCATCAGGATCCCATGCCCCTTTTTTCAAACACAAATTTTGATACTTCTGTGAAATACTCATCATCTCCGGACGTGAGACTCCATTTCTAGACTTCATGTCCTTTACCTTAAAAATCCCTACAGCAGTATGAGTCATTGCCGTAGAATACCCTAGAAAATGTTCTAATCGAAAAACGAGTCCCAAAGTTTCCATACCCCATTTATATACACACAGGATCGCTCCTGGCGCTTTCCGTAATAGAAGTTTATTGGCCATACAATGCACGGAGTTCCTTTAGAAAAAAATATTTTTTAAAGTATTTTTGTTTTTTTATTTATTTTAATTTTTTTTCCTATTTAGTATTATAAGGCTTTTCTAGTTTTTTATTGAAAAAAATGGTTTTTATATTTTTATTTTTTATTCAATATTAATAAGATTTTCTAGTTTTTTCTATATAAAGTTTTATAATAGTATTTTGGCAAGTAAGACAATGATTAATAAAAATTAAATAATTTAAATGTATTTCTGGTATTTTTTCTATTTGAGGCGTTTGACTTTTCCTTCTTTTTTGCTGTATTAATTGATATCATAACCCATTTCTAACGAATAACTATTCTGTGTTGTTAATCGAAATCCTAATTGTGGGATCCATTATGAGCGACTAACACAAATGTATTAAAGATACATGATAAGATAAAAGATTTTAAAAATTCACGATGGAGTAACTCGCACAAAAATATTAGAGATTCATGGAAAAGCTCACATACAAAAAAGTCATTGTTTTTTTACCAAGTATAAGCTTGAAGAATGTTATGATAGACCTTTTTACAGCGGAGGACAGTTTCTAATTGAGATGTTTCTGCTATAAGAATAATTTGAACTTGTTGATAAGTTTTTTTCAACATGAAAGAGAGACTGGTGTCTGATTTTTTAGAGAAAATAAATATTTTTAAAATTTTTTTATTTCATTATTTTCTATTCATAATTATTAGTCTTTTTTATTTGAAGAAAATAAATTTTCTATTTATATTTTATATTAATAGGGTTTTTTAAGTGTTTTCTATATATAGAGTTATAATATAATTCTCATAAGTGAGACTGGGATAAATAAAAATTAAATACTTTGAATAAATTGGAAAGTCTTCACAAGAAATGTCAGTGCAGCCTACCTAGAGATTCAAGCTGTCGTCTAAATATAAAATTTTATGTTTTGATCAAATATATTTCTAAATTAATAATAATAAAAATATATATAAATCGCTAATATAAATATGACAAGAACATTTTCTCTGTTCAAGAACACGATGAGTGACGGTACTTTTTTTTTGGTAAATAATTAGTATACTTGACGCCAAATTAAGAAAAGGTAAATAATTGAATTTCCTGGCCAACTTTCATTGAAAATAAATAAATAAATACTAATTAAATCATTGAATTTAAATAAAATAACAAAATACTTGTTAGTAAATAAAGCTATTAATCCAATAATCATCCACATTTTATGATATCGATGATAGTAAATTTATTTTAAACCATATTTAATTAATATATTTAAAATCAAATTAAAAACGTGTTACATTCATCTTTAAAGTTAAATTTTTATTAAAAAAAATAACTAAAATTTTTTAACATAAAATATTGACATAACTAAAATAAATTACAGATAAATAAAAAATTAATATTAAAAAACCATTAGTTAATATTTTTTTGTAAAAAATCATTTATCCTATAAGAAAAAATTACAAAATTGTTTTATAGTTTATAGTAAAAAATTAAAGAATTATAAATGAGTCTAAACAAAGTGGTTTTTGATCTTTAAGTCACACTCACTTGACTCGAGCTTAAGTTTATGTTTATTTTTTATTAATTTATTTTGAACTTCAATTTATATTTATTATAAATAATTCTTCATCCATTAAGAATTATTCTTTATCAGTACATTTATATATGCAACTTATGAATAAGGACTCTAAATAGTTTTCAAAGGAAATATGTTTGGTTTTCAAGGCAAAGTAATATCAGGTTTTTATTCTTTTTATGGCGGGTAGTTAATATTAGCAGCCACACAGCAGCACCAACAGAAGCTGCGTCACACCTTTAGCAGACAACAGCACTACCACCACAACGATTACAACCTCTAAAGCAGCACCACAACGATTACACCCTCTGCAGCACCTTCAGCAGACACCACGACTATTACAGCTCTCTCAGCAATCTTGATCAGCATTTATCACGCCAACATCCAGGATTGCAGGGATAACACTCCAACGGCTACTTCATTTCAAAATAGTAACTCATCGTACATGGCAACTACAACAGCCTTGAATATAGGAATAGAGTCTCCTTACAGTCTTGATAAATTAGAGACAAATCAGCCTTCATAAACAAAGAATCATGTAACTATGGAAAGATAATTGAATGAGAAATCCTATAGCTATGAAAAGTCAATATTTGCTTCTTTTAAAACATACAACATCATGTGCAATTAACATAAAGCTAAATCTATTTGGGGAAAGTCTTGTTCACCGTGGATGGACACAGTGTTAGCAAAAGTCTTATATTGAAAAAATATAATGATAAAGCTGTCATTGCTACGAAGAGTTGCAAAAACTACAGGTAGATAGAGTTGTCTTTTATTGGGATGCATTTAGCATTAAAGGGATGATTTGAAAAAAAAAAATCAGTGCAAATTTTGGTGAGGCATGATGGGATTACAAGTCCCAGGCTGCGGGCAACTGGTATTAGGACTATTATACCCTGCCATAGAGAATTCCATAGACAACAAGGGGTGGGGGTTATGCCCCAGGTTATAGACACCTAATGCTGAGGTTGTCATCCCATGTCACTAAGGCCAGACCCACGCGCTAGATCTACAAAACCACGCGGTTGGGTCTGTAAACCCGTACACTGGATCTGCTGAATCACCCACCTGGATCTATAGACCCACGTGTTGAGTGCAGAATATCACACCGGGGGTCTGTAGACCTGCTACCTAAGGTCCGGATCTATTGGTGATGTATTTGCGTCCAGACCCAAGGCTAATAAATATTACGTCAAGACCCAATTCACGTTTAGATTTAAGGCTTATATTTTAAAAAAAAAATTATGATTTTTCTTCAATAGTAATAATAGTATTTTTAAAAAAATTATTAATGATAATAATAACAATAATAGTAATTTTTAATTTTATACTTCAAATCAAATTTATAGTTGTTTTTCAATATTGATAATATTTTTTTCCAAATCTATTAATTTTTTTTATTAATAATATTAATTACAATGAAAATAATAATATTTGCAACACAAATAATACTATTTTTAATATTAATATTTTTAATTATAATAAAAAATAATAATATTTTTTATATTAATACTTTTAATTATAAAAAAATATTTATAATACAAATAATAATATTTAGAAACTTAATGTCCTAGAACCTTATGTTTTCACGCAGAACCCAAGAGAATTAGATCATCACATAGGACTCATTTCCCTTCGTCCTAACATAGTGAGTTTAAAGCTTAAATGAGGATGGGGTTGTGTCCCAAGATATAAACACTTGATGTTGGGCTGTCATAACCTATGTGATAGGGTCAGCCTGTGCACCTGGCTACAAACCTACAAGTAGGTATGCAAAACTGCATGTCTTGGGTCTAAAGGGTTGTTAGGTCGTTGCAGCAGGACTTAATAATATTGGATCATGTTGAACCTATTAGAGTTAGATCCTGCCCCCTAGTTGGACTCATGACTTCATTTTTTTTCTTTTTCATAATATATAAAGTAAATAAATAGATAAGAATTTTTTTGTACAAAAATTAGGTGGTGATTTTTTTTTTCATTTGAGGTTGGGTTAAATTTTTTTATTAAATAATATTTTTTTCCCTTTCAAAAATGCTTTGGAAAATAAAAGGTATATTTTTTTTCTTTACTTCAAATTAAAATTTTTTTTTCCTCTTAAATTTTTTTTTCATAATAAAAGCATTAAGTAGAAAATTTATAATTCTTATATTATCATATTAAAGTTGATGGAGCTCTAAATAATTTTTTTTCACATAATATATTTTATGTATTTACTCCGAGTCACTCTAACAAGGATGACCCAATAATGCTAGGTTTTTTATCAAGGATGACCTAATAATGTTGGGCCTTATTTCCCAGCAGCATAGGACCTAGATGGATACCCAGCTAAATGGGTGTTTCTGCAAAACATAATCCAATGATAGTGGGACCTGCTGCCTAATAGCGTTAGGTCAAAATGGATACCTAGTTGTTGAGTGCTTCTACCAGGATCTAAGTTTATTGAAATTGACTCCACAGCCAGACCCAAGGTTATTGGGCTTGGCACAGCTGCCAGACCCAATAATAATAAATCTAGGTGCCAACCAGCCCAACAAAGGTGAGCCCAGCTAAAGAAGGACTCATTGAAGGTGGGTCATGCTTTCACTATAATCCCGCAACAGTAGGCCCATAGCTGCGAGCATGACCCACTTTTGCTAGGTATTGTAGTCACTAAGACCCAGCAACGGTGGGTTCAAAGCACCGGGCAAAACCCACTAAAAATAGACTCTTCTACACCATGGCCCACCAATGGTGGGCCCAGAGCTGTAAGTAGGACCCACTAAAGTTGGACCCTGCTATCGCTAGGACCTGACTACGGTGGGCCTTGCTACAAACCTAACTATCAGCAGAACCCACTAAAGTTGGACCCTGATTTCGCCAGGATCTACTATAGATAGACCCTGTTGTCACTAGAACCTAGCAATGGTGGATCCTACTGCCAACAGGACCCACTACTGTTAGGTATTGCTGTCAGTAGGACCCAGCAGCGGTGGGATCGCCGAGTCAAAACAGAACTCAGATGCCCCGGCAAAAACCTGGTAAGATCTCTTTTTTATTTTTTTCCTCCTATCTAAAGATCTTTTTTATATATATTTTTCAATTAATTACTAACTCATTTGAAACTTCATTATATAAATACTAGAAGAATGTTTTATTTTTTTAATATAAGATTTGAAGTCCTTTAATATATGTAATTTATATTCACAATAAAAAAAATTATATTTTTTTAATATGGTATAAAAAAATTTTTTGGTTTAAATACTTCAATTTAAAATAATAAGATATTATCTTTCCAATATAGAATAAAAAAGCTTTTGGGGTAATCTTTTAAACTTAATTTTTATGTTAATAGTTTATATCCATATGGATTATTTATTAATTTTTTTATATAAAATATTAAATTTTTTTAAAAAAAATTTTAATTTCTCTTATTTAACTAGAGTCAATCCATGTAAGTTAGGACTCAACTCTTTTATCGGATCAACTCCTAGATCGAGTTTAATAATTATGATTGTAATAAAAATATATTTTTTGATTTTTTTACATTCCTTCGATCTCTATTATTTATTTAGTGTTGATTTGTAATTATAATATTATTAAATATATTTAGCCTGTAAGCCCGCTGGCATGCCATGTAGTTTAATAAATACCATGTACTCACATTTGTAATTAATTATGTCTGTGACAGAATAAAAAAATACAATAAATCTTTCTTCATCCATCCTATGGCAAAATAGCGAGAATTAGCCACTTTAATTATTAATTACGTATCAATTTTGGTTACAAAAATAGTATAAAAAGAGGTCGAATAGGAAATGTTCTGCATACCTTGTATCTCTCGAACCTTCATCTCTGCTTTTTTTTCTTTTTTCTTTCTTTCTTTTATCTAGTCTCTTTTGCCTCTTTTTGTTCTTTTCTATAGCTTAAGTTTTAATTTTTTGTAAAGAGATATTGAGTTGTATTTCCTGGAATTCATGGACCTTGTTTGGCAATGTAACTAAATAAAATGGTGATGTTAAAATCCTACAAAGCTTATTACATTCATTCTATTAGCATGAAGGAAGGAGCAATAAAACCTTAAATATTAAGAATTGATCTTTAAGTACAATTGATTGTCATCTAATTATGATTCTGATGTTTTCAACAAGTATGTACCTTATAACTGTAATATATATATAAAATAGGATAGGATGCATATTATCATCTTTTATAATTCAAGTTTAATTATATGTGCTCATTTATATTCTTGGAATGCATAACAGGTTTGATATTAATTGAAAGTTTACATCAAATGCATGTATGAAGGTATAATTTTTAATAACAGTCAACATTCTAGCAACGTATTAGGAATTATCTGGGATTATGGTGGCAGTGGTATTTAAAGTATTTTGTATTTAGAAATTCATTAAAATAAAAAAAAAATATTTTTTTAAAAAATATTTTTAACATCAATACATTCTCAAAACATAAAAAAAAAAATTATTTAAAAAAATTTCAATATTTTGGAACCCCAAACACACCTTTAGTGTTCTTAATTCAACACGAACATTTTTGTTTTAGTGATTACTGTTGAAATATCTAAGAAGACAACGATATTGACGAAGACGACGACAACGAAGAAGAAGAAGAAACCAGGATAATTAAGACCCGGTAGTGGTTAGCTGGCGTAAACATGTGTTGGGGTCCAGTGTATTCAGCCATTCCTCTTTTGTCCTAAAATACTGAAAAGAATCATTCAACCACGAGAGCAAAATTTCAGTGGAGTTCCAACGTGCAAGTATGGCTTCAAAACATGACTTCAGGAATGAGGTGTTCGAGATTCAAGATCTTAGAGAGGAAATAGAATTTGGAACCTAAATGCTTTGCTTTAAAGGTTTCTTTCTGTACCTTGATCATGTTTGTGTGAGGCACTGCATTTCATCATGTAAAATGCCCTCGGGCCTCGGAATCATGCTCGCATGGCAGAAGCAAGTATTTGATGCTAGCTACGTTAGTTGAACAATTTGTGAGCTACTCGGCACAAACTGCTTTTGCAGTGAGGATCCAACAGGCCAATTTGTAAGCTATCATCGAGAGAGCTTTTAGGGAAGACAACCCAAGATTGCTAATACTCTTGATTTTTACAAACTCAAATAAATCAAACTCGGCCACCGTGAAATAAATAGTGTTGCTTCAAGTCCAAAGAACAAATGTGACTACAATATTTACAACCTCCACCACTAAACAAAGCACAGTAAGAACAGGGGTCTAACCAATAACCCAACAATGTTCATCTCCGTTGTCTGCATGGACTGCAAACATCTTCTTCATCAGATACTCGCAAACAGGTTATCTTACCTGATTTGAAAAGGCAGCAGTCTGAGTATGGGCAGCAAATGCTCAACGCTGCCCTCTGATTCTTCTTGTAAACAAGATTGGGTGATACAGCCTGCATATCACCCTTTTCTTCAGGAAATAAATCATGTGGAAGCTCATACAACGTTGATTCAGAGATTCAAGGTCTCAAGCCCAAACATCTCAAGTCGAAGGTTGGTCACTGACATTGGTATTTTTTTGCATGCTGCAAACATCAGGGGAGGTGGTTGTGACAGCAGGCGGTGGGTGCAGCTCCAGGAACACATTGTTTCCTTCACTATAACTACCCACACATATAGTGTCACCCCGGCCATGCCAGGTACCATCTTGGACATTGTTCATCTCCAATGTCCTCGATTCCTGCTCCATTATAGAAGAAATGCTTAAAATTAGGTCTCAGAAACGTCAAGTGCATGGCTATAATTAACAACAATCAAAATTTATACTTAGGCTGGTAGTAAACGAACATTATTCAGTAAACAAACCTGGGATAATGTGCAGCATGGGCAGATCAGATGGTAGATGCAATCATCCAAGAAACTATCACTACCCTGAAATGAACACATTCGTAAAAGAAAAAAATTAGTCTGTGATTTAGCTTCAACTTATAATCTCAAAGACGAACATTTCAGAAACAAAAGTAAAGGATCAAGAAGCCTTGAATAACTAATAAATAAAACCTCACTGAAAAGAGGAAATATTTCCATAATCTACATGTGGATTGTGTTAAATCAAACCGAAAAATAGATCTGCTTGAGAGAAGCTTGGTTCCTCATATGTGTTTAGTTTGGTAAAAACACAAACAATAGCCAGTAACCTTTGAACACTTATGATTGTAGGTCTTCCATCAAATTCCCATTACATTTGACAATTCACAGCACAGTGTATTGAATGGTCGAAGTTTGATTGAAAAAGGGGGATAGCTAGCTAATCTGAATATCAAATACAAACGTGAATATAGCTGCAGTCATAATTTAAAAGATAAAACAAGAAAGCAAAACTCTAAGAATATAGCCATCTCATGTTGCAACTATATCAAATAATCAGCAGAAGTTAAAACATAGTGAGACATAAATGCTCACCCTGATATTAAATTTCTTTCTCATCTTTGTGCGGAAGAAACCCAAATATACTCCTAATGAGAAGGTAAATACAACTGATAAGTACAGAAAGCAGCGTCGCTTCGTCACAATAAAGGCAATGAAGTTGAGCAGGGCACCAAGACCAAGAATGTAATATGCGATTCCCTGCAAAATGACATTTATGAATTTTCAGAAATTTTAATTCACATAAGGATCCCATGTCAGATTTGTAAGGGCCAAAGTCTTGCTCTAGTTTCCTAAATTCTTAAAATTTAAAGAATTGCAAGAAAACGTTACCTGAAGAAAACAAGAACCAAAACCAGCTCGTCTCATGTTCTTTCCAAATCTATAGCATGGACAGCTGCAACATCACATACACAGTAAGTTGAAAGTCAAATCAAAATTCAAACACATCATATCAATAAAACAAAATGGAAGAATCCTTTTTCTCCAGAAGAACTCTATGTTCGATGACCCAAAGACAGCATAATTGACTGTAAATCAACATAGAACATAATTCACCATAACACAAAAATAAATAAATTCCCTTTAGAGCATTGCCTCAAGTCTTAACACCCAGAAAATTAAAATCAATATGCACAAAAACAATTTCTCTAAAGAAAACTATACGAGTAGACATCTAAAGCTCCTAACATAATTTTCACCTCATATAACATAAATTTATTACAAGTAGCAACATGTAGAAACCAAGACTTTACTGAGTTTTTTTTTAATAAAAATTTAAAGCGGCCAGCATAAAATTTTCATATCCAATTGAACTCCCAAAACCCATTAACATTAAAATCCTCCACACAAACGTAAACTAACTAAAATCATATTTCATTAAATTTAAAGCATAGCAATAATAGCAAGAACACAACAAAACCAAACAAAAAATAAAAAATGAAAAGTTCCATCATTTTTTTCTAGGTTTAACTTCTCCTTCTAAATTCTAATCATGGAACCCTTAGAAAGAAGAGAGAGAGAGATAGAGAGAGGAACACCTAAGAGATTCAATGGCAATGCGGCGGTCATCAAAGCAATCAAGAACTTCACCTTCCCACATCCTGAAACCACCACCTCCATTATTGTAACGATTCAAATCATCGTCTTCTTCTTCAATGGTTTCAAGTTTGGCCCAATATTTGCCTTGTGTTTGCATAGCCACAGTAGAACACAACATATCAAAATCCAAAACACTCATCCCTTCCATTAACAGCTTCTGCTCTTCCTCTGCCTCCTCCTTCCCTCCATTCACCACCACTTGCTTTTCCAAATCCCCCATTTCTAAAAACAGAGAACACTAGACAAATCTCTTACCAGTTAACAAACAAACACACCAAAGTTTCCCTTTCTCTCTGTCTTCTCTTTTGTTCTTATCCTCTGTATTAAAAAGGCATCCCTCCTTTTATAAATGCAAATGCAATGTATTTTCTATTTTGTTTCTTAGAGGGAAAACTCTATTTTAGTCCCTAGGAAATAAAAAATGTTCTACTTTAACCTCTACAGTTTAAAATATCTTTTTATTAGCTCTCTACTTCTTAAAATTTTAAAAGCCATCCCTGGTTGTTACCTACCTAATGTTACCCACATGTTCTCCATCTTTTCCTCTCTCTTTTTTCATGCATATATATTGTGTGTCTTGTAATGTGATGTAAAATTATTTTTCATTTGAAAATATATTAAAATATTTTTTATTTTTTTATATATGAAAAAATTAAAATTATTAGAAAATATTAATTTAATATTTTTATGTTAAACACACCAAAATACAGGTTGAAATACAATGTCAAACAATGTAATTTGTTTTTATATATGAGTTTATTATAGGATCATTTGTTTCTTAATATTATTTGAAATTTTAAATTATACTTTTTAATCTCAATAATAAATTTATTATCGTAATGTTTGATGGCAAATATCACATGAGATTTCAAATAATTATTAAAGGTGATGACAACATTGTACATGCATAGTTTATAGCCAAATTACTCTTTAATTTAAAATTTATTTTTTTCTTAGATATTTCATGGTTAGAATTGATTAAACTTTTTAGAACCTAGTAAATGTATAAAAATATTACACTATAGGGACTAAAGTGAAACATTCTTTAATGTATGGATGCTAAACTATGATTCGTCTTGCTTCCTATCTATGAAGACCGTTGCTTTTTGAGGTTCTTTTTTTTTTTTTAAGAGAGGGTTCTCTTTCTTCTAGCTGGGCGGGGAATAAATGGAAAGTGGGACCCGATTGCATTATTGGACGGTGAAACGGCTGCCACGTAATAATTTGATCCCACCAACTTCTTCTCTCCTATCCAATCTAGCGGTCTACACTGTCTTATTGTCAGAAAAATCTGAAACCATCAAAATATGAAAAGGGATTTCATGATTATATTTTATCAGATTATTTTCCGAAAATAAGGCTTTGGGTGATTATGTTTAGATTAATGAAATGCCATTAATAGTTAACCTAATTATCAACAACCCAATTAGCAATTTTATTGGTTAAATATAGAATGGTGTTAGGCAAAGTGGGGAGAGAGTTTTTCATGTGAGAAATTTAGAAGAGTGATTACTATCTGTTAATTGCAATTAGTAAGTCTAGATGCTTAGTTTTTCTCCCTTATTTAATTTTAATTTTAGAGTGTGTTTAGGGATATAGTAATGATTGTGTTTTAAAGTTTTTTTTATTTATAAAAATATAATAATAATATTTTTTATTTTTAAAAAATTATTTTTAAAATTAGTATATTAAAATAATTTAAAAATATTAAAAATATATTAATTTTAAAAAATATTTTTAAAACACAATACAAAACACGTTCTTAATCTTGAAACTATAATTCTTAAATGAATAGATTTTTATACATGAATTTATATGTTTTAAATACCCTAAATTAAAGATAAATTTTGCTTTATCTAATACATATTTTAACATAAAAAATGTTATCACTAAAAATAAAAACTATGAAAAAATTTATTTTGAAATCTTTTTTGTTTATTTTCTTGCTTGATTTGAAATTAGTTTTTAAGAAGGAATCTTATAATTTCTGTCTAAACCTAACAAAAAATGAAAAAAAAAATATACCAACCCAATTATTATACGAACCATTTGAAAAATAATTGAGGGATTGTTTGGAAAATATATAAATATCCAAATATTATTGCTGCTTTGAAATATTTTTAAAAATATATAAAATTAATAGTTTTTAGTATTTTTATATTATTTTGATATATTGATATTAAAAATATAAAAAAAACTTAAAAAATTATGTTAATATATTTTAATAAAAAATATTAAAAAAAAATCTGAATTATCCCAATGCGTGAAAAATGAAAACGAGTTTGCAAATGAATCAACCATTAAAATAAAATTATGATTTCCATTCTTTCAAGTGATCACCTTTTCGTCCATTGAACATGAAAGAGAACATCCAACTTTTTGGCCTTTTGAGATCACTCTGGTTCACTAAAATTGGTGGCGGAATGTGTTTTTCTTTAATTCGAAGTAAAATTAGGTATCAGGTTGAGTGGAGGGCAAAAGACAGCGCGCCGTCTGGTGTCCACCGGCCACCAGGCCACGCCCATTGCGTTACACGTATATGCCTAATCAGATGCCATCCATAATTTAACAAACAAATCTTCTGCTGCTAAGATAACAATCATCAGCACTCTCTGTCTACCTCACCAGTGGGGAAATTCTTTCCATCCATGGCAGCCCAAGCTGGTGCGGATCATGGTGGTGGGACCTTCAAAAAGTCATGCCTGCTTAAGGTTTTGTCTTTTTTGCTAAGATAAGCTTCAGGTTCCCAATAAAGGTCGCCTTTTTGGGCAACTCTCAAGTCTCCCCTCTCAATTTCTCAACAAACCCATGTGCGAAGAGCCATTTCGTACCAAGTTGACAAAATCAAAGGAAAATAATT
The DNA here is from genome assembly GCA_026413675.1 of Populus pruinosa. Classification (NCBI taxonomy): domain Eukaryota; kingdom Viridiplantae; phylum Streptophyta; class Magnoliopsida; order Malpighiales; family Salicaceae; genus Populus; species Populus pruinosa. The sequence goes on along the minus strand of CM048602.1, from coordinate 3,529,383 downwards.
ATAATACTGTTGCCAGGCATGTATCATGGATGCTGTTGCCTGATTTCACAAAGGGCTGCAAACAGGAACAGGTTTATATATAATTTATATTTGCATGAATTATTTTTTAATTTTTTTATATAAAATATTAAAATTTTAAATATTATTTTTTAATTTTTTCAACTTAATCTATATTAATCCTCATCAACCTATGCAACCCGAAATCTGACTTCTTGATCAGGAATCTCGCTTCTTGATCGGGTTAATTTCCACATCAAGATTGATAACTACAACCAATCAAAAATGATAGCATCAGGGAAAGAACAGACCATGCCCTCCATGGCCTTGCAAAACCATGCAGCCATGCATATTTTGGCGATAATAAACTACAATCCCAATCGAGGTCATTTTCAGTCTAGTTATTGGTTTATGGCATTCACCACAAAAAAAAAAAAAAAAAAAATTGTATCACCAGTGGTTATCTTAATGTAAACAAACTCATAGCAACACATCACACTGCAAAGCGAGTGGATGACCATCTAAAGCAAAAGGACCTCGGTTTGCCGTTTATGATGATGCAAAAGAAACTACAACAAGACTACTATATTGTACAATTGCTTGGAGTTTAAGTTTTCGTGGCTGGTCTCACAAGTCCCAATCCTGAACCGCTACCCAGATGCTTGAAGTCTGTTGCCACAAGGTGATCACCGTGGCCAGCAAACCCTGTTCCACCTTTTTCCAAGTTCACCAAATTGCGCTCTTTACAACCCTTACTGCAAGCCAGACAAACCTTGTCAACAGCCATAAATTTGTCAGCGCACTTCTTGCAGAAGACATGACCACAAGAACTTAATGCCACCAGTGAGAGCGTATTGGTGAGAGTGACCTTGCAGCTAGGACAAATGAAGGTCTTATCAAGAGAACTGGATGATTTCTTTTCACTGGTGTCTTCTGTGAAGTAGACAGGGAACAGGCTCTTCAGCTTGAGCTTTTCCTTGCCTTCTGGGCAGACAGTGCTTGTGGAAGGGGCATCCACTTTAACCGGAGCAACAGGCGTGGCCGAGGGCAGCCAAAATGCTTTCATTGTCCGGAGAGCTTCCTCTTCATACGAAGTGACCTTCACACTGTTTGCCCCATGGAAACCATTCTTGTCTTGGCTGTGGTTTCTATCGCTGTACTGTGGAACTGCACCATGATTTTGCTGATCAAATGCATCAAGCTCTCTGGCCTTCTGCGACATCAACTTCTCTGCTTCCTCCTCCTTTTCCTGTTTCTTCTGCAATTCATGGGAAGCTAGCTTCCTGGCAGACAACAGAAAAACACACTTCTCATTACAAAATTGGTACAGTGAAGAATAAAAGAAGATAACACACTACATCAAAACAGGCAAAAACAACGCAGGAAACTGTCTTTCCTTCAGGTAAAAAGGCTGAGCTAGCATAGGCTCTCTTATCTTTAATTAAAGTTCCAATCTGCCTACTTTCAGTCCATAACAATAAAAGAAAGGGGAACAAATTGCACTAAAAGCCAGTTCCAATTGAGGTCTAAAATAAAATTGTCACATGACCATTTTTCCCTCTAAATCTTTCCCATGAAGTACCAATATCTTCACATCTTAAATCGTTAACTAATAATCAGGAAAGAAGGAGCCAAGTATTATACATGCACACAAGTGAACTTCTAAAAGTAGATTATGGCAGTCCAGACTACACAAAAGCATGGCCTGCCACAACAAAACTTACCAATTTAACCTCCAACTCACATTTCAACCTTCCAGACAAAATTTAAACAATGATCTCTCACATCTCATTTCAATTTCAGTTCCCAACTTCACACTAAACTCAAAATTCTACTTAATTGAGCTCAAATTTCACTACAAATTGCCATCAAAACAAAACCTTACAGAGATAAGCATTTAACATTGCTAAAACCAAACTCCATCATCTATATAAAACAAAACCCAGAATTCAATAAACAAGTTCCTCTGTTACCAACATGAAAATCAAAACAAAAAACAAAAAAATCATTAAACAAAAACGCAAATGAATTCGTAAAAAAATAAAAGGAACCCAAGTAGCTATTACCTTTGAATGTCTTTCTTTTGGGCTAAGAGGCATTCTAAGATGCACTCTTTACAAAAGACATGACCTTTTTGACAAGACATTGGATCTATAAATGGTTTCAAGCAGAGACAGCAAGCATCAAATGGCTTGATCGAATCCTTTCCAAGCCTCTCCTTTTGTGTCCCATACCCTAACTTTCTCTTCTCATCATACGTGAAAAAAGCTAAATCGTTGTTGTTTTTTGAGTGTCTTTGCGGCATTCTTTACAGAAACCCTTATAAAATTTTGAATTTGAGAGAAGAAAAGCTAGGAATTGTGATAATTTGGCGATTTTTTTTTTTTGGGGGGGGGGGGGGGGGGGGTGGGTTCTAACGCTGACTTGACGCTGGTGTGCGAGGCGACATGTCGTCTCTAACATGAACTATAAGACGGTAGGAGTTGCTTTCAGTCCCTCAAGTATGAATATTTAGTCAGTTAACTCTTCTACTTATTGGTATTGCTGAAACCAAACCCTTTTCATTCCACACACACATATATATGTATATGTATGTATGTATGTATGTATTAATGGACGACTTTCTAATAATTAAAAGTTTTTTAAACATAACTTATGATAAATAACTTATGAGAAAAATAAGTTAAGTTAGAAATATATTTAATGGTTTATGACTCAAATTAAACTTTGAAATCCGTAAATTAAAAATTAAATTGAATTATATTAATGATCTTATAGTTTGAAAATGATAATATTTTATATCCTAATTTTTCTTACATGTTAATATTCTTTAATGTAGACCCTTTGAAAACAATTAAATACATGCATATATACATATGCATAATACATACATTCACATTCGCAAATACATTAATGACAATTAAACTATAATAACCATAACACTTAAATTAAATCTTGAAGAAACAATTGCAACTATAACACCTAAATTAATCTAATTAATCTTGAAGCATTGTAGTGTATGATTTCGATGTTTGTTAAACTTTATAACAATAATAAAATTGTGATAACTTAAATGGTAATTAAATTTATAGAACAAAAACTCAAAGCATTCACTAAGATCCTATTATTTTTAATATTAGCACATTAAAATTAAAAAAAATCCAAAAAAATATTTAAAGAAAAAAATAATTTTAGAAAATTTAAAGATTGTTTTATTTTTTTCTTTAAATATTTTTTTTGATTTTTTTTTCAAATTTGTTTCCGTTTATTAGTTCTTTGGTTTTGTTTCATTAATTATTTCTTTTAACAACTCTTACATGGAGCATTATTAGTATTCAGGGGCAGAACCAAGATTTAAAGATAAAGAAAGCAAAGAATAAGTTACTAAGAAATATAAGCGACAAATATCTATAAAGATGACTATAAATTCGAATTATTAAAACAGTATTTGGATATGTAAATTTATCTAAACACTAAGAGACCAAATTTATAACTCAAAATTTAAAATTTTAATGATGAAGCTGAAGCTAGCATTATATCCAATTGAATATAAAATGACATTTTTCAAAGGTCTATTTTAAATATTATATTAGAATTGATGTCCAAATCATATTCTTATTATGATTAAGTGCAATCCTACTATATTAAAATTGCGTTCTTACAAAATTAAAATTTAGTATTACTAAGTAGATTTGAGAAATAGTACAAATGTTCAAATAAAAGATTTATGGCAACCTTATTGATGAATTTTAAGGTTTAATGATGAATTTTGCCACCCTTCAAATTTTAAAAGATTTATGGCATCAATCATTCAATTCTTCTACTAATTTGTTGCTAACTTTATTGATTTTAAAATTTAAGGCATTATTTATTTAATTTTTATTTTATTATTTTGATAATTTAATTTTTATTTTAAAGGGACTTTTTCAGGACTATTATAGTCAAGTAACCCTAAAATAGTTAGAACTTAATAGTTACACATTCACATTCAGGTCTTGATATGTGATCCTAGAAAGAGATAACATTTGAGTTTGTTGCTTTCTCTAATGTTAATATAAATGATATGTAATTTTTATAAAATTAATTTAAAGTCATAGAATATCCCATTGAAAGTTTATTAAATAAAAGACCTAAAAAAATTTGTAAAATTAATTTATTTGGTTTGCTTGTAAAAAGATATTCTTATTTATTTCTTCAAGTTAGTATATCCAAATATATTTAAAAGAAAATCTTATTACCTAAAATTACATTTTATAGGATGGTTCACCCTTTAACCTGGCCACTATTTGATTTTTCCACCAACAACTCTTAGAAGGAAAATTATTAATATTCAAGGGCAAAACTAAGATTCAAAGCTAAAGAAAACAAAGAACAAACTACTAAAAAATTTCTAGGAATATTTTGATGATTGGAGTTGTGGGTCAATGATGATGAAGCTGAAACTAACATTATATGTAAAGTTTTTAGTGATTGGAGTTGTGGGTCGATAAAAATTTAAAATTTTAAGTTTATATTCCAATACATTTGTTATACCTATAAATATAATGTTTAAATGAAATAATATTTTAATTAGAATAATAGACTTTAAACACAAAGCATGAAAGTCATAGATCGAGTCTGAAGTAAAATTTTCATTTTCTTTTAAAGAAAGCAAATGGAAAAAATAAAAAGGGAGAAAATATCTCTAATTCTTTACTAGTAACTATATTATTCAGCATTTCATCCAAAAAATCTCAAAGTCTCTTGAACTTAATATTTATTTTGGAGGTAAAATATGAAATATAACAAACAAACTTATTAATACGTTCAAGAATATTTTTTTATTTTTTTTTATTTTTATACTACCTTCAAGAATTTTAAGATTTAAGGTATGAACATGTAATTCTTTATTTTGATAATTTTAATTCAAATTAATTGGGGATTCTATATTTAAAAAAAAAAAGCTAGAGAAAAGATATATAAGTCTAGTTTTGTTCAGATGGAATGAATATTGACTTCTAAAGATAATTTAATTTATCATATAACAAATTTAATTACTATCAAATGATTTTTTTTTGTTTGTAGATTCGAAATGTGGTTTAGTTATACTCGTTAGATATAACAAACTTCACAAATCACCTAATATTTTGAAAACTTATAAAAAATAAATAATATTTTAAAAACAAAAAAAATTATAAAAAATAAATAATAGAAAATATTTTACCCCCCTATACTCAGCAAGTATAGTGGAAAACTTAAGGTTGACTTGTGAATCTTGTCAACCTTCAAACTTTGAAAGATCTAAGGCATCAATCATTTAATTCATCTACTAATTTTTGCTTTTCTTAAAAATATTTAAAGATTTGAGGCATTATTTATTTAATCTTTATTTTATTATTTTGATTATTTAGTTTCTAATTTAGGGGGGTTTCATTATTATTTTAAGAGTATTTTTTATGCTTGGAGTTATAGATAACAAAACAAATAATAATGAATTTTATTTTTTTAATAATTTGATGGAAATTCTTTTGTTGTTTCAAAACAATTAAATTTATATCTAATTACAATCAAAATGAAAGAAAAGGACTTGTGAAATCTTGATTTGATAACCCAAATTAACCTTAAATTTATGTCTTATTCCTTTCTTTTTTATTTTTATACTACCTTCAAAAATCTTAAAATTTAAGGTATTAACCATTTAAGTCTTTATTTTAATAAATAAACCTATAAAACATGAATTCATGATGATAATAACCAATTAATTGATTAATTTACTCTTCGATCAACATTTTACTTTAGATGACTTTGGTGATGTGGTTTGCTTCCCACACTATTTATCCAACGTTCAATTCGAATGAAAAACCTCAAGATTTTGTTTTTATAAATTCAACAATTTATATGAATGAATAGACTTTTAAGGAATGATTTAATCTGCTTATTCAATTGAACATTTTTTAGAATTTGTTTGAGTTTATTGGTTATTTGGCTTTGTTTTATTGAGTTGATTTTTCCATCAACAACTCCTTTAAGGACCATTATTAATATTTGAGGGAAAAAACAAGATTTAAAAGCTACAAGAAAACAAAGAACAAACTACTAAAAATTTCAAGAAATATCTTTGAAGATTGAAGTTGTGGGTCAGTGATGATGAAGTTGGAATTAACATTATATGTCAATTTTTCAATGACTGGAGTTGTGGCTCAAATGCAAATTTATGATTTTAAGTTCATATTCCAATTTATTTAATCTACCTATAAATATAATGTTTAAATGAAATTTTTTTTAAATATCAAGCATAAAAATCATTGATCGAGTTTGAAGCAAAATTCTCAATTTCTTTTAAAATAAATAAATAAATAAATATCTTTAATTCTTTATTAATAAATATCATTTCACATTTCATTCAAAAAATCTCAAAGTCTTCTTGAACTTAATATTTATTTTAAATGCAAAATATGAGATATAACTAACAAACTTACTAACATGTTCAGAAATATTTTTTACTTTCTTTTTTTATTTTTATACTACCTTCAAGAATCTTAAAGTATTAATAATATAATTCTTTATTTTGATCATTTTCATTCAAATTAAATGGGGATTCTACAAAATAAGCTTTTAAAAAAATATATGAAAAGAAATAATAGAATTATTTTTTTTCCATGCACTCACCAAGTATATAGAAAAAAACTTAAGTTTGAATAATGAATCTTGTCAACCTTCAAACTTTGAAAGATTTAAAGCACAAGTCATTTAATTCACCTACTAATTTTGCTCACCTTGAAATATTTAAAGAATAGAAGCATTATTTATTTAATCTTAAAGAATTGAAGTATTATTTATTTAATCTTTATTTTATTATTTTAATTATTTAGTTTCTAATTTAAGGGAGTTTCATAATTATTTTAAGAGTATTTTTTATTTTTTAAAATATTTGATGGAAGTTCTTTTGATGTTTCAAAACAATTAAATTTATATCTTATTACAATCAAAATGAAAAAAGAAAAAAGAAAAAGAAAAGGAAAAAGAAAAATAGTTAGGGAAGAGGTATATAAATCTGGTTTTGTTTGGATGGAATGAATATGGACTTCTAAAGATAACTTAATTTATCATATTACAAATTTAATTAATATTAAATGATTCATTTTATTTTTTATATAGATTAGAGATGTGATTTAGTTATACTTGTTAGATATAACAAACTTCATAAATCACCTTAAGCTTTAAAAACTATGTTTTTTTTTTTTAAAATAAAAAATTATGAAAAGAAATAATAGAAAATATTTTTTTTTCCATGCACTCACAAGGTATATTATGAATTGTGAATCTTGTCAACCTTCAAACTTTGAAAGATTCAGAGCACAAATCATTTAATTCCTCAACTAATTTTTGCTCACCTTGAAATATTTAAAGAATTGGGTCATTATTTATTTGATCTTTATTTTATTATTTTGATTATTTAGTTTCTAATTTAAGGGGGTTTTATAATTATTTTAAGAGTATTTTTTATGCTTGGAGTTATAGAAAAAAAAACAAATAACAATGAATTTAATTTTTTAAAATAGTTGATGGAAGTTCTTTTGATGTTTCAAAACAATTAAATTGATATCTTATTACAATCAAAATGAAAAAACCAAAAGGAAAAGGAAAAGGAAAAAGAAAAGGACTTGTGACATCTTGATTTGAAAACCCAAATTAACCTAAAATGTATTAGAAAGTAGTGCAGTGTAGAAAGACTTTTCAAGTCCAGTAAGCACAAAAATCATCAACACATTGCTTATACTTTCCTAAATATAAACAGAGACAAGCAAAGCAAAGATCAGAGAACACTGCTTCAGTAAAGCTGCAAGAAAGGAAGCATGAAGAATTGAGATGCGCAATTAGCAAAGAAGTAAAACAAACCATACATCTCAAGGAAAAATGCAACATCCAACTCATAACCCTTGTAGTTGGGCTATATTTTGAGCATCCAAGTTCACCTTTCTATTCCTTTGTCTGCTCAGCTAGAAAAGATCTTCATCTTTCAAGTTAGTGATCAGTCTTCAATGGCTCAACATACTTGAAAAATATAGCCCAAACTACAGACCAGTTTCAAACAGTTGGCTTGGTTGAAGAACGAAGGCCCCGACCCGGCCAATTAAATATACAACCCATCTGTTACACTCTCTATAGCTAACAGTAGCAGCAGTATTCAAGTTCCACAATTAGTTTCCATAACTCCATCGCAAACGGTGAGTGCATGGGAAATCTAAGAAACCATTTTAGTTCAAAGATAAATGGTGGAGTTTCAGAAACTAAAAGCTAAACGAAGATCCTGCTACTACATTTTTTACAAAGAACAAATTTCAAACAGATTCTGAATACATGGAAATCAAGTCAACCAAGACCAACTATTTGAAACCAAAGAGGCTTATGGGCTGGACATTCACATAAAAAAATAGCTCATTCAATGCAATTGTCATAGCCTAATGATTGCAAGAATATCGAAACTAACAGCAGCATACAACACTGAAAGTATAAGAGCTAAGAAAATGCTATCTTTCTGTACATTTCAAATCACCAAAGAAGAAAGGACTTAGATTTCTATTTGGGATGGAAGGGCACAACTAAAATATAAGCATCAACTAACTACTTCAAATATTATGAAATAATTCATACTGAAGTTAGCATTTCAAAATAATTTTGTCAGTTTGAACATTGAAAAGATTTGATGGAACAAGAGAGCATACCTTGGTCATTAGCATCATTGAAAAGATTTGATGGAACAAGAGATCATACCTTGGTCACTCGCATCAACTAGCTTCTTTATAGGTATAAGTTTTGCCACCCATATTCAGAGCCTACAGCAACATTTGCACTTTGTGTAATAACACAATCCACATATATGTCAAATTAGAATCTTTACAGAAACTTCATCAGCATTATTAGCGTGATTAGGTGAAGATACTACAATGAGATAAATTCCAAGATGAAAGCAAAATGTATGGAATAATACACCAAGAAACAATTACCTTCTGCCCATGAACCTTTTCCAAGGTTCTGGATTTTGTCTCTTTGCCAAAGACCTAAATTTTGAACTACTAACTGACACTATGAATGAAGAGCAAGAGATTCTTATGGGAAAGGTTTCCTCTTACACACCCATGAAGAACTTACAGATCGTTGGAGAGGAAAGGTTTATCATGAAATCTACATATTCATGACCCAGACCGTTGAATTTCTATAATTACATTTTCCATGAGATAACATCTTTAACGCTTTATATACAATAAAAATTTACTTATGTTAGACAGCATGATGACAGGGCAATATGGCATTTGCGCTTCTAATTGAAACAAAAGCATCGCAACAAAGAAAACCTTTTAATTCCTATTTCATCAACCACTTACATCACAGATGACATCCACAGCCAAAAGAGATGCCACCGTCAACAGGGGAAACAAAGGTTTCATTTATATCATTTTAGTTCTTTTTCAGTGCAAGAATGGAACAAATCATTTCATTTTACTGAATTGCCAAAAAAATAATACTAGTGGAAGGTAATGATAGGCCGTGATTGATGACAGGCTAAGCAGACATCAGAGCATGTCAGAAATTTTATGTCAACAGAGAAGAAACTGATACTCAGATAGCGAGTCTTGAACTAAAAGATGTAGCCAAGAGCCTTACAAGCTGGATAGTATTCAACCTCAAGATGATCTCAGTATCAAGCAGAAACTAGCATCCTTGCACAAACAAGCATAGAAAAAAAAGATAATGATTTAACTTACAGCAAGTTCATCATACTCATCTTTACCAACAATGAAAATGCTGACATCCCCAAGCACTTTGTACACTCGGCAAGAAAAATATAACATAAATAATTCAAGTACAATTCACTAAAAGGGAAAAAATCCTGAGTCAAGTTATTGAAAAAATTAGAAACTGCTGGTTTCTGATAACAATTCTATACTATTACAGAAAGTAGAAGAACAAGGAATAGTCCGTGCCAACACTGCAACTTAACTTTTTTTGATCTACTTTTCTACCTGAAGTAATAGAACCATAAAAGGAAAGGTTTCTGATACAACTGAAACGCTATCTGAATAGTGATAAAAAAAACTTTTGTTTGGCATGTAACATCATCAATTTGGCAGTTTAATTAGTTCTGTTTTCCTTGGTGAAACTTTTGAACTGTCTATTAGTACCTTAACCAAGAGACTGGATCAAAATGTGGCGAAGCTGAGTCATCCGTGATATACTTGATGGATTGAATACTATAAGAAATATGATATACCCAACAAGCACCTAGAAGTGGATTGTTGAAGAATTAACATGTACTGATCAATGAGTCATAATTTGCATGAGCAACCGTTGCCTATATTATCCCTATACGATCCTGCAGAACTGCCTCTTCATATTATCAGAGTTCCACAATTTACTCTAAAGCAGACATGACTAGACTAAAATTTATGAACTGAAAAGCAAAAAACTGTGTTTCCCAAACTGAGAGTAGATACTACAAGATGAGAAAATCCAGGATTCATAATTTCCAAAAACAAAAGTTTATATATACATATAAGCCACACCACCATTTTAAGTGTACAGTGAACATCAATTATTCATTACACCAAAAACCACCTCAACTAAATGGGAAAGAAAACATGAAAATGATAGGGAAGAAAGAAAACATGTTTCATTGAGTTCCATTTTTAAGATCATTTTGTATGGAAAGATACGCAATGCAAGTACTCATTTTCAACTTAAAATAAATAAAATTAGGAAAGGTTAATTTTTTAGCATTTCAATTTCCTGCTCCCAATTGACATAATTAGCAAGCAAACAATTTTGTTGATAGCAAATAGGTAACACAATCTGGCAGCAGAAAGCTCAAACATACGATACTTAGAGAATTCTTTTGCTATGGACAGAGGTTAATAACACAAACATAAACATAAACAAAAATTCAAATTATAGTAAAAAAATTTGCAAGAAAATGAGAAACCAATTTAAAAAAAATTAAACCCCATTAAATAGGAAGTGAAATTAAAATCTAACCAATTAAAGGGTTTCTTGTTCTTATAATCCTAATTCTTTAAAAGTAAGAATTAAATGAAAGAATATAAGCACCTTGAAATCTAAAAGATCCAAAAAACATCAACTTTGAAAATTCTCCACCCCCTTAATAAATTCCAGAAATCAATCAGGGAAACAAGACAAAGTTTACATGCAAATCGGTAGAATATGATCAAAACAAATCATAGAATCACAAGATATTAAAGACACTCTCCCTTAGAAAACAAATTGTATAATTATAGCGAGAGAAGGAGAGATGGGTACTTACAGAGAATCTGAGTATCATGAACACTCTCCCTCATAGCGAATTTGAAATTCGCTATGATCACATGAAAAATCAAACTTCATATAGAGATTTTTAACAGCTAAAACAAAAATGTTGTTTCTAAAGAGAAAGAGAGAGTTTTTCTTTTTAAGAAATTGAAAAAAGTTGAGATTTAGAGAGAGACTGGATTTATATAGTGGAAGAGAATTTCAGAGAATTCAAAAAATATTCGACCGTTGCATGAACTGAACGAACGACACTACATTTGGTTTTTCTCTTGCTTTAGACTGGTCAAGGAAAATTTTCTAAACGACGACTGGATTTATTGGGACTTAGTTTGGGAAACTAATTAAACACTTTTATTTAAAGCCAATTATGAATAAAATTGATTAGGTTTTATTAAAGTTGGGTGAGAGCTCCTCTCATCCCATCACACACTCAATATTTGGTTTTATTTAATATTACAATTCATGGATGAAGATTTATTATTTTTATGCTTTAGTTCCTTATGTTGTGATTTTGTGCATCATAATAATTCTATTTCTTGGAGGCGTTATATCTATATATAAAAAACTTAAGGCCATATAACCTAATATGATTTATTAGTATTTTAAAATTTAAATTTTTTTTAAAATATTATCGTAGTATATAAAAAAATTGTCAGAAAACTTAAGGTTGAGTGGTAAATCTTGTCACCTTTCAAACTCGGAAAGATATAAGATATTAATATTTTAATTCTTCTACTAATTTGTTACTCATCTTCAAATATTTAAAGATTTGAGGCATTATTTATTTAATTTTTATTTTGATTATTTAGTTTTTAATTTAAGGTGTTTCATAATTATTTTTAGAGTATTTTTTATGCTTCGAATTATAAAAAAACAAAACAAATAACAATGTATTTTATTATAAGAGTATTTACTTAATTTTTCCAAAACTTGGGTTAATAAAAAATTATAGTCATACTCATAAAACACTATTTATTTAAATAATATTTTGTATAATTCTTTTTTTGATATTTTTTAATTTTCACTATTCAACAATCCAATTTTTTTTTAGTCTTATCCTTGAATATTAAGTTATCGTAAGACTTATGCTTTACATTTTTTTTTATTTTTTATTAAATTGTCACAATCTCATGTTCTGGATCATGAAGTTTTTTTTCTATTAAATATTTTTTTAATTGGACTTTGTAATTATTTTTAATTTACTTCCTATGAAATTAGGCTCATGAATTCAAAAGTTAACTCAGGTTAATTCGATTTTTTTTTCTTTTAAATTAATTTATTTTTTCAATTTCACCTTCCAACATCTCAATTGTTTTATTCAATTTCACCATTTAATTTTAGATTATTTGTGAATTAAATTTTGTAATTTTTTCAATTTACTTTTTATAAAATTATCCCAAATCTTATAGATATGTTTTTTATTCCTTGATTTTAACCTTTAACATTGCATATGTTGGAAATTAAGTTTTTTAATTTTTTTTTATGAAGCCATCTCAGTTTAATAATCTTAGTTGTATATTTAACAAGTTAACTCGAGTTCATTTAAATTATTATTTTATTAATTTTTTTAATAATCTTATCATTTAACATTAGTTTAATTAAAAAATAAAATTTTTAATTTTTATTATTTATTTTCTATAGAATTATCATGATATTATGATCATTATCTCAATTTTTATAGTGGTTTAATCTAATTGCCTAGTCCACTCCCCCCCGCCCACAGAAATTTCTACCTCCCCTCTCCCCTCAAATAATAAAAAAAAACCTTAATATCTTTTAAGCTTGTCAAAGCTCATTACTGATTTTTCATTTGGTTTTCTAGTAAAAGGATATTTTTATTTATTTCTTCAAGGTAGCATATCCAAATATATTTAAAAGAAAATCTTATTACGGAAAAATACATTGTAAAAAAAATTCACTTGTAAAAATTAATGATTTGGTTCATCAAAATAATGAATAGTTGAACCCTTAGGACAAGAACTTCTTTATATATATATATATATGACAAATCATTAATCTTTTTAAACATAGAAAATACATATTTCATCATAACCCCCTCTATCAAATATATTATATGTAGATGCATGAAGCATAAATCTCCTCCAATCAAAACACAGGTTATTTGTCCATAAAAAACATGTTGAATAAATTCTTTTACCATTTGCAAATTCAATATACTTTTAATAGTATTTTATTTAGCTGAAATGCTTGCAAGTAGAATATGCTAAATCATAAAAGATTTATTGAAATTGATGATACCTCTAACCTTTCCGTATTTTATTCATTTTAGTTCTCAAGTTTCCAGCCTAAAAGCTGAATGAAGATCCTGCTACTGTATTTTTTACAAAGAACAAATTTCAAACAGATTCTGAATACATGGAAATCAAGTCAACCAAGACCAACTATTTGAAACCAAAAAGGGTTTTGAGCTGGACATTCATATAAAAAAAATAGCTCATTCAATGAAATTGATGATAATGCAAGCAGAAAAGCTTAAAACAAATCGTATGCTTAAATTGATGATAAGCTACTGCAACTTTATGATACTTTTTATTGATTGATTGTAAAGCTTCTATTCTAATCCCGCTCAGTCCTATTGAACACCGACACCCTTGGGCTCCTACTCTTCATTACGTTCTCTAAATAGCATATGTGGAACGACTAACACCCCAAATCCCAACGAAAGCTAAAATCATACAGACGAAACAAAAAACAAGCCAGTCCTATCTTTGGTGAAGATGAATTCTGATCCCATTCTAGAAAATTGAATGTGCTACTAGTGTTTCAATAGAAAACTTGGCCAAGTTTTCTATTGAAACACAAACTAAAACTTTCCCTCAAGAACGGTTATGGCCCCATAAAGAAAGAAAGAAAAAAAGAAAATGTATAAGAGCTAACACCAGCTTACAACACTAAGAAAATGTATAAGAGCTAACAGCAACTTACAACACTGAATGTATAAAAGCTCAGAAAATGCCATCTTTTTCTACTTTCCAGATCACCAAAGAATGATAGGGACACCAGACCCACACCACAAATTATACAAGTATATGGACGGAGACGGTGTAGGATGGCCCAGCCTGTCACGCTGTGGTTATTTTATTTTATTTAGCCTATTTGGCCTATTTGGGAGACTAATTGCATTGTTATTTTATTTATTTAGCCTATTTAGCCTACTCATTGTTATTTTATTATTTATGTTAAACAATTTGGGCCGAGCCCATTAGTGGGATGTTTTAGAGTTTACTATTTATATGCTCTCTTGTCATTGTGAGAGTTAGTTTTTTGATTATTAATGAAAATTTGCAGATTTTGCATCTCTCCAATCCCCTTTCTTCTCCTTTTTTGCTTTCTCTTCTCAACTTCTCCTCTAAAAGCTTCTTTCTTTTCCCGGCTTTAATTCTTTTGTTTGTTGTTCCGCATCAAATTTAGTATCAGAGCAAGGCTTTTAATTGTTCTTACAATTAAACGGTCTATAACGTTTATATTAAACCCTAAATCTGGTTTGATCTGAAAAAAAAATTCCCTGTTCAAAATCACTGTTCATCATCTCCATCATCAAACCGGACGCCGCTACCCACAAAACCCATCACAGCCAACATCGATTCGGGTTAACGACAGCTCCATGTTTTCAGTTCCAAATTAGTGTTACAACCCATCAGCGCCATCAGCCACTAGTAGCACCAGCCACAACACCAACATCCACAGTGGCGCCACCGGATCAACAGGCCCCGTCCAGCAGCGACACCACTTACAACCGCCGAGATCAACAGCGGCGCCACTGCCACAACAGGTCACCTACGCCAGCAGCAGTAAATCCTCGTCGGTGGCAGCACCTCAACCAGTGTCGTCCTCTCCGCGCCATCAACAGATCTCCATCTGCCACCGCTCCCCAGTGTCGTCGCCTTCAACCGTTAGCCACAGGCAGAGCAGTAGGACCGACCGACGACAACCACCACTCTCAACAGGTTACAACTATCCTCGCCTTCAACAATCACGTCGCGCCGCCGGAGAAATAATTAACCTAGCCACGTCAGAGCATCCACCTACCATGTCAGCAGTTCTTGCCATGTCAGTGCATCGCCACGTCATCAGCCTCATCAGCATACCTTGCCATGTCAGCTGCCACGTAATCCTTCACTGCCACATCATACGGTCAGAAATTTTATCCATTGAAAATCATCATTCCTGGTATGTTTTTTTTACACTTGTTAACCAGTATTTAGCATTAATATTATATTTTTATGCTTGCCCATAACCAAATTACATAGCTCGCTTCTATATTTAATTACCTTAATTTGGAGCTTGTTTAGCATCGAAGATCTGATCCTCTTAATTAATTATGGAGCTTGGTTAAATTAGTGGAAAAACTGAAACATTGTGTTTGGATTACTTGTGTGCATTTAGAGGACTGACATTATTTGCTTGCATATTTTCCTGGTTTAATTTGTTATTACTTAGTCTCCAAGATTAAAAAAAAAATTATTATTATTATTATTATTTTTATTAGCTATATTTTTATTTTGCATTTTACTTGCAAGTGTTATTTGGTGATCTCAATCTCAGGATTAGTTTTTGCATGCAGTTACGTAGTGATCGTCTAGTACACAATCTAGAGGTCATAGCTACCATGGACCCGAATTCTAGTAATGTTCTTAGAGATATTCAAGAACAATTACAACTTATGCGAACAGAAATGAGCAACATGTCCAATCAAATGAACAACCTTTTTGGGAGGATGGAGTCCATAGAAACTTTTCAAATAAGACAGTCTAGTGAGAGCGAGCATTCTAGTGACAACCATAGAAATCCTCAAAGACCAGTTCCTCATAGAAACTTTGATGACCCTCATGATAGTGAGCGTTCCAATGATTACCGTCAAAGACCAGTTCATCCTAGGAACCGTCAATACAACCGCAATCAGGGCCATCACGACTATGATGACCCTGACGAGCGAGTTATAAGGCATATCAAGGTAGAAGCCCCAACTTTTGAGGGTCAACTTGACCCGTGGATTTTTGATAGATGGATCTGTGACATGGATCAATTATTTGGCTGGTATAATCTATCTAAGAATAGAAGGTTAAGATTTGCAAAGATGAAACTTAGTGGAACCGTTCAGCTCTATTGGGAAAGTGTAGAAGAGTCTTTGATTAGGAGAGGTCAACCCCCTATTACTGACTGGGTTGAAATCAAGACTAAGCTAGAAGAAAAGTACTTGTCTCATTTTTATAGAGGAAATCTTTTGGACCAGTGGAATAACTTGAGGCAAGGAGGCAAGTCTGCTAATGAATATGTGGCACAATTTGATGAGTATAGGATGAGATGTGCAGTTAGGGAGGATGAAGTGATGACCCTAAGTAGATTTTGAAAAGGCTTGAACGATGACCTTAAAAGAGAGGTTGTGGTTGTGCTTAGGGGTGTTTCCACCCTTGATGAAGCTTATACCCTAGTACAAAATTATGACTTGGTCACAAAAAGTCAGTGGACAAGGCGCCAGGACACTCGTAATACCCCTTCTAGATCTCAACCTGGTAGTAATCACTCCATATTAGGTGCCCCACCTCGTAAACCCAATCTTTTGATTTCCCAGATACCTAGAGAAGATAAGGGTAAATGTATTTTTCATGAAGCACCTAAAACTTCAAGAATTCAGTGTTTTAAGTGTCAGGGTTTTGGTCATATCTCCTCTAACTGCCCTAATAAGGCTTTGTTCATCAAGGAGCAAGAGGGTATGAATGAAGAAGATAATTGTGATGATAAGGTATATGAACCCAATCCCGATGATTTTCAAGATCTAAATGATGATGATGATGATGAGTCTAACTTGCTAGGATGTGTTAGGTCTATATCCACTCAAATCAAGACTACTAGGTTAGGTGTGGTTAGATGTGCTTTAACACAACCTAAAGGAATCGAGGATTGGAGAAGGACTGCTATTTTTTACACTTACATTAAATGTGGAGATAAAGGGTGTAAAATCATCATAGAGAGTGGTAGTTGTATCAATGCAGTTTCCTCGGGTAGTGTATCCCGCTTAGGCTTAAAGTCTGTTTCACATCCTAAACCCTATAATGTATCTTGGGTTAATGATACATCTATAGCGGTCGAAGAGAGATGTCTTTTTTCCATTAAGATTTTTGACTATCATGATGAAATTTGGTGTGATGTCATTCCCATGGATGTAGGACACGTCATTTTGGGTAGACTTTGGTTATATGATTTGGACGTTACAATCTTTGGATGATCAAATTCTTGTTCATTCACTTTTCAAGGTAAAAAAATCCAACTTATTGGATTACCCCCGAGGTCTAGTGATAATAGTCAGAAGAAGAATAACGTGAAAGATGGAGGGCTTAACATAATAAGTCCTAAGGAGTTTGATAAGGAGATGGAGATTTGTAAGGAGTCTGTTGTGTTTGCTGTAGTGACTAAGGAGATTGTAGAAGACTTTTTAGAGGAGCTACCTGAAGAGGTAAGAGAAGTGTTGAGAGAATTGCTAGATGTTTTCCCTTCTGAACTACCTGATGCTTTACCCCCTATGCGTGATGTTCAACACGCCATAGATTTTGTCCCTGGAGCTACATTACCAAACTTGCCTCATTATAGGATAAACCCGAGTGAACATGCTGAATTGCAAAGGCAAGTATGTGAGTTGTTACAAACGGAATTTATACGAGAGAGTTTGAGCCCTTGTGCAGTACCTGCACTGTTAACACCCAAGAAAGATGGATCATAGAGAATGTGTGTTGACAGTCGAGCCATCAATAGGATTTCAATCAAGTATCGTTTTCCAATTCCTCGATTGGATGACATGCTAGATATGATGGCAGGAGCCCAGATCTTCTCTAAGATTGACTTGAAGAGTGGATATCATCAGATTAGGATCCATCCGGGAGATGAGTGGAAAACAACATTTAAGACTAAGGATGGTTTATTATGTTAAGCCCTCCATCTTTCACGTTATTCTTCTTCTGACCATTATCATTAAACCTCCTTAGGACTTATTATGTTAAGCCCTCCATCTTTCACGTTATTCTTCTTCTGACCATTATCATTAGACCTCGGGGGTAATCCAATAAGTTGGATTTTTTTACCTTGAAAAGTGAATGAACAAGAATTTGATCATCCAAAGATTGTAACGTCCAAATCATATAACCAAGGCCTACCCAAAATGACGTGTCCTACATCCATGGGAATGACATCACACCAAATTTCATCATGATAGTCAAAAATCTTAATGGAAAAAAGACATCTCTCTTCGACCGCTATAGATGTATCATTAACCCAAGATACATTATAGGGTTTAGGATGTGAAACAGACTTTAAGCCTAAGCGGGATACACTACCCGAGGAAACTGCATTGATACAACTACCACTCTCTATGATGATTTTACACCCTTTATCTCCACATTTAATGTAAGTGTAAAAAATAGCAGTCCTTCTCCAATCCTCGATTCCTTTAGGTTGTGTTAAAGCACATCTAACCACACCTAACCTAGTAGTCTTGATTTGAGTGGATATAGACCTAACACATCCTAGCAAGTTAGACTCATCATCATCATCATCATCATTTAGATCTTGAAAATCATCGAGATTGGGTTCATATATCTTATCATCACAATTATCTTCTTCATTCATACCCTCTTGCTCCTTGATGAACAAAGCCTTATTAGGGCAGCTAGAGGTAGGGGTGTTCAAAAAAACCGATCAACCGATTAAACCGAGAAAAAATTAACCGAAAAAACCAAACCGATAGAAAAAACCGAATAAACTGATTAAAAAATAAAAAAAATCATCTGGTCCAGTTCGGTTCCGGTTTAAAAAGGCTTAAACCGAACCAAACCGAACTAATTTATTTAAATCTAAAAAAAAATAAAAAAACTTTCTAAACCTAAATAATAAATACCCTAACCTAACCCTACATTTCCAACCCCCCACTTCCTTTCCCTTTCTCTTTTTCCACTTTCCATTCCAGTCACCCCACCTATCCCTCCCTCCCTCCCCGCTCTCTTCCCCCCCCTTCCCTTTCCCTTTTTCTTTTTGCCCTTTCCATTCTAGCCAGCAACCACCCCACTTATCCCTCCCTCTCTCTCTCTCCCCCCCTTCCCCTTCCTCTTTCTCCCTTTCCAGTCACCCCACCCCTCCCCCTCTCTCTCTCCTCTGTGCACAAGGAAGGCTTAAAGCAACTCATTTTTTCTCATATTGTTGCCTTCCTACTCTCTACTGTACTTTATGGCAGAAAACTTGGATAAAATCCTTGTTTTTAGTTTTATTAACATGCAGTTGTGCTAATGAGGTTCCGGTAGTTTGCGAGAAGCTATTGGAATCTTTGTTAATAAGTAGTTGTGCTTGTTTGGATAGATCTACTGGTTGTGATTCAGTTAAGGGAGATCTTTCAGATCTCAACTGAAGGGCTTGGATTCAAAGTTTTCAACAAAGATTTTTTTGAATGTGATTCGGCCAAGTTTGTCCAATGATTGTGATTCAGCCAAGTTTTCTCTTATTTAATTGGTTTTGGTTTTTAAGGCTAAAAAACCGACCAGAACCGAACAAAATCGGTTCGGTTTGAACCGGTTCTCGGTTCGGTTCGGGTTATATTAACAAGGAATAGTATTTTCTGGTTCGGTTGAATTTTTATATTAAAACCGGACCGAACCGGACCGTGAACACCCCTAGCTAGAGGAGATATGACCAAAACCCTAACACTTAAAACATTGAATTCTTGAAGTTTTAGGTGCTTCATGAAAAATACCTTTACCCTTATCTTCTCTAGGTATCTGGGAAATCAAAAGATTGGGTTTACGAGGTGGGGCACCTAATATGGAGTGATTACTACCAGGTTGAGATCTAGAAGGGGTATTACGAGTGTCCTGGCGCCTTGTCCACTGACTTTTTGTGACCAAGTCATAATTTTGTACTAGGGTATAAGCTTCATCAAGGGTGGAAACACCCCTAAGCACAACCACAACCTCTCTTTTAAGGTCATCGTTCAAGCCTTTTTGAAATCTACTTAGGGTCATCACTTCATCCTCCCTAACTGCACATCTCATCCTATACTCATCAAATTGTGCCACATATTCATTAGCAGACTTGCCTCCTTGCCTCAAGTTATTCCACTGGTCCAAAAGATTTCCTCTATAAGAACGAGGCAAGTACTTTTCTTCTAGCTTAGTCTTGATTTCAACCCAGTCAGTAATAGGGGGTTGACCTCTCCTAATCAAAGACTCTTCTACACTTTCCCAATAGAGCTGAGCGGTTCCACTAAGTTTCATCTTTGCAAATCTTACCCTTTTATTCTTAGATAAATTATACCAGCCAAATAATTGATCCATGTCACGGATCCATCTATCAAAAATCCACGGGTCAAGTTGACCCTCAAAAGTTGGGGCTTCTACCTTGATATGCCTCATAACTCGCTCATCAGGGTCATCATAGTCGTGATGGCCCTGATTGCGGTTGTATTGATGGTTCCTAGGATGAACTGGTCTTTGACGATAATCATTGGAACGCTCACTATCATGAGGGTATCAAAGTCATTGTGACCCTGTTGTTGATTATGATGGCGGTTCCTATGAGGAACTGGTCTTTGAGGATTTCTATGGTTGTCACTAGAATGCTCGCTCTCACTAGACTGTCTTATTTGAAGAGTTTCTATGGACTCCATCCATGAAGAGTGAGAAACTTAATGAGGCCAAACAAAAGTACTCAACTTATGATAAAGAGTTTTATGTGGTGGTTCAGGCCTTGCGTTATTGGCGTCATTACTTGTTACCACAAGAGTTTGTTCTTTACTCCGACCATGAAGCCCTCCGCTATCTTAACTCCCAAAAGAAGCTTAATCATAGGCATGGTCATTGGGTTGAATATTTGCAAGCATACTCATTTGTTTTGAAACATAAATCTGGAATAGAGAATAAAGCTGCAGATGCTTTGAGTCGTCGGGTAACGCTGTTATCTGTAATGAGTGTTGAAGTCACAGGATTTGAGAGACTTAAAGAGGAGTATGAATCTTGCTCAGAATTTGGAGAAATATACTTGACATTGAAGGATGAGAATCACCGTGTTATAAATGGTTA
Source organism: Populus pruinosa (assembly GCA_026413675.1). Lineage (NCBI taxonomy): Eukaryota > Viridiplantae > Streptophyta > Magnoliopsida > Malpighiales > Salicaceae > Populus > Populus pruinosa. The sequence continues at coordinate 3,508,003 of CM048602.1, read as the reverse complement.
TCACCTCCAAGATGGATACTTATTTCGGGATAATAAGCTTTGTATCCCAAAAACATCCGTGCGTGATTTTTTGATATGGGAGATTCATGCTGGAGGTCTCTCAGGACATTTTGGAAGGAATAAAACCATCAAAGAAGTGGAACGCCAGTTTTTTTGGTCTACTTTGAAAAGAGATGTCGCTAAATTGGTAGGTCAATGTCGAACTTGCCAACTAGCTAAGCATAAAAAACAAAATATTGGTCTTTACACCCCACTGCCCGTTCCTATTTAGCAAGATGTGAGCATGGATTTTGTGCTTGGGCTTCCACGTACTACAAAGAAACATGATTCTATTTTTGTGGTTGTCAACGGCTTCTCTAAGATGGCCCATTTTATTCCTTGTACTAAAACCACAGATGCTTTCAAAGTTGCAAAAATCTATTTTGATGAGATTGTCAAGTTGTATGGTTTTCCCCAAACCATAGTTTCGGATAGGGATGTTAGATTCACAAGTTATTTCTGGAAAACCCTTTGGCATATGGTGGGAATCAAATTGAAGTTTTCTACTACTTACCACCCCCAAACTGATGGTCAAACTGAGGTGGTTAACAAGAGTTTGGGCAACCTTTTGAGGTGTCTAGTAAGTGATCATAATCAGAATTGGGATCTGATTCTTCCTACGACCTAGTTTGCCTATAATAGCTATATCAATAGGTCAATAGGCATGAGTCCTTTCGAAGTTGTACATGATTACAAGCCTAGGAAACCTTTAGACCTTCTTCCCATGTCCATTCATGCTAGAGTGTCTGAGTCAGCCGAGTCTTTTGCACGTAGAATTCAGGATTTGCATATTGAGATCACTAAACAGATTCAAGCATGTAATGTGCAATATAAACTTCAAGCTGATTTACATAGACGACATAATGAGTTTCAAGTGGGAGACTATGTTATGATACGGATTAGACCCGAGCGGTTTCCTTCGGGAGCTAATCGAAAATTACATGCACGTAGTGCCGGACCTTTCAAAGTGCTACAACGAGTAGGTCCAAACACTTACGTTCTTGATTTACCACATGATTTTGGCATTAGCTCTACATTTAATATTAAGGATCTAGTTGCATACCACAAACCACTTCCTATTCCAGATGATCCATTTGAGATACCACTTAACTCCCCTTCTGATGATCCTATTGAAACTTCTATCCCTTTCACCTTGACATCAGCACAAAAGGATAATATTGATGCTATTCTGGATGAACAAGTTGTTTTTAACAGGAATGGTGAGGTTCAACGGTTTCTAGTGCGTTGGGTGAGTCGACCTGACTCAGATTGCACTTGGATTACTAGAGATACTTTACAGCAGTTTATCCAGATCTTTGGGAATACTATCAGAGTCGGCCAGTACTACACTCGACAGGGTCGAGTTTCTCTAACCCCGGGAGAGTTGATGGGGACACCAGACCCACACCACAAACTATATGAGTATATGGACGGAGACGACGTAGGATGGCCCAGCCTGTCACACTGTGGTTGGGAGACTAAGCCCATTTAGGCCCATTGCATTGTTATTTTATTTATTTAGCCTATTTGGGCCTGCTCATTGTTATTTTATTATTTATGTTAAACAATTTGGACCAAGCCCATTAGTGGGATGTTTTAGAGTTTACTATTTATATACTCTCTTGTCATTGTGAGAGTTAGTTTTTTGATGATTAATGAAAATTTACAGATTGCAGATTTTGCATATCTCCAATCCCCTTTCTTCTCCTTCTTTGCTTTCTCTTCTCAACTTCTCCTCTAAAAGCTTCTTTCTTTTCCCGGCTTTAATTCTTTTATTTGTTGTTCCGCATCAAAGAAGAAAGGGCCTAAATTTCTATTTGGGATGGAAGGGCACAACTAAAATACAAGCATCATCTACCTACTTCAAACATTGTGAAATAATTCTTACTGAAGTTAGTATTTCAATATAATTTTGTCAGTTTCAACATTGAAAAGATTTGATGGAACAAGAAAGCATACCTTGATCGTTAGCATCAACTAGCTTCTTTATAGGTAATAAGTTTGCCACCCATATTCAGAGCCTACAACAACATTTGAACTTTGTGTGACAACGTAATCCACCTACCTACGTGTCTCTAATGCCTTGGTCAAATTAGAATCTTTACAGAAACTTCATCAGCAGTATTAGCGTGATTAGGTGAAGATACTAAAATAAGATAAATTCCATGATGGAAGCAAAATGTGTGGAATAAAACACCAAGAAACAATTACCTTCTGCCCATTAACCTTTTCCAAGGTTCTGAATTTTGTCTCATTGCTAAAGACCTATCAATATACAAGTAGACAAAATGTAAATAAGTTTTGAATCACTAACTGACACTATGAATGAAGACCAAGAGATTCTTATGGGAAAAGTTTTCTCTTACACACCCATGAAGAACTTACAGATTGTTGGAGTGGAAAGGTTCATCATGAAATATACATATTCATGACTCAGATCGTTGAATTTCTACAAGTATAACAACAAATTCCTTGAGATAGAGCAACCTTAATAAGCTAATCTTAAATACAGTTGAGTTCAATAAAATCAAAATGTAATATAATGGTCCAAGGAAATGTAATATAATGGTCCAAGGTTCCATGTCAGATAAAAAAAAACTTCTACAAAGACTACTGAGAAAGCAACAGAGCATTGACTACGGTTGCAAAACAAGGTACTTCTAAATTCCTCTCGAAGAACAACAAATTCTCCAATGATATAAAACCACCACCGCTGGGAAAAAAAAAATCAAAGTATCATAAGCATATAAGAAAATGATGTTGGGAAATGATGAGACAAACATCATGGAATTCACAAAGGAACCAATGGTCTACCTAAAATGTGTTGATGGATCCTTTCCTTGCCAACCAATGGGTCCTTCCACTGCTAAGATAACCACACAGTTCTTCTCTATGAAAGGCAGAATATCATAAGGCCTTCAAAGCTTCCTAGAGTTTAGGCGCAGTACTATATAATAATGCAAGCAGGGAGCCTTCATGTTTCAAAAACTAACGACCTAATTACATGCAATATGTAGATGGAAAAGTTAAGGACTCGTACGGACCACAAATCTAGGAAACAAGCAATTCAAATGTATATTTTAAATAGGTTGAACAGATTCTCTTTCGACAACACCCAAACGGTCCATGGAACCTTCAGAGGAAGGGGTACTTGGTGCACAGATACTGTCCCAATATGCAGACAGCTCTGCAGCCTCTGCAAGCATTACTCTTGCGAGCATTAAAGAGAAAACAAGTCACTAAATTAAAAGAAACGCCAAAGAGTAGTTTCAAAATTGAGATCAATAGCTTTGATAGTTCTCATTTGGCATTACTGGTGCAATAAGAACATAGGATGAATAATACCCGGGTACAAGTGCTTCAGTTACAAGCATATACGGATTTCTCTTCTTACCCAAATCTCACTAGAGATTTGGCCTCGAGAAACTTCCACTAGTAGCATTAGTTACTAAATGTCAAGAATGTGATATTACAAATTTCCAACAATCCCTAAATCAGTTGCTTGTTGCAAGCAGGAAAAAACATCTGTAACCCCTTATATACAATAAAAACTGTACTTGTATTGGGCAGCAAGATGACATGGCAATATGGCATTTACGCTTCCAAGTGAAACAAAAGCATGGCAACAAAGAAAGCCTATCAATTGCTATTTCATCAACCACTTACATCACAGATGACATACACAGCCAAAAGAGATCTCACCGTCAACAGGGGAAACCAAGGTTTCATTTATATCATTTTAATTTTTTTTCAGTGCAAGAATGGAACCAATCATTTCATTTTACTGATTCGCCAAAAAAAAGATTACTACTGGTAGGTAATGGTAGGCTGTGATTGATGACAGGCTAAGCAGACATCAGAGCATGTCAGAAATTTTATGTCAACAAAGAAGAAACTGACACTCAGATAGCGTCTTAAACTAAAAGATGTAGCCAAGAGCCTCACAAACTGGATAGCATTCAACCTCAAGATGATCACAGTATCAAGCAGAAACTAGCATCCTTGCACAAACAAGTATAGAAAAAAGATAATGATTTAACTTACAGCAAGTTCATCATGCTCATCTTTGCCAACAATGAAAATGCTGACATCTTGAAGCACTGTGTAAACTGGGCAAGAAAAATATAACAAAAGTAATTCAAGAATAATTCACTAAAAGGGGAAAAAATCCGGAGTCAAATTATCGAGAAAATTAGAAACTGCTGGTGTACAAATATAAAAGATATTACAATTCTATACTATGACAGAAAGTAGAAGAGGAATAGTCCATGCCAACACTGCAACTTTACTTTTTGGGATCTACTTTTCTCCCTGAAATAATACAACCATACAAGGGAAGGTTTCTGATACAACTGAAACGCTGTCTGAATAGTGATAAAAGACTTTTGTTTGGCCAGTAACATCATCAATTTGACATTTTAATTAGTTCTGCTTTCCTTGGTGAAACTTTTGAACTGCCTATTAGCACCTTAACCAAGAGACAGGAAAAAATGTGGCGAAGCTTACTCATCCGTGATATACTTTGTGGAGTGAATACTGCAAGAAATATGATATACCCAACAAACAACCTTGAAGTGGGTTGTTGAAGAATTAACATATACTGATCAATGAATCATAATTTGCAAGAGCAACCGTTGCCTATATTATCTGAGTTACATAATTTGCTTTAAAGCAGACACGACTAGACTATTATGAACTGAATAGCAAAAAACTGTGTTTCCAACGTAGCAAACTGAGAGTAGATACTATAAGATGAGCAAATCCAGGATTCATAATTTGCAAAAAAAAAAAGTTTCATATATACATATATGCTGCTCCACCATTTTAAGTATACGGTGAACATCCATTATTCATTACACCAAAAACCACCTCAACTAAATGGGAAACAAACCATGAAAATGATAGGGAAGCAAGAAAACATGTTTCATTGAGTTCCATTTTTTAAGATCATTTTCTATTGAAAGATACGCAATGCGAGTACTCATTTTCAACTTAAAATAAATCAAATTGGGAAAGGTTAACTTTTTTATCATTTCAATTTCCTGCTCCCAATTGACATAATTAGCAAGCAAACAGTTTTGTTGATACCAAATAGGTAACACAATCTGGCAGCAGAAAGCTCAAACATACGATACTTGGAGAATTCATTTGCTATGGACACAGAGGTTAACAACACAAACATAAACAGAAATTTAAACTATAGAAAAAAACAACTATTTTTTTTGCAAGATAATGAGAAACTGATTTAAAAAATTTAAACCCCATTAAATAGAAAGTGAAATTAAAATCTAACCAATTAAAGGGTTTCTTGTTCTTATAATCCTAATCCTTTAAAAGTAAGAATTAATTGAAAGAATATAAGCACCTTGAAATGTAAAAGATCCAAAAAACACCAACTTTGAAAATTCTCCACTGCCTTAATAAATTCAAGAAATCAAACAGGGAAACGAGACAAAGTTTACATGCAAATCACTAAAATATGATAAAAAAATCATAAAATCACAAGATGTTAAAGACACTCTCCCTTTGAGAACAAATTGTATAATTATAGCGAGAGAGGGAGAGATGGGTACATACTGAGAATTTGAGTGTCATGAACACTCTCCCTTTGAGCGAATTTGAAATTCGCTATGATCACGAAAGATCGAAAAAACATCAACTTATGAAAATTCTCCACTCCCTTAATAAATTCAAGAAATCAAACAGGGAAACGAGACAAAGTTCACATGCAAATCACTAAAATATGATCAAAACAAATCATATAATCACAAGATGTTAAAGACACCTTTGAGAACAAATTGTATAATTATAGCGAGAGGGAGAGATGGGTACTTACAGAGAATTTGAGTGTCAGGAACACTCTCCCTTTGAGCTAATTTGAAATTCGCTATGATCACATGAAAAATCAAACTTCATACAGAGAATTTGAATGGCTAAATCAAAATTTTTGTTTCTTGAGAGAGAGAGAGAGAGAGAGAGAGAGAGAGTTTTTCGTTTGCAGAAATTGAAAAATGTTGAGATTAGAGAGAGTGAGTGAGAGAGAGACTGGATTTATATAGTGGAAGAGAAATTCAGAGAATTCAAAAAATATTTGACCGTTGCTTGAACTGAACGAGCGACACTGCACTTGGTCTAGTTTTCTAGACGACGACGTCTTATTAGGATTCAAACAGAATTTAAATTAGGAAACTAAATAAACACTTTTATTTAAACCCAATTATGGATAAAATTGATTTGGTTTTATTAGTTGGGTGATAGCTTATCTCATCCCATCACACACTTAATATATATATATATATTTTTTATTATTTATGTTCATATCCATGTTTAGAGATTGTATTTCCTGGTTTTATTTAAAAAATTATTTTATAATAATATTACAATTCATGCATGATGAATTATTATTTTATGCTTTAGTTTTTTATGTTGTCATTTTTTGCATCATAATAATTCTATTTCTTTAAAAAATTTATTTAGTTTGGGTACTAGCAAGCAATAAAAAGATGAAAAAAATTATTTATTTGACCTAATTGATTGGATTGAATTAAAAAAAAATGTGATTCTTATAGGTGTGTTTTAAATAACAAGTATATATGCATTCCCACATAACCTGATTTATTAGCATTTTAATTTTTAATTTTTTTTAAAAACTGATTGAATCATAAAAATAAATACTATCCACAAATTAAATACAAAACTCACATTATTTTTATTTTATCTATTATAAATAGATTGTAACTTTCCAATATTTGGTGACAAGAGTAAATATCAAATGATTGCTTATTCTTTTTTGGAGTGAAATTATCTCAAACCAAAAGTGATTTCTTCAAATTTTAACCGAAAACATTATTTACAATATTATCCTAACCATTAAATAGCCTATTTTTCTGAGTTTATTTTTTATTTTTTCTATGTATATTATAACATTATTGGAGATTTGAGAGAGAGAGAAAAGAAAAAAAATGCAATTATGAAAAAAAAAACCACCTTTTTGATAATTATTTACTATCAAAGGGCTATTAATTAATAATCAAAGGGCTATTAATTATAATATATATATATATAAATGTCTCATCTTGTTAGATATTTAATAAAATTGGACATAATAATCCAAAAAGAAGAAAAATAAAGAGACAAATTGAGACTCATTTTAAAGACTATGAAGACATTAGTGAAACATTGATAAATCTCTTTATCAATGTTATATTTCTTCCAAACCAAAGTACGGCCACCTCTGCCCTTGTCATCCCAACGCTTCCCTTGTCCTTCACATCCAAACTCATAGAACCTTCCTTTCCTCTTTCTTCTCTCCATCTCCACAAATAGCCATGAACAGCAATCTTTCCAACACAGTTTGCTTCTTCTCCCAAATATGAATGAAGAGCAAGAGATTCTTATGGGAAAGGTTTCCTCTTACACACCCATGAAGAACTTACAGCTTGTTGGAGTGGAAAGGTTCATCATGAAATCTACATATTCAGGACTCAGAACGTTGAATTTCTACATGTATAGCCACAAATTCCATAAGATGACATCCGTAACCCCTTGTATACAATAAAAACTTTGCCTATGTTAGGCAGCAAGATGACATGGCAATATGACATTTGCGCTTCTAATTGAAACAAAAGCATCGCAACAAAGAAAACCTATCAAGTGCTATTCAATCAACCACTTACATCACAGATGACATCCACAGCCAAAAGAGATGCCACCGTCAACAGGGGCAACCAAGGTTTCATTTATACCATTTTAATTATTTTTCAGTGCAAGAATGGAACCAATCATTTCATTTACTGAATTGCCAACAAAAACTAATACTGCTGAAAGATAATGGTAGGCTGTGATTGATGACAGGCTAAGCAGACATCAGAGCATGTCAGAAATTTTATGTCAACAAAGAAGAAACAACTGACACTCAAATAGCAAGTCTTAAACTAAAAAATGTAGCCAAGAGCCTCACAAGCTGGATAGTATTCAACCTCAAAATGATCTCAGTATCAACCAGAAACTAGCATCCTTGCACAAACAAGAATAGGAAAAAGATAATGATTTAACTGAAAGTTCATCGTCCTCATCTTTGCCAGCAATAAAAATGCTGACATCCCGAAGCACTGTTTAAACTTGGGAAGAAAAATATAACAAAAGTAATTCATGTAAGAGGGAACTTAATATTTTTATTATTTATTATTTATTATTTTTGTTCATATCCATGTTTAGAGATTGCATTTCCTAGTTTTATTTAAAAAATTATTTTATAATAATATTATAATTCATGGATGACGAATTATTATTTTATGCTTTAGTTTTTAATGTTGTAATTTTATACATGATAATAGTTCTATTTTATTAAAAAAAATTATATAGTTTTGATACTAGTGAATAATAAGAGAATGAAAAAAATTATTTATTTTATCTGAATTGATTGAATTTAATAAAAAAAATATGATTTTTGTAGGTGTACGAGTATATGTGCATTCCCACATAACCTGATTTATTAACATTTTAATTTTAATCTTTTTTTAAAAAATAATTGAATCATAAAAATAAATACTATCCGCAAATTAAATACAAAACTCACATTATTTTTATTTTATCTATTATAAATAGATTGTAACTTTCCAATATTTGATGACAAGAGTAAATATCAATTGAATGCTTACATTTTTTTGGAGTGAAATTATCTCAAACCAAAAGTGATTTCTTCAAATTTTAACCAAAAACATTATTTACAATATTATCCTAACCATTAAATAGCCTATTTTTCTGAATTAATTTTTTATTTTTTCTATGTATATTATAACATTATTGGAGAGTTGAGAGTGAGAAAAAAGAAAAAAAATGCAATTATGAAAAAAACCACCTTTTTGATAATTATTTACTATCAAAGGGCTATTAATTAATAGTAAATGTACAATGTGTTAGTAAAAAGAATGAGATCTCAAGATCAGTCTCATCTTGTAAAATATTTAATAAAATTGGACATACAAATCCAAAAAGAAAAAAATAAAGAGAAAAATTAAGACCCATTTTAAAGACTATAAGGATAACATTGAGAGAAATTAAACCATGAGGACATTAGTGAAACATTGATAAATCTATAAGGTCAAAAATACATATTTACCCAAATCTAATCCAGAAGCATCCAAAGAGTATACTGTGGATCAAAACCTCTTGACTTCTTCCAAACCAAAGTAGGGCCACCTCTGCCCTTGTCATCCCAACACCTCTCTTGTCCTTCTCATCCAAACTCAAAGAACCTTCCGTTCCACTTTCTTCTCTCCATCTCCTAAAACAGCCAAAGTACCAATCTTTCCATCACAGTTTGCTTCTTCTACCAAATATTCCCTTCTCAAACTCCACAAAAACAGAAGCCCAGAAGCCAGATCACTTGTTTATTCGCTTTTGTGTCTTGTTTTTCCCGTTTAGCAGCAGCTATGGCATCTTCACCATCACCTAAGAAAAACCCCCCAACAGAATCAGCCGTGGTGGTTCAAGTCCAACCCCCTTCCCCACGTTTACATGTCACCACTCCAACAACTTGTGCTCAAAGAAGAATAGGAATTGCTGTTGATCTCAGTGATGAAAGTGCTTTTGCAGTCAAATGGGCTGTTCAAAACTATTTACGTGCTGGTGATGCAGTGATCTTAGTCCATGTTAGCCCCACAAATGTTCTTTATGGTGCTGATTGGGGCTCGTTGCCAATTAAAGAGAATTACAATCTAGATGATCAAAATGAAGAGAATCAGCAAAAGATTGAAGAGGATTTTAATCTGTTTACAAGCACCAAAGCTAATGATATAGCACAGCCTCTTGTTGATGCAAACATACCCTTTAAAATTCATATTGTGAAGGATCATGATATGAAAGAAAGGCTTTGTTTGGAGGTTGAGAGGTTGGGGTTGAGTGCTGTGGTAATGGGGAGTAGAGGGTTTGGTGCTTCAAGGAAGAGTAGTAAAGGGAGGTTAGGGAGTGTTAGTGATTATTGTGTTCATCATTGCGTTTGCCCTGTTATTGTTGTGAGGTTTCCTGATGAGAAAGATGGTGGCGCTGGTGAGGAGTCAGAGAGGGAGGGTGGGGCGACGTTGTGTACGGTGATGGAGGAGGAGCCGGAAGAGCACGACATGGATGGTAAACAATCAGGTTTGAGTTTGTTTGTTGTTTTGTTATGCTTAATTGGCTTATGATTCTCTTGGATTGATTAATGTCATTAAGGCTAATGGTCTTTTCATTAGTTGCGATCATTGGTTAATTCTAGTGTTTTAAGCCGAATGGTGCTTTGAGTTGGTAATTACATGGTTTATCAGTATGATCATCTTTATGATTGTTAGCAGAAGAAATATATCTTGAGTTTATGCCATTAGTTTCTTCAGTTTAGTTTCTTTCCGTTTAGGTTTAGATCATTGTATGTGATTATTCAGTCAAAGCTTGTTTCCATTTTAGCTCCAAATTGTCATCTTTATGATTATAAAGGCAATCTCATGCAAGATTGATAGTGCAGATAACTATGAGAGTGCATTGAATAGTGAAACTTCCTTTAAATATGGCCACTGGATAACTATTAGGCCGGAGCTCTTTTTCCTCTTATTGGTAATGATTTTGATTTGGGTGTTTAGGACCATGCTAGGGATGGCTTCTGATCAGTGATAAATGATATTGGTGTGAAAGACTTTCTTGTTGTTACTATCAGTTTTTTTGGGGTCTTTCTTGGATATTAATACTTTTCCTTTGTGTCAACCCATACCTTATTACCATTCAAGAACAGTTTGATTTAGCAACATCTATTGTGACGATTTATATACAGGATTGTGCACTAAAAGAAAATACATGTAACGTGTTTTTAGAGGATTTTTTATATTTAACATAGTTCACTAAAAGAAAATACATGTAATGTGTTTTTAGAGGATTTTTTATATTTAACAATGAACTTGGGAGATTTCTTTTCAAACTTCAAGAGAGAATCAACTTGATGAACGTTATGTTTCTGCATTTATTGTTTCAACAGATGATTAAGGAATAATATCAAACTACGAACAGTTATAGAATTTTGATGTTTGCTTACAACATCACACTACTTGCACCATGTACAATGGTCTACTTGTCAATGCTGTGAACTTCCGTTTCTGCCAATTTGGCTGTTTTATTTTGATGAGAACTAATAAAGAAGAAGACAACCTTAGATTCCGTGTCTTTTTTAATTTAGTGTGCTTCGAGTAAATACAATTGCTTCTGCATCTTTGTCATTTCCATTGAGGTAAGGTTCAGCATGTTTTATTTTTCACGCAACTCAGTAGGGGCCTATTTGTTATTTTAATGAGTGGTGTTGTGTTAAAGGTATGTTTCGTATGTTCCCTTTTATTTTGCTCTGGCTCTTTCATTGCTGTAGAGTTATCCTAACTTCAAACACCTTTTCCCTTGTGCTATTCCAGGCCTTCGGTCTATTCACCAAATAAATTCATAAAGTGTCAACTTAGGGAACATTCCATGTTTCAAGTCTTAGTTGCTTAGTTCAATGATGCAACTTTAGGGTTCTTGTTCAAATACCATCAAACTTTTGACCTTTAAATTTACTTCATAAACTTCTTGGAATTCAACGTCACCAGTCTGCCTTTTAGTTTTAATCAACTTGCATGTTCTCTTTAACGGTGATAAATACTGCTAGTGTTTGAGAACTGTTGTATATGTGATTTTTTCTTCTTCAATTTGCAACACTGAAAATTCCAACTACATTCTCAAAATGAAAACTTGGTACTTGTGGCATGTATCCCTGTCAATGCATTCACTTTTTGGGTTGATTGAGGGCGATTAGCTAAAAGAATATTGGTCTTTGAACTTATATCTCGTCATATTAGCTTGTGTCAATAATAATCACTTGGAAGACATAAGAAACTTGACCAGGCATTGGATGAAAATGAAAAGCATTTGATAATTCCATGGATTAAGACGTTCTGTCTTTCATTTTTAACATAGATGGAAAAGTTAGTAGCATTCAAGGCTTGATATAGTGTTCTCATTTGAAATTGAATTTTGGTTGTGATACACATGACAGGGGTACATCTTTCATGTTTAGCTTAGGAGGGGTGCTTGGGGGTGGGAGGGTGGGTGGGTTCAGCTTGTTTATGCAACTCGGTGGTTTTCTATTAAGTGATGGTGAAGCATTGATGGTAATTTCAAATCTGAGTGACTATGTAGCTAAAGCCAAAAGGTACCTTTGGCATACCAAGACCTGACGTGCATATTCTATAGGTGTTGTTGATTTTAGCTTGTACTGGAAGGATCTAATCCTATTACTATCACCAATAGCAGTTTTCTTTTCCAAGTGAGGACACTATCAGGAATGGTCAATGTAGTTAGCATGCCTAGGAAAAAGTTGCCATCTAAGAGAGTTTGCTCATCTAATATTTCCTTTCATGGGTGTGTTTATCATATATTAAGTTTAAAAGAGAGATTTGTGTTTGTTTCAGAGCATTTATTATTCTCTAGACCGCATAGAGAGTTTGTCTATGTGGAATAATTGTCATTTAATATATAATTCTGCCTTGGAACCTAATATGGTTGTGTGCTAGAATTATCAAAACATGTGTTTATAGTCATCTTTATGATTGTTGGCTTGTTCTTCTTTTTTTTGTCCCTGTTAGTTTCTTTAGCTTGTTTCTTTTTACCACCATCTCTAACGGACCACATAAATGAATAGCGAACAAGAGAGGCAAATGATTGCAGAGGAAGATAGTTGTGGTGGCCCAAAGAGACTGCTGGTAAATATCAAGAGAGATTCTATGGGCTTATTTGGTTGGGAACTATTTTTCCTTGTAGTTTAATGTTAGAAAATAATATAAATCATATTTCAAGGCCTTACGTAATAGCTTAGGATTTTGCGTTCATATGTTTCTTAACAATTACCTGGTGATGGTGATATTGTCACCCAGCCTGTTACTTGCTGGGTTTAAATACATACGAGCTTGCTCACAAACATCAACGTGGCTGTCAGAAAAATGTAGCGTCCGAACTCATTTAAACTCCTGAAAAACCAGTAAATCAACTTGTTCTAAGTTAGCATTTCATGCTAACATTAGATTCATTTCTTGTGTGGTTGTATAGTGTTCCATCATGATATATGCATCTGCTTCAATGATTATTCTTCTCAATGTCTTAACTACAACATCCTTTCTCAAGTTCTTTATGTGCTACCACTTCCAGACTACCAGTTATGCTGGGAAGCACTTCAAAGTTCCATGGTTTTATTGATTCCTTTGTTGGGGTGTAATGGGTTATCTCATTATCACGAGACCAACTGGAGGATTCTGATACTGCTGCATGAATCAATTATGGAAACCATCTTGGAGGTTAAAATTGCAATTCCATGAGTGTAATAGAATCAAAGTTCCGAATACTACTTAATAGAATCAAAATTCCGAATACTACTTTCTTTCTCTATTCAAGATTACATACCCTCATATCTAATGGACAAAAATATAAGAACATGATGTATTTATAAGAAAGTTGATTTCAGTATTCCTTTGCTTGCGTTAAGGCTAAATTCTAGTAATCTTTTCTGTGTCTTGCAGATATGGAAGCAGCTTCTTGAAAGGATAGATGAGATGTTCCATGCGTCTTGTTGGTTGCATGATCATTTCTTTGAAAAATGCTTGGTATTACTGTTCTCTGTCAGCTTAATACTACATTTCGAAATGTGCAGTTTACTTAAATGTGTAGTTTGGATGATGGATCGGTGATGATGAACTGCTCCTTTGGAGGTCTTAGTGTAAATAAGTTGCGCTTTTTTGATGGACTGGTGAAATATCTGCTAAGAACCTCATCTACTTGTATGCGTATTTTGTTTTCTTTATTTCCAATATGTTTTAGTAAATGTGAACTGATTGGGAAATGAACGGCTTTTAGAGCTTGAACAGGCAGGTAATTGATGACCTGCTAAAGTAAACAAGAGTAAAATCTAATATAGTTAAGTTAGTCATGGTTTTGAATATAGAATGAAGTCAGTAAGGGTTGGTATAATTCTGAATGAGAAATTGCAAGTCGGTGGGATGTTACGAAACAAAAGCTGAAAGAGGTATCTTCCTAGCTATAGTCGTGAGTTACACGAGGCTCCTTTTCTCTCTCAGGAGACTTATCAATGGTTTTTGGGGTGATATGAAGAAAATAACAAGCCTTTATCTGTTTACATCTGATTGTTTAACTCGCACCTTAATTTTAGAGTAGAAATACGAGGATAATGACAAATACAAGCGCGAGAACCAAGTTATGGATCCTCTAAAGTTCACAGGAGATGAGAATTGTTATGAAGATGATCTGCAGGAAGTTGACCAGCATGTTTATCTACTCTTATGAGCGATGATGAACGAAGACGTGCTGGCATTGTCCGTGCATGTAGTAAGAGTGACAATCGATCTTGAAAGCTGGTGATTGATGGAGGAATTACCAATGAATGTGGTTTTTAAGATTGTTGGAGAGAGGTTGGATTTGAAAGTTGAGAATCATCCAATTCCTTTTCGAGTAGCATGTATTAATGATGTATTAATGAGACTATTATAACTGTGGCTAAAATACGTTTTTATTCCGAAGACTATAAAAATGGAATTTACGATGATATAGCTCGTATCCTTTTTGAGTAGCATGTATTAATAAGACTAATATAACTTTAAAATTTAATTCAAAGATCCATTTTATACTTTCTATTCAAAATAATGATCATCTTAAATTTTACTAAGATGAAATTAAAAACATACCAAGAGCCATTATTTTCTTGTTCCAAAAGAAAATTTATGTATGACATTAAGGAACCTTCTTGAAATAAAAATAAACTTTTAAATTTGTCAATAATTTTTTTAAAAAATTCTTCAAAAGTCTTCTATTATAAAATAAAATACCATCAACTTAAAAAATAGATTTGGGATTTGGTTCACCTGTCTCCCTGCAAGTCATCTTCTTAACTACTCATTAGGTAAGTTAGATTAATTTTGTTTTGCTACAAATGATCAAACCTCTATTTCTAACTATTTAGTTTTTCCTTAACCACACAATGCACTGAAGGGTCTCCCGTCCTGCATTGTGAATTGGATTGCTATCATCTTCATCCATCAAAAGACCTACATGCTTTGATACCAGCTGACATAATTTATAACATGAATAAAAGTTAGAGTTTTCAAACTTTACGGTTTCGTATCTAAACTATTGAGAAATTTAGAGAAAATTCTTTAATGTCTTATAAATCTTAATAATAGTCTTCATATTAAAATAAATTTGAAATCCTATTTGTATTAGTTTTAAAATCGTTTTATAGAAAATGATTCTTAATTAAAAATAAAATCCTTTATAGAAAATAATTGCTATTTAAAATTTACTTAAGTAGTAGAATTCATCTAGCATTAATATCCCTAGATGGTAAAATATTAATTAAATGAAAAGTCCTAAACTAAATAGAAAAAATAATCCAAATACAATAAGGTAAATAAATCTTGTACTTGTCTTAAGAAATATTTAAGTGTCCTGATCCCACGTAATATTAACAATTAAAAAAAAAAAGGACTGAAACCCTCCTTAATCTTAGCTATATATTATTTGACTAAAAATGTACTCTAGTAATATTGTGCTCTGAGTACACCCCCGACAATAACAATAAAGGAAATTCAACTTTTGAGTGTATTTTAGACATTAAACTAAACAAATAAAAGATTAAAAGAGTTATTTATTCCTATTTAATCTTGTAATAACAAATATATCTTGTGAAAAATAACATATTACTCTTAAAAGCATGCTACAAGACTTAAATTATTAAAAATAAAATAATAATTTTAATATGAAAAACCACAATGATACATGAGTATATATATAATAAAAGACTGGATTCTTATAACTTTTGTTTTAAAATAGGGTTTAACTTTATCATTATAGTTTTCATTTCTATTAGCATTTATTTTACAGGATGCCTGTAACTAAGGACATGGTCTAATATTTAGTTTTTATTATTTTTTCTTAATTGTAATATTGTGTAATGTTAATTGTGGATCTGGATGGACAATATATATTTAAATTTAAAGTAGAGGTGAAATATGTCATTTCTTAGATTTTCTTTATTTTAACGCAACAAGAACTTTTTAATTATAAAATAAAATATAATAATAAACTTGTAAATAATCAGATAATTTTTACCAATTTGTTTTAGACTTGTCAAATGAAAAATGTAAATTATTACACATGCATCAAAATTTAGGATGAAAATTGTAATTTTTTAAAATTTTATAGATAAGTGTAATTTTTTTAATTAACATGAATATCTAAATTAACTTGTATGCATCTCGACTAATCTCATGAGCCATGAAGTGAATGATCATATAAATTTTTAGTAGCCTAATGTTTGTGAGACTCAAACTAGTAACTTACAGATAATAAGTTTCATCTTTTCTATAAAATAAAATGAATAATTTTTTTCTATTTGAAATAAAAATTTGAGTTTTCTAGTCTTTATCAAATATATGTCTTTAGTTGGTAATTTTGACTTCTACTCTATTTTATTTTTCTTATTATGGTAATATTTGCTCCATTTGTTTTACATAACAGCTTTATTGGGTATTCTTAACAAAAAAAAAAAACTAATTATTCCATTAAACAGTGGAATCAAATTATAATTAACTCATTGAAAATTGAAGGGTCATATATAGTCATTTCGTAACATGGGACAGATTGCTGCATGATTAACGGTGAAATGGCAGCCAAATGCTGCCTTCATCCTCGACCACAGCTGGTCTACTACTTTTCTCTTCATTCAAACTTAACAAATGCTAGCTCTTCCCTTTCCTAGTCATGATTCTCATGGCAATCCAATGCAGAAAACATGTACAGATTGGCAAGCTGGTACAGTTCGAAGGAAAGCCATATAATTAGGGCTAACTTTTTTGGGTATTTAGAATGTGTTTCGTGAGTCCGATCATCCTCATCTGTCAAAAGAGGTGAGCTAGCCGTTAGTCAAAGATGGCGTTCTCTCCATATCTTAATTAACCATTTCAGTGGCAATCATCAAACCCTTCTTTCAAGCTTTTTAAAGGGATTTTGGACATTTCAGGGTCACATAACACACCTTATAAACAATATTTTTTTTTCTTATCAACCAAAAACAAACTATATACTTTCCCCTTTCAAAGTTGACTCTAGAGATTATTTCGCATGAGGACTTTTTTGTTTTTTTGAGATTATATATAACTGTAACTCGATGAGAGGAATTTTTAATCAATTGTTATACATATAATTTAGCAAATCAATCATCCTAACTCAAAGTGATGAATTAAATTAATGATGTATTCATGATAAGTTTATTTATTGGAGTCTTTTCTTGAATTTCATTCTGAATGATAATATAAAAAACAAGTTCATTATCAACTATGCAAATTAGGCATACAAAACAAAATTGTCATTGATAAGTGGTTAGTTCAAATTTGATAGTACTAATTGTAATTAAATTAAAAATAAAACGAAAGTTATGTGTTGATCGGTAGATATTGTGGTTGTTTGGTAGATATTGTGGTGTAAAGTATTTTTTACTTAAAAATATATTAAAATAATTTTTTTAATATAATAACTTCATAATCATAAAAATTATTAACAAAATATCAATTTAATTATACATAAAAAATTTTAAATCATCCTAATTCAAAATGATGAATTAAATTCATAAGAAATTTATTTATCATCATCTTTTGAAATGATAATACAAAAACAAGTTCATTCATCTAATAAAATAACAAGTATTTAAGTTAGGCATACAAAACAAAATTGTCAACGACAAGTAGATAGGTCAAGTTTGAGTGCTAATTGCAATTCAATTAAAAATAAAAAGAAAGCTACGTGTTGTGTTGTAGTGTAAAGTAATTTTAAAAACTATTTTTTATTTAAAAATATATAGTAATAATTTTTTTAAATTTTTTTATATCATCACATTAAAATCATTAAAAATAATTATTTTTTATATCAATAAAAATATATTTTTTAAAAATCAATTATTGTCAAAACGGTGTCCGACGGGGGTGGCATGGCATGACTCAGATTTTTATACATTGAAGCTCAACGCAATGCTTTCAAGAAGAAAGAAAACGTTACTGTCAAACTTGCTAGAAACTGAGCTCATTTCATTTTCCAGCAAATCATTTCACAAGGGACTTATGGTCGCTGTTTCAATGAAGATAAACCTTCTTGGGACCTCAGAAATTGACCAGTGACAGAGAGATGCCAAACATTACTCATTCATTCTTGGATTTCTTCCTTCGCCCAATCAATCGAGCCCTCCCAATTTCATCAGCCTCCTGGTTCTAAAGGCATTATGAAGCACCAAATTCTTGAAACTCATCCAATAAAAGGAGTGACCCTTGATGGATCGAGACGTCGAGTGTGGAATAAGCTGGCATCACTTTGCTGGTGTGACGAAGGGGAAGTAGGGCAATGCAAGAGGGCATCACATGGTCAATTTTTATGTGATAGTATTCCAGAGAATAACGATCGAGCAAGAAGTGGCTACCATTTAAAGTTACAAAGGCCACGAACACTCTGAAGAATAAATGAATAATTCAGTTTCTGGCAGCTTTCCATAGCCATCACAAACAGAATCAAAACGTCAACAAAGGTGAAAGGTGACATAAATATCTCTGACATTATTGGCGGTGGATGTTTATTTTCTGAGCTATAAAATATTTCTCGTTAATGATTTGCCTTCATCGTTAATTAGAGAGTAAGTTATATATAGTCAATAGATTTTCAAAATTACTCTTATTATCATTTAACCAGGTTGTGTATCCCGGTGATCAAATAAAGATAAAATAAATAAATTATATATTAAAGTTTCATTTAAATATTTAGATTTTTTAATATGATGTTAAAATTTGGATGATAACATATAATTTATTTAAATATTTATAGAATCACCCCAATAAATATCATTAAATTAAATTACATAACAGTAATGGATTTCTTTTTCAGGATTTCTTCCTAAATAGTAATCAACTGTCCACTCTCGTGATTCCATCATTATGTTCTTAAATAAACTGATAATTGCTTTAAAAAAAGCTTCACGAGGAAAATTATCCATGATCAAACATGGCTTATGATGGCACGTTCAGCTGTCGGAAAATTAATTAACTATTATAATTGTAATCACATAATAACATTTTTTTAATGTCCTCCAATAATCTAGCTTCAATCTGCTTACATAAACCTCCCAAATCTTGATTTTATGTGGTCGGACGCTGTGCATTAATTTATATTATTTTTTTATATATAATTTTTCTATGATATCCTCGAATTAATTTTCTCTATTAAAATCAAATTATTTTTTTTATCAGGTTTAGACTTCCATCTAAATTAGTAATCATAAATTCAAAATATTTCTTTTTTCTTCAAAATCTCAAATTAAACCGAAATAAAAGATAAAACTATCAAAAACTAGCCAATTCTCAAAAGATGACAAAGAGAGGTAGAAAGATTGATCTTAAGCTCAAGTGGAGGTCACAATCTGAAGATATTTTGTGTCTTTTAGATTGCGGTTAAAATAGAGGTAGTTAAAATTTAATTTTTTTTGTTGAAATTATTTTTTTTATATTTTTAAATCATTGTAATGTATTAATATTAAAAATAAATTTTAAAAAAGAATTGATATCACAGTTCTAAACACGCAATCATCGTGTTCCAGCAACAAATTATTCATTAGTGTATGGAAACCATGTCCTGATCTTCTCTTGGCAGGAATGATTTTTCTTTTTTAATTTAAATTCTAATACCACGCATGTGGCCCAGATGAGGCACTAGTCTCACCTGAAACCATTCAATTTTTTATTACCGCATCATAAAAGAATTGAAAGGAAGGCAATGAAACAAAGAACAGCAGCTAGGAGTACTTCAGCAACAAAACTTGTGATTCTTGCAGAAGAAACAATGAAGGCATACCACCATCAACCCCAGAGTCAATGGATTTTATCATGATCTGCTACGTTTATATTCGTTGGTCAAAGAATCAAAACCATTTCCTCTAAGTAAATGAGATAGATGATGGTATCCACATTCCTTCTAGAGTAGGGTCCCACATTCAGTTGGGGACGAAATCTGCACCACAGAAGAAGTTTCTGACATGGACCATTCAAAGACCTGGTGATTCCATCATGTCATGTTGAAAATCTAGGACAATTTCTTGAAGAAAAACTGAACCAAAACTTGTAGAATTGTGCAACTAGAATTTTACAATAAAATTTGTATTTCAGTCTGGAGGAAGATATATGCTTTGCTGCAGGAACTTGTGATTAATGCAATACAATAGTCTTAGTGGAAGGTTAAATTTCAGAGAGTAAATAAAGATCATTCTAAGATTGAAGTTACAACAACTTCGCTAGTACAGAAAAATTACCTGGCTATTACAATCCAGTGAAAATCATCCTTCAGCAAATCCAGGTTCTTGATTTGCTGAGCTTGTTGTGATATGGGAAATTTTAGCTATCCTTAAGCTCAAGGTACCCGTAAAATTTGATTCACTTGACTTCAACACATTCAGGTTATCTTGCAACAAGAAGCAGCCTAGCTACCCTACATGATCCTGATTCAGAAAAGAGAGTTATTTCTTTACAATCTTCAATTTCGCTTCAAGATTTATATGGGCTGGGATGAAAGATTTTGATTATCAAAATTAACATCAAACACAGATGACTCGTAGCCTAAACCCGATGAGAATTAGTAGGCTAAGGCACAGTTCCACGCCTGTGTTTCGAAGAAAATGCTCTTCTAGATTTTGATATCCCTCCATCACTGTCACAAAATCTGCTTGACCATTCTTCACTATCATTAGAAGGGCTTGAAACAGGCGGAGGCGGCGTAGAAGACCATGGAACTACTTGATTCTCTTCATCATCTTCACCCCCATGACCATTACCATCATCACCATTTTCTTCATCTTCATCTTCATCTTCATCTTCATCTTCATCACCATCTTCTTCTCTATCAAGATCATCATCATCATCACTGTCGCCTTCTTCGTCATCTTCGCTTACTCTTTCTTCTCTACAACTCGAGTTGTTTATGCAGTTGTTGCAGACAGAAAGGGTAGGGCCTAACTTGTGTCCGGTTCCCGTCCAGGGCGTGAGAGATTGACAAACATGACAAAGAAGTGATCTTGAATGTTTGGCAACAAGAAAATTTGCACTATGAACATTAGCATCACAATCCCAACATAGGTTGGCTTGATCTGATTCACAGTACACTTTTGCTAAAGAATCACAGAGCTCACACCTTTTCATTTCTTTCCTCTCTATTGGAGATGGACTTAATTAACCTGCAAATTTTTATGTGCATGTCCTGCTTTTATCTGTGTCTTTGTTTGGGCCTAAAAAAAACAAAACACATGGCTCAGGGCAACTTGCAAGTTGCAACTGTTCATATTTAAGACCTGCGTAGCTTTTTTATTTTTTTAATTCTTAAAATGAAAAAAAAGGGAAATTTTCTTTTGAAATTGGAAAATTGCACCGACTCCCTATTTCTTGTTGCTTAACTTCAGAAATTGTTTTTAGATAGATTTTGATGTTAGTATGCTGACTTTAATATATCTGATTAACTGTAATCTCGTGTCAACTTTTATCTTATAATAATTTAAGATTTTAATGCATTAAAAATGAAAAACAGGTTACATGATCTTTGATCAAAACGTTACAGTAAAAAATCATAAATTTAAGATATCAATGAGCATGTTCTTGCATATGAGGAATTACAAAGGAAGAAGTTTCACTTTTGAATTTCATCTCTAGGGATTCAAATCTAATAAAATCAAGTAACACTTATAAGGAAAAGGATATTGATAAGAATTCGATCGATAGAGTTCAATGCAATATTAAGAATTCGATCAAGTGGTATCCATCTCTCATCGCTTAAGAATTTTTTCAAAGTCAAATAAACAGTAAAGAAATTGTTTTAATAATGTCGACTTGCTGTAAAAAACCAATCCTCAGCCAACGGATTGTTCAAATTGACGTGCTATAGAAAGTAAAGCTTGTACAAGCCATCGTGAGGCAAAATTGTGAATAACGAGGATCGAGG
Source organism: Populus pruinosa (assembly GCA_026413675.1). Taxonomy (NCBI): domain Eukaryota; kingdom Viridiplantae; phylum Streptophyta; class Magnoliopsida; order Malpighiales; family Salicaceae; genus Populus; species Populus pruinosa. The sequence continues at coordinate 3,485,893 of CM048602.1, read as the reverse complement.
ATTGTGGATAGGGAGAGAAAGGGGTCTTGCTTTGTGTTCTATTGGGTGGGGATTAGGTTAACTATTGGACAAGTCAGTGCCCACCAAATCAAAAGGCTAACGTGGGGGTTGAAGTGAGGCACTTGAGGTCAAGCACTGGACCTAACCCCCTGGTCCCTGCTTTTCTTGCATTTAATTTCTTGCTCTTGTCCATGCATCAAGTTACAAGGCTATGTTGGAAGACAAATGCATAAAAGCTTTCAAATCTGCTTCTGTACCTATAAGAAACGCGATCGATGTTGATAGTGTTGTCGTCTCATGTCCAGATTATCCTCTTTCAGGTCAACAGTTTTTGAAATAGAGGTCCAATTCGAGCCAAAGACTCAATCAACATCTTAGATGATAAGTCAATCTGTCTTCAATAAGATCTTAAATAAAATAGCAGGTATATTTATTTAAGATCATCTAGGTCCTTTCATATGTTATGAACTCATTACAACAAAATTGAAAAACGTTAATGGCTAATTGAATATTCTGTGAGCATGTAAGTACTGTTTATTCTATCTCTAAACAGTAACATGTTAATTTTTTGATGAATTATTGATGATATTTATTTTATTTTTGATACTCTGTCAGAAATTTTGTTGGAAATTACTATTAGAACATATTTCATTGTTATGTCAGTCGGAAATTTTCAACATAAATTTTCTGTTGCTATTTACATCAGAAAGTAATGATAAAATATTTTTAATCTTTATTTTCATTATTATTTATTAATTTTCTGGTAATGGTTATATTCACATAGCATGGCATTTCCAATCCTCATTTTTAATGATGTAGCTCCCATTCTTCTTCATTAATATATAATTTAGTGGTGGTCTGTCTTACTATTAACCAACAAGTCCAAACGTTGGAGCTTTAACCTTTCAATATAACTTTCGAATCATTTTAAGTGAATAGATACATGAAAGATCTGATAGATTCAATTCGTTAGATATTTAAACGTTGGAATACCATATGTGATATGCTTGCCAGTACTCCCTGGAATAACAGATCTGTAAATTCCTCTGAATGAAAAACTATATATCAAGTACTTGGATTAATGGATTTTGAGGTTGATCCGGATCGCAGATGGCACGATAGAACAAATAACATTGGATGCCATTTCAAACATGTGACAAAGATCTGATGATCTAGACTGTCAAATCATGCAGAAATTGCATGCGGTGCTGCTGTGACCAGTGCATCATATGTGGAAGCAAGCTGGGGGTTTTATTTTTTCTGTAGCCAGGAAAGTGATGTATTGGCATCAAAACAATGTCATCATGAAATTGCATGGTGTGGCACATCTTACTTCAATGGCTATTTATAGGGTACTTGTTGCTTTATAGGATTTTAGGGCATCTAATATATATATATATATATTTCATTAGTGTGTATACTTTGTAATTTAAATGTTATGAGCATATAATAAAACTTGGTTAACCTCATGGTTCAACTCAGTTATCCACTAATCAAAATCTGGTTTTTTATTGGATATGATGTCCTTTTGAGTTATTTTTATAAGAAAAAAAAGTTTATATTAACTTAAGTCCTGAAACTCTTTATTTTTTTAAATTTGATATCAATTCAAGCTTTTTTATGTATATATATAAAAAAAAAATTCATTTCGATCAACTCACTTAACTTATAATTTGAGCCAAGTTAATTTTTAAATCAAGTTTTATTCCAATGATTATGATTGACTAAGAATAATTCTTTTAATAGAAAAAAAAAATTAAAAAAAAGCTTGTAGAATGAATGTTACAATGGATATCCACCTTCTTGTACAAACACAACAATCAGGTCTTCTCCTCAATGGTGAAGGTGTTAAAAATTAATATTGTACAAACAAAATAGCCAAACCCCTTTTGCAATAGGGACAATAATGTTAAAAAGACTCCGATGTAATCTCACCATCGAATAGCTTAGGAAACAAAGAATGAACATTTTGTGAATGTTTCGTGTCTTCTGTCAAGAAAATATGAATATGACATGATTATTCGCGTTGAATTTTTGAGAGGAAAGAATATGAAAACTGAAAGAAAACACGCAAAGGCCTGTATAATTAAGCTATATGATAATTGTCACTCACCAACCTCCATACATTCACTGATGACTTCAACTGCTTTTGTTATCAATCACAAACATTGAGTGACAGGTAATTAAGTGCGTGGTATATTTTCCAGGTAGGAGTACTAGCTAGATATCAATGGGGGTTAATTAGCATAAACAACTACGAAAACATGTCTGCAAAATAATAATCATGCACACCAAGAATTGTTGTACGAGGCACATGTCTCTTGTCTTCTTAACCACACAAATCCTAAATTCTAGAACAACTTCTTGATGACAAAATGACCTCTCTAGCTAGAAGCAGTTGGATTCATAAATTTGCATCTTAAAGAGGCATCCTTTTTAGTGATCTCTAGGTGGAAAGCATACAGCATTTCGAACCAGGGAATATGCTTCCATTTCTTTCCACACAGAAGGTTCACTAGCAAGGTCCCTTGTGCCATCCAAGTATTCCTGTTCCTCATCTTTTCCCTTTCTCTAAAGATTAGTGTCCATTATCATCACAACTCAGGCACAAATGAAACTTGGAGATGCATTTTGAAGCTGCACTTTAACCTAACTCGGACCTCGACGGGTCCGTATTTTGCACAGAAATAAGTTCTGCTGAGGTGATAAAAAAAGAAGAAGCTATCCCATTACTTCCCTGCACCCGTAAGCTGATCTAGAAGAGACTTTGTCCCCTCTAGGCCATCTATCATTGGGACTTGTAAAAGGATCTCCATATTATAGTCAGATTCCTTTCTCTGGCCATAGTTTGAGTTTCTTTCTCTTGCTGCCTAAGATTTGTTTTTTATATTCTAAGAATTGAATAAACTTTTCGATTATTTACATAGTTAATATTATGGAATACTGGCTTAACTTGCAGTTACCTAGGCTTATAATAAGAATAAAAAATTTAATCCTCCATAAAGCAGCCCCCAAACTACTACCGGAGACTTTTTATCCGCAACAACTCCTCCTGTTTTTTATTCATAATTTTAGGCCATAGTATTTTATTTTATTTTCTACCGTATATTGTTTGTTGATCTTGTTCATCTTAATTTATTCCTTTTAATAAAGGATTGATAATTATTTATGACCAGATGGAGAAAATTAACCTTAATTGCCAAAAGTCCCTTTCACAATGGGAATCTCAGTCCCCGTGTTTTCCGCTAACGCCGCTGACAGGGCTCCCTCTTTTCTTGTATTCTTGTCCATCTTCATTTATTCCTTTTAAAAAAGGATTGATGATTATTTCTGATTGGATGGAGAAAAATTAACTTTAATTGATGCTTTTGAATATTATATAATTAAAATTATTTTTATATAACTTGATTTTGACTCCCCTTTTAATTATATAGTACTTTTGCTTACTGCCACTTAGATAATTTTTACGGTAAAAAAAATAAATATACAAGTTTTTAAAATTTTTTTAAAAGAAAATTCTAATTATAAATAAAAAAACCCATTAGTGGATTTAATTAAATATATTTAGAAGTATTAACGTATTTATACAATTCATCTCGTTTCAGATTGACTAATTTTTTTAACACAAAAGAATTAATGTGTTTTTTGATATTGAGGTAAAAAATTTAGCTATAAATAAAAAAATTGATGCTTATATATAATAACTTATAATAAATATCATATGCGTGAATAAAAATATTTAAAATCTCAAGTTATTTTTTAACATAGCAGGAAAATAGAATAATTTTTCAATTGCTATAATGAAATATCATTTTCCTAGTCTTTGTATAATAATTTACCAAAAACAAAAGTGTAAATAATAAAATAAAATAAAAATTACAAAAGAATAAAGATAAGAACTAAAAAAATTGTATAAATAGGCCAAATGTAAAGTGATCAATATTAAAATTGTAAAAAAATAAAAAATAATATTTTTTTGAAAATAGTGTAAAGAGAAAAATAAAAAACTAAAAAAAATAAAAAAAATGAAAATAGAAAAAAATGGTTATAAATAGGTCAAGTGAAAAATGATAAAAATTCTAAGTATGAATGCAAAAAAATATAAGAAAAACTTCTTTTCTAAATAAATAAATAAAAACCCTAAAACAATTACAATTTTGTCACTGCTACAATACTATTACAGTAAAAACTTTTAAAAAAATATATAATTATGTCATTTATATAGAAAAATATCATTTCCTTTAGTATATGTATAATTTTAAAAAGTTTCATAAATACAAAATTTTCTAAAAATATTTACTAATTTTAGCTATTCAGTAAAGGTTTCAACTTTTGTGCTTGCCATGCACTTATTGATGAATTTTTAATAATAAAATTAAAGCTGAAAAAACCATAGAAAAAATATATAAAAAAGTGTAGTGAGCATAGTGATAATTAAGGAAGGGGTGAGGGACTAACATATTTGTTAATTTCTAATCCCTCCCCCTAGGATAAAGTAAAAAAAAAAAAAAAGTTGAAGATGTGATAAGGTTTGAGAAAATAAAGGGGAGTATAGATATATAGATGTTCTCTATTCCTAGCCAACTTTGGCAAGCGCTTGCCCCTCCTCTATTTCTTCCTTTTCCAACCGATCCGCCACCACCAAGACTCCACCAAACCTCCTGTCTTCCTTCATTTTTCAAAGAGCAAAACTGGTCTCCCTTACTAAGATAGCAGCCGATGCGGAGGAGAGAAAAAGGATATAGAAATTGTGAAACTGAGACTCCAAGCACGTCGATCTCCCCGCTCAATGCATCCACATGGCAACATTTCCCAATTTGTCACCGCTGGGAGTCACTATTCCAACAGCTTCCGACAAACCTCAAATGCATTTTACTGATTATTTAAAGCATTTTTAGCATGTTATTGATTTTTATTAAAATTGTTATGAAATGTTTGAATTTGAAACCTTTTTAACGTGTTATTGATTGTCTAGAGATATTTAAAGCATTGGTCCATGCAAATGTTTAAAAGGTATGATGCTTCTAAAGAATTTATTTTTTCAAGTGGAATAAAGTTGAAATCAATAACATATGATGAGATTGAAAAAAACTAGCTATAATAAGTTTATCTAAGACATAATGATTTGATCTTAGTATAAAATTTGATATGTGTCGATGTGTTTTTGAATTATTATGTTGTGTAGATGTTATTTTTACTATGTGGTGATATTGTTTTTATTTGTTATATTGATTTTTTTTACTAACATGAGTGTCCGAATCAACTTATACATACTTTGATTAATTTCACAGGCCTTAAAGTTAACGACCATATAAATCTCTAATAGTCATTATATTAACAACCACGGGGCTTGAACCTAAGACAATAAAGGGAAAAAACCCCTTGGTCACATACTTTTACCACTAGATCAACTAGTAGATGGTTTTGTTATATCGATACTTTTTTTAGGGTGTGATGATGATGATGTTTTTGACTTATTGTGTTGTATGTTGATGATTTAATATGCAATTTTGTTATACAGTAATCATCTACCAATAATAGATGTACCATCATTGAGTCATGCCAAAAGGTGAGATTAGTAAATGATACAATCTCTTAACAAGTTACATTATAATATTTAAATATTGTCAAAATTGTTTTTCTTGAAATTTGATTCTATATTAATAATTTTATTGTTCATTGATCATCTACCTATGACAAATGTACAATCATCGAGCGTTATCATTGTGTAAGATTAGTAAATAATAAAAATCACTCAATATATTAGTTATATTATTGTGTTTAAAATATTTATTAAAATTTATTTTTTCCTTGCAATTTTATCGTGTATTAATTAATTATATTGTTTGTCAATCGTCTTTATAGTAAATGTACCATCACCAGGCAGTGTCATATTATCAAAATAAAGATTAATAATTCATCTTTAAACTTCCTTGTATTTAGTAATGGATTGAGTATTCCTTAAGACTAGAAGTCTTCCTCGTATTCTTCCTTGTATTTAAGTGTTAATTAGTTTCTCTTAATCCTATATGTACAGCTTTGTTAATTAATGAAAATGCAGAACCACATTATAGAAAGCTTCCATTTATCATGGTATTAGAACTGCCCAATTCTCTTTTTCATTAGTTTCTTTCTTCTTTCACACACCTTCGACCTCCTTGTTCAAAGTATAACATGACCATCTAAATCAACTCATTAGATACTATCTCTCCCTCTAGCCTTCAACACCATGAGATTCCTCTCATTAGAATAAATACCACCACAGAAACACCTCTCAAACTCATATCTACTAACTACATCTCCTGAAAGCTTTAGTTTGAAACTTTATTCATTAGATATGACCTCATTAGATATATTAATGGATCAACATCCTACCCTTCAAACATTGTTACTGCAGACAACATCACAATCACAAATCCATATCATAAACTCTGGATTAGTCAGGATAAACAACTGTTTAATGCTTTAATTAACTCTCTCTGTCCTACCATTATTCCTTTTATTGCTTATGCAGGGACTGCTTAATAAGCATCGACCATACTTACCAACACGTATGTTAAACCTTTACGTGGTTGCATCAAACAACTCAAAAACCCAACCAAAGAAACTCAGAACATAATTCAATATCTTCACTCTGTTAAAGCCCATACTGAAGAACCAACTATATTAGGTGCACCAATAGATCTAGAAGATCTCACTAACAAATTATGGATGGCCTTGATGATGACTACAAAGAACTTGTTTATGTAGTCCAAGCTCGTGACACATCTATTTTCTTTAATGAACTTCATGAAAAGCTTCTTTCTTTTAAAGCATCTACATTAACATCTCATTCAACACCCAGTCCCATTATAGCCAATCCTGTACAAAAGACAACTCATGTATTGAGTGGAACCTAACCAAACTCCAATTATTGCCCTCCTTATTCTTCCCTTGCAAATCCTCAATATTGGCTTTCTCCCCCTAACATCACTTCTAGGCCTCCCTTCATCTCAGAAACTCGCCTTTACTATCATTATACCAGACCGTCATTGAGATAATATTAAGGTTTTTACCAAACCTGTGTCAATCAAGGCCACACAGTCAAACATTATCCCTCTTTTCAGTTGATACCGATTTAGTAGTCTAATATTAAGCCTTTAGCAATATAAAATTCAACTTCCCCTCGACAACCGTGTGTTAATTTTATAACCAACACCCCATCCACCACTCTAACATGGTTATTTGATAATGGCACATCTTACTATGTAACAACAAATTCACACAATTTATCTTTGCACTCATCTTACAGTGGATTAAATGATGTTATGATAGATGATGGTATAAGTCTCTCCATTGCACACACCGGTTCTTCATATCTAACTTTTCCCACATCAACTTTTACATTGTCTAATGTTCTATATGTACCAACTATGAAAAGAAACTTGATTTCTATTTACCAGTTTTACGTCAATAACAATGTATCTGCAGAATTCTTACCATTTTTATTTTTTTATGAAGGATCTTCAAATGGGGGCAATTATATTTTAGGGCAGTATTAAGGATGAAGTGTATGAATGGCTGGCTTTCAAATCAAAGTGTCAATCAATTCTAGCCTTTTCCACCATCAAAACCACATGCACCACCTAGCATAATCGCTTAAAACATCCAACCTTTCTAACTAGTTCTCATTTAGAATTGTCTTCATCTATCACTTCAGATTTCTCCTATAATGCATACCTCTGTAATAAAAGTCATAAGTTGCCTTTCTCTATTTCCTCATTTGTGTTAACACATCCTCTGTAAATTATTTTCTCTTATGTTTGCACTTCTCCAGTTGTGTCTTCTGATGGCTTTAAATACCATGTCATATTTGTTGATCACTTTACCAAATAAGTCTAGTTTTATCCCCTTAAATGCAAATATAACGTTCAAGATGTTTTTAAATGTTATAAAGCTTTTGTTAAGAATTACTTTCAATAACGTATTATCACTCTCCATTTTGATAATAGGGAAGAATATTTAGGATTGAAAGATTTCCTTTCTATAGTTGGTATCACTCACCTAACCACACCACCTCATACACCTAAGCTAAATGGTTACTCTGAACGAAGACACCGTTAAATTATTGAGACTAGACTCACGCTACTCTCACATGCCTCCCTTTTATTAACCTTTTGGAATCATGCATTTAGTAATGTTATTTACCTTATTAATAAGATGCTTACCACCACTCTTAACCTCTCTAGTCTATTTAAGTTAATTTTCAACATAGCATCAAACTATTCTAGGTTAAAGAGTTTTGGCTACTTATGTTATCCATGGCTTTATCTTTATTCATCCCACAAATTAGAACCCGAATCCAAACCATGTGTCTTTATGGGCTCTTTATTATCTCAACATGCATATCATTGTTTTGAACCATCGACTTCCAAAACCTTTATCTCTCATCATGTCAAATTTGTTGAGTCTATTTTTCCTTACACTAGTCTCCACACTATGCTACCACAACCAACCTCCACTACCACAATTTTATGGCTACCACCATTTCTTATAGTTTCTATACCCTTTCCATCATAGCTGTATTCTCACACTCCTGAAGTATATTCATTAGAATTGCCTCCTGTTGTTGCTCCTTTACCACCAAATTTGTCATTTGAATCTCTAACACCTCACTTTAATGTCTTATAACACACCTCTCCACAAGCTCCTCGCCATTCCTTGACTACTTGCACTAAAAACCATATCCTCAAACCTATTTATAAATGAAATCTTCACACAAATTACTATCTTCACTCAACCCAGAACCATCGTTTGTTGCCTAGGCTCTTAAAGATTCCAACTAGATAAATGATATGTCAAATAAGTACAATGCTATTGTTCATAATAGAACATGGAAACTTGTCTCTCCCACTAATGCCACCAACCTTGTAGGCTGTAAATGGATATTTCATGTCAAAAGAAATCCTGACGGTTCTATTGACAGGTTTAAAGCTCGTCTTATAGCCAAAGGTTTTCATTAAAGACCAGGTATGGATTATCTTAAGACCTTCAGTCCAGTAATTAAGCCAACCACTATTCAAATGATGTTTAGTATTGTTGTCGCCAATGGTTGGTCCCTTCAATAATTGGATATCAACAACACATTCCTTCAAGGTATCTTAGCAGAAACAGTATACATGGCTCAACCATCAAGCTTTATTGACTCTGATAATCCCACTCATGTGTGTAAACTTTACAAAGCTATCCATAACCTCAAACAAGCTCCAAGGGCATGATATCATGAGTTACGTAAATTGCTAATGAATTCTGGTTTCAGAAACTCTCATTATAACACTTCTCTATTTATTTTATAAATTAGCACTAAACTACTCTACCTTATAATGTACGTTGTTGATATTATACTAATTGGTAATAATGCAAATCTTGTATCTCATTTTATTGCCTACCTAGCTGAGCATTTTTCTCTCAACGATCTTGGCATACTCTCTTGGTGTAGAAGTTATTCCTCAATGTTAAGGCGTTCTTCTTTCCTAATGATGATATATACAAGAGTTATTTGCTCGAACACATATGGAAACCTCTAAACCTATTCTTATTCCAATGCCAACACACTCATCGTCACTTACATTATCATCAGGATCGCTTCTCTCAGTTCCAATTGAGTACATAATACTAGCAAGCAGTCTTCAATACTTGTCTCTCACTCGTTCGAATATTTCCTTTACTTTAACAAGATGTCCTAGTTTATGCATAACCCAACTGATGAGCATTGTAATATTGTTAAAAGAATCTTGTGTTATCTCTGTGGCAAACCAAATGATAGTCTTCTTCTTCATCGCAACTCACCACTCTCCCTTCATGCTTTCTCAGACTTAATTCATGCCTTCTCTAATGCTGACTGGGCAGGTAACAAAGATGACTACTCTTGTACAAGTGCCAACCTTGTTTATCTTGGAAACAATCTCATTTTATGGAGCTTCAAGAAATAAAAAAAAAATATAGCTCGATCTTTTAATAAAGTAGAATATAAATCAGTTGCTGCTACTGCAACTGAACTGTGCTGGATTTGTTCCTTACTTTCTGATCTTTTCATTACTCTGCTCAACACTCCAGTAATTTACTACAACAATATGGGTGCCACAACGTTAAGTTCAAATCCAGTCTTTCATTCTAGAATGAAGTATGTAGCCATTGACTATCACTTTCTACGTGACAAAGTTCAAACTAGTGTTCTCTAAGGATAAGGAATTCTATCACCAAAGAAAAGAACATGAAGAATATTCACATATAGGGATCATGGGTGATCATATATTTCCAGGTAGGACTACTAAATATCATTAGGAATTAGAATAAATAACTAACACTATATTCTAATAATTATCACACTAAAGTCTTAAAATCTTTTAATTTGGTACATAAATTTATTTGTTTTAATAGTAATCATAGATTTTACACTTAAAAATAGCATGTTTTCTCTCCAATTTGCCTCACGTCTAAATTTGTCCTTGTAATTTTTATTATGACACCTTTATTTAAAAAAATTTAGTGCGATCGTGGGCTTCAAGATTCTAAAACAACTTCTTGGTGATAAATTATAAAAAAAGCTAAATGATGTGGGGAAATCATTGTAAATCAAGAGATTTTTTTACTATGGATTATAATAGTAGTTTTATTTTTAATTTCTCATCTTTTCACGAGATGTTTCTTTAGCTTTATTTTTCTTCGACAACGAATGGGTAATGCTGCACCATTAAGGAGGCATGTTTGACGCTTTCTGGTGGTCATATCTAGTCATCCATCATCTCATTAGATATATAGTCATGCCCTCTTTTACATAATGTAGCGTGTGTAGATAGATAATGGTTTGATTGTCATTTATGATTGATTGTTTGTGTTTTTTTTCCTCTCTCCGGACAACCAAAATACATAATTATCTCTTTGTTAGTTGTTTGTCAAATCAGGCATGACTACTAGACTCAAAACGCTTGGGTCGCTTCGGCCTAGATCCAAGTGCTTAGGCCTACCAACTGTCCTAAACCCGAGCATCTAGGTCTGGAAATCATGCTAGACCCAATTACTTGGACAAGAAATTTAAATTTTTTCAATAACATGATTAAATTGAAAAAACAAACACTGCCTCATTCAAGTATGATTTTTCATTCATATGTAGTAGTACTTAACTATAAACTCTTTTTTTGTTTGTACAACTTATTTTATAGATTTGTTATATTTGAAGAGGAAAGAATGAAAAAAAATGTTAAGTTTTAAGTGATTTATTGAAGTCTTTAAATTTTTTTTTTTACATGTATTGTGGATGAAAATATTAATTTTATGTTTCTACCCAAGTGTTGAATAGTTTTTTAAAAGGTTTATGTTTTTTTTTAAAAAAAAAATGAGATGATGTTTATGATCTAATTATCAAAGTTTATTATAAGGAGAGTTTATTCTACATTATAACTATTAGTATATATGAAAATTTTGAAATATATGATTACAAGAGAAAAATTTTGAATTGATACATTATGTTGTAGGAACAGAAAAAATTCTATATGAAAAAGACTTATTGTCCTTTTGACTATTTAAATTTGTGCAATTTTGTAAATGATGTCTTCATTAAAATTAGAGATTAATAAAAAAAATTAAGTGAATTTTAGGCATGCGTGTGGTTAATGTCTCAAAATAAAAGAAAGAAATATTAAAAATATAGAAATATATTTGGTTAAAAAAAAGCTGAAAATATAAAATAAATATGTTTTTAGAATAATTACAAATGAATTTATATTATAAAAAAATACACATGAGTCTGGCATAGTTGTTAAATCCAAGCATTTGGAACTAACATGACTATCAGACTCAAAATGCATAGATTTTGTATGGTTGTCAGACTTAGGTGCTTAAGTTAAAAATAAAATTCAAAAACATGAAAAAATAACGATGCAAGAGTTATCTTAAATCTATATTTTAAAATTTTAAGGATCAATTAAATGGTTTAATTGAATAAGAAAAGAAGGGAATAAATTATAATTAACGCTCTCAAGCTCACTTTTTGCTGTTTAAGCATAGTTATCAGACCTGACCCAATACCTCAACCCGGGACTCGGGTGATCTAACAGAACCCAGTAAACATCTTCTTCTTTTTTTTTTAATTTTTTTCTTTTAGCTATCGATCCCTATTTTTCATCTTTTTCAGTTGATTACTAACTCATTTCAATATATAAATACTAGAAGAATATTTTATTTTTTTAATCTGAGATTTGAAGCCTATTAATAGATATATTTTATATTCGTTAGAAAAAAATTATTTTTTTCAATGTGGGATAAACAATATTTTTTGTTTAAAGACTTCAACTTAATAGGATAATATAATATATTTTCAATGTGGGATAAAAAGAACCTTTTGAAATAATCTTTTATATTATATCTATATGTATTGTTTCTTAATTTTTTATATGAAATATTAAAACCTCAAATATATTTTTTAAATTTTTTTTTGGGTTGACCCAAGTAACTGGGTCTGACAACCTTATATAAGTCTATTGTGGACTAAGACACGATCCACTATAGACTTGCATAGTGGATTTTTCAAGCTCTGAAGGCTTAGGATTGGGCTAATGTTATCTTTTCATATAAAGTAAAATTATCATTTTGCACTAGTGATGAAAAAATTAAAGTCTTGGTTGTGGGGGTATTTTAATATTTTTCATAGGTTTATTGGTTATTAAACATTTCAATTTGGGTATGATAGTTTTTTCACGATTATTTTCATAGTAAAAATATTATAATACCCCTAAGGTTAACAAAATTAAAACTTGTTGGCAAGGGGTTTTTTTTACCTTTTCACAAACTGTTAAATAATTAAAATATATCTTTAGTCTTGGAAAAGATAAAAAAAAATAAGCTTTGTCTATGGGGATATTTTTGTTCTTTTACACTATTTTTTGTGTAATTTTCTATAATCACGGGGGCATTTTGCTATTATTTTATTATTTTTAAATTCAAAAACTACATTGAATTTATATTTGGTTGAGTCTAACAAACAAGTAAAATCAAAATTAATTAGATATCAGATCTAGGGTGCTTGAATCTGGCACCACTGTTAGATACTTTTAATATTTTTTTTTATAATTTAAAAGAAATGATATTGACCTATTACATAGCACATACCAATATACCATTGAATTTTATATTATGCTATTATGCCTTTTCACGTAAATGGATACATATGTAAATAATATTTTCATTTTAAATAAGCTTTTTTTTTTGTTATTCCTTTGTGGAAAGAATGCTCTCCATTCAGCATTCCTAACCAAGGAATATCTATTATGAACTTTAAGATATAATTTGTGTTCGTATAAGATTAAAATCACGAAGCAAAAATGTTAAAAAGTAAAAGCTCGAGGTTTAAAAAATATTAAAAGAGTGTAAATGATATTTGATGAGAGATGAAGAGAAATAATGGTAAAAGTAAATCCTAATATAAATCAAATTAAATAATGGTATACTTATTATTATTCAAATATATTAACATTAGATTTAAGAAATATATAAAAATACCCCACCCAACACCCACCCTCTATGATTTTGAAGCTGCCCTTTAAGCTAACTCAGACCTCATACCTGCACTGGCTTATCAATAGACTGTTTGGGCTTGTACCTGAACGGGGCCCATTAAAAAGTTGTTTGGGTTATAGTGCAACCGCTTTTTTTTTATAATATTTTAATATTGTTTTTTCTTTAATTTTTTTATTTTTGAATCATATGTGCTAATATTAAAAAATATTTTTAAAAAAAAATATTTTAATATATTTTTAAATAAAAAAATATTTTAAAAAACACCTATTATCATATTTTGCATAGAAATAATTTTAGATGAGCATGTAACAAACCCAGCCCATTATCTCTTTGGACTTGTAAGCTGGTCTAAAAAAGTTTGTCCCGAAAAACCCATATATTCTCTGGACTTATAAGTTGGTCTCAAAAAATGGCTTCACAGTCTAGCCAGATTCCTTTCCCTGGCCCTTTCTTCTTTTACCTTTGATTTTGTTACCTTCTAAGAAATGAGCTCTTGGCATAAGATTCATTTTAAGAATTGAATCAAACTATTATGTTACATGCTTGAAAAGGAAGGTTGATATATTGCAATCAATGAGATTCATATTAAAGTCTTGATGTGTTCTATGTAATGAAAATGGAAGAGATGAATAAAATGGCTGCATTGCAACAAATTAGATGGAGAGCTACAATATCTTTAGAAAGAAAGAAGAAGAAGAAGAAGAAGAAGAAGAAGAAGAATGATTAAAAAAAAAAAAAGCCTACATCTCACTAATAATAGCCTCTACGAGCCATTTTGTTGAATTCATCATCAACCCAGGACTCAGCCTGAACATAAGTGTACAAAATTCCATCTCATTCAAAGCGCCATCCCCATCCAAATCACCTTCTCTTACCATACACTTTACTTCATCATCACTCATATCTTGCAATCCAAGCAATGCTGAATTCCTCTTCAAACTCTCAAATGTGATCAAACCCTTGTCTTCATCAACCAACAACTGAAACCCATTGGACAGCTCCTTCATAAACCCTTCAGCGCCTAACTTCTCCACCATGGCGGGAAAGAAATCCTCGAACACAATCCCATTTCGCGACGCCATTCGAGACCAATCACGTAGCGTAAACGAGCACTCAGCTAGTTATTTGCGTATCGATCGATTGAATGCAAGATGGAGTTGAGAAATTGTGAAAGTTGTGACAATGGAAATGTGACTCGATAAGGGTCCATATTTATAGTTTCTAAAGAGAATACCAATTAAGGCTTAGGAGGAAAGGAAAAGAAGTTTTCGAGGAAAGATCATCGGATAGGTGTCAATGACACCGAAAGTACAGATAATAGAGGTTAGTTGTTAAGGAAGGTTGTTCTGGCCGGCTTTTTGCTGCGTATAATCCGTGACCATTTCTTCCATGAAATTGTTCTCCTTCCTCGAAGTTGCATGGGAAGGTACCAACTTTAATTTTGGTAATGGGGCTTGCTTGCTAGCTAGCTAGCATTTTCCTAGCCAAAAAGTTGAGTTTTGTTTCGGACGGCATCATTTACAAAAACGCCACGCAATCAATGTACATGTATCTAAAAAAATTGATGAGGAATAAAATACTCCATATATAAAGCAGTGGTCAAACCCACCGGCAAATTAAACCTCTAAAGAATTCAAGGAGATGGCCGCACAACGAGGGTCGTCGGCAAGCATGAGATGACGAATGTTCCCTTGTAGGGCTAAAGCCTGAAGCCAATTTTTAGCAATCTAGCTACAATCCTTTAACCATTCGAGGGTCCACATGATACATTTCTTTGTGAACTGGGGTCTGGCTGGTGGTGCGCGACTGTCTATCCATGTTGTTGTCTTTTGGAATCATGGTTCGAGATAACTTCCTCTCCTCTCCTTTCCTAGGCTGTTTCTGATGAATCAAAAGTGATTCATGAAATCTTCATATAAAAAAAAATCAATTTAATTTTAAATTTTAAATTATCAGGTGAAAAGATTAAAAATATCATTTATATTATTTTTAATAAGTAATGAGTTAAATGACAAATGATAATACATGAATAATTTATTTGTTAAGTAAAAGATTAATATATGGAATAATTGACAATTACTAGCTATTACTTGTATTCCATAGGTTTCTTAAGACAATTTATCTTTTATTTAATTATTTATTTCTGTACCTCTCTTAAATTTTGTTTGAAAGTGAAACGACTTCTATTTTTATATGCTTTTTTAAATTATGTTTGCCCTAAAAAATATTAAATTGATGTTTTTTAATATATTTTTTTATAATTTTAATGTGTTAATATCAAAAATAAAAAATTAAATTTTAAAATATTATTTTAATATTATTTTATATATATATTTTAAAAAAAAAATCCATCTCAACCAAATTATCAAATCCACACAGCTAATGTAATCATGTACCTGACTTGGAGGACTCGGCAACGAATAATAAATGATTTTTTCTTCGGATGGAGATCATTAGACTTCAAATTTCGTTAAATTAGCACCATTGTTTAATCAATACCAAAATAGTTTCGAATTAAAGTTAGCTATAAACAACAGAGATGGGACGTAAGACATAATAATTAATAAATCTGTCTCTTGTTTTTAAGGCATCTAAATAAAAAATTGATCATATATGTATTAGAAAAAAAAAAAATGCTCTCAACTTTTGTAATCATCATAAATAATGCAGTAATACTATTCCTCATAAGCAGGAGAAAAAAATCAAGAAAAAATTAAATTTTGGTTCGTTACAATAGGACAAAAACATTAACACAGAAAGTAACGTCTCTTCCAGCTTTGGAAGGCTTCCATGCTGTGGATTTTTGGCCAATATTGCTCTCTTCAAAACTTGAATTCCCTCTCAAACCTCTCATCTTCTGTCAACACCATAAGGAAATGATCAATGGTTAGTACATTTATATTTATATTTATATATCATTGTACACATATGGTTGTGATTGGTAAGCTTCAAATATTTAGGCCAGACCATACCATATATAGGTGATTTGTAAACCCTAGATTTATCTGTCTATAAATTCCAAAAGAGGAAAGGGATGATGACCAAGGGAGCATGACATGCAGTGAACTTCGTAGATTTTTTGGCTGCTTATTGAAGGAAATGCCAATTAACAAGAGCAATGCCATTAAAGGGCGTTCTTTCTCAGAAGTTGGGTTTTGGAGCTCTACATATCTTGAAGCTGCTCATCCAGGGAATTGCCAGAAAGGGTGTGAGCATCACAACAATTCCAAAATGCCCGTTGCTTCGATGGAAATGGGTGAAGGTGTGGTATCTTCTTTGTGGTTGGTGCATTGCCATGTACCTTTTAAGAATCCGAGACTAGCTAGGAGGCTGTTTGTAAACAAATAAAAAAACATTTTAAAAAATAATAATTATTATACTTGAGGTGAAAAACAAATCTAGACAAATAGTCCAGCAACCTGCAGTGAGGGAAAGAAACCAATACAAAATTAGTAATAATGTGATGTATAATATTTTTATAAAAATAAAATATAATTCTAGTTTGTACCGTGAAAATAGTTAATAATTAATTAAAAATATATATAAAAAAGATTTTTAGCTACGAGAAAAACATATTTAAAAAAAAAGTTTGGATTTTGTCATGTCATGAGTCAATTATTTTTTTACTTATCTTGGTCTTTTAGCTTATCTAGACGGTCCAGTAACTGAATTAATTGAGTTTTAAATAAATTTTTTAGATTGGTCTGGGTTCATAATTATAATATTGAGTACAATGAACAAGATAAAGAGTTTTTTTTATGAAAGTATATGTGATTGTTATGATAATAACTAAAAAAGGATCAACACTAATTTCATCTTTTATCTCTTAAATTTAATTATTTCTGCTTTATCTTCTTTTTAAATCTGTGATCTATAGTAATATACATGTAGAATCAGTAATATTATATTTCTTGATATTTATATTTTCCAAAAAAAAAAATACTAAGCTATACTAATATTTATAAATTTATTTGAAATACCTCTCATACAGAAATATATTCATCTTCCAATCATTCGATTACATCAATTAACATATTGAAATAAAAATAAATAATTTAGGAGTAAGGTTCTATTTAATTTTTGTCTCATATATGTGTATCTATAATTTAATCCCAGAACGTAACATGGCCATATTCTTTTCACTTAATTAGCCGGATGCATAGTGCATATCCCAAAGGAAATCCAAAGTCCAAAATTTGCATTATTCCTCGCTCATTCGTATGCATTGGGCCACATCAAAAAAATTATCAGTATCAGATTTAAGCCTGATGTGGATAAGGGTCCATCTCAGGCCTGAAAATGGTGGTTGGGCTGGTGGCTGCATCACCCCTGCGGCAAATAATGTTCTCTCTCTCTCTCTCTCTCTCTCTCTATATATATATATATATATATATATATATATAAAATTAAGATTTTGTTTGTTTACTAAAAACTAATTTTTTAAAAAATAAATTTAAAAAAATAAATTTCAAAATAATAACTTATTTTCTGATGTTTGGTTGAACATCATATGTAATATATAGACGAGTAATGGTGAGATATACCAAACTCCCAATAATAATGCGGTATAAAGTAGGATCTATTAAAGGTAAACCATCAGAAAAGTACCTTGTGTTAACCTCAATTAGAGTATCTACAGTTTTATTATCAGTAAGTCTAGTCCGCTCAAGAATATCTGCAACATATTTCGATTGAGAATGAATGTAACCTCTAAGTGAATATGCTACTTCAATACCCAGAAAATATCAAAGATATCCCAAATCCTTCATTTCAAATCGTATAGCTAACTCTGTCTTCAAAACTAAAATACCATCAATGTCATCACTAGTAATAATCATATCATCAACATATAAAGACAGAATGATACGACCTGTTTTAGTGCACTTAATAAAAAAAGCAGAATCATGACTGTTAGAAACAAAGCCAAGAGACAAGATCACAATAGAGAATTTCTCAGACCAAGCACGAGTACTTGTTTGAGACCATATAATGCTTTCTTAAGCTTACAAACATATCCAGAGTCATTCGAAATACTAGGAAGGGGCGCCATATAAACTTCTTCTCGAAGATCTCCATTTAAGAAGGTATTTTTAACATCAAGCTAAGAAATATGCCACTGACAAATCGAAGTTATGATGATAAGAGTATGAATAGTAGTCATTTTTACAACCAGGGAAAATGTCTCCTCATAGTCCATACCATATTATTGAGAGTATCCTTTTGCAACCGGCCTAACTTTATATTGCTCAATAAACCCATCAGAATTAGATTTGATTTTATACACCCAACGACAACTAACAACACTCTTATCAGGAGGTAGAGAAACCAGATCCCAAGTGTTTGTCTTATGCAAAGCAGAAAGTTCCTTATCCATAGCTTGCTGCCAAAGCGGATTAAGAATTACCTCTTTATAGGAAGAGGGCTCAAAGAGACAATGAATAGAAGCAAAAAAGGAAGTAAATGATGAAGAATTACAAGAATAAGCAAAATTTGATAGTTTTGTGGACTTATAAATGTGGATAGATTAACGTGGAGGTAGATCTACAATCTCAGATGAAGCTTAAGGGGCTGTAGATGAGAATGGAGCTTCAGGTGTGCTAAAGAGTAAAGTACCAATACCTGTAGAGTTATGAATATAAATTAATCGAACATGGAGAGAGGTATCATTACTAGAATTATTAAAAAAATAATCTATATGAATAAGATCAGATTTAGTCAGGCTATGAGTAGTGGATAAAATAGAAAAGAAAGGTATATGCTCAAGGAAGACAACATGACAAGACACATAAAGTTTCTGAGTTATTGGATCAAAATAATAATACCCCTTTTTACCTTTATCATAACCCAGAAAAACACAAATAACAGATCGAGAGGATAACTTACTGTGTTCTACATGAGGACAAAGAATAAAACAAGTACAACCAAAGAATCTAAATGAGGAATAATCAGGGACATACTCATATAAATTTTCAAAAGGAGATAGACCCGAACTATGAGAAGATGGAATTGTATTAATCAAATTTATACCAGTAAGAACAACTTCTCCCCAAAACTCACTAGGAACAAAAGCTGACAACAAGAGAGAAGGAGCAGTTTCAACAATGTGCCTATGTTTTTTTTTAGCAACACCATTTTGCTCAGGAGTATCTGTACATGAAGTTTGGTAGATGGTTCCATCTAAGGCAAACAATTAGAAAAATTTATTAGAGTTATATTTCCTACCCAAATCACATCTAAAGCATTTGATTATAGCAGAATGTTGAGTTTTGATAAGAGCTCAAAAAGCTGCATATATCTCAAAGAATTTAGAACGATGTTTTATTAAATAAACCCAACAATAACGAGTATGATCATCAATAAAAGAGATATAATACCGAGACCCTTCTTTTGTGGCAATAAGAGAAGGTCCCCACACATCAAAATGAATCAAATAAAATAGTAAAGATGAAACAGAAATATTTTAATTAAAAGGTAAAGCGAAAAATTTTGCCAGTTTACATCTACTACAATAAAAAATGCCACAAGTTTCCAAATTTTCTAAAGCTTCTATAGATGCCAAAAATCTCAAACAAGAAGATGAAATATGACCTAGATGGGAATGCTATAAATAAAAACTAAAAGATGAAAGACTCAAACTAAAGGAAGACAAATGAATAGTAGTAGTAGTAGTGGCAGCAACACAACTGACACTTTTAACTCATCCAAAATATATAGTCCATTCTCCCTACGGTTTGTTCCAATCAACTTCTGAGACTGCAGATCTTGTACACAACAAAAAGAACCAGAAAACATGACTAAATAATCACTAGAATCACATATTGACCAACAAACACAAGATTCAATTTAAGTTTTGGAATAAGATAAACGTTAGGGAGAGATAAGTGAAGTGTGACAACAAAACCAACACCTGCTAAGGGCATAGTAGTGTCATCAGCAATCATAATAGGAATGGAGGACAAAGGGAACACAGAGGAATAAGATGAGAAATCTGGAGACATATAATGGGAAGCATCAGAATCCAAGACCCATTTAGAGTGTGACATACCTGAGGAACTATGAGACAACTGACCTATAGAAGAAGAAGTGGACATTGTTTGTGGCTGCAAGGAGAGAAACTTCTAGAATTGCTCATCTAAAGTATTAGGATCAATAGGGAAGCTACCGCTGCAATATTGTGTGTGGTGGTTTATAACCCTAAGGTAGTTTATGAGCATTAGAATGTGATTGACTGCCAAACTTCCAAGCTTGATTCTGCCATCTCAACTTAGAACACTAAGCCTTCCAATGACCTTTTTGCTTATAGAAATTGCACTCATCGAAGCTAACTCTTATGTAAGGCTTGTTCTGATAATTAGAGAATGACTTAGAAGGTACTGCTAATAAAAAAGGATTTGAAGCAGAAAGAATTTCCTTTTCAGAATAAGACTGAAAATGTATTGCTTCAACCAATAACTCACTGACAATAGAGTCAATAGAAGGTAGTGGAGAACGATGTAAAATTGAACCTCTAAGTCCTTTGAAATCACTACGAAGTGCTGTTAAAAACTGTACCAATCGTTGCTGCTGTCTACGTTCAATATAAGCACCACATGCTTTTAATTCTGCAGATTTTGTAAGAGCCAATTGATCCCAAAGATCTGTCATGATAGAATTGAACTCTTGAATACTCATATTCTTTTGGTGAAGAGCTCGTATATCATTCTCTAACTGATACTGTTTTGTAAAATTTGATTGCGTGAATAACCAATGGAGATGATCCCAAACCTCCTTTGCTGTCTTATACTTCGCTAACTGTGTACCTATAGAATGCTCAACAGAATTGTTGATCTAAGTAATGATCTTTGCATTGTTTGCTTCCCATGCATCTATCGAAGCAATATCTCCTTCTTTAGTATTCTTAGATACCACATAAGTTCCACTGACATATGCTCACATCTTTTAAGAAAATTTCTCATTATATAGCTCTAATATGAATAGTTCTTCCTATCCAACCTCACACTCACAAACTGAAGCGAATCATCTCTTTCAGTAACCATAATCAACAATCACAAAGAACCAGAATATAAAAGCAGCGGAAAACAAAATACCAAATTGCAGAAACTGAATAGAGATTACAAAACTAAATAAATATCTTCCCAAAATTATATGATTACTCCAAAACGTAAAACAAATTTGCACAAACTAAAAGCAAATATCAAATTGCAGAAGCTAAAGGAAAGATAAAAAACCAAAATAATTGCAGAAACTAACGAAATACCAAATTTTGCAGAAGCAAAAGATAGATTTTCGAGGCTCTGCCCCGAACCCTAGCAGGGGCGCGTTGCCCCCGGAAAACCCCCAGCCAACTCATTTCAGAGTTGAATCCGCGAAGTTATGTTCAAGATTAAGTTTCATTTTATAAAATCAGCTCTAATACCATGTTGAAGTAATTAAGATCAAACACAAAAGGAAGGCTAGAATTCTGAATAATCTGTATATTATGAATACTTAGCCTTAACCTAAATATAAATAAAATATATATAGATTAACATAAATATTATTTAACAAATAATTAATACACATAAATATTATTTAACAAATAATATTCTATTCTTAATAAATAAAATAACATAAATATTATTTAACAAATAATTAATAAACATAAATATTATTTAACAGAGAGGACGGCCATACACCATGGACAAGCTCTTCAAGTCCATCCTGAGGTTTTTGTTTGGAATGGTAGTCGTTTGTTTTATTGGCAGAATAGACCATCTTCTTATCTTGTTCTTGCCCTTGAACCTTCATGGAATTACAGTTTGACTTGTATACAAATAAAATTGCCATCCCTGCGGACGGCACGTACCTGCCTAGGTAGGCCAGAGTACCGGCGACTTTTATGCCTATAATCTCTTTCCAGCAAAAGGGTAGCACCTGTCACAATTGTTGAAAAAACCCAACCTTTCAGGTTTACCTTTTGATCGAGTTGCGTAATAAAATAACACTCGCCATAAGAGGACAGAAACTTGACAATAGAAGCGATATTTCTTTGTCAATGACATGCATATATCGACAGGTAAATCACTCAAAATCTAGTAAGCCTTTCATTGTAACGAAGCACAAGCAATTAGTTAAAAGAATATCCAACTGCTGGACTTGGCAGCAGCAAATTCATGGTAGCCCTTCTACTCCTACTGTGTTTTTTTTGTTTGCAACTTGGTGCTGCCAGAGATACGATTACTTCATCTCAGTATGTCAAAGATCCTGATGCTATAGTCTCTGCGGGAAATAAGTTCAAACTGGGATTTTTCAGCCCTGTTAATTCCACTAATCGCTATGTAGGAATATGGTTCAGTAGTTTTACGCCTATAACACTAGTCTGGGTAGCTAACAGAAACAAGCCACTTGACGATTCTTCTGGGGTGATGACAATATCTGGGGATGGAGATCTTGTGGTTTTGAATGGTCAGAAAGAAACACTTTGGTCATCAAATGTCTCAAAGGGAGTCAGTAATTCAAGTGCACGGCTTATGGATGATGGAAACCTTGTCTTGCGAGAAATCGGAAGTGGAAACAGCTTATGGGAGAGTTTTCAGGAACCTTCTGATACAATGATAACGAACATGAGACTTACTGCTAATGTAAGAACACGCGAGAAGACATTGCTATCCTCATGGAGAAGCCCTTCAGATAAATCCATTGGGACCTTCTCTGTTGGAATTGATCCAGTAAGGATACCTCAGTGTTTCATTTGGAATCATAGTCATCCAATCTATCGGACTGGTCCATGGAATGGTCAGGTATTTATTGGAATTCCAGGAATGAATTCAGTTAATATCAATGGATTTGATATTGTACAAGATGGAAATGGGACGTTTACCCTAATCTTAAATTCTGCCAACGAATCATTTATCGGAACTTTTGTTTTGAGTTATGACGGAATTTTTAGTGAACTATATTGGGATTATGGGAAGGAGGAATGGGTTACCGTGGGGCGATTTCCAAACGATGAATGCGATGCCTACGGTAAGTGTGGGTCATTTGGAATCTGTAATGCAAAGAATTCAGCAATTTGCAGTTGTATGAAAGGGTTTGAACCAAGAGATGAAGATGAATGGAATAGTAGAAACTGGACTAGTGGTTGTGTTAGAATGAGACCTATGCAGTGCGAAAGAATACAATATGGTGGTGAAGCGGGCAAAGAAGATGGGTTCTTGAAGCTGCGGACAGTGAAAGTGCCAGACTTTGCTGACTGGTCCTTCGCAGTTTCGGAGCAAACATGCAGAGAAAATTGCATGAATAATTGTTCCTGTATAGGTTATGCAAATTATACTGGTATACGCTGTATGTTGTGGTGGGAAAACTTAACTGATATAAGGAAATTCCCTAGTGGAGGAGCAGATCTTTACGTTCGCCTAGCTTATTCAGAACTCGGTAATCGTTTCATTTTTTTTGTCTAGTTTTCTTTTACAAGACTGCTTCAAATTTTCTTCTGTTCAAATATTCATAGAAATTACTGTTGTACTTTGTATTCAAGTAGTTAGCAGAAGAAATTTGATCCTTTCCCCTGGTTTGTTTTTGTCAAATCTAAAAATACAAACCTCTTTTTTCTGCAGATAATAGAACCATAAGTTTGAAGGTAATTATCGGTTTAACAGTGGTTGTGGGAGCTATTATCAGCGCAATCTGTGTGTTCTGTATGTGGAGGCGAATTGCTGATTGTAGAGGTAAATATGCATTTTAGTGCTAGCCATTGCTGGACTTGAAAACCATCCTCTCTTTTGATTGGAAAGAAAAAAATGCAATTTCAACTAATGCCTAATTCCTGGGTGTAACTCAGAAAGGAAGAAGAGAAGCATGAAGATCTTAGTAGACGAAAACATGATGCAAGACGACTTGAACCAAGCTAAACTACCACTTTTAAGTTTACCAAAGCTTGTAGCTGCAACAAACAACTTTGACATTGCAAATAAGCTTGGGCAGGGTGGTTTTGGTCCTGTGTACAAGGTAATAATGCTTGTGAGCTAGTGGAGTTTTTATTGTTAATTGAATTGAATTGCCAGAAATAAGATGAATGGAACTTTGCAGGGAAGATTGGCAGATGGACAGGAAATAGCTGTGAAGAGACTGTCAAGAGGATCTGGGCAAGGACTAGAAGAATTTATGAATGAGGTTGTGGTGATTTCTAAACTGCAACATAGGAATCTTGTGAGACTCCTTGGTTGCTGTGTTGAAGGAGAAGAGAAGATGTTGGTCTATGAGTACATGCCAAACAAAAGCTTAGATGCATTTCTTTTTGGTCAGAGCTAATTACCCCAACTTACATAACCATTAGAAGCAGATTATAATTTCTTTTACGAGTCAAATATTGAAGCTCTCGCACTTATTTTTTGGCTGCAATTTGTCTAGATCCTCTCAGGAAACAACTTCTAGATTGGAATAAACGTTTTGAAATTGTTGACGGAATCTGTCGAGGTCTGCTCTACCTTCACAGGGATTCTAGACTAAAAATTATTCATCGAGATCTGAAGGCAAGCAACATCCTGCTGGACGAAAATTTGAATCCGAAAATTTCAGACTTTGGTATGGCCAGGATATTTGGTGGCAATGAAGATCAAGCAAACACTATAAGGGTTGTCGGAACATAGTAAGTCCTGTTTCTTTCTTAAATCCCATTCTTATTATCTATCACTATGTCATTAATCTCTTTTTTCGTATGCAGTGGCTATATGTCCCCTGAATATGCAATACAGGGCCGATTTTCAGAGAAATCAGATATTTTCAGAAAAATACCAGTTTCTATGACTGTGAACAAGTTTCGAGCCTGATAGGATTTGTATGTCCTCCAACTCTTTGCTTTGTAATGCAAAATCTCGAATTTTTGCTGTGGATTTATAATTAGATATTCTTATGTACGTTGATATTTTCACTTCTGCAGGCATGGAAATCATGGAATGAGGGCAACATTGGAGCTATAGTAGATCCTGTAATTTCAAACCCTTCTTTTGAGGTTGAAGTTTTTCGGTGCATACATATTGGTCTGTTATGTGTTCAGGAGCTTGCAAGAGATAGACCAACTATATCTACTGTAATTTCAATGCTAAACAGCGAAATTTTGGATCTACCTGCTCCCAAACAATCAGCATTTACTGAAAGGTTAGGTTATTTAGACAAAGAATCCTCTGAACAGAACAGACAGAGATGTTCTATTAACAATGTCTCGATCACAGCACTTGAAGCTCGATAAATAGAACTTGTGACATTGCTCGATCACAGCGCTGAATGCTCCAACATTCTACAGATAGCTCATGGTCAGAATACACTAGTGTCAATACCCCAAACTTCTTGCTTAGAGTCCGATTTTTAGAGAGTAACTATGCTTTTGTAGAGTAATTTAAGCTGGGAAATACTGGTTCTCTGTATGGATTATTGGTTGACTTGGGAGAGAAATGATTAAATGGGGTCTTTCACAGAAAACTCCTTGTTACAATTTTTGATAGTCTTACAGAAATGCATTTATCCATTTTCAAGGATGAAGTTACTATCACTGATATTCCCTCATGAAAAAAGGTGGTGGATAGGAGGCGACCATCACCATTGATGTCGATTGCATGCATAAATGCATATATTGAGTGCTCCATATTCATAATCTAACAAGTCTTTCATTCGGATGGAAAACAATGTACTTTAATTCCTGGTAATTAAATACGGAAAGATAAAAAGGAATAAGAAAAAGACCTAGAAAAAGGACGAATTCGATCGTACATACGGTTGGTAGGAGACGAGAAAATTGTAAATGGTCAAGAAATCTAAGATGGTTGGAAATTGGAAAAGAGTCTTGTTCTAGCCATTAAGAGGCTGATGGCTTCATCTTTGAATTCTCCTTTCTTTTCTTTTTGAAAGATCAGATACAGCTTTGAAAAAAGAGTTTTTCTTTCCTTTATTGGCTAAAAAATAAAATTAAAAAAAACTTTAAAAACATAAAAAAAATAAAAATAAAAATTAAATTGGAATACCTACGCAATAAAAACTAAGCTATTATTTTCAAGGAAAATAAAAAAAAAAAGTTGATTTAATAGTATGGTTATGGTTGCTTTTTAAATAATTTTTGTGTCAAAATATATATTAATAATATTTTTTTATTTTTTTAAACTTATTTTTAATATCAGATTAAAATAATTTAAAAACACTAATAATATATTAATTTAAAAAAAATTAAGTACATAGCAACCTTCTACTGACGTGTGAAGAAAGATTTTCGCTGCTAAAAAACACCGCGGAGTTAGAATGGATGGCCAGGATGTTGCTTCAAAATATGAATAAACACGGATAGCTGGGTTTCATCAATGCATTGGCCATTGACACGTGTCATTATGATTTAAAAAATAATAGTGGATTGAGCTGGATCATGACCACAATGTTTGATGTTCAAGCAACTTCAACGAGATTATCAGTCCCATTTAAATTAGGTTCATTCTAAACTTGAGTTTGGATTAATTTTTTATTTAAGTATTAAACAAAGTAGAATTTCTTTTTCTTGTGCAATAACTCAGTGTTAATCTTCTACTTTGGGAGGCTCAAATTAGTTCATAAAACTTTTTCTTCATTTCAATCTTACCCTTGCAATTATCTATCTTTATTCAATAAAACCCCTAAATAAACTCAACCTTTCCCATTTAGCAGAGATCTTAGTCAAATTGAATTTCCAATTCCTTTCAACTTTACAGGTTTGCCACAAATACATGTATTATTAGCATTTCCAAAGAATTTGGCTTCATGATTTTAATACACTTACAATAAACTTGGGCCATCACAAATTTCAGGCTACATGAGGATCAACACATGTATTGTGGTAATGCTAACACCCACGCTTTACTCTTATAATACTATTTGCGTAAGAGAGAAGAAGATTTTGGTTACAATTGTTGAATAGTTTAAGCTGCGAAAGATGACTTCCCTGTATTGTTTATAGGTTGACTATCGTGATAAAGACGATCTTTCTTAGAAAGCTCCTTTTCACGTGTAGTTCAATGACTCCCAACCAGAGTTGATATAATTGACTGATTGGAATCGTTTTGTTCCCACATAAGAAAAGTGATAGGACAGGAAGTGGCCATTGTAGACAATGATGTGCATACATTGAATGGTCATTAATTCATAAACCAACAAGGCTTTCATTCCCATCAAGATCAAGCATTTAGCCAAATGTTTTTTTGGCTTTTTTATTAACTTTTGTGCTACCAAAGTTACAATTATGGATCTTGGCAGCTGCACATACATAATAGCTCTTCATCTAATACTATACTGTTTTTGTTTGGAATTTGGAGCTTCCATAGATATCATTTCATCGTCTCAGTTCATCAGAGATCCTGAAACTATAGTCTCTGCTGGGAAAAAGTTTGAACTGGGATTTTTCAGCCCCGTTAATTCCACAAATCGTTATGTAGCTATATGGTACAGTAATATTTCTATTATAACTCCAGTTTGGGTGGCTAACAGAAATAAGCCACTCAATGATTCTTCTGGGTTTATGACAATATCTGAAGATGGAAATCTTGTTGTTTTGAATGGTCAGAAAGATATTCTTTGGTCATCAAATGTCTCGACTGGAATGAATGATTCAAGAGCGCAGCTTATGGATGATGGAAACCTTGTCTTGGGTGGGAGTGATAATGGGAACAGCTTATGGGAGAGTTTCCAGGAACCTTCAGATACTTACATTCCAAAGATGAGACTTGCAGCTAATCCTAGAACAGGTAAGAAGACGCTACTAACATCATGGAAAAGCCCTTCAGATCCGTCCATCGGAAGCTTCTCTTTGGGTATTGATCCCTCGAGCATTCCCGAAATGGTTGTTTGGAATGATAGTCGTCCAATCTGGCGTGCTGGTCCCTGGAATGGTCAGGTTTTTATTGGAGTCCCAGAAATGACTTCTGTTTATCTTGATGGATTTAATCTTGCGGATGATGGAAATGGAGGTTTTACTCTAAGTGTAGGTTTTGCTGATGAGTCTTATATCACCAATTTTGTTTTAAGTTCTAAAGGAAAATTTGGACAAGTATTTTGGGATGATAGGAATGAGGGATCATGGAGATATCAATGGGAAAGTGTTCAAGATGAGTGTGATGTTTATGGCAAGTGTGGGTCATTTGCAAGCTGTGATGCAAAGAACTCACCAATTTGCAGTTGCTTGAAAGGTTTTGAACCAAAAAATGCCGATGAATGGAATAGCAGAAACTGGACTAATGGTTGTGTTCGAAGGAAAGCGATGCGGTGTGAAAGAATACAAAATGGTGGTGAACTGGGAAAAGAAGATGGATTTTCGAAGCTGGAGAGAGTGAAAGTGCCAGACTTTGCTGAGTGGTCATCTTCGATTACTGAACAAAAATGCAGAGATGACTGCTGGAATAATTGTTCTTGTATAGCTTATGCCTATTATTCTGGTATATATTGTATGTTATGGAAGGGAAACTTAACTGATATAAAGAAGTTTCCTAGTGGAGGAGCAGATCTTTACATTCGCCTTGCTTATACAGAACTTGGTAAGCGTTTCATTTTCCGTCTAATTCTCCTTTACAATGTTGCGTTCAAACCATTTCCTGTTACAGAAAATTAGTGATAAACTAACTTCGCTATTCAAATGGAAAGGTGAAGAAACTCAATCTTTTTCCCTAGTTTTGCTTTTGCCAAATTTAAAGATACCACAATTTGTTTTCTGCAGATAATAAAAAGATAAACCTGAAAGTAATTATCAGTTTAACAGTGGTCGTGGGAGCCATTGCCATTGCGATCTGCGTGTTTTATTCCTGGAGGTGGATAGGTAAATTGCATTTTAGTATTATCTTGCTGGAATTTCTTAAACATTCTCAAGTTTCATTCAAAAGTAAAATGAAATGTACAAGTGATGCTTACTTGTGGATTTAACCAGAAAGGAAGAGTACAAGCAAGAAGGTATTATTACCAAAAAGGAAGGATCCAATATTATCCGACGAAAACGTGATCCAAGACAACTTGAACCATGTTAAACTTCAAGAACTACCTCTGTTCAGTTTACAAATGCTGATAACTGCAACAGACAACTTTAATACAGCCAATAAGCTTGGGCAGGGTGGATTTGGTCCAGTGTACAAGGTAATGCTTGTGTTGTGGAGGAGTTTTTATGGTTCATTGAACTGAACAGCTAGTTGTTGGATTGATTGAACTTGCAGGGAAAATTCCCAGATGGGCAGGAGATAGCTCTGAAAAGACTGTCAAGAGCATCTGGACAAGGGCAAGAAGAATTTATGACTGAGGTTGTGGTGATTTCAAAACTGCAACATATGAATCTCGTGAGACTTCTTGGATGCTGCGTTGAAGGAGAAGAGAAGATGTTGGTTTATGAGTACATGCCAAATAGGAGCTTGGATGCTTTTCTTTTTGGTTAGAGCTTTTGCCTTATCTCTTAAGTAAATACATTACAGTTTTCCAGATTCCCAACCAGATATGCGGTTTAACTTATTAGAAGCAGATTAACATCTTTCATGGACTCTTTTGTTTAGCCTCACGAATTTTATTTTGCGCTGCAATTTGTCTAGATCTTTCAAGAAAACACCTTCTAGATTGGAAAAAACGTTTCAACATTGTCGAAGGAATCTGTCGAGGTCTGCTTTACCTTCACAGGGATTCTAGGCTGCGGATTATTCATCGAGATCTGAAGGCAAGTAACATCCTATTGGACCAAGAACTGAATCCAAAAATCTCAGATTTCGGAATGGCTAGGATATTTGGTCGCAACGAAGACCAAGCTGACACTAGAAGAGTTGTGGGAACGTAGTAAGCACTGTTCCTTCAGCGATTCTTATCTGTTATCTAAACCCCCCGCCCCCCCCCCCCCCCCCCGCTTTTTTTCTGAAATCTATTTTTTTGGTGATGCAGCGGCTATATGTCCCCTGAATATGCCATGGAAGGTCGATTTTCAGAGAAATCCGATGTCTTTAGCTTTGGAGTTTTGTTATTAGAGATTATAAGTGGAAGGAAAAATACCAGTTTCTATGGAAACGAGGAGGCTTTGAGCCTGCTAGGATATGTATGTCCATCCAACTTCTTGTTTTAATGATACAAAATTATTAAAACTGCATTAACTTCAGCATATTTTTTGACTTCTCAGGCCTGGAAATTGTGGAACGAGGGCAACATTGCAGCTCTGGTAGATCCTGGAATTTCATATCCTTCTTTCCGCGAGGAAATTTTTCGTTGCGTACACGTTGGTTTGCTATGTGTTCAGGAATTTGCAAAAGACAGGCCAGCTATATTCACTGTCATTTCCATGCTAAATAGTGAAATTATGGATCTTCCCACTCCCAAGCAACCTGCATTTTCAGAAAGGCGGAGTGAGCTAGACACAGCGTCCCTTCAGCACGACCAGAGCCCAGAATCCATCAACAATGTCACGGTTACACTTCTTTCCGGCCGATAGACAAAATTCATGACATGATTGTTTTTCTGTTGGGCTTGCAGCTGGTCGGCCATTTGTAAAAGTTTCAACGCTGAATTTTTTAGGCATATCAAAGTAATGGCAAGATATTGATAATATATATTATAATTCCATTTTTTCGAAATAAATTTTCAATTTATTTCATTTTATCAATGCATCACTCTCTTTCTCCATCTTGCTCTCACACCAGAATTTAACCATAGGTTGGTTTGGCTTGGTCTAAATTAACCCTAATGTGAACTCGCCTTGGCAAATACATACGTGTTAGTCAATTAGGTAGACTCTGACCAACTCAATGTCAGAATCAGAGTCTACATAATTGACTAACACCTATATATTTGCCAAGGAAAGTAAGACGACAGAAGTGACAACTGGGCTACAATGACATGCATATATTGAATGGTCAATAATTCATGATATAATAAAGCTTTAATTACAATCAAGAACAAGCACTTAGCCAAATCTTTTTTTGTATTTTTTGTGCTACCAAATATACAATTATGGATATTGGCAGATTCACATCCACAATAGCTTCTCTTCCAATACTATATTGTTTTTCTTTGGAATTTGGAGCTTCCGTTGATACCATTACGTCATATCAATATATCAAAGATCCTGAAGATATAGTCTTTGCTGGGAACAAATTCAAACTGGGATTTTTCAGTCCTGTTAATTCCACAAATCGTTATGTAGCGATATGGTACAGTAATATTTCTATCACAACTCCAGTTTGGTGGGCTAACAGAAATAAGCCACTCAACGATTCTTCTGGGATTATGACAATATCTGAAGATGGAAATCTTGTTGTTTTGAATGGTCAGAAAGAAATTCTTTGGTCATCAAATGTCTCGACTGGAGTGAATGGTTCAAGAGCGCAGCTTCTGAATGATGGAAACCTTGTCCTGGGAGGGAGTGAAAATGGGAATAGTGTTAGTAAGTGGAGAGAAACAATATCCCATCATATACAAATAGGAATACCTAATCTTTTACTTTGCACATGGTAGAGGACATAATCGGTGATATAAATTATGACATGATTTATGTCCCTTTATTTATATATATATATATATATATACTTAGTAAAGAGCTGCAGGTCAAGGTGTGAAAAACACAGAGAGAACAGAAGAGAAAAGAAAGCAGTAAAAAGAGCTTAAGTGTAGAGTTGATTTGAGAAGAGTTTTCTCCTTTTCTTTATTTATATTGTTTCTTTGAGTGATTAATACAAACCAATAACTTCGTAGAGTAGGCAAGTTACCGAACCACATAAATTTGTATATGTTTGATTACTTGAATGTTCCAACAAACAGCTTATGGGAGATTTTTCAGGAACCTTCAGATACTTACATGCCAAAGATGAGACTTAGCTAATTCCAGAACAGGTAAAAAGACGCTCCTAACATCATGGACAAGCATTTCGGATCCATCGGAAGCATCTCTGGTTGTATTGATCCTTCAAGAATTCCTCAGATTTACATTTGGAATGGTAGTCGTCCAATCTGGCGGAGAGGTCCCTGGAATGGTCAGGTTTTTATTGGAATTCCTGAAATGGTATCTGTTTATCTTGATGGATTTAATATTGCAGATGAAGGAAATGGGACGTTTACTCTAAGTGTTGGTTTCGCTAACGAGTCTTTAATCAGCAATTATATCCTGAGTTCTGAAGGTAAATTCGGAAAAGTACTTTGGAATGATACGGAGGGGTCATGGAGATATGAGTGGAAATTTCCAAAAGACGAGTGTGATATTTATGGAAAGTGCGGGTCATTTGGAAGCTGTAACCCAAAGGATTCACCAATTAGCAGTTGTTTAAAAGGTTTTGAACCAAAAAATGCAGACGAATGGAATAATGGAAATTGGACTAATGGTTGTGTTAGGAGGAGGGAATTGCAATGTGAAAAAACACAAAATGGTGGTCAAGTGGGCAAAGAAGACGGGTTTTTGAAACTGGAAAGGATGAAAGTGCCAGACTTTTCTGAGTGGTTATCTTCGACATCCGAACAAACTTGTAAAAACGAGTGCTTGAATATTAATTGCTCTTGCATAGCTTATTCATATTATCCAGCTTTCGGATGTATCTTATGGAGGGGAAACTTAACAGATTTAAAGAAGTTTCCCATAAAAGCGGCAGATCTTTGCATTTGCCCAGCTGATTCAGAACTTGGTAATTTTTTTCAATTCTCTATCCAATATTCACCTCCTTTTTAGCAGTATTCGTAGCTGTTGGTAATAAACAAGCTTGTTTTTTGCAAATTCTAAACATACCACTATTTGTTTTCTGCAGATAATAAAAAGATAAACCTGAAAGTAATTATCAGTTTAACAGTGGTCGTGGGAGCCATTGCCATTGCGATCTGTGTGTTTTATTCCTGGAGGCGGATAGGTAAATTACGTGTTGGTATTAACTTTCTGGAATTTCTTAAACATTCTCAAGTTTCATTCAAAAGTAAAAGGAAATGTACAAGTGATGCTTACTTATGAATTTAACTAGACAGGAAGAGGAAAAGCAAGAAGGTATTCTTATCAAAAAGAAAGGTAGGATATCCAATATTATCAGATGAAAACATGATCCAAGATAACTTGAACCATGTTAAACTTCAAGAACTACATCTGTTCAGTTTACAAACGCTGATAGCTGCAACAGACAACTTTAATACAGCCAATAAGCTCGGGCAGGGTGGATTTGGTCCAGTATACAAGGTAAAATTGATTTTGATCCAATGATGTTTTTATGGTTAATACTGAATTGAACATCTAATTATACAACAGGTAGAAATTTTGCAGGGAAATTTGTCAGATGGACGGGAAATAGCTGTGAAAAGACTCTCACGATCATCTGGACAAGGACTTGAAGAATTTATGAATAAGGTTGTGGTGATTTCTAAACTGCAACACAGAAATCTTGGTTGTTGTGTTGAAGGAGAGGAAAAGATGTTGATCTATGAATACATGCCAAATAAAAGCTTGGATGCATTTCTTTTTGGTTAGGCAATTTTCATATGTCCAAAGTGATTACTATCGTTTATCTAGTCATTTATTTACCCTCACACATTTCTTTTGCGCTGCAACTTGTCTAGATTCTCTTAGAAAGCAACTTCTAGATTGGAAAAATCGTTTCAAAATCGTGGAAGGAATCTGTCGAGGTCTGCTTTACCTTCACAGGGATTCTAGGCTACGGATTATTCATCTGGATCTGAAGGCAAGTAACATCCTACTGGACCAAGAACTGAATCCAAAAATCTCAGATTTTGGAATGGCTAGGATATTTGGTAACCACGAAGACCAAGCTAACACTAGAAGGGTTGTTGGAAGATAGTAAGTACTGTTCCATTATCAATTCATTCCTGTTACCTATCACTTTTTTTCCTGAAATCTATTTTTTGGTGATGCAGCGGCTATATGTCCCCTGAATATGCCATGGAATGTCGATTTTCAGAGAAATCCGATGTCTTTAACTTTGGAGTCCTGTTGTTAGAGACTGTAAGTGGAAGAAAAAATACCAGTTTCTATGGAAACGAGGAAGATTTGAGCCTGCTAGTATATGTATGTCCATCCAACTCGTTGTTTAATGATACAAAATTATCAAAACTGCATTAACTTCAGCATATTTTTTGACTTCTCAGGCCTGGAAATTGTGGAACAAGGGCAACATGGCAGCTCTGGTAGATCCCGGAATTTCATATCCTTCTTTCCACGAGGAGATTTTTCGTTGCGTACACGTTGGTTTGCTATGTGTTCAGGAATTTGCAAAAGATAGGCCAGCTATATTCACTGTCATTTACATGCTAAATAGTGAAATTGCGGATCTTCCCACTCCCAAGCAACCTGCATTTTCAGAAAGGCGGAGTGAGCTAGACACAGAGTCCCTTCAGCACGACCAGAGGTCAGGATACATCAACAACGTCACGGTTACACTTCTTTCCGGCCGATAGACAAAATTCATGACATGATTGTTTTTCTACTGGGCTTGCAGCTGGTCGGCCATTTGTAAAAGTTTCAACGCTGAATTTTTTAGGCATATCAAGGCAATGGCAATACTTGCAAGAAGAATAAAATGTATCCTATGCAGACTAGTTATAGGCTGGATCAACATAAAAATAATCAAATCACAGCACTTCCAATTCTTGGTGACCTGATGGGTGTGTAACTCATGCTGTAATTAGTCTTGAGTGCAAGAATATGGTAGCCAGATTTCCTTTTATTTTGTGACAGTATGATGATGGGCAATACTTAGTCGATAATTGCTAAGCTTCTTCTTTTTTCCCTTTTTGGCAAGAACATTACTGATTCCAATGTGCCATTTGCATTGCATCATCTGGTTTCTGGTAATTAGTTTAGGGATCTTCCTTGCCTTGTGTTTATTGAACAGCAAAGGCACTGTTCTTTGTGGATGGAGAGGATGCTTCTTCCGTCAACTAAAGGGGGAGATTGAACGATATTAAATTCTGAGGAAAATTTTGTCCTTAGACTCACAAAAGCTGATCATATCTCACCAAAAAAAATAATTAAATAAATAAATGAAGGAAAGTCTTAATTCAAATAATTAAAACCAAAATATTTTTTTTCCTGCAATGTTTCTAAGCATTTTTTAATCACCCCTTTTGTATTAAGAAGATTTTTTAAATATTAAAGATGTTTTTAGTATAAAAAAAGATATTTGTAATATCTTTAAATTCTTAGATGATTTCTAAAATTTCCATGGTATCTCAGTAAAGTTGTCTTAATTAATTTGCTCACTATATTTTTTTTATTACAGCAATTTTTATTTTTTTAATTTTATTTTGGTTTCAAATGATGAGATATTCATATGGTTCTTGCGCTCTACTCATCAATGCTTACAACATAGAAAAAGAATAATTACAAAAAGATAGGAAAATCACATTTAAATCCATCAAAATTTACAAACATATCCATCTCCTGCTCAATAATTTATTTTCTGACCTCTCTCATTCATCCTTCTCTCTTCTTTTAAGTAGAGCACCATGCAATATCTATCATTTGACCTTTCCAAATGAGCTGGTGTCAAATTTCTAGTTCTACAACCATTCTCAAAGGTTTTAGCAATAAAAAAACGTTTCAAAAAAAATTATTTTTTGTCAATAGCAATAAAAAAAAACAAGAAGTTTTAGGCTCTTGGCCTTAACAGATCATAGCTATTGACTTGGTCATTAAGAATGGTATTTGTCAAAATATTATTAATAAAAAACGATATTTCAACTTTGAAATTAAATGATTAGTGCCATCATGATGTGCCAGGAACATTTATAATGCAAGAAAACGTTACATCAGAGAGTTGTGTAGACCTATTCTTCACATAGTTTGACTATGATTATATCAGTTAATAAAAAACAAGAAACGTTTGAATACGTTTGAATAGTATTGTTTGATATTATAGTGTAAAATAATTTTTTATTAAAAATATATCAATTTTTTTTGAATTTTTTATATTAGTATATCAAAATTATTTAAAAACATGTACAAAAATATTAATTTAATACCTTTTGAAATAAAAAACAATTTTAAAAAATTACGAACATGCATTGTGAAATCCTCATGAGTAGTTGGATGGATTAAACATTCCACGTGTAGTTAAATACTTGCCAGGATGTCCACACGTTAGTGACATATTGGGACAGTGATGTTCTGTGCTTTGGTCACAATTCTTGAATAATTTAAGCTGAAAACAAGCCTTTTCTGGTTTTCTTTTTTGCCCGAATTGCGTGATAATTTGTACCTCCCATGAAAATTTCAGACAGTACTGTTTGAAATTAGAGTATACAATGGCATGCATACTTTGTATGAATCTTTGAAACCAATGCTAATTTTTAGGATACTTAATTCTTTCTAATTATCGGATGATGACTTCTAATTTTCCTTGATAATTATCTTCCTATTTTAATTTAGAGGAGGTGGAGAGTGGCTAACATCCACTGAGATGTGACAAACTTAATGAATTACTCATATTATAACTTAACTTGTTATTATATGTTTACTTTTATTTATTTATTAAACTATGAAAAACTCATAATTTTATCCATTCAATTTTTTTAGAAAGATTTGTATGCTAGGGTTGGTTTGGGTTTCAAGAGATATTAAATTATGTTGTTATTTGATAAAGCTAATTTTGATTTTAAAAAAAAAAACTTAGGTATGTTAAAATTGAAGAAATTATAATTATTTTATTTTTTTATTTTTATTGTGATGTTGGAAATTCTAGGGAAATTAAAAAAAAATTAAAATTAATAAAATCAATATTATTCTATATAAGTTTCATAATCATGTGATAATTGTTCTTAGAATTATCGAGATTCATTCAAAGGGTTGTAGAGATAAGATTGTATTGAAGGGGCTGAAGATTTTATTAATTTCATACTTTCTAAATCAAAGAATATTAATGCATGTAAAATTAAATGTCCATATATGAAGTGTAAGAATAAAAAGTTTCACTTTAAAGATTTTATGTTTCTCATAAAATCATATTAGAAAATATGGTTAGTTCAACTTCTAGTTTTAACTACATCTATGAGTTTGTAAATGATAATAATAATTTTTACAGGAGTATAGTGATAAATACAATGTGAATGAGTTATACTTATTCAATTGAAAGTTCACATAACATCCATTTAAATGAAGAATCAAATGTAGATGCAATTAAGTTTCTTGAATTTTTAAAATATTTTGATGAACCATATTAGAAAAGATGATTAGTTCAACTTTTAGTTCTAGCAATATATATGAGTTTGTGGATAATAATAGTATTTTTTTATAAAAGTGTGATGATGAATGCATGGTGAAGGTTTGTGAATGAATCATGGTTATTCATGTAAAGATTTATGTCATATCTCTTTAGATAAATAATCAAATGTAGATGTAGTTAGGTTTATAGAACTTCTAACATATTCTAATAAATCATTATGAGATAGGTGTTTAATTCACAATAAATTGTCAGTTATTGCACCAATTTTTACCTTTATGTCATATTAAAAGCATGTTAACTGAAGAGAATATAAATTAAAAAAGAACTTTTATGATATAAAATCTATGATGAAACTTTTTAATATAGGATATTAAAAAACTGATATGTAACCAAACTTTTGCACATTTTATTATGGTGAATATATAAGTTTTATCAAGTGTAAAATATGTCAGCATGCTCGATATAAACCTAAAAATGATAGAGGAAGGACATTTGTCACATACAAAAAACTATATATTAGGAAAGGGTGATAAATTATGTCATATGTTTTGGTAAGTTGGAAATACATGGGTTAAATTCATATAATTAGGGGTAAATTTGGGGTCTAAATCAAGAAATTTAGATATGCACAATGATATAGAAGTTTATTATATTGAAATTGAGAATTAACTTGTGTTATATTTTAAAGATACGAAGAAAAAAATTAAGAAGAGTTATTGCTACTACTAGTTTAACCAAGTTTAACCAATAATAGTGTTAGGAATGTCAGTGATCATGTTATTAATTTAGGTATTGATCATGAAGAGATAGTTAATACACACTATAAAGATTAAGACTCATCCCTTTTAAGTAATAGAGGTGGGATCCCTTTTTCAAGCTATTCATATTTTAGTAAAATTATTGTAGAAAAGAAGACCAACCATTTAATGTAAGTTATACTGTTCAAGTTATTTATTTAGATTAGATTATTATAAGATTTATATTAAATGAAACTAACTGACCTTGTTTGAATTTGTTTTGCAAGTTTACAAATATTAAAGTTGGACATTTTATTTTGAGGAACCATTTTTTTAGTGGATTTAACTTTAAAATCATCTTCAATGGATGACTAGAATAGATGCTTGGTAGAATATATATATATATATATATATATGTCATGTATGAAATTATGATATTGTTATGGAATTATTATTATAAATGCTTAACGACTATATTGTATAATCTTTAAGTGGATAAAATTAAATTGATAGATAATATATAGGGCTACCTTTGTTGTAATGGATGTTGTGTTATGTGGTATTGATTGCATGCAAAAGTTAGCAAGATGAAACTTTAGGTAATGCCTATATATGATAAACTTATTTAAGTTAGTAAGAAGATTTGCTAGAATTTCATTAAAAATGATAAACTTATTTAAGTTAAATTTCACATTCATGTTTATGAACTTATGTTTGAAAATAATTTTGAGTGTTATTATGTATGAGAAAGGTCTTAATAATTATGTACAAATTGACAAGCATACAAAATTTTATTAGAAAAGGAAAAATAAAGGGGTGGTCAGGAAAATGAGGGGAAAACATAGTATAATTAGATAAATATCAAACAATTAATATTATTCTTAAATTTTAAAATCTCACGCATATTTAATAATTTTTTTTTGTAGTTTGCTTGATTTGTTGTATGATTTGCATAAATATGCAAAACTCTGAGCCAACACTGATGGTATCGAAGCATGGAAAACTATAAACCAAGTCATGCCACTAAGGATAACTAGGTGAAGTTTCAAGACTTTTTTGCATTAAAAGAATTTAAAAAGTGATCACTGTCCAGTTAGCAAAACTAAAACAAAGAAACATATAGTTCAATAAGCAAACATGCCAGTGGATTGCTTTGATTTGTCAACCATGTAAATCTTCTAGTAAAACTTTTAAATTATTTTTTCTTTAATTTTTAATTGACTTCTTATTTGTTAAAATTTTTACAACTTTTTTTGGAAGGAAAAACATCTTGGGTGTGAGTCTACTTTGATATAGTTATATGAGAAAACTCATATAAGAAAGGTGGATAAGGAGTGTTATAATCTATTTTTGAGTTATTCTTTAAATTCACCTTTTTATCAAAATAAAGATAAAAAATAAAAATAAAAATAGCAAAAAGACTGATATTTTTGCAAAAGCAAGCTGAGAGGATTTCATATATAGAAAAAATCAAGTTGCAATTTTGGATGAAATCAAGAGTCAAAGTGTAATCTATTTTACCCAAAACCAGAGAAACAATGCAGATTTAAGGTCATATTAAATTATTATTGGATAAACTTGTATAATAATTAAGCCTAGAAATATAATTAAATTTTCAATAGGCCAATTTGATTTAATCATAAGCCAATTTAAAGTTTAATAATGTTTGAAAATTAATTTGGGTACAATTAAAAAATTTAATTAGGTGCAAAGACTATAGTATATTTTAAATGAGTCAAAATAATTTTATTAGGGGCTTAACTAGTGAAAAATTAAGTTTGAAATCTCAATTTAATGATTAATTGAGGGTCAAATTGATAAATCCAAAATCATTAACCAAAATAAAATAAATAAATAAAAAAGCTTTGAAATTCAGGGTTGGAATTGAAGATTAAGAAAAGCAAAATTGAAAATTTAAAGCCAATCAAGGAGTGTCATTAAGAGAAATCAGAAATTAAAGGACTAAATGAACTTTGCTAAACGAACGCCATTTTGGGGTTCATTATTCATCTTCTTCTTTATATTTTCACCGGAAAAGCTACTCAAGGGCTGAGTGACAAAACTTACACGAAAATAATTACCTAACATTTAACTTCACCCTAGTATGATCTATTTTGGTCGATTG
This sequence comes from Populus pruinosa, assembly GCA_026413675.1. Lineage (NCBI taxonomy): Eukaryota > Viridiplantae > Streptophyta > Magnoliopsida > Malpighiales > Salicaceae > Populus > Populus pruinosa. The sequence continues at coordinate 3,445,331 of CM048602.1, read as the reverse complement.
ACGCCACAATGGTTGTGGCACCACCCAAAAGTGGTCAACTCGACCAACCCTTTTCTTTCAACAAATCTGATAGCCTGTGATAACTACTTTGATTCAATAGTTAGGATTCTTCTTTGTCAAATCAAGGGTTAAGATTTGGCATTAGTAAAGACGAAACATCCCTCTTCCATTCCTTATAAACCTTATAAATAGAGGTGTATTTCATGAGTTGGGAAAGGAGCAAATTGCTTCCAAAATCGACAAAAAATCAACCTTCCCTATATTTTTGCTACAAGTGTGATCTTCTTTCTTTGCCCTCTCTCTCCATCAACCACCAACACTCTCATTACCGGCTTTTCCACCACCAAAAACAAATGGATAGCCACCTTTCATAAGGAATAACCACCACATACAAATGGCTGGGCACCTCTCATCAAGAGTAGCCACCATAAGTTTCACTCTCTCCTTTGTAAATCTTCCTCCCATAGCTGATACCAACCACCACACCTTCCATCAACACCTCTTGAGCCATCGGTCGGACCTCCTCATCATGACCATGACCCTAACACGAGGCAACCTTTTCCTCTTTTCTTCTTCTTCTTTTTTTTTTCATTACCGCTACATACAGAATTCATTTTTGCATGCAGCGGCTAATTAAATAATGTGGTCACTGGGTTAGGCCAACAATGACGTGGCCTATGAATTAGACTCATGTCAACCTAGCCCAAATAGCTAGGTTGGGTCTTGCCCGACCTAAAAAAAAGAGGGCCACATATGTTGGGCTGCTAGTTGATCCAACCAGACTCGGCTAGGTCGGGCTCAACCTATATATTTAATTATAATATAATATAATAATATATTAGTATATATTATATATAAAAAATAAATTACAAAAGTACTTTAAAATTTTTTGTTAATTTCTTACATGTTTTTTCAATAATTTTGCATAACTATATATTTTCACTGTAAAATACAAATCCGACATGAAAATACTTGATTTTCTCCTAAATTTTTCTTAATTTTTTTTTAAATTTCTAAAAAAATCTCAAATTTTTCAAATTAATTTCCTCTTAAAAAAAAAGCATTATATTTAGTTTTTGCTGAGAGAATAGGTGATACAATACTTCATTGGTAATTTATTTATTGATGAAATGATTGATTCAAGCTGGTCAATGCATATTTTTTTTGGCACCATTATTCTGCCAGCATTACAAGCACGTAGACTTTTCTTTGGTGGCAGAGAAGATCAAGTGAATGCTACTATGGTTGTATGTAGACTTTTCTTTCCTATTTGTTAATGTATTCAAGCATCAATGGTTCGAGCTAAAAAACTGTGGATCGTATGCTGTGGTTTCTATGTCCCCTGAATTTTCAAGGGACGCGCTATTTTCAAAGAAGTCAAAGGTTTTTAGATTTTGATGCAGAGGAAAAAGTCGAAAGATTGCTACACTGAATTCTGAATACAAGCCAAAAAAGTTTAATGCTAAGTATTTTTACTGCAAAGTATAGAAAATATTTTTTAAAAAAAAACGACTTCCATGAGACAATAAGGGTACAAAGTAGAAAATGATTGCATATTACGCACAAAAATAAGCTTGAGCTAGTGTAAATCAAAGAAACAATGGCTACACTATTAGGGTTCGTTGAGAATTCAAAACCATCAATTAATATTAATTTCCTCAATATAACTTAAACAAGCACTAAACCTCTATTTAAAAGGAAAAAAATCAACAAGAGAAGAATATACAATTGAAATTGTATCACATAGATCTAGATCTTGGATCAAGATTCACACACGCTTTTTTTTTAAAAAAAAAAGGATTTTACGTTTTTTCTAGAGGGGAGTAATTTGTTTTTCAAATACATACAGGAGATGTCGTGGCATTACATGATCGTTCAGTCAGAGAAAGATAGTAACGTAACGAAGCAGAAGATGGCTTAGAAAATAGCAGGTAAATGGCTACTGCCCTAGCCTATGGAAGCTGGCCCGAAACAATCAAGAAAGTTCTGAAAAGAATCCTTCTTTAAGCTATGTCTCTTGAGGATCAGTCGCCTGATTAGTGGTTAATAAATGCCGTGTACTTGCATCCTAATCACCTGGATATATCTTTAGACCGCTCAGGCTCTTCAGGCTATTATGGTATAAATAGCCTCTTTCTTAGAAACTCACCTGCCTTTTAAAATTAGAATGTCAAGAGCTTCTTGATAGCGCCTACCATGGCACGTTTATGTATTGTGATAATGTCCTATAAAAATAAAAATGCTGTCGATCTCACAAGCTAGTTGATGAGGTTCATCCTGATGAAAAATCACTATTTTAGCACAGGGTCAAATTCTCAGAGTAAAACATAACCCCTGCTTATGCTACAGATGGAAATTTACAGAAAACATAAAAATTCTGACTTTTAATTGCTAAACTTAGTTTCTATTTGAAAAACAATCTCGTGATTGGAATTAAGTAAAAGGACAGGAAGAAAAATATTCTTGTTCATGACATCCTTTTTCTCAAACACTTGGCCAATTAGTCTTCCATTCTCATCAATAACAAGTATGGGACATGGCAACTGCGAAGTTGCAGTACCTCTTCTTCTGTTTCTATCATGTTCCTGTTCATTTTATGGTGATGCTGGAGATACCATTACTCCTTCTCAACCCATCAAAGATCCTGAAGCTATAGTCTCTGCCGGCAATAAGTTCGAACTGGGATTTTTCAGCCCAGTCAATTCAACATATCGATATGTCGGAATATGGTATAGTAATATATCAGCAGAAACTCAAGTACTATGGGTGGCCAACAGAAACAACCCAATCAACGATTCTTCTGGGATGATGACAATATCGGAAGATGGAAATCTTGTGGTTTTGAATGGTCAGGGAGAGGTTCTGTGGTCATCAAATGTTTCAAATGTGTTCAATCAATCAACTGCACAGCTTACTGATGATGGAAACCTTGTCTTGAAAGCCGGACCGAGTGGAAACCTTTTATGGAAAAGTTTCCTGCATCCTACAGATACTTGCTCATCAAAGATGAGACTTAGTGCTAACGCAAGAACAGGGAACAAGACACTGCTAACGTCCTGGAGAAGCTCATCTGATCCTTCTGTTGGAAACTTCTCTGCTGGTATCAATGCATTAGGAATTCCTGAGTTCTTCATCTGGTACAATGGTCATCCATTTTGGCGTAGTGGTCCATGGGGTGGCCAGAACTTTATTGGAATACCAGGAATGTCTACTTCTGTCTATCTATTTGGATTTACTCTTCAAAATGAAGGAGATGGCACCTTCACTCTGAGTTCAATTCACGACCCAGCTTACCGTTTAACATATGTTTTGACTCCTCGTGGAAGACTTACAGAACAATACTGGGATTATAGGAAGGGAGGTTGGGAGTATACCTGGGAAGCTCCATCAACACAGTGTGATATTTATGGCAAGTGCGGGCCATTTGGAAGCTGCGATGCATATAATTCACCTATCTGCACATGTTTAAAAGGGTTTGTTGCAAAAAATCAAGATGAATGGAACAAAGGAATCTGGACTAGCGGTTGTGTTAGGATGACATCGTTGCAGTGTGATAGAATACAGAATGGTAGTGAAGTGGGAAAAGAAGATGGGTTTAAGAAGCTGGAGATGATGAAGGTGCCAACCTTTGCGGATTACTGGCCATATCCGTCCTCCGAACAAGAATGCAAAGATGAGTGCTTGAGGAATTGTTCCTGTGTCGCTTATTCATATTATAACGGTTTTGGCTGTATGGCATGGACAGGAAACTTGATTGATATACAGAAGTTCTCTGAAGGAGGGACAGATCTCAACATTCGCCTGGCGTATACAGAACTTGGTAATTGTTATAATATTTTCTCATTTTCATTCACTAGTGTTTCGTTTTTCAGGTGTGCATAAAAAAAGTTCTGTACCTGTATGAGGAAACATTGATAAGTTTTTTCATAGTTCCATTACATTTTGCAAAATAACCATCAGTACAATTTTTTGGTTGCAGATAACAAGGGAAACATAAAAATAATCATCAGTTTATCAGTGATTGTCGGAGCCATAGCCTTCTTCATCTGTGTGTTTTTTTCTTGGAAATGGATGGCTACACATGGAGGTAACATGCTACGTCTTATTAGCTTACTGGACTTCTAAACTTTACAATTTTTACTAGTAAAGAAAAACAAAATTCTCAAATAATAACGATACTTCCACTTGAATTCAGAAAGGAAGTTGATAAGTGAGGAGACCTTATCGTTCAAAAAAAGAGAAGCACAAGAAACAGTTTTTGATGGAAACTGGCCCGAAAACGTCAAGGAAGTTAAACTTGAACCGCTCTTTAAATTAAAAGTTCTTGAAACTGCTACAAACAACTTTGACATATCCAAGAAGCTTGGGCAGGGCGGCTTTGGTACAGTATACAGGGTAACTCTTCTCAGCTAAAGGTTCTTTACAGTTATTTAGAGCAAATAGGTATTTATCCGTTTGAATAACATTGTAGGGAAAATTGCCAGATGGACAGGAAATAGCTGTGAAAAGACTCTCTAGAACATCTGGTCAAGGGCTTGAAGAGCTCATGAATGAAGTTGTGGTGATTTCAAAACTCCAACACAGGAATCTTGTGAGACTTCTTGGTTGCTGTGTTGAAGGAGAAGAGATGATGTTGGTTTATGAGTACCTGCCGAATAAAAGCTTGGATGCATTTCTCTTTGGTTAGAGCTACTGCCCTCTTTTGTTTAGGTACTCCTTTTCTTGACTCATTTTCATTTTCCCTTGTTTTCTCATGATTTTTTCTGCATACAATCTGCTTAGATTCACTCAGGAAAGGACAACTACATTGGGAAAGACGCTTCGACATTATTAACGGCATTTGTCGAGGTCTTCTTTACCTTCACAGAGATTCTAGACTAAGAATTATTCATAGAGATCTGAAGCCAAGTAACATCTTATTGGACCATGAGCTGAATCCCAAAATTTCAGACTTCGGAATGGCCAGGATTTTTTGTGGCAATGAAGATCAAGTGAATACTACCAGGGTCGTTGGAACCTAGTAAGTATAATTTATTTTTTCTTGTTTTCTTTTTTCCATTTTCACTCCTATTACCGTTTTGCTATTTTGAGCTCAGAAATCTGTGATCCTCATGCAGTGGCTATATGTCCCCTGAATATTTAATGAAAGGAAGATTTTCAGAGAAATCAGATGTATTTAGCTTTGGAGTTTTGTTGCTGGAGATCGTAAGCGGAAGAAGGAACTCTAGTTTTTATGACAATGAGCATTCTTTGAGTCTTATAGGATTTGTATGTCTGTCCGCCTCCCTGCCTGAGATATATCTGCAAAGCTCCATTCAATTTCTGATACTATTAAACTTGCAAACTCTTACTAGGATGGATTTTTATATTTTCAGGCTTGGAAACTGTGGACTGAAGGTGACATTACAGCTTTGGTCGACCCTGCAATATCAGATCCATGTTTTCAGGTGGAGATATTCCGATGCATACATATTGGTCTGTTGTGCGTGCAAGAATTGGCGAAAGACAGACCGGCAGTCTCTACCATCACTTCCATGCTAAATAGCGAAATTGTGGATCTTCCTCCTCCAAAGAAACCAGCATTTGTTGAGAGGCAGAGTTCCTTGGATACAGAGTCCATGAGACAGAAGCAAAAGATAAATTCCATTAACAATGTGACGATTTCTGATCTTAACGGCCGATAGAGTTCAGAACAAGTTTACTTTTCTATTAGATATTAATATAATTTATCATTGTAGAACATTACATTGCTTAAGACAATGTAATCATCATGAAGCACAAAGATTTCTGACTTTGAAATACTAAACAGTTGTTTTAAAAACAGTTTATCAGCTCTTGTTTTTTTTTTAAAATAATATAAGTCAGTTTATCAACAATATAAACAATTGATATGTTATTTTCATAATAGTTATACAATTATTGAATTTCAAAATATATGAAATAAAGTTTTCTTTACATTTTAGATTTGTGATCTTAAAGTTTTAAAGTTTGAGAAACCTTATTTGATTTAATTATTGATAGCGGCAGTTAATAGAATATTATAAATAAATTTATTTTAAAAAATTTAAATTTACCATAAGAACCATATCTTAAATCACATAAAGTTAGGTGAATTAAGATAATAGTGAATTAAGATAATAGAATAAATGAGATAATCCAATGCAATCATATAAAGTTTACTATTGCGTACTGTGATGTAGATGCTAGATTATTATGTGATTGAAAGGAAAACCTCAACCCAAAACTACTAAAAAAAAACAAAAAAAAAACATATCTTTACTATAATTAATTTAGAACATGAGATCCAAGGAGATATGTTGAAGACTAGATAAATTGTTAGGTGGATATATCCAAATAATAGATGATTAGCATCATATAAATCTCATTTAGAAAAAGATAAAATATTTACTTTTGTTTGTTATTTTGTGATTTTTTAATTATTAATTTGATATAGAATGTTGAGTTATAAAAGTTAGAATACTTCTTCTAATAGAACAATAATAGTCTATATGTAAATAGTTGAATATAATATTTATTATAATTTGGGTTGATATATTTATTTATCACTAGCATGTGTGATTGACCATCATACATATTTATTATAATATTATACATAGTAGATATTGTTTTACTTGGACGTGTAGTACAAACACATTTTCTTTTCTCTTTTATTTTTATATTTGATTTTCTGACTCGTAGAACACTAATAGAGAAATATAATTTAAACTATGTTTATATTTGTTATTGGTATGTTTAGTTATACCCTTATTATGTATGGACCTTATTTCAATCTAATTTTTTACCCCTTATTTTTGTATGTATTACAAAAAAAACATAAAAAAATATATTTTTTCAGTAAATTTAGTCATTTCATTATTTTTATTTAATTTTTATGCATTAAAAAACCTTGAAAATCATTAGAAAAACAAAAAAAATTAAAAAATATATAATTGAGGATGAAATTGAACAAATAATCAAGAATCAAAAGCAAAAAATGAGTTTGAGAATTTCTTAGGTGGTGTCAATTGAAGATTAAATTGAAAAAATAACTTAAATTGTGAAAGAAATGGAAAGTGCAATGATGCGTTTAAAATAAATAATTAAGTTAGGAATCAATTAAGGGCTTATTTGAAGAAAAAAATAAAATTATAAGTTAAATTTGTTAAAATTGTATAATTTTGGGAACATGAATTTGCAACAAGAAGTTAAAATTTGAAGGTTCAAATTGATTCAATTAGCAATATAATTGAAAAGAAAAATGTAATTTCTTTGAAATTACAGGAATTTGAAAAAAACCAAAGACTAAATTAAGAAAAAAAAACTAAATTGAAAAAGATCAATTTAAGGATTAATTTGAAGAAATCAAAGATTTAAAGCCCTCATTCAACGAAATTCATGAAATTTAAAAGTCAATAACTGTAAGGAAAAGGAGAAAATATTCCAGAGACCGGTTGAACTTCGTTTCAGTACTTTTTGTTTACAATTAGTTCAATCCAGCCCAATTTAGTCCAATAATTTTATCAAATAATTCGATTTAGTCCCCAATTAATTCATGAGGCAACCTTCCCCATCCACTTCAACCTTCCCCTCACAAACCCTCATCCTCCACAGAAGCCTGCGTCGCTTCACACAGGCCCTTTTCCACACAACCTGTAACAGGCCCAAGAAAAACCCACCAAAGTCAACCCATTCCAGCCTTCATCTTCTTCTCCGGACCAAACCCACGGCCATAAATCACCATCTTCCACCCCCTTACCATACCAGCCACCATCTCTGACAGTCACCGTCGATCGACCACCATTCTCTACTGGCTTCCTACATGCCCAATCTCCACCTCTTCATGGTGTTTCTCTCACCACAGACTCGGCCACAATAATAGCAAAGTCTGGAGTCCACTCTCGGTCACCACTAACGAAAACAACCTCTCTGCACCACCAGCAGCAACGACGAGCCCTAGGCCAGCAGAAAACGGCAGCAACTCCTCCACGGCCAGATATTCACGGAGACCATCACATCGCCCTCTCAGTTTCGTCCATAACGCCAGCCAGGAGGAGACACCCAAGAGAAATTGGAAGAACGTGGGCTACAAACTGATTTCGTGTCTTTAAGTTTTTGCAGGTATATATCAAAGGCAATGTGGGTACACACAGACACAAACAAGTTCAGGAAGCTTTAATTGGCTAGCGCGTTAATGCACGTGGTCCAATCATATTTTACTAGCAACTTTTGGTGTTTTATATTTATACTCGAAAAGTGAATCTTAAACCCTCGAATTATGATTCTTGTTATTTCTGTATTTAACTTTGTGTATAATCAGTATTGGCACACTTCATTAATATTTTGTATGGCTTTTTTTTTTTGAATAAAAATCTCATAAAAAAATAATTGTAAATGAGAAAAAGCCCCAAATAATAATAAATAATTCAAAATATTGTTTTTTAGTATTACTTGTTATTTAATATTCTAAGCATTAGTTATAATAATTTGAACTCCTCAATGTAATCCCATCAAAATCTGTTGAGGTAGTGTAACAGCCACTAGATTTATTTTAAGGATTTATTGTAGGATGTGATTGTGTTTGTTTTTTAAAGTATTTTTTTATTTTAAAATATATTAAAATAATTTTTTTATTTTAAAAAATTATTTTTAAGATCAACATATCAAAACAATCCAAAATATAAAAAATTAATTTTTAATAAATTTTTTTAATTTTTTTAAAAACATGGATTGACACACGTTAACAAAACGCATTTTAAAAAAATTGCAATTATGATAAATGACCAAAACCCAATCTTATTTTTACTATCCTTGTGGATTCCATGCTTATTTTAAAAATGACTTAGATGATAAGTCTTGTTTCATATTGTTATCAAAATTTTATAAAAAAAGAAAAAAATATATTTTTTTTAGAATAAATATCAATTTGTTAGATATTTTACAAATTCTTTTTAAAAATAATATCTTTGATGCAAGCCTATTTAGATAAAGTTAAACGAGGGAAACTTGTATAACAAATGTGAATAAATAGAAATGAGTAAAGAAATTTGTATATAAAATAGCTGAGGTGTTTGCTGTGATTTTTTTAATTCTTTTAAGTATAATTGAATTTATTTCTTGTAAGAAACATGTAAAGCTATCATGTTTGAAAAAAAAAAAGAAGCTTTTATCTATTTTTTATTTTATTTACGTGGATGTCCGGGTCAGCTTGCACGTATCATAACTAATTTCACGGCTCATTGAGCATTTTATAAGTTTAGGAGCATGTAAAACACCGTGGGGGTGATAGACGGCGTGCATATTGAGATTTGAACCTAGGTGCAGAGAAAAGGAACAAGTCCCTCCCACTATTTGGCTAACATCTCAAGTGCTTTTATCCATTCTTTTTTTTTTTTATTTACGTGAGTGTCCGGGCCAATTTATGCGCATCACGACTAATCCCACGACTCACTGAACATCCTATAAGCCCAGTGAGCATGTAAGACACCGCGAGGGTGACAGACATGCACAATGAGGTTCGAACCCGGGTGTAGAGGAAGGGAACAAGTCCCTCCCACCGCTGGGCTTTTATCCATTCTTTTTAAGATCATTAGTTGTGGTTTAAGGCTAGAAAAAGAGATATTAGAAGAAGAAAATAGTAAGAATTGGGAGAAAATAATAGAATTTATGGCTTTACAATATCATGCTCCTTTCTCTAGTCCTTTTGGCCCATGATTTTTCCTTTTATCTCTACCATTATTTGTGGAGTAATATATTTATTGTTATAAAATTATTATTGATGAATATTAAATTTAATAAAATGGATAGTGTTGGATTTTAGTATGATTTTTAAAAAATTTTAAATTAACAATTACATAACTAAAAAAAATACTAAACTTTCGATGGAATCACCAATTTTTTTTATCATTCGGTGATTTTCTTCGAAATATAGATATTTTTTCTCAAAAGTTATAAAATGATTTAGAAGTTTTAGACTTTTCTATAGAGTTAGAAATGAACATTCGATCACCAATTCGGTCGCTTATTCTGTAAGCAATATTTAGTTTTTGCTGGTGAAAAAGGTAATCTAATATTTCATTGGCTATTTAGTTAGTGATGAAATGGCTAATTGATAAAAAAAATATTTTGATGATGAGTTTCTGTCGACAAATCTGTTGGCAATGTTAACGGCAAATGTAATACTGTTTACTCGTCGAAGGAATATACCGTCAGTGTTTTCTAATTTTCTGTGGCGTGTGTCGGTCAACAATTTTCTTTCACTGTTAATTTTTTCTTCCGGGGACAATTTGTGGAGATCAATAAAGGTTGAACAAAATAACTTGTCGAGGTCCTGTTTACCTTCATAGACTCATAGGGATTCTAGACTAAGAATCATTCATGGGGATCTGAGGCCTGCGAGTATCATCTTGTTGGATGACAGAGAAGATCAAGTGAATGCTACTAGGGTTGCAAGTAGACTTTTCTTTCCTATTTTTTACTGTTTTCAAGATCAAGATGGTTGGACCTAAAAAACTGTGGATCGTATGCTGTGGTTTGTACTGAATTTTTAAGGGAAGTCAAAGGTTTTTAGCTTTTGATGCTGGATAAAAAGTAAAAAATTACTGCAATATCTGAAATAATAAATTTAATCATCACCCACATAGATATTGCAAGGCAAAGTCAAAATAGACCAAGTGCGAATAAAGTTACTTTAAAATAAGAATGTCAAGAGCTTCTTGATAGCGCCTAACGGGAACATGTCAATCATGGTGAGGCAAGTGTATGTTTTGCGATAATATCCTATAAAAATAAAAATTCTATCGATCTCACAGGCTAGTTGATGAGGTTCATCCTGATGAAACTTCACTATTTTGCACAAGAGGGTCAAAACCTTAGAGTAAAACATAACCCTGCTTCTGTAATATTACAGTTTGGTTAAACATTCTTTATAGATGGAAATAAGTCAGAAAACATAAGAATTTCCGACTTATAATTGCTAAACTTAGTTTCTATTTGAAAAAATAACTTCATGATTGGAATTAAAAGGACAGGAAGAGAAATATTCTTCTTCGTGGCATTCTTTCTCTGAACAGTCAATAAGCTATTTGTAAATCTTCCATTCTCATCAATGACAAGTATGGTACTTGACAACTGCGAAGTTGCAGTAGCTCTTCTTCTGTTTCTATCATGTTCCTGTTCAGTTTATGGTGATGCAGGAGATACCATAACTACTTCTCAACCCATCAAAGATCCAGAAGTTATAGTCTCTGCCGGCAATAAGTTCAAATTGGGATTTTTCAGCCCAGTTAATTCAACATATCGATATGTCGGAATATGGTATAGTAATATATCGGTAGCGACTCCAGTACTATGGGTGGCCAACAGAAACAACCCAATCAACGATTCTTCTGGGATGATGACAATATGTGAAGATGGAAATCTTGTGGTTTTGAATGGTCAGGGAGAGTTTCTGTGGTCATCAAATGTTACAATTGGGTTCAATAAGTCAACTGCACAGCTTACTGATGATGGAAACCTTGTCTTGAAAGCCGGACCGAATGGAAACCTTGTATGGCAAAGTTTCCAGCAGCCTACGGATACTTTCTTAATAAAGATGAGACTTAGTGCTAACGGAAGAACAGGGAACAAGACGCTGCTAATGTCATGGAGAAACTCATCAGATCCTTCAATTGGAAACTTCTCTGCTGGCGTCAATCCATTAGGAATTCCTGAGATCTTCATCTGGTACAATGGTCATCCATTTTGGCGTAGTGGTCCATGGGGTGGTCAGAATTTTATCGGAATACCAGAAATGTATCCTTCTGTTTATTTAGATGGATTTAGTATACAAGATGAAGGAGATGGCACTTTCACTTTTAGTTTAACTCGAGACCCAGGTATCCGTTCAACGTATGTTTTGACTTCTCATGGAAAATTTAGAGAACAATGCTGGGATTATGATAAGGGAGGTTGGGATTATGATTGGGAAGTTCCATCAACTGAGTGTGATATTTACGGCAAGTGCGGGCCATTTGGAAGCTGCGATGCACAGAATTCTCCTATCTGCACATGTTTAAAAGGGTTTGTTGCAAAAAATCAAGATGAATGGAACAAAGGAATCTGGACTAGCGGATGTGTTAGGAAGACATCGTTGCACTGTGATGGAGTACAGAATGGTAGTGAAGTGGGAAAAAAAGATGGATTTAGGAAGCTAGAGATGATGAAGGTGCCAACCTTTGCCGAGTACTGGCCATATACGTTCTCCGAACAAGAATGCAAAGATGAGTGCTTGAGGAATTGTTCCTGTGTCGCTTATTCATATTATAATGGTTTTGGCTGTATGGTATGGACAGGAAACTTGATTGATATACAGAAGTTCTCTGAAGGAGGGAAAGATCTCAACATTCGCCTGGCGAATACAGAACTCGGTAATTATTATAATATTTTCTGTTTTCATGTACTAGTGTTTCGTTTATCAGGTGTGCATAACTAGTACAGATACGTGGAGTTCGATACCAGCATGAGAAAATATTGATAAGTTTCTTCATATTTCCTTACATTTTTCGCAAATAACCATCAGTACATTATTTTAGTTGCAGATAACATGAGAAACTTGGAAATAATCATCAGTATATCAGTGATTGTAGGAGGCATAGCCATCTGCATCTGTGTGTTTTTTTCACGGAAGTGGATGGCTACACATAGAGGTAATATGCTACGTCTTATTCGCTTACTGAACTTCTAAACTTTACAATTTTTAGAAGAAAAGAAAAAAACAATTCTCAAATAATAACGATACTTCCACTTAAATTCAGAAAGGAATTTGATAAGGGAGGAGACCTTACGGTCAAAAGCTCAAGAGACAGTTTTTGATGGAAACTTGCCCAAAAACATCAGGGATGTTAAACTTGAACCATTCTTCAAATTACAAATTCTTCAAACTGCTACAAACGACTTTGAAATATCCAAGAAGCTTGGGCAGGGCGGCTTTGGTACAGTATACAGGGTAATTCTTCTGGAACTAAAGGTGCTTTATAGTTATTTAGAGCAAATAGGTATTTATCGGTTTGATGTGACATTGTAGGGAAAATTGCCAGATGGACAGGAAATAGCTGTGAAAAGACTTTCTAGAACATCTGGTCAAGGGCTCGAAGAGTTTATGAATGAAGTCGCGGTGATTTCTAAACTCCAACACAGGAATCTTGTGAGACTTCTTGGTTGCTGTGTTGAAGGAGAAGAGATGATGTTGGTTTATGAGTACATGCCGAATAAAAGCTTGGATGCATTTCTCTTTGGTTAGGGCTACAGCTCTTTTTTGTTTAGCTACTACTTTTGTTGACTCATTTTCAATTTCATAGATCATAAGTTTCAATCAGGAGAAGCAGATGGCTACTTTTCTTTAGTCTTTTTCATTTGCCCTTGTTTTCTCATAATACTTTCTGGATACAATTTGTTTAGATTCACCCAGGAAAGGACACCTGGATTGGAAAAGACGCTTAAACATTATTAATGGAATTTGTCGAGGTCTTCTTTACCTTCACAGAGATTCTAGACTAAGAATTATTCATAGAGATCTGAAGCCAAGTAACATCTTATTGGACCACGAGCTGAATCCAAAAATTTCAGACTTCGGAATAGCCAGGATTTCTGGCGGCAATGAAGTGAATACTACCAGGGTTGTTGGAACCTTGTGAGTAGTGTATTTTTTTTTCCATTTCCACTCCTATTACTGTTTCTGTAATTTGAGCTGAGAAAACTGTTGTGCTTATGCAGTGGCTTTATGTCTCCTGAATATTTGATGGAAGGAAGATTTTCAGAGAAATCAGATGTGTTTAGCTTTGGAGTGTTGTTGTTGGAGATCGTGAGCGGAAGAAGGAACGCTCATTGTTATGGCCATGAGCATGCTCTGAGTCTCATAGGATTTGTATGTCTGTCCGCCACACAGCCTGAGATATATTTGGAAAGCACCTTTCAATTTCTGATACTATTAAACTTGCAAACTCTTACTTGTATGATTGTATCAACATTTTCAGGCTTGGAAACTGTGGAATGAAGGTGACATTGCAGCTTTGGTGGATCCCGCAATATCAGATCCATGTTTTCAGGTGGAGATATTCCGATGCATACATATTGGTCTGTTGTGTGTGCAACAATTGGCGAAAGACAGACCGGCCGTGTCTACCATCACTTCCATGCTAAATAGTGAAATTGTGGATCTTCCTACTCCAAAGAAACCAGCATTTGTTGAAAGACAGAGTTCCTTGGGTACAGAGTCCATTACTCAGAGCCATAAGATAAATTCCATTAACAATGTGACGATTTCTGATCTTAAAGGCCGATAGAGTTCACAACATGTTTATTTTTCTGTTACATATCTACATTGTTGATCATCGTGAAATGTTATATAATATTACGTTGCTTGGTAAGACTTAATCAGACTGCTATCAGGCTGTGATCAGTTTTGTAGTATCTGTATTCTACTTGCGTTTTGATGAAAATATCATTTACGGAAAGGAAAGCTCCTAATGGCCTTTCATGCATCCTAATGCTGCCATTGACATAATTACATCATCTCTACATATCAAATATTCTGAAACTATATTGTCTCGACAAGCAATAATTTTAAACTGGGATTTTTCAGCCCCGTTAATTCCTCAAAACGCTGTGGTGGAATATGGTACAGCATTGTTTCTGCAACAAAACCACGGGCTAAACAGTATATAAATAATTAGAGTCTGAAATTAATGTTGATATAAAAGGAAAAGATAGTTAGAAAAGTCAAATTTCCGAAATTAAAGTTGAGATTAAGGTCTTTAGAATGGATTTTAACCTCATAAACAACCTCGAGCGCCTTTGGTCTAGAGTACGTGCCTCTACATTAGCTTTGTGATTCGAGGTAATTGGGTACCTGAATCAAAATCCATGGCCCTCTAGGGGACCAGTGCGCGTTTGCCATTTCAAGCCATCTTTTGGGCTTTTGCCTGTCAATTACATCTCGTATTAGTTACTTGCAAATAACTCGCCATTGAATCAATATCATGATACAATGACTTATTAGCTGGGTAGTACTGGTTGGATTAAATAAATTTATCGGCTGCAAGTTGAGTTGGCAAGATATTTTTCCTTATCAATTTAGGTTTTTTTTTTATTAGTTTAATTTCTTGATTATTTGAAACTTTATACCTATAAATAGACTTATAATCAAAATATAAGAGAAATATGTAGAAAAGCTTACATAGTGTATCGATCTTTGAGAAAACAATCCATGCAAGAACATCTTCTCTCTTAAATTTTTCTTGCTCTTTATTTTTTCCTTTTAAGATCATCTCCTACCACACCTAGAATTTCTTCCAACAAGTGATATCAAAACTTGTTTTTTATTGTTTAACATGGCTAATACAAACTTCCCACTTCAATGTCATCATTTGACAAAAAACAATTATGAAATTTGATGTATTCATTTGAAAATAGGATGTTGTGCAAAAGGCATGGATAAAGGATCAAAAAACACTCACAATCATCTATCAATATCTAGATAATATCACTTTTGAGATAATGGTTAATACAACCATTGCCAAGTAAGTATGAGAAGTTTTAAAATAATCAAACCAAGAAGCTAACAATGTCAAAAAAGTATACCAATAAAAGTTATGAGTTGACTTTGAAAAGCTATATATGTTTGAATCAGAGTGTATTTTGAATTACTTTGCTAGAGTTTTGGCCATATACAATCGAATAAAGAGATATAGGGAGAAGATAAAGTAAACATGTGTGGTAGAAAAGATTATCTGCTGGCTATAAAAAAATTTCCATTATATGGTGGTCGTGATAGAAGAGTTACATAATATGAATTTTATTACAATTCAAGGACTCATGAGAAAACTACGAACTCATGAAAAAAGAGTTAATAATATTCAAGAAGATTTAAGAGTGCAAGACTTTTTTCCAAAACACTATTCAAAAGAGAAGTAAGATTGTTATAGATATATCCAAAGAGGTAGAGGATGTGGACAAGAAAGAGGAAGAAGAGGAAGAGGTAAATTTCAAAAAGAAGGTCAAGACAACCTTAATAGGTCAACTGATTGATCATATGCAACAAACCAGTGATGATGAGAAGTATAACTTTCTACTAGTTTTTGATGAAAAAAAAAAAAGGAAAGATATGAAGATCATTAAGAACTTGTTTCACCTCCATAATCACCAATGGACTCAACTTCACCTTTAACTTCTTCTAGTGAAAGTTCTAATAGTGGCAGTCCGTTTAGTCCACCAAAAAAGATGATAAGCCTTGATGACTTATATGAGGTAACCAATCCTATTGATGATGATGTAACACTATCTTGTTACTTTGCTATATATGATTCTATAGTGTTTGAAGAAGTAATAAAGGATAAAAAATGCAAAATTGCTATGGATGAGGAGATTCTATCAATTAAGAAAAATGAGACATGAAAATTGGTTTATAGACAAAAAAGAAAAAAAAAGAAAAGAAAAGGCCAATAGGTATCAAATTGATCTATAATGAAAAGAAGAATGCCAAATTTAAAGTGGAGAGGTACAAGGCAATGTTAGTGACAAAAGACATATGGGATTGACTTTAATGAAATGTTTGCTCCAGTTGCTAGATTGAAGATCATTCGATTAATAATTTTCATAGCTGCCCAACATAGATGAAAAATCTATCAAATGAATGTCAAATTAGCTTTTTTAAATGGTTTTCATGAAGAGGAAGTCTGTATTGAGCAAGCTATATGTTATTAAGTGAAGGGACATGAATATAATGTTTTAAAGTTAAACAAAGTTTTGTATGGATTGAAGCAAGCCTTAAGGCTTGGTATAATCATATTGATGGTTATTTCTTAAATAATGAGTTTGTAAAATGCCTTCATGAATATGCTATTTATATAAAAATAAAAAAGAGTGGTGATTATCTTATTATATGTTTGTATGTGCAAGACTTGGTCATTATATGAAATAATTCAAAGATGTTTAAAGACTTTAAGTAAGCAATGATTAAGGAGTTTGAGATGATGAATATTGTTCTTATTTGTAAGCCCTAGGTAAAACAAAATTTTAGAGGAGATTGAAATAAATGTTAAGATAACTAGTTATCTTGAATGATTAGTTTAATGGAAATACTTGAATAAAAACAAAAATAAATAAAATTTCAAAAATAGCTAAAAAATAGAAAATATAGAAATGTGAATAAAGACGGGATGGAAATGGATTATTATGAAATAAATTTATTGGGATGTAAATTAATGAAAATCAAAATAACTTGGGTAAAAAGGTGGTCTAACCTATATCGGTACTCAGAAATGTTATGCTAAAAACATGAAAATTTACTATTAAGGGACATGAATGGAATTAATTAAATTGTTGCAATTTATAAGTTATTAACTAGGAAAATGCTCGAACATAAAAGAGAAAGAAAGGGAAAGGGGAAAAAAAAAGAGAAAAGTGTTAGAAATCAAGAGAAAAACAAGAAAAAATGTAGGGAAGAGTAAAGAAATTAAAAAATTGATTAAATTGAAAAAATAAAAAAATAAAAAAAATTAACCAAAAAAACCGAACCAAGAAAAAAAAACTTAACCGATTAAAAAACCCAAAAGAATTTCCAGTTTGGTTTGGATTTAAATGCCTAAAACCGATTGAACCGGCACGAACCAAACCGATTCAACCACATAACTCTAAAAAAAACTACAAAAAAATAGTATAAATAGTCACTAACCTAAACCCTAAAACACCACTCCAACACTTGTAGCCGCCACATTCCAGCCGCCACATTCCTTCACATCCTGGCTCTCCCCAGAACAGAACGCAACAAATTCTTCGTAGACACCACATTGTTTGTACTCATGTGAGAGGCAATTCAGGGCAACATCAAGCAAATATCCTCACCATAAAGGTCTTGCCTGTGCCACGAGGACCGTGGAAGAGATATAAAGAGATTCTCCTTCCTTAGAAATGTCACCCAAAAGAGATCTTACCACTACATTTTGTCTCACCAGTTTATCAAAGGATTTTGTTTTATATTTCTGACTCAAACTCCTAAGAGTTTCATTTGTAGTGTGCTTCCAGCTCCTCTTCCCATAAGGAGTCGTCTCAGCTACATCTCTAGACAATAATGGATTGCCTTCCGCATCGGAATATGGATTTGAATCTTTAAGTCTTGGGGTTTTTGTTTAGCAGCAGCTTATCCCACATCCACAGTCATTTTAAACCATGAAATAAGTAGAAACAGAATTTGATTCTCACTTTTACTGATTTTTTAATAACAAAAACTGAATCGAACCGAAACTGGTTGGTTTGAACTAGTTTCGGTTTGATTTTGGTTTTAAATTTTAAAAAATAATAATTTTAGTTTGGTTAATTTTTTTATGTAAAAACCAAATCAAATAAAAAATAATCATCCCTGAAAAAATAAGAGAGAGAGAGATTTGAAACTGTAAGATTGAAAGATTTAGAACACTTAAATAAGGAAGAATCAAGTGAAGAAAGATATAAAAAAAGAGAGGAGGACTAACCACACTATGAGGAGAAGAGAAGTTGGGAGAACTTAGAGTGGTTAACATGAAAAATTAGAAAGATATAAGAAAAGAGAGGAGGGCTAACCACACTACGAGGAGAAGAGAAGTTGGGAGAACTTAGAGTGGTTAACATGAAAAATTAAGATTTTTACTTGAATAAAATGTTTTTGAGTTTATTTGAGTAAATTATCAAACAATGACAATTAAATTTGATTTAATTTATTGTATTCTTAACTATTTAAATTAGGGTTCTTATGATAAATTTGGGGATTTTGAGAAAAGTAGTAAACATGATGAAATTGAGGTAGAATAGTATATAAATAGTGAATGAAAGTAGTAATTAAGAAAGAAATTGGGTAAGTTTAAATAAATGAACTTGTAACTAAGGATGAGGAAATAAAAGAATGAGGTTTTAATTATTTTATGTTTGAGAAATGATTTTCCTTATCTTATTTGAAGTATTCAAAGTATGAACAAGTGAAAAACCATCACAAGAATGTGAAAAGAAGGAATAAATAAATGGTAGGAATAGTTCATTGAAGAATTTTGTAAATGAGTTAAAATAAAAAATAATTAAAACTATATGTTAAAAATAAGGTGACAAATGAATGAAAATTTTGTTGCAAAACCTAATTAAATAAAAGATATTACGTTCTTCATATTTAGGCATATAAGAGAAATATTAAAGGATTAATAATGGAGTGTAGATTGATTCAGGAGTTGTTTCGAGAGCAGGGCATCAAGTAGGAGGAGTTGGGCCATCATGAGTAGACGATAGATGATTCATCACTTTCTTTTAAAATTCAAAGTTTCATTATTAGTTATGAGTTGTTTATGACATATTTATATGAAAAAAGTATAAGAAACTTGGTTGTATGATAATTGAGATGTTGGGTAATTCGTATGGAATTACTGGTTAAATTGGTCATTAATAGAGAATAGCTAGATGTTGGGTAATTCGTATAGAATTACCAGTTAGATTGGCTATTAAAAAAATAATAATTGGATGTTAGGTAATTTATATGAAATTATTGGTTAGATTGACTATTAATAGAGAATAACTGGATTTTATGTATTTATATGTTGGGTAATTCATATGCAATTACTAATTACATTGGCTATTAATAGAGAATAACTAGATGTTGGGTAATTCGTATGGAATTACAAGTTAGATTGGCTATTAAAATAGAATAGCCGGATGTTGGGTAATTCGGTTTGATTGACTATTAAAAGAGAATAGTAGATGTTGGGTAATTAGTATGGAATTACCAATTTGATTATTGGCTATCAAAGAGGGTTAGCCGGGTTTGAGGTAAATTTTGTGAATTATCATATTAAAAGTTAAGCAATGAGTGTTGGTTGCAGAGGTCCTATAAATATAGGAATAATAAATTATGGATGAGTTATTAATGTTGATATGTAGTAAGTTAGCAATGAAAGATAATTTGATATATTTTGAAGAATTATGAATATAATAGTTTTATCATTTTGAATATGGTATCTTTCTTATTTCCTATTAATGTTATGTATGCAGGTATTTCACAAGATGATGCGGAGCGTTAAATATGAATTTTGTGTTTAAATCTGTTTTTTTTTTTTGGGATGTAATATCTTTGCTTTACATGTAATTTGTATTATATGTAGAATTTAATATATATATATATATATATATATATATATATATATATATATATTTGGTATTTATACATTTAGAAAGTATATGTAAGGAACTAATATTAATTACCTATTCAAAAAGAATAATTAGTAACAATTAATTTATTTGTATGCATGTTAAAGTAACAATTAATTTAATATGAATCCTTTGAGTCTTTATTTGTATGTAGTTTATCACGATTTGAATCCATGATTGGCACATAGGCAAGGTTCCCCTTCAAAGTTCTATATCTATGTGAACCTAAACTTGCATATGAACTTATCATTTAAACTCAATCAGAGTTCAACACAACACTAATAACAAAATAAACTTCATGATATAATTTGATTGTTTTACTACAAAAGTTCATATAAATTCATTGTTTTGGAGCACTAGTTAGACATAAAAGGAAGATACAAATTACAACAAAAAAAAGCAAGTCCTGAAGGTCTAACAAAATAAGCCACTAACAAGCTCTAAGTCTAAAAAGATAAATAATGAGAAGGTGAGTTCAACAACTCAGTGAGGTAATATAACAGTGAGAAATATATATACAATTATGGCTTTATGTTCTTATAGTAATGTTTCTCAAATAGACCATAATAAGAATATCATAAGGTAAAACTTGTCAGAAAATCAAAATGCAATGAGCATGAGGCTTCGTATTATAGGATGATCAGTTCACATAGAATGGTGACTCCCCCGACCAACTAAGGTTCATATATGATATGCACAAGGACTAACACTACCCTGTTAACATATGTATTTTGACTGGCATGCTATAGGTTCATAGTCATAATCAAACAAACATACTAATTTCTCAAGGTTTAACTTATGACATCAATTAAATGAGTAGCTATCAATTCAAAAGTCAATCCAAAATATATACTAGTTCATATCAAGAATTCAGATTCAACAATTAATCATGCTTTATCATACAAAGGATAATAATCAACATATATTATCAAGAAGTATCATCTAATTCATATTGACAAATCAATATTTATAATATTTCTCATGTATATAAAAAATTATCCACTTACCTGACTCGAAAGCAAATAACACTCAAAAGCAGATACCGAAGGAAATCTTATTGATGTCTCGCCTGTAGAATAGCAAGATTATATAAATACAAAGAAAATATATTCAAAAACAACTTGAAAGAACATACAACTTATTTAATACACTTAACTAAGGACCTATTTCATAGCCCTATATGTTTTTAAACTAAACTAGTCATTTTTTCTAGAAACCTAAAAATTAAATAGTTTTTCCGAAATATATTTCATAATAAAGAAATAATAAGACTCGATAATAATTCACTAAATAACACTCAATTATTCATTCAACCAATCTAAAAAAGCTAATATTACAGCTAGGGACCAACCTGTAATTTATCATGTTTTCAAGGATCAAATTGTAACTTTATCCAATTAGAGGACCAAACTAAAAATATCATAAATTCATGAATATAGTGAAATTATGTCCATAATTCATCCTCATTCTTGTCCAGAATCTTTAATTATGCTCTAGGGACCATTCTGGAATTTTTTAAAATTTTTAGGGTTAAATTGTACTTTTTGTTAAATGGGAGGTCCAAATTAAAAGTGTTAAATATTCATAACTATACTGGAATTCTGTCCATAATTCATATTTTATTCTGTCCAGAATCTCGGAATATACTCTAGGGACCAATATGTAATGTTCTAAAGTTTGGGAACAAAATTGTAATTTTCACAAATTGAGGGATCAAACTGAATTTTTATCATCTTCAACCTCACACACATAATTTTTACAAATTACCTACTTTTATCTCCTAATTTATAACATAAATTCACCATTCAAACAAAATCATAACTTAAAATCATCATCTTCATCTACAATCTTTCAAAATCAGTTAATTAACTCATTACCCATAACAATCAACCCAAAATATTTAAATTACTTCATCAATAAACCCAAAACACAATCTTCAAAACCCTAACATTTATCATAATAGACATTTAAAACTAAAAAAAAACACATATTTATGCATTTAAAGATCAACTTAAATTTAACCTTTAAACTTATTTTCTTCAATTCTCTTCTATTTCCCTTATCTTTCACTCTTCTTCTTCTCTTCTTCTTCTTCTTCTTTCTCCCTTCACTCCTACCAGTTCTCTTTTAAAATTTTCAAATCTCGCTTTCTTTTTATTTTTTTCCCTATTTATACTTATTATGTTTATTCAATTACCACAATACCTCCTTTTTTATTTATACCCACTTTTAAGCCTTCAAAGGCTTTATTGCCTTTTTCTACTCATTTATTTCAAAACATCACATAGTTAATGTTTTATTTTAAGAAAATATAATTGCTATATTTTATTTGTTGATGATGTAAGGTTTAGAAAACACAACAAAGTATTCCTATGTAAAATATTGTATGATGAGATGAGATATGATTTAGGATGGGTGAATTGAAGTAGAAAATTGAGTATTGTGATTGAATGAAATCTAGTTGACAACTTGATAATATTAAAAAATCAAAGGAAACTCTGCGAATTTTTCTATAAGAAATTAGATTTATATAATAGCTATTTCTTTGATGATATAACTTTGAGAATGATACATCAAAGGTGAGATACATTGGACAATAACCATAAGATAGTAACAATTTAAGACTTAGACAATAATAATTCAAATTTTGATAGTCTTATATATATATATAAACTATGATCTATTTTCTAATTGCATGATATTGTTATTTTATCCCAGTCGAGGGGATGTTATATTATGATGTATTACTTAGGGATTGATATCAATTAAGAAGAAGATGAAAACTTTATGAACCAAAGAGAAGTTTACAAAAGAGATTCTCAAGAATTTCAAAATAAAGGATTAAGCAAAAGTGAATACTCTAGTTGAGTGTGGAGAGAAGATGTCAAAGAATAATAAAGTAAAGAAGATAAATTCTACAATATTCAAAAGCCTAATTAGAAGTTTGAGATACTTAATATGCATCGTCTAGATTATTTTTTTTTGAGTAGGGCTTGTAAATAGATTTATGGAGACACCAATCATGACACATTTCAAAGCTTTGAAGCAAATTTTTCGGTATACCAAAGGTACTATTGATTTTGACTTCTTATATGGATACTTTAATAGCTTTAAACTTATAGGTTATAATGATAGTATTTGAGTTGGAGATATAAATGATAGAAAAAAAAACTATAGGTTTTGTTTTCTACATAAGAGAAATAACATTCACATGGAGTTCAAAGAAGAAACCTATAGTTATATTATCAATTTGTGAAACTAAGTATATTCTTACTACAACATGTGTTTGTCATTCTATATGGCTAAGATAATTATTGGAGTTGTGAATGCTATAATAGAAGTATATATACATTTATATGGATAACTTATCAATCATTGTCTTAGCAAAGAATCTAATGTTTCATGATAGAAGTAATCACATTGACATATGATTTCATTACTTACAATATTGCATTACAAATAAAAAAAGTTGAAGTCAAGTATGTAAAGATCTAAGGTCGAGTCGCAGAATTTTCATAAAGTCACTTAAATATGATGTTTTCGCCAAGATGAGAGATATGTTGAGAGTTTTAAGAGGGGATATTAAAAGTAGAGTAACTTGTCTACCAGTTAAGTCGGTCAATTAATTGGATTAAATAAATTAATTGACCGGTTAAGTTGGAAAAATGCTTCTCCTTATTAGTTTAGGTTTTTCTTTTTTAGTTTAATTTATTGATTATCTAAGATGTTGTACTTGTAAATAGACTTGTAATTGAAACGTGAGAGAAGTATGTAGAAAAGCTTATACAATATATCTTTGAGAAAATTCTTAATGCAAAAGCATCTTTTCTCTCAAATTTTTCTTCTCTTTAGTTTTGCTTTTTAAGATTATCTTCTAAGTTTCTTCCAATAGAAACTAATGGTGGAACATTAATTGTATACATTAATCTAGACCCATTTTTTAGCTCAATGCATGTTGATTTTGATACTAAAGAAGTAAAATTGATCAAATCACTTTCTACTTAAAGAATAAAAAAGGGGAGAACATGGAATTTTTATAAAATATTATTTTACTAATTTTGGTACCCTTGGATGCCATGAGCTAATGAACAAAACATCTAGCTTTGGAAGGACGTCAAGACAAGTAAGAAAACAATTGTTCTGTTTTTATTTTGTTTCTATATTTATTTTTTGGGTTTAGCTTAGTGAAAACACATATATTTTACAATAATCAACTAGATTTACTAGCAACAAAAATGTAAATATGTTCTAAATTCTATCAAAGTTTAAATTCTAATTTCTTAGGAGTAGGAAGATCAACACTATTTAGCGTTGACATAACAGACATTTTGAAATTGGAAGAAAATGATGGAATACAGGGCTTTTCATTATCCTGATTGTCCATCCTTCTAGTCCTCAGGATTTCCTCTGCCCACCTTTACTTCCATCTCCACAATTATTTTTTAATGATCATTAAAATTAATAAGATTTTGATGTTCAATAAAATTAATAGTGTGTTGGTTTTATTGTACTTTTTGTTGTTTTTTAAATTAACAACTAAATAACTAAAACATATATTAAACTTGTGAAGGAATCATCCAAGGCATTTTTTTTGTTCATAGGTGATTCCATCAGAAATATAGGCGATGTTTCCTCGGAAAGTTACAAAATGGCTTAAAAGTTTTAGACTTTTCCGAAGGAATTAGCGACGAACATTCTGTTGCCAATTCCTTCACTTACCCAATCAGCAATATTTAGTTTTTGCGATGGAATAGGCAATATAATATTTCATCGGTAATTTATTTGCCAATGAAAACTGGTCGGTACATTTTAGTTTTTTTATGCCAATATTTCGTTGGCATCTTTGCCAGCATTACAAATTAACAACAGAAATTCCAACGAATAGTAAATCCCTGATAAAACGTTTCCTGATGATGTGTTTACGTCGGGAAATCATTCGGCGAAGTAAATGGTTGCTGAAATAGTGTTCACTCACCGACTAAATATTCTATCGGTGTTTTTTAATTTTCTGTTGGTATGTGCCGGTCCCATGCTCAAATTCAGGTGGAGACAATTTCCCTTCAGTTTTCATTTTTTTCTGGGAACAATTTACGTAGATCAGTTAAGTTTAAAACAATTTGATTGGAAAAGGCGCTTCTACATGGTCCAAATAATTTGTCGGGGTCCTCTTTACTTCATAGAGATTCTAGACGAAGGATCATTCATGGAGATCTGAAGCCATGTAACATCTTGTTGCATCACTGGATGAATCCAAAAATTTCAGACATGGGATGGCCAAGATCTCTGGTGGCAGAGAAGATCAAGAGAATGCTATTGAGTAGACTTTTCTTTCCTATTTTCTACTGTATTGAAGTATCAAAGGTTTGAGCTAAGAAACAATTGTTCTTATGGAGTGGTTTCTATGTCCCCTGAATATTTAAGGGAAGGGCTGTTTTAAGAGAAGTCAAAAGGATTTTAGCTTTTGATGGGCACATAAGGTCGAACAAAAAGAATTCAACTATGGCATATATGAGCTCAACTATGCTAGCTTGGCACCTAAAATATTATATTATGGCACTGAAACTTCGGTTGTAAACCTGTCTTTAGACCGGTCAGATTCTTCAGGCTTCTTTGGTATAAATAGACTCTTTCTTAGAAACTCACCAGCCTATATCAGTTGATAATTTAGAGTATAAATTTAATCAGCACCCACATAAATATTGCAGGCAAATCCAAAATAGACTAAGAGGAACATGTCAATCATGTCAAGAGCTACTTTCGAATAAGATGTCAAGATCATAGCCCCTAACAGGAACATGTCAATCATGGTGAGGCAAGGGTATGTTTTGTGATAATATCCTATAAAAATAAAAATTCTATCGATCTCACAAGCTAGTTGATGAGTTCATTCTGATGAAATATCACTATTTTAGCACAAGAAGGTCAAAATCTCAGAGTAAAACATAACCTTGCATATGTAATATAACAGTTTGGTTAAACATTCTTTATAGATGGAGATTTACAGAAAATATTAGAATTTCTGACATGTAATTGCTAAACTTAGTTTATATTTGAAAAATAACATCATGATTGGAATTAAAAGGACAGGAAGAGAAATATTCTTCTTCGTGGCATTCTTTCTCTGAACAGTCAATAGACAATTGGTTAGCCTTCCATTCTGATCAATAACAAGTATGGGACGTGGCAACAGCGAAGTTGCAGTAGCTCTTCTTCTGTTTCTATCATGTTCCTGCTCAGTTTATGGTGATTCAGGAGATACCATAACTACTTCTCAACCCATCAAAGATCCAGAAGCGATAGAGTCTGCCGGAAAAAAGTTCCAACTGGGATTTTTCAGCCCAGTTAATTCAACATATCGATATGTAGGAATATGGTATAGTAATTTATCAGTAGCAACTCCAGTACTATGGGTGGCCAACAGAAACAACCCAATCAACGATTCTTCTGGGATGCTGACAATATCTGAAGATGGAAATCTTGTGGTTTTGAATGGTCAGGGAGAGGTTCTGTGGTCATCAAATGTTTCAATTGGGTTCAATCAGTCAACTGCACAGCTTACTGATGATGGAAACCTTGTCTTGAAAGCGGGACCGAACGGAAACCTTGTATGGCAAAGTTTCCAGCAGCCTACGGATACTTACATATCAAAGATGAGACTTAGTGCTAACGCAAGAACAGGGAAAAAGACACTGCTAATGTCATGGAGAAGCTCATCTGATCCTTCAGTTGGAAATTTCTCTGCTGGTCTCAATTCATTAGGAGTTCCTGAGTTCTTCATCTGGTCCAATGGTCATCCATTTTGGCGTAGTGGTCCATGGGGTGGTCAGAATTTTATTGGAATACCAGAAATGTATAATTCTGTGTATTTAGATGGATTTAGTCTACAATATGAAGGAGATGGAACTTTCACTCTAAGTTCAATTCTAGACCACGCTATCCGTTTAACGTATGTTTTGACTTCTCATGGAAAATTTAGAGAGCACTACTGGGATTATGGGAAGGGAGTTTGGGAGTATGAATGGGAAGTTCCAGCCACTGATTGTGATATTTATGGCAAGTGCGGGCCATTTGGAAGCTGTGATACACAGAATTCACCCATCTGCACATGTTTAAAAGGGTTTGTTGCAAAAAATCCAGATGAATGGAACAAAGGAATTTGGACTAGCGGTTGTGTTAGGAAGGCAGCATTGCAGTGTGATAGAATACAGAATGGCAGCGAAACGGTAAAAGAAGATGTGTTTAAGAAGCTAGAGAGGATGAAGGTGCCAACCTTTGCCGAGTACTGGTCATATCCGTCCTCCGAACAAGAATGCAAAGATGAGTGCTTGAGGAATTGTTCCTGTGTCGCTTATTCATATTATAATGGTTTTGGCTGTATGGTATGGACAGGAAACTTGATTGATATACAAAAGTTCTCTGAAGGAGGGACAGATCTCAACATTCGCCTGGCGTATACAGAACTTGGTAATTATAATAATATTTTCTGATTTTCTTTCACTAGTGTTTCGTTTATCAGGTGTGCATAACTAGTATAGATACATCGAGTTCTGTATCAGTATGAGAAAATATTCCCAAGTTTTTTCGTATTTCCATTACATTTTTCCTAAATAATCACCAGTACAATTTTCTTGTGGCAGATACCATGAAAAACATGGAAATAATCATCAGTATGTCCGTGATTGGAGGAGCCATAGCTATCTGCATTTGTGTTTTTTTTTCTTGGAAGTGGATGGCTACACATAGAGGTAATATGCTACGTCTTATTCGCTTACTGAACTTCTAAACTTCACAATTTTTACAAGAAAAAGAAAATACAATTCTCAAATAATAACGATACTTCCACTTCAATTCAGAAAGGAATTTGATAAGTGAGGAGACCTTATCTTCAGAAGCTCAAGAAACAGTTTTTGATGGAAGCTTGCCCGAAAACATCAGGGAAGTTAAACTTGAACCATTCTTCAAATTACAAATTCTTCAAACTGCTACAAACAACTTTGACATATCCATGAAGCTTGGGCAGGGCGGCTTTGGTGCCGTATACAGGGTAATTCTTCTGGAAATAAAGGTGCTTTACAGTTATTTAGAGCAAATAAGTATTTATCGGTTTGCTGTTACATGGTAGGGAAAATTGCCAGATGGACAGGAAATAGCTGTGAAAAGACTTTCTAGAACATCTGGTCAAGGGCTGGAAGAGTTTATGAATGAAGTCGCGGTGATTTCTAAACTCCAACACAGGAATCTTGTGAGACTTCTTGGTTGCTGTGTTGAAGGAGAAGAGATGATGTTGGTTTATGAGTACATGCCGAATAAAAGCTTGGATGCATTTCTCTTTGGTTAGGGCTACAGCTCTTTTTTGTTTAGCTACTACTTTTGTTGACTCATTTTCAATTTCATAGATCATAAGTTTCAATCTGGAGAAGCAGATGGCTACTTTTCTTTAGTCTTTTTCATTTGCCCTTGTTTTCTCATAATACTTTCTGGATACAATTTGTTTAGATTCACCCAGGAAAGGACACCTGGATTGGAAAAGACGCTTAAACATTATTAATGGAATTTGTCGAGGTCTTCTTTACCTTCACAGAGATTCTAGACTAAGAATTATTCATAGAGATCTGAAACCAAGTAACATCTTATTGGACCACGAGCTGAATCCAAAAATTTCAGACTTCGGAATAGCCAGGATTTCTGGCGGCAATGAAGTGAATACTACCAGGGTTGTTGGAACCTTGTGAGTAGTGTATTTTTTTTTCCATTTCCACTCCTATTACTGTTTCTCTAATTTGAGCTGAGAAAACTGTTGTGGTTATGCAGTGGCTTTATGTCCCCTGAATATTTAATGGAAGGAAGATTTTCAGAGAAATCAGATGTGTTTAGCTTTGGAGTGTTGCTGCTGGAGATCGTGAGCGGAAGAAGGAACGCTCATTTTTATAACAATAAGCATGCTTTGAGTCTTATAGGATTTGTATGTCTGTCCGCCACACTGCCTGAGATATATTTGGAAAGCACCTTTCAATTTCTGATACTATTACACTTGCAAACTCTTACTTGTATGATTGTATCAACATTTTCAGGCTTGGAAACTGTGGAATGAAGGTGACATTGCAGCTTTGGTCGATCCCGCAATATCAGATCCATGTTTTCAGGTGGAGATATTCCGATGCATACATATTGGTCTGTTGTGCGTGCAAGAATTGGCAAAAGATAGACCGGCCGTGTCAACAATCATTTCCATGCTAAATAGTGAAATTGTGAATCTTCCTACTCCAAAGAAACCAGCATTTGTTGAAAGGCTGAGTTCCTTGGATACAGAGTCCATTACTCAGAGCCATAAGATAAATTCCATTAACAATGTGACGATTTCTGATCTTAAAGGCCGATAGAGTTCACAACTTGTTTACTTTTCTGTTACATATCTACATAGCTGATCATCGTGAAATGTTATATAACATTACATTGCTTGGTATGACTCAATCAGATTGCTATCAGTCTGTCAGTTTTGTGGTATTTGTATTCTACTTGCAGTTTAAAGAAAATATCATTTACTGATAGGAAAGCTCCCAGTGGCCTTTTCATGCATCCTCATGCTGTTCCTTGAAAAAAATGCTTGAAACGATGGCTTCTGTAGCTCCTGTTAGACATGATGTAGCTTTCTTTTAGCAAAAGCAAATCCTGGGTTATAGAATTTGTTCTCATTCAAAAGTCAACCTGTATGGTCTAAATCAAGCTTAGTTTAAAATAGTAATGTTAAAAGACAATGTAATTATCTTGGACTTATTTTTGAAAAAAATTATGAGCTCATGTTGAACAGAGCGAGATGGGAGGAGAACTGCTGTTATTGACCAGCAACGCATCCGCAAGTAAAGCTTTCCATTCTCATCAAGGATAAAACAGGTATATGTATTTATGGGACATAGCAGCAGTACTCCTTGTCTTTCTACCCTGCTTATGTTCATATTTCGATGCTGCCATTGACATATTTACATCATCTCTACCCATCAAATATCCTGAAACTATTGTCTCGACAAGCAATATTTTTAAACTGGGATTTTCCAGCCCCGTTAATTCCTCAAAACGCAGTGTTGGAATATTTTTAAACTATTGTCTCCACAAGCAATGTTTCGGCAACAATATCATGATACAGTGACTTATCAAAAGTGAAGAGATGGATATGAGATTCTCATATTGTCTTAATAGTAATCTTCTTGATAACTGCTTAAGGATCATACTTCTTCAGATGTCTCTTCCTATAAGTCTTAATTAAAAAATTATCATTGAGAAGAAACTGCTAAAAATAAACTAAATTTTGACTTTTTTGTAAAACAGAGGAACTTATTTACTGATTGGATAGCAGCCGACTAGTTGGATTAAATTAATTGGTTGATTGATTCAGTCAGCAAAATACTTTTCCTTATTAATTTAAGTTTTTTTTAATTAGTATAATTTCTTGATTATTTAGGATTTTGAATAAAACCTTATAAAAAAAAGAAAAAAAATTGACCCAGAATAATTATACTTGGGAAAAACATGAAGGAACCAACCAATGAACAACTTAAAAGACACTAAGAGAGCACAATGTCTAAACATAACCTACGTACCCTTATTTACGAGGTAGTATAAATACATTAAGAGAATGGAGAGGTGACTTTTCCTCTCCCCATGGTCCGGCCAGAACAACCCTAACAACCTCCTCTCTATCAAATTCCCATCAAAACACTCCTTGCATATCACCTTTCTTGAATGCTTGTCTAAGAAAAAGATTAAATGCGAAGTGAGAGACCAAAAAAAATTAAGTGTTGGAAGAGATACAGGGTTGGCCGGAACACCATAAAAGAAAGGGAGGAGAAGCAAAAAGAAGAAGAAAATCTTGAAAAACTCCCCCAGATTTGTGTAAATTCGTGTGGTAGGAACAAATCTTTACTCTTTTATTGTTGTTTTGATTTAATTAGGATCAAGGGGAGAAAGCCCAAAATGAGAAAATCTATAAATTTTTAATATCTTATTTTTTAATGAAAAATAGTTTTATTTAAAGAGTCGTTATTTATTATTATAGTCACTAGAAATCTTAATTAGTCAACAGAGATTCTATAGTTCGGAACTAGTTACGTAAAAAAAAGATATTATCATCCTTTAAATGTTCTGCCTGAAACAAACTGTATTACTAGTTTTGTTTTAAATTGCTAAATATTTATTAGTTTAGGTTATGATAATTTTCTTATAATATTCCTAACTCTGACGCCAATGAATATTCAACTACGGATACTTCCAACTTTAGCATTGGTAAATATTACGTAGCTATTAAATAAATTTTTATCAATTTTTTTATTCCTAACTCTAATATCAATAAATAAATAAATAAAATAAATTTATTTTTATGCATCCACATATTTTTTATTTTTTTAGCTAAATAAAATAAAATACAATGAATAATATAAATTTAAATAAATATTTTTATTTCTGACTCTGAATTTAATAAATAAATCAATAAATTTATATTATTTTTATGTATGTATATATATATATATATATATTTTATTTTATTTTTGTTTTTTTTTTTTGAAGGCTAGACGTATATCAGCCCATATAAATTGGACTGAATCTAGCCAGCCTTACCCGATCCCTAGCTCAAGCCAATGACCTGATTGGGCTAAGCAACACGCGTGCGCTGACGCACGCGTGTTGCTATTCTGTGCAAGTGAATTAAAATTCACTTGCACACTGTAAATGCTAATTCACTGAAACCATGCGAGAAGAAGAAGTCGATTACCTGATCTGCTGGAGGCGATGGAAATGATGGCGAATCTCTGGCTGACCGACACTACCTCCTCTCCTCTGCTTCTTCTTCTGCTTTCCTTTGCTTCTGTGTCCACCGTCTGCTTGCGTCCTCCAGCAGATTTGAGAGGATAAAAGGATCAACAGTGAAGATGCCGGTTTACTGTGGATGTCAATTGTTGAGTCTTCTTTTGTTTTTCTTGTTGTAGGGATAAAACAATGGCAGGGATAATCCTTGTTTGTGTGTATGCTGCCCTTTTTCTTCCTTGCTCTCTACGTGTTGCTCTGTGTTTTTTTTTATGGTTTTTTCTTTTCTGGTTTTTTCTTTGGTTTTCTGGGTTTTTTCTTCCTCCAGTTTTTCGGCCCCACTGCCAGTTCACCTCTCCTCCCTGCCTCTGCTCTGTTCTTTTTATTTTTTAGCGTTTTTGGCCCCTGTTTCCTTCTGGTTCTCGACCCTGTTTAGCCGGTTCACCCCCCGTTTTCCCCCTCTTTTCCCCTGCTCTGCTCTACCTTTTATAAGGCCAGAGAGCTTCAAAAACCAGTACCTCCTCGAACAGGTTCGTGGCAGAAGACATGGTCACGATTGGGATCGGATGCACTGTGGATTTCCCTGTTGAATCAGCTGCCATCCGCGCGAAACACAAGGGATAATGAACAGTATTACAAAACGGCACCGTTTGATTATTTTCACTTTGGTCCCTAGATTTTTAATCTTAACAATTGGGACCTTAACCAGTCATAAGGAATTTTTTTAATTGTGCCCCTTGGATAAATTTCAATTGAATCCTCAGTTAAATACTATTTACACAATAGTCCTAGGTTTCTAGAATATTTAATTTGATCCTTGGATTATAATTTTTTGCAATTTTACCTTTAATTAGCTCCAAACTTTGTTATTTCTTCAATTAAGTTCTTGATTTCTTTAATTAATTAAATCATAGTTTAATTAAGTTCACAAACTTATTAATTCTTTAATTAAGCCTTTGATTTTATTAATTAAACTAATCTAAAATTTAATTAAATTCCCAAACTTATTAATTTTTCTATTTCTAACAAATTGACTCTCAATTTTGATAATTTCAACCCTTAACTTTGAATTTATGTTGTCTTAAACCCTATTTTCAACTATATTCAATTTGTTTAAAAATTGGGTTATGACAGTTGCCCCCATTTTATAATATTTACGATGTAAAGTCATTGGAAAATTTTGTTTTCATTTAGCTTTGTATAATAAATTTATAAAGAAAAGTAGACATAAAAAGAACTTTTGCTTTTCTAAGAGTTCTGAAAACTTTGAAAACTATAAATTGACATATGACTTTTTAAGAGAGAACAAGTCATTTGGAAGACGACCCATTGTTTTTTTTTTTTGTTGTTTTTTTTTAAATGGATCAAATTGTTTTGGGCAACCTTCCCGATGATAAAAAAAACACGAAGAATTTCACGAGTGGTCTAATTTTTCAAGTGACTTGCCCGATAGGAAGAAGAAACGTGAAAAAGGTTTCTCAAACGGTCTAATTGTTCCAGGCAACCTACCCGACGATAAAATACGAGGAAATTAGCAAATAGTCAAATTGTTCTAGGTGACCTGCTCGATATTTGAAAAAAATATGAGGATTTTTCATATTGGTCATATTGTAATGATTTATCTGCCTAGTGAGAAAATACGAGAATTTTTCAAAAGTGGTCACATTGTAATGAATTACCAGTCCAATGGAAAACATATGAGGATTTTTCAAAAGTGGTCACATTGTAATGGGTCACCTGTCCAGTGAAAAAATACGAAGATTTTTCAGGATGGTCACATTGTAATGGGTTACTTACCCAATGAAAAAATATAAGGATTTTTCTAAAGTGGTCACATTGTAATGGGTCACCTGCTCAGTGAAAAAATACGAGGATTTTTCAAAAGTGGTCACATTATAATAGGTTACTAGCCCGGTGGAAAAAAATACGAGGATTTTTCAAAAGTGGTCACATTATAATGGGTCACCTGCCTAGTGGAAAATACCAAGATTTTTCAGGATGGTCACATTGTAATGGGTTACCTGCCCATTGGAAAAAAATACGAGGATTTTTCAAAAGTGGTCACATTGTAATGGGTCACCTGCCCAGTCAAAAAATATAAAAAATTTTCAAGGGATGACATGATAGGGTTCAAAGGCGCACTATACAAGAGATAAAAACTCGAGGGAAATGAGGGCTCAAGGGCGCACTCCAAAGGATGTAAGATTAGGAAACGCATTACCTTGGATGGTTGGGGGCTTGAATGTGCACTCGAAAGTGGTGAAGGCTTAAAGGCACACCCAAAATGAGGTA
This sequence comes from Populus pruinosa, assembly GCA_026413675.1. Lineage (NCBI taxonomy): Eukaryota > Viridiplantae > Streptophyta > Magnoliopsida > Malpighiales > Salicaceae > Populus > Populus pruinosa. The sequence continues at coordinate 3,411,047 of CM048602.1, read as the reverse complement.
GGGTTGGAAATGCACTACCTTTAATGGTCGAAGGCTCGAGGGCACACTCAAAGCAGAAATGAGAGGTTAAAGGCATTTTCAAAAAGAAATAAAGCGAGGGCTCGAAGGCGCACTCAAAAGGAGATGAGAAAAAATACAGAGATTTTTTCACGTGGCCTAATTCTCATGGGCGACCTGCCAAGGTTAAAAATTTCTCAAAAGTGAAATATTTTCAAAAGTATTTTCAATTTTGTCCCTTTTTGAGGTGGCCTTCCTTGTGATGGATCCCATTGAAGATCTCTTTTGTAAAATTTACAAAATGCATTGTTCAATATTTCAAAGTTAAATGATATGCATGTATATTTATCTGATTTAAAATATAGGCCCTCATTTCTTCTTAATCTTCTCGTTGCTTGGTTGATGAGATCTTGTTATCTGATTTGAGTCATTTTTATCGCTTGGCTTCTAGCCTACTCGAATTGGCACATGTAAGTCTTTTCCCATATTTGTTTACATAACTCAGCCTATGTGCTGCCTATCATGACCTACTCGCTTGCTAGAGATTTTCTGTCTTGTCAAATAATTTTAGAGGGTCATTCATTACTCCTTATCTCATTGCTAAAAACATTTGGTGTCACTTGCTAGAATTTTTCTAGAATTTTTCCTTTTAAACACAATGTTGCCCCATTGTCTTGGTCATTGTCTCCAAGTGTGCTCTGTTAGTGATGTAGACAAACAATGGTTTTAAGATACCAATCTCTCATTTCTTTTCTTTTTATTTTGGTGAAGCAATGTGGGTCGAGAATAAAGCTTGAAATCTTGATCTTACATTTTGAAAACAAAAATTATTTCGATGTGAGCCTAAAACAATTTGCTTTTGAAATCTTGCAACTCCTTGGTTATTTTCTTTCTTGGAAAAGAGATTATTTGCTCTTGTGTTTTGGCAATGAGGTCTTTGTGAAAATACATCATGAGGTGACCTTTTGTTTTTATAGGTTTTCAAAGTAAAGGGCTCGAGAAAAAAAAAGCTCGAGGTTTTGTTTAAGAAAAACTTGTCTCTTTTGTTAATACTCATTTTTATCGGCACGAATAATAATGAGTAGTTTGTTCTTGATGTCATGAATCTTATGAAAAACTATTCTTTGTATTTTGAGAGCATTGTTTATTGTTCCAGGTTGCTTGCTGGCTTGATTAGAAAGGACTTCTATAGGCACGTAACATAGGCTGTGGTTTTTGACTATGAAAGAAAAGAATTCATAAGGCTCAAAGAGTGTTTCAAGGTTTTAAAGACTGAGGATCACTATCAACAGTTCGACTTTTGATGTCGTTCATCTTTTCTTTTACCACTTTTCTTTGGTTTTGCCCTTTTTTTTTCTTTTTACTTTTTCATTGCTTTACTAGAGCATACTAAATTTATCTTGGTTATCACTTTTTCTTGTGATTTAGGCATGCCCTTTAGCATTTGATTTTCATGGGCTTTTTTGCCTTTTGGCTTTCTCATGGCTTTATTATCTTTCTTGATCATTGAAATTTCATTTTCCTCTAGTGTGTGGTGTGATCCTAGTCGAGGTTTTTTATGAAAGAAAATTTATTCAGGCTCAAAAGGGATCACAAGGGATGTATTTATTTCAGAACGTGAAAGGAATAACAAAGATGACATTTTCTCATTTGAAGTACAAGCAGCTATGATCAATAAAGTTTGACCTCATCTAGTGTGATGGTTTAGTCTTTGCAAAGTGATGCATTTTATGAGTCATGAGCAACGAGTTCACTATATACCATTATTCATACATTTAAAAACACATGTTTCAAGAGTCACGGGTATGGGTGTTTATTCATTTCTACTCTTTATATATTCGTTGGTTTATAATTTAGTCACCTCAATGATGGAGTTGCTTGATTCACTTGTCATTCTACAAATAGAATGTCAAAAATATAGTTTTGGAATAAACATCAAATTATTTTTTAAATCAAAATGCAAGATCAATTTGTCAAAACTCCAATGGGAAAACTAATTTTGGTAAAAGAGATGAATTATATGTATGAGATCATGCAAGACTTCAAAGATGTATTTAGGAGTCTTTATAAGAAAACTCTCTCAGAAAAATAAATAATACTTGGTCATAAATATAATTGAATGACAAACTTATTATTTCATTGAAACTTTGGAAAAGAAGTTCAACAATAAAGAACTTATAACAACATCTTGGGCTATGAATACTGGCATGATAGCATATAAAAGGGCTAAACATTTAGCGATCATTGATTGGAATTTCTGGAATCATTCATTCTCCTTGACAAAAGCATTTTTTCAATAGTCAGTTGAAGTCATATGTAAACCATTCTCTACCTGGTCCAACCCGTTCTTGCCAAGTTATTGATTACTTTGACACTCCTACACTTAGGATAAGATATTAACTCTTTGATCATTTCGGCTATCGATATATTTTGATGAATATTTTTCATGGATATTGCGTATAAACATGTTATATTTCAATGGAAACAGATTTTGCTTTATTTGGAGTTATAGAACTACAAATATGAACACAATACCAATGCAAGGTCATGCTGCAAACTACTAGATAGAATTGTTGTCTAACTTCAAATATGTTTAAGAGTTGCTACCGATATATTTTGATAAATATTTCTGATGGATATTGTATATAAACGTGTTACCTCTCAATGAAAATAGAGTTTGCTTTATTTAGAGTTATAGAACTCCAAATATGAACAAAATACCAATGCAAGATCATGTTGCAAACTACTAGACAAAATTGTTATCTTACTTTCAATTATGTTTGAGAGTTGCTTCTGATGTATTTTGATGAATATTTCTTATGGATATTGTATATATATATGTTACTTTCAATGAAAATAGATTTTGCTTTATTTGGAGTTATAGAACTCCAAATATGAACAAAATACCAAGGCAAAGTCATGCTGCAAACTACTAGATAGAATTGTTGTCTGACTTTCAATTATGTTGAGAGCTGCTACTGATGTATTTTGATGAATATTCCTCATGGATATTATGTATAAACGTGTTACCTTACAATAAAAATACAGTTTGCTATATTTGGAGTTATAGAACTCCAAATATAAACAAAATACTAAGGTAAGGTCATGCAGAAAACTATTGGACAAAATTGTTGTCTGATTTCTAATTGGGTATGAGATTTGATATTAGTAACTTTTGACACGTGTTCTTTATGGGAATTATATGTAGATGTGTTAGTTTAAATTGAAATAAGTTTCCCTCTATTTAGATTTATGGAACATAAGATATAGAAGAAATGTTAAAGGTTTAGGTGATAGGTCATAGGATAGAATTGTCTATTAACTTCTAAATGGATTTAAGGTCAGTGAGCGACATAATTTTTGGTAGCCATATTCCTAAAAATTGTGCTTGAAGGTGTTAACTTTTATGAGGAAAAAAACCGCTCTTGAATTAAAGCTTGAGAACTTTAGTTAGGGACTAGAAATTGCAAATAGGCCATGCTATAAAGTGATGGACAAATTTGTATGTGAGAAATAAGTGACTTTGGACATGTTAATGATTTATATGAGTTAGCTCTTCTAAAACATAGAAGATGTAGATGTTAACATTCTAAAAAAACCTTATATATAGGGCTTTTGTGAAACATAGACACTGAAAATCGTCAATAAAAAACTGAGTCGGGTGGATGTTTAAGATTTAATACAGTAACCTTAGAAATGTGTCTGGTATATGTATGTATGTTATGATAGGACAAATGGACATACATGAAATATATCAAGTATACAATAAATAAATGCAGATCTATTATACACAATGACTTGATGGAAACATAACCTAAGACTTTTCTATGAATCAGGAGAAATGATGGGGATTGGATTTTCAATTAGAGAAGGCCATGACATAGGAAGCAGGTAGGTATATCACACCTCTTCTTTTCAATTCACATCCAATTAATAGTAGGCTACATATTCTTATAAATTGCTAGTTATAACAAGTATGTATGTGTGTGTGTGTGTGTGTGTGTGTGTATTGTACACTAAAAAAAAAGAAAATTAGATGGATTATGCGGAAAGCATGATTAGTTATAAGTCGTTGGTAGATGGTAAAGAATTTTTAAATTAAAACTAGGAAGAGAAGTAAATAATAATAATAATAATAATAATAATAATAATAATTACCATAATATTGATGGTTAAAAATCTGTTATAAAGATAATTAGTGGCATAACAAAAATTACAAATGAGACTTGGCAACCATAGTAAAGAAGTTGAAGTGTGATCGTGGTTTTGATATTTAGTTACTATAATGAGTAACTAAGAAAATGATACGGTTGGATGTTTAGTTTTCAGAGGATGGAAACTAAGGTTAAAGTGATAATACTTAGTCGTTGAAAGATTAATAACTATGGAATTGGTGAAGCTGATACTTCATCATCAAAATATCGATGATTAAGGAAGCAAATTGCAACATGAAATATTTGATAAAATTAGCTTCAGCTAATGGCATCCAAGTTGGGATGGTCGAGAACATTTGATTAGACTAGTTGCAGCTAATGGCATCCAAGTCAGATGGTTGCGAATATTTGATAAGATTAGCTTCAGCTAACGACATCTAAGTCGGGATAGCCAGGAACATTTGATTAGATTAGCTGCAGCTAATGGCATCCAAGTAGGATGGTCGGGAACATTTGTTTAGATTAGTTGTGGTTAATAGCATCCAAGTCAGAATGGATGGGAACATTGACAAGATAAGCTTCGACTAATGACAACTAAATTGGGATGGCTAAGAGTTTTTAAAAGAAAGCAATGAAAAGGTTTTTAAATAGAATGATTAGATTTGATTAATGAGTTAATTGACACTAGTAATATCCAAATTGGGATTGTCATAAATATCTAAAGAGATTATTGAAGGTTAAGATTAATGAGGTCATATTGAAACGATAAAGAAATTGTAAAAGTATATGAGACATTTGTCATGTAATGCTCCATACTTTCATATGTGATTATAGTTACTTTCCTATGATTTGGGATGTAAAAATATAGGTAATTGATTTTCCCAATGCTTATATACAAGTCTACCAAAATTTCCATCGAAATTTCAGTAGTCTCCCCTATACCAAAAAGTCTTAAGTTATCAACATAAACCTTGTTTACAGTTCTAATATCTTAGATCTCATAATTCAATCATAACCCAATCATCCTGGGTGTCAATCCCACAAACATCATCATCAACATCATAACCACAACAAATATAACATACATTGAACAACAAATATCATTATAGGGGAATAAATGAGATATACAAGTATACATGAAGCATGATTATATAGATTTCAAAATTAAGTTCATCTATTCAAGTTTAAACATCAGTTATATAAATTAAGTTATATAAAAGTTATAATATTACAAAATATAAGAGTATACTCCTTAGAACTTATATTGCAAAAAGTGAACATAAACTAGGATCTACTCCTGTCATGTATGCGATGGTCTTAGAACAAAATACATATTATTGAAACATGAAAGTCATAATAAAATAGCAACACAAATATCCAACAATTTAAAAAGATAAACATGTATTCATATTTTATTCACTTCTCGCTTTTGGTTTGTATTGGAAACTCTTTCTCCTTCAATTATTAAAAATCATTTCCTCTTCCATTATCAACGTCCATTTAAGATTTTATAAGATCAACCATGATCATTTTTGTTTAACATATTACCAATATCTATTTCATTAGTATCATCATCACCCCGTAGTAGTCGATGCAAGGTGATCCCCTTACCCGGGATCCTACATACACTAAATATATACTAGCCAATACGTGTTAATCCCTTTACCTGGGATCCTACATACACTAAATGTATGATAGCCAATGCGTGCTGATCGCCTTACTTGGGATCCTAATATACACTAAATGCATGCTAGTCAATATATGTTGATCGTTAGTACATGATGATCCCTTACCTGGGATCCTAACATATATTAAATATATGCTAGTCGAAACATGTATTACACTTCTCTTTCATTTTTTCTAGTGGTACTCCCATTCCTTGGTAATGCACAGGGTAGTTCCCTTGAACACACACATATATTTAGAATACTATCCGAAATAACATCATCACACCAACTTCCATCATTTCACATAATATCTAATGTTGCAAATTTACATCTCACATTATTAATATATTAAAATCTTAAATTTAACTAAAAAGCTTAGGTGGGGATCACCTACCTGCAATAGAAGTTCTAATCTTGCTCCCTTATTGTTGTTGTTGCACTACGCCTATGGTCCCTCCTGTAAATCACAGGTTTACCATACAATTTTTTCTTACTCAAGAATATGTTTTATAATAACCATATCAACAACCAATAAAACTTTCTTTTAATCATTTCTTAATATTTGAATTGTTACTATCTAAACCTCGAACTATTACTGTCTGACCTCCTCTTAGATTTTTAATTATATCTAGAGTTATAAAACTCTGTTTCAAGTGAGATTGGTCTTGTTGAAAAGCTAAGACAAGAGGCTATAAGTTCTCTGAGAAAGGAGAACTCAGTTCTGCCTCTAAGACAGTCAAAATTGCTTATTAACAAACTAGTGATAATATACATGTCTAAAAGAAGGAGAACCTAGTTCTGCCTCTAAGATAATCAAAATTGTTTATCAACAAACTAGTGACAATGTACATGATATGAAGGAGAACAATATATCCAAATATCATTATAATCCAACGGTGGAAGGTAGAATTACAGCTGTCAGATGTTCTGCCATCAATATGTCTTCTTTCCAGCCTCTCTATAACCTCTCTCTTGCTCTTACAAGTCACTTCAAGAGAAAAAATAAAATGATATTTATAGTTTTATCATCTTCTTAATTGCACATTTATCCTCACCCTTTTTTTATCATTTGTACATAAACTCCCAACCATCTGTTCTTTGAATAATGACCTCTCTTGGTCTTATGTATTCATTTTTTCATCATAAATATTTTTCTTTTCAACAATTTAGTACTATATTCACTTTTCATTTCATTAATTTCACTATTTTTATCTTGATTTGGGTTTCTTTAATTTCATTTATCCAATTTTACTATTGGTTAAATTTCTCATATTTTAACAACCGAGAAAAATTATAATCGGGCGTTTACATGTCATAAGTTAACTATATGCATTGTACTTGGATTTCATTAATACTCCCTCAAATTTTAACACATGTTTATGAATTTGATGTTATAACAGGACCTTCGTACACTCAAGTTGCTTAATAGTCCTTTAGGGTAGTACTTTTATTAAGGGTATGTAACATAACAAAATAGAGTATTAGTAGTATGAACATATTATGTCATTTTATGTAAATTGTAATGTATTGAATCTTAATCTATGTAAATGTAGTAAGTTGAAATTTTCATATATTATTATGTTAATTGAAAATCTTTCAATTTATTTAAATTCTATTTGCATAATTTATGTTAAGTATAAATTGAATAAGTGACATATTTGCTAATAGTAGAACTATCAAGAAGTATATTGATTGAATGACATATTAAGATGTATTGATGACTGAATGGTATTATGATAGTGTAGTTGATAGCTTGGTATAGGCTATATACAAAGGTGACTCTATTAAAATTTTAGTAGAATATTAAAAATAAGATATTAAAATTTAGGGTCATTACAATATATGGTTAGTAGGAAGAAATTTTAGGTAAGGTTTTATATAGAGAAAGCTCTTTGAAATTTTATTAAATTTTGATGAATTAAACTCGTTTAAGTTAGATTTCACATCCATATTTTTGAACTTATGTATGAAAATAATTTTGAGTGTTGTGATGTACAATAGAAAAGGTCCCCATAATAATGTATGAAATGACAACGCAAACAAAATCTTATTGGAAAAGGAAAAATGTGAAGGTGGTCAAGAAAGTGTAGGAAAAACATATCATAATTAGACAAGTGTCAAATAACAGACAGATTTTATATTTAAAATTGTAATTTTAAATTTACAAATCTCATATATATTTAACAAATATTTTTACAACATGTTTCTTAATTTGTTGTATAATGCCCTTAAATATACAAAAAACCATGTTAACATTTATGATGTCGAGGTATGGAAAAAGTATAAATTGAGTCATGTCACAAAGGATAATTAGGTAAAGTTTTAAAATATTATGGCATCAAAAGAATTTAAAAGGCAATCACAATTCAAGTTGCAGAACTAAAACAAAGAAACATATGTTTTGGTGAGCAAATATACCGATGGATCGCTCTTATTTGTTAACAATGCAAATCCCTTGATAAGGTTTTTAAAATTATTATTTTTTTTAATTTTTCATTGACCTTTTATATGCTTAGACTTTCTTAGAATATTTGTTTTGTTGGAATAACTTTCTGGGTGTAAGTCTAGATGAAGTTATACGGGGAAACTCATATAATACAGGTAGATAGATATAATACAGGTAGTGTGATGTTTTGAATAAATGAGTAGGAAAATACAATAAAGCCCTTGGTGGCTTATAGTGTGGGTATAAATGAATGAGGGGTACTGTAGTAATTCAACAAAACATAATAAATATAAATAAGGAGTTAAAAAAAAAAACAACAAAAGAGGGATCTAGAAATTTGAGAGAGAATCGGCAAGAGAGAGAAGGGAGAAAGAAGAAGAAGAGAAAAGAGGGGAATTAGAAGAAAAATAGAAAGGAGTTGAAGGAATTCATTTTAAAGGTAAGATTATGTATAAATATGTGTTAATTAAGCTTTAATTTCAGTTTTGATAAATGTTAGGGTTTTGAAAATTTGTGTTTTGGGTTTGATTGATGAATTAATTGAATGTTATGGGTTGATTGTTATGGGTAATGGATTATTTGATGGATTTTGAGAGATTGAATTGAAAGATGATGATTTTGAGTTATGATTTTGTTTGAATGGTGAAATTATGTTAGAAATAAGGAAAGAACAGTGGGTTTCTATTGAAATTCTGGGTTGGAGGTTGAAGATGACGAAAATTCATTTTGGTCCTTCAATTTGTGGAAATTACAGTTTAGTCCCCAACCTTTGAAAAATTTACAGATTGGTCCCTGGGGCCTATTCCGAGATTCTGAACAGAATAAAAGATAAATTATGGGCAGAATTCCTGTATAGTTATGAAATTTTAACACTTTCAATTTGGTCCTTCAATTTGACAAAAATTACCATTTGACCCTAAAAATTTGATAAAATTACAGAATGGTCCCTGGAGTATAATGAGGTGATCTGGACAGAAATGAGGATTAATTATGGTCAGAATTCAGTATAGTCATGGACTTATGATAATTTTAGTTTGGTCCTCCAAATGGATAAAGTTACAATTTGACCCTTAAAAATATGATAAATTACAGATTAGTCCCTACCTATAATATTAGCTTTTTCAGATTGATTTGATGAATAATTTAGGGTTAGTTAGTGAAGTATTACCAATTTTATTATTTGTTTTATTATGGATTAGATTTCGAGAAAATCGTTAATTTTTGGGTTTTTAGGAAAATAACTAGTTTAGTCTAAATACATATAGGGTTATGAAATAGACCCTTAGTTAAGTGTATTAAATAGGTTATATGTTCTTTTGAGTCATTCTTGAATATGTTTTCTTTATATTCAGATAATCCTGATATTCTACCGGCGGGACGTCAGTAGGATTTTCTTCTATGTCTGCTTTTGATTTCTGTTTGCTTTCGAGTCAGGTGAGTGGATAATTTTCCATATGCAAGAGAAATATTATAAATATTTGATTTTTTAATATGAATTGGATCATGCTTCTTGATAATATATATGGTGACTATTATCCTTGTTATGATAAGCAGGATCATTTGTTGAATCTGAATTCTTGATATGAACCAGTATGTATTTTGGATTGACTTTTGAATTGATAGCTCCTCATTTGATTGATGTCATGAGTTGAGCCTTGAGATATTAATATGTCTGTTTGAGTATGATTATGACCCTATGGTATGTCAGTCAGAATACCCATGCTAACATGGTAGTGTTAGTCTTTGTGCACATCGTATCTGAACCCTAGTTGGTCGGGGGAGTCACCAACCTGTGTGGACTGATCATCCCACAGTACGGAGCCTCATGCTCATTGCATTTTGATTTTCTGATGAATTTTACCATATGATATTCTTGTTATGGCCTATTTGAGAAACCTTTTTATAAGAACCTAAAGCCATACTTGTATATATATTTCTCATTGTTGTATTATCTCGTGTGTGTATATTGAACATTATCTACTCACTGAGTCGTTGAACTCACACTTTCATTATTTATCATTTCAGGCTTATAGCTTGATAGCAAGTCACTTTTGTTGAACCTTCAGAACCTGCTCTTTTGGTTGGAATTCGTATATTTTCCTTTATGTCTAATTAGTGCTCCAAAACTATAAAATTATATTAACTCTTGTATTAAGACAATTCAATTATATTATGAAGTTGATTTTGTTATTAATGCTGCGTTTAACTCTGATTGAGTTAGGATAAGTTTGTGTGTAAGTTTGGGTTCGCATAGGTATGGAACCTTGGAGGGGAACCTTGCCTATGTGCCGGTCATGGATCCGAGATTCGGGTCGTGACAGGTAGATAGAGAGAAAGGAGTGAAGAAGTTTGTAGATAGAAGAGCTGACGTGTTTATTGTAATTTTTTTTTAATTCTTGTGATTTTTTTAATTTTTTTAATTATAAATAGCTTTTTTTAGGAAACATATAATGGCTGACGAAAATTAGCTGGTACATTTTATGTTTTTGATGCCAATATTCCGTTGGCATTTCTGCTGGCATTACAAATTATCGAAAATGCCCACGAATAGTAAATCTCTAATAAAACTTTTTTTTTTTTTATGATGTCTTTACATCTGGAAATCCATGGATGATGTAAATGGCTAAGGAAATGGTGTTTACTCGCCGACGGAATATTTTGTCAGTGTTTTTAAATTTTCTGTTGGTGTGTGCCGGTCACATGCTAAGGTGGCGACAATTTCCATTCAGTTTTCATTTTTTCTGGGAACAATTTATGTAGATCAAAAGTTTAGAACAATATGATTGGAAAAGGCGCTTCTACAGAGTCCAAATAATTTGTCGGGGTCCTCTTTACTTCATAGAGATTCTAGACGAAGGATTATTCATAGAGATCTGAAGCCATGTAACATCTTGTTGCAAGACTGGATGAATCCAAAAATTTCAGACATGGCACGGCCAAGATCTCTGCTGGCAGAGAAGAACGAGAGAATGCTATTAAGTAGACTTTTCTTTCCTATTTTCTACTGTATTGAAGTATCAAAGGTTTGAGCTAAGAAACAATTTTTCTTATGGAGTGGTTTACATGTCCCTTGAATATTTATGGGAAGGGCTGTTTTCAAAGACGTCAAAGGTTTTCAGGTTTTGATGTAGGAAAAAAAGTCCGAAGATTGCTACAATAACTGGCTGAAGTCTGTAGGGCCACATAAGGTCGAATAAAAAGATTTCAACTACGCCATATATAAGCTTGGCACCTAAAATATTATATCATGGTGATGCATTATCAATGTGATGATACAGCAACGTCTTTAGACCGGACAGGCTCTTCAGACTTCTTCAGTATAAATTGCCTCTTTCTTAGAAACATAAATATTGCAGGCAAATTCAAAACAGACCAAGTGCGAATAAAGCTACTTTCAAATAAGAATGTCAAGAGCTTCTTGATAGTGCCTACCAGGAACATGTCAATCAAGGTGAGGCAAGTGTATGTATTGTGATAATATCCTATAAAAATAAAAATGCTATCGATCTCGCAAGCTAGTCGACCAGGTCCATCCTGATGAAATATCACTATTTTAGCACTTTCTTTATAGATGGAAATTTATAGATAACATAAAAATTTATGACTTTTGATTGCTTAACTAGTTTCTATTTGAAAAATAACCTAATGACTGGGAACAAAAAGAACATGAAGAGAGATATTCTTCTTCATGGAATTCTTTCTCTGAACAGTCATGAAGTCATTTGTTAGTCTTCCATTCTCATCAATAACAAGTATGGGACTCGGCAACTGCGAAGTTGCAGTAGCTGTTCTTCTGTTTCTATCGTGTTCCTGTTCAGTTTATGGTGAAGCAGGAGATACCATTACTCCTTCTCAACCCATCAAAGATCCAGAAGCTATAGTCTCTGCCGACAATAAGTTCGAACTGGGATTTTTCAGCCCAGTTAATTCAACATATCGATTTGTCGGAATATGGTATTGTAATATATCAGCAGAAACTCAAGTACTCTGGGTGGCCAACAGAAACAACCCAATCAACGATTCTTCTGGGATGATGACAATATCTGAAGATGGAAATCTTGTGGTTTTGAATGGTCAGGAAGAGGTTCTGTGGTCGTCAAATGTTTCAATTGGGCTCTATCAGACAACTGCACAGCTTACTGATGATGGAAACCTTGTTTTGAAAGCTGGACCGAATGGAAACCTTGTATGGCAAAGTTTCCAGCAGCCTATGGATACTTACATACCAAAGATGACACTTAGTTCTAACGCAAGAACTGGGAAAAAGACACTGCTAAGGTCATGTAAAAGCTCATCTGATCCTTCAGTTGGAAATTTCTCTGCTGGTCTCAATCCATTAGGAATTCCTGAGTTCTTCATCTGGTACAATGGTCGTCCATTTTGGCGTAGTGGTCCATGGGGTGGTCAGAATTTTATTGGAATACCAGGAATGTATTCTTCTGTGTATTTAAAAGGATTTAGTGTACAAGAAGAAGCAGATGGCACTTTCACTCTTAGTTTAATTCAAGACCCAGTTATCCGTGCAACGTATGTTTTGACTTCTAATGGAAAATTTATAGAACAATACTGGGATTATGAGAAGGGAGGTTGGGAGTATACCTGGGAAGCTCCATCAACTGAGTGTGATATTTATGGCAAGTGCGGGCCATTTGGAAGCTGCGATGCACAGAATTCACCTATCTGCACATGTTTAAAAGGGTTTGTTGCAAAAAATAAAGATGAATGGAACAGAGGAATTTGGACTAGCGGATGTGTTAGGATGACATCTTTGCAGTGTGATGGAATACAAAATGGTAGTGAAGTGGGAAAAGATGGGTTTATGAAGCTAGAGATGATGAAGGTGCCAACCTTTGCCGAGTACTGGTCATCTCCGTCATCCGAACAAGAATGCAAAGATGAGTGCTTGAGGAATTGTTCTTGTGTCGCTTATTCATATTATAATGGTTTTGGCTGTATGGCATGGACAGGAAACTTTATTGATATACAAAAGTTCTCTGAAGGAGGGACAGATCTGAACATTCGCCTGGCGTATACAGAACTTGGTAATAATAATAATATTTTCTGATTTCCTTTCACTAGTGTTTCGTTTATCAGATGTGCATAACTAGTGTAGATACATCGAGTTCTGTATCAGGAAGAGAAAATATTGATAAGTTTTTTCATATTTCCATTATACTTTTCTTAAATAACCATCAGTACAATTTTTTAGTTGCAGATAACAAGAGAAACATGAAAGTAATCATCAGTATGTCAGTGATTGTAGGAGCCATAGCTATCTGCATCTGTGTGTTTTTTTCTTGGAAGTGGATGGCTACACATAGAGGTAATATGCTACGTCGTATTAGCTGACTGGACTTCTAAACTTAACCATTTTTACAAGAAAAGAAGAAAACAATTCTCTAATAATAACGATACTTCCACTTCAATTCAGAAAGGAATTTGATAAGTGCGGAGACCTTATCGTCAGAAGCTCAAGAAACAGTTTTTGATGGAAACTTGCCCGAAAACATCAGGGAAGCTAAACTTGAACCATTCTTCAAATTACAAATTCTTGAAACTGCTACAAACAACTTTGACATATCCATGAAGCTTGGGCAGGGCGGCTTTGGTGCAGTATACCGCGTAACTCTTCTCAACTAAAGGTTCTTTACAGTTATTTAGAGCAAATAGGTATTTATCAGTTTGATATGACATTGCAGGGAAAATTGCCAGATGGACAGGAAATAGCTGTGAAAAGACTTTCTAGAACATCTGGTCAAGGGCTCGAAGAGTTTATGAATGAAGTCGCGGTGATTTCTAAACTCCAACACAGGAATCTTGTGAGACTTCTTGGTTGCTGTGTTGAAGGAGAAGAGATGATGTTGGTTTATGAGTACATGCCGAATAAAAGCTTGGATGTATTTCTCTTTGGTTAGGGCTACAGCTCTGTTTTGTTTAGCTACTACTTTTCTTGACTCATTTTCAATTTCATAGATCATAAGTTTCAAGCAGGAGAAGCAGATCGCTACTTTTCTTGACTCATTTTCATTTGCCCTTGTTTTCTCATGATGTTTTCTGGATACAATCTGTTTAGATGCACTCAGGAAAGGACAACTAGATTGGAAAAGGCGCTTCCACGTTATTAATGGAATTTGTCGAGGTCTTCTTTACCTTCACAGAGATTCTAGACTAAGAATTTTTCATAGAGATCTGAAGCCAAGTAACATCTTATTGGACCACGAGCTGAATCCAAAAATTTCAGACTTTGGAATAGCCAGGATTTCTGGCGGCAATGAAGTGAATACTACCAGGGTTGTAGGAACCATGTAAGTATTTTTATTTTTTTTTCACTCCTATGACTGTTTCTCTAATTTGAGCTCAGAAAGCTTTTATGCTTATGCAGTGGCTTTATGTCCCCTGAATATTTAATGGAAGGAAGATTTTCAGAGAAATCAGATGTGTTTAGCTTTGGAGTTTTGTTGCTGGAGATCGTGAGCGGGAGAAGAAACGCTCATTTTTATAGCAATGAGCATGCTTTGAGTCTTGTAGGATTTGTATGCCTGTCCGCCACACTGTCTGAGATACATTTGGAAAGCACCTTTCAATTTCTGATAATATTAAACGTGCAAACTCTTACTTGTATGATTGTATCAACATTTGCAGGCTTGGAAACTGTGGAATGAAGGTGACATTGCAGCTTTGGTCGATCCTACAATATCAGATCCATGTTTTCAGGTGGAGATATTCCGATGCATGCATGTTTGTCTGCTGTGTGTGCAAGAATTGGCGAAAGATAGACCGGCCGTGTCAACTATCATTTCCATGCTAAATAGTGAAATTGTGGATCTTCCCACTCCAAAGAAACCAGCATTTGTTGAAAGGCAGAGTTCCTCGGGTACAGAGTCCTTTCCTCAGAGCCAGAAGATAAATTCCATTAACAATGTGACAATTTCTGATCTTAAAGGCCGATAGAGGTCAGAACATGTTTACTTTTCTGTTTGATCATTCTGAAATGTTATATAACATTACATTGCTTGGAATGACCTGGTAAGATTGACATCAGAAAGTTACTTTTGTGGTATTTGTATTCTACTTCCATATTAAAGAAAATAAGAAAACTCGGAATGTTGACAAAATGCTCGAAATGACGGCTTCTGTACCTCCGTTACGAAAAGATGTGTTTTCATTTAGAGAATCTCGGTCTGATTTACCTGCAAAAACAAAACACTGGAGCTTTGTCCACATGTTAGGTAGAATACGTTGCCACCGCCTTCACAGTTTGTGATGCTATTTGGTTGAAGAACTTGCTGGCAGCAATGGGTCATCCAGCAGAAGACGATGACTATATAGGTGCATAACGAGGCAGCAATCAAACTAGCCAAGAATCCAGTACAACATGGGAGAAGCAAACACATCGATATCAAGTTTCATTTTATTCGTGAACATGTAAAATAAAAGACAGTTGAACAAAAGTAATGTCAGCGGCAGATATTTTCACCAACCCAGAGTCTTTTGGAAGCTTTGTTAAGATAAGAGAAATGATTAGAACAAGGGAATTCCAGCTTGAAGGGGAGTGCAATTGGTTTCTACTATGTCTATATCTAAATTAGATTAGTTTCCAATTAGCTTTATCAGGATTGTTTAGATTAGTACGATTGTTCTTATCTTTAGCTTGTAATCTCCATGTATAAGGGGCATGAGAGCAGGATTCAGATTAACAATAATAAGGAAACTGCAAGTTTCTTCGTCAAAGCTGGGTTTGGCAGCTTGTTTACGAAACAGTTCATAACTATTAAAGATTATGGTCTTCTATCATAATGTATAATAAAAACAATTCAATATATGAGCTCAATTATGTTAGATTGGTACCTCAAATATGCTATTATTGCACTGAAAATTTGTTTAAAAAACAGTCCTCATTATCATTGTGATGATATACAGCAAGTTCTTTTGACCTGCCTTTTTAGACTTCTTTGGTGTAAATAGCACTCGATGGTTTTAGAGTATAAATTTAATCATCACCAACGTAAATATTGCAGGCAGTGTCAAAATACACCAACTAAAACAATAATTTTAAGAGCTTATAGGCAACACCTAACAGGAGCAGGTCAATCATCTGAGGCAGGTGAATGTCTTGTGAAAATATCATAGAAAAATAAAAATGTTATTTTCCAAGCTAGTTGATCAGGTTCATCCTGAATAAATTTCACTATTTTAATATAACAAGGTCAAAATTTTACAGTAAAACATAACCCTGCTTATGTAATATAACAGTGTGGTTAAACATTCTTTATCCAAGGAAAATAACAAAAAACATAAAAAAATTTCTACTTTTAATTGCTAAACATAGTTTATCTTTGAAAAACAATATTTTGATTGGAATTAAGTAAAAGGACTGGAAAAGAAATATTCTTGTTCATGGCATCCTTTTTCTAAACTATCAGTTAGTCATTTGTTAGTCATCCATTCTCATCAATTACAAGTTATGGGACTTGGCAACTGCGAAGTTGCTGTAGCTCTTCTTCTGTTTCTATCGTATTCCTATTCAGTTTATGGTTATGCAGTAGATGCCATCACTCTTCTCAACCCGTCAAAGATCCAGAAACTATAGTCTCTGCCGTAAATAAGTTCGAACTTGGATTTTTCAGCCCAGCTAATTCAACAAATCGATATGTCGGAATATGGTACAGTAATATATCAGTTGCAACTTAAGTACTATGGGTAGCCAACAGAAACAAGCCAATCAATTATTTTGTCACGACATGATCCCTGGATTCATGACTTGCAGATAAACAAGGTCCTCTATCTAGGGTTTTTATCATATACGAACCTAAACTTGCATATAGATTTTTTTTCTATAACTCAATCGGAGGACTCAGTAGCATTTGCTATCATAATTAATTTGATAATAAATTTGCTATCATAATTAATTTGATAATAAATTTGCTATCATAATTACTTTCATAATATATATTAATATCTTAATACAATCCTTAATATGAAGCATTGACTAAACATAACATAATAGCATTAATTATAATCAAAAGACTTGGTTCTAGAAGTCCAAAAAAAATAATGTTATACACTTGGAAATAATAAATAATAAGAGAGTAAGTTCAGCAATACATTAAATAAATAACATTTAATATATATTTATAAGATAATACAACAATAAGTAATGTATACAAATTTGGCTTCTGTTTTTACAACTGAGTTTCACAAGCAGTCATAACAAGAAATATCATGAGGAATTATCTAGGTGGGTGGCCAAGTGGTAAAGACTTGGGATCAAGGGGTTTGCTCCCTCTGTGGTCTCAGGTTCGAGTCTTTGGTTGCTCATATGATGGCCGTGGGATTAGTCGTGGTGCGCGCAAGCTGGCCCGGACACCCACGTTAATCTATATAAAAAAAAAAATATCATGAGGTAATGCTCGTCATAAAATTAATATGCAGTGAGCATGACACTCTAGAATATGGAAAGATCAGCCACCACATCTTAGTAACTCGCTATGATTTAAAATTATGATATACACAAATTCTAACATTATTATGTTAGTATGGCTATTCTACCATAAGGGTAGTTGGAACTCCCTAAGAACCCTTGTCTATTCGAACTCCAGCCTTTCACTGTATCCCATGCATTGAACATACCTATTCAAACCTTGTAAGCTCAAAAATCTTTTTCATGTTTTAATGATGTTGTGCTGTGGCTATATGGCTCCTCATGAATATGCAATGGAGGGTAGATTTTCCGAGAAATCAAATGCCTTCAGCTTTGGGGTTTTACAGATTGTAAGCGGGAGAAGAAATGCTACTTTCTATTGGAATGAGCGAGCCTTGAGTCTTTTAGGATTTGTATGTCCATACAACTCTGCATCATAAGTCATATGTAAAAGCTTGAATTTTCGTTTCCGACAAATTTTAAACTGCGACATGCTTATTTCTATTACTATTTCTCTTTGCAGGCATGGAAATTATGGAATGAAGGCAACATTTCAGCTCTAGTAGATCCCGTAATATCCGATCGAAGTTCACGGAAGGAAATATTTAGATGCATACATGTTGGCCTACTGCGTGTTCAAGAGCTTCCAGAAGATAGACCAACAGCATTTACTGTCATTTCAATGCTGAATAGTGAGATTTCTTCTGTTGCAACTCCAATGCAACCCCCATTTGCTGAAAGGAAACGCCACTTGCGTTAAGAGACATAACTTCATCAAAGCCATCAACAATATCCCAGTAATAATGTGACACTCACAATTGTTGATGGCAGATAATAAGTTCCTGTTTCAATTATTTTTCTTGTAACGTATGCTGCTAGATCGTGGATTATCATTGTTGAAATGTGCAAACGTTAAATGTTCTTTCTGTTCTGTATTAAGGCCGAATCCGAAAATCCGACATGCCTCTCGAGGAGTAATATGGGCTGTTCAAGGTATTTTACTTATCCATTGAGACAATCTTGTTGCTAACTGTGCTTTGATTGGTTTTAATGATTGTTTACTAGCTTTCCATCATATTCAGGCGCATGTATAATTAGAAGCTAAATCTATGCTCTAGGTTACAGATAACATAGGGCATCCACGTAGAATCAGAAATATGAAACAAAAAGATAGGCAGTTAAAGACAAGATTGGAACCCCTTTAATAATGAAACGTGGAGAAATCTACAAGTGCTAAACCATAGTTCTATTGATTCCGATAGCTGGCACACTGGTTTCTCTTTTCTACAAATTTTTCACACGGTACTCATTTCAAAATTTTCCGCCTCTTTAAGTTGTTTTCCCTTCATGCTATATATTATACTAGTGATAGCAGAGTCCTCCCTCATGTATCACATTAGCATCTAGCAGGATTTTCTCAGTGTTGAAGTTCTAATAGGTTTTTCATGAGTATTGTAGTTCCCAAATCTCCTCAAAAATTAAATTGGAAATTTTAGATTGTAATTTGGGCATGGAGGTATTCTGATGTAGCAGCAGATTTATGAACAAGATTAATAGGAAAACTGTCTTGTTGCGACAAATGACTTGACTTGCAAAAACGAGTATATATAAATTTTGATTCTACCTTTCGATGGTGCTCAAATTTCACAACTAGATTTTATAGACCATGTTCTATAATGGATTTGCTGGCTATAATCAACTGTTCTGGAAAGCTTTCGGATTAGGAAAGATAGGTATTGTTGTGTATGGTCCCATACCATGTGATGGTGAGACCATCACATTAAATGTCATGTGATGACTGTCTCTTGGTGTTAATATTAGTGTGGTTAGGGTACTGTAGCAACAGATTTGAAATTAGAAGAGAGGAGAAGAAAATCAAGAGAGAAAAAGAGAAGAAAAGGCAGCAGAGCAGCCTTCATTCTTTCTTCGATTTCCAGCTCGTTCACCGTTGGATCGGGCTGAGATTTTGACAGCAGCTTCTAGACACGTTGATCTTCATTCTGAACGGTTGGATCGAAGATTGGTGGTGTGGAAGCTGGCCGTTTTGACAGAAAATGGGGCTGTCAGTTTTGTGAGTTTTTCTCAAATAATTCTCCTTTAATCTTGTTGTAATCCGAGAATAAGTTGTTCTTGATGATATATATATGTTGTATCCATTAGTTGAATCTGAGGAAGAATGATTGTGAACCCATTATTTGTTGATAGTGGAAGTTTTTAGGTGGACTACGGTCCCGTGGTTTTTCCCGCATCGGGTTTTCCACGTTAAAAATCTTGGTGTTGATTTTGTGATTATTTGCATTATTTTTCATCATTGTTTGATTCTGTTTTACTACACAAAGAGGGAAAGAATTGAGACTTGTGAATTGTAATTGTATTCCGCTGAATTGATCCGGGTAAATTGGTGTCCGGTTGTTCCTAGTTTTCCCAACAAAGTGGTATTAGAGCCAGGTTGTGTAGATTGAATTTCTTGTGCAGTTAAAATGGAAAAGGAAGATTCGGGCATGATAAAGCTTACTTACTCAAATTATTTTTTATGGAAAACAATGATGGAGGATCACTTATATTGCAATGATTTGGCTTTGCCGATTGAATGTAAAGGAATAAAGCCTGATGATATGGATGATGCAAAATGGAATGGACTAAATAGAAAGGCTACTGCTAATGTTAGAAAATGGGTATCTTCTAAGTCCATTAATCATATTTCTTAAGAACATGATTGTTATACAGTTTGGAAGATGTTGGAAGAAACATTTGCTAAGGAGAGTGCACAAAACAAGGTTTTTGTAATTAGAGACCTTGTGAATTTGAAGTATAGAGATGGTGAAGATGCTTCAGTGCATATAAATGTATTCCAAGGGTTCTTGAATCAGTTGTCATTGATGAATCTGGAGTTAGCTGATGAAATGCAAGCACTAATCCTACTGAGTTCATTGCCGGATAGTTGGGAGACTTTGGTGGTGTCACTTAGCAATTCTACTCCGAATGGGAAGATCACTTTGAAAACAGTGAAGGATTGTATCCTCAATGAAGAAAAGAGGAGGAAAGGCACAAGCACTTCTGAGTCTCATGCACTTGTTACAGAAGTCGAGGGAGAAGTCCAAGCAGGTTCTCTCACAACAAGCAAGATAGAGAATCCAGCAATAGAAAAGGCAAATGGAAGCCAAGAGGAAGATCTCAGTCAAGGAAGGGTTTTAAGTGCTATTATTGTGACAAGCCTGGGCATATGCAAAAGGATTGCAGAAAGTATAAAAGAGATAAAAAGGATAAAGATGAAGACAAGAATGAAGAGAATGGTACAGCTGCAGTTGTATATGATGGTGATGTTGCCATTGTTTGTGATGATGGTTGTGTTAATCTTGCATGTCAGGATACCATCTGGGTTGCAGATTCAGCAGCTTCTTACCATGTTACACCCTGACGTGATTTTTACACATCCTACACTGCTGGTGACTTTGGTCAAGTTAGGATGGGAAATCAAGGGAT
This sequence comes from Populus pruinosa, assembly GCA_026413675.1. NCBI lineage: Eukaryota > Viridiplantae > Streptophyta > Magnoliopsida > Malpighiales > Salicaceae > Populus > Populus pruinosa. The sequence continues at coordinate 3,389,879 of CM048602.1, read as the reverse complement.
GGCTAATGTTGTGGGCATTGGAGACATTTGGTTGGAAACCAATACTGGGTGCAAGTTGCTGCTCAAAGATGTTAGGCATGTGTCTGATATGCGCCTACACTTGATCTTTACAGGTACTCTTGATGAAGAAGGCTATCACAATTACTTTGGAGATGGTAAATGGAAGCTCTCTAGAAATTCCCTGATTGTTGCTAAAGGGAAGAAAATGGGTCTCTACATGTCACAAGCTAAGGTGATCAAAGGGGAGGTGAATGCAATTGAAGATTGCTCTACTGATCTGTGGCATAAGCGGCTTGGACATTTAAGTGAGAAAGGCCTTGGCATCCTTGCCAAGAAGAACTACCTTCCATTAAAAGGTATGAACTTGAACACATGTACTCATTGTTTAGTTGGCAAACAACACAGAGTTGCGTTTCAAAGATCACCTTCATATAGAAGATCACATGTACTTGATTTAGTTCATACTGATGTTTGCTCTATGATTGACAAGTCTCTTGGAGGTGCATTGTACTTTGTTAGTTTTATTGATGATCACTCCAGGAAAATTTGGGCCACTTGTTTGAAATCCAAAGATCAGGTGCTTGATGTCTTTAAGGATTTCCATGCCAGAGTTGAAAGAGAAACTGGTAGAAAGCTCAAATGTGTTCGAGCTGACAATGGTGGTGAATACAAGGGTCCTTTTGAGAAGTACTGCAGGGAACATGGTATCAAGTTGGAGAAGACAGTTCCTAAGACTCCACAGCAGAATGGAGTGGCTGAGAGAATGAACAGAACCATTGTTGAAAGAATTACATGTATGCTCTCTCATGCAAAGCTGCCTAAGTCTTTTTGGGGTGAGGCAATGAAGACTGTAGTTGCGATGATCAACCTTTCTCCATCAGTTCCTCTTGAATTTGATGTTCCAAATAGAGTTTGGAAAGGAAAAGATGTCTCTTATGCACACTTAAGAGTGTTTGGATGCAGGGCATTTGTACATGTTCCTAGAGATGAAAGGTCTAAGCTTAACAGCAAAACAAAGCAGTGCATTTTCTTGGGCTCTGAAGATGATGAGTTTGGCTATAGGTTGTGGGATCCAAAGGAGAAGAAAATTGTGAGAAGTAGAGATGTTATCTTCTTTGAAGATCAAACCATTGAAGACTTTGAACAAAAGGAGAAAATAGAGTCTACTATTTTTATTCCAACTAATTCAAATCTAAGACCTATTCCACAGTTACCTTTAATGTCTACTAATCATGGGGGAGACTTGCAAAATGATGATGGTGGTGGTTCTCTTATTGAGCCATTAGCTAGTGATCCTGAAGCAACTAATGATGATGTTGATGTTATTCCTGAACAGGTTATGCAGGAAGCTCCAGATGAGCCACAATTGAGAAGGTCAACTAGACCTCGCCAACCTTCCACCAGATATTCTCCTCATGAGTATGTGTTGGTCACTGATGGGGGAGAGCCAGAATGCTTTGATGAAGCTATGTCACATGAGAAGAAAAATGAGTGGTTGAAAGCAATGCAAGAAGAGATGAAATCCTTGCATGAAAACCATACATTTGAGTTAATGAAGCTTCCTAAAGGTAAGAGAGCACTCAAGAACAAATGGGTGTTCAGGTTGAAAATTGATGAACATTGCTCACAGCCAAGGTACAAGGCAAGATTGGTTGTGAAAGGCTTCGGTCAGAAGAAGGGTATTGATTTTGAAGAAATCTTTTCACCAGTGGTCAAGATGTCTTCAATCCGAGTTGTGCTTGGCTTAGCTGCTAGTTTGAATCTTGAAGTAGAACAACTTGATGTAAAAACTGCCTTTCTCCATGGTGATTTGGATGAGGAGATCTACATGGAGCAGCCTGAAGGGTTTGAAGCTGTCATAACCAAATTTTTGATTTTTTTTTATTTACTAAAACATTTTGATAAAAAAAAAGAGTAAATGAAGAATGAACTAAAATTTGAGTTAATGAAAACATGATTGGAAAGTTTAAATATTTAATTAAACTCTTGACTAGTTTAATTAATTAAATCAAGGGTTTAATTGGAGAATTAATAAATTTTGAGATTTAATTGAGCTTGGGATTAAGTTAATTAATTAAATTAAAAGAAATTGAGGAATTAATGAGTTTGAGGACTTAATTAAACTTTGACTTAATTAATTAATAGAATCAGGGGTTTAATTGAAGAAATACCAAAGTTTGGAGGTTATTTAGAGAAAATTATTGGAAAATTAAAGTTCAAGGACTAAATTGAATAGTTTAGAAATTCAGGACTGTTGTGTAAATAACATATCAATTTAGGGATCTAATTGAAATTAACTAAAAAATTTAAAAGAAATTTTAATTGATTAGGGATCCAATTGTTGAATTGCCAAAGTTCAAGGGTAAAAGTGAAATTGTGCCCTTTGCTGAACGTCGTCGTTGCTGGTTGGAGAGTCGTGTGATGTTCTTCATTCCTATTCAACTGAAAACCTGAAAATTTGCAACAGATTCAGTTGTGGATCATAATCTTTGCCCACGATCTCGCTTGTTTGAAAATACAGTCCTGCAAAGGCAGGATGACTGAGGAGTGAGTTGGGGGTCTCTATAAATGGAAAAAGAAACCTAACACAGAGGGAGGGGGGAAGAGCCGAAAAACACAGCAATTAACAAAAAAAAATTGGCAGAACAAGAACGGAGAAAATCACCCAAGAACAGAGAGGAAAACAGAGAAACCCACAGAGTAGAAATATTCAAATACATAGAAAAAGAAAGAACAAGAGGAGAGCACACGGTGAGGAGAATTATCCTCGAAATCGTCTTCAAACCTGGAAACGAAAAAAAAACAGAGTAGGAACAAAGAAAACAGAGCATCACCGGAGGCAGCAACAAGAGGTAATAAAACCGAAAGATAGCAGAAAAGAGGAAGGACTTAGAATCGAAACCACTCGTGGGGAACCGGTACCATCATCATCTTCGTCCCTTCATCTCCGAACGAGGCAACCAGAAGCAGGGAGGAGCGCCTTCATTGACCTTCGACCCAAGACAGCACCATCCCAGCAACTCAGGTGGGTCTTCTTCCACGTTTTTTATTTGGCATTTACACTGTGCAAGTGAATGTTAATTCACTTGCACAGTGTAGCAACACGCGTGCGTTAGAGCACGCGTGTTGCTAGGCTTCGCCAGACCACTGGTTTGGGCCAGTGGCCAGGCCGGGTTGGGCTTAGCCCAGCCCATCTGGATGGGCTGGGTCTAATCCAGCCCATGTGGGCTGGGCCGGATTCAGCCCAGAAAATAGGGGTCCAGCCCAGCAAAAAAAAAAGTAGAAAAATAAAAAATATTAAAAGTAAAAAATAAAAAAATAAAAAATATATGCATGAATAAAAAATAAATTTATTTTTATTTATTTGTTCACTGACGCCAGAGTCGGGAATAAAAAATATTGATTTTATTTTTGTGTATGATGCGCAAAAAAAAAAAATTTATTTGATTTGTTTATTCACTGACGTCAGAGTCAGGAATAAAAAAATAACTGATTTAAATTTATTTTATTTTTTTGTGTGATGTGTAAAAATAAATTTATTTGATTTGTTTATTCACTGACGCCAGAGTCAGAAATAAAAAAATATCTGATTTAAATTTATTTTATTTTTTGTGTGATGCGTAAAAATAAATTTATTTGATTTGTTTATTCATTGACGCCAGAGTCAGGAATAAAAAAATAACTGATTTAATTTTTTTTTTATAGCTACGTGATATTTACCAACGCCAGAGTTGGAAATATCTGTAGTTAAATATTCACTGACGCCAGAGTCAGGAATATTACACGCAAAACCACCATAGCATAAACCAACAAAACATTAGCAATTATTGACAAAGTCAGCAATGCAGCCTGCCTTAGGCAGGACGCTAAAAGGGGTGATAATATCTTCCCTTTTGCGTAATCAGTCTCGAACCATAGAATCTTTGTTGACCAGTTAGGGTTTCTAGTAACCATAATACTAGATGGCGACTCCTTAAACAAAGATCATTCACCATCAAAGAATAGGATGCCAGAAATCCATTCTTTCCATTCCATGAACTGAATTTTTAAGGCCGCCGCGATGTCGGGTGCGACAGAATGGCGACTCCACTGGGGACTTTAGGACTAAGCTTTGCTATTTGTCTTTTTTATTGCTAAACACTTTTTGTCGTACCGTTTTTTGCTTTTTTTTTATTGTTTTAACATGTATAGTTATTCATGTTTATCATGCATATATATTGGATATGGATCTAAGGTCTTCACACATCACTTATCTCATTTTTTACATGTGGTATCAACTTTAGGATAAGTGGAGGAGTAACGGCACCCCAATGGCTTTAGCCTGGGTAAGGCTCGTGAAACTATCCAACTCTCGCATGATTGTTTGCTCGATAGTGGTTGATATGCTGAACTGATATTACTCAGGGCCTCTATCTTCACACTGCTTGTAAACCTCATATCAACCTTTTGAGGATGATCACTGAGCATGCGAAAGACCTTTGAGACTAGATAGCAAAATTAACCTAAAACATTTAATGATTAGAACTTATCCTTTAGGTTGATCCCTGCATAACTTTACTGAGATAAAGCTTAAACGTGTAAGCATCATTATTACAAGGCTTTTGGGTGACATAATGACTGTTATTCCTAAGACAACAATTATTGAGCATGGACTCAAGTTTGAGTTCTTACAAATGACCGAGGGAGACTGCTTTAGACTGGATGTCGGTGAGATACCGTTACTCAAAGATATTAGATGTTTAGTGAAAGACACCAAGAATGTGGCTGAAAGCTCAGATGACCAAAAGCTAAACAGATCTCCTCTCGACATTGCAATGAATATCGAATTCAAATCTGACCACACATTTAAAGAATAACGATCATTATGTCACCTTCTAAAAGGAAAATCCATATCCAATATGTTGTATTCATCTTCATGCATGTTTGAACATACAATTATGACCTGTCATAATATTGCACTCCAGGTGAAATATAGGTCCCCCATCGAAACACGCTTATAACAGTTGATTGTGAAAAAAAAATGGAAAACGAAGAAAAAGCCTAGTTGGAAGCCCAACACCGAAAAGAGACGGAAAGTCTTAGAGAAGAAGTCACAAAGCTTACTAGCCTACTTGAATAGGCCTTAAGATCTAAACCAAAAGAAGCAAAATCTACAACTCAGCCTAAACCTATGCTCGGAAATCCACAGAATCTAGGGGCAATTGAGGTGTCTCAATAGGCTATGTATTTCCAATTTGCTCAACTAGCATATCCCATTAGAATGTCATCTACCATTGACCTTACAATAAAGGAATCTCAAAAGAATGAGATAGTAAAATAAGATGGCCTAGATAAATGGGCTGCCTTGGAACAAAGGCTGAGGGCATTTGAGGGAACTAGCCTACATGACCACATAAAAGCTGCTGAGATGTGTTTGGTACCTAACGCAGTCATTCCTAGGAAGTTTAGGGTGCCAGAATTCATCAAATATATATGAACTCAATGCCTTGTAACTCATCTCAAGGCATACTGCAACAAAATAGATGAAGTAGGCTATAACGAGAAACTGTTGATTCACTTCTTTTAAGACAATTTGAGTGACATTGCCCTCACTTGGTATATGCGGTTGGATAATACTAAGGTTAAAAGATGGAAGGATTTAGTTGATGCCTTTATGAGGCAATATAAGTTCAATATAGACATGAGCCCTGATTGGTTAAGCTTGCAAGCTATGGAGAAGGACAACAAGGAGTCCATAAGGGAATACGCCCGAAGATGGAGGGAGGTAGCTGTACAAGTTAACCCTCTTATGTTGGAAAAAGAGATGATTAGTTTATTTTCCAACAGCTTTAAAGCTTTGTACTTTGAATATTTGGTTAGAAGCTCTGCACAACATTTTATTGACCTGGTTGTTATAGCTGAGAGGATTAAACAAGCCATTGGATTTGGTAAGATTGCTAACCTGAATGAGAAGAACAGGTTCACTGAAGGTGGTTGCCAAGACACTTATCATTCCTATAGTTAATTGCCTCACACCAACTCCCAGAAATCAATTATCTTGAAGATAAAGCTATGGTGATATTAGGTCAAGAATGATCTATAAATGACTTCAATTGACTATTGAAAAGATGCCCTTGTCAAGGAGAATGAACGATTAAAAAAATCTAGAAATTCCAATCAATGATCACTAAATGTTTAGCCCCTTTATATGTTATCATGCCAGTGTTCATAGCCCAAGATGTTGGCATAAATTCTTTGTTGTTAAACTTCTTTTCCAAAGTTTCAATGAAATAATGAGTTTGTCATTCAATCATGTTTACGACCAAGCGTTATTCATTTTCTTGAGAGAGTTTTCTTGTAAAAACTCACAAACACATCTTTGAAGCTTTACACGATCTCATAGATGCAATTCATCTCTCTTATCAAAATCAGTTTCCTTATTGGAGTTTTGAAAAATTGATCTAGCATTTTGATTTCAAAAGTAATTTGATGTTTATTCAAAAAATGATATTTTTGACATTCTATTTGTAGAATGACAAGTGAATCAAGCAACTCCATCATTGAGATGACTAAATAAAAAAACAAAAAAAAAGAAATGAATAAACACCTTTACCCCATTACTCTTGAATCATGTGTTTTTTAAAAATGTATGAATAATGGTATATAGTGAACTTGTTGCTCATAACTCATGAAATGCATCTTTGCAAAGAATAAACCATCATACCATACGAGGTCAAAGTTTATTGATCATAGCTACTTGCGCTTGAAATGAGGAAAGGCCATCTTTGTTATTTCCTTTCACGTTCTAAAATAAATACATCCCTTGCAAACCCTTTTTGAGCCTGAACAATTTTTTCTTTCATAGAAAAAAATCCCGACTAGGATCACACCCCATACTGGGGGCAAGTGAAATTTCAATTATCAAGAAAGATGATAAAGCTGTGAGAAAGCCAAAAGTCAAAAAAGCTCAAGAAACTCAAATGCTAGGGGGCATGCCCAAATCACAAGAAAAAGTGATAACCAAGATAAAGTGAGTATGCTCTATAAGCAAAGCAATGAAAAAAAAAGCAACAAATCAAAGAAGAGCGGCAAAAGAAAATATGAATGACATCAATAGTCAAACTGTTAATAGTGATTCTCAGTCTTTGAAGCCCTGAAACACTCTTTGAGCCTTATGAATCCTTTTCTTTCATAGCCAAAAACCACAGCCTACGTTACGTGCCTATAGAAGTCCTTTCTAATCAAGCAAGCAAGCAACCTAGAACAATAAACAATGCTCTCAAAATGCAAAGAATACTTTTTCATAAGATTCATGACATCAAGAATAAACTATTCATTATTATTCATGCTGATAAAAATAAATGTGCAAAAAGAGACAAATTCTTCTCATACAAAACCTTGAGCTTTTTCTCGAGCCCTCCACTCTGAAAACTTATAAAAGCAAAAGGTCATAATATCATGACATATTTTCACCGAAGACCGCATTGCCAAACACAAGAACAAATAATCTCTTTTCCAAGAAAGAAAAATAACCAAGGAGTTGCAAGATTTCAAAAGCAAATTGTTTTAGACTCACATCGAAATAATTTTTTGTTTTCAAAATGCAAGATCAAGATTTCAAGATTCATTCTAGACCCATATTCCTTCACCAAACAGAAAAAAGGATAGATATGAGAGAATGACCTCTTAGAACCATTATTTGTCCAAATCACTAAGAGAGCACACTTAGAGGCAATAACCAATACAAGGGGGCAACATTGTGTTTAAAAGGAAAAATTCTAGAAAAGGAGATGGTAATTTCCTTTAACCAGACAAGGGGGCATTTTGGTTTACAAAAGACAGCTTGATCCTTTCAGCAAGTGACACCGAATGTTTCTAGCAGTGAAACGAGGAGTAATGAGTGATCCTCTTAAATTATTTGACGAATCAGAAAATCTTTAGCAAGCAAGTGGGTCACGATGGGCACCACAAATACTGAGTTATACAATTAAATTTGGAAATAGACTTATATGAGCCAACTCAAGTGGGCTAGAAAGCTAAACGACAAAGATGACTCAAATCAGATAACAAGATCTCACCAACCAAGCAACAAGAAGATTAAGAAGAAATGGGGGCCTATATTTCAAATCAGGTAAAGATGCATGCATATCATTTAAACTTTGAGACCTTGGACAATGAGTTTTGTAAATTTTTATTAGAGAAAATTCTAACGAAATCCATCAAGCGGAAGGCCAACTTGAAATGGCAAGCATTGAAATTACTTTTGAAAAATTTTCACTTTTGAGAATTTTTCAACTTGTGCAGGCCGCCCATGAGAATTAGGCCACTGGAAAAATCTCTCTATTTTTCCACTACCTTTCATTTTCCACTCCTGAGGTAGTGCATTTCCTATCCTACCTCCATTTGAGCGTGCCTTCGAGCCCTCGACCATCAAAGGTAGTGCATTTCCTATCCTACCTCCATTCGAGCGTGCCTTCGAGCCCTTGTCTTATTTCTTTTCAAAAGCGTCTTCGAGCCCTCGACCATCAAAGGTAGTGCATTTCCTATCCTACCTCCATTCGAGCGTGCCTTCAAGCCCTTGTCTTATTTCTTTTCAAAAGCGTCTTCGAGCCCTCGATCATCAAAGGTAGTGCATTTCCTATCCTACCTCCATTCGAGTGTGCCTTCGAGCCCTCGACCATCAAAGATAGTGCATTTCCTATCCTACCTTATTTCAAGTGCGCCTTCGAGCCCTCATTTCCTCCAAGCTTCCATCTATTGAACAATGCGCCTTCGAACCCTATCATGTCTTATAAAAAATCCTTGTATTTTTCAACTGGGTCGGTAACCCATTATAATATACCATCTGGGCAGGTGACCCATTACAATGTGACCATCTGGGTCGGTAACCCACTACAATATACCATTTGGGCAGGTGACCCATTACAATGTGACCATCTGGGTCGGTAACCCATTACAATATACCATCTGGGTCGGTAACCCATTACAATATACCATTTGGGCAGGTGACCCATTACAATGTGACCATCTGGGTCGGTAACCCATTACAATATACCATCTGGGTAGGTAACCCATTACAATATACCCATTACAACTGGGCAGGTGACCCATTACAATGTGACCATCTGGGTAGGTAACCCATTACAATATACCAACTGGGCAGGTGACCCATTACAATGTGACCATCTGGGTCGGTAACCCATCACAATATACCATCTGGGCAGGTGACCCATTACAATGTGACCAACTGGGTAGGTAACCCATTACAATATATCATCTGGGCAGGTGACCCATTACAATGTGACCAACTGGGTCGGTAACCCATTACAATATACCATCTGGGCAGGTGACCCATTACAATGTGACCATCTGGGTAGGTAACCCATTACAATATACCATCTGGGCAGGTGACCCATTACAATGTGACCAACTGGGCCGGTAACCCATTACAATATACCATCATATACTGGGCAAGTAACCCATTACAATGTCCATCACAAAAAAAAAAATCCTCGTATTTTTATTCTTCATCGGGCAGGTCGCTCGGAACAATTAGACCACTCACAAAATTCTTTGCGTTTCTTTTATCATTGGGCAAGTTGCCCAAAACAATTTGATCCATTTCAAAAAAAAAAAAAGATAAAAAACAAAAAAACAAAAAAAGGGGGTCGTCTTCCAAATGTCTTGTTCTCTCTATAAAAGTCATATGTCAATCTACTGTTTTCGAAGTTTTCAAGACTCTACCAAAAAAGTTCTTTCTGTATCTAATTTTCTTTATAAATTTACTACACAAAGCTAAAAGAAAATGAAATTTTCTTATATCGTTGCATAGTAAATATTATAAAGAGGGGGCAACTGTCATAACCAAATTTTTGATTTTTTTTTATTTACTAAAACATTTTGATAAAAAAAAAGAGTAAATGAAGAATGAACTAAAATTTGAGTTAATGAAAACATGATTGGAAAGTTTAAATATTTAATTAAACTCTTGACTAGTTTAATTAATTAAATCAAGGGTTTAATTGGAGAATTAATAAATTTTGAGATTTAATTGAGCTTGGGATTAAGTTAATTAATTAAATTAAAATAAATTGAGGAATTAATGAGTTTGAGGACTTAATTAAACTTTGACTTAATTAATTAATAGAATCAGGGGTTTAATTGAAGAAATACCAAAGTTTGGAGGTTATTTAGAGAAAATTATTGGAAAATTAAAGTTCAAGGACTAAATTGAATAGTTTAGAAATTCAGGACTGTTGTGTAAATAACATATCAATTTAGGGATCTAATTGAAATTAACTAAAAAATTTAAAAGAAATTTTAATTGATTAGGGATCCAATTGTTGAATTGCCAAAGTTCAAGGGTAAAAGTGAAATTGTGCCCTTTGCTGAACGTCGTCGTTGCTGGTTGGAGAGTCGTGTGATGTTCTTCATTCCTATTCAACTGAAAACCTGAAAATTTGCAACAGATTCAGTTGTGGATCATAATCTTTGCCCACGATCTCGCTTGTTTGAAAATACAGTCCTGCAAAGGCAGGATGACTGAGGAGTGAGTTGGGGGTCTCTATAAATGGAAAAAGAAACCTAACACAGAGGGAGGGGGGAAGAGCCGAAAAACACAGCAATTAACAAAAAAAAATTGGCAGAACAAGAACGGAGAAAATCACCCAAGAACAGAGAGGAAAACAGAGAAACCCACAGAGTAGAAATATTCAAATACATAGAAAAAGAAAGAACAAGAGGAGAGCACACGGTGAGGAGAATTATCCTCGAAATCGTCTTCAAACCTGGAAACGAAAAAAAAACAGAGTAGGAACAAAGAAAACAGAGCATCACCGGAGGCAGCAACAAGAGGTAATAAAACCGAAAGATAGCAGAAAAGAGGAAGGACTTAGAATCGAAACCACTCGTGGGGAACCGGTACCATCATCATCTTCGTCCCTTCATCTCCGAACGAGGCAACCAGAAGCAGGGAGGAGCGCCTTCATTGACCTTCGACCCAAGACAGCACCATCCCAGCAACTCAGGTGGGTCTTCTTCCGCATTCTTTATTTGGCATTTACACTGTGCAAGTGAATGTTAATTCACTTGCACAGTGTAGCAACACGCGTGCGTTAGAGCACGCGTGTTGCTAGGCTTCGCCAGACCACTGGTTTGGGCTAGTGGCCAGGCCGGGTTGGGCTTAGCCCAGCCCATCTGGATGGGCTGGGTCTAATCCAGCCCATGTGGGCTGGGCCGGATTCAGCCCAGAAAATAGGGGTCCAGCCCAGCAAAAAAAAAAGTAGAAAAATAAAAAATATTAAAAGTAAAAAATAAAAAAATAAAAAATATGTGCATGAATAAAAAATAAATTTATTTTTATTTATTTGTTCACTGACGCCAGAGTCGGGAATAAAAAATATTGATTTTATTTTTGTGTATGATGCGCAAAAAAAAAAATTTATTTGATTTGTTTATTCACTGACGTCAGAGTCAGGAATAAAAAAATAACTGATTTAAATTTATTTTATTTTTTTGTGTGATGTATAAAAATAAATTTATTTGATTTGTTTATTCACTGACGCCAGAGTCAGGAATAAAAAAAATATCTGATTTAAATTTATTTTATTTTTTGTGTGATGCGTAAAAATAAATTTATTTGATTTGTTTATTCATTGACGCCAGAGTCAGGAATAAAAAAATAACTGATTTAATTTTTTTTTTATAGCTACGTGATATTTACCAACGCCAGAGTTGGAAATATCTGTAGTTAAATATTCACTGACGCCAGAGTCAGGAATATTACACGCAAAACCACCATAGCATAAACCAACAAAACATTAGCAATTATTGACAAAGTCAGCAATGCAGCCTGCCTTAGGCAGGACGCTAAAAGGGGTGATAATATCTTCCCTTTTGCGTAATCAGTCTCGAACCATAGAATCTTTGTTGACCAGTTAGGGTTTCTAGTAACCATAATACTAGGTGGCGACTCTTTAAACAAAGATCATTCACCATCAAAGAATAGGATGCCAGAAATCCATTCTTTCCATTCCATGAACTGAATTTTTAAGGCCGCCGCGATGTCGGGTGCGACAGAATTCAAAGGCTCGCTCGAAAAGAAATAAGACGAGGTAAATACCATCATATACTGGGCAAGTAACCCATTACAATGTACCATCACAAAAAAAAAATCCTCGTATTTTTATTCTTCATCGGGCAGGTCGCTCGGAACAATTAGACCACTCACAAAATTCTTTGCGTTTCTTTTATCATTGGGCAAGTTGCCCAAAACAATTTGATCCATTTCAAAAAAAAAAAAGATAAAAATAAGATAAAAAACCAAAAAACAAAAAAAGGGGGTCGTCTTCCAAATGTCTTGTTCTCTCTATAAAAGTGATATGTCAATCTACTGTTTTCGAAGTTTTCAAGACTCACACCAAAAAAAAAAAAAAATCTCTTTCCGTATTTACTTTTCTTTATAAATTTACTACACAAAGCTAAAGAAAATGAAAATTTTCAATATCTTTGCATTGTAAATATTATAAAGAGGGGGCAACTGTCATAACCCAATTTTGGCCCTTTGGCTTTTAATTTAATTTTTACAGGGTTTAAAATGAAAAATTAAAAGATCAGAGATTTATTTCGATGAAAAGTGTGATTTATCAACTTCTGTAAAAATTAAGGATTACAATGTCCCTTTGTCATTATAGCCTTATCCTCAAGATAATCCTTATCTTCTTCAAGATAATCCTTACCTTCAAGCTAATTCTTACCTTTTTCAAGATAATCCTTATCTACTTCAAGATAATCCTTACCTTGTTCAAGATAATCCTCAAGATAATGATAGTTGTCTGCTTTTGAATTTGATTCGAATTCGAACTTCAAAAAAGAGAATGAGTTTGATTGAAACTTGGTTTCTCACACACAAAGGGACTCTGACACTATAAATACAGATGTCAAAGGTAAAGAAAGGAGAGGAGGATAGACCCGAGAATAGAGAATTAACCTAGAAAAATAGAGCAAAAAAAGGAGAGAGAGAGAGGAAGGAAGACAATTAGAGAGAAACCCTAAAAGAAAAAAATCTTAAGAGGAGGCCATTACCAGAAACCTTAACATAAAGAAACATAAAAAAGAAGGGGGCGACGAACTCTATATTAGCCGCCGCCCCTTAATCCTTTTTTCTCCCCAGTCTCCCTCGACTTCGCCTTCAGCAGCCACACGCCTAGGTAAGTTTCCTTCCTTCCTTACTAAAATAATTAACTGGTTACTGTGTTTGCTAGAGGTATGCTTGAAAAAAAAAAAGGACAGAGAAAAGGAGGATTAGAGGGACACCAAGAGGAAAACAGAGGAAGAGAAAATAGCATCAAGCCGGCCCTTCACTATCATTATCATCTTTAGTTGCAACATCAGGTAAGTTGCTCTTTCCCTCCTTACATTTTAATTACATGCTTCCTGTAGCAAAAGTGCGTGAGCAGTTCACGCACGCCTGTTGGTAAAAACTAAAATAAAATATATGCTGAGCTGGGACCAGCCCAAAAAAAAAAATATAAAAAAAAATAGAAAAAATTAAAAATTAAAAAATTAAAAAAAGAGTCTGAATGTGTAAATAAAAAATAAAAAATGAATTTTTTGTTTTTATTCATGAATAACCAGAGCAAAAAATAAAAATATTGATTCAAATTTATTTCATTGAACTTTGTTTAATTTCGTAAAAATAAAAGTAGGTAAAAAATAAAAATAAAATAATATAAAATAAAATTATAAGTTTATTCACTGACGCCAGAGTCAGGAATAAAGTTAATAATTTATTTTATTTTATTGTATTTTTCTTTTACTTAGTTACATAAAGATATACATGCATAAAAAAAAATCTATTTGATCTTTTTATTCATTGACGCCAGAGTCGGGAATATAAAAGATACTGATTTAAAAATATTTTATTTTTACTTTTTTTTAAAAAAAATATAATAAACTGATTTTATTTTTTTTATTCATTGACGCCAGAGTCAGGAATAAAAAAAATGATGACTTTGATTTGTTCACTTTGATACCTACGTAATATTTACTAACGCCAGAGTTAGAAATATCCGTAGTCGAATATTCACTGACGCCAGAGTCAGGAATATTACACACAAACAATCATAGTATAAACCAACAAAAAAAAATATTAGCAATTAAAGACAAAGAGTAGCAATGCAGCCTGCCTTAGGTAGGACGTTTAAGGGGTGATGATATCTTCCTTTTTACGTAACCAGTCTCGAACCATAGAATCTCTATTGACCAGTTAGGGTTCCTAGTAACCATAATACTAGGTGGCGACTCCTTAAACAAAGATCATTCACCATCAAAGAACTGGATGCCAGAAATCCGTTCTTTCCATTCCATTATAATTTTTAAGGCCGCCGCGATGTCGGGTGCGACAGAAGCAAAAGGTAAAGAGCAGCTAGTTTGTAAGTTGAAAAAGAGCTTATATGGGTTAAAGCAAGCTCCAAGACAATGGTATAAGAAGTTTGATTCTTTTATGGTGGATCATGGTTATGACAGGACCACTTCTGATCATTGTGTATTTATAAAAAGGTTTCCAGATGGAAACTTTATTATTCTCCTGTTGTGTGTGGATGATATGTTGATTGTTGGTCATGATGCTAAGAAGATTCAGATGTTGAAGGAAGAGTTGAGCAAGTCTTTTGCAATGAAAGACTTAGGACCAGCAAAACAGATTCTTGGTATGAAAATCACACATGACAGGAAGAAGGGAAAAGTTTGGCTATCTCAGGAGAGATATGTTCAAAAAGTACTTGAGAGATTCAACATGAGCAACTCCAAACCTGTTTGTTCTCCACTTGCAAGCTACTTTAAACTAAGTTCTAAGCAGTGTCCTTCAAGTGATGAAGAAAAAGATGAGATGAAAAAGGTTCCTTATGCATCCGTAGTTGGTAGCTTGATGTATGCCATGGTTTGCACAAGGCCGGATATAGCTCATGCAATTGGGGTGGTTAGTCGGTTCCTCTCTAATCCTGGTAAAGAACACTGGTCAGCAGTGAAATGGATACTCAGGTATCTCAAAGGTACTTCTAGTTTCAGTTTATGTTTTGGTAATGATAAACCTGTGTTGGATGGATACACAGATGTAGATATGGCTGGTGATGTTGATTCTAGAAAGTCCACATCAGGATACTTGATGAAGTTTGCAGGGGGAGCAGTCTCATGGCAATCAAGGTTGCAAAAATGTGTTGCATTATCCACTACAGATGCCGAATATATTGCTCTTACTGAAGGGGGCAAAGAGTTGTTATAGATGAAGAAGTTTTTGCATGAACTTGGCCTAGTTCAAGAGAACTTTGTATTGCACTGTGATAGTCAAAGTGCAATCCATCTCAGTAAGCATCCTACTTTTCACTCTCGATCAAAGCACATTGAGGTTAGATATCAATGGATTCGAGATGCTATGGAGATGAAGTCATTCGTTGTTGACAAGATCCATATTGATGACAACGTGTCTGACATGATGACCAAACCTCTACCGAGAGAGAAGTTTGAGTTTTGCAGAAGGGAAGCAGGCTTGTCAGAGCCTCCTAAATTGAATTTTACATATTGATCGCCGGTATGGCGAATTCCTCACATGGTGTGTGAGGGGGAGATTTGTTGTGTATGGTCCCACACCATGTGCTAGTGGGACCATCACATTAAATGTCATGTGATGGCTGTCTCTTGGTGTTAATATTAGTGTGGTTCGGGTACTATAGCAACATATTTGAAATTAGAAGAGAGGAGAAGAAAATCAAGAGAGAAAAAGAGAAGAAAAGGCAGCAGAGCAGCCTTCATTCTTTCTTCGATTTCCAGCTCGTTCACCGTTGGATCGGGCTGAGATTTTGACAGCAGCTTCTAGACACGTTGATCTTCATTCTGAACGGTTGGATCGAAGATTGGTGGTGTGGAAGCTGGCCGTTTTGACAGAAAATGGGGCTGTCAGTTTTGTGAGTTTTTCTCAAATAATTCTCCTTTAATCTTGTTGTAATCCGAGAATAAGTTGTTCTTGATGATATATATGTTGTATCCCTTAGTTGAATCTGAGGAAGAATGATTGTGAACCCATTATTTGTTGATAGTGGAAGTTTTTAGGTGGACTACGGTCCCATGGTTTTTCCCGCATCGGGTTTTCCACGTTAAAAATTTTGGTGTTGATTTTATGATTATTTGCATTATTTTTCATCTTGTTTGATTCTGTTTTACTATATAAAGAGGGAAAGAATTGGGACTTGTGAATTGTAATTGTATTCCGCTGAATTGGTTCGGGTAAATTGGTGTCCGATTGTTCCTAGTTTTCCCAAAAGGTATGTATTCCACAGGCAGGTGTTGGTCGGATTAGATGTCACTGCCTTATTTTGGACATGACGTGTTTGTCGTACCTGAAGCGGATATACATTTATGAGCTTTCAAAAACCATCTAAAGAAACTATGTGCTCCTCCTGGCTGTGGAATATGGATAAGATGCATTTAGGTGGCTTTATAATCATAAATCCATCTACTTGCACTCCGGAACTTACATGTAACATTTGGTGCATGCATGCACCAAAACTGAAATGAGGTTGTCCTTCACAAGTGCTGTGGAGGAATTGAGATTGATGTCAACGTGGTCAAAACTCTTAGCATCAAATTCAGTTTTGTGTCGTTTTTCATGGATTCAATGGAAGCAACCAAGTTATTTCACCGTGCTTTATCGCATCCCGCTCTCGGACTAAATTGAATTCCACCTTGAGAAAAACAATCCAGAAGGGAAACCTTATGTTAGTCCCCCGATTATCTGCAAATTCTCAATGAGGTCTCCGTTATAGGTTTTGTTTTTTTTCTAACTAGCATAAGAGTGGGGCAATCTTCCCGCTAATACTTTCGTTTTCATAAAGTTTAGTTGCTCTGGCAGCAAGGCCCTTTGCTCACTAGTTCCAGCGGATTCTTTCAAAGACCTACAGCCCACTGAGGCAGAGATCGAAGGAAGAAGGCTAAAATTAAGAGCCCCATCTGTTCACGAATCAGGAAACGTTCCAGTTGCATCATGATCAACTGCTGATGGAAAATTGACACATTGCTGTACTCTTTAGACAAGTTGGGCACTGATAGACCCTGCCTTGTCTTCTTATATTCACAAGTCTTGATGGCAACAGGAGAGAACAAGAGAAAACATTAAATAAAACAAATTGTGGAAGGAGAGAACTTTCTTGCGCTGTTTAATGTTGGAAACTACCAATAGGCCTCCCTGGTCTATTTTGGCCTTTGTGATGAGCAGCCTCTTTCTTACAAAAGTCCCAATATAGGATTAATGCAATCTGTGCGAAAACTGACACTGTTTGTACATTGAACTTTTGACAGAAACGTCAATTCATCAACCCATGTAAGGACAGTACGCGGATAAGAACATGGCTACCAATTGAGAAATTAAAGTAAATAAATAAGCCTCATAGGAAGCATCTCATGCCCATCATGAAGTAGAAATTAGAAGTTATGGGAATTGGCAGAGGCAAAATTTCAATAGCTCTTCTTCTCTTAGTATCTTCTCTTTGTGTAGAGATTATCAGTGCCATAGATACCATCACATCAACTCAAATCCTCAAGGATCCAGAGGCTATAGTCTCTTACGGCAGCATCTACAAACTAGGATTTTTCAGCCTTGTCAATTCTACCAATCGGTATGTAGGAATTTGGTTTAATGAAATTCCTGTGGTGACTGCCTTATGGGTAGCTAATAGAAACAAACCTCTCAATGACTCATCTGGAATTTTGACCATATCCGAAGATGAAAATCTTGTAGTTTTGAATGGGCAGCAAGAGATTCTCTGGTCAAGTAACGTTTCAAACTCTGTTTCAAATTCAAGTGCACAGCTCTCTGACACTGGAAACCTTGTTTTGCGAGATAACAACGGAGAAATCAAGTGGGAGAGCTTCCAACATCCTTCCGATACATTCTTTTCCAATATGAAATTAAGTGCCAATAAAAGAACGGGTGAGAAGATTCTTATAACATCGTGGAAAAGCCCTACTGATCCATCCATTGGAAGCTTCACTGCTGGTCTAAATAATCTAGGCATACCTGAGATGTTCATATGGAAGGATAATTATCCATATTTTCGGAGTGGTCCATGGAGCCGTCAGGTCTTTATTGGAGTTCCTTATATGAATTTTGCAACTGTTTATGGGCTCAATCTAGTAGATGATGGTGAAGGTATTATTTATCTAACTTTCACTTACGCTAATCACTCCTTGTCGAGCTTTGTGTTGACTTCAGAAGGGCAAATGGAGGAAACACGTTGGGAGGATGGCATGGAGGATAGGACTGTTCTATGGAGTATTCCACAATCGGAATGTGAATTGTACGGCAAATGTGGGCCTTTCGGAAACTGTAATTCACTGAAATCACCTATTTGCAACTGTTTAAGAGGGTTCCAGCCAAAAAACCCAGAAGAATGGTATAAAGGGAACTGGACTAGTGGTTGTGTCAGGAGGAAATCATTGCAGTGTGAGAGACTAAATAATGGGAGTGAAGCTGCAGGAAAGAATGATGGCCTTTTGAAGCTAGGTAATATGAAGGTGCCGGACTTTGCTCAATGGTCTGCTTCGGATGAAAATGAATGCCGAAACAAGTGCTTGACAAATTGTTCATGCATAGCTTATGCATATTATTCTGGTATTGGATGTATGTCATGGAGTGGAGATCTAATTGATCTACAGGAGTTTTCCACAGATGGGGCTGATCTTTACATCCGCTTGGAGTATTCAGAATTAGGTAAATCTCTTTATCATCTGCCTGATTTCCTAGCAAGCTTATAATGATTTAAAGTCATTTGCTGTTAAGTTAATTCAAAGAGATCTGACTTGCAGCAGATGGAAACAGTAGACAAAAAGTCATTGTCATTCTAACTGCTATTATAGGAACAATCAGCATGGCCATGATCTGTGCTTTTTTGATATGGAGGCTCATGTCTAAACATAGAGGTAATAAGAATATGCTAATAAATAGAACTAAACGATTTGAAAAACATGCAATTTCAACTAAGGCTTGCATCTTGAATCTAACTCAGCGAGAAAGGAAAGGGGTGAGAAGTTGCGTTCTGATAAGAACGTAACACATCAAACTTTTTTTGATGGGAACATGCCTGGAGACAGCATGGACCAAGTTAAACTCCAGGAACTACCTCTTTTCAGCTTAGAGAGGCTGACTTCCGCAACAGACAACTTTGATGCATCGAATAAGCTCGGTCAGGGTGGTTTTGGTCCGGTGTACAAGGTAATGCTGTTTCTCTAGTGGCGTTTATGGTTAATGAAATTGAACAGCTACATATAAAGTGGTGTGATTGTCTAGGGAAAATTGCCAGATGGACAGGACATAGCTGTGAAAAGACTGTCAAAAGCATCTGGGCAAGGGCTAGCAGAATTTATGAATGAGGTTGTTGTGATCTCTAAACTTCAGCATCGAAACCTCGTGAGGCTGCTGGGTTGCTGTGTTGAAGGAGACGAAAAGACGATGGTCTACGAGTATATGCCGAACAACAGTTTGGATGCAATTCTTTTTGGTTCGAACTAATGCCCTTCCTATATGCTAACTGCATTACATGTGAATCAGATTACCTTCTTTGATCATTCATTTTTTAACCCTGCGTGATTTCGTTTGTTTCTTGCTTGAATATATATAGATCCACTGAAGCAGGAATCTCTAGATTGGAAAAAACGATTCAGCATCATTGAGGGAGTTTGTCGAGGTCTCCTTTATCTACACAGGGATTCAAGACTAAGAATTATTCATCGAGATCTGAAGGCAAGCAACATTTTGTTGGACCAAGAACTCAAGCCAAAAATCTCAGATTTTGGAATGGCAAGGATATTTGGTGGCAATGAAGATCAAGCCAATACTAGGAGGGTAGTTGGAACCTTGTAAGAGCCCTTTAATTTTCTATATTCAAGTTCCTTCCTCTACTGCATCACATGCATTGAGCTTACCTATTCAAACCATGCAAGGTCAAAAATCTTTCTCATGTTTTAATTAATGATGTTGTGCAGTGGCTATATGGCTCCTGAATATGCAATGGAGGGTAGATTTTCGGAGAAATCAGATGTCTTCAGCATTGGAGTTTTATTGTTGGAGGTTGTAAGCGGGAGAAGAAATACTAGTTTCTATGGGAATGAGCAAGCCTTGAGTCTCTTAGGATTTGTATGTCCCAATGCATCATAAGTCACATGTAAAGCTTGAATTTTCATTTCTGACAAAATTTAAACTGCGGCATGCTTATTTCTATTACTACTTCGCTTTGCAGGCATGGAAATTATGGAATGAAGGCAACATTTCAGCTCTAGTAGATCCAGTAATATCCGATCCGAGTTCACAGGCGGAAATATATAGATGCATACATGTTGGCCTGTTGTGTGTTCAAGAGTTCCCAGAAGATAGACCAACAGCTTCTACTGTCATTTCAATGCTGAATAGTGAAATTTCTCATCTTCCAACTCCAATGCAGCCGCCATTTGCTGAAAGGAGACACCACTTGAATGAAGAGGTATTACTTCATCAAAGTCATCAACAATATTCCATTAATAATGTGACACTCACAGGTGTTGATGGCAGATAATGCAAGTTCATATTGGAAAAATTTTAAGCTTCATGGGCCGAGTGAAACCTTGAGAAATCTATGAGTAAACAACTATAGTTCCACTGATTCTGATAGCTTGCACACTGGTTTTCTCTTTTCTACGAAATTTCCCACCTCTTTAGTTGTTTTGAAGCATTGATTGCTTTGAAATTAGTTGAGAATCATATAGCAAGGGTGTATTTGAAGTTTTGTGAATTTTAAAATATGAAGCAGAGGTCGCCTCATTCATCTTAATTTTTTTTTAATTCTAGGATGTAAGCATAATATGATCTTAAGTGCTATTTATTTCATTTAATTCTAGGATGTAACCCTAATATTCATATTTTGAAAGATTATAAAATTATTGAGATTGATTTTCAAAAATCTGAAGAGTACTTTGGAATTGGAAGAAACATGGCTTCCTCTTACGCTGAGAGGTCGACCCTATCATATGTTGAAAGGGGCTCATCCACCACAAGCATGATGAAAAGGTTCGGCCCTACCATATTATTTTTTGTAATTAGTTTTATGTTTCTACAATTGTTTTTAAAAAGAAATAAAAAAAAAATTATTTCTTTTTAAGTTAGATATCTTTTTTTTTCTTTTTTAAGTTTTGAGGTTATTTGAGAATATAGTTGCAGTTATTATTTAAAATATTTTTTATTTAAAAATATATTAAAATAATATTTTTTTTTATTTTTTTTAAATTATTTTTTATATCAACACATAAAAATTATCTGAAATCACTAAAAATAATATTAATTTGAAAAAAATAAAAAAATTATTTAAAAAATACTTTTAAAAAGCAAAAAATAAAGTTCTATTTTATAGAATTTTAAAGTTTCATTTGTAATTAATTTAAAAATATTAAAATATATTTTTATTTTTTATTTTTAATATTATCATATTAAAAGTATTAAAAAAATTAATTTAAATATATTTTTTAAGTGAAGAATACTCTAAATAAGTATCCAAACGCAAAAGTTACCACATTTCCAAACGCATATCTGGGATTTATCTTTTTCTAGTACTTGTTTTATAATCAATTGCTGAACCAACCACATGTTCTCTTCCTGGTTCCAATCCTGCATCACCGTCAAAATCTAGGGCTCTTAATTTCAGTGGGCACCAAAACTTCAATCTGTAGAAGATAAACCTACAGAGCTCCCAGCTACTGTAATTTCAATATTGAATAGTGATATCCACAGAAGCTGCCATTTTCTGAGAGGAAGGAAGTCCCACTTCAATGCAATGTAGAGTTACTTCATCTAAACACAGAAAGATTTCCATTGTGACAGCCACAGTTTCTCGTGTCTGGTGGCAGAAAATTAAATCCTGTCAACAAAAGTAAAATAAAATACTAAAAGACGACAAGAATAAATATTTTAATTCAAATATTTATTATTGAATATTTTCTTTAGTAATATCTTGATATAAAAATTCTACTCAAGCAGAAACAATACAAAAAAGAAATGGTAAGCATAAATAATAAAGAATTTTTCATTCATGTATGCGGACAAGGGGTGATCAGATCAATTAAGGAAAAATTAGATATCACAAAATCATAAACAATAATTCAGTAGCTAACCATAAGCCTTTGAAAGATTAAAATATTTAAAATAAAAATAAAATTACTTGACCAGAGTATCATATAAAATTAATCAACCGTTAAATATGTTAATAAATACAAAAGTAAGTCAGTATAACTTGTTTAACTTGGCTAGCCAAAAGTGAAATAATTATTATGCTTAAATGATGATCAAGTTAAAAATATAATTTCACACTACCATCATTTTAACATCTACCTCACCTTAGCTTAAAGGTAAAATAACATATTATCAAATGATTAAATGGTAAAATAAAAAGTAGAGAGCAAAATAGACAGATAGCAACACATTATACTAACATGTAAAATTTAGGGCATGAGCCATGGAAACAATCATAATCAGTTAACTAAATTAGAGATTAGAGTTCTTTATTTTATTATTTTTCTAATTGAGTCTTGATTGGGTATTAATTGACCGTCAAGTTGGATTGAATCTAGAACTAAATTAAGAAGTTATAATAAAATTAGAGATGAAATTTAATAAATAAATATAGAAGAATAAAACTTAAAAAACATGAGTATTAAAAAAAAATTGAGCAAATTTTTTAAATTTGGGTTAATTTTTTAAACCCACAACCTATGAAATCCTAAATTCGAATTCAACCAATAAGTTTAATTTTCAATCAATTTAATATTAAATGATAAAATAAAAAATAATATTTTAATCTAAAAATTTGTCAAAGTATAACAAATAACAATGAAAAAATAAAAATAAAATTTGATATAAAAATAAAATTAAATCAAATATCAAGTGATAAAGTGAAAATTCAAATTCAAATAAGAAAGGATTTAGAACAAAATAAATAAATAAAATGAGGATGAAATTTAATAAATAAAAAAATTGAAGGAAGATAAAATTAAAAAAAATAATTTTATAAATCACTTTAAATAATAATAATAATGATAATTAAAAGAATAGAGAAAAAAACTAAATGCTGAACAAAATGAATTACTAATTTGAAAATTTAAAGGTTAGGAGCAAAAATAAAAATAAAATAAAAATAAAAATACCATCATCGCTAAACCAAAAGTTTATAAGCCACATGCTCTCCCAAAAAATAAAAAGTATAAAGAATGCAGAGATAATTCAAATATTACCTCATAAGCTACTCATAAGCTACCGCATTTGAATGTATTGCTGAAATAAAAAATATTCTACATGTTGGCCTATGCATTGTTCATGTCAGCTAATTTTTAAAAAAATTATCTCCTAAATTTATTTAAACAAATTATCTTTATTCAACTTGACAATAACCAAAAAAAAAAACTTGGATAAAAATGTAAAAAGATCCTTAAATACTAGTTAAAGAAATCTTTACTTTAAAAAATAATTTAATCATTTTACTATGTTGTAAAAAGTAAAATGTTTAAAAAGTCCTTCAATATTAATTCTAAGAACCTTTCTCTTAATAGTATTTTAATTTTTTCACTCTACTTAAAAAAATAAAAAAGATAAATCTATCTCTAATTAATCTAATAATAACCAATAAATAATGAGAAAAAAACCAAATTATCTATGATAGCAAGGCCATTGATTTTTCTTTGGAAATGTGAAATGATAATTACATTGTTACGTGGATAATGATTTTACTTTGCTCGTTTATTATTATTATTATTATTATTATTATTATTATTATTATTATTATTCTTTTGTTGTTATATGTTGTGTTGTCTCTGTGTTGAAGACTTGGCTTGCACATTAGTTTTCTCCGTTCTCCTTCGACACTCCTGCCCTGATCCCCCTGCATTTATCACGTTTGTCTGTAGCAAAAGTTTCTCTGAACTAGCAACTTTCTTCTAGTCTTTCTGAGTACTCGTCTCGATTCCCATTTTTCCACCTGTTAGGTGTTATTTTTGCTTCAAGCTACATATGTAGGATAGTCGTGATAGCAGAGCCGTCCCTCACATGTATCACATTAGCAGCTACGTGCTGAGATTTTATCATTTTCCAAGCCCTAAACGTTTTTGGGTGTCTTAGTTTCCAAATCTCATTCTGATTTGACTCGGAGATTGTAGCTTGGGAATTGAGCACGAGGTGGGTTCCCATTATGAATAACGCCAAATTTATCTTCAAAAGTACAGGAAAAATAGCAGCTGTTAGTTGGGTTAGATGATCCTACTTCCTAATTCTGGACCTGAAGTAGTGGACATGGAGACCCTGTAAAATATGCGAGCCTTAAAACACCATCTTCGAGGAATATCTTGTCTTTTGGCTTCGGATTATGGATTAAGCACGCTTTTTAATCAGAAATATGTCTACTTTCAACTAAAGAAATCTTAGGTAATATTAAGTAGGGGTGAGTAAATAAATTAAAAAATCAAAAAAATAAAAAAAATAATTAAAAAAATCAAATCATAAAAAACTGATTAAATCGATTAAAATTTTAAAAAAATCCACTGATTCAGTTCGATTTCGATTTGATAAACCTGAAACCAAAAAAATCAAACCAAACCGAACCAGTTCAGTTTAAAAAAAATACTATAAAAACCCCTTCTAAATTTTTAACCCTAACACTCCCTCTCCTCCTACATCACAGCCGCCCCCTCCCTCCCTCCCTCCCAAAGCACACAACTCTCAAATCTCAATCTCTTACACGCTCGTCCATCACTAATAGCCAGATCTAGATTTCTAGTCATCTAACAAAACTTCAACAAAGCTTCAATCTTCATCTTCAAATCTAACAACCTAGGGACTGGTTTAATGTATGCTTCAGATCTTCATCTTCAAAGCTTCAATGTTTGTTTTCTCTCATCGTGGTTTTGTGCCCTTTTTTTTTTCTTTTTAAGGTTGACACATCTCCTGCTATAATTCCTGATAAGAAAGATTAAAGCTTTGTACATCATGAGTTACTGTGCTCCGTTGTTTACATAGAGCTCTTTACTTTAAAAATCTGTTTTATGTTAAGCTTTTATATTGGTCGTATGTTAGATGGACAAGGTTCAAGCACACTGATTTTAACACCCCATGGTCCTTTATATTAGCTTTAGATGTAGTTGTTCTACTCGTCCTCACTATGATATAGGCCTTCTTTGCTTTCTATGGATGTTACCGTCCTCCTAAGCAATAATCACATTCTGTTGTTCTAACTTGTAAAATGTATAATTGGAATGCACAGAGTGATGAGAAGCCATTCTCCTTACAACTCTTTGTTGTCTTACCAAAACTCTATAGTCTGCAGTCTCATGATAGTTTTCATGAAGCTGATGATAGATTTGTTGTTTGTTAAGTAATTGGGCTTTTGAAATTGTGGGGTTTGTAGGGAAAAACAAGAGGGAAGCTAGAGAAGCTATAGAGAAGATTGTTAAAAAAACCCGGTCGGTTTGAATATAGGTTTTTCCGGTTTTTATGTTAAAAAACCAAATTGAATTGAATCGAAACCGGTCAGTTTGAACCGATTCCATTTCGATTCCAGTTTAAATTTTTTAGTTTTTCAAAATTTTATTTTAGTTATTTTTTTAAATAAAAATCAAACCGAACTAAAAATGATCATCCCTAATATTATGTAAATGGAACCATTGAATTAGACAATCTTATTGCCATTGCATATTTGGTTGGAATGCATAGGTTTAGATGGTATAAATGGGTTTTTGTTCTCTATATTATCATATAAGATGAAATGATATAACTAATTTTTGCCATCAACATATTTATTCTGAATTAATCCAAAAAATTTATATTCTTAGAAAAATAATTTGATGCATTAGATTTGGTATTATACTTATAAAATTATGAGCCTGTTTAAAAATATAATTATAGGTATTTTTTAAAATATTTTTTATATTAAAATAATATTTTTTATTTTTAAAACTACCCTATCAAAACAATTTAAAATACATAAAAAAAAATTACAATTTTCGGAAACGCAATTACTCTTAGAAATAAAAAGTAATTTGGAATAGCATAAAGAATAAAAAATAGTATAACTTATAACGAGGCTTCTTCGCGTAACATTTGGAAAAGTTGTGGGTTTAAGCCGTTATCATGATTTCTGAAAAGTTAAAAATCTTATCCTTTGAAAATAACACATGGAATGGAATGTTGAATTGGTTTTTAAAATATTACCAAATACTTAAAAGCCACGAGCACAACGAAATCGATGGTTCCAAAATATTTTAATATTTTGGAAGCTTCTGGTGGTCAACATCTTTTTTACTCTCTCTCCTCCAACCTAGAGAACACAAGCTGCCCATATTTGATTGTCTTTCCCAAGATGTGTTCTTGTTCAATCCAATGTTGTCAGCCTACGAATTCAACTATGCCTTGTTGCATCCGCGACACGAGTTGAAGGATGGTAGCCTCCCCCCACCAACTTTTTTTATAGTAAAAAAAAATATATGGATCCAAAAATGTTCAATTTTCTCAATTGAATCCAAAAGCATCCACGATTGAGTCCCATTTAGGCTTGTTATTGTTTTCCGTCCACTTAAATTGATATTCTATACAATGAAATGACATCGTGGAGGGGAAATCATGAAAATTTTCATGAGAAAAATGGGGAAATTACACTTCTACTTTTTAATTAAATATATATTTGGCCTGACCCTAAGAATGAATCAGGTTATTTATTATTCGAATTAAGTTTTAAATTAAACTAGAAAGAAGTTCACTTGAAGATACTCAATCAATTTGAGTTTGAATTTTAAAAAATAAAATAAAATGATTATTATTGTTTTTAAATATTAAAACAAAATTTTTTTAAATTAGCCTATATAAACAAGCCAAGATCATGTTCAATAACATTTGCAAATAAGATCTCCCGTTTCCTTAACTAGAAATCTTGATTTGATTTTTTTTCAAATCAAGAAAGGTAGACATTTCGTGGAAACTTCATGATCATGATAATATGGACCCACATAGGTTCCCTTCCATGCATTATATTCCAAACCTAGGGCCATTAATGGCGATGGACTCCACAACTTTATTCTCTTAATACCCAAGATATTTTACTAATTAATAAACACTCCTCGGACGCCAAAGCTTGCTTGCTTCTTAATGTCGCCTGTGACAAAAAATATTTCACGTGGGGATTTGCTTACGAAACCTTTTCTTCTTCTGTCATCATCAACCTGACGGTATCATGAGCTTAACTTGACGGTATCATGAGCTTCACTTCTGAAGGATTAACCCAAGAAAGGAAGAAGCCGTCCGCTTTGAGGCTCTGGCATTGGCAGCAATGTCTTTCCGGTCAAAACACATAATCATCGACGATATATTTTCCGATCTTTTAATTTTTGGCTATGAAAAATTACTATTATGTGTATTTTATGGGTACGAAATTGCAAGGATGTTTAAAGATGATGTTGAATTATTATTTATGGTAGGTATAGTTTGGTGCGAAGTTACATTCTATTTCTAATTAATTTAGCAAATGTGAACTTGTCCTCAAAATCTTATGTTACTATGCAAAAAAAGTAGAAGAAAATCAAATGTGAACTTCGGATGTATGTATATATGTATAACACAAATTAATGTTACCTACCACCTTCAATTTCTTAGAAAACAAGCATAATTAATTATTCCGAATCATAATTAATCAATACTCAGTTGTGGGGAAAGAATGTGACTTTTCCCCCACCTTTTATTTCATGATACTAACTGTTTTTTTTTTTTTATGTTTTTCAGGTTTTTTTTTATTTTTTTCTTTTATTAATTTTTTTTAATGTTAATTTTTTTTTATTTAATTATTATATTTTCATGATACAATTCTTGAATTTTACTAATTAATCTGATTTGAAAGTTATGGGGAAAGCACTATAGCTTTCCCATGCTTTTTAGGTTCATGATACTAATATTTTAATTCAAAAACTGTTTTTTATGTCTTTTGGGTTTTTTTTTGTTTTTTTAATTGATTTTTTAATGTTAAATTTTTTATTTAATTATTAGATTTTCATGACATAGATCTTGGGTTTGATGGATTAACCTAATTTGATTAATTAACTTAGAATTATTTTTTTTTGCTTTTTTTTTATTTTTTTTATTAATGTTAAATTTCTTTCTATTTAATTATCAGACTTTCATGAAACATATCCCAAGTTTGACAGGTTAACCCAATTAATTCTGAGTTAATCCATCAATTTTTTTTCTATTTAGTCAAACTTTCATGACACGAGTCCCAGGTTTGAAGGGCTACTCAATTAATTCAGATTCTTCTCTTTTTCTTCATTAGTTTTTTTCTTTTTAATTAATCTATTTAATTATCATATTTTTATGACACAACTTTACAATCAGATCCACATTCAAGGCTCTTAGGTTTGATGTTGCAGTCAAACTGACTTAAACTTGAATCGTGTAAGTTTAATATTATTATTAATATTATAAATATTACTCTTAGATCAAGCATTGCAGTTAGATCTAAGGCTTTTGAGTATATATTTGCAGAAAGATCTAGCATTCTTAGATTTAAATTTTTTTTATGCAAGAAAAAAATTAACTCGTAGCGTATGCTTTTGTTTTTTTTTCTTCTTTTTAAGTTTTTTATTATAAATTGCACAATACAGTCCACAGTAAAAAAGTTGATGCTTTTAGTTTCTTTTTTTTCTTTGTTTCTTTGTTTTTAATTAATTTTTTTACTTTAGTTTCTTAATATTAAATTTTTTCTATTTAATTATCATACTTTTATAACACGGATCCCACATTTGACAAGTTAATCTAGTTTGACGGTTAACTCAGTTGATTCAATTTTTTTTTTCATTAGTTTTTTTATTTCAATTTCATCTTTTAATATTGTATACAATTTATGGTGAAAAGGCTGATGTCATTAATTTTTTTTTATTGTATATACTTTTTATTGCGGACTGCATAGTACATTCCATGGTGAAAAGGCTAATGCTTTCTCTTTCTTTCTTTTTAATTATTTTTTAATTTAGTTTGTTAATATTAATTTTTTTCTATTTAGTTATCAAATTTTCATAATACGGATTTCTAGTTTGATGCGTTAACCCAATTAATTCAATTTTTTTCTTCACTAGTTTTTTTTCTTTTTATAGGTTTTTCCCTTTTTGAATTATTTTTTATTTAGTTTGTTGGTATTAAATTTCTTTCTATTTAGTTATTAAGCTTTCATGACACAGATCATAGGTTTAACAGGTTAACTTAGTTAATTTAGATTTTTTGTCTTTTTCTTCATTATTTTCTTTTTCATTAATGTTTTTGTTTAATTTAGTTCTTTAATATTAAAAAAATTTCTCTTTCATTATCACACTTTTATGACACAAATCTCAAGTGTGATGGATTAACCTAATTTGACAGATTAATTCAGTTGATTTAAATTTTTTTCTTTTTCTTCCTTAGTGTTTTTTCTTCTAATTTCATCTTTTAACATTGTAACTATAATAAAAAAAAACTTTTTATTATGGATTGTACTGTACAGATTCACAATAAAAGGTAGATATCTTTTAGTTATATGTTTTTTTTCTTTTTCTTTGATGTTTTTTAATTAATATTTTTTATTTTTTTTCTATTTAGTTATAACACATTTATGACATAAATCTTAAGTTTAACGGGTTAACTTGGTTTTATAGGTTAAACCAGTTAATTTTTTTTTCCTGAAGTAGTTTTTTTTAATTTTATCTTTTAATATCGATTTGATTAAGAATTAAAATTTATAGCTTATTTTGTTTACTTTTTATTAGATTATTATGATCTTACGAGGAGATTTTGTTTTGCCCCTCCTTACAAAGCACTATTAATTGAAATAGTGCTTTGCTTTTATTATTATTTTTTTTAATTATTTTTTTTGTTTAATTTTTTTTTTGTAATATTAAAAATTTTCTATTTTGTTATTATATTTTAAAGTATTTAGGTATGATATTGTGAACAAACTTATTTAAATTTTAATTATATAAATAATATTATTATTTTATTATTTTTAGGTAAAGCATTACAGATAAAGTCAAAAAGTTTAGATGTAGTTTTGTAGAAACCTAAAACTCTTAAATTTTAATTTTTTTTATATAAAAATAATTGATACGCGGCACATATATTATCATCCACCGCGTGCGGGTAGTTAAAAAGAAATAAAAAAGAAATATTGTGTCCTTGCAAGAAGTCGTCATTCTCAATTAGTGTCAATGGCATGTGGCACTGAACTTTCTTGACTGTTATACCTCCCAAGTTTCTCCTCCTTTCTAGGTCAAAGATTGGGACAATCTCTGCCATCAAGGTACATTGTTTCTGTAGGGTCAAGGGTGTTCCACATGTCAAAGGTTTTTAAAGTCTAACTTGTCAGCCTAGGTAGCTTTGGCTACAGTTAGCTTCCACCAAAACCACTAGCTAGATGTTTTGCCTTCTGGGGATTCTCCTCCTGTGAATGTAAAAGCCCTTGACAAAAAATCTGTGTGTTTCTTCTTCTTCTACGTTTCTAGTTCTTTATTTTCTCGAGGTCTTTGTAGTTCTCAAAGGTTGTAAGGAGTGATCACCATGAGCAGGAGCCCTGTTATTGTTTTCTTCCTCTCCTTGTCCTATTCCTTGTTGTTTCTAGCTCCCTCTTGCCATGCTGCGACTAATACGCTAACCAAAGGGCAATCGATTAAAGATGGTGAAACCTTGACATCTGTTGATGAAAACTTTGAGTTGGGATTCTTTAGCCCTGGAAATTCCACTTCAAGATATGTTGGTGTTAGGTATTCCAAGATTCAGGACCAGGCTGTCATCTGGGTTGCTAATAGAGACAAACCAATATCTGGTACTGATGGAGTCGTGAAGATAGGTGAAGATGGAAATTTGTTGGTTGTAAATGGAAATGGAAGTTCAGTTTGGTCAAGTAATGCTTCATTTGTGTCTAGTAACACAGCATTAATGCTTGACACTACAGGCAATCTTATTCTCTCAAGCAATGATAGTATTGGTGACACAGATAAGGCCTATTGGCAAAGCTTCAATAATCCTACCGATACATATCTGCCAGACATGAAAGTTCTTATAGGTTCTGCAGAGATTTATGCCTTCACTTCATGGAAATCTACAAGCGATCCTTCACCAGGAAACTTCACCATGGGAGTTGATCCTCGCGGAGCACCACAAATAGTGGTTTGGGAGCAATCGAGAAGAAGGTGGAGAAGTGGGCATTGGAATGGACTGATATTCTCAGGTGTGCCATCTATGGCTGCTTTTACCACTTACCGATACGGATTTAAGATCACTCGTGAAAACGACGGAAAGCTTTATTTTACATACAATCCATCGGATCCTTCTGAATTGATGAAGTTTCAAATAACTTGGAATGGGTTTGAAGAGCAGAAAAGGTGGAATAAAAGTGCAAAGGCGTGGCAAGTAATCCAATCACAGCCTTCTGAAGAGTGTGAGAAGTACAATCACTGTGGCAATTTTGGAGTCTGTACTCCATCGGGATCTCCCAACTGCAGATGTCTAGAAGGGTTTCAGCCAAGGCATCCAGATCAGTGGAGACTAGGAAATTGGTCAGGAGGATGTGAAAGAAGGTCTCCTTTACAGTGCCAGATGAACACTAGTAATGGTGGAGAAGATGGGTTCAAAGCAGTAAGGTGCGCGAAGTTGCCTGATTTTGCAGATGTGTATCAATTGTCCTCGGATGATTGCAAAAAAAAGTGTCAAAATAACTGTTCGTGTAAGGCGTATGCGCACGTCACTGGGATTCGATGCATGATATGGAATGGGGACTTGACTGATGTCCAGAATCATATCCAAAGTGGAAACACCCTGTACATGCGTCTCGCGTATTCTGAATTAGGTAGAGTGAACTCTCTCATTCTTTTGTTTTCATTATTTCTGTAGTTTATAATCAGAATTCACAGAGAAGAAGATAGAATTATAGTTTCAATTATATTGTTATTATTCCAAATAAACAAGGCCTATTTTGACTGATCTATTAGCCCTTTCTGGGTTTAGCAACACAATGGTGGGTGGCCCCAAGACAGCACTAAATTGCAACACATGATCCAAGTTTCTGTACTTCTTCTGATCATCATTCTGTCTAAAGAAAAACCCCACAACATGCAGGAACATGGTCATGAAAAGGTTAAGATGCAGAGTCATCCTTATAGTTAGGCATATAGTAAAACTTGTTTGTTATCACAACGGATATAATAAATCAGATGAAGAAAAAGCGCATGCAATCTTGAAACATTTTATTTAAGTTACCTTATATATTATCTTCTGATTTGTTTCCTCGATATAGATCACAGCAGGTTGCCTACGTATGTGATAGTACTGATAGTATTGGCAGGACTGGTCTTCGTAGCCATCTCTATATGGCTACTGTGGATGCTCAAAAAGAAACTCAAAGGTAAGATTCTCAATTTCATGCTTATTTAAAATATCCCCGCATCTTGATCAAGATATGAGTTTCTTGCTTCTGAATTTTACTCTTCATTTTTGCCAACAGCTACCTCAGCTTCAATGTCGACAAATCATGAATTACAAGTTCATGATTTGAGCAGAAGTAAAGAGTACACAACAGATCTTTCTGGACCTGGTGACCTTGTTTTAGAAGGGAGCCAAGTAAATGGTCCAGATTTGCCAATGTTCAACTTCAACTTTGTTGCAGTTGCAACAAACAATTTTTCTGAAGAAAACAAGCTTGGGCAGGGGGGATTTGGCCTTGTTTACAAGGTGAATATTTTATCTTATACATGTATCAGAATACAAGAGAAGATGAATTCTAGTGCTAAAGCTTGCTATTCTTCATATTGATTGCTAGGGAAAGCTTCCTGGAGGAGAGGAAATAGCAGTAAAGAGGCTTTCAAAAATCTCTGGCCAAGGCTTACTGGAGTTCAAGAACGAAATTATTCTGATTGCCAAATTGCAGCATAGAAATCTTGTTCGATTATTGGGATGCAGCATTCAGGGTGATGAGAAGATGCTGATTTATGAATATATGCCAAATAAAAGCCTGGATTACTTCCTTTTTGGTGAGTTCTTCTTGACATTACGTGCTTAATTGAAAAGGCTAGTTAAAGCACTGAATGATGATCTATACCAGGCTTGTTAATTGTTTCTGATTTCCTATGATGACAATGGCAGACCCTGAGAAGCAAGGGCTATTAGAGTGGAATAAACGTTTCGAAATAATTGAAGGGATCGCCAGAGGCCTTCTTTATCTCCATAGAGATTCAAGACTACGAATCATTCACCGTGACCTGAAGGCAAGTAACATTTTGTTGGACGAGGGAATGAACCCAAAGATTTCAGACTTCGGCATGGCCAGAATATTTGGGGCTAACCAAAATGAAATAAACACAAACAGAGTTGTTGGCACATAGTAAGTTTTAAATCAATGTGATAACCTGTATTCAACTCTAACCAGCAATATGATTTTCCTGACCGTTTCTTTTATCTTGCAGCGGTTATATGGCTCCCGAATATGCCATGGAAGGCCTATTCTCAGTGAAGTCTGATGTTTATAGCTTTGGAGTATTACTCCTAGAGATTGTCAGTGGCCGAAGGAATACTAGCTTCCGTATGACAGATCACGTTATCCTTATTGCTTATGTTAGTACATTTACAATGCTGCCTATTTAAGCATACTATGAGATACACCAGAACCAGAACTCTTTTTACTGCTAATTCTCCCCGTATCTGATCCAATTTCTGATGGATTGTAGGCATGGGATCTTTGGAGTGAAGGTAAAGCAATGGAGATGGTTGATCCTTCCATCCGAGATTCATGTAACCAAAACGAAGTGTTGAGATGCATACAACTCGGCATGTTGTGTGTGCAAGATTCTGCACTTCATAGACCAAACATGGCATCAGTTGTACTCATGCTGGAGAGCAGCACAACAAGCATTCCATTGCCTAGGGAACCCACTTTTACTTCTGTCAGAGCCTCTATAGATACAGAAACTCTAATGGAAGCACAAGAAATCACTTCGTCGAATGACTTGACAGTTTCAATGGTAGCAGGCAGATGATTACAATGTTTCTCTTTCTGTTGTTTTTTATTGCTTATTTCACATGTCTATAAAGTTAGTTGAGCTGAAAAACAGAGTCCATGTATAGGTCATTTATTAATCAACTTCGTACAAAAACAAAACTGCTCTTTATTCTCTATAAAATGATACTAGGGTTTGCTTTAATCCAACTTTTTCTATGTTTCTAGGGAGAAATTTCAACCATAAGCAACGAGGTTGTGGATTGAGAGCAGGCTAATTACAGGCTTAAGCCAAGAGCACTTTCACAAGCAGAAACTGTCACCAAAAATATTGTGGCCAATCAATCATGTGTTCAAATCAGCCAGCAATCCTTAACACTTTTTGTATGTAAATTATTCATCACCTGTATATCAAACAAAGGATATTTTAAGCTGGTAGATCTTCCTACCTACTTAAGAAAGTTTCATCATGGGAAATTCTATATTTGTGGCCTAAT
This sequence comes from Populus pruinosa, assembly GCA_026413675.1. Classification (NCBI taxonomy): domain Eukaryota; kingdom Viridiplantae; phylum Streptophyta; class Magnoliopsida; order Malpighiales; family Salicaceae; genus Populus; species Populus pruinosa. Next base: position 3,355,351 of record CM048602.1, on the reverse strand, counting down.
GAAAGTTGAAAATTCTCTGGTGTAAATCAGAGACTGGAAACATTTATAAATATTTTATTCTACCAGATTGAATATTCATTGCAACTAGCAGTTCAAGAACTCATCAAAAAATCATTAATGCAAGTTGTTTCATTGGACAACAAGTCATTCATGTAAAGATCCCAGATATAAAGTCACAACACTAAAATCTAACTCAAAGCAAGAATTAAACGAAAAGTTGATACAGCGAAAAATACTGATATTCACTAGCATGGTTTAGATTTTGTTTGATGAATGCAAAGTTTCAAAATCTTCTGATCGCTTATCTTGCTGTGTAGCATTGATCCCTCCTGCATTCTTTCTTCATGATGGCAGATAGCGAATCAAAGCTTGCAACAGAACAAACTGCTTTGAATTCGGACCCAACCCTGCTGGGTAGGGTTACTTTTGTGAAACTTTTACTTCCTGGATCATACCAAACAAAAACGTTGGAATCACTTGAAATCAAAACCTCTCCATCCTTAGAAACCATAATTGGCTGGAGAAAGGAATTTTGCAGATTCGAAGGAAGCGAGGTCTTCGCAATTACAATCTCTTTAGTCCAGGAATCCTTGACTCCATATTCTTTCATCACCCATATGTCAAGATTATACAAAGTCATACTGTCACATATAAAGAGACAATCTCTTAGTACTCCCAAGGTCATCTCTGTAGTATCCCTCCTGAAGCCATTCGGTGGCGACATTGGCCTAATCTTTTTGCTGTCAATATCTAAAGCACATATCAAATCAGCATCTTCATAGTCATCAAGGTTAAGAATCCAATGAAGAGCTCCATTCAGAGAAACACCAAAGAATTTCTTACAATCTGGGAATGGAATCTCCCCAATACTTTTCCACTCATTGTCTCCAAATATGCAAATTTCACCTTCTGAACGGAGAATAGAATTAGGATAAGTAAGTTTCTTACGGGTTACTCTTAAAACCATGTAATGGTTGCTTTCAGGACTAAATCCAAACCCAAGAACCGCATCCAATATCGTTTGCCCTCTCTGTTTTTCCTTCTTGCAATTCACAGGAGTCCTGACATGTTCACCTGTCACTGGATTACAAAGGTAAAAAACTTTTTTCGAATTTTTATCAAACAAACAAAGCAAGCCGTTGCATGAGCCCACCAGTTCGACATGACAGGTAGGGAGATTGTTTTTGGTGTTTAACTTCATGACATTATGTCGAACTGAACCTGATTCGAGCTCAACCACGTAAAAATCGTTCGGAGCAAGGGCTGCAGCTTTCCTGGAAACACATGACGGTGGCGAGCGAAGGACAAGCATGGATTGAGCTCTTTCACGTTGAAATTCAGATAAGTACGAGTCCGAGAGTAAATTGCGCCAGGTCCTGCATACACACCTACATTGAATTTTGCTTTTCAAGGGGAGTTGCATGAGAATGTCTGCGGTTATATCGTCTGGAAGCGCAGACATTGACCATTCTGCATCTTGAGCTTGGTTGGCACCATGCTTGGCTCTAGATCTTCCTCTGTGGCTCTTCATGGTGATCCTAGCGTAAGAAAACTCTAACTTATAAATTTAAAGTTCACTGATTCTTAATAAGGATTATTTATATAGTAGCTAAATCAATCCAACTTAGGAAATCCGAATCCAAATAAAACTTTAAAATCTTATTAAAAAAGTAATCAGGAAATAACCAGGACAACTTCAGGAGTTTTACTCCGCATTGGTGAAGGAATACGCTAATTCCGCAGGCCTACGGGACTTTCCTTTTTAAGTAAATTATAACCAAGTCCCTGTCGTTTTGATGATGTTGTAAGTTAGTCCTTTTTGTCTTCAAATTATAATTTAGTTTCTTCTCTAAAATCTACTATTGATTATTATTTAATTTCACAACCGGCTTCCTCCTCCTTTCAAGGATATTTATATATACAGCAAGTGAGATTTGAAATGTTAGAAATAATTATAGAAATAAGCATTATCTTGCTTAAATCAAGCACAAAAGACCTTTTTTAAAAAAAAAAACCTATTTGTAGTTATTTTTGGATTTTTTTAATCAGAATTTTATATAGTTTAAGATTGTTTAACTAGGTCGGTTGAGAGAACAAGCATTGAATCCGCCATTCTATTCAAATCGGGCTTCAATGTGTACGAGGACAGGTTGCATGGGCCGATGATGGAAGCTATAGTTTCCATGGAGGAATAGGCAGTGAAGTAGAGCTTCCACTTCTACCAGAACCCCACATCTACCCAACAAATCTGACTGAAAACAACTGTTCAGCCTAAAGGAGTCTATACATTTTCCACAGATGCGATAACAATGTCAAAATTCGAGGAAGGATAACTTCTCCTGCGTCGCAGAGCCAGATTTCCGACTTGTCTATGCTTCTATACGTTAAGAGGTTTGTTAGCCTTGTGTTCTGATGGTGATGAATCCTACATTCCGACTTGACAAATTTCTGGGAATGCATAAACATTGTACGCTTCTTCTACACAGCCTGCAAATATTTTAATTTTTGTGCGTCGTACTAGTATTAATTTTTATCATGCATGAACAAAGATATCTTTATAGTTTATGATGCGAATCATGAATTTATGACAGATAATATAAAAATAATGTTATAAGGATATTTTATCTATATTAAACTTTGAAATGTGTATATTATAAAATAAATTATATAAAAATTTTACAGTATTTTAATATCTTTTAAAATATTATATTCTTTAAAATTAATAAATTTGAATAACACTTTAAAAATTCTAATCATCAAATAAAGCATAATAAATAATTTATGATACATATTACATTGTCAAAATCTAAATTTAATTAAAAAAATATAATAGTAAAGCATCTAAGATGTTTAAGATAACAAATTGAAAATTAGAAAGAAAGCCTCGTGAAATAAGCAAGGCATACCAACGAAAACTGAAAAAGCAAGAACACTCAATAAAGTTTATTTACTAAAAAAAATTAAAAACCTGAAATAATATTAAAAAATAAAAGGATAAGTTCAACCAATTTAGTGAGAGAATAACATTTAATATACTTTTTAGATATTAATAATTTGTAAGTTGATATATCTTGATATAAATATACATATTAAGCATATTAACATAAAATATTGAAATACATGTCAAAAATTATATGACATCCGAAGGTAACCATTATAAAAGAATTAGTTGCCATAAACTGGCGCCTCTCTCACCAGCTAAATATACAGAATATTATGTGTTCATAAAATAACTACTCTTCATTAAAATAAAATTACTAATAAGTATATCGATATCAAGACATAATAAATACTTGTATAATTATCAAAGTAATGTATATAGCATTGAAAAGAAATTAATTTAACATAATGCGAGTGCAAATTCAAGAATTGATGAATACACAGGAAATAAAGCAACAAATATAAATATACAAGAAATTAACTAGTTGTACTCATCATATAATCAACATACATATTTATTTATATTACAAGTATATTAAAGATTATCTTACCCATCTGAAAAACAAAAGCAAAAGATAAACAAATGCATAACTATAGATTACTGAAGATTCTTAGGAGCAACATCAACAAAACCTATAATAGATATAGAAAAAACTTAAAAAATAACCTAAAGCAAATAACACAAAAAAATTAAAACGTTAAGCTTAAAGATCAAAATATAAATAAAAGTCAAATTGATGCACTTGATCGATTCTAAACATAATCTAAAAAAAACAAAAACAAAACAAACTCTACCAAAAAACAGTAGATTATTCCAACATCAAAATCAAATCAAATAATATAAGATAAGCTTAAACGACATTAAAAAAGATGTAAACATTAAAAAAGTATGAATGGACAAACCTTATGGACTCCATATTTGAACTTTTATATGGTTATATTTTCTCCAAACTTACTGGTTATAAATTGTTGTTTTCCTTCTTTTTTTTTTTACTATCTTTTCCTTTCAAAGCTTGTTAAACCTTTTATGTTGAGCTCTTGAACCTTTACACTATGATCTTTTCACAATGTGGTTCTCCACATCCCCCCCTTCTCTCTCTTAGTTTTTTCATTTTCAATAGAGTATTTATAAGGGATTGCTAGAGTTCTTGATGAATTCAAACATAGATTGATTAAAGTTTAATTTTTGATCAAAATAAGAGGGTTTTGGTCAAATGTTAACAACTAGAATCTCTATACTTCAATGATTTTGAGATGTTGGTTTTGTAACAAATTTTTTGAGATGGGTTTTTTTTTTTTTACTTGAAGACAAAGGCATGCATCCCTCATCTTCCGATTTTAAATGAAATATTTATGATATTTAGTGAGAACCCTATGAAAATTTTTAAGTGTGAACACATAAAAAAATGAAGTGGTTTTACATAAATGGGTATCTCAGTCAAAGGTGACTGAGTTGATCACTTCCAAGGTTTTGCTGGAGCAAATCTGATGTAAATGTCATTGGAGACCACCTGAATTTGATAGAGGAGAAGCATAACCTTTGATTAGATCTATTTTTTTTTCTCAATTTGGAGATATGTAGCTCCATATTTATTCTTTTGAAGGTACCAATTTTATCAGCAAAAAATCTAAAAATGCAGTGATGGTTGATCATGAAGATGATATTGTTAAATTCATTGAAGAAAATGGAGTGTAAAAATTTGATAGGAGTAGCTAATCTTTATTAAGAAGATGTTTCTCAATTGAATGGTGGTGGTTACAACCTTAAAAGTGGTTGAAGACGTCATATTTATTTTTCTAAAAATGCCTGCTTGATGAGCCAAAATTACTAAATAAAAAAGTCAAACAGCAGTTGAACAACGTTTTGTCTAAGTTAAACCTTAGAAATTAAAATTTTAATTTGGGATTTGATAAATTTCACTTTAATCCATATTCTTCTAATTGTTTTTAATTGCACCCGTAATTATCCCTCAAACTCTTAATTTCATTCAATTTTGCCTCTATCAAACTCAATCATCAGCCTCAAAGTTCAACTCCATTTTTATCTTGTTCTTGGTTTACAATATGTGCACTTAGATCCTTAATTGAATATTAAACTTTTAATCTTTTTTAATTTAGCCCCTGATTTGGTTAATTTCATTCCTTATAATCATGCGCCTTTTTTAGTTTGGTCTTTGATTATGAATTTCTTCAATCAAGTCCCTAATCATCCATCAAACTTTAACATTTTTACAATTAAAACCCTAATTTGTCTAGTGTAACCTCCCAAAAAACCAATTAAGTCCCCAAAAATTATCTCCAAAAACTGATTTTCTTTGCAATCAAGTCCTCAATAAGATTAGTTAATCCTTTTAAAATTTTCATTAAGTCATTTACCCATCTAAATTTATATTTCTTTACCTCTAAATAAAAATATTTTCATCAATGAGGTCTTTTGTCAATTAGAATTGGATTGTTAATTTTATCAATCTTATATATTTTAGTCCTTCAACTTTTCTACTTGTAATTTTGATCATTCGCTACCAACTTAGACAATTTTCTAGGCTTTTTTTATGTATATTGTCTTGTATTTTGATTACAAAACTAAAGCTTAAAACCAAAATCCTAGGTATCTTGGGAGAATGTTACATTAAGGGAGGAAAAAAAGGAGAAAAGGAAAATCAATTTTTTAGGTAACCTTTTTTTTTAAAAAAAATATTTATGTTATTTCATATTGAGTTTTGGCTTAACTTTAAACTTAAGTATGATGAATTAAAAACATAAATTTTATAGGTCCTCTAAGTTCATCCAATCTGAAATGACAAGGAATAGCATTACAACCTATATTGCTCAAACAAAGTTGTGAATCTGAATCATATTTATGTCATACAAGAAGAACTCTATTTTTGTTCAAATACAATAGTTTTTATTTAGAAAAATAAAAAGGCATCATTTGAAATTGTGCTTCAAATGATTTTTTATATTTTAGATTATTTTTACATACCGATATTAAAAATAATTTTTTAAAAAAAATATTATTTTATTATTTTTCCAAACAAAAAACATTTTAAAAACATGTAATTCCACACTTTCAAATAACCTTAACATTTTGCCTTTATGTATATGCATGAGAGGAATCCTACCTAAAAATTTTCTTTCGTTATTGCAAGAAAGCTATGTCTAGAAACTTCCATCATATGGTCGTAAAGGCTACACAAATCCAAATTGACCAAAAACCTTAGCAATTTCAAAGACTTTTTTTGTCACGTGGTATAAAGTCGCTATATTTTTCTAGACATTGGAGTATGTACGAATATATCCCTTCGTGTATTCATAATATACTAATTATTTAACAAATTATTAGATATAAATATAAAATACTAAGGGGTGTGCTCGTCTTTCTGATTTCAAATATGGAATCTCAGGATCTTTACATTCACAAATGAATAGTCCAAATTAATGAAATGAACAATAATTTAAGGCAGAAAATTCTATACGGTTGGTATTTGTTGAATTTTGATGGCAAGCATGTCAAAAATAAGAAAAAAAAAACATTTTGACTATTAGTTTGTAATTATATCAAATCAATTATTGTACTAAAACAGGCAAAAGATTTACTAACAAAAAATAGCATGAAAATGCTTATATTTTAGGTTAATTCAATGAGAAGACTATGTCAACTAGTCATTGTCGAATATTAACCAAGTATAATATTCTTCATAACTGGATAGGAAGGTGAGATCAACTCGGTTTTGTTGACAAATGATGAGCAAAAACAATCAAATTCAATGCTATTATTAAAATAGAAAAGAATTCATGTTGTTGGTAAGCATCAGAGAAAAAAACCTCCAGCATCACAAAGCTTTTAAGTCTGTTTGTATAAAAAAGAATTCATATTTAACTTGTCATTCTCGTTCTCTTTCTTGAAAGACGAGGACGTTTTTAGACATGGGGTGATACCTTTCTTCCAGCCGTTTTGAGAGGGCAGCACATGCTGCTTCTCAGGACTTGAGGGGATGCTTCATCACTATTAATTAATTAATTTTTGGCTTCAATTATTTCTTGCTCAATTTAATAATGAACTCATGTGTTCATACTACATGTTTTACGAATATTTTCCAGTTTCTTTTGGGAAAGTTTCAGCGAAACCTCGCATAAACCCTTGATGTATTACATATAGCTCTAAATTTATTTTATAGTTTTAAATTCTCCATGTTCTAGATGATGGATCCAATTTTTAAATGTAAAACAATTAATTTTTTTATTAATAATAAATTAAATTATTTAATTATAATTATAATTTTTATTTGAACTAACATATAAAAAACCTAATGGGTCATACACATTAAAAATAATTAGTTAGAAATTAAATTAAAATTATTTAATTAATTATAAATTAATTAAAATATATTTTACAAATTAACAACTATAATATAATTAATACATGAATTATATTTCTAGATGTAGAAAAATCAATTAAGGAGTTAATATTTTATGTTATCTATTTTCTAAATTAATATATGGATATTATTTAATAAAAAAATTGATATTTTATTACATTAAAAAAAATATAGCAAGAAGCTCGCTAATATAAATTTTAGAGTTGAAATATTTTTAAATTAAATTAAATATTTAATTCACAAACTATCCAACATAAAAACAAAAAAATTATAAAATATATATTGGGTTATTTTGACCGGCTTTAAAAATTATAATCCGTTATCTATGTTATCTATTTACTAGATTTTTTAATCTAAGTATTATTTGTAATATTCTTACTATCCCATTTTAACAGGTAAACTTAAGTTAAATAATATAAATATTATAGATTAACCAATTTTTTTAAACACTCCTAGTCGGTGGGGAAACAAGTTTGTAACTATAACCCAAAGCCATTCATGAATATTAATTATCTCATTCACATCTCATACTCTTTCCACCAACAATATTCTACAAAAAGCAAAAGTTGGAAGTTAGGTCACCTTCTCCCGATGATCTCCCTCACCAAACCCCTCAGGAATCCCAATTTGGCCCAAACATAGGATATCCATTTTTATATAAACTTCAAATAATGATATTATTGCAAGAATTAGCTTGATGACTAAGAAAATGAATAATTTCACTTATTAAATCCTTGTCAGACTAGGCACAAATAAACTTAATCCAACTGTTTTATGCTTTCTTTTTCTTTTTCGTTTATTTCGTATAATGATCTCATTGTGAGTATTAGCTCAATAATTAAGAATACAAATTAATTCTTCAAACCATGAAATAGATTATAAGAAAATATTTTTTAAATAATTTTTTTAATTTCAATATGAATAATTTTAATTTAAAAAAAATTAAAGAGAAGGATTTAATCTTAATATCTAATTGCATGAAACTCATGAATCGAACTTGAATTTAATATTAACTACCTCTTTAATTGCGCAGGTTGTAATTTTTTTTTTTCAAAACAAATACCAGGTACATGGGCTATCTTAATGTGTTTTTTTATATAAAAATTTCAAAGTGTAAATTAAAAAGTTTTTGAAGTATCTAAATAAATAAATTGATAATTATATATGTAAATAAATAGGAAAAAAAATTATTAACAATAACCATAAGAGAAATTAAAAAGATTGAGATATTAAATTACATAGAATTAAAAATTTACCCAATTATGTTTATTGAACTTATTTATTTAAATCAATAAAAGATAATAAGAGTAGAAATAGAAACACAAATGAAATTAATTGACTAAATCCACACCCTAAAAAAATATTATGCAAGACCAAACATATAAAAAATATTATTTAAAAATAAATATTTTTGTTTTGAAAAATAAAGTTTATTTGTATATAAAAAAATTATAGTAGAATTAGAATAATATCTTAAAAAATAAAACATAAGAAAAAAAATCTATCTAAATAGGTATGTAAAGCTTATGACTTAGACCATGAGACTGAGATAAACTTATACAATAAATTAAAGATAATCATAAAATTAATATTTAAAAAAAAAACTAATACAGAATGATAAGATCGTAAAAGAAAATGAGAAAAAAACATGTTGAACAACATTAACTTTTCAAATTTATGATTTAGTTCATTAGACTAGAAGCACTACAAATAAAAAAATAAATAAAGTCAAATCCCAAACAAATCAAATGTCGAAAGATAAAATCAAGAAAAAAATCAATCACTCAAAAAGATCTAAAAAAACTTTAATTAAAAGAATGGAGATGAAAATAAAATAAAAAATTAATTAGAGGGCTAACAAAAAATTTCAATTAGAGGGTTAAATTGAATTGGAAAATAGCTTTAATAAAAGAAAAAATAAATCAAAAGAATAAGGGTTGAATTAGAAAAAATAAGACAATATAAACTTTGATAGAAGAATGAAATTGAAAGCAAATAAAAATTTAATAAAAAAGTCAAGAAAAAAATTAAAAATAAAAAGAAAAAGGATCAAAATAAAAAAAACATATGGGAAATTTTATTTGAAGGACTTAATCGAAAACAAACAAAAATTTTATAAAAAGAATAAGAATAAATAATAAATAAATAAAATAAGGACTAAAATTAAAAGAAAAACAAAAACAAAGAATTTTAATTGAAAGATAAAATTCAAAACCAATAAAATTTATAAAATGGCTAAGGAAATAAATAAAAAAAATCAAAAGAATAAGGACCGAAATGAAAAAAAAATATATGAGAAATTGTAATTGAAGAATTACATTGAAAACAAATAATTTTTTTATAAAAGTAATAAAAATAAAATCAAAAATCAAAAAATAAAAACTGAAATTAAAAAAAAAAACAATCATGCTTTTTTTGTACGGGGAAAAAAAATCATTAATAACAATTCGATTATTATATACCGTCACATGCAATATAATAAAAAAAATAATATGATGATACTTTTAAAAACATGATAAAAATTTATATTTGGTCATTGAATAATGTCATAGGCTTAAAACGTTTTACTTGTTGGTATATAATAAACACGTGTCAATAACTTTATTAAATAAAATTTAAAACACAAATATAAAAAATATTAAAACGTTTCCCATAACCCTATTAATGAAAATAAATTGTGTGAAAGTGTATGAGTACAATATAATACAAACTTTTTTTTTTTGTCTTTTCAATAATCAATTACGTATTTTAATTGTATAAGACTAAGGGAAAAACCAAAAACACTCTCAACGAACAACCCAATATTTGTTTTTAATCCTAGGAGTAAAAAGGTATGGTTATTGTTTAACAGTCTATAATAAATAAATAAATAATCCTTAGAACTCTAAATTTTATTAATTTAAGGGTAAAATTATATTTTTATTGTAAAAAAAAAACATATAACCCAATAATATTTTATTAATCAATGAGCCAACCACCCAAAGAAAAAAAAAATAAAAAATTAATTTTAGTATAGCAATTCACAAGATTACAATGGAACATTTATGCTTTATATATTCTTAAAAATATTATTCCTTGATTATATTTTAGGTAAGTTTAAGAGTGTAAGAATAATTTTTTTAAAATAGTTTTTACTAGAAATATATTAAAATAATATATTTTTTATTTTTTAAAAAATATTTTTAATATTAATATATTAAAACAACTTAAAAAATTATAAAAATCAAGTTTCATCAAACATATCTGTAACACAATTTCAAGACAACTCTTTTGTCTATCTTAATGTACAAAAAAATAAAATAAAATGCGTTCAACTCTTGTATGTTGATGTAACGTGTTCAAAGAAGAAATAAAGTAGACCAAGACTTTAAAAAAAGCAAAAGAGTAAACAATCAAGTACACATGCATCCAAGTCCAAAACAGTCTCTGCATTTTTCTCTTCCTATCAGCCATTACCAAATGTCTACAGGATAAAGAAACCAGAACAGCCCAAATCCAAATGTCTGTCAGAACACACGAGAGAGAGCAAACAACACCAAAGTGAAGCATGAAATCTATAACAACAAGACACCCTTGTTACATCAACACCTTGTTGTTCTTCACAATCCTTTCTTTCTTCACCTCAAAATTTGCCTCATCTTTAGACACCTTAACAGCAACAGAATCTCTTGTTAATGGCCAAACCCTCATCTCCACAAGCCAGGATTTTGAGCTTGGATTCTTCACTCCAGGCAATTCAAGAAACTGGTATGTGGGGATATGGTACAAGAACATACCAAGAACTTATGTCTGGGTTGCTAACAGAGATAACCCCCTTACAAACTCCTCTGGGACCTTCAAAATCTTAAATCAAAGCATTGTTCTTTTTGATCGGGCAGAGAATCTCATATGGTCATCCAATCAAACCAATGCAAGAAACCCAGTTATGCAGTTGTTAGATTCAGGAAATCTAGTACTAAGAGATCAAGAGAGTGGCAGTGGTCAGTTTTTATGGCAAAGCTTTGACTATCCAACTGATACTTTATTACCTGATATGAAGTTCGGTTGGGATCTAAACACAGGTGTAAACAGGTTCTTGCGTTCCTGGAAAAGCAGTGATGATCCTGGTACAGGCGATTTTTCTTTCAAGCTAGATTATCATGGATTCCCTGAAGCTTTTTTATTGAAAGATCAAGAAATAAAGTATAGAAGTGGACCATGGAATGGACAAAGATTTAGTGGTGTGCCAGAAATGGAGCCTGTTGATTACATGAGCTTCAATTTTATTACCAATCAAGATGAGGTATACTATTCCTTCCACATATCGAACAAGAGTTTATATTCAAGATTGGGTGTCACTTCATCTGGGCTTCTTCAAAGATTTGCCTGGGTTCCAGAGACACAACAATGGAGTCAGTTTTGGTACGCACCAAAAGATCAATGTGACGATTATAGAGAGTGTGGTCCATATGGTATATGTGACTCAAATGCTTCACCAGTTTGCAAGTGTATGAAGGGTTTTCAGCCCAAGAATATTCAAGCGTGGAATTTGAGAGATGGGTCAAGTGGGTGTGTCAGGAGGACAGATTTGAATTGCTTGAAAGATAAATTTTGGCACATGAGGAACGTGAAATTGCCAGAGAGCGTAACCACGTATGTAAACAGGAATACGAGTCTCAAGGATTGTGAATTGATGTGCTCAAGGAATTGTTCTTGTACTGCATATGCTAACTCAAATATCAGCAATGGAGGCTCTGGCTGTGTGTTTTGGACTGGTGAACTCATCGACATGAGACAATATCCAAGTGGAGGACAAGATCTCTATGTAAGATTGGCAGCTTCCGACATAGGTATGTTCATAACTCTCTCTTTAGTTTCTACTACTTCCTTTTGTTTTACTATTATTATTCTTCTTAAAATCCTCTAATTTCTCATAAATTGTTGAGCTAGGATGTCAAATGTATATTATTAGACAAGGAATTTTTTCACATAATCAAGTTAAACCACATATGTAACATTAACATGAATTAGATTCATGGGATTTTTTTTTAAAATTTTTTTCCACTAGTTTAATAAACTAGAGAAAATATATGAATTTAGATTATCAAAGCTGGTGTATGAAAGAAATGGTGTTAGGTCAGCAACATTAAATCTCTCATGTTAGGTAATAAATGGTGGGGATGAAATTACCATTGCATTAGTGGGTCTATGAGTTTGCACTTACCTTGTAATCCAAGACTGGTATTGTTGCCTGTTTTTGAAGACCAAAAAGGCCAAAGACATCTTGTTCAACTCCCAAGCGAACATTGGCAAGAAAAAACCAAATTGTATTGTGCCAAGATTTGCATGGAACACATTTTTTTTGTTTTAATTGCAATTAATAATCACATTGACATGGGTATGACGAGTCCTTTTTTTTCCCTCTAGCCGTCCATTATTTGGTATTTCGGATCCTACTGGTAAGTGGGATCCACTTGTTTGAATAGGTCGATAACATTACTTGCCAGTTTTGATGTACCCTGGCAAAAGGGGAAAAAAAACCCTCTAGAATCCTAGAAAAAGAATTAAGTATGTTTAATTGTTTATATTAATATATTTAAATTATATAAAAAATCAAAAATACCTAAGTTTTAGTCTATGGAAGCTGACTTGACATTGTTGAAACCGAAACCAGAAAGCTTGCTAACAAAGTGTCTATGGTGGCTAGCCACCATCTGTTATTAGGCCATGGTTAGGATATGGGTGTAGCTTAAATTGGACGACGATGGAGTTGGCTGTGATAGTCAAGTTTTTTGTATAATTGTAATGGTGAGAATATATAGCTGTCCCTTTTATGAAAGCTCAGGTAATAATAGTTGCTTAAATAAGCGTGTTATCCCCACCTAAAAAAGGCAAATCTGAGATATGAAAACGAAAGAATTTTTTAAAGCATATTTATAGGATGCAACCTACCCGTGAATTGATATGTTAAGTTTTGACTTAAAAAAAACAATAATATTTAAAATAATTTTATTTTAATTAAAAAAATCAGGTTTTTCTATTAAGATAGGTTGTATTATGATAATGATTGTTTTTTAAAATATTTTTTATTTTAAAAATATATTAAAATAATATTTTTTTATTTAAAAAAATATTTTTAATATCAACACATCAAAACTATACTATTTAAGTAAAAAAAAAAAAAAACTTTTAAAGAACACGTTACAACCACTTACCCAAAACAATCTAACTCTTGCTCATTCAAACCTCGAGTTTGTAGTTTGGTGGATTATCGAGTTGATGTGCCAAGCTGAGCTTTCTTACAGCATATTATGGTCAAGGGGGCCCCATTTGATCGGTTTAATAAATCCCAACACTCAAAGCCCGGCATTATTGACTTGGGAGGTTCATACTGAGCCAGGCTTGATAGTCCTTTGCATTCCCTTGCTTTTTAAACTTGAGATTAATGGTAAATACTTTAGGTGGATAATTATTGATTTCGAACCCACAAGCTATTTTTCCTTTCCATAACGTCAGCCCTGTAACCTTTGTAGATGCTTAGAGCTGACAGCTGCATATGAATTGTAGGGAAGAATATAATATCGCAGTTGTTGAGGCAATTCGTGTTCCTGGATTTAGTTGAGTTAGGTTGATGTCCAGCCACATTTCAGGGCTACCTGGCTAGAATAATTTGGAAAATGTTGTTGTCCAGATGTATACTCTGTTCAGTTGTAATCCCATCTTGGTCATTTGCTAGGAAATTGCATGCTCATAGTCAAAACAGTGAATTGTTTAGGATCTCAGAGTAACCCCATGTAAATTTGGCCCTTGCGTTGCTGTGTTGTGAGGAACTTCTTTGATATATGGCCTTAAATGACCTTAAAGTGAACTGTATATGGCTAGCAGAAATCACGGTTACAATGAAGCCTTTTCCCACTGTGGAAGAAAGCAACAGCAGAAAAGCAAGTAGGTGACCAACAAAGGAGTCTTGTTTCCACTCTCTCATGCCCCATAATTGTAAAAAGTTACTACTTGTTAGTCAGTGTTAGGTCAACTGTTCACATTTCTAACATCGTCTTAACTACGTTGGCGAGAATTTGAGGGATGATGGATTTAGAGAATGTTAAAGTGAGTATTATACGCCTTAAAAGATCTTCAAGTCAAGGCCACGAACACCCTTGACATTAAATTGTGGAACTTGTCTAGGTTAAAACATAAACTTGGATATACTAATTTATTGTTTTCAGGTGATGGACGCAGTGCTGACACTATCATTATTGGCATTGCTGTTGGCATTGGCATTTTGATATTAGCACTGAGTGGCTTTTCCATATGGAAGAGGAAGAGATTGCTGAGTGTATGTAATGGAAATACACCACAGAAAGGTGACATGAAATTAATTTCAAGAATCAGTAAGGAAAAGTTTTGCATATCTACATAGCTGTAATAAATTTATCCCTCTTGCATTTGTCTTCCCATGTCCAAAACCAGGTCCTCAAGATAGAAGCCAAGATTTCTTGCTAAATGGGGTGGTTATAAGTAAGACAGACTACACAGGTGAAAGAAGCACAGATGAATTAGAACTGCCATTGTTTGATTTTAGCACAATAGCAACTGCTACGAACAATTTCGCTGATGAAAATAAACTAGGAGAAGGTGGTTTTGGTCGTGTTTACAAGGTAAATTCTTTGTAATGATACCCTAACACAGTAAAAAAAGAAAGGAACAAATTTCAGTAGCTTTAATGCAGACCAATCATGTGATCCTGACAGAAAGTATGTGTGACAATGCCAGGGTAGGCTAGTAGAAGGCCAAGAAGTAGCGGTGAAGAGGCTATCGAAGAATTCTGTTCAGGGAACAGAAGAATTCAAGAATGAGGTAAGGTTAATTGCAAGGGTTCAACACAGAAATCTTGTTCGACTGCTTGGTTGCTGCTTTGAGAAGGATGAGAAGATCCTTATTTATGAGTTCATGGAAAACAGAAGCCTCGATTTTGTACTTTTCAGTTAGTCCCTTCTAGCCTTTGGTGTTTCTGTGCATCTCATAGATAGGATTTGAATTGAAGCAACTTAATTTGGTAAGCATATTGTTACAGACAAGGCAAAAAGCTCTTTACTCAATTGGCAAAGGCGCTTCAACATAATTTGTGGGATTGCTAGAGGACTTTTGTACCTGCATCAAGATTCCAGATTTAGAATTATCCACAGGGATCTCAAAGCAAGCAACATTCTACTTGATCATGAATGGACTCCAAAAATATCAGACTTTGGCATGGCTAGAATATTTGCTGGAGATCAAATACAGGCAAACACCGTGAGAGTAGTGGGAACATAGTAAGTACCTTTCTTTAACTCATTTCAAGGCCGCAAACCTTGCTTTCCTCTTTTTAGCTGACTGCTGTATTGGTTAATGTAGTGGTTATATGTCTCCTGAATATGCAATGGATGGACGATTCTCAGCAAAATCTGATGTTTTCAGTTTCGGTGTTTTGGTTTTGGAGATAGTATGTGGGGAAAAGAACAGGGGGTTTTATCATTCATTCAGTGAACTTAACCTTCTTGGACATGTAAGTATCATAAGGCTGCAATTTATATGGTTTTCAGTTTTCTTTGAAAATGAGAAATTATTTATCAACGAAAAATTGAACTGGCAACATTGCAGGTGTGGAGGCAGTGGAAAGATGGAAAGGGATTGGAAGTGTTAGATACATCAGTTGGCAATTCATATAGCCCTTGTGAAGTTTTGAGATGCATACAAGTAGGCCTCTTATGTGTCCAAGAGAAAGCAGAAGATAGACCAACAATGTCTTCTGCAGTGTTAATGTTGAGCAGTGAAACCGCAACAATGCCCCAGCCTAGAACCCCTGGATATTGCCTTGGAAGGAGTCCTTTCGAAACCGATTCATCTTCAAGCAAACAAGATGAATCGTTCTCTGTAAACCAAGTTACAGTTACAGTGCTAGATGCTAGGTAAAAGAAAGTGCAGACCTCTTCTATCATCTTTGTATAATCATAGAATTTGGTATACCTCACTAGCTGTTGTGATTTACAGTTTTGTGTATCAATGCATCTTTTGATAACTAGTTTGGGATATCCATTTTTAATTAATAGTTCATACAAGCTATAAGCTACTTTGGAAAGATTGTTTTGTCACAAGTGTATATATAAATTGAAACACAGACATGAAGCTATGAAATGCCATAAATTTTCCTGTCATGACTTGTAAATCAATAATACAAGGTATTTCTGAAAGCATCTAGCACATTTATGTATCTTGTCAATTTTTGTATGCTTCATAAGTGCTGTGATTCACAGTTTTTTGATTATTACCATAGGCCCAAGATGCTAAATTACATTAAAACACTCTCCAATCTAACACAAACTATCGAATAATTAAAAAGAATCAACAACTTATTACAAAATATTAGATTTGCTGAATGATCAAGAAAGAATCAAAAGCTCCTAATCTTGGCACGAAAAAATAAGAAATTAAGGGCAACGATTATACCTTTTCATTTACATCAGTGGTGTTATCTTCAGTGCTTAATTTCTCAGCTTCTTCTTCAAAATTACATGGCTTTGCCCGTACTCCATCATTATCCCGCATACTTTCATCCCACCATTGATTTATCTCCTTCATGCTATCCTCTTCTTCAGCCACTGTTATTCGCCATAAATTCCAAAACCCAACAGTTCTAATCATCTTAAAGAACCACAAAATTATCTCTGTTTACATCACATCAGAAAGGAAGGACTCAATGGGTGTTTTGGCGCCAAATTTGATAACAGGAGGTAATTTAGTTAGGTTAGGTGGGCCTATGAGGGAGGTTTGAGAATTAATGGGCTTTCATGGTCTTACATGGTATGCAATGGAAAAGTTAAGTGAAAAGTTATTCCTTCTCTTTTGTTAATGGGCTTTCTTAGACACTTTACAATTTCTCAAAAAACAAATATCACGAATAAAAGAAAAATTATATGATTTTCAAGTTATAATCACAACTAAATATGTGATCCATCATCCGTCATAAGTCAAATAAAAAAAATCAAGAACAAAAATAATGTTCATTCAACACAATTATGTTTTAAAAAAGAAGAAAAATCAATATTAAATATGAAAAACTAGCATACAAAAATGAAAAAAAAAAGAAAATAAGTAAGAAAAATAAAGTCAATTCATACTAACCCATTAAACTTGTGATTCAATTGATTTGATTAAAAATAATAAATTTAAAAAATTTTAAAATTTAATTTTTAACTAATCAAATGTTAAAAAATAAAATTAAAATAATAATAATTAAAGTTATAAAAAAATAAAATAAAATTATAAACTAAAAAACAATAAATAACCCCTTTAGATTTTGTTAATAACTTAATAGTTACAATTATACTAGAGAGATAGATATCAGAATGAGAGAAAAAACACATACACGTTGTCCATTAAAAATAATAAAAATATCTCCTCTCTTTAAAATTATATTTTTAATTTCATTTTTTCTTCTCACACACACACACATATATATATTGTAAGTATGAGTGACAATAGCTTTATCGCTATAATTTTTTTAAAATAGGTTTTTTTAATAGTTAAATTTCTAAGAAGAAAACAAAAAAATAAAGCTTATATTGCGAACTTGGATTCAATAACATGCTAAGGAAAAAAGTGGGAATACTTCTTTAGTTTGATGTATTATAATTTTTTTGTTTGGAATCAAAATCATATCACGGACCTAAAGTCCTGTAACACCCATGTAAGCAAAGCCTTTAAGCTAACAGTCCAAGCTGCTGGGTTTGGTAAGAGTTTCTCTTCCCCGGTCTTTTTGACATTCTCTCTGTCATTTCAAGAATGTCTTGCCACAGGGTTGAAGCTAAACCTTCCATCAACAAGAAGCTGTTTCAATCTTGTGAGTATTTTCCTGTACGCTTGCCTATATCATTGCAAGATTCTATGTTGTTTGTTGCTGCCTTTTCAACTTCCTCTAGAAGTTGTGAAAGAACTTTCGTTTTATTTTTTCATTGCTAATGAACATGGTTCTTGGATGCTACAGATGTTCCTGTTTTGCCATGATGATTTTTTGACTTGATCATGCATGTAGTGGTGGTGAAGGAAAAATACCCTGAAAATGAATGAAGCCCAGAAAAGGTTCTTGCTGTTTTTGGCTTTTATTTTGGTTGTTTCTAGCATTATTCTTCCTTTTGTCTTCCTGATTTGTATTTCTCTGTGTCTGTCCCTCATCATCATATATTAATTGCCATTTATCTTTGACTTTGTGAGTCATATGATGCCTAGATACAACCTGCATCTCACTCTTGGGTCATGATCAGAATTAGAAGTTGATGAAACTAGACAAGACAAAAGAAAGTATTTAGTAGTAATAGTAGTTAAACGTTCTCCTTGGTGTCGGAATATTCCATGATAAAATTGGTTCGAGATTCCCAATTATCCAATAGTTTTGCTTCCTTCCTCATTCATGGGAAGGGGTTAGAGAACCCATAATTGTCCGTGTTGAGTTGAACTTTGTATTTAATAATCAGGTTTTGAAAGTAGCCAAGTTTAGCAGTCCTCTTAAATAGCA
Source organism: Populus pruinosa (assembly GCA_026413675.1). Lineage (NCBI taxonomy): Eukaryota > Viridiplantae > Streptophyta > Magnoliopsida > Malpighiales > Salicaceae > Populus > Populus pruinosa. The sequence goes on along the minus strand of CM048602.1, from coordinate 3,336,502 downwards.
TCTAGAGTTCATTATTCTGTCTTGAATGAAAATTGAGGGGGCAAGTATTTTATTGAGTTATCCACTACACTTGGCTTGCACCAACGACTTAAGAAATACAAATGCATATGATGAACTTTCAGTTGTTGCCACTAGGATCATCCATGGAGGTCTTTCTTTTGCTATTCTTTTGCTTAGCTTTCACTACTTTTAACTTCAAGTACTCAACTGCCACTGACTTCTTAACTGTCAACCAGATTCTCAGAGACAATAGCAGTGAAGCTCTTGTTTCGACAAATGGGACATTTGCTTTTGGCTTCTTTAGTCCCTGGAATTCTACGAACCGTTATCTGGGAATATGGTTCAACAATGTTCCTGATCAAACAGTTGTTTGGGTGGCCAACAGGGACTCCCCTCTCACTGATTTATCTGGGGCAGTCACCTTGGTAGCAAACGGAAGCATTGTCATTTCTCAGAACTCAATGAAGAACATTGTCTTGTCTTCCAATCCATCCACAACCTCAAACAATCCAATCTTACAGCTCCTGAGCACAGGAAATCTTGTTGTCAAAGATATTGGCAGAGATGATATTTCAAACAACTATATCTGGCAGAGCTTTGATTATCCATGTGATACTTTGATACCAGGCATGAAGCTAGGATGGGACCTAACAACTGGCCAGAATTGGTTCTTGACTTCGTGGAAAAGTCTTCAAGATCAATCGGCAGGACTTTATACCTATAAATTGGATATCAAGGGGCTTCCACAGGTACATCTTCGCAGGGGATCAGATATAGTATATCGAAGCGGGCCATGGGATGGTGTCATGTGGGATGGTCTCAGGTTGGGAGGGGGTCTTCAAATGAAAGGTTTCCAGATATTCAAGTCTATATTCATCTATAACTCAAATTACATATACTTTAGCTTTGACAACAGCGATAATAATATGATATCACGGTTCCTTGTTGACAGCTCTGGCGTGCTTAATTACTTCACATGGAACCAAAAATCCAATGAGTGGTTTCTAATGTTCTCTTTGCAGAAAGATCTTTGTGATGCATATTCAAGATGTGGTCCAAATGGTATTTGTAATGAAAACCAGGTGCCCATTTGCCATTGCCCAACTGGGTTTGTGCCAAAGGTGACAGAGGAATGGTATTCAATGGATTGGTCCAGCGGATGTGTGCCAAGAAAACCACTGAATTGTAGCACAAATGAGGGATTTATGAGGTTTCCAAACTTGAAGTTGCCAGATAATTCATATGCTATGCAGTCTATTACAACTAATCAGGAGAACTGTGCAGATGCTTGTCTGAGGAACTGCTCATGTGTTGCTTATGCCACAACTGAACTTATTGATTGCGTGATGTGGTTTGGGGACTTGTTGGATGTTAGAGAATTCAATGACGGAGGGGATGAACTGTATGTTCGGATGGCTGCTTCTGAACTTGGTATGTTCTTGTTCTTAACACAAAGCAGACTTTGCATAAACTTTGCATTCACTCATGCAAGCTTTAGATACTAAAATCACAATGTAAGATACAACATTCTTTCTTTATGCATGCTTTGGTACTAAGATCACAATGTAAGATATAGCATTCTTTCTTTATGCATGCTTTGGTTACTTTTATTTCGTTTCCTTGCTGGTTCTAGTGGGTGTATGCTTCATAATTTAAAGTGGGCAAAGAAAATTTATTAAAAGTTGTTTTTGGGTTCACATAGATCAACTTTGATGATATATTCCCTTTTCTTTTTTGAACACAGGCATTAAACTTACCATCCTGAAATTTTAGTATTTATAGGTCACTTTGCTCTGAGACAGTACAAATTAGTTGTAGTCGGTGTATTTTTAATGTGCCTTCCCAAACGCTCTCATGTGAACCATGATATGAAAGCTTTTGCTGGGCTCCACAAACTAGGTCCTCTTTCAATGCGAAAGAATGAGAACTACAGGTACACTAGATAGCTGGTCCTCTGTTTATAGGAACAAGACCTTAAACTAAGATTGTACAAGATAGTCTCTGCAATGACTAAGTGGTTTAGTCAGTTAGAAGCACAAATTTATTTCAAAAACAAATTGATGATTATTATTTCGTACTTGTGGATGCATCTAGAAAGCAGTGCAATGGACAAAGTGACACTGATCATATTCTGGGCCTCAACAATTTTAGCGGTTCTTCTGTTGGTTTTAGTTGCCTTGTACGTTTTATGGAAGAGGAAGTCTGGCAGAAAGATAGGTAAATATTCAACTACTTCTGTGTTAGATAAACTTTTTTTTTTCTCATCTTAGTTACATTTTTGTTATCAGATGAATGACTAGTTTAACAGAAACTAGACATAATAAGAAAATGATTTGTGATGATTAACAGGACTTTAATTGTGTTGCTTCGATGTTCCACCTGCCTTTGGTAATCTAGTTTTTTTTTTTTCTATCCATAATAGATTTTTGATTTGCACTGTTATGTGTGGAATAAATTTTATTTTTTTAACCGTACAAAGAAAAAGAAGTCATGGATAAATCAACCTTCTTAGAGATCATAGGAGATCAATTTGATTTTGAAGGTGAACTCCTATGATTGTTTAAAGTTCTGTAGTAGAATTTTGATGAAACTAGTTGTAAGCTCTCTCATAGCAAGAAAAGCTAATTTCTCCATCTTTTTCCAATAATCCCTTTGCTTGCTTCATGACAGGCCAATCTGTAGAAGAGGCATGCCATGATGATAAACCTGGCCTTGAAGACCTAGAGCTACCATTATTTGATCGGAGTACTATTGCAGCTGCGACAAATGACTTTGCATTTGCTAATAAGGTTGGAGAAGGCGGTTTCGGCCCTGTTTACAAGGTTATTTTCTGCACTACTTAACCCTGCTTTGGTATGATCAACACCGAGTGGAATGGATCCTTTTGGTGAGACTTGAACCAAAAAACCTGCTTGATCCCTGCTCGCCTCTTCTCCATTTGAGCTAAAGCCTGATGGACCTCGATCATGTCAATTTAGTCATAGTAAATGAATGCCTAATTGCGTATCCTAAACAATCTGCTAATAGCTAGCATTGTTTTTATTTTTTATTTACATATAGGGCAAGCTCTCTACTGGTCAAGAAATAGCAGTAAAGGTACTCTCCAAAGATTCAGGACAAGGCCTTAAAGAATTCAAGAATGAAGTTATCTTTATTGCTAAGCTTCAGCATCGAAATCTTGTTAGGCTCTTGGGATGTTATATTCACGCAGAAGAACAGATGTTGGTCTACGAGTACATGTCCAAAAGAAGTTTGGACTTATATATTTTTGGCAAGTCTTTTCCATCATTTTTAATTATTTAACGTTGTCCCAAATCAGGCTTTTTAACTAAATGCTTTACCAGCAGACTCACAGGAAGGTGCATCCCTTGATTGGCAGAAACGCTTTAACATAGTGGTAGGCATTGCTAGAGGACTTCTTTATCTTCACAGAGATTCAAGGTTGAGAATCATTCATAGGGATCTAAAAGCTAGCAACATTCTCTTAGACAGTGATTTGAATCCAAAAATATCAGATTTTGGCTTGGCAAGAATGTTTGGAGGTGATCAAACTGAAGCAAAAACGTGCCGGGTTATGGGAACTTAGTATGTCTCTCACTCTATGTATTTATGTATATCTATCTACCTGTACTTGGCACTTCGCTGTTAAAATATTTCTTTGTTGATTAAATGCAGTGGCTATATGTCCCCCGAGTATGCAATAGATGGACAATTTTCAGTCAAATCTGATGTCTTCAGCTTTGGTGTATTGCTCCTAGAAATCGTAAGTGGAAACAGGAACAGAGAATTCTATCATCCTGATCATGACTTCAACCTTCTAGGACATGTGAGTATTTCCTTACGAAACCAATTGATGAGGCTTGCATATTTATGCGAGTGTTTGTATGTACACATGTTCCTTTGCGTGCAAGTGCAAGTTAATTCTCAAAGGAACTTAAAAATTTGGTGTAGGCGTGGATATTATGGAATGATGAACGGGCTATTGAGCTGCTAATGGATCCTTTTATGGAGAATCCGATTAACACATCTGAAGTATTGAAATGTATTCAAGTTGGCCTCTTGTGTGTGCAACAGTGCCCTGAAGATAGGCCAACAATGTCGTCTGTTGTTCTGATGTTGGATTGTGAGAATCCTTTGCTGCCTCAGCCTAGAAAACCTGGTTATTATACAGATAGGTGTCTTCTATCGAAAATGGAAAGCTATTTTTCTGGAAATGACTTGAGTATAACAACATTAATGGGTCGATAGAGAAGTCTTTCTTTCTCTGGATGTTGCCATTGTAAAGAATCTGTTGAGTCTAAGTGACTTTCTTTACACCTGAATCTGAAGATTCTGAACGTGAGAGTGTTCCCGGAGGGTAATATTGTTACTGCAACAAGCCTCTATACCTGTTGAAGAGGTGGCTCATCTCGACATCAAAGTTCAGGGCATCCCTGATGACTCTGAAGATTATAAATCCCATTTCGGCAATTTCCTTATCCAAATGTGTAATATTATATCATGTCTGCTATATATTTTGACATTAGTTCTTGATTTGTTGGATATATTTAAATCGTGCTTCTTAGTTGATGTTATGAAGATTTTATCCCTTTGTTTTAACTGTATTGTTTCATTTTTACCCTTCTCTAGCTACATATGTTCTCTTGGATGGACAATTTATTTTGTATGTCAAATATTGCCTTTACGTGGTTTCCATTTTTATTTCTTCTGTTGCCTATGATGTCTTGGCACATCATCTAGATTTGTAAGAAAGCTGGAAAGATCCTGAGGACTTGGTCCTATGCTTGTGCAATGAACTCTTTGATTTTCAAAGATCATTTTACCATCTCGAGGGTCTTTACAGGGGTCTCTCTGCTTGCACAACAAAGGCAAGTTGTGATATAGAATAAGAAAGACACGTCTATTTGCCAGAAATGACATCAAGAACACATCACTTCCGCATTATACAATTTGCTACTTGAAGAAAGACCATTCAAAGTTCAACCTAAAAAGACTAACAAAAAGAATAGGAAAGCGGTCTTGTTGCCAAAAGCAAGAATATTATCTCAATATTACATGAATCAATAGCCTGTAGAAAAATTGTGTTATTGTTTTTCACAGATTTTCCTGAAACCCATGTTTCTATGCTTGTAACTTCTCAGGTGCCTTCCTTGCAACAATGTTGAATAAGTATTGACAGCAAGGAGCTGCCTCAAGGAAGAGTGTAGGATTATAGTAGAGAGTCTGCGAAGAGGCTAAATAAAACATTAAAAAACGACAGTCGAGCGTTTCAACCATTGTAGTTTAATACGCAAGTAGATGAAAAATCTAGAGATTAACACTCCCTATGAACAAACTGCTGATTTTGAGGTCTACAAGGATAGCATGTTCTAGTTTTTGTCAAGAGAAGGTCCCTTTCACACATTTCTTTCATCAAGAAAAGCAGAGTTTCCCTTTCTAACATTTAAAGTCAGAAATGAAATACATCAAACAAGAACTTGATAGTTTTTATCATCAGCTTGACATTTCCACCATAAAACCTTTCTATAGTGAAAACTGCTCAAAACCCAAAGCCTATTCAAGCCAAAAACTTTCTTACAAACAACCAACCCATAGATACCGAAAAATATTTTCACTCCAAACCAGAGCAAACCTATTACAAAAAGCCCTACAAGAAATTTACCAAAAACCATAAGCCTTTCCGATCAAAGCCCAAACAAAAATTTAACCTTAAAAACATTACTCGTTACAAATGCAACTAGAAATGACATATCTTGTTTGTGCAAAATCAATACCAAACTCCATGAGCTTTAAATAGATGAAGACACCATAAACCAAATATAAAACCTATACATTAAAGCCACATACATAGACCACTCTCTCTTAGACAATTCTGAAGAAGAATTTTAAATTGATAAAAAAGCAACTTCTAGTGCTACTTTAGATACTTTTACAGATTCCAAATAAATCAATGTCCTAACTTAAGACCAAGAATTCATCCTTGAGGCCATTAAATGACTTGATGATTCTTAACTCCTAAAAACATATTTAGATAAGTTGTTAAAAGATTTTAGCAAACTAGAGCATCTTCCTTCTAACCCTCCAAACCGCTTTGTATTACCCTCAACTAGTACCAATACCTATGACCTTACAAAGATCCTTAACAAAAAGAAATCCAAAACAACATTCATAATCCTAGAATTACATTTTAAGATCAAAATTCTCAAATTCAAGTTATCAATCCTGAAACAAGCCCAACAAAAAGACTTTGCCATATTACAACATCTTCTTTAAAAAATTGAGAGACAGTTTGATATTGAATCTGAACTAGACGACCAAACCATTGAGTCTTATAAATTACCTCATGCACTTACAAACATTGAACATATTCCTAATGACTTCTTGTATGTGTTATCCCAAATATCTTCCAAAAAATACTTGATTAAAATTTCATTAGCTTTTTCAGATGATTTCAAATTAGACACTATTATCTTATTTGACACAAGTGCAGATTTATATTGTTGAAAATAAAGGCTTGAGTTTTGCCTGCAATATACAATTTTGAATTGTTAGCAGCAGAGAGTTTTTTAGAGGTGTTTTGTAGAAATGGTTTTGGAACTATGTTGTCTTTAATACACAATAAAGGCATTTCTTTGAAAATATTTTTTGTTGTCACGAAATATATTAATCATATCATTATTCTTGAAACTCCATTTATTGATATGATTACTCCATACAAAACACATCATGACTGCATTACCTTAGAAATCAAAAGTGTTGTGGACTTGAAATCTAGGATCTCGAGTCTAAAGGTCTAATCCAAAAGTCCCGATCATCTTGGTCGTGTGTAGCCTTTTATGTAAATAAAAATTCTGAGATTAAAGAGGTACACCAAGACTTGTGATCAATTACAAACCTTTAAATTCTACTTTAAAATGGATCAAGTATCTAATTCCAAACAAAAAAGATGTATTGCAAAAATTACATTCTATATTTATCTTTTCCAAATTTGATATGAAATCTGGTTTCTGGCAAATCTAAATTGATCCCAAGTATCGATACAAAACTGCATTCACTATTTGTTTTGCCCAATTCAAATGAAATGTCATGTCTTTTGGCTTAAAAAACACACCATTTGAATTCCAACACATTAAGAATGACATCTTTAATGCACATTCAAAAGTTTGTATTGTTTACATTGATGATGTTCTTATATTTTCTCATTCCATATATCAACATTTCAAATATCTACATATATTTTTTCATAATACCAAACAAAATAGTTTAGTTGTTTCTAAATCAAAACTTTCTCTATTTTAAACCTGTGTCTGTTTCCTAGGACATTATATCTACTAAGGTACTGTAACACTCATAAAGAGATCTTTATCTTTTACAAATAAATTCCATGGTAAGATTACTGATAAAACTCAATTGCAAAGGTTTTTAGGGAGTCTTACTTATGTTTAGACTATTATCCAAACATTATTCGTCTTGCCAGACCTTTATATGACAGGTTAAAAACCAACCCAGTTCCTTGGTCTGACCTTTATACCAACCTCATCGAACAGATCAAGAAACAGGTCCAAACCATTCCTTTCCTCCATCTTGCTAACCCATTAGCTTCTAAGATTATCAAGACTGATGCCTTAGACTTGGGATATGATGGGTCCTTAAACAAGTCCAAGATAACAAAGAACAAATCTTCTAGTATACATCATCCTATTAGAATGATTGCTAGAAAAACTACTCCACTATAAAAAAAGAGATTCTTTCAATTATTTTTTATGTTACAAAATTTCAAAGTGATTTATTAAATAAAAAATTCATCTTACGTGATTATTGTAAATCTACAAAAGAAGTTTTATAAAAAGATATCCAAAATCTTGCTTCAAAATAGATTTTTGCCCAATGGCAAGCTATTTTAAACATTTTTTATTTCAACACTGTATACATTAAAGGATATTCTAATTCTATCCTTGATTTCCTAACTTATGAATTTCTTCAAAATAGGTCATGATGCCTCCTAAGACATAATCCAAAAACAAGGGGAAAGCTCTCCAAAGAAAGCCTAAATCTTTCTGCAAAACTCATGTCTTCAGCTATCCTAGTTGTCAAACCTATCAAATCTTGGTATGAGGTAGTCAGTAAAGAAGAAGAAACTACAACACAATCATTAGTACAAACAATATCAGTTCAATATTAGGTTGACACTCTCTCTAAATCACCATAATTACTTCTGGCTTTATAAAAAAAATATCTCCCAACAGACCTTTAGTGACCATAAGTCACCCATATGTAGTATTTCTAAACCCCTTTCAAAACCACAAGTAGATTTTCCTCCTCAAAAAACCCCTGCTTGCTTTACAAACTCCGCAATAAAGCTTTTCCAAATCTAAATCACAATACATTTTTTAAACTAAATTCCAAAATATTTTAACCTTGGAAGAAGGTTTATATAATTGAAACCCTTCCATTGTAGCTTCAAAACTATTCCCCCCACATTAGCATTACAAACCCAAGGATTTAATAAAATCTCAATCCTACTATGCTGCCATCCTTGAAATCACAAACTTTATCAAATTCAAACATTTTAAAATCCATTCAAACCACTCCAAACCAGCATATTCCACATGCATCATTAGCAAAATCATCCACCCTTCAGATTGGGGTCAACCCTTACATAAAGCCATTTTTTCCCCAACACCCCTTCAGAAAAATAACCAGGATTATGGTACATATACTTATTAGGATTACCAGCAAGCCTGGTTTAATGCCCTTTTCCTTTAAAATACAAATCACAACTACTATTAGCTTTTCTACTTCCATAACACCATGATAACTACAAACTTCCCCCTCTGGTTCCTTTAACAGTGGGACTATTTTGGTTGTCATGTATACTACCTCAAAGACCACCCTCTGGTTGAAAATGACTACCTTTATTTCAAAAATAATTTTTGACCAACTCCTTCTAAATGAAAGTTTTCTTCCTTCCTTATTTTCTATACAAAGGTTTTTGTTCCATGGGTATGTTCATGGTTCTATGATTATAATCTTCAAAATGAGCATTTAGTTCTTCTTCATAAATTCAAAATCAAATGGTGGGATTCCTTTGCAGCTGAATTCAAAAGTTTCAAATTAGCAGTTGCAGAATGGTGACAAAAGAATCAAACAACTCCCATCATTGATCATCATCCTTAATCCAAATTTCTAGCCTCAAAGGCTCAAACAGTAGCTCTCTTTTCCTCTGCTAGAACTGAGAAAGAATACCTCCAAATCGTGCAAAACATTATACAAAGCCAAGACCCTAAAATAGTCTTGTTCCAATCCAGATCATCTGACTCAACATCTCTTACCATATCCCTTGGAGACGATAATAAAGATTACTATTTTGGCATTCTGTCACCTATCAAGAGACACTAAAAAAAAAAAGTGTCGACACAAACTTACAAAATACTTTTGGCTCAAGTGTCTCCCATTACTGAAAAAAACATCATCCACTTATAAAAGGTGTCTCCCACTACTATAAAAGGCACCATCCACTTGCAAAAGATGTTCCCCACTACTACTTTCGGCTCAAATGTCTCTCACTACTGAAAAAAGGCATTATCTACTTATAAAATATATTCCTCATTACTACAAAAGCAAGAGCTTCCCTTCTCTATAAAAGAAGGCTTTTTTCCATTTCTAGGGTAGGGCAAGATATAACCATATATCTAGTTTCTTTACAGACAAATCATATTCCTTTGTAATTTTACCTTTGTATCAATTCCAAAAACTTGTAACCCATATCTCCTACAAATTATCACCAACTTGTTATCAATATAAATTTCAATTTCGAGGTTCATTTCTTAAAACTTTTAAATCTTTACATGATTGTATTTATGTTCCTTTAAATTATCTTGTAAATTAAGTATGCTTTGTGTTTGATCAATGATCCTTACATTGCTGGTCTTGCCTTATTCATTCGTATCAGAAAGTTATTTGTTTTCTTTTCTTCTTACTTAACAAAATCAATATATAGGCTGGAAACCTGTGACTTAACCTAAAGATCATTCTCAGGTATAACAAAACCATTACGTTTTACTGCTTGCTTATTTATTAGTGTGTCCTGTTATTTTGTATTCCTTATATATATATATATATATATATATATATATATAATGAGTACTAGTTAATCTCTTGAATATTTATATATATTGCTCTATTTTCCAAGTATTTGTTTATTCTTGAATTTACACTCGCATTTTGTTGAACTAAATTCTATTTGATATGACATACCTTTCTTTGATGATTTTGTGAATATCTATTATGTCTTGATATAGAACTTGTTAGTAATTTCATGCTAACAAAGAGTAGTTAACCTATGTATATATAATATTATATATACCTAGCTGTTGAGAGAGACACCAAAATATGGTGACTGATTATTCCACATTTGGTCACCTTCAAGTGTCAACTGATCATCTTTCAATGTCATCTGCTTACTTTTGGGTGTCATCTAATTTCTGACATGTATTTCACTACTTCAAGATAATATGCTTAATATGTATATTTATATCAAGATAAATCAACTTGCAAACTAGTAATATCTAAAATATATATTAAATGTTATTCCCTCACTAAGTTAGTTGAATTCACCCTTTATTTTTAATATTATTTAGATTCTTAGTTTCTATTATAGGTAGACTTTGTTGAGTATCCTTGCTTCTTCAATTTGGTTGATATGTTTTGCTTGTTTTGCAAGGCTTTCCTTTTAGTTTTGATTCGATCTCTTAAACACTACACTATTACCCTGATTTAATTTAATTTAGGATATTTTCCAATGTAATGAGTGTTAAAACCTGATTATGGGTTATTCGCCAACATGTAGTTTTTCAAAAAATATAAAAATAAAGGGTAGCGATGTGAAGAAAGTAGATAGGGGAGGATTCTGAAAAATACATAAAAACCATGCTGCAATTTTAGAGAAAATTCAAGGCCTAATTATACCCTATTATGCCCAAAAAATGAGAAAAAAATGCAAATTCAAGGACAAATTACATGATTATTGGATGAATTTGCATAAAAATTAAGTCCTTGGACATAATAATTTTTAATAGGCCAAATTAAATTTTAATTATGTTTAAGAATTAGTTTGAGACCAATTAAAGGATTTAATTATGTGCAAAGACTTAATTATATTTTAAATGGGTCAAATTAATTTTATTTGGGGCTTAATTAGTGAAAAATTAAGTTTGAGAGCCTAATTTGGGCTTAATTGAGAAGATTGGAATTTTAAAAAACTAAATTTATTTTTTACCAAGTTAATTGATTGAAATCAAGGGCTAAATTGCAAGAAAATTGAATTTTTTTAGGTCAATTAGGGTTAAATTGATAAAATTCACAACCAATGATTAATCTCCAAAAGATGTCATACTATAGGGGCTTAATTGATGAAATTAGGGGGTGAAATCAAAGAAATTGAAAGTTTAATGATTAATTAAGGGTTAAATTATATAAATCTGAGACCAATGATCAAATCATAATAGGGGACTAAATTTGGGGTTCGAGTTAAAGTTTTGGCAAGGACTAAATTACACTAAATCAAAGGTTTAGGGTTACAATCGAACGAATGCAGAAATAGAACTTAATTGAAGTTTGACAAAACTCCTTTCTTTAACCTAAAACAGTGTTGTTTTTGCATTTTAAAAAAAAAAGGACCAGATGACCCGTTGTTTGGTCACTATTCATTATCTTCCCTGATTTTGCCCGAAAATGACAGCTCAAAAAGCTATTTTTAAGGTGCATTTAATGCCTCATATGTCTCCTAAAATTCATAACACATACACAAAAATGGTGATCTAACATCCTTTTATCCCTTAGTATGGTCCGTTTAGACCTACTAACATGACACCTGCTCCAATACCAGCCTAAAGAGGCCAACTCAGACAACCTTTTCCTGCAGATTTGACAACTCACATACATACTTTGAACCGAACATTAGATCTTTCCTAGCCAAACCAAAGGCTATGATTTGTCAACATTAAAGAGAAAATGTCTCTCTTCTATCTTCTATAAATAGGGATGCATTTCATGGCTTGATCAAGGAGAAAATCGAGTCCAAATTCAGCAAAAAAACTAGCCATTTTCCCTTGTTTCTGTAATTTTTCTCTCTATCATGTCCCTCTCTATCCACCGTGGCCTTTAGCTACCACCATTCTTACCACCGTCAGTTCATCATTGTCTCCACTATCAGCAGTTGCTTGAACTCCTTACCAGCGGTAAAGCATACACCATCGATCCCTCTCCCTCTCCTGCAGATTTTCATTTCCTTCTTTCTTCCTACTTTAACACCTGCAACTAGTTCTAACCACTGACCTTACCACTATATAGTGTCCACTATTGTCAGACCACCACTATGCCCAATAGTCTTTTTCTTCGCCTATCTCCAACTTCTGCAACCATTTGGTTACATGTAGCAAACTAATTAACTTTGAATATGGGTCGAACCCAATTTCGCCCCGCCCATATGTATGGGCTGGGTCTGACCTACTCCAAAAAAGTAGAAGAAAGATTATAATAGGCCGAGATTGTCCTAACCATTTTTAGGTCTGGATCAACCCATCCTTTTTCCGAGCTGAGTTCAACCCAGTTATCTGGGCTGGGCTAGCCCATATATTTTGTAATATATCAATATATCAATATATTATATATTATTATTATATTTAGAAAAAACAAAAAATCCAAAAAAATTAAATGCACATTTTAAAATATTTGTGATTATCTTAAATATTTTTCTACCAATTGTGCTTAATATTGGGCTGTATACTTACAATGTAATATAAAAATCTGGTATTCTCCAAAATATTTTCAAAAGAAATCAAGAATTTTTTTTAAATCTTAAATGTTTTAAATTAATTTCCCCTTAAAAAATAATGTTTTCATGCATACAACCAAATCCTAAAATATCTCCAAACATATCTTCATAAAAAAAAAATTGCATCTCCTTTATATTTTAAAATGCAAAATGGATATCATAACCAATTTATGATTATCTATTAGGATTTGATCAAATTATCAAAAACCTTTTTCCAACCTTTTTTCTAGGGTTCAAACGTAGACTTTAATATTTGTAGGGTGTAAAATTACATGATAAAGTATGCCCTCATGTATTAATGATACAAGGTGTAAAAATATGAAACTAAAATTTAAATTTTAGAATAGTTAGGATTTAACCCAATAAGGTATAAACTTTCTTATGAAGAGAGATGTACCTTGAACTTTAGAGAAGATCAATGAATAGAAACTCGACTTAGAAAAAATAATCAAATAACAATGCAGCTTACCTTATGTGTGGTGCATTAGGGGTGATGCGTCTTCTTCTTGTATAACTAGTTGCTTACCCAGACTCTTGCAGACCATAGGTTCTTAGTGACTATAATATTAAGTGGCAACTCCTAAACATTAATTATAATTTTATAATTAAATCCAAAAACCCTTCCTAATATGCCACACCTTATTAAGAGGCATGACAAAAGCCTCCACCATCAACAGATGATGTCATGGCGCACACCTCAAGACAATGAGTATTATGGATTATTGTTTTTTGTTTTAATTCTTGATAAAAAGTTTTGAACTATCATTTGGTTTTATTAGTTTTATATAATATAATATTTCTAAAAATTATGAAATGATGTGTTTTTTTTAAATAACTTGTTTTTTTAATATGTTTGTTCTAAGGCTTAACGTGAGTGAGATGTTCTTTTGAAATCATTCTTGCATTGCTCATCATGGATCTAAGATTCAGGTCGTGATAAGTTAAATTGAAGAAGTAACCAAATAATTACAACATTTTGAATGTAAAATAAACTCAATAATTTAGGATAAGAAAAGAATACTTACATTTATTGAGTGATTCAAACTTTGATTGCATCTACGAATTATAACTCTAGGATAACAAACATCTTTTTGGTATTTTTAGTTTATAGAAAATTGTAAGCCTCTTTGATTATCACCTATAAAGTGATCACCTATGGAATTATCACCTACAAGCCATTACCTACTGGTTTCAAGTTTGAAAGGTCTTAAGAACTTGATAAAATTGCAATGCAGTTATTTTAATTTTTTGTTGAAATGTTGATGATGATCTTCCATACAATCTTCCTTGTATAGTGACATCAATTGTTGATTATCTTCCATCTTTCAGGGTTCTTTACTAATTGTCTGGTAATTGTCGATAATCTTCTATATTTTCGAGTTCTTTCCATGATTTCAAGTCCATAATACATGGTTTGTTATACTTGCTTGTAGAGTTAATCCTGGGTGCATATTCCTTCTTTTATATGTGACAAGAATCTTATCTTCTTCTAAGTTTCTTTCAATTAATCCAATTATCAAATAGTTATCATATATCTCTTTATTTATTTCCCATCAAAATTTATAGTATAACACCATCCATTTTGGTAATTGTTTACATGTTCAATCGTAATGAAACAAATATTCCTTTTGGAAAACAACCTACATTCATTTTTAAGAAACCTTGTTGTGATTTTCAAGTACTCTTGGATGTAAAAGAAGTAGACAACACTATATTCATAATATTTGTCTTTGCATAACTTCTTTGCATATCATGATTTCTATGATCATAACATGGTAAAAACTAATATAAGCTCCTTCTAACATGTTTATAGTGATAATTTTTGCATGAAAAAGAATGGCATGGCTATCTGCTTTTCTCTTTTTGAAAAATCAACGTCATCAACCAGTTTAGTGCATAACTCATATCTAGTCCGATAAGTAACATATCTTAATGTGTTTTGTTTTTCTGAAATTGATAACTATACAAGCAAGAAAAAAAAAGAGAGTGTGAAATAGAGAGAGAGAGCACATAAAGTGGAAAAAAAAGAAGAAAAAGAAGAAGAGAAAAGAGAAGAAGAGAAAAGAGGGAAATATAAAGAGATTTGGAGAAATAAGTGTTTATGGTAATTATTATGCTTTAATGTGTATAATTATGGTATTTAGCTTTGATTTTGGTTTTGTTAAGGTTTAAGGTTTTGAAGTTTGTGTTTTAGCATTAGATTGATGGATTAATTGAAGTGTTATAGGTAAATTATTATAGGTTTATTGAATTGTTATGGTTTATAAGGTTTATAAGGTTTTGGGTTAAAATTTGAGACGCTAAAAGAATTTTTAGATTTACCAATATAATTTTCTAAGTATTTATTCTCATTATTTGTCAGTAAGTTTCCTTGTTGACATGATCATGGATAAAAATCATCTGTCGAAAAAATCTTATTGGTGATTTGTGATATATTGATAATAGTTTTATAGATACATTTACTAATGTACAAAGCGTGTCAAAAAAAGTTTACCTACTTCATTTCATTGGTACTTATATAATTAAATATAACATATCACTAACAAAAAAACTATGTCATTATATTGGTGATTTGTTCTCAACTGTTAGTATGTTCATCAGTAAATTTAACATGTAACCATCAAACAGACCATATGTTATTCCATCGGTCAGTAAATAGTGACAATGACATTTGTAGTAATTGTTTTTTAACTTTTTAGAATATATTGATAGATTATATCTATCGGGGACCCTATCAGTAATAATTTCAAGATATATATCTTTAAAAATCTATTAAAATTAAAAAATTAAAAATTAAATTGACATATAATTCAAATATTTATTACAAATTTAAATATTTATAATTTTAAATATAATTAATCTAGAATAAAGGTGTTGGAGGAGGAGGTCGGTGTAGCTCTTAACCTGGATCATGTGCGAAATAAGAGGGAATACTAGTACCACCCATTTGTGATATCATCTTCATTGGTGAAGTTTGGTCATCTCAACACTGAGTCGTTCATAATCAGCAGCAAAATGGATTATTTGATCTGTAACTTATTAGTCTAAAATCACCTCTAATTCTAGAGTTTGAGTGCTCAAAACCAATTGCGAGCATCTAATGGTTGAAACACCATGATCTATTTGCAAGAACTCAGTTGTAGTGTTAAAGAGACCTTACACCTAATTTCTTTCGGGTCCACTGAACGATCCTATCTCCAACTACAAATCTTGATTTAGATCTAGATGGTCTAGGGATTGTCATCATATCTCTCTTTTAACTTGGTGTTATATGTATCCTTGAAAAGGAAAGTTATCAAATTCAAAAAAAAAAAAATACTAAGTTAAGAAAAAATTTATTGAAAACAATATACCACAAAGTATTGAGTTCACTTATCTATAAGCTATTGCACCCTTTTTTGGCAGTCATCAATTGCTCCATTGGGCTTGATTCGTGTCCAAAAATTATAGCCTCTAAGAGAAAATTGTTGTTAATTAAATATATTTATAAAAATAATAAATAGAAAAATAGATGTAATTGAAAAAGAATTTTACCATCCACTCCATATGCAAAACAAATGGAATGAAGTCATCGATATGCATGGTAACGAAACTATGAACTTACTAGTTTTGGTGCTCTGCAATAGAGTGTGATTGTCACATGAAATGATCAGACATCATATGCTGAATATATTTCGCTCACTTGGCCTCTAAGATGTATGGAGGTTTGAAATCCTTCCAAACTACCATTGAAGACAAGCATCTATATTGTATCTCAAACTATTATGATTGAGTATGATCGTTGATAAAAACATGAACTCTAGCCTTATATACATGACCAATGATGATTTGTAAACTGTGAGTGTCATCATTTAATAAGAATAAGGAGCAACAAATGATCTTAATAGATTGAATTTGTTTGTATATAACTCAAGATGCATGTTTCTTAATTTCATTGAAAATTAAGGATGCACCTTATTAAAATATTTCCAAGCTTCATTATCGAAAAGGTATATCATTATTCCATCCACTGCATCATGTTAGTTATGCCATATCATGTTTTCAGCTAACTAAATTAGCTTTTCAAAGTTGTAATTAAACTTTCAGACTTTAATTTCTTTCTATTAATGCCTAAATTGAATTCAAAAACCAATTTTCCTTACAATTAAGCCCTAAATAAATACAATTAAAACTTGAAAACTTCCAATTGAGTTATTAAACATCCAATGTTGAATATTTCTGTTATTAGATCTTTATGAGTCAAAATTGAACTATCAATTTTTAAACTTTGAATATTTTAATTCTCGTTAACTAGTATATGATAAAAATTTTAGACATTCTTCATTTCTTTCCACTGATGTGTGTGTGAATATATATTTTTAATATTTTTTTTTTGTTTTTTTTTGTATGTTTATATGAGGTACAAAATAGAGAACACTGGCTATGCTCAAACTCAATATAGATGTAGAAAAAATAGAGTGCATCAAAATAAAGTAAATTTAGAAAGCAAGAGATCCGTACAGTATTCAAAAACCTCCTTAGATGATGCAAGAAAAACAGGAATCAACAACATAGCACATCAAACAAAATAAAAAATAAAAACAAAAAAAAATTAAAAAGCTGAATCAACAAAGTAAAAACCACATAGCTTAAATTTGTTAGACCGAACACATGAAAGATCAAATCCTTCCATATTTTTTTCCATAGCACTGACAACTCTAATTATTTCTCAAGAACCAGAATCAAGTTCTAAAAGACTCAGAAACAAGCATTAACATTATTGCTCCAGTTGCTATATATATATATATATATATATAGCAACTGGAGCAATAATGTCATCAATGGTGTCCTTATTGATAAAATAGAAATTAAGTGTAAATAGAACATCAAAATGCCCAAAAAATTAATTTATTGATTTTGATTATATTGATCTTTTGATTACAAATGTACTAATATCATAAAGGTAGAATTATTCAAGAGTTACATAAATGCAACATATGTTAATAAAAAACTAAAACTAATACATAATATTGATATATGCCTTAAAGGAGGAAAGAAAAGGAGTTTGAGACTCCTCACTCAAAGTCTTCCCCTTTGATCATTCAAGATCTTCTTCACATGGAAGGTAACTGCACACTGACCTAATCTCTGCTAACGTGGAATTAAAAAAAAAAAAAAAAGAGAAGTCAGGCTAGCAGCGGCTACGGCACAGCACATATGAGAAATTGGAGGGTAGGGCTTTCCTGGAAGGGAGTCCATGAGGAAGTGCTCTAGTGAAAGTGTTTATTATGTGTAATGCAGATCAGTTCCATCAAACCAAGTGTAAGACAACAAAAAAATAATTTAAACTCAAATACAAGTTATTTTCAACATAAAAATATATACTCAGATTTCCATCTAATACATGCCCTTATGATAATGGACATAAATTTTGATTCTAAAAGTCATGTTACATATTGAGTCTGATTTATGAAGTCATCTAAGATTGGTAATTGCCCTCCAAACAAGTACTAGAAATGACTATTTTGGAAAAATCATATTTTCAAGTTAATTTAGATTTTTTTATCTATTTACTTTAGAAATATTTTATTAATTTTTAAGCTTTGTTTAGGGTATTTTTCCTAGTATATGATAGTCTAGAATCATAATTATTATGGTTGATTTCTTTTTTGACGCAATTCTATCTTTTTTGTGTTTATTGTCTTTTTTATGCTGTTTTTGTATGCGTCTACAACCATCTACATATTCTAAAACTAGAGGACGGCGTCGTTTCCAAAAAATCTGGATTGATACTTTAACAAAAACAAGTCATGGCCTAGACTTCAAGGTTGAAAAGAGTAACTCATCAAAGAGATGCCTAATTCCGTCACGTAACTTCTCTGGAGACTTGTCTGAAGGCCATATCCATTCTCCACAAAGCAAAATTTAACACTTTTCCACGAGCCAAGATCCAGTTTACCCACTCATGGAAGCTGAAGAATTGTTCCTGATTTTTTCTCTTTTAATGCTCCAATTCTCATCTTGTACATCCCACGACTCCTTAAAGACCAACCAAACCATTAAAGAAGGTGACCTTCTTATCTCCAAAGGAAATATTTTCGCACTAGGATTTTTCAGTCCAGGTAGTTCTAGCAATAGATATCTTGGAATTTGGTACCATAAAATACCAGAACAAACTGTGGTGTGGGTTGCAAACAGGAACGATCCTATCATTGGTTCCTCAGGATTTCTCTTTATAAACCAATATGGAAACCTAGTTCTCTATGGTAACGATGACCAAAAGCTTCCTGTGTGGTCTACAAATGTTTCAGTGGAAGAAAATGATACTTGCGCAGCTCAACTCTTGGATTCAGGAAATTTGATATTGGTCAGGAAAAGAAGCAGAAAAACCGTATGGCAAAGCTTCGATTATCCTACGAACATGCTGCTTCCAGGAATGAAACTGGGGCTGGATCGAAAATTAGGAATTGATCGGTTCCTAACATCATGGAGATCAGCTGAAGACCCTGGGTTCGGGGACTTGTCAGTTAGGATCAACCCAAATGGCTTGCCACAATTCTTTGTCTATAATGGTACAAAGCCAATTAGTAGATCTCGCCCTTGGCCATGGAGAAATCAGATGGGCTTATACAAATGCACTTTTGTAAATGATCTAGACGAAATATACTCTGTCTGCACAGTTCTTGATGATTCTTATCTGCTAAGATCAATAGTGGATCATTTAGGACATTTAAAGGCTTTAAGATGGCGAGAAAGTGATGGTCTGTGGAAAGAATACTGGAAGTCCCCTCAGTCTCAGTGTGACTATTATGGACATTGTGGTGCTTATAGTATGTGTGAACTCGCAAATCTAAATGAATTTGTATGAGCCTGTTTACCTGGGTTCGAGCCCAAGTACCCATTGGAATGGTCTGCGAGAGATGGGTCCGGTGGTTGTGTCAGGAAGCGGCTACATACGTCTTCGGTGTGCCAGAATGGAGAAGGGTTTGTGAAGGTGGAAAATGTAATTCTTCCGGAAAGTTCAGCTGCTGTTTGGGTGGACATGAGCAAGAGTCGTGCAGACTGTGAAGTGCAATGCAAGAGGAATTGTTCATGCTCTGCATACGCAATCATTGCAATTCCCGGAAAAAACTATGGTTGTTTGACATGGTACAAGGAATTAGTAGACATTAAATATGATAGGAGTGACAGTTATGATCTGTATGTTCGTGTTGATGCATATGAATTAGGTACCCTTTTTCTGCTCAGTAACTACTTCATAGGATTGTGATTACAAATATTGATTTATAAGAGCTTTCCTATGCTTGTCACTGCTCTTGACTGTAGTTAATAAGCTCTTTGCTGCAAGAAAGAAACCATAGATATTGGTACGTTTTAGGTGCCAAAAGGGCTACCCTTTGCAATATATATTGTCATATTTCCATTAGAAAATGGGGTGGTTTTTCCTATAGAGTTAATCTTCATTCTTTTCACTCTCATGCAGCTGACACTACAAGGAAGTCAAATGATTCTCGTGAAAAAACGATGCTGGCCGTTTTAGCACCATCAATTACATTATTGTGGTTTCTCATTAGCCTGTTGGTTTATTTGTGGCTCAGGAAGAGAGAGAAAAAAGGTACTGAACTGCAGGTAAACAGAACTTCTACTGAATTAGAATATTTCAAGCTCAGCACCATAACGGCGGCCACTAGCAATTTCTCTTCAGCTAACAAACTCGGGCAAGGTGGTTTTGGCTCTGTTTATAAGGTTGATTTTCTTGCATTTAGCTAAAAACTAAATGGCTTCTCAATACTACAGATTTGTTTTCTCTAATTTACATAATTGTAGTCTAGAGGCTTAATCTTGTGACATGATTTTAGGGTCTGCTAGCTAATGGAAAAGAGGTTGCAATAAAAAGGTTATCTAGAAGTTCAGGACAAGGAACAGAAGAATTTAAAAATGAAGTTATGGTAATTGCAATGCTTCAACACAGGAATCTGGTGAAACTTCTAGGCCATTGCACTCAGGGTGGAGAACAAATGTTAATCTATGAATACTTGCCAAACAAAAGCTTGGACTCGTTTCTCTTCGGTAAGTCTTTTTAAGTATTCGTTTCCGTGATTTACACTAGTTGTCAAATTATACCTGTCTGAAAAATAGTTGTTTCAAGAGATGAAAGCAGAAGATTGTTATTGGATTGGCGAAAACGCTTTGATATTATTGTTGGAATAGCTCGTGGGATTTTATATCTTCACCAAGACTCCAGGTTGAGAATCATTCACAGGGATTTAAAATGCAGCAACATTCTATTGGATGCAGAGATGAACCCAAAAATATCAGATTTTGGAATGGCAAAAATATTTGAGGGCCACCGGACTGAAGATAGGACAAGGAGAGTTGTAGGAACATAGTAAGTACCTTTGCCTAAAACAAAGACGAGTGACAAAGTACTATCATTGATTACCAGGAATACTAAAATTTCAGATTCTTGTTTTTCTGATGCAGTGGCTATATGTCACCAGAATATGCTGTGTTTGGAAAATTTTCTGTAAAATCAGATGTTTTCAGTTTTGGTGTGATGTTGCTAGAGATTGTGAGTGGCAAGAAGAACAAGAGATTTTATCAACAGAATCCTCCCTTGACCTTGATTGGATATTGTTGTGTATGGTCCCACACCATGTGATAGTGGGACCACCACATTTAATGAGAAGAGAGGCAGCTGATCACTTTAAAATTAAGTGGTTCGGGTACTGTAGCACAAGATTTGAAAAGAAAAGAGAGGAGAAGAAAATCAAGAGAGAAAAAGAGAAGAAAAGGCAGCAGAGCAGCCTTCATTCTTTCTTCGATTTCTAGCTCGTTCACCGTTGGATCGGGCTGAGATTTTGACAGCAGCTTCTAGACACGTTGATCTTCATTCTGAACGGTTGGATCGAAGATTGGTGGTGTGGAAGATGGCCGTTTTGACAGAAAACGGGGCTGTCAGTTTTGTGAGTTTTTCTCAAATAATTCTCCTTTAATCTTGTTGTAATCCAAGAATAAGTTGTTCTTGATGATATATATGTTGTATCCCTTAGTTGAATCTGAGGAAGAATGATTGTGAACCCATTATTTGTTGATAGTGGAAGTTTTTAGGTGGACTACGGTCCCGTGGTTTTTCCCGCATCGGGTTTTCCACGTTAAAAATCTTGGTGTTGATTTTGTGATTTTTGCATTATTTTTCATCATTGTTTGATTCCGTTTTACTGCACAAAGAGGGAAAGAATTGGGACTTGTGAATTGTAATTGTATTCCGCTGAATTGATCCGGGTAAATTGGTGTCCGGTTGTTCCGAGTTTTCCCAACAGATATGTGAGTTATTAAAGAGTTTTTAGTGCTCTTGGTTGAATTTCAGTGTTCACAATTTTAGATGCTGTCTGCTCTCATTTCTTGTATGCTAATGATTTATATGAACATCACAGGCGTGGGAATTATGGAGAGAAGACAAAGCATTGGAGATAGTGGATCCATCACTGTACGAGTTGTATCATCCGCGTGAAGCCTTGAAATGCATACAAATTGGTCTACTGTGCGTGCAAGAAGATGCCGCGGACAGACCATCTATGTTGGCAGTTGTTTTTATGTTGAGTAACGAAACAGAGATTCCTTCTCCAAAGCAGCCTGCATTCCTCTTTCGAAAATCTGATAAATTCCCTGATTTAGCCTTAGAAGTAGAAGATGGACAGTGTTCCGTAAATGAGGTGACAATTTTCTGAAATTGCTAGTCGCTGAAGCTGTGCTGTCTGAAAAATTGCTAAAATGAAGTTGCTAAATTGGGGATTTGAGATTTTGCACACCACCATGCACGAACAATCCAATTCAATGAAAGTTAAATCACAATGATTTCTGACGATGCATTGGAGATAGTTGATTCATCACTGGAGGAGTTATATTTTCCCCTGCAAGCCTAGTCGGTCTCTTGTTCTTATGTCAAGTAGTGTTTTTAAAAGTGTAATTTTTTCAAGGTTTTATATTATTATTTTATATTTGAAGTATTAATAATTTCTTAACTAGATAATGTTTTATAATAATATATCTAAAAATATAAGATAATTTTAATTTATAATAAATATTCATCTTCAATATTGGTCTATCAGATAAATAAGGGATTGATTAATGCGTTTAACTACTAAAATTGAGAAGACAAAGAGAAAGTTAAGATTAGAAAAGAGATCTTAGATTAGTCCAAACTAGAACATCATTTGATTTTTGGATTATAACTGGAGCTAAAGAATTTGGATTTAGATATGTTTTATATGGATAGAAAGCTAAGATATAGGTCTAAAACTTTCATGAAGAGTCCAAATTTAAAAAGACCGTTTTCAAGTTCAAATTATTGCAATAATGGAGAAGTTTGAATTTGTCTTGCAGCCTCGATACTATTCAATGTTTAGCCTATATTTTGAGTTTAAAAGTTCAAATGCACCGATTTTTTTTATTAGAAAGTTGAGACAATTTTCTAGAATTTTTATGAAGACAATCTATTCAAATTCTAATGTTAGTGATAATGTTTTGTTTAAACAAGAAGATAAAGATTATCATCAAGTCAAGATGTGGCCACCCACTAAATAATTAGTCAACAAATCAATAATTCCAAATTTTGACCTATAAAAGAAAATATTTGTCATGTATTTAGGCATCTTAGTTTTCAGATGAAGATTATGTTCTTGCTCTCCCTATTTATATTTTTATAATACTTAAGTTTTACTTATATTAATCTCTTGTTTACATTTTTTTTTAGTTAACTTATTTTTTTTATATATTTTTTATCTTGTTTATTTATGTTTTTATGTTTTATTATATTTAGTTAAGTTCATTACGTCAAGGTGAAAATGTTACACTAATGGTGTAAGAATAAATGTAGTAAAATTTCAATATGGACCTTAATGTTTGATACTAATATGTTTTGTATTTATTATTTTTTTCACTCTTAATACTTTGCTTGTTAAATGGTTAATCTAGATTTATGTTGTATAACTCTTGGTATAATAATATTTGGCACTTTAATAACTCAACCGTATAATATAACTGACACCTATACTGTGAGAGGTTAACTTAAGTTATAATTATGAATACTTGACAGCATTTATAAGTATCAACATTATTCAAATAAGATAACTAATGTAAATATGTTAACAATTTATAATCGGATTGAAACCTCCTTTGTGTGGTTTCTAGTTAAGTAATAAAAAGAGTTTATATTATATTTGTTTAAAATACCATTAATAGATTCTTTAACCTTGACAATTATTTTATTCTTATTTAATATTTACATTAATCTTATATTTTAAAGTCATTTTCAACTTCCCATTATCATCATCATTATTATTTATAATTTATATTTTTTTTTTATTGTTTGATTTCGATCTTAATAGATTATTTATTACCTTGATATTTTTATATTTTAAAAAAAAATATATAAATCTATTCCTTTTCCTTAGCAACCTGCATTCCTTTTGATGGAGGAGCTAGAACTATACTAGCTTTCATATAATTAGTCCATTTCTTTTAATATTTTATTTATAATATTTATGATGGTTGTTTGGAGGGCTAAGATTTGTTGTTTTCAAGGCTCGTTTTCCATCCAAGTATCTTAATTAGTAGCAATTTCAATGAAGGGAAAACGTTTGTGAATGCCTTTCCTCAATACAGTCTGCAGATCAAGCTTTTCTCCACTCGATGTACCCGCTGCTAAAATTCCCAACCTGATTCTAAACAACTGCTCCTTTCTGCCTAGCGTCAAGGGAGAAATCTAACAGCATCATCATATGTTATGCTATATGCGTGGTGTTCGTCAGCTATTCTTTATGGATAGTTACTCGATCTACCTTGTGTTATGATGCTTGCTTTGTCTTACCCTTTTCTCCTCTGTTCCTGAGCCACAGATACGCTAATGATCAGCCATGTTGAACCCAAAGTTGGAACAAGAACGGTCACAATTCCTTTTCATGAGAGCCATTTCATCTCCTCCATTCCTCCATTCTAGGTACCGCCAATACCCCCACCCCAATTTCAGCTGCAGAAACCTCTTCAGCTCTGGGACTTCTATTATAATGCTTTTCTAAGAGCTGGATAGCTTGGGTTAGAGAATGTTTTTGCCAGCCTTTGTCCTTGGTCGAGCTTGCTACTCTTTCCCAACTTTGATCGATGAGGAAAGGTAGTTCTTAGAGGCTATTCTAGTTGGGAGGTCTGGCCTCGAAGAGAATGGCATAGAGGTGTTGAAACAGCTGGAGAGGTTTCGATCATCCCTTCAAACATCCTGTTTGATGAAAGCTACAATCACCACTTGACCTTTACTAGATAAATAACCTTTAATATAAGAAACTATTTTATCTGACCTTATTATTTTAGTTCATCATTATTGTTCCTAGCAATTATTTGTTTTGGTAAACTTTCATGATGTGCATATATTCAATTAATCATGGTAAATTTTTCTACCGGAGGATTACAATGTCTTTCTTCAAGGCATGAAGCCATGCCAAATTCATTTTGATAAGGTTTACTGCTCAAATTAATTCTCCCATAGCAATCCAGCACTCACATTGACAGCACTCACGTTGAGTTAACAGGTACACCTTCTTCTTTTTCAATTTCATTACTCACCGAAATGAACTTTAGACCATCCTTCAAATATTAATTGGTCTTACTTGCTAACGTGTCAAGCTGATTGGACATTAACTAGACATCTGTCGCGGAATGATGATGTCATGCTTACATCATCCTTTAGTTTGGGTCAGTTCATACAGACTGGGTCGTATTGATGGCTGATTTCTGGTTCAATAGATGAAGAAGATTGATCCAGCCATTTTACAACCTCTCCAGTAAACATTTTTTTTTCTGTTGAACATGACTGCCACCAACCCACCGAAAGGTGGCGGTCTTCTTGTACTAGAATGGTGGTGGGACTTTGTCTCCACCATTCTCAGCCGTTAAAAGGTTATCTAGAAATTCAGGACAAGGAGGAATAGAAGAATTTAAAACTAAAGTCACAGTAATTGCAAAGCTTCACCACAGGAACTTCTGAAGCTTCTGGGCTGTTGCATTCAGGTTTGAGAACATATGTTAATTTATAGAGTTTTTTTAGTTAATATTATATTTTTTTCATGATAGTTTTTATTTTTAAAAAATAAAATAAATATTTATAATTTGATTATCATGAATATGAAATATTAAAATAATTATTATAAATTGTGGTATTGATTTTGTATGAAAAGTAGTTATAGTTTTAAGGTATTTTTTTAGTGGAAAATAATGTTTTTATTTTCAACAAATAAACATGTTTTTGAGTTTTTTTAAATTAAAACTCAAATTATAAAAGGTTTTTTTTTTATCATTGAGCACAATTATTATGTCTTATGTATAGTATATATAGGGAAGTAATAATAGTTGTTTTTTAAAATATTTTTATTTAAAAATATATTAAAATATATATTTTTAAAAAAAATTATTTTTGATATTAATATATTAAAATTATTTAAAAATATATAAAAATTATTTTAAATAAAAATAAATAAGTTTTCCTACGCAGTACCAAATAAGAGTGTAGTATAAAAAAGTCAAGTCATGCTTTAGATCTTGAAGGTCGCGAAGAAAAACCCATGAAAAATATATTATTTTTTATATTAAAAAATAATTTTAAAAAGACAATTACTAATATATCTACTGTTATTCCAAGCACGTAACCCAAAAATAACCACTTTTTTCACGTAACTTCTCTAATGGTCCCACACTTGTCTGAAGACCATCTCCTTTCTCCACAAAGCGACAATTCACTTGTCCAGAAGCCAAGGTCCAGTTTGCCCCATGGAAACTGGAAAACTGTTCCTGCTTTTTTCTCTTGTAACGCTCCATTTCTCATCTTGTACATCCCAAGACTCCTTAAAGACGAACCAAACCATTAAAGAAGGTGACCTTCTTATCTCCAAAGGAGATATTTTCGCACTAGGATTTTTCAGTCCTGGCAGCTGAACCAATAGATATCTTGGAATTAATTTGGTACCATAAAATACCAGAACAAACTGTGGTGTGGGTTGCAAACAGGAACGATCCAATCATTGGTTCCTCAGGAATTCTCTTTATAAACCAATATGGAAAACTCGTTCTCTATGGTAACGATGACCAAAAGCTTGTAGTGTGGTCTACAAATGTTTCAGTGGAGGAAAATGATACTTGTGCAGCTCAACTCTTGGATTCAGGAAATTTGATATTGGTCAGGGAAAGAAGCAGAAAAACTGTATGGCAAAGCTTCGATTATCCTACGAACATCCTGCTTCCTGGAATGAAACTGGGGCTGTATCGAAAATTAGGAATTGATCGGTTCCTAACATCATGGAGATCAGCCGAAGACCCTGGGTTCGGGACTTTTCAGTTAGGATCAACCCAAATGGCTCGCCACAAATCTTTTTCTATAATGGCAAAAAGCCAATTAGTAGATCTCCCCCTTGGCCATGGAGAAGTCAGATGAGCTTATACAAAAGGACCTTTGTAAATGATCCAGACGAAAAGTACGCTTTCTACACAGTTCCTGATGATTCTTATCTGCTAAGAATGATAGTGGATCATTCAGGAGTAGCAAAGGCTTTAACATGGCGAGAAAGTGATGGTCGGTGGAAGGAATACTGGAATTCCCCTCAGTTTCAGTGCTTATAGTACGTGCGAACTCTATAATAATAAAACTTTAATACGCCCGGCACAAAACTTGTTAAATATAATAAGAAGAGTAACACAAAAAAAGAAAGAGATTTAAGTGTTTGGCTATAAATTTTTTTAGCTAATAGTCTAGATATTTTTTTTTATTCTTAGATATTAAATTGATATTTTGTACAAATAAGTTATTATTTTCTATATCTATTAAGATATATAAAGTTGGACCACCGCATAACTTATTGAAAGTTCATTCATATGGTTTATTTACTTATTAAATGTTTATTTTAAAAATGTAATATATTGTAATACATAAAAAGAAATGTTTGATTATAAAATAAATTTATATGTTGTATTCTTGATTTAAGGATATGTTTTCACTTACTATATATTTTAAACTCTAGACAGATATTCTTACTTTTCTGTTCGTATCATATGTATCATATGAGATAAGTGGGAGAATAATAGAAAAATATTCTTAAATTGACCAATATATTCTTTGTGATGATGATAATTATAAGGATCCATATTCTGTTGAACTCATTCTAGTAGTAGGCTAAGTACATCCATGATAGATGGAGAGGAGTAAAAATTTAGGTTATCTGTAAAGGATCCATATTCTAGCCAAACAAAAGGGTTATGAAAAAAAAAAAGGGTTATGAAAAGTCATGCGTCTTCCATCCACATAGTAACTCTAAAACTTTACATAAATTAAAAGATTTTATTATTATTGACACCACAAAGATTTTTGGACAATTATCTCAATATTTAATCAGCCATTACACCAAGAGGAATGTATCCTATTAATTTTGTACCGTGTTTATATGCCGGGCGTATTAAACCATCTTATATAAATGAATTTGGATTAGCCTGTTTACCTGGGTTCGAGCCCAAGCACCCATTGGAATGGTCTACGAGAGATGGGTCCGGTGGTTGTGTCAGGAAGCGGCTACATACGTCTTCGGTGTGCCAGAATGGAGAAGGGTTTGTGAAGGTGGAAAATGTAATTCTTCCGGACACTTCTGCTGCAGCATGGGTGGACATGAGCAAGAGTAGTGCAGACTGTGAACTGGAATGCAAGAGGAATTGTTCATGCTCTGCATACGCAATCATTGTGATTCCCGGAAAAGGGGATGGTTGTTTGAATTGGTACAAGGAATTAGTAGACATTAGATATGATAGGAGTGAAAGTCATGATCTGTATGTTCGTGTCATTACAAATATTGATTTATATGAGCTTTCCTATTCTTGTCACTGGACTTGACTGTAGTTAATAAGCTCTTTACTGCAGGAAAGAAACCATAGATATTGGCACGTTTTAGGTGCCAGAAGGGCTACCCTTTGCCATATGTGTTGTCATATTTCCGTGGGAAAATGGGGTGGTTATTCCTACGGAGTAAATCTTTTTTCTTTTCACTCTCATGCAGCTGACACTACAAGGAAGTCAAACAATTCTCGTGAAAAACCGATGCTGGCCGTTTTAGCACCATCAATTGCATTATTGTGGTTTCTCATTAGCCTGTTTGCTTATTTGTGGTTCAAGAAGAGAGCAAAAAAAGGTAATGAACTGCAGGTAAACAGCACTTCTACTGAATTGGAATATTTCAAGCTCAGCACCATAACGGCGGCCACTAACAATTTCTCTCCAGCTAACAAACTCGGGCAAGGTGGTTTTGGCTCTGTTTATAAGGTTGAGTTTCTTGCATTTAGCTAAAAACTAATTGGCCTCTCTAATTTGCATAATTGTAGTCCAGAGGCTTAATCTTGTAAGATGATTTTAGGGTCTGCTGGCTAATGGACTGGAGGTCGCAATAAAAAGGTTATCCAGTAGTTCAGGACAAGGAACAGAAGAATTTAAAAATGAAGTTATGGTAATTGCAAAGCTTCGACACAGGAATCTTGTGAAACTTCTAGGTTACTGCAATCAGGATGGAGAACAAATGTTAATCTATGAATACTTGCCAAACAAAAGCTTGGACTCGTTTCTTTTCCCTAAGTCTCTTTATGTTTTTATTGCCCTGATTTACTCTAGCTGTTAAATTATACCTGGCTGAAAAATAATTGTTTGAACAGATGAAAGCAGAAGATTGTTATTGGATTGGCTAAAACGCTTTGATATTATTGTCGGAATAGCTCGTGGGATTTTATATCTTCACCAAGACTCCAGGTTGAGAATCATTCGCAGGGATTTAAAATGTAGCAACATTCTACTGGATGCAGAGATGAACCCAAAAATATCAGATTTTGGAATGGCAAAAATATTTGAAGGCAACCAAACTGATGATAGGACAAGGAGAGTTGTAGGAACATAGTAAGTACCTTTTCCTAAAACAAAGACCGAGTGACAAAGTACTATCATTGATTACCAGGAATACTAAAACTTCAGATTCTTGTTTTTCTGATGCAGTGGCTACATGTCACCAGAATATGCTGTGTTTGGAAACTTTTCTGTAAAATCGGATGTTTTCAGTTTTGGGGTCATGTTGTTAGAGATTGTGAGTGGCAAGAAGAACAATAGATTTTATCAACAGAATCCTCCCTTGACCTTGATTGGATATGTGAGTTATAAGAGAGCTTTTAATGCTCTTGGTTGAATTTCAATGTTCACAATTTTAGATGTTGTCTGCTCTCATTTCTTGTATGTTAATGATTTATATGAACAACACTGGTGCGGGTTTGTGGAGAGAAGACAAAACATTGGAGATAGTGGATCCATCACTGAACGAGTTGTATCATCCGCGTGAAGCCTTGAAATGCGTACGAATTGGTCTACTGTGCGTGCAAGAAGATGCCCCGGACAGACCATCTATGTTGGCAGTTGCTTTTATGTTGAGTAACGAAACAAATATTCCTTCTCCAAAACAACCTGCATTCCTCTTTAGAAAATCTGACAATAATCCTGATATAGTATTAGAGGTAGAAGATGGACAGTGTTCTCTAAATGAGGTGACAATTACTGAAATTGCTAGTCGCTGAAGCTGTGCTGTCTGAAAAATTGCTAATATGAAGTTCCATTAGATTTGTAATGAAAAATTACTGAATGATGGGAAAACGGCAGTGAATTCCTTTCCTCAAGACAGTCAGAACAAATATTTTAAAGCGGCTGAAAATAATGGGACATGTATGCTGTGCATCACAACAGATCAAGCTCTTCATATCCAAAATTTGAGCTTGTCGACCGGGCCATGGCCCAAGAAACTGCAAAACTCTCTTTCCAGTTTCTTAAGCATTTTATATATAAAAACATTGAAAAATGCATTGAAGAAGACCAATTATCCGATCCCACAATTTCAACGTCAATTTTCTCCATTTTACTTATTTGTCCATTTTCACTAACAACATGTTTGAAATAAAACTAGCGTATTGACGTACACTTTGCAATAGGTTAATAATAATTTTTTTTAAATATAAAAAATATATTAAATGTTTTAAGTTTACTGGCAATGTCAAACTTAATAGTATTGGATTTGGTTTTACCGTCAAACTTAACTTTGAATTTAACAATCACAATATATTGAATCTTACTAATGGTAGGACCCAATATTATTACATCCGACTGACTAACAAGAACCAGTATCATTTAGAAAAACATCTCATATCATAGGAGCACGAAACAATTAATTGCCAAATTGATCGACTATCTTCTTGTTTGCATGGCTTGTTGGACAACTCAAGGGACTAAAGCCTCTTCGCTGTAAATAATCTGTAGCTGAAAGCATAGCCTCTTCAATAAGAATGAATTTACCCCACGCAATCTTGATGGAGAGGTTCTCCGTAAATGCCTTATGGTGTCCTCATATGTCAATAAGCAGCTTATTGGTTCAACACTGCATCTTGCATAGTTGATGGGTGATAGCTCTATGATAGATAAACTAAAAAAAACTAAGTTTGCTAGCTTTATCAAAACCAGATGTTACCCAAAAGAAGTCTCCTCCCCCGAGTTTAAATAGCATTTTGACCTAGCAAGATTAATCTATCCAAGCAGATGGGTTATGACAAAATCATGAAATCTATGTCCAATATTTATTAAGTTTTGCTGACAATAGAATCCAATGCTATGAGGTTCAATTAGACAACCAGATGTAATATCCTTGAATTTAGTTGTTGAATTCTATTGCCCAACCACACTCAATACTATTGCGTGATATTAGACAGCCCATTCAATATCTTTAGATTTGGCTGCAAGCCAAACCTAGTAGTATTGGTTTTAGCAGTCAAGCTAGACTTAATAATACTTTTTAATTAAATAACAACAAAAATAATATCTTTTAATGCTACAATATCATTCATAATACAAACATTTTATATTTACAGTATATTCCATAGTGTAATGAATATATATTCATATTAAATGTTTAGTGTTTTCTCACACATTTAAAAATATAGTGTAATATCATCATGTTCTAAGAAAATATATATTATACAAGATACCAAGTCAGTTAAATGATTATAATAAATACATCAACTTCTGATTTCCATGTAGAATTAACAAAAAACTAAACCCCATGGAAAAATTACTGTAGATATGTCTTGAATTATCATGGATTATAATAGTGAATTTACTATTTTTCCCTTCTCAACCGAAAAACTTTGCCTATCTCTTAAGGGTAATATGGTCTTTTTCATATGCTTCATTGGTCATTATAACATTAATTATGGGTTTTTTGGTTTTTTAATTTTTTATAGAGTATAATTACTTAAATGTGTTTAAAAGCCAAATAAAAAAAAAACTATATTCCTCTAAAACGTTTAATCTCTTAATAAATATATAAAGAAAATAAATGTAAAAGTGGTTGATGCATTAGGTGAACACGCTAGCAAGTAAGCATTTTCATCATGTTAAAGCGGTATATGCAGCAACATTCAACTACCAAAAATGGCTTTCTTTTATTTGTTTTCAATTCATTATAGAGTGGTTTACCTACCTAGACGGCGCGTGTACTGTAAGTTCATTGAGTTTGGCCTCGGTTGGCTTTTCTTTTTCTTTTTTTCTTGATTTCCACACTAGCCTTCCAAAATTTCATTATGGCCATTAAATTTGTTTTTCCTTTTCATTTGGTTCTTATTCTTTCAATTGGGTTTTTTTTTTCTCATTTGATTATTTTGAAAAATTAAAATTTATTTTCAATTTTATTCTCTTTTAAATTTTATTAATTTAACAAATTTGGTATTTATTCTTTTGACTACTATTTATTTTATTTGAGATCATTTTTAAAATTGATTTTTTTTTTACAATTTCATCCACCATTTTTTTATTGTTACTTTTTTTGCTTTGCAAATTTTTTTAAGATGTTTTTTTTTTATCCTTCAACATTAAATTGAGCTTCTTTATTGAGTCTGGAAGTAGGATTTAATAGGTTATAAATTTAGAAAATTAACATAAGTTTACAAGATTTACTCTGGTTTATTAAAAAAACATTAATATTTTTTTAGTTTCATCCTTTAATATTTGATTTAATTTGATATTAAATTTTTTTCATTTGTTATTTATAGGGTTTTTTTTCACTAATTTTTAAAATGGCTTAGGTTATTTGATGTCTTTTTTTGTCATTTTTTGTTAAATTGAACTTTTTTTATTTTATTTTTTTTAGTTAAATTAAGTGAATTGCTTTCATATGCTAAATTCATGATATTTTATCTCATAATCTTTTCATGTCATTGTTTTGGTAATGTATGCGACCTCTTTTTTTTTTTAATTGGCTTATAAAAAACCATTTTTTCTTATTTAACTTAAAAAAATTGGCTATTGTTTTGTCCTACATGCCTAGTTGTTTGTTTTTTTATTTGATACAAAAAATTATTGCATCCTTGATTATTGTGTAACAAAATGAAAAAATAACTTAATAAATAATATGTTATTAAATTTAATAGGATGCATGACCAAGATTATAGGTATAACAAATTCAATTAGGTTAATTTATATTTTTTTAAGCCTTATTTTCATTAAATATTTTTATTTTTAATTTCTAATTTTATAGGTCAAGTGCATGGAAGCATAGTTTTAAAACTTGATCCGGTCAAGTGATCGGGTCACGGGTTAGATGTGTTGACCTGGGTCAACAAAAAAAACACCTATAAAAAAAACACATAACTAGTTACAATGAAATACTTACATAAACCAAATTTAAATTATAAACCAACAACATAAATTTAATTCAATATCCAAAACACAAACTAAATATAAATTCTAAAATATTTAAAACAAAACATTCAACCACATAAATTCTAAAATATTTAAAATAAAACATCCAACAATATAAATTCTAAATTAACAACACATTCACTTTTGTTGAATGGACATATTAAGTTCTTATGTGTCCATAGGAGCAAAATTTGGATCAAATGTCGATGGAATTGAGCCAATCTCGTCAACACCTAATACATCATCAACATGCTCATTTGAAACTTCATCGTCACAATCATCTTCAATATTATTAACTTTATGACATCTACATTTCAAACAAAATTAATAAATAAATATTATGTGTTAAAAAAAATTTATTTTAAATAATATTTATCACTAAACAAGATAGTTCTGTTTCAATCTTAGATTGCAGTGGATGTAAACAAGGTCATTAAGCCTTTGGTGTTCCAATATATTTCTCTTATTGGAATGAATATGTTCAAATATACTCTAATTTCTTTCACAGCTCGAAGAACTACAAGTATGACTTAACACTCGTATAGTCAATTGTTGTAGATTTGGAGCGCTAGTTCCATATGTCATCTACTATTCATCTATACAAAAAAATAATAAGTAAAAGTGTAAGACTATGTCAAATAATATTTTTAAATATAAAAATTATATACCTGGAGGCATAAGGGTGCGATTATCTATTGCGGACATGCGACCAAAGTCATATTCAGCATTCCTAAATAACTTTATCTTACTTGTAATCTTACTTTACAATGGTAGATTTCCATGTGTATACTTCTCAAGAACATCTAAAAATCCAGAAATGGTGCTCATATGTTTATCCATTATATTTGCATCATATTGAAATCGAGAATTCAACCAAAATACCATTGCATAAAGATTTCTATAAAGTTGTTCATCTCACCGATTATTGATAATGTCTATAAAAGGTTTCACTTTAGCATTTCTCTTTTGAAATCTCCTCATCATTTCTTCTTTTGCATGATGAATAACATCATACAAATATCCCATCGAAGGTTTATCATCACTATCAACCATTCATAGAACTCAAAAGGCTCACTCATTCGCATAATTATTGCATATTCTTCCCAAAACAGAGAGTCTAGCACACTCTCAACAAACTTTTTTCCTTTGCTATCTTTAGCATAAACAGATGAAACCCATTCCTTAGATGTCACCATAGCTCTCAACTCATCTTTATGAGCTAAAATGTTTTGCAATGCAATGAAATTGGTAGCAAAACGAGTAGGAGTTGGATGAAGTATTTCTTTTCCTCCAATAAACTTCCTCATCAAATAAAATGGATAACAATGATTATAAATGTATTTTGTGATACCAGAAGCATGCTCAACAACACAACAAACTGACTGCAATTTATCAATGTCTTGGAGTATAAGGTTAATGCAATGAGCAGCATAAGGAGACCAAAATATTGAAGAAAATTCTTCTATCAATAACTTGCCAGCAGCAATATAATTTATAGCATTATTAGTCACCATATGCACAATGTTTTCTATCCTAAGATACAAAACAACATCTCTAAATAACTGATACAACAATCTAACAGTCTTTGAGACATCTGATACATCTATAGTTTTCAAAAAAGTTGTTTTTTTAGGACAATATACTAAGAAGTTAATTAAAGTCCTCATCTTCTGATCTATCCATCCATCAGCCATTAATATGCAACCAGTCGTCTTCCAAATCTCTTGATAAGTCTGAATATAAATCTTAACTTCATCAATTGCTTTTGCCAAGTAATAACCATGAATAGCATGCAAGTTTGGTCCTTTATAACCATGATCTATGATTGTTAATGCATCTATGACATACTGATAATACATAGAATTAATAGCATTAAATGACACACATGCATCAATCATCCATTTCGCTAAAACAAGATCACACCATTCAATTGCTTCCTTCCGCTGCCAACAATTCTAAAGAGACTTTTGAGCACCAGGAGTTGTTCTCTACATGAAATATGTCCCTAATGTTGCAGATTTTTTTTGCTTTCCATAACTTGTAGTTGATTGTTTTACAGTGCTAGTGCTTTGAATCTTTTTCTGTTTTGCAATCTTCGGTGGTAACATATGATTTTTAGTATTGACAATCTCATCATCCTCCTCCTCCTCATCATCATCTTCTAAGTGCCTAATCATCATCTTTTCATGCTCCTTTTGTTGTGCATTAAATGGATTAAAATCTGCTTGCATTTCTCTAACTTTTTTTTTTCCAGCATTTCCTCTAAGATTCAAAACCATTTGATATTGAATATTAGGAGGACATTTGCTATATTGTTCACCTTCTCCTTTAACTCTAGCTAAATGTTATTTAAATCAATTAATATCATCACCCGCAAATGCTTTAATATAATATAAATAAACTAATTTATTTTTTTTACATCTAACACTAAGTTCAAGAGCTTCTCTATAATGACCCCATGCTAAATTTGTTCCTCCTCTACTACCACTTGATATGGAAATTGAAGGTTGAGATGATTGGGCCGTTGAAGGATCACTACATGAAGTACTACCATCATGCGAAGACATTTTAAGACCTGACATAATTTATAAGAGAGAATATAATTTTAAGCCAACCCACTTTGCAATCCATTCATTAGATTAACAATTATAGCCTCATTGTTAATCATATATAATAGAAAAAGACTACTCAGTTGATGCTCTAGAAAATTAACAATGACATCCCCATGGTTTTCATTCAATGCAAAAGAATTAACAATGCAATTGACACAATATAGATTCAACACAATACACACACCACAGATTCAACACAATGCTTTAGGAAATTAACAAATCTGATTAGGCAAAAGAATTAACAATGCTCTAGGAAATTAACAAATTAACAAAGCAATTGGAATTGGTAACAGACAAAATCATGGTTTCATTTTTTTAGCGTGTAATTCAACACAATTGTAACAATGCAATTCAACACAATACAAACATCACACAGCTAACTTATAACTATCGAATCATGGTAACAACATAAAAAGAATCATGGTAATAAGCATCAAATCATATACAAATAGAATCATGGTAATAGTATTCTAGAGTTCATTATTGATTAACATTAAAAATTGCAAACAACAAAGTTTTTATTTTTTTAGTAGAAGTTGAAATTGGGTTGCAGAAAAGAAAAGACATAAATTAATGCAAAAATTAGGCTAGAAAAACATACCTGAGATGATTAGGCTGCGAATGAATCAAAGAACAATATCTTCCAACATGCCTCAAATATGGCATTAATAATTGATTTTTTATTCCTTTAAAAAACACGATATCAATATTTAAAAAACACGATATGTTGTCCGATAGATATTTGTTAGTTTTAATATGTATCTTTCTCATGCTGCCCACTTGAAAGAAAACCCTAAAGACTAAAGTTCAAGTGATGCAGTGCATGGGAAAATTAATAAATCAAAGTTTCTTAAATTTGAAAATTGCAGTTAAATAATAAAAATATCAATTGTGGAATGCCACTAAAATATAAAATTGTTTTAAACAATAAATTAAGTTGACATAACTAATAAAAATCAAATCAAATAAAAATTAGACTATTAAATAAATATTATTTTCATCATACTCATAATTGAGATTATGATATTTTCACTTACCCTAAGTAAAAGATCTCACAGCTATACAAAACTTGGACTGAAAAGTCAGAATAGAAAAAACACCTCAAGGCAAAAATTCATACCCCTGTGGTCTCTGCGAAACGATGCGTGCCACCTGGCTAGATGCCACTATCTTATCCAAAACGCCCGAATGCATGCAATGAATTAAAATACTTTCTCAGGAATTAGCATTTAAGCATAATGTGTCCTAATCTAAAATATGAAATTGCACCCTTAACATTTATGCAATTTAGTCCTTGTAAAACTCCTTATTTTGAAAAAAATAAAATAAATTCAACTAGATGAATGATGATTGAAAAAGCTAAATAAAAAAACTGAAAGTTAGCTTGATTAAATAAATAAATAAAAATTTGGATTTAAAACTCATAATACCCTCCATAGCACATATATCAATTCTTTCCCTTTTTAAGAATAGTAAACAAACTAAATTAGAGAACTCACGTCTTAAATAATCATCCAAGATCTTAGATTTAACCATAATATAATATATTATCAACCTAGTTTATTATAAATTAAAATCAGATTTAAAATAATAAAAATTGAGTGGCCTACAAGTAGTGTATGCAGTATACAATGGAGAAGATGAACTCATTTGGGAATGTTGTATAATAAATTGAGATTTGTAAAAAATTTAAGTAATAATTGTTTAAAAATAATTTTTTATATTTTTAAATTGTTTTAATATACTAATACCAAAAATAATTTTTAAAATTTTTTTTATATATATATTTTTAATAAAAAAACATTTTAGAAAATAATTATTATTCATTTCCGAACAGCCAACCCATAAAACAAAAATCCCTCAATAACCACTTTTTTCACGTAACATCTCTAATGGTCCCATACTTGTCTGAAGACCTCCTCCTTTCTCCACAGAGCAACATTCAAATTGTCCAAAAGCCAAGATCCAGTTTCCCAATAATGGAAGCTGAAAAACTGTTCCTGCTTTTTTCTCTTTTAATGCTCCAATTCTCATCTTGTACATCCCAAGACTCCTTAAAGACGAACCAAACCATTAAAGAAGGTGACCTTCTTATCTCCAAAGGAAATAATTTCGCACTGGGATTTTTCAGTCCAGGTAGTTCTAGCAATAGATATCTTGGAATTTGGTACCGTAAAATACCAGAACAAACTGTGGTGTGGGTTGCAAACAGGAACGATCCAATCATTGGTTCCTCTGGATTTCTCTTTATAAACCAATATGGAAACCTCGTTCTCTATGGAAACGATGACCAAAAGCTTCCTCTGTGGTCTACAAATGTTTCAGTGGAAGAAAATGATACTTGTGCAGCTCAACTCTTGGATTCAGGAAATTTGATATTGGTCAGGAAAAGAAGCAGAAAAACTGTATGGCAAAGCTTCGATTATCCTACGAACATCCTGCTTCCTGGAATGAAACTGGGGCTGGATCGAAAATTAGGAATTGATCGGTTCCTAACATCATGGAGATCAGCTGATGACCCTGGGTTCGGGGACTTTTCACTTAGAATCAACCCAAATGGCTCACCGCAAATCTTTTTCTATAATGGTACAAAGCCAATTAGTAGATCTCCTCCTTGGCCATGGAGAAGTCAAATGGGCTTATACGAAAGCACTTTTGTAAATGTTCCAGATGAAATATACTGGGTCTACACAGTTCCTGATGATTCTTATCTGCTAAGATTAATAGTGGATCATCCAGGACATGTAAAGGCTTTAACATGGCGAGAAAGTGATGGTCAGTGGAAGGAATACTGGCAGTCCCCTCAGTTTCACTGCGACTATTATGGAAATTGTGGTGCTTATAGTACGTGTGAACTCGCCAATCTAAATGAATTTGGATGCGCCTGTCTACCTGGGTTCGAGCCCAAGTACCCATTGGAATGGTCTGCGAGAGATGGGTCCGGTGGTTGTGTCAGGAAGCGGCTACATACGTCTTCGGTGTGCCAGGATGGTGAAGGGTTTGTGAAGGTGGAAAATGTAATTCTTCCGGAAAGTTCAGCTGCAGTTTGGGTGGATATGAGCAAGAGTATTGCAGACTGCGAAGTGCAATGCAAGAGGAATTGCTCATGTTCTGCATACGCAATCATTGCAATTCCCGGAAAAAATTATGGTTGTTTGACATGGTACAAGGAATTAGTAGACATTAATTATGTTCGGAGTGAAAGTCATGATCTGTATGTTCGTGTTGATGCATATGAATTAGGTACCCTTTTTCTGCTCAGTAACTACTTCCTAGGATTGTCATTACAAATATTGATTTATAAGAGCTTTCCTATGCTTGTCACTGCTCGTGACTGTAGTTAATAGGCTCTTTACTGCAGGAAAGAAACCATAGTTATTGGTACGTTTTAGGTGCCAAAAGGGCTACCCATTGCCATATGTATTGTCATATTCCATTGGAAAATGGGTGGCTTTTCCTATAGAGTTAATCTTTATTCTTTTCACTCTCATGCAGCTGATACTAAAAGGAAGTCAAATGATTCTCGTGAAAAACCGATGCTGGCCGTTTTAGCACCATCAATTACATTACTGTGGTTTCTCATTAGCCTGTTTGCTTATTTGTGGCTCAAGAAGAGAGCGAAAAAAGGTACCGAACTGAAGGTAAACAGCACTTCTACTGAATTGGAATATTTCAAGCTCAGCACCGTAACGGCGGCCACTAACAATTTCTCTCCAGCTAACAAACTCGGGCAAGGTGGTTTTGGCTCTGTTTATAAGGTTGCGTTTCTTCCAAAAACTAAATGGCTTCTCAATACTGCAGATTTGTTTTTCTCTAATTTTCATAATTGTAATTTAGAGGCTTAATCTTGTAACATGATTTTAGGGTCTGCTAGCTAATGGAAAGGAGGTTGCAATAAAAAGGTTGTCTAGAAGTTCAGGACAAGGAACAGAAGAATTTAAAAATGAAGTTATGGTAATTGCAATGCTTCAACACAGAAATCTTGTGAAACTTCTAGGTTATTGCATTCAGAATGAAGAACAAATGTTAATCTATGAATACTTGCCAAACAAAAGCTTAGACTCGTTTCTTTTTGGTAAGTCTTTTTCTGTGTTTATTGCCCTGCTTTACACTAGTTGTCGAATTGTAGCTGGCTGAAAAGTAACTTTCTTAACAGATGAAAGCAGAAGATTGTTATTGGAATGGCGAAAACGCTTCGATATTATTGTTGGAATAGCTCGTGGGATTTTATATCTTCACCAAGACTCCAGGTTGAGAATCATTCACAGGGATTTAAAATGCAGCAACATTCTATTGGATGCAGATATGAACCCAAAAATATCAGATTTTGGAATGGCAAAAATATTTGAAGGCAACCGAACTGAAGACAGGACAAGGAGAGTTGTGGGAACATAGTAAGTACCTTTGCCTAAAACAAAGACCGAGTGACAAAGTACTATCATTGATTACCAGGAATAGTAAAACTACTATTGTTTTTCTGATGCAGTGGCTATATGTCACCAGAATATGTTGTGTTTGGAAACTTTTCCGCAAAATCAGATGTTTTCAGTTTTGGGGTCATGTTGCTAGAGATTGTTAGTGGCAAGAAGAACAATAGATTTTATCAACAGAATCCTCCTTTGACCTTGATTGGATATGTGAGTTATAAGATAGCCTTTGGTGCTCTAGGCTGAATTTCAATGTTCACAATTTTAGATGTTGTCTGCTCTCATTTCTTGTATGCTAATGATTTATATGAACAACACACAGGTGTGGGAATTATGGAGAGAAGAAAAAGCATTGGAGATAGTGGATCCATCACTGACGGAGTTGTATGATCCGCGTGAAGCCTTGAAATGCATACAGATTGGTCTACTGTGCGTGCAAGAAGATCCCACGGACAGACCATCTATGTTGGCGGTTGTTTTTATGTTGAGTAGTGAGACAGAGATTCCTTCTCCAAAACAACCTGCATTCCTCTTCAGAAAATCTGACAATAATCCTGATATAGCTGTAGACGTAGAAGATGGACAATGTTCTCTAAATGAGGTTACAATTTCTGAAATTGCTTGTCGCTGAAGCTGTGTTGTCTGAAAAAATTGCTAATATGAAGTTCCATTAGATTTATAATGAAAACAAATATATTGTACATCACAACAGATCAAGCTCTTCAGCACTAGACGTAACATTCTAATTCTAAACAACTGATCCATTCTGCCTAGTG
Organism: Populus pruinosa; assembly: GCA_026413675.1. Classification (NCBI taxonomy): domain Eukaryota; kingdom Viridiplantae; phylum Streptophyta; class Magnoliopsida; order Malpighiales; family Salicaceae; genus Populus; species Populus pruinosa. The sequence continues at coordinate 3,295,073 of CM048602.1, read as the reverse complement.
TCAAGGAAGAAACCTAGCAGCATCATCATAAGTTATGCTATAGGGGTGGTGTTCGTCAACTATTCTTTTATGGATAGTTACTCTATCTACCTTCTGTTTTGATGCTTGCTTTGTCTTTACCTTTTTCCCTCTGTTCCTGAGCCACAAATAATCAAATATGCTAATGACCAGCCATATTGAACCCACAGTTGGATCAAGAACGGTCAGTATATTTTTATTGCTACTTTTATTGATCTGGAAACTTTTTTTTAAGATTTTTTTTCATTCTTCAATATTAAATTAAATTTTTTTTATTGAATATAGATCTAGAATTTAATAAATTATAAATTTAAAAAATTAATCTAGATTTAAAAAATTTGCTTCAATTCATTTTGTTTTTGTTTTTTTTTTGAAGCTCTTGGATTTTTTTATTCCTCTTCGAGATTAAGTGAATTGCTTAGATATAAATATAATATACTCACTTATGAGTTCATTTTTTAGGCAATGTATACAACCTCTTTTTATTTTTTTATTTTTAATTAGCGTATAGAAAACCATTTTTTCTTATTTAACATAAAAAAATAGGCCATTGTTTTGTACCATGCGCCTGTTCTGTGTTTTTTTTTTTTCCCATTTGATACAGAAAAGCATCCTTGATTGTTGTGTAACAATGAAAAATATGTTATTAAATTTAGTGGTATAACAAATTAACTAAGGTTGATTCCTATCATTTTTAAATCTATTTTTTCATTGAATATTTTTTTTTCATCCATTTCTATTTTTGCAGGTCAAGTGCGTGGGTGGGTCATGTGACTGGATGGATTGTTAATTTTTTGAAAAAAATCTTTTTTTTTCACTTAATGCATTTTCAGCCCCTGAATATAAAAAAATAAAAAACATTTGTTAGTTAAATGCTTTTTTTTAAATTCCACATGCATGTCATGTTTTTTCTTTATTTTTAGATTTTTTTGTTGTGTAATTAAATACAAAATAATTTAAGAGAAAACAAATTATTAAATCTAGTAAAATACAAATTGACTCGGGTTTATTTGGATTTTTTTTTAATTTTTTTAAACAAGTATTTTAATTTTAAATTTTATTCTTTATTATTGAATTATTTTTTGATTAAACATAATTATTTGTTTAATTTTCTTTTTACAAGGTTGTTGTGATCTTATAAGAATTTAAAAAGTTGATTTGAATTGATTCACATCTATTTAATATATTGTTATTTTAATATTTAAAAAATAAATTTATGTTGTGAATTTATGAAATTAAGTATAATGTGTCCTAATCTAAAATATGAAATTACACCCTTAACATTTATGTACAAATCCTTAGTTAAAAAAAAATCAATTCAACTAGAAGAATAATGATTGAAAAAATTAAATAGTTGTTTTATTATATGATTACTAATATCTCAATTATATGATTTATGATTTTGGAGGACAAATCAATCTCAATTTATCTCATAACATGCATAACAAACTAAGAATAAAGTCATGTACTGTGACATTCACATCTTTGAATCACAATTTGGCCAATTACTCTGCTAAATATATGTTGTGAATATTGATTCTAATTTTAAGTATAACAAAAGTGTCAATATCAATATCGATCAACACCAAATCAATATTCTTTCTTAATTGAAAAACCATCATCTTCAATAAAATCATTAATCTAGTAAATTTGAGGTATATTAAAGAACTCATGTCTTCAATAATCATCCAGAATCATAGATATCACCATAATATATATTATATCAAATTAGTTCATTATATGTTAAAATCAAACATAAAAAGAAAAAAAAGGTTGAGTTGCCTTCTAGCGAAAATAAAATACAAAGGACAAGATGATATGATGATATGGGAGTGTGGTCTACATGAAAATTTGCAAAAATTAAAAAAAAATTAATTAATTTTTTTTATATTTTTATATTATTTTAATAGGTTGATATTTAAAAAAATTGAAAATAAAAAAAATTATTTTAATACATTTATTTAAAAAAAACCATTTTTTTCACGCAACTTCTCTAATGATCCCATACTTGTCTGAAGACAATCTCCTTTCTCCATTTCTCATCTTGTACATCCCGAGACTCCTTAAAGACGAACCAGACCATTTCTCATCTTCTTATCTCGAAAGAAATAATTTCGCACTAGGATTTTTCAGTCCAGGTAGTTCTAGCAATAGATATCTTGGAATTTGGTACCATAAAGTACCAGAACAAACTGTGGTGTGGCTTGCAAACTCGAAGGATCCAATCATTGGTTCCTCTGGATTTCTCTTTATAAACCAATATGGAAACCTCGTTCTCTATGGAAACGATGACCAAAAGCTTCCAGTGTGGTCTACAAATGTTTCGGTGGAAGAAAATGATATCTGTGCAGCTCAACTCTTGGATTCTGGGAATTTGATATTGGTCAGGAAAAGAAGCAGAAACAGTGTATGGCAAAGCTTCGATTATCCTACAAGCACCCACCTACCTGGGATGAAATTGGGGCTCGATCGAAAATTAATCGGTTTCTAACATCATGGAGATCAGCTGATGACCCTGGGATTGGAGACTTTTCTCTTATGATCAACCCAAATGTCTCACCGCAAATCTTTGTCTACAATGAAACAGAGCCACTTAGTAGATCTCCTCCTTGGCCATGGAGAAGTCAAATGGGCTTATACGAAAGCACTTTTGTAAATGATCCAGATGAAATATACTGGGTCTACACAGTTCCTGATGATTCTTATCTGCTAAGAATAATAGTAGATCATTCAGGACTTCAAAAGGTGTTAACATGGCGAGAAAGTGATGGTCAGTGGAAGGATTACCGGAAGGCCCCACTGTTTCAGGGCGACTATAATGGACAGTGTGGTTTGTGAAGTTTGGGTACCTTTTGGTTTAACCGCATGCCTAAAAATATCTCTCAAAAATTTCTTTTCTAATGATTCAATCCTATTTCATCTTATTTTTCAACTAATCCACTTTATCAGTGTGTCCTAATCTAAAATACGAAATTGCACCCTTAACATTTATGCAATTTAATCCTTGTAAAACTCCTTATTTTGAAAAAAAAATCAATTCAACTAGATGAATGATGATTGAAAAAATTAAATAAAAAAACTGAAAGTTAGCTTGATTAAATAAATAAAAAAAATGGATTTCAAACTCATAATACCCTCCATAGCACATACATCAATTCTTTCCCTTTTTAAGACTATTAACAACAAAGTACCATTACTAAACTTTTATGTTTTATGTTTTTTATGTTTTTAATTTTACAATCTCAATCATATGATTTATGATTTTGTAGGACAAATCAATTACAATTTCTCTCGTAACATGCACAATAAACTAATAATTAATAAAGTCATGTATTGTGATATTCACAATATGGCCAATTACTCTACTAAATATATGTTGCGAACTTTGATTCTAATCATAAGTATAGCAAAAGTGTCAACATCAATATCAACACCAAATCAATTAATATTCTTTCTTAATTGAAAAACCATCATCTTTAATAATATCATTATTCTAATAAATTTGAGATATATTAGAGAACTCAGGTTTTAAATAATCATCAAAAATCTTAGATATAACCATAATATAATATATTATCAAACTAGTTTATTATAAATTAAAATCAAACTTAAAATAAAAAAAAAAATAAGTGGCCTACACGTAGTGTATGCAGTATACAATGGACAAGATGAACTCATTTGGGAATGTGGTATAAATTGAGATTTGTAAAAAAGTTTAAAAATATTTTTTTATATTTTTAAATTTTTTTAATATACTAATATCAAAATATTTTTTTTAAAAAAATTTAATATATTTTTAATAAAAAAATTTAGAAAATAATTATTATTCATTTCCGAACAGGCAACCCATAAAACAAAAATCCCACAATAACCACTTTTTTCACGTAACTTCTCTAATGGTCCCATAGTTGTCCGAAGACCTTCTCCTTTCTCCACAGAGCACCATTCAAATTGTCCAAAAGCCAAGATCCAGTTTCCCAATAATGGAAGCTGAAAAACTGTTCCTGCTTTTTTCTCTTTTAATGCTCCAATTCTCATCTTGTACATCCCACGACTCCTTAAAGACGAACCAGACCATTAAAGAAGGTGACCTTCTTATCTCCAAAGGAAATAATTTCGCACTGGGATTTTTCAGTCCAGGTAGTTCTAGCAATAGATATCTTGGAATTTGGTACCATAAAATACCAGAACAAACTGTGGTGTGGGTTGCAAACAGGAACGATCCAATCATTGGTTCCTCTGGAGTTCTCTTTATAAATCAATATGGAAACCTCGTTCTCTATGGAAACCTCGTTCTCTATGGAAACGATGACCAAAAGCTTCCTGTGTGGTCTTCAAATGTTTCAGTGGAAGAAAATGATACTTGTGCAGCTCAACTCTTGGATTCAGGAAATTTGATATTGGTCAGGAAAAGAAGCAGAAAAACTGTATGGCAAAGCTTCGATTATCCTACGAACATCCTGCTTCCTGGAATGAAACTAGGGCTGGATCGAAAATTAGGAATTGATCGGTTCCTAACATCGTGGAGATCAGCCGAAGACCCTGGGTTCGGGGACTTTTCAGTTAGGATCAACCCAAATGGCTCGCCACAATTCTTTTTCTATAATGGTAAAAAGCCAATTAGTAGATCTCCCCCTTGGCCATGGAGAAGTCAGATGAGCTTATACAAAAGCACCTTTGTAAATGATCCAGACGAAAAGTACTTTGTCTACACTGTTCCTGATGATTCTTATCTGCTAAGAATAATAGTGGATCATTCAGGACATGTTAAGGCATTAACATGGCGAGAAAGTGATGGTCAGTGGAAGGATTTCTGGAAGACCCCTCTGTTTCAGTGCGACTATTATGGACTGTGTGGTGCTGATAGTACGTGTGAACTTACCAATCATAATAGCTTTGGATGTGCCTGTTTACCTGGGTTCGAGCCCAAGTACCCAAAGGAATGGTCTACGAGAGATGGATCTGGTGGTTGTGTCAGGAAGCGGCTACAGACGTCTTCGTTGTGCGATCATGGAGAAGGGTTTGTGAAGATGGAGAATTACAGTCTTCCGGACACTTCTTCTGCAGCTTGGATGCACAAGAGCAAGAGTCGTGCAGCCTGTGAACTGGAATGCAAGAGGAATTGTTCATGCTCTGCATACGCAATCATTAGAATTCCTGGAAAAGGGGAAGGTTGTTTGACATGGTACAAGGAATTAGTAGACATCAGAGATGGAAGGAGTGAAATTTATGATCTGTATGTTCGTGTTGATGCATATGAATTAGGTACCCTTTTTCTGCCCACTAACAATTTCGTAGAATTTTCATTTCAAATATTGATTTATAACAGCTTTTCAATGTTTGTCGCTGCTCTAGGATGTAGTTAATAAGCTCTGTACTACATGAAAGGAACCATTGATATTGGTACTTGTTGGTGCCGAAGGGACCAGCCTTTGCCATAAGTATTGTCACGTTTCCATTGGAGAACGGGGTCGTTTTTCTCTGGAGTTGATCTTTATTCTTTTCACTCTTATGCAGCTAATAATAAGAGGAAGTCAAATGTTTCTCATGAAAACAAGATGATGGCCATTTTAGTACCATCAATTGCATCATTATGGTTTCTCATTAGCCTATCTGCTTATTTGTGGCTCAAGAAGAGGGCAAAACAAGGTAAGACAAGACTCTCTAATCTCTATTTGATATGCCGCCCCAAGTCATGTGTTTATCCTGCTCTTGTTGTGGGAAGAAGTTCACTCTTTGCTTCATGATTGGAAAAACAACAAGGTACTGAGCTGCAGGTAAACAGCAATTCTACTGAACTGGAATATTTCAAGCTCAGCGCCATAACGGTGGCCACTAACAACTTCTCTCCAGCTAACAAACTCGGGCAAGGTGGTTTTGGCTCGGTTTATAAGGTAGAGTTTCTTACTGCATCTAGCAAAAAAACTAAATGGCCTCTCAATACTACACATTTGTTTTTCTCTAATTTGAATAATCATCTAGGTTAAATGCTACATGATTTTAGGGTCTGCTAGCTAATGGACAGGAGGTTGCGGTAAAAAGGTTATCCAGAAGTTCAGGACAAGGAACAGAAGAATTTAAAAATGAAGTTATGGTAATTGCAATGCTTCAACACAGAAATCTTGTGAAACTTCTAGGTTATTGCATTCAGAATGAAGAACAAATGTTAATCTATGAATACTTGCCAAACAAAAGCTTAGACTCGTTTCTTTTTGGTAAGTCTTTTTCTGTGTTTATTGCCCTGCTTTACACTAGTTGTCGAATTGTAGCTGGCTGAACAGTAACTTTCTTAACAGATGAAAGCAGAAGATTGTTATTGGAATGGCGAAAACGCTTCGATATTATTGTTGGAATAGCTCGTGGGATTTTATATCTTCACCAAGACTCCAGGTTGAGAATCATTCATCGGGATTTAAAATGTAGCAACATTCTATTGGATGCAGAGATGAACCCAAAAATATCAGATTTCGGAATGGCAAAAATATTTGAAAGCAACCAAACTGGAGATAGGACAAGGAGAGTTGTAGGAACATAGTAAGTACCTTGGCTTAAAACAAAGACCGAGAATGTTTACCAGGAATACTAAAACTTCAGAATCTTGTTTTTCTGATGCAGTGGCTATATGTCACCAGAATATGCTGTGTTTGGAAACTTTTCTGTAAAATCAGATGTTTTCAGTTTTGGGGTCATGTTGTTAGAGATTGTGAGTGGCAAGAAGAACAACAGATTTTATCAACAGAATCCTCCCTTGACCTTGATTGGATATGTGAGTTATAACAGAGCTTTTTGTGCTCTTGGCTGAATTTTAAAGGTTGTCTGCTCTCATTTGTTGTATGCTAATGATTTATATGAACATCACAGGTGTGGGAATTATGGAGAGAAGACAAAGCATTGGAGATAGTGGATCCATCACTGAACGAGTTGTATCATCCGCGTGAAGCCCTGAAATGCATACAAATTGGTCTCCTGTGCGTGCAAGAAGATGCCACGGACAGACCATCTATGTTGGCTGTTGTTTTTATGTTGATTAGTGAAACAGAGATTCCTTCTCCAAAACAACCTGCATTCCTTTTTAGCAAATCTGACAAATTTCCTGATTTAGCCTTAGAAGTAGAAGATGGACAGTGTTCTGTAAATGGGGTGACAATTTCTGAAATTGCTAGTCGCTGAAGTTGTACGATATGAATAATTGCTAATGTTCGCTTTTTAATTCGTTACAAGCATCTCTAATTTTATTATAACAGTAATCTTTTCAGGAAATTCATACATGCAAATGTTCTCTTCCAAATTTCAATACAGGCTATGTTAAAGCTGCAGAGATTGAAACAAAAACTTGCAGTTGAAGGATAGATGATTTTAACATAGAAGAGCTGTAGCAGAGAGCATATAATTTCATAAATAAGAAAGCTTATTTAAAGGCTTACAACCAAACTGAAAAAGCTAAAAAATTCTCAACAACAGTCTACTAACTGAAAACAGAACATAAAGGAGCAAAATCTGATATAAAACAATAATCAAAGACTGTGTCCAACTAAACTTGTTTCATACTTCAGAGGCAGATTCTCATGAGTTCTAACAGGCTATAAACTACATGATACATAATTGTCATAATGTGCTGAAATACAAAGCATACCAAGATACTGAAAAACAAAAGAAAGTAATGAAAGATTAGATCTGTCTGAACTTGAAGAACAGTTTCAACCTCCCTACAATGTCATGTTTTCTTTTTGCCTTCCCCTCTCTCCTAGGGACACGAGTTTTAGTTGGTTTTGAAACTGTAATGTTTTGAATATAAAGGGATAGGAAAAGGCTAGAAAGCCCTTGAAGGCTTAGATGTAGGAATAAATTAAATGAGGGGTATTGTAGTAATTGACTAAATACATGATAAATATAAATAAGGAGTTAAAAAAAAAACAACAAAAGAGGGATCTGGAAATTTGAGAAAGAATCGGCAGGAGAGAGAAGGGAGAAAGAAGAAGAGAAAAGAGGGAAATTAGAAGAAAAATAGAAAGGAGCGGAAGGAAATAAGTTTAAAGGTAAGATTATGTATAAATATGTGTTAATTAAGCTTTAATTTCGGTTTTGATAAATGTTAGGGTTTCGAAAATTTATGTTTTGGGTTAATTTATGAATTAAGTTGAATGTTATGGGTTGATTGTTGTGGGTAATGGATTGTTAAGTTGAATTTGAGAGATTGTAGATAAAAATGATGATTTTGAGTTATGGTTTTGTTTGAATGGTGAATTTGTGTTAGAAATCAGGGGATAACAGTAGGTAATCTGTGAAAATTCTGGGTTTGAGATTGAAGATGATGAAAATTCAATTTGGTCCCTTAATTTTGGAAAATTACAGTTTAGTCCCCAAACTTTGGAAAATTTGCATATTGGTCCCTGGAGCCTATTCCGAGATTCTGAACAGAATAAAAGATAAATTATGGGCAGAATTCCTGTATAGTTATGAAATTTTAATACTTTCAATTTGGTCCTTCAATTTGACAAAAATTACCATTTAACCCTAAAATTTTGATAAAATTCCAGAATGGTCCCTGGAGTATAATGAGATGATCTGGACAGAAATGAGGATTAATTATGGTCAGAATTTCAGTATAGTCATGGATTTATGATAATTTTAGTTTGGTCCTCCAAATGGACAAAGTTACAATTTGACCCCTAAAATATGATAAATTACAGATTAGTCCCTAGCTGTAATATTAGCTTTTGCAGATGGGTTTGATGAATAATTGAGGGTTAGTTAGTGAAGTATTACCAATTTTATTATTTGTTTTATTATGGATTAGATTTCGAGAAAACCGTTAATTTTTGGGTTTTTGAGAAAATAACTAGTTAGTTAAAAAACATATAGGGTTATGGAATACATCCTTAGATAAGTGTATTAAATAAGTTATATATTTTTTTGAGTCATTCTTGAATATGTCTCCTTTATATTCAGATAATCCTGATATTCTACCAGCGGGACGTCAGTAGGATTTTCTTCGGTGTCTGCTTTTGACTTTTGTTTCGCTTCGAGTTAGGTGAGTGGAAAATTTTCAATATGCATGAGAATTATTATAAATATTTGATTTATTAATATGAATTGGATCATGCTTCTTGATAATATATATACTGATTATTATCCTTATTATGACAAAGCATGATCAATTGTTGAATTTGAATTCTTGATATGAAACCGTATATATTTTGAATTGACTTCTGAATTGATAGCTTCTCATTTGATTGATGTCATAAGTTGAGCCTTGAGATATAAATATGTCTGTTTGATTATGATTATGAACCTATGGTATGCCAGTCAGAATACCTATACTAATAGGGTAGTGTTAGTCTTTGTGCACATCGTATCTGAACCCTAGTTGGTCGGGGGAGTCACCAACCTGTGTGGACTGATCATCTCACAATACGGAGCCTCATGCTCATTGCATTTTGATTTTCTGACGAATTTTACTATATGATATTCTTGTTATGGTCTATTTGATAAACTTTTTTATAAGAACCTAAAGCCATACTTGTATATATATTTCTCATTGTTGTATTATCTCGTGTGTGTATATTGAACATTATCTACTCACTGAGTTGTTGAACTCACCCTCTCATTATTTATCCTTTTCAGGCTTATAGCTTGATAACAGGTCACTTTTATTGGACCTTCAGAACCTGCTCTTTTTGTTGTAAATTTGTATATTTTCCTTTATGTCTAGTAAGTGCTCCAAAACTATGAAATTATATTAACTTTTGTATTAAAACAATTCAATTATATTATGAAGTTGATTTTGTTATTAATGCTGCGTTGAACTTTAATTAAGTTAGGATAAGTTTGTGTGTAAGTTTGGGTTCGCATAGGTATGGAACCTTGGAAGGGAACCTTGCCTATGTGCTGGTCATGAATCTGGGATTCGGGTCGTGACGAAACATCCTTAATTTACTACTGAAGAAACCAAGTAACTTGATCGTTCTTGCTTGGAATTGCTAAGAAGAATGAAAGTTCACTGAAAGATACTAGAATAGAATGTAAAGATTGAAACAGAAGTTTGAACTTTAAACTTTGGATCTTGGTGTTGTTAGCATTTAGGCCAACAGATGGAATATATTGAGTCGGGTTGTGTCACAACCCGACTCCCGGATCCATGACCGGCACATAGGCAAGGTTCCCCTCCAAGGTTCCATACCTATACGAACCCAAACTTACATACAAACTTATCCTTTAATAAGTCAATCAGAGTTCAACACAGCAGTAACAACAAACTAATTTCATAATATAACTTAATTGTCTTAATACAAGAGTTTTGGAGCACTGACTAGACATAAAGAAAGGCACAAATTACAATCAAAAGAGCAGGTTCTGAAGGTCCAACAAAAATGACCTGCTATCAAGCTATAAGCTTGAAAAGGATAAATAATGAGAGGGTGAGTTCAACAACTCAGTGAGTAGATAACGTTCAATATACATACACGAGATAATACAACAATGAGAAATATATATACAAGTATGACTTTAGGTTCTTATAGAAATGTTTCTCAAATAGGCCATAACAAGAATATCATATAGTAAAATTCATCAAAAAATCAAAATGCAATGAGCATGAGGCTCCGTACTGTGGGATGATCAGTCCACACAGGTTGGTGACTCCCCCGACCAACTAGGGTGCAGATACGATGTGCACAAAGACTAACACTACCCTGTTAGCATGGGTATTCTGACTGACATACCATAGATTCATAATTATAATCAAACAAACATATTCATATCTCAAGACTCAACTCATGACATCAATTAAATGAGGAGCTATCAATTCAAAATATATACGGTTTCATATCAAGAATTCAGATTCAACAATTGATCATGCATTATCATAACAAGGATAATAATCAGTATATATATTATCAAGAAGCATGATCTAATTCATATTAACAAATCAAATATTTATAATATTTCTCATGTATATGGAAAATTATCCACTCACTTGACTCGAAGCAAACAAAAGTCAAAAGCAGACACCGGAAAAAATACTACTGATGTTTTGCTAGTAGAATATCAGGATTATCTGAATATAAAGGAGACATATTCAAGAATGACTTAAAAGAATATATATAACCTATTTAATATATTTATCTAAGGATGTATTCCATAACCTTATATGTTTTTGAACTAACTAGTTATTTTCCCAAAAATTAACGGTTTTTCCGAAATCTAATCCATAATAAAACAAATAACAAAATTGATAATAATTCACTAAATAACCCTAAATTATTCATCAAACCAATCTGAAAAAGCTAATATCATAGTTAGGGACTAATATGGAATTTATCACATTTTTAGGGCCAAATTGTAATTTTCGTCTAATTGGAGGACCAAACTAAACATATCATAAATTCATGACTATAGTGGAATTATGTCCATAATTCATCCTCATTTCTGTCCAGAACCTCTAATTATGCTCCAGGGACTACTCTGGAATTTTTCCAAAATTTTAGGGTTAAATTGTAATTTTTGTCAAATGGAGGACCAAACTAAAATTTATCATAATCCTTGAATATACTGAAATTCTGACCATAATTAATCCTCAAATATGTCCAGAATATCTCATTATACTCCAGAGACCATTCTGGAGTTTTACCAAATTTTTTAGGGTCAAATGGTAATTTTTGTTAAATTGAAGGATAAATTGAAAGTTTTAAAATTTCATAACTATACAGTAATTCTGCCCATAATTCATATGTTATTCCATTCAGAATCTCATAATATGCTCCAGGGACCATTCTGGAATTTTCCGAAGTTTGGGGACTAAACTGTAATTTTCCAAAATTGAGGGACCAAAATGAATTTTTGTCATCTTCAACCTCCAACCCAGAATTTCAACAGAAACCCACTGTTATTTCCTTATTTCTAACACAAATTCACCATTCAAACAAAATCCATAACTCAAAATCATCATTTTCATCTACAATCTCTCAAATTCAACTTAACAATCAATTAACCACAACAATCAACTCCTAACATTCAATTTAATTCATCAATTAAACTCACAACACAAATTTCATAACCCTAACATTTATCAAAACCAAAATTAAAGCTTAATCAACACATATTTATACATAATCTTACCTTTTTACTTATTTCCCCTAACTCCTTTCTATTCCCTTTCTAATTTCTCTCTTTTCTCTTCTTCTTCTTTCTCCCTTCTCTCTCCTGCCGATTCTCTCTCAAATTTCAGATCTCTTCTTTTATTTTATTTTTTTTACTTTCTATTTATATTTATCAAGTTTTGTTGAATTACTACACTATCCCTCATTCATTTATACCCACACTTTAAGCCACCAAGGGCTTTATTGTATTTTCCTACTCATTTATTCAAAACATCACAGGTTGTTCCTTGTCATCTTCTTCTTCCTCAAATATTGTATGAGGTTGTTTTGGAGAAGGAATAGGTGCTCCAAAACAACTCAACATGAGAACATTTAACAGCTAACATGGAATGTCTTCTCATTGTGTCTTCTTACATGCACAAAACCGTATCTGGCAAACTACCCCATGGCCATGAAAACACCCAGGAAGACCCAGAACACTAGTTTTGTAAATGATCAAGATGAGATATGTATGACACCTGTTGTCCCTCCTCTTATACAAGAGACAAAACATTAGAGATGAGTTGACTTGTCAGGAGTTGTACTGTCACAACTCGATCCCATATATATGACCAGCACGGAGACAAAGTTTCTATAATGTTTTGTATTAAAAAGTAGAAAAAGACAATAAAGCCCTTGGAGGCTTAAAGAAAAAGTATGATTAAATGAGGGGTAGAGTAGTAATTGAATAAAAAGATGATAAATATAAATAGAAAGTTAAAAAAAAAAGAGGAATATGAAAATTCAAAGAGCAAACAGTGAGAGAAAAGTGGGGGGAAGAAAGAGAAAAGATGGAAATTAGAAGGGAAATAAAGAGGAATTGAACAAAATAAGTTAAAAGGATAAGATTTATGCTTTAATGTATAAATGTGTTCTTTGAACTTTAAATTCAGTTTTGATTAATGTTAGGGTTTTGAAAATTTATGTTTTAGGTTTAATTGATAAATTAATTTGAATGTTATGAGGTTAATTGTTGTGGGTAATAGATTGATAGTTAATTTTAAGAGATTGCAGGTAAATATGATAGATTTTGAATTATAACTTTGTTTGAATGATAAATTTATGTTAGAAATCATGAGATAACAGTAGGTTATCCATGAAAATTTTGGATTTGAGGTTGAAGATGATAAAATTTTGGTTTGGCCCTCAATTTATAAAAATTACAGTTTAGTCCCCAAACTTTGGAAAATTAAAAATTGGTCCCTGGAGCATATTCCAAGATCCTAAATAGAATAAAGCATGAATTATGAACAGAATTCTAGTATAGTTATGAAATTTGAATACTTTCAATTTGGTCCACTAATTTGACAATAATTACAATTTGACCCTAAAAATTTAGAAAAATCCAGAATGGTCCCTAGAGCATAATGAGATATTCTGGACAGAATTAGGGAATAAATATGGTCATAATTTCAGTATAGTCATGGATTTATGATATTTTTAATTTGATCCTCCAATTTGACCCTAAAATTTTGGAGAAAATTCCAAAATGGTCCCTAGAGCATAATAAGATATTATGGATAGAATTGAGGATTAAATTTGGTCAGAATTTCAGTATAGTCATGGATTTATAATATTTTTAATTTGGTCCTTCAATTTGAAAAAAAGTTATAATTTGACCCTTAAAAATATGATAAATATTAGGCTTTTTAGATTGGTCTAATGAATAATTAAGGGTTTTTTAGTGAATTATTACCAATTTTATTATTTTTTATTATGAATTAGATTTTAGAAAAAACATTAAATTTTGGATTTTTGAGAAAATTGACTAGTTAGTTCAAAAACATTTAAGGTTACAGAATACACCCTTAGTTAAGTGTATTAAATAGGTTAAATGTTCTTTCAAGTCGTTCTTGAATATGTCTCGTTTGTATTCAGATAATCCTGATATTCTACCCTAACTCAAAATTCACCATTTACATAATTCATAACTCAAAATCATCACAATCTTTCATAATCAACTAAATAACCAATTACCCACAACAATCAACCCTATAACATTTAATTTAATTCATCAATTGAACCCAAACACAAATTTTCAAAACCCTAACATTTATCAAAACCGAATTAAAAGCTCAATAATACACATTTATACATTTAATAACCTAAATCTCACCTTTAAACTTATTCTCTTCAACTCCTTTCTATTTCTCTTCAATTTCCCTCTTTTCTCTTCTTCTGTTTCTTTCTCCCTTCTCTTTCTCGTCAGTTTTTCACTCTAAATTTTTCAGATCTTTTTTTTTCTTTCTATTTATATTTATCAAGTTTGTTGAATTACTACACTACCTCTCATTCATTTATACCCTCTTCTATGCCACCAAAGGCATAATTACCTTTTCTTATGTCTTTTAATTCAAAACATTACATTCTCATTGCTTTTTTATTTTCTAATGAGTTTTACTTTATGATTTTCTTGTTATGACCTATTTGAAAAACCTTCTTATAAGAACCAAGAGCTATAATTATATATACATTTATCTTTGTTATATTACCTTATGTGTGTATATTGAACATTATCTACTCATTGAGTTGTTGAACTCACCCTCTCATTATTTATCTTTTTAGACTTATAACTTATTAGTAGGTCATTTTTGTTGAATCTTGCGAACTTGCTTTTTAGTTGTAATTTATACCTTCCTTTTATGTTTAGTTAGTACTCCAAAACTATGAATTCATATGAACTCTTGTATTAACACAATCAAATTATATTATAAAATTTATTTTGTTATTAGTATTATTAGTACTGCATATAACTCTAATTGAGTTATTTAATAGATAAGTTTGTATGCAAGTTTGGGTTCGCATAGATATGGAACCTTAGAGGGGAACCTTGTCTATATGCCAATTATGGATCCAGGATTCGGATCAAAATATGCTAATGATCAGCCATGTTGAACTTGTAAAGATATCAACGGTCCTAATGATGCTAAGTGTCAGAAGATTAGTAATTAATATTGTTAGAATGTTGTTAGTATTGTTTGTTAGAAAGGAGAATCTGTTAGCATTATATTGAGTGAACATTCTCTGTGTGGTATCTTTCCAATACTGCATATATAAACTGAGGATGAGTAATGTGAAAACTTAAGCAAAAGTAATAGTATAACAGTGCATGAATTTCATCTTCTGCTTCTCTGTATAACAGATTCATTCTCTATTCTTCTTCCTTTCTACTCTCTGCTCCTTCTTCATCTTTGTTTCATTTATATATAAATATCACTCTCTATCATGGTACCAGAGCTTCCCACTCCTTCACAAATAACACATCAACCTTAGAAGGATCCGAGTTGCATTCATCACAAACTTGCACAAGTGTGCAAGGATGTACATAAGAATCGTAGATTCCACATTTTCCATCACACTTCTCACAAAGGCATCCAATAGCAATTCCTAGCTGCTTCCGGCACATAATCAAACCAGGATGATGCTTGGCCATGATCTCTTCAAGATCTTAGTGTAACTGCATGCTCTTGCTGAAATCGATTTGAGACTTTATTGCTTCTCTTTCAGCAGAGAGAGGGAAACCTGGAGAAACTTCTGCACTCTGTGATTTTTTTTACTCTTGTTTCTGATTCTAGCTTCTTTCTCATCTTATTTATGAAATTCTTCTGTGTTCACTGGTGTGTCTATTATCTGTTTGATATATTGTCAAACTGAAACTTCTTCTTTAAATCTTCAACTTTCTGCAAGATTCTTCCTTCTCAATCTTTGATTCTCTTTTTTTTTTTTATCTCTTGCACTCTAAAAATAGCGACTACTTCTTAATTTCAGATTGTTCAACTCTAATAAGAGAATATACACATAAACATTTTCTTATTCCTCTACACTGCATAATTTCTCTGCTTTTCCTCTCTTCATCTCTATTATCTATTTTTCTTCATCTTTATTGCAGTATTTTTCTCTAATTCTATTCATTTCTCTATTCCTCTCTATGACGATTCTTGCTAGCTTTTCAAAATATCTCTGTTATCTCCCTTGCTTCCAATCTAGTGTTCCATTCCAGGATGAAACATCTCCAGATCGATTATCATTTTGTTAGGGAATGGGTTATCACGAATGATATACTGGTCCAACATGTCTCTTTTACTGATATATCCTCACCAAATGTCTTTCCATTTCTTTGTTTCAGCATCATTGCTCCAATCTCATGTTTGGCTCCTCCCAGCCTGCAATTGAGGGGGAATGTAAAGATATCAATGGTCCTAATGATGCCAAGTGTTAGAAGATTAGCAATTAATATTGTTAGAATGCTGTTAGTATTGTTTGTTAGAAAAGAGAATCTGTTAGGATTATATTGAGTGAACATTCTTCATGTGGTATCTTTCCAATACTGCATATATAAACTGAGGATGAGTAATATAAACACTTAAGCAAAAGTAATAGTATAACAGTGCATGAATTTCATCTTCTGCTTCTCTGTATAACAGATTCATTCTCTGTTCTTCTTCCTTTCTAGCAGAGAGTAGAAAGGAAGAAGAAGAATAGAGAAAGGTCACAATTCCCTTTCAAGAGAACCATTTGATGCCTTTGCATTCTGCATGAGAATGAGAAGAGCATAAAGAACTCAATTATGATTGAAACATAACAAAGACAATAACTTTGAAGATCAGACACCGTTTCTCACTAATATTTTTGTTTATGAAAAATGTTTCTAAAAAAATTAGTGTTTATTAGGAAATTCAGCGCAAAACAAGTAATAATTTAAGTGCATCGACACGAATATACAGATCATATCTAATGCACCCTTTTCTCTTCCTGGAGTATTTACAATTGCATATGCAGCGCATGAACGACTCATACTTATGAAGGTACGTTTTCTACCTTCATAAACCCTTGAGTTCATACCCAAGTAAACAAGCACATTCATATCTGTTAATGTCAGCAGGTTGAAATGTACATCAACAGGTGTACATATAGACAAAAGTATATTTCATCTTGAATGCTTACAAAGTTCTTGTTACGTACTTAGTCACTAGGAATGGATGCAGTATATGGAAAGAAGAAGCTAAAGGTGGTGCAGGATTGATAACATCTGCAACACGCAACAAGGGGTAGTTAATTCTACTAGTTATTAGCCATAGTTAGTTAGCATATGGTTACAGTTGTTATAGTTAGTTAGAGTAGTCAGTTAGTTATTATCTTCAGTTACTATAAAACCATGATCAAGTGTATCAGTTGAATACGAAGAATATAGAATGCAGAAAATTCAGTCTCAACTCTTCTCTCTCGAACTCTCTCAAATTCTTTCTCACAGATTCTCTGTTCTTCATCTATTTCTCCTTCACTTGTTATGAAACCTTAACAATTGGTATTAAAGCCTTAAGATCTAACACCATGGTTAAAAACATGGAAGAACACTGCAAGAAACTAGAGGAACGAATATAGATCATTCAACAAGAATTCCAGGAGCAACTTGGGGAACAAAGTAAGAAGACTGATCAGATTAGTGTTCAAATTGAAACACTATCAAGTCAGTTCCAGGCATTTCTTGCTCACCACGTGACTGGAAAAGAGATAGAAAGTAACTCTAAAGGTATACTACAGACTCCAGCAAGGGGTAACCCTGAAGGTATGCTTTCAAAGGGAAAAGGTCCTGCAAGAGGAGATGGAAATTATGGACAGGAACCGCAGAGAGCAATGTTTAATGCAGGATTTCCTAGGATGGATCTAACAACATTTCGAGGAGACAATCCTAGAGGATGGCTGAGAAGGTGCAACAAGTTTTTTAAACTCAATGCAACTCCATGGCAGTAATGGGTGGAAATAGCGTCCCTGTATTTGGAGATTGTGATGCCACAATTCTTTTTCTATAATGGTAAAAAGCCAATTAGTAGATCTCCCCCTTGGCCATGGAGAAGTCAGATGAGCTTATACAAAAGCACCTTTGTAAATGATCCAGACGAAAAGTACTTTGTGTACACAGTTCCTGATGATTCTTATCTGCTAAGAACAATAGTGGATCATACAGGACATGTAAAGGCTTTAACATGGCGAGAAAGTGATGGTCAGTGGAAGGATTACTGGAAGACCCCTCAGTTTCCGTGCGACTATTATGGACATTGTGGTGCTTATAGTACGTGTGAACTTGCCAATCTAAATGAATTCGTATGTGCCTGTTTACCTGGGTTCGAGCCCAAGTACCCAAAGGAATGGTCTGCGAGAGATGGATCTGGTGGTTGTGTCAGGAAGCGGCTACAGACGTCTTCGGTTTGCGATCATGGAGAAGGGTTTGTGAAGATAGAGAATTACTGTCTTCCGGACACTTCTAATGCAGCTTGGGTGGAGATGAGCAAGAGTCGCGCTGACTGTGAACTGGAATGCAAGAGGAATTGTTCATGTTCTGCATACTCAATCATTGGAATTCCCGGAAAAGGGGAAGGTTGTTTGACATGGTACAAGGAATTAATAGACATTAGATATGAAAGGAGTGAAAGTTATGATCTGTATGTTCGTGTTGATGCATATGAATTAGGTACCTTTTTTCATTACAAATTTCATAGAATTTTCATTACAAATTTTGATTTATAAGAGCTTTTCTAGGTTTTTCCACTGCTCTAGGATGTAGTTAATAAGCTGTGTACTACATGACAGAAACCATTGATATTGGTACTTATTAGGTGCCGAAGGGGCCAGACTTTGCCATATGTATTGTCACGTTTCCATTGGAGAAGGGGGTGGTTTTTCTTTCTGGAGTTAATCTTTATTCTTTTCACTCTCATGCAGCTGATAATACAAGGCAGCCAAATGGTTCTCATGAAAAACCGATGCTGGCCATTTTAGCACCATTATTTGCATTATTGTGGTTTCTCATTAGCCTATTTGCTTATTTGTGGCTCAAGAAGAGAGCAAAAACAGGTTAGACATGACTCTGTAATCTCTATTTGATATGCCTTACCAAGTCATGCATTTATTCGGCTCTGGTTGTGGGGAGAAGTTCACTTTTTGCTTCATGATTTTTGGAAAAAACGAGGTACTGAACTGCTGGTAAACAGCAATTCTACGGAACTGGAAAATTTCAAGCTCAGCACCATAACTGCAGCCACTAACAATTTTTCTCGAGCTAACACACTCGGGCAAGGCAGTTTTGGCTCGGTTTATAAGGTAGAGTTTCTTAAAAACTAAATGGCTTCTAAATAATACAGATTTTTTTTTTTCTATAATTTGCATAATTGTAGTCCAGAGGCTTAATCTTGTAACATGATTTTAGGGTCTGCTAGCTAATGGACGGCAGGTTGCAATAAAAAGGTTATCTAGAAGTTCAGGACAAGGAACAGAAGAATTTAAAAATGAAGTTATGGTTATTGCAAGGCTTCAACACAGGAATCTTGTGAAACTACTAGGTTATTGCATTCAGAATGAAGAACAAATGTTAATTTATGAATACTTGCCAAACAAAAGCTTGGACTCGTTTCTCTTCGGTAAGTCTTTTTTAAGTATTTATTGCCCTGATTTACACTAGTTGTCAAATTATACCTGTCTGAAAAATAATTGTTTCAACAGATGAAAGCAGAAGATTGTTATTGGATTGGCGAAAACGCTTTGATATTATAGTTGGAATAGCTCGTGGGATTTTATATCTTCACCAAGACTCCAGGTTGAGAATCATTCACAGGGATTTAAAATGCAGCAACATTCTGTTGGATGCAGAGATGAACCCAAAAATATCAGATTTTGGAATGGCAAAAATATTTGAAGGCAACCAAACTGAAGATAGGACAAGGAGAGTTGTGGGAACATAGTAAGTACCTTTGCCTGAAACAAAGACCGAGTGACAAAGTACTATCATTGATTACCAGGAATACTAAAACTTCAGATTCTTGTTTTTCTGATGCAGTGGCTATATGTCGCCAGAATATGTTGTGTATGGAAACTTTTCCACAAAATCAGATGTTTTCAGTTTTGGGGTCATGTTGCTAGAGATTGTGAGTGGCAAGAAGAACAACAGATTTTATCAACAGAATCCTCCTTTGACCTTGATTGGATATGTGAGTTATAACATAGCTTTTTGTGCTCTTGGATGAATTTCAATGTTCACAATTTTAGATGTTGTCTGCTCTTATTTACAGGTGTGGGAATTGTGGAGACAAGACAAAGCATTGGAGATAGTGGATCCATCACTGAAGGAGTTGTATCATCCGCGTGAAGCCTTGAAATGCATGCAAATAGGTCTACTGTGCGTGCAAGAAGATGCCGCGGACAGACCATCCATGTTGGCAGTTGTTTTTATGTTGAGTAACGAAACAGAGATTCCTTCTCCAAAACAACCTGCATTCCTTTTTAGAAAATCTGATAAATTTCCTGATATCGCATTAGACGTAGAAGATGGACAGTGTTCTTTAAATGAGGTGACAATTTCTGAAATTGCTAGTCGCTGAAGCTGTGCTGTCTAAAAAATTGCTAAGACGAATTTCCTTTGATTTGTAATGAAAATACTTGTTGCTAAATTGGGGATTTGAGATTTAACACACACCACCACGAACAACCCAATTCAATGAAAAGATAAATAACAAAGATTTCTGACGATGCATTGGAGATAGTTGATTCATCACTGGAGGAGTTACATTTTCCCCTAAAAGCTTTGAAATGCATACAAGTCGGTCTCTTGTTCTTATGTCAAGTAGTGAAACAACAATTCTTTCTCCTAAACAACCTGCATTCCTTTTGATGCAGGAGCTAGAACTGTACTAGCTTTCATATAATAAGGATTTTTCTTTTAATATTTTATTTATATAATATTTATTATGGTAGTTTGGACGGCTAAGATTTGTTTTTTTCAAGGGCTCGTTTTCCATCCAATTATCTTAGTTAGTAGCAATTTCAATGACAGTCTGGCAATGGGAGATGGATGTGCTACATTACAACAGATCAAGCTTTTCTCCACTCGATGTACCCACTGCTAAAAGTCCATGACGTCAGGAACAGTTCCTGACCTGTTTTCCTTTTCAAACCAAGTTTTATTCCAGCTAGCATGGTATCCGTCGGAAAATTGAAACTTTGCCACACACAATTCCCTACTTCTGGCCTGGACCAGAACAAGATTTCCTGAATCCAAGAGCTAAGCTTCACAAGTGTCTCCAGGAGCACAATCTTCTGACCATACTGGAAACCTTTGGTCAGAGTCACCATAGAAAAAAGGTTTCCATGTTTCTTGATGGAGAGAAACCCTGAGGATCCGTTGAATGGATGCCCTCTATTGGCATTTACTTTGCTTACTAGCAGTAATTCTAATCAAGCTGAAGTGAGGTATTGATGTAGGAACTGTTGGGGTTTTCTGACCAGTGATGTTATGATTATTACTCATTGAAGGCTAAGCATATTAACACAATATTTAACGTGATTCAACAAATCGCCTACATCCATGAGAGAAACCATATTATTAGAGATAGATAGAGAAAATGTTACAATACACATAGAGAAGGAGGATCACTTCACTCAAACTCAACTCCCAGCTCTCACTCATTGCTGCACATTACAACCCCTATTTATCTCCTTTTCTCTTCTCTTCACTCTCAAACTCTCTCTCTCTCATTTTGCTTTCAAATAATACCTCTATTTATAGACATCAATGGTAAGAAAACTTGACTATAAATTATGGCACTAATGGTGACAATACATGAGTTGTACTATTTTGTCAATGGTTGGTGCAACTACCATTATAGCCTTTTAACAATGATAACCCTCCATCTTAGGGTAAGTTGCAAAAGTTTCTTTCGTGATTGCTGCACATTAATGGCAATAATCTTAACAATCACCATCTTTGCAATTCATGTAGGCAATTGTGCTTTTGCTTCTTCAGTACAAGCTTGCATCCTGCAGCTCTTTCAAACTTACCATTCTGAGAGTGTCTATGGCCAAGTTTATAGGTACTCGCCAAACCTTTTAATCACTAGAGTTACCAAAGCATACCCTTGCTCACACCAAAGGATTAATTCAACCAGATGGTCTCCCACATCACATCTGAAAAGTGTTAATACTTGTCTCTAGGATATAACATTCCTCTTCAAGCGTATCAACCATGCTCAGTCCGGAATGATTTTTCAAGCCTCACAACAAGACTTACAACACCCCTATCAAATAGAAATTTCTATCTATAAGTGCGACAGTCATTATCTGAATATCTCAATATGATCACGAACTCACCACTTTTCCAAGAGTCTACTCATCCAGGAGTTGCGTCTGCCCTCTGTTACACTTTAGGAACCATGCCTTACTTCTCTATGAGTCTCCCACTCTTAGTCTCAAGAGTCCACGTAGCTATCCACCTTTAACCATGGGGGCAGCCTATTAAAGGTTGATCCATATATGTCTTGATACTCTAAGTATTATAATGTCATTACTGAGCTCACCACCTTGACAAGAGTCAACTTGTTCCAAGAACTTGTGTATGCAAAGGACTCATTCCTAGCAATCGTGTCTTAATGCTCCACAAGTCACCTATTTATTGTCCAAAGAAAATGTCTTCTAGCTCATTGACCTTTAACATAGGGGCAATATCCATGAAAGTCAATCCTATATTTTTCTTCATACTCATCATAACCACTACATTAGTTATCCATACACCTATCCACTCATATCTAGCCATCATATTGGATCTGAGGCATTCTGAACTGGGGCTCCTATTGTGGCCTACACACCTTCTGTCTAAGGTGTCTCCGTTCATCGTCATATGACGTCTGATCTTGGGCTCATCTCATGGCCCTCACACCTTCTCTTTAAGGTTTCTTTGCCCGTTGTCATTGGACGGTATGATCTTGGGCTCATATTATGGCTCACACACCCTCTCTTCAAGGTGTCTTCGCCTTTCATAGGCGGTCGCATCCTTCTTCAGCTGGGACGCTTTAAAGTGGCTTCAAAATTCTCTACAATCATGTGGATTTGGGAGAGATTAATGCTACTGATCACATAGAAAGAGAGAGTTGTGGTATACTTCTCATAATCCTCCATCTCAATTTATATGTTTCAAGCTTCTGCACCATTCATCATCGCAATTGACAGCTCCACCTATATCAATTCTCTTTAGTGTCTTCGTCTTTCATCATAGACAGTCGCCTTCTATCACATGCATTTGCAACCCCTCAATTAGGTGTCTTCACAACAGTTGTCTTTTTATCCTTGCATATATTAGAAAGGTCTTCATCTGTTGTCTTTCATTAAGAGCATAAGAGACTTCTTGTTGCACAACTTTTCACACAGTCTCTATTTTGAGCTGCATCTAGGAACTCATCTTCTCTTTGTACCTGTTATCTCATTACTGTACCTTTTTGGATCCTACGAGTACTCTTGTACAATCTTCGTGTGCCCTCGTGCAATTTATGTTCTCTAAATTCTCCATATTCTTTGCTTATGTTTGACAGCAACTCATTCTATCACAACATCTATTTAAGTCAAAATAGGGTACTAATCTTTATCCCCTTGCTGTATTTCTCTTCCATTATCAGGGTCTTCATCAATTCTCCCTTTGAGAAATCACAGTCACTGAATTTAACTTCTTTTAAGAAATCACCACTCCATCAAATCCTTGAACATACAGAAACCAACTGTTCTTTTGTGTTGTCATCTTACTAGTCTTTAATAGTTTTATTACAAACTGTTATATATATGAAAATAGTACCGTGTGGATAATCCTTCAACTGAGTAAGTTCCTAAAAAAGACTAGAGGGGCCAAACTAGTCCCGCTTAAAACTCAATCTTCTAGACAGAACTTTTTAGGTCATATATATCCATCGTACTGTCTTTCTGTATATACAATCATTTGCTAACTTTGTTGCAGCTTTTCTTTACAAGTGATCTAGAATATTTTGGCTTTATACCTGATTTTTCAATATCTAGTGAGACTATTAGTGCTTAGATTTTTCAAGATTGTTCTTCATCAATTTTCACTCTCAACCTCAAATCGTCCACATGAAAACATGCACTTTAATATATATACAGAAAAATTTTATCAATTTGCACTGGTGCTTAGATTTTTCAAGATTGTTCTTCATCAATTTGCACTTCAGAGTGTCTCAATTTTATCTTTCCTCAAGGCAATTAAAATTTCTCTCACTTAGCAATTTAATACATGTAATTGGGAAAACATGCACGATTTCTTATTCTTCATCTCCATCAACCACTATGATGACCTTCAAATGTCTCTTAATCAGGCAATCTCTCTTAATAATTCATTACAACCATTTTTGGTCCAAATCTTAATGATCAGACCATACTATTGCCTCTAAAATGATCAAATTAGCTGGAAACAAGTCTGAAATCGTCCAAATCATATTTCAGACGACTAAGATTTGATCAAAACAATTCTAGCCTGATAAACGCTCCAGATTCAATATCAGATCCGGTTGCATATAAAATCCACTACACTGGATCCTATCCCTTGGCTTTTGACTCGGCTCAGCTAATGTGGCAGGTGATTAGTTACTGACATGGCATGCTAATGCAATGCTTACATCATGATGACATCATCCACCATCCGAGTCAACCACGTGGGTTGGATCATCTGGTATTCGGGTCAAGCCTGCATCGGTGCGTGACGAGGTGTGCGGCCATGTCCGACGTTTGATTTTGACATTGTTTTCACTAGTGTGTTCGTCTCTTCCTCCTCTACACGGTGGTGTGGTCAAAACATAATTTTGACAACTTTTATTTTTTAGTAAAATCAAACACCACTTTAAGCCATGTGCTCTAATACCAATTTTGGAGGTTTCCGACTAGTGATGTTTTTAATCATTGCTCATGGGAGGCTAAACACACTGACATAATATTTAACGTAGTTTGGCAAATTACCTACATCCACGGGAGAAGCCATATTATTAGAGATAGATAGAGAAAATGTTACAACACACATGGAGAAGGAGGATTACTTCACTCAAACTCAACTCCCAGCTCTTACTCACTACTGCACATGGGAGCCCCTCTTTCTCTCTTATTCTCTTCTCTTTACTCTTTAACTCTCTCTTTCTCATTTTGCTCTCAAATAATACCTCTATTTATAGGCATCATGTAAACCCCACGAAAAAAAAAATTATATATATAATAAATAAATAAAAACAGAAATTTAAAAATTTTTGAATATAAATTTTCAGGCGAAATAATTCGAGACATTATAATAAACCTAGTACTATTGAGAGTTGGATTTAATTGAAAAGAATAATACACTTAAAGGAAAAGAGGGGGGCCTAAATGCAAATAAGGGAAAATATAGAGTATAAATACTCTCTCCTAACCGAAAAAAGATCTGTGTGAACCATAAGGAGAGAAGATAGGGAAAATATAGAGTATAAATATTCTCTTCTCACCGAAAAAAATCTGTGGGAACCATAAGGAGAGAAGTTATGGAATTTTATATCCATTCTTGAGAAATCAAGAGAGAAACACTAAAATTTCAAGAACCCATCTAAGATTAAGAGTTTATAGATAGGATAAACATTTGAGAGCAAAAGATTTCTAAGAAATTGAACAAGAAGAAAAAAAAGTAGGGAGTTGAAAATCTTTAACTGGTTGAATATCAAAATCTTAATTTGTACCGAGTAAGGTATTCTAAATATGATCTTAAAAAAATTCATTTTTAAATTCGATAAAGAATTGATGTCTTAATATTGAATCATAGGTTAGGGTTCTTAAACATAAATTAGAAAAAAAAAATACTTATTATTAAGATTAAGTTAATTCATGTGTGTGGTATATAGTTTATGAAAGTATTGTGTGAGGGGGAGGGGGAGACGAATCTAGACAGACTTGACACAACGAAAAGATTGATGTCTTCTCCCAAGTGCAGGAGTGTCGAAGTAATAAATAACCCGGCAAGACTGGGGTCGAACCACAGGGAGGTTAATTGTACAAATTATAAATACAATAATACAACAACAATAATAATAACAATAACAACAATAATAGTAGTAGTAGTAATAATAATAATAATAATAACAATAATAATAGTAGTAGTAATACTAATAATAATAGTAATAATAATAATAACAATAATAAAGAAAAAGAAGGAGAAGAAGAAGAAGAAGAAGATGAGAACTTTGAGATGGAATATTAATGTAACGATTAAACAATGATAATAACAAATGTCAAGGTTAGAGGTTCCACTAATGGTATGTCAAACAAGTATAGTATAAACTCTTATTTTTCAATCGAAAACCACACATAAAGGAGGTTCTAATTAGATTATAGATTGTTAACATAAAGGAGGTTCCAATTAGATTATAGATTGTTAACATGATTATATTAGTCATCTTATTCGATTAATGCTAGTACTTGTAAATCTCGTCAAGCATTCATTATTATAACTTATGTTAACAACAAATTAAGTTCCTTTTATAGCTCAGGTGTCGGTTATACCATACAGTATGAACTATGAAAGTGCCAAGCATTTGTTGTACCAAGTGTTATACAACATAAATCAAGATTAATAATTTAACAAGCAAAGTATTAAAGAGTGAACAAGATAACAAATACAAAACATGTTAGTATCAAACATTAAAGTCCATATTAAGTTTACACTATACTTATTCTTACGCCATTAGTGTAACCTTTTCACCTTGATATAATAAACTTAGCTAGACATAATGAAATAAAGAAAAATAAATAAACAAAATAAGAACATAAATAAGATAAAAGTTAACTAAGTAAATGAAAGGAAATGAAAGGCATAAACTTGATATTAATGAAACCAAAGCATAAACATTACAAAAAATATCAAGAGAGAAAGCAAGAGCATGATCTTGATCTGGAAACCAAGATGCCTAAATGCATGGCAAATGCCTCCTTTTATAGGCCAAAATTAGAAACTATTGATTTGATGACTAATTGATGAGTGGCTGGCCAACTCTTGACTTGGTGACAATCCTTATCTTCTCTTGTCTACCCAAAACGTCATTGATAACATCAAAATTGGAGCCACTCGAAAACATGAAAGTTGTAGGCAATTGTCTCATCTTTCTTGTGTAAAAAATTCAGCTCATTTCAACTTCTAGAACTCCAGATATGGCCAAAATACTGAACAGTGCTCGGGTTGGAGGACAGATTCGGGCTTCTTTGTTGTTGCAACAATTTGGACTTGAAAATGGTCTTTTTAGATCTTGGGCTCCATATGAAAGTTGTAGACCTATGTCTTACCTTTCTATCCATATAAAGTAGACCTAAATATAAGATCTATAGCTCCAGATATGACCTAATTACCGAATAGTGTTCCGGTTTGGATTGCACCGACATCTCTTTTTTAAGTTTGGCCATCTCTTTATCCTTTCAATTTCAGTTCTTAAATTCATCAATCAATCCTTTCATTTATGTGATAGGCCTGCATTTAAAATGAACATTTACCATAAATTAAAGGTATCTTATATTATTAGATATATTATTATAAAACATGCTTTAGTTAAGGAGTTATTGATACTTCAAGTGCAAAATGATGATATAAAACCTTGATAAAAATGCACTTTTAAGTACTAATCAGACTTGTCTCCTAACTTTTGATGAGATTTCAAGTAGGAGGATGAGGGGATTAGGATCGGGTTCCTTATAGAAATTATAGATTTGAATGTTAGCTAACCAAGGAAACTGGTCTTGCTCAATTTAGAGATATAGAACTCTAGTTATGGGTTACCAATTGAGACTAAGTTGTGACTGATTATGTAGGGCAGTAGGACTAATTAGTAAATGAATAATTTTAACTATCTTAAGGCAAAATTGGGTTCTCCTCCCTTCATAAAACTAGTAGTCTCGTGTCTTAGCTTTCTAAAGAGATCAATCTTACTTAAAATGGAGTTTTAAAACTTTAGATATAATTAAAAATCTGATGAGTGTTCATACAGTAACAGTTGAAAATTGGACAATAACAGTTCAAAGTCAAGCAGTAACAGTTCAAAATCAGACAGTAACAGTTGGAAATTGGATAGTAACAGTTCAAAGTCAAATAGTAACAGTTCAAAGTCAAACAGTAACAATTGGAAATTGGATAGTAATAGTTCAAAGTCATACAATAATAGTTCAAAGTCAAACAGTAACAATTGGAAATTGGATAGTAATAGTTCAAAGTCATACAATAACAGTTCAAAGTCAAACAGTAACAATTCAAAGTCAGACAATAACAGTAAACTTTCACGTGAATACTATAAATAAGAATATAAAAGAATTGAGTCATACAAACACTTGTATATTGAGATACTAACTCTGAAAATATAATATATATATATATATATATATATATATATATATATATATTCAAAGTCAGACAATAACAATAAACTTTCATGTGAATACTATAAATAAGAATATAAAAGAATTGAGTCATACAAACACTTGTATATTGAGATACTAACTCTGAAAATATAATATATATATATATATATATATATATATATATATATATTATGAGGAAATGAACATGCATAGAAAGTAACATATGAGTAATGGATGAATATGAATTCTCTATAATATCGGCTTGAAGGAATCATAACAAAAAAAAAAAAACTCCCTTGTGATTCAGGAGCAACCAGGATTGGATCTTCTTTTAGGGAAGGTCGCGAGACAGGGGAACCAGGTGCGTGATTTTCCCTCCTATTTACACTTATATAATTTAGAATCCTTCTAGTGAATGCAATTATAATAAATATCGTATCTAATGTAAATAAAGCCTAGTGTATTTACAAGATTAGCTTTGGCTAATGGCATCCGTGATAGGATTGCCAGGAAATGATTTCCAATATTAACTTCAGCTAATGGCATCCGTGATGGCATTGCTAGGAAATGAATTACAGGATTAAACCTTGCAAGGTCACCCAGCTCATGCAAGTAAATTTGAGTATTTAAATTAAGAGTATACAAATGAGTGTTAATTAGGTTTAAAATAATTACAAGTAAAACATAAGTTTTCTGTTAGAATTCTTATGGATCCGATAGAAAGTTAATACTTCATTCATATTCATTGCGTGAGCATATATATATATATATATATATATATATATATATATATATATATATATATATATGTTCTTTATCAACATAATGGTACATTTATTTATGTAACAGGTCTATCAAATATCTAGAAAGATCATTAGTTTAGAACTCTACTTTGTGAAGTTTATGTAAATATTTAACTTAAAATAAAAGAGAATTAACGTGTTTATGTGGTATACTTTTGAGCAAACCTTGATGTATTTATAAAGGTTCAGCTTAGCACGTAGTATTTTAATTATCTTGTAATTAATTCTTTTGAAATATTTAAGAACACTTCTTATATTGTAAATACTTTCTTTGCATGTCTGTATTCCTTTTCTTTTAAATTTTTATGATATGATGTGTTGGACTATGTTCATATTGAACTTACTCGTAGGACATACATATATATATATATATATAATGGTACATTTATTTATGTAATATGTCCATCAATTATCCAGGAAGATCATTAGTTTAGGACTCTACTTTATGAAACTTATGTAAATATTTAACTTAAAACAAAAAGGAATTAACATGTTTATGTGGTATGCTTTTGTGCAAACCTTAACGTATTTATAAAAATTCAGCTTAGCATGTAGTATTTTAGTTATCTATCTTGTAATTAACCCTTTTGAAATATTTAAGAACACTTCTTCTATTGTAAATACTTTATTTGCATATTAGTATTCCTTTTCTTTTAAATTTTATGATATGATGTATTGGAATATGTTCATATTAAACTTATTCGTAAGATATATATCATGTGGGTTGTATGACGTGTGGAATTATGAGGTTTGATATAAGGTCCGGAATTATGGGACCTTGTGATGATGGGTTAATTGAGTAAATTGATAATAATCGATAATTTGAGATGTCCTGAATGCAAACGGAACTCTGCTGAATTTTTGAAAAAAAAATTACCCTCAAATAAAGAGGATAAGTTCGGATCTTTTAACATTGATTGAGTCGCACAGTTTAGACTGTTACACGTCAATAGTAAGACAACTTGGCCACAAATTATAGCACTAATAGTGGCAACACATGAATTGCACTATTTTGTTGATAATTGGTGTAACTATTATTATAGTTTTTTTTTACAATGATAAGCTTTTATTTTAGAGAATAAACTGCAAAAATTTCTTTCATAATTGCTGTAAATTAATTACAATAATCCTAGCAAAAACAAACCGCACGATTGCTCCCAAATCCTAAACTTATGGCAGCGGGAAAGTTTATTTCTTTTATGGCAATCATTCTCTTTCTCTTGGGGTCGGAAACGTTGGGGCGGGCCGCTATGAGATCCATGATGGAATTTCAACTGAGATGCTATGATCTAGTGGGATATAGGATTAAATTTATCCCCTACTATCAGTGGAGGCTTTTAGGAGCAACTAACAGTTTATTCCTACATCATGTACGTGTAGAAGGGGAACTCTAGTTTGTTTGTATGCATATAAATAATGTAATAACAAACGTCTCTTTCCATGTTCAAATTCTTGACTGATCCTTAGCAGCCTCTCAAGACTACTATTTAAACAAATGTGGTAGCTCACAAGTCATCTGTATCACTCTGACATGGAAATTTCATATAAAAAATACCCTCAGAAAACTTTTATATATATTTTTTTTAAGAAGTGCAACAAACTCTTGTAATGCATCCTCCTAATATCTAAAAACCATATTATGCTGCGGAACCCATTTCAGAAAAACTTTCGAGACCCACAAAGTTTCTGTTAGTGGTCTGTTTTTGTCTCCTGTTGTTAGACAGTGCTTTTGGTCTAGGATTCCTGTTCTGATTTAAGAACTCTGTCAACTTCTTGTCTGCTGTGTTTTTCTCCTTTTTTGCTTGCGTTAACGATTTATCAGGGTTTTTTTTTTTTTTCTCATCAAGTGCAGTAAGCTGATCCCAGTTTATTCTTTAACAATTTTCATTTAGTCCTTCAATAAGTGAAGGGAGTGAAAGCTAGCATTATTACAAATATTTAGTGGCACCTTGCAGAGCCCGTTACTTCAAGAATCTAAAGTACAAAGTCATAAAAGCAGGTGCACATCTTTAACTAACGACCTTCAATGTCAGTCATTGTCACATTCAAACAGCCAGACACTGCTACGTGAGGACTAATGCAAGGTTCTCTGAAAGTGAAAGCAGGCTGTTTCGGAGAAGGAATGGTTGTTTCGCTACTATTAAACATGAAAACAACTGCTAACATGGATGGTCTTTCAGAGGCATCTTCTTGCACGCACAAAAGACCGATTTTAATGCATTTCAAAGCTTCTTGAGGATGATACAACACCTGAAGTGATGAATCGACTATCTCCAGTGCTCTGTCTTCCTTCCACAGCTCCCACACCTGTGTGATTCATAGCATTAGCATACAGGAGGAGATCAAAATTTAACTCTAGGTATAGTGCTAGAAGTTTCTTACTAGTCCAATCAAGGTCTGCGCAGGATTTTGAGGATTAAATTCGTTGTTCTTCTTTCCACTTACAATCTCCAGTAACATGACTCCAAAACTAAACACATCTGATTTCAACGAGAATTTTCCAAACACTGCGTACTCAGGTGACATGTAGCCACTGCACAAGAAAAATGTGAAAGATTGCCGGGTAATGTTATCATTCTTGATGAAAATCCATGCATGGATTCTATTAATCTATATCTCTGGGTGAGTAAATGTACTTACTATGTTCCCACAACTCTTTTTGTGATGTCCAGAATTTGGTCGCTTTTGAATATTCTAGCAATTCCAAAATCTGAGATTTTTGGATTCATCTCTGCATCCAATAGAATGTTGCTGCATTTCAAGTCCCTGTGAATGATTCTCAACCTTGAGTCCTGGTGAAGATATAGGATTCCACGAGCGATACCAACAATAATGTCAAACCTTTTGCTCCAATCCAAGAACAACTTTCTTGTTTCATCTGTAACAAAACATTTCACCTTTTCATTTCAACTGTATTAAACTGATGTAGACTGTCAAATGTCGATGAGAAACTTACTGAAAAGAAATGAATCCAAGCTCTTGTTGGGCATGTACTCATATATTAGCATTTGTTCTCCTCCCTGAATGCAACAGCCTACAAGTTTCACAAGATTTCGGTGCTGAAGCTTTGCAATTACCTTAACTTCGTTTGTAAATTCTTCTATCCCTTGTCTTGAATTGTTTGACAGTCTCTTTACAGCAATCTTCTCGCCATCAGGTAGCACACCCTAAAATCATATTACAGGAATCAACTTTTATAACTCAGAATAATCAGTTCAAAAATCATCAAAATGAATCATATCAAAGACTTAAAACACACTTCTGATATAATGCACAGGAGATGACCTTATAGACTGAGCCGAAACCTCCTTGTCCAAGTTTGTTATCTGGAGAAAAATTGTTGGTTGCCGCAGATATTGTGCTGAGTTTGAAATATGGCAAATCTTGATCACTGCTACTTCTCTGGAGCTCATTTGCCACCCAGGTACCTATTTTGAAGATATAATCACAAAAATTAAGCAGAATAATATATTTCTAAGAAAGGCACAAAATGTTGGACATATATAATATGAGCTTTATTACAAGTAACCCGCTGCGAAAAAAGTTTTTGACAGGTAACACTGACAGTCGATAACAACATCTAGCTGTGAATATTGCATATAACAACCTTGTGTTTATGCTGCTAAAGTAATATTTCAGCTTTTAATATTTTCCTAATTTCAATATTTTCCTAATTTCTTACTCTACCATGTGTAGTTTTTCTTGCTTTGTCTTACCTTTATTTCCTCTCCTCTTACGCCAAAAATAAGCTACTATGCTAATGACCAGCAAAGCTGAAGAAACAGTGGGAATTAGAATGGCAGGAATCTCCTTTGCAAGATAATTATTTGATTTCCTCGCATTCTGAGCTGCATGAAAGTGAAAATATTGAGGAATTCAGAATTTTTGTTTCAAATGGCAGTAACCGAAACAAAGCAGAAAAAAGTACCTAATTCAAGTGCATCGACTCGAACATACAGATCATATCTGTCACTCATGTTATATCGAACTGCATCAACTAACTCCCCATACCATGTCAAACAACCAGTGCCTTTGTCTGGAATATCTACACTCGCGTATGCAGAGCATGAACAGTTCCTCTTGCATGCCCTTTCACAGTCTGCATGACTCATATCCATATCCACCCAGACTGCTGCAGAAGTATCAGGAAGAAACACAATTTCTACCTTCAGAAACCCTTCTCCATTCCTGCATACAGATGAAGACTCTAACCGCTTCCTGACACAACCGGTAGACCCATTTCTCAGCAACCAATCACTTGGATTCCTGGGCTCGAATCCAGGAAAACAAGAACATTCGAATTTATAAGCATCAGTAGGTTCACAAGTACTATACGGACCACACCATCCATACGAGTCGCATTTAGACCGTGGTGCCCTCCACGTCTCCTTCCACTGGCCATCGCTTTCATGCCATTTTACTGCCTTAACAAATCCTGAATGATCTACCAGTAGTCTCAACATAACAGAATCATCAGCAGGGATAGCAGTTGTCATGCCTATCTCGTCTTGATCATTTACAAATTGAGAGTTGTATGACCTCCTCTGTGGTCTCCAAGGCCAAGGGGAGGTTCGCCAGACACGTTTTTCACCTTTGTAGAGAAAGATTTGTGGTGAACCACTAGGGTTGACCCTATATGAGTAGTCTCCAATTCCAGGGTCATCAGCTGATCTCCACGATGTCAGGAACCGGTCAAGACCTGTTTTCAGATCCAGCCCAAGTTTCATTCCTGGCAATACATAGTGTGTTGGATAATCAAAGCTTTGCCATAAAATATTTCCACTTTCTTGAACCAAAACAAAGTTTCCTGAATCCAAAAGCTGAGCTACAGAAGTATCAGCTTCCTCCCCTGAAACATTTGCAGACCATACTGAAACATTTCGATTGCCGTCACTATAGAGACTGAGGTTTCCATATTCATCAAATGACAAAACCCCTGAGGAGCCAGTGATTGGATGGTTCCTGTTTGCTACCCACACTACTGTTTGTTCAGGTAATTTATGGTACCAAATCCCAAGATATCTATTGCTAGATTTTCCCGGACTGAAAAATCCTAACGCAAAATTATTTCCTCTGGAAATCAAAACATCACCATCTATGATGATTTGGCTGCTGTTTATGGAGTCTTTGGAAGCACAAAAAGTGAATTGGAGAATCAAAAGCAAAGAATACAGAAACAGTCTGTCTGCATTCATTTGAGCTTTTGGACTTGTTTTGGCTGATAACTGGCGTTACTCTTGCTTTGAGGAGGTGCTTGTACCTTTAAACAAGATGATATGCCTTGACTTCTTTGGCTGATAATTACATATCTGCGCTCTAGGAATTTTATAAAATATGCTGCAGCACACACACCAAGAAAGATGTTGGATTCTTGAAATTAAAAAAGATTCTTCGCCATTTAACGGCAAGTTTGAATTGGAAGAAAGATCATGGTCATGTGATGTAGTGATCATTTGGAAGTAAAAAGGAGGAGGAAAAAACTATCAAAGCAAGATAAGTTTATATAAAGAATTTTTTTGTCTATATATAAAAATGAAATTCTTTGTGATTTCCAAGAGCGACCTCGGCTCAATTTTCTTCATCTTATATCTCATAACGTTTATTATGGGGGGGAATCTACTAACCAAATTTGGTAAAGACTAGAATTCTCCAATCAGTCAACATAAAACTAATTGCTTTCTCATTTGTTAGGTTTGATTAATTTTGGTTCCCAATGTAAATAACGATTTTTTTTTCTGAACTATGTTCTTTTTTAGGGTTTTTTTTTTGTGTATTGATTGCAGATTTACTGAGGAATCCATGGTAGATTGAAGAATAGATTTTCTAGTTGTGTTAAGATTTCAAGTGATAAAGTTATTGGATCTATCCTCATTGAGTGACTTTGATATCTAATTGCATTCTTGATTTTTCTATCGAAGGGACCTAATACTGCTGACTTGTTCCCATTAATTATTAATTTCTGAGATTAAGAGACATAAAAATAACATAGATTTAAAATCTGATTTGATGATTGAATTGGCACAAGATCCAAGTCAATTTGAAGAACAATCCTGGATAACCAAAATAAATTTCAAAAAATAATCAAAATAAAGTTATTTTAACAAAACAAATCAATAAATTAATACTCGAGTTTTGATCCGATCTCGAAAGTTTTTATTTTTCTCAAACTAAACTAATTCATGTTCCATGTTGATGAATTCTAGATCAATTCTAGTTTTCAAACAATAGAAAAGGTATCATTATAGACATTCGAGAAGGAGGAAAACAAATTAGAGGATTTATTAAAGAAAAATCATTTGAAATTTTAATAATTAATATTTTTTATTTAAATCTTCAATAATTATAGTAGTAATATAATATCATTAATATCAACAAAATTACATTTTTCTATAAAACAATTAAAAGGAACTTAATTTCCCTTTAAAAAAAACCCCAAACCTAGACTCAGGTGGTCAAGGCGGCTCCCTATCTCGAGGAGAAATCGATGGATTATAAATAATCAGTTCTTAATTGTCACCTTGGAAAGTTTCGGCAATAAAAAACTTAAATAAATATTTTATCTGCTTTGTTGACGAAGAAAGAAAACTTGGTAGACGATCAATGGAATTAACACCCCCCCCCCCCATTGTTCTAGTCAAGGGTTCTCCACTTCTACGGCATGTCTGCGAGTGTTTCTACCTGTGTTCTTAAATATTTTTTTAATATATAAATGTTAAAAAATAAAAAATTATTTAAAAGATCACAATGTCCATGGAGCTTGTTTTACGGTTTTGATTTAGACTTTACTTGTAGAGTGGCATGCAAGGCAGGAGGGGTCTCTCTCGTTGATAATACGACAAGACAAAGTAGAGTTGACTTTGATGAAGAGGAGAGAGGGGCGGCGGCGGCGGCTATGGCTGACGGAGAACACCTAGCAGAAGATCCCCAAAAATATTGGAGATAGAAGACTCCTGGCTCTTGATCTACTGTGACCTAACAAAAGAAATAGAGTTGACTTGGACATTCATGGACAAAGACTGAACCAGGGACTTTGCCTTGGATTGCTTTTTCTACTTCTTGAATGACGTCTTTGATACGCGTCCCGAGTCTTTAATATTTTTTTAAAAAAAATTATAAATTTTTACAAATTATGAAGTTTTACGTGGTTTCTACAAACTCAACACAGTAAACCATTCATAAAAGATTGAATTTCAAAATATAATCGTAATTATTTTTTAAAATATTTTTATTTATAAATATATTTAAAAATTATTTTTAAAAAATTATTTTTATCTTAGCACATCAAAATCATCTTACAATATTAAAAAAAATAATTTTAAACAAAATAAATTCAAAATGTTTTACAACATGAATTGGTGTAATAACGTTCCAAGAATGTTACTTAGGTATTTCAAAAAAATGGTTAAAAATAAGTTTTTAAGTTAAAAAAACAATAGCCATGTTTTTATAATCACTATAATAGTTGAAATTTTAGAAATAATGGACAACTCATTATCTTTTTTTATCAATAAATAAAATAAATAATATTTCATCAACCATTTTAACTTTAAAAAAATAAATAATAAAAACTTGCTTTCATGAACTTGAACTTGTAAGCCCACGTGTGGGTTTTTTATTGGTAGGTCAAGCGTTTAGCCTGGCTTCCCAAACCCACCAAGCAATGCTTAGCTTCATTATTATTTTTTTTAATACTATTTTTTTATATGTATGTTTTAAAATATATTTTGTATTTTTGTTTTGATTAGTACTTCTTCTTTCTAATTTGTTTTTTATTATTTAACCTCTTTTTAAATAATAATTATTTTTTAATTATATTAGATATGTTTAATTTGTTTTATATAAGGTTAATGTGATTCATTTATAATTCTTTTTTATATATTCTATATAGATTAAATTTATTTTTAAAAATAAAAATATTTATTTTTTAACAATATTTTTAATATGTGTAGCCTTGTATAATTTTTTTCCTTTTATTTTATTCAATAAATTTTATATGTGTATCGATTTCTTTTATAAATAAATTTATTCAACATTACTAAGTAAATTACTCAGCAATATTAAATATTTTTATTTATATTTGTCTCTTAATTTTTTTAATTATATTTTTATTTATTGTTGATGACTTTTTTTATTTATTTACAAAATAGTTGTGATTGATTTAATTAGATGTATGCATAAGTTTTTCAATTTACATTTTAGATTTTTTTATGTAAAGAAACGCATTGAAAAATTCTACTTGTTTATTTTTTTATCTACTAAAAATTCTACTTGAAAAATTCTACTAAAAAAATACATTTTAATATTGGTATTTTCAATTTGATCCTTATTCTTTTTATTAGTTTTTTTTCTTGATGTTCTTATAAAAGATTTATTGTTTCCTTCAATTCAAGTTAATTGTGTTTTTTTTTTATCCTTAATCTTTTGATTTTCTTTTCTTGTGCTATTTTTATTTTCTTTTCAATTTAATTCTCAAAATAAAAATTTGTTGTTTTCCTTTAATTTTGTTTTCCTTTTGATTTTAACTCTCTTTTTTATAATTGCTATTTTTTATATTTTTTGTCTATTTGTTTTTTCAAATCATCCTTCAACTTTATTTTTCACAACTCATCTCTATTTTTACAAAATTTAACATCAACCAAACATGGAGATCTTTCTGTAACACCTCAGGAACTCTACGGCAAGGTAATATATATAAATAAATCCAAAATAACACAGGGTGATGTGCAAGAATGAATTTTAAAAAAATATATGAATCAAATTAAAAAAAAAAAAGCTTTAAGAGCAAAAAGAAAAAAATTCATATCATTGTTTTACTGTGTAGTGATTTGTGAGAAGGTCTATAATATATTCACCAAATCTTTAAACTTTTTACATTATATATATTTACCAATTTCAGGTGAACTTTTTTTTTAAAATAACATAGGCAAAAAATATTTTGAAAAATAACATGAAGTCTAGAGAGATGAATTGTCCCTTCAATCATTTTTTCAGGTAATCAAATTGCATCATCCTAAAATTGGTTGAAATCAGCTAAACAATGAAAACTTTATAGTAAACATTGTTAACTTCCAACTTCAGAATATTTCATTTTATTTCAACAGTCAAGGATATATATATATATATACACACACTTTCCCCCATTTGATCAACTTCGTCCTCAAGGTTTGAGATAGAATATTTATTAACACAACTTTTTTTTTCTCACTCCTTAATAACAATTAATTCAACCGGTGTAAAGATTTAGGTTTTTATTGGGTTTAAACTCGAAAAAGTATCATATTAATGATTTTTAGATTTTTATATATATATTTTTAATATATTGATATTGAAAGTAAAAATATTTTAAGAATTATTATTTTATTATATTTTTACTTAATAAACACTTTTATATAAGCACTCCAAACTACATTACTAAGCACATATTTAATTTAGATATTGAGAGAATTTAGACAAAAAAAAAATTAACAAGGTCGAAAAACCTTGAATGGGTTTTTTTTTTGGATGGTAAGAAGTTATGATTTTACTTCTTTTAAAATTATTTTATATCACTTATTTGTATTCAATTTAATCCATACACATGTCATAAACCATTCGTTAGCATATTTTAAATAATTTAGCTACCTTCGAGAAAATAAGTTTTCATTATTATAAAAATATTTAATTAAATTGCTTTATTCATTAAAAAAAAGTAATTTAGTCATAAAAAATTGCATTATAATTTATAAGAAAACATAGGCTCGAGGATTGTAAGAGAAAATCACGATCTAAATTTTAAGTTTATAATCAGTAATGAATGAGTAGTGTCAATAAAACATCACACTTACATTAAATCTCAAAACATATTTATTATAAACAAAACTTTATAAAATTCACCCAGCATTTTATAAACTTCTCAAATATTATATTATTCAAAACTAATAAAATTAAATATCACTTCAAAATAATTTATAATACTCATTATATTGTTAAAATCAAAAACTTTAACTAAAATAATATAATAGTAGAGCATTTAAGACATCAAATTAAAATTAAAAAAAAAAGCTTTGCTAATAAAAACACTCAACAAAACAAAGCATATCAACCAAAACTGAAAAGGTAAGAATACTAAACAAAATTTATCTGTTAATAAAAATTTAAAACCTTAAATAATATTAAAAATAAAGAGTGAGTTCAATCAATTTAATGAGGGAATAACAATAATTTAATAATTTACAAGTTGATTTATCTTGATATATATATATATAATATATTATTATAAAATAATAGAATACATGTTAGAGATTAAATGATACCAAAAAATAACTACTGTAAGAAAATTAGTTATCACAAAATAATGCATTTTTTATTAATTAAGTATATAGAATATTATATACATATAAATCAACTACTCTCCCTTAATATTAAGTTACTAATAAGTTTTGTATCAAGATATAATAAATATTCAAATAATTAATTAATTGTGTTTATCATATAATTAATATATATATATATATATATATATATATATTTAGACACACACACGAAGTTACCCGAAAAATCACCTACAATGAACATAAAAAGACTATACTCATGCCAAATTACAGTTACTTCCTTGACGTGACTATCTTTAAGTGAATCAACAAGCCAATTTAAACAAGCCAATTTAAAAGCTGGTTGTTTGTTTTTAAATTTTAAAAAATTTGAAAGTTTTTATTTTTTATTTTAAATTAATATTTTTTTAATATTTTTAGATTATTTTAATATCTAATTTCAAAAATAATTTTTAAAAATAAAAAATATATATTACTTAATATATTTATAAATAAAAAAATACTTTAAAAAATAATTTCAACAACCCAGCATATTTAAAGAGATTTTAGCATCTCTCTCTCGTGAATGATTTCTACACTCGCAGAAATATGCAAGAGCATTAAATGAGATCACTTTCTCTCTCAACAATATTATCATCACCAGAGGCTCAAACCCATGAAGTTTCAAAGTCATAATGAAATCTAAAATAAAAATTTATATCTACTGCTTCTAATATTCAACACTCTGTCACCATCTATAGCAATCGACACCATAACTCAAACCCAATTTGTATCTGGTAGTGAAAACGGAAATTTCAAACTAGGCTTCTTCAGTCCCGGAAAATCCCCAAGCCGCTATGTTGGAATATGGTTCTACAAAGCCTCCCAGCAAACTGTAGTTTGGGTTGCCAACAGAGAAACTCCACTCAAGAACTCTACTGGAATTTTCAAGATGATGGAAACCTTGCTGTCTTTGATGGCAACGATAGCACTCCTCTTTGGTCCACTAATGTTTCCATGCCAGCTACCAACTCATTAGCCAAGCTCTTTCCTTCAGGGAATCTGGTTTTGGTTGTTCCCAACAAAACAAGCAACACAGAATCTGTCATTTGGCAAAGCTTTGATCACCCTACTGACACAATCCTGCCTGGAATGAAATTTGGGTTGAACAAGAGAACTGGCCTGAATTCGGTCCTGACTTCATGGAAATCAACTGATGATCCAGCACCTGGAGATTCCTCTTTCGACCTAGACCCTCGAGGCTCCCCTCAGTTCTTCTTGTACAAGAGCTTGTCTCCATACTGGCGTGGAGGTTCATGGAATGGCGACACTCTCATGGAATGGAGACACTCTAAGTGGCTTACCTGATGTAGGCAATAGGCTAAAAAACAATGATTCTGACTATTCCAAAGAGATTGATCTCTTCATTTGTTCTTTTGAGAACAATCAGAATGAAAGCTCTGTTTCTTTCAGTGCAAGAAATGACACTTCCTTCAATTCTTGTCCTAGAACCCCTGGAACAGTGCAACGGCTGATCTGGTGCGAGAGGGGAAACAGTAGCAAAACATGGAGAACAATTTGGGTGGCAACAGAGGACCTGTGTGATCATGCTAGGTGTGGTCCATCAACTATATGCAATACAAAAGATGCTGTACTGTGCACATGCCTGCCTGGACTTAAGACATTGTATCCTAATGATTGGTACATGAACTGTGAAGAGGTTAGAAAGGACAGCTGTGGCAAAGGCAAAGGTGAAGGCTTTTTGAAATTGGAAAATGTAGACGTTCCATATGCTAGGTTTACAAGAGTGTACGCAAACGTTAGCCTTCAAGAATGTGAAAAAGAGTGCTTGAAGAGTTGTAATTGTACAGATATGCTAGCTCAAATGTTACTGTAAATGGACTTGGGTGCATTGCTTGGTATGATGGTAAGTTAACAGACATTAGAAAGTATGTGGATGGGCAGGACTTTTATTTCCGGTTGATGCAGAGGATCTTGGTAAGTAAATTATTTTCTTTCGGAATTTCCCTTTAACGTTTAAGAGCAGAAGAATGAGAATTTACTGCTTCAAACTTTCAGCACGTAGTTCAAGGAAAAACTCAACACAATATCAAGCAAGGATTCTTGTGTTCGTGCTGGCCTTATGCAGTTTTTACCTGTGGAGAAGACATGCCAAAAAGAAAGGTAATTTTAAACCAAACCCAGCATTCATGTGATAAATAATCAAGAGAAACACCTTTGCATCAGGATCATCTCATCATGTTCCTCTGATAGTAAAACACATTACAGTGTATCATATATCTATACAAGAAACTTGTTTTTTCCATTGAAATGGAGAAACAAAAGCCTCTACTACAAAGTGAAAGTACGAAGGGGTTCATAGAATTTTCTTATATTTGTCATAAAATACAATCAAGGCATAATGAAAATCCTGCAGAGTTTTATAGTTCAGACTTCAGAGATCCAATGATCTTATCTGCAAAATGTAGCCCTTATCACGTAAACTACGACCATTTTACTTGAAGGTTCATTGCCCTGTTACAGCCTGCTTTGATTGACCCTGGATTACCAGGAAACAAAACATAGCAGTGTCATTTTCAGGCCTGAAAAGGAAGCAAAAATACCGAGAAAATTTATTTTCGGATCCCACAAGCAATTTATCAGAGAATAGAGATTCTCCCAATACTAAAATACCTGAAGGCGGCCAAAATGTGGATGTGACATTCTTTGAACTAAGTACTGTAATTGCAGCAACAGACAACTTTTCCTCTGCCAATAAACATGGGCAAGGAGGTTTCGGTCCTGTATACAAAGTAATGTGCCTATCCGTAGACTATGATTTTTATGATCCTTTCATGCTTTTCTAAAAAATTATGACTGTTCAAAATATTCTTTTGCTAAACCATGGAAGATTCGCTATTTCTTATGCCAAATAAGTGGTGTTAGGGGACTGTATAACTTGAAATTCTCAGAGCTGAGCGTATGTAAGACACAAAAGGCTATTTCATGGAAACTAATACTTACTGCTTTCTGAATAACCTTTTCAGGGCCGATTATCTCATGGACGGGAGATAGCTGTTAAATTTTTTATCATAACGTCAAGACAGGGAGTTGCGGAGCTTAAAAATGAGGTCATTTTGATTGCAAAACTTCAACACAGAAATCTTGTGAGGCTTTTAGGTTGCTGCATAGAGGAAGAGGAAAAGATGCTAATCTATGAGTTCATGCCCAACAAAAGCTTGAACTACTTTATTTTGGTATGTCTCCTCTATTATGCACTTGACTTCTCTATATAGCTTGTTGCCACCGTGTTCCAGTGCAAGTCATATGATGTAATTCAAAGCATATCAATCAAGAAAGACGCTATTAGACTGGAACAAGCGGTTTGATATAATTGTGGGAATCGCTCGAGGTATCCTTTACCTCCATGAAGATTCCAGGTTAAGGATAATTCATAGGGACTTGAAAGCTAGTAATATACTTTTAGATGGAGAGTTGAAACCCAAAATATCAGATTTCGGTACCGCAAGAACATTTGGAAGAGATCAAACTCAAGCAAATACAAACAGGGTTATTGGAACATTGTAAGTCAGCATATATGTTCTGTACAGAAAAGTAAATAACAATTTTTTTCTTTTATGTAATTATCAAACTATGCATATGTTCTAATCAGTTATGCCACGCAGTGCTTATATCTCACCAGAGTATGCTTTAGATGGCCTCTTCTCAATGAAGTCTGATGTCTTTAGTCTCGGAGTACTACTACTAGAGATGGTAAGTGGTAAGAAGAATGTTGGCATATTTCAGGACAATCCCTCATCAAACTTGATTAGATATGTAAGTTCAATCTGTCTTCCTACTGTTAAATGTTTCTTTCAATAAGCATTGCTCTTACAATTGCTTGGCAACACATTCGCAAGGCATGGGAGCTGTGGAGAGATGATAAGGCCTTAGAGATACTTGATCCATTCATGGCTGACTCATGTCCTGCTCCTGAGGTATTGATATGCATTCAAGTTGGGCTGTTGTGTGTGCAAGACAATGCAGCTGATAGGCCAGCTATATCATCTGTTATTTTCATGTTAAGCAATGAAGCAGCACTTCCTTCTCCTAGACAACCTGCATTTTCCGTCCGAAGAGTTCTTGACGATCCAGTATCATCTTCTACAGGAACAGGATCTTCTGTCAATGAGGTGGCAGTTACAATTCTTGATGCTCGATGAATTGCAACGATTTCCAATCTGTGCACTGTACCCTATTTCTTTGAAACTAAAACATTTTTAATTGTTTGATGTTCAGATATTTTCTGACAGTAATTGAGAAAAGCAATTAAACTATGGAAAGCTCTTTAGTTTTTCATTTCAACCACAAATACAGTTGTTTTTCCCATCACACTGTCTTGATGTGGATGTTCTTGCAATTCTAGCATCAAAGGTGTCAAAATCAGGCTTTTAAGTCAACAAAAAGAATAGATATATATAGAGGGAGGGAGGGAGGGAGAGGGAGAGGCTCTTGTAATTCCGAAAGCTGAAGTTGTTAGGAGAGAAAACCCCTTAGCCTAGAAATTTGCATAAATAGAAGAGAGAATGATAGCGTCAAGATTTTAACTCTTGACTATTTGATTGTTAGAATCTTAACTAAAAAATTTAAACTCTTGAGTAAGGCTCTAAAATATGATTTATGTTTTCTTTTTAATAATAGTTTGCATTCATTCTGCATTTCCCATATCATATCGTGCCAGCTTAGAGTTAGATTAAAAGGTGATTAAGATGAATAAATGTAAGGCTGAGATGTGTTGGTTTTTTTGTAAATATATATGGCTGAATGTTATGGACATGTATGAGAGAAAGAAAAAGGTAAGAAAAGAACAAGAGTGATAAGGTTCCGCAGTATTTTTATCTCCCATGTTAATGGTATTCTGCAAAAAATTGCGTACTTGTTTGTTTGTCATAATGCCTATTTTTATGTTGTTTTGACCACACACAAGCTAATAACTTAACCAGCAATAGTGGCATAGAGCAGAGGTAGAAGAAAAACGAGTTTGGAGGTGAAATCAACTAAAAGAAGCTAATTTGCAGGAGATGGTCAAGACAAACAACTTAAACCAGAGTTCTGCCCAGCCTTCTATGTTTACAGGAGAAAAATATGAATTCTAGGGCATAAAGATGAAGAGTTTGCTCATTTCACTTCTTTTTTAGGAGATGATATAGATTGCATTTAAGGAGTTTGAATTAATAGACAACCAACCCAAAGCACGAGTCACAGATTTGAATGATAGGAGTAGAAATGCTAAAGCTCTTGGATTAATTCAGAGAGGGGAAGTTGATCCCATCTTTCTAAAAGTCATGAGAGCCACCATAACAAAGCAAGTATGGGAGATTTTACAACGTGAATATGAAGAAGATGTGAAGGTCACGGTTGTTAAACTACAAAGTTTTAAAAAAGAATTTTAGAA
Source organism: Populus pruinosa (assembly GCA_026413675.1). NCBI lineage: Eukaryota > Viridiplantae > Streptophyta > Magnoliopsida > Malpighiales > Salicaceae > Populus > Populus pruinosa. The sequence continues at coordinate 3,250,195 of CM048602.1, read as the reverse complement.
TTTGAAACTGAAACTGAGAGATAATGAATCAATTGAAGAATATTCTAATAGATTGATAGAACTTGTAAATCAAATGAGAATATGTGAGGGACAAAATCCTGATAGAAAAACTATTGAGAAATTTTTGGTTGATTAGATTGCTTGAAAAATTTGATCATGTTATTATTTTTGTTGTTGTTAAAAAAATTAAGAATTTATATAAGTTAACTATTCAAGAATTGATAGGTATCTTAAAATTATTTCAGAAAAAATTGATATAAGAATTCGAGAAATCTATTAAGAGTGCATTTCAATCTAAGTTTATCATTAGCAATCAAAACCCAGAGAAAGAGTCTTCAAGTGAAGATAAAAAAAGTTTTGAGTTATTTAGAGGTGATGAAAAAATCATAAGAGGTTGAGGAAGAGCAAAAGTTAAAAATTTTAGGGATAAAAACAGATTTAATTTTGCAAGTAGATGAAGCTTTAATAGTAAACTAACCAATAATAACTCTTCATGGAGGTGTTTTCATTGCGATAAATCATGACATGTAGCTAAAGATTGTTGGCAAAGAGAAAGAACTCAATTACAAAAGATTTTGCCATATATCAAAAGATTATATAATGAAATAGAAGCAGCAAGCAAGTTATTTAGAAGATAAGAAAGATAAAGGAATTTTGTTTTATGCTTGTCAACGTGTATATTAGAAAATAAAAATCATTACTGGTTTATTAATAGTTCTTACAACAACCACATCACAGCAAATGAAAGTCTTTATAGTTATCTAAATACTAATATCTAGTCTAAAGTAAAGATTAAAAATGGAGATTTGATTAAAGCTAATGGTTTGGATCAAATTAGAGTTTAAATGAAGAAGAGGAAAGAGGTGATACATGAAGTTTAATATGTTCCACAACTAATCAAAATTTATTAATTGTTGAAAACTTATAAAGCATGGGTAGGCATTGTAATTTGAAGACAATATTTGCACCATTTATGATAAAAGGGTGTCAAGATGGGTATTAGCACTAGTTAAGATGATGAATAGGTATTTTCCTCTTAACTTGAAGCATGAACATGAAAGGAGAAGATGACTCATGGCTTTGGCATAAAAAGCTTGGTCATTTCAACTTTATCAATCTCAAGTTACTCTAAGAGAAAAATATGGTGCCTGGATTTTCATTTATTAAAGAGAATAATGATGTTTGTGAAGGTTAGTCACTTAGAAAGCATCATCGAAAAATGTTTTTTATCTAAAAGAGTAGCATAGAACCAAAGAAAAGTATTAAGTTGAGGCATATGAATATGTGTGGTTCTATAAAAATTCCATCAAATTCACTGAATATATACTTCATTCTCTTCACTGATGAACATAGTAGAATTTATAAGGTATAAGTCTAGAGTTTCCATCACTTATTGAAAAGCCAAGTGGCTACAAGATGAAAATTTTGCAAAGTAATTATGGAAAGGAGCACACATTAAGTAACTTTGAGAAGTTTCGTGAACTAATGGTGTGAAAAGGCAATTGGTAGTTAGTTATACTCCATAACAAAATAGGATATCCAAGAGGAAAAACCAAACCGTGATGGAAATAATCATATCTATGTTGTTTAAGAATAATCTTCCAAGAAGTTTTTGGGTTGGAGCTATAAATATAGTAGTTTATTTAATCAACAAAATTCCAACAAAAGCCTTAAATAATCAAAATACCATTTGAAGCATGGAATGTCAAAAAATCTTTAGTGAGCCATCTAAAAGTGTTTTATTGTATATGTTATGCTCAGTTTTTAAATGAGAAAAGAAATAAGTTAGATAAGTGCAATCTTTTTTTGCTTCAGCTCTATGTCAAAGTTAGATATGTTATGAAATGAAAAGGTAAATTAGAATTAGGAAGAAAGAAAAATTGAAGGTGATAGTGTTTGAGCTTGTGATTTGAAATACTATTCAATTTAAGAAGAAAAGAATGAAGAAAAAGAAGAGTACTTAGATCCTAAAAAAAATGCATTATCTTTTAGCCAAACTTTAAATAAGATGAAAAGCTTATGTGAGGTGCATGCAAGGTGCAACTTTTATATTGTTAAACCAAAGAATTTTAAAAAAGCAAATAAGAAGAAAAGATTGGAGAAGAGTTATGGAGAAAGAAAAAAAAAAAAGATGATTGAGAAGAACCAAACTTGGATGTTGGACAAGTGATTGGTGTAAAGTGGATTTATAAGGTGAAGCATAATTAGATGGTTATGTGTAAAAGAACAAGTTAAGATTGGTAGCTAAGGATTATTATCAACTACCTGAAATTGATTTCAATGAAGTTTTTGCTCTAATTGCTTCTTTAGATACTGTTAGAGCACTTGTTGCACTTGCAGCTTATAAAAACTAATTGTTATACCATCTTGATATAAATTCATTATTTTTAAATGGAGAGTTGGAAGAAGTTCATGTAGAGTATCTATAATATTTTGTTGTTAGTGGAAAAGAAAATAAGATGTATTTATTGAAAAAGACATTATATGGTTTAAAATAAGCTTCAAGAACTTAGTACAACTAAAATGACAGTTACATCATTTAATAGGGCTTTAAAATAAGGAAAAGAAACTTTGTACGTGAAGAAACAAGTTGAGAGTAATGTTTTTATTGTTGAATTATATATTGATGATTTAGTAATTATGGGTAGTAATGGAAGATAAATTGAAGAGTTTATGAAAGAAATGATAAAAAGATATGAGATTAATGAAATAGGGTTACTAGATCACTTTTTAGGTATTAAGATTTATCAAGATAATAATGAAATGGGGTTACTAGATCACTTTTTAGGTATTAAGATTTATCAAGATGATGATGATATTATTTGATAAAAGAAGTTTGCTAAAAAAAATTCATAAAAAATTCAGAATGTTTGGCTTAAAACCTGCTAAAGTGTTTTTGATGGTGAATGGAAAGTTAATTAAAGATGGAGGAAAGAAGAGGGGTGATATATTTTATAGAAATTTGGTTGGGAATCTATTTTGTCTCCCAATTACAATGTAATGTTTTTAGGAAATTTACTTTTTAGATTCATGAATTCTCCAAGTCATTTTCATATTGGAGTTGCTAAAAAAGTGGTTAGATTTATTCAAGGCACTATAAAGGATATATTAAATCAAATTTGATTGAACTTTTGAGCTTAAATTACTTGGATTTTATGATAGTGATTAAAATAAATGTGTTGATAATATGAAAAGAACTTCAGGTTTTGTTCTCTCTCTTGGTTCAAATGTGTTTTCATGGTATTTGAAGGAGCAAGAATTAGTGGCTCAATCTTTTGCTGAAGTTGTAAATTTTGCAGCTAGTTTAGCTGTTAAGCAAGCTATTTAATTGACAAAAAATATAAAAGATGTAGGAGAAAAGAAAAAAGAGACAATAATATTGTTTTTTGACAATAAATTAGTTATAGCAGTGATAAAAAGTCTATTTTTTCATAGCATAACCGAGCATATTGCATTTAAATATCATTTTATTTATGAAGCAATCGAAGAAGAAAAGGCTGAATTGAGTTCTACAAATTAGAGGAGCAGGTGGCTGATATCCTCATAAAAGTATTGGCAAATAATAAATTTCAAAGCAAAGAAATGCACAAGGAGTTCAAGTTCAACATATTACGGGGAAGAATGTTAACATGTTGTAGGGGTGAGAAAAAAAAAAAGACAAACTAGTTAAATAGAGAAAACTTAAAAAAAAAACTGAAAAAACTAAATTATAAAAAATTTGATTATAATATTTTTTTAAAAATTAGTTTTGTTTGGTTTTGGTTTTATAAGTCTAAAATAAAAAAAATTGAACTGATTTATTTAAAAAATAAATCGAATCAAAAAACCAAACCGAACTGGAAAAACCAAGTAAAAAATCCAAAAAACAATTTAATTTTTAATTTTTAATATAAAATAACCAAATCAAACCGAATTAAACTAAACCGAACTGAAACTGGTTGGTTGGATTTTGATTTTTAACTTAAAATAATCAAATTAAGCTGAAACTAATTTTAATTTTTTTTATAAAATTTTAATTTAATTGTTTTTATAAATAAAAACTAAACCGAATTAAAATACTCACCCCCTGGAATATTGTAATTAGTCAAGTTATTGTGACATCTATTTAACCATGACTTTGGTTAGTTGACTAGTGTTAAGTGAAAGTAATTAGAGTTTGATTAAAAGATGAATTAAGATGAACAAACGTAAGGCTAAGATATGTCGATGTTTTGTATATATATGGCGAAATGTTCTGGGGATGTATGAGAGAGAAAAGAAAACGAGTGATAAGTTTCTGCAGTGTTTTTTTCTCCCCCTATTGATGTTATTCTGCACAAAATTGCTTACTTTTTTTTATTATTATTCCTTAAAGACTTCATTTTTTATTTTGTTTTGACCTCACACAAGCTAATGACTTAGCCAACATTTCCTCTTACACTGTGTTGATATGGATGTTGTTTCCATTCCAGCATCAATGGAGAGAAACTCTAGGCTTTTTAGCTTTCAATCAACAGCACGAAAATTTAGTGCCAAATCTGACTTCTGAAGGAACATCAGAAGGGTGCTTTTAAACAACAAGAGATCCAGGGGACTAAAGAGACAAAAGTTTTGACATAAATGAAAAGCTTGCATCATTTCATGAAATATCTTCGTGGCCAAAGTTTTACGAATTGCTCTACAGCTATGTCAGTGTTTAAAAATAAAGGGGTAAATGCTCTACAGCTTTTTTTAACAATAACCTGTGACAAAATAAATTAGTTGGTGACCCATTTTTCAAACTCACTAGAAACAGCAACGCTTTTCTTTAGCTTTTTAGTCTCATGATTAAGAAAGGATTTAATAGTCAGTAGTACCATGATGAGTCAGAGGCTTTAATGGATGCAGATAAGCTGTTTAGCATGTGACCAGCCAAGAGTCTCACAAGATCCAAACCATCTCCTTGTTGACATAAATTGTGGTAGTAGAGGCTTATCAAAAAGCAATAAATGCTCAACCATGTGTTTTTTTCTAGAAGCGTTGTGATGTACCCTGGAAGACAACCATGGGATATGACATATGAGTTTGTCCAAAATCTTGTCACTAATCATCCATGCCTCCATGGACACCAAGAGAACTCTCTTTTCCAATGCCATTGGACTTTTCATGGCTTCCATTCTGTTCGCATCTTGTTGTGGAATTGACATCATAAATCAAACCCACTTCATCTCAGATAGCAAAAATGAATCCCTCATATCCTCCAATGGAAATTTCAAGCTAGGCTTCTTTAGTCCAGGCAACTCTCCAAGCCGGTACGTTGGAATATGGTTCAACAAGGTCTCGAAACAAACTGTTGTTTGGGTTGCCAATAGAGAAATTCCACTTGAGAAATCCGCTGGCATTTTCAAGATTGCTGCAGATGGAAATCTGGATGTTGTTGATAGCAAAGGAAGGACTCCTCTTTGGTCCACAAACATTTCTATGCCAAATGCCAACTCATCTGCCAAGCTCTTACCTTCAGGCAACCTTGTTTTGGTGGTTAAGAACAACTCAGGCAACTCTGAATCCATTGTATGGCAAAGCTTTGATTATCCTACTGATACTATCTTGCCTGGAATGAGATTCGGCTTGAACCGGGAAACTGGTTTAAATCAATTCCTAACTTCATGGAAATCAAGTGATGAGCCGGCACCTGGAGATTTCTCATTTGGGCTTAACCCAAATGGTTCACCTCAGTACTTCTTGTACAGGAATCTGGCTCCATATTGGCGAGGTGGACCATGGAACGGTAGGAGCCTGAGCGGTACACCTGATATATCAACCCGGGTCAAGAGCAATCGTGCAGACTTCAACAATGAGGCTGGTTTGTTCAACTATAGTTTTGTCAGCAACAAACGAGGAACTTACATCACTTTCCATCTAAGAAACACTTCTGTTTTCTCTTCACTAGTGCTAGAACCTACTGGCATAGTTAAGCGAGTCACTTGGCGTGAAGATAGCCAGGATTGGGCTTTGTTTTGGCTTGAACCTGATGATTCATGTGATGTTTACGCAAACTGTGGCTCTTATTCTATGTGCAACTTCAACAACGCAATAATGTGCTCATGCTTACCAGGATTTGAACCTCTTTCACCTCATGATTGGCGTACTAGATGTGTAGAGAAGAGAAAATTCCAATGTGGGAAGTGTGCAGGAGAAGGGTTCTTGAAGATGGCTAATGTGAAGATTCCTGATGCTACCAGGACCCGCACTTACACGAATTTGAGCTTGAAAGAGTGTGAAATGGAGTGCCTAAGGAGCTGTAATTGCAGTGGATATGCTAGTTTAGATATAAATAATGAGGGACAAGGCTGTTTAGCTTGGTATGGTGAGCTAAATGACATGCAGCAATATACTGATGAGGGACAGGACTTTTATCTGCGAGTGGAGGCAGGGGAGCTTGGTAAGTAGTGCAATTAGTAATCGATGTGCAAATACTTTGGTCTGATTAAATTTTTCAGATGACATTAGTTTTTCTATAAGCTGATATGCTCATATTTTTCAGCTGCATATGCAAAGAACAGCTCAAAATCCTCCACGGCTACGAATTGGATAGTTAGAGTTATCATTTTGTTTGCTATTGCGTTGCTGCTTCTTTTTGTGTTAATTTACCTTCACACTCGAAAGAGACGTGCGAGAAAAGGTAAGAAATCCTGAAAACAAGATTCTTAGGTAGGATTCCTTTTCAGGCTGTTGAATTACACAGACAAACCACAGTATTAGGCAGCACCATAAAAAGTAATTAACCTCCATCTCTTGCTAATTACACCTATCTGCATCATGAAATTAAGCTCCATCTCCTTGATTTACCACAACCATATATTCTAATAACCAGTTTTTCAGTTAATTCCATTAGTGCTCTTTAATTTTGTCAGGCTATCTAGAGAAGCGAAGCAGACGTGAGTTGCTATCACTGGATCCTGAAAATTGTATGTCAAATTCTAAGGACCTTACGAGCGCCCATGAGTGCGAAGAGAATTTAAATATAACCTTCTATGATCTAGGCACCATCAGAGCTGCAACAGACAATTTTTCTTCTGAAAGAAAACTTGGAGAAGGTGGATTTGGCCCTGTCTACAAGGTAATTTCTCTTTCAATTGGAAAAAGGGAAAGCTCCATTAATTATATTACAATTCACACCATTTCCTCACGGTGCTCTCCAGATGTATGGAACATGGGACGAAGTTTCTACTAAGTAAACCAGCACTTTATGAATTTCTTTCAGGGAAAGCTATCAAATGGAAAGGAGGTAGCTATTAAAAGGCTATCGAAGAGCTCAGGACAAGGAATAGATGAGTTTAAAAATGAAGTTTTGTTAATTGCAAAACTTCAGCACAGAAATCTTGTCAGGCTTCTTGGCTGTTGCGTTGAAGCAGAAGAAAAGATGCTGATCTATGAATACATGCCTAACAAAAGCCTGGACTACTTTATTTTTGGTATGTCTCTGAGACTGTCTAGCAGACTTGATATAATTCCTCAAATGCATTTTCTAATGGAAATGATTATGAAAATTTTAAACAGATAAGTCAAGAAAAGCATCTCTGGAATGGGAAAAGCGCTTTGAAATCATAATGGGCATTGCTCGAGGGATCCTATATCTTCATCAGGACTCTAGGTTAAGAATCATCCATAGAGACTTGAAAACAAGCAATGTTCTTCTAGATGGGGAGATGAATGCCAAAATTTCAGATTTCGGGACTGCAAGGATATTTTGTGGGAACCAAAACCAAGCAAATACAAACAGAGTCGTCGGCACATTGTAAGCACAAGATATCAACGTCTTATGAAGTTATGCCATACATTGTTTCCCAACTGAAGTTCCTTTTATTTGCTGCACTACACAGTGGATACATGTCGCCAGAGTATGCTCTGGATGGCCTCTTCTCTGTAAAATCCGACGTCTTTAGTTTTGGAGTCTTACTTCTGGAGATCATTAGTGGCAGGAAGAATATAGGTTTTTTCAAAGAAGATCTCTCCTCAAATTTGATACGATATGTAAGCCGAACTTGAGCTCATTTTTCTATTACGCAATTATTGTGTCCTCACATATTTTAATCCAAAGTATTGTGAATGATGCAGACATGGAATCTGTGGAAAGATGGAAAAGCCTTGGAGATGATGGACTCATCAATCAGGCAATCATGTCCTAGTCCAGAAGTACTGCGATGCATTCATGTTGGCCTATTGTGTGTGCAAGATTGTGCAGAAAACAGGCCAACAATGTCCGAAATTATTTTCATGTTGAGCACTGACACAACTCTTCCATCTCCAACACAACCTACCTATTCAATCACGAGAAGTCAGAATGATCCCAGTTTTCCTGCTATGGACACAAGTTCTTCAGTGAATCAGGTGACAATCAGTCTTGTGGATGCTCGATAAGCTCTTCTAATAAAGTTAGATGCAGAGTTCATTAAGGATGTGATTACAGAGAATTCAGCAGTCTTGAGATCTTGGCTTTCTTTGTTATATGGGATTGAGTGTTTGTGCAAATGGATGTGGAGATTGTTTTTTCCCTTTATTTCTTTCTTTCTTCCTGCAACTGCTTGAAATGCTGAATGGGGCGAAGATTGCTGTAAAAATCTGAGAATTGATCTCCTAGATTTTCTAACATAATCAACCATATTAGATAATAATTGTCCATGATCAATCAACCACGATTGATGGTCAACCAGAATTGACCATGATCATCAGTAAAAGCTATTTCATTTTTATTTTTTTCTCGTTAGATTAGAATTTCTTTCCTTGTTAAGTGCTAGAGTTCTAATTTGATTTTCCTAGTTAGAAGTTAGACTTTATTTAGTGTAGATTTTTCAGATTAGAAAGAGTCGTTTTAAGCTCTTATATCTCTAGCTTCATATATTAATTTATGAGCAGAGATCAAAATTAATACTATTGACTTCAGAAATTTATTCGAAACCTACTAGTTACATGCCTCGCCCTTCCCCTCGTTGTCAGTTCTCTAGCAGCTAAAAAAAAAAAGAGATTGTGAATTCCATATTTGAAACGTATCTTCAACAAAATTGATCAAAGTTTCTATGCGTCAATATTTGTCAATATTATTAGAATGTTAAAAATACCAAGTAAAAAATTTAAGACAGTTTATCCTATTCCGAAAGTAGCCATCAAAGGTTTTTTAAGTATTCGTATGGCAATATTTTCTTATATAAGAAGTTCAATAATTTAAATTTCATTTAAAAAGAAGAATTTGCTATTATAACCTCTCTTTCTCTTGTCAATATATAGCACCTCTACCAAAAAAAAAGTTTTTTTTTGTTAATGCATTCATTTAATCGAAATTAACAATAAGAATGGTCTACGTATAAAGGTTTATGTTTTATAAATTAAACCTTTTCTTCTCATTAAATCATATGGTTTAACTTGGAGGTTTCTTGAGGTAGTTATTTACTTGTCATTGGCTTCAAATTAGTTCATGTGAAAGATAAATTAATATAACTCAGTTAATTTTAATTAAACAGGTTTAATTATAACTTAGTCAAAACTCGATTTACTTTTGAATTATAAATGTCATTATTTTATTCAATAAAGATGTCTTCAGATATGGGGTCTTAGTACTCCATGGTCACAAGTGGCAGGAAAAACAATGACGACTATGATCAGGAAAGTCCTCAGAATTTGATTGCTCAAGTAAGTGAAATGCAGAAGTTTCCAAATAATGGCTCCCCTAGTTTTTCCTTTTATCATATACTTATCGTAAACTATGATATCTTGAACTTCTATTTCCAGGCTTGAATGAAAGAAAAGCATCGGAGATGGTGGATGTGGAATTAGGAAAGTCACACCCTACTCATGACGTTTTGAAATTCATTCAAATAGGCCTTTTATGTGTTCAAGAATTCCCAGCAGATCGACCAAAAATGTCAATAGTGTTTATGCTTGATAATGAAATAGTCCTTCCGTCTCCTAGCAAGCCTGCATTCACTATCAGAAGAAAGTAGAATGATTCAGACTCGTCAACAGCTAGAGGAGGTACTGCTTCCATAAATGATGGAACAACAACCAAAATCGAAGCGCGATGGAGTCTTGAGGTTCATGTTGTGAATTATAGATAAATTCTTCTTAAAGAAACACCAGAAGTGAAATTTTGATAGCAATCAGAAAGAAAACAAAGCCAATCTCAGGATTGCTTTTTTATGCCTGGACATCTTAGAATATATAAATGAACTGGGAATATGAAGAAGCCAGATTTGGAATTGATCTTTACTGGATATACATTCTTCGACATTCGAAACTCCAACAAGTTGCCAGCTAGAACATTAAAAAAATCAAAACCCTGATGGTTCTATTGAAGAAAAACTTGTTCAAACTTCTTCAGGAAAGAATTTAGTCAAACTCAGAACTTAGCTGACTTCTCAATTTCATAAAATCCTTCGGATAACAAGCTGGAAATAACTCCAACAGAAATCTCTCAGAATTTTCTTCTGGAAAGGGAATGGTTAAGATTCTCAATGCACCGTTTGTTAATTAGTAATGGTAAGGTATTGCAAAATAAATTTTTTAATAGGCTATCTATAATTGTGCTTTATGCCTAAACTTGAATTTTCTGGTAGACAGATTTGCCTTTGCTTTTGGGAAACCTGCAATGATTATAAAGTAGAATTCACCATGTTCACCATGGACTCATTATGTCTCGTGACTCGTGATAAGATCATAAAGGTAGCCTGAAAAACATGAATAAGCTGAAAAGCACTCCTTAAATCATCACTACGTCAGAATTCTAGCCACACCAGCTAGTACGATTGCGGATTCTCAACCGTGCGTGTGTTACACTGAAGCTTAAAAAGTCTCCAACTCCTACCATAAATGGCAACACTTAAAAACCAACGAGTGTCACCGGTAGTTTTCATATGTATGGAAGAGGAAAGGCTCCCGTCCAAATCAGTGCTTACATATTCTGTGACCATTTATGTGCTGGTTGGCTTTGTATATCGTTGTGTCATACTCATTTAGAACGGTTTTAAGGAGTTGAAAACTACTTGGAAATGCACAGGAGCCAACTACTGGGGTGCTAAAGGCGTCAGGATTGACATGCATAGAATTTTTTCACAGGAATCATTCACATATTCGTATCTCACATGAGATATGACGAACTAAAAATTGACAAGATTTGTCTTCTAATGCACAATTAGCTCACAAGAGTTGCGCAACAGCAAAAAAATCTCACTGGAAATTAATTCCTAATGACCTTTCAAGTTGTCATTTATTGCATGGCTCCACTCACTGAGCAACCCCCTTGTCCAGAAAAATACACCTAAATAAAGTGAATAGAAATAAAAATGTATAGGTATGATTTTATTCATGTGGACCTTTCATTAGGTAGCTTCGGCTCCACTCATTGAACCCCAACTACACTAATAATAAATTATTAGAGCAGTTTTTATATGAATAATAAAAGAAAAAATGTTTATTTTCTATTAAAAAAATATTTTTCCCGTAGTAATTAGTGTGAGTTTTTGTTGTCTATTAAATTAAATAAAAATCATTGTGGATAAGCTCATCTAAAAAGCTTTCTAATTCTATCATATAGATATTTATAATATCAGATGGCACTTGATAGTCAATATAATTAATTTGTTTTTGAACTATATAGTTTTATTAACAATTATGATATTTACATAACAACAAATAAATACCTTTAAAATAATATTTTCACGTTTTTAAACACCTTCTTGTTAATTTGTTCCATCTTAAACTATTTCTCTAGCATTAATCATCTACTCAACCTCACCAGCATACGTATAACTGTCACCGATTGCCTGGCTTAGATCAAATCATGAATCCTGCAAAAAAGTCTTTGAGTACATTGTTTCTCTTCCTTGCTTTTCCTTTTTGCTTATCTATTGACATCATAGCTCCAAACCAATCACTCAAAGATGGAGATGTTTTGGTCTCTGTTGGACAACGCTATGCACTTGGGTTCTTTAGCCCGGGCAATTCTACTCGCCGCTACATGGGAATTTGGTACCATAAGGTTTCAGAACGAACTGTTGTATGGGTGGATAGCAAACAGAGTTATCCTGTCAATGGTCCCTCCGGGGTCCTAGCTATCGGCAATCAAGGTAACCTTGTACTTTATGAAAATAACCGAAGTACTGTTCCTGTTTGGTCTACAAATGTTTCAGCCTCGTCAATGACCGATTGCCTGGCTCAGCTTCTGGATACAGGAAATTTGGTCTTGGTTCAACGGGATAGCAAGAGGGTCTTTGGGCAAAGTTTTGAACATGCTACTAACACTTTGCTTCCTGACATGAAGCTTGGGCTGGGCCTGAAAATCGGTTTGAACTGGTCCCTGTCGTCCTGGAAGTCCAAAGATGACCCTGGAACCGGAACCGTTTTCTTTGGCATTGATCCAAGTGGGTTCGCGCAGCTGTTCCTATACAAGGGTCAAACCCGATTGTGGCGGGGCGGGCCATGGACTGGACAAAGATGGAGCGGAGTACCAGAAATGACTCCTAATTATATCTTCAATGTTACTTTTGTTAACAAGCTTGATGAGGTATCTACAGTGTATGGCATGAACTATCCCTCCATCATTTCAAGAATGGTGGTGAACGAATCAGGATTAATGCAACGGCTGACATGAAACGGTCGTGACCAACAATGGAACAATGTGACATCTACAGACAATGTGGCAAAAATAGCAATTGTGATCCCTATCATGTAAACAAGTTCATATGTAAATGTCTACCCGGATTTGAACCGGAGTCAATCCATGAATGGTATATAAGAGACGAGTCAAAAGGTTGCATCAGAAAACCTAATGTGTCCACATGTCACAACGAGGAAGGATTCGTCAAGATGGCACGCGTGAAGGTGCCTGATATGTCAATGGCAAGTGTGAACATGAGTTTGAGCTTGAAAGAATGTCGATACAAGTGTACAAGGGATTGTTCGTGCACTGCTTATACTAGTGCTAATGAAAGTGGGATTGGATGCTTGAGATGGCACGGTGATTAAAGTTGATACGAGAATGTATTTGGAGGTGAGACAGTACATTTACATTCATGTGGATGCAGCTGAATTAGGTACATGTCCAATTCTTCAACTTTTTCTTGTTTATTATCCCTTTGTTAACTAATTGGGTCACTAACTAGATTTGATTTTCGAAGAAATCTCAGGGACCTGAATTTCCCCGCCAGAACCCACCCCCCAATCTAGGGGGGCTAGGTGGGGATTGAAGGTAGTAAGCATGGGTCCTTTGGTCCATAGGCAGGCCACGGGGATAACATTCATCGCCTACCCTTAACCCTCCAATTTATGCTCTTCCCTTTCCAGAGCTGAATCAGTTTTCTTATAATATATTAGTAGTGATTATAAAAAGGATTATGATCAATTATTTACTGGATAGTTTAAAAAAAACATCAAATAGATGTTTTCTTATTGGTGTTTTATTAAATAATTATATAAAAAATTATTTTAATATTTTTAAATAAAAAATACTTTAAGAAATACTTTGTCTCATGACTAGTTAGCATGCAAGGGCTAAAAAAAAAAGATAAATGATAATACGCTATCTTCCATTGATGTTAGCCATTGTCACTTGATGATTCAGTGCTGTGGTTGGAATGCTGACGATACATGTGTTTCTTCGTGTAATGTTGATGGCAAGAATTTACTCTCTCTTTTTTCTCAAAATACAAGAAAGATAGCTTCCACAATGAGCAATATTTTTGTATTCATTAGTAATTTTATGAGCAGACAATTTGATTTGGATAGGTCAATAAATATGTTGACACCAAATTGATTGATTAATCAAATGAGTTTGAATTAAGCCATTCAACTCGATATTGAATAGTTGGGTTAAATCACCATATCATTACTGAGTTGACTAGTTTTGTGACGCATGGTCACATATTGCTATTATGGGCATAATCCCACATCTGAAGTGTAGATGGATTGCAAGTGTGCGGTATATGTTTTTTTCTATAAACTTGGCTTCACGTCGCGGGTTAATTTGATAATATGTTAATCTTGATTTTGGTTTAAGTGGAATTTTAAATTAAATAAGATAAATGTTAATTTAATATAATTTAGTTAAGTTAATAGGTTAATCTATAACTCAATTGATTCAATTATAACTTTTTTTAATAATTTTAAAATGATATTATTTTAATTTTTTAAAAAAAATCTTAAAATAATATTTTAAATTTATTCAAGTCTATTAAAATTAATTTATTCAACTTGTAATCGAAGTTTTTTAAGATATATTTCCACTCAAGATAATTACTCGCATCTGATTTGTCATCTCAAGGAAAAATTTAGAGTAATGAATAGTCCCTCATTAACAACTTAAAAGATTTAAACTTTATCTCGTATCAGTTACTAACTATATTTATTTTATTTTTACTTTTTAGCTAAATGTGAAAAATCAGGCTCTTGCCAAGAGAGGAATACAAACAGTACTGATAATATTTGTTGGAGTGGCACTATTTATGATAGTCTTCCTTGTGTATTGGTTTGTAAGGAAAAAAGAAAAAAGGTAAGCAGATCCCTTCAACTATTATACTTAAGCATTACATTTTCATAATTATTTAGTTTAATTTACATGAACTAATCTATATAATAATTTCTTCATCATTGTTTTAAGTTGTACCAATAATAAATTTGTTACCATGTTCATTACAGCCAGTGGCAGGAACAGATCTTTCACTTCAAGTTCAAAATGCTTAAGAGACACCCTGATTAACAAATTTGATAAGGTAAAACAAGTTTAGATATACAAGTCTTTGATCTCGGTGCCACAGCTGCAGTAACAAATAATTTCTCGGATGCCAACATGCTTGGAAAGGGTGGTTTTGGCTCAGTGTATAAGGTAGCCTCACTTGAAGTTTCTTAAACATGTACCATTGCTTCATTTTACATCTTTTGGCTCATTCTTTTGTTAGAAAATGTGAACTAAGAGAGCAGTGAATTAAGATTGCCTTTTGCAGGGTCTGCTACATGGTGGAAAGGAAAGTGCTAGCAAAGTATTCTGGACAGAGGATTGATGAGTTCAGAAATGAAGTTGAACTAATTGCAAAACTTCAACGCGTGTATCTTGTCAGGATTTTAAGGTTTTGCATCCAAGGAGGAGAGAAGATATTAATCTATGAATACTTGCCAAATAAAAGTTTGGACTCTTTTATTTTCAGTATGCCATCATTCTGCTTCTGTTTATCATCAAACTGTCCCTATAGTGGATTTTTCAATTTTTCTTGTTTTGTAAAACTTGAATATGCATGCAAGAAAGTCTCCATTGATTTGATGAAATTTAGGCTTCTTTTGGTGCAGATGAATCAAAAAGTTCACTGTTAGATTTGCCTATACGACACAACATTATTTGTGGGATTGCTCGAGGAATCCTATATCTTCATCAGAACTCCAGATTAAGAATCATCCTTAAGATTTACAATTTTTTACTGGATGCCTCAATGAACCCTACTAGATACTTTAATGAACCTAAAAATATCATATTTTGGCATGGTTAGAATATTCAAAGTAGATCAAAATAAAGCGAACACAAATCACGTTGTTGAAGCATGGTAAGTTTACCATATTTCTTTAAAGAACTAAAAGTAGGTAGGCAGGCAATTCTAGGGTTGTTGATTTTAATTCTAACCTTATCAATGATGTTTTGGGTAGATAAGATACAATAAAAATTATCACCAAGTCAATAGTTGGTCATCCACTCATCAATTAGTTATCATATCAATAGTTTTTAATTTTGGCCTCTAAAACGAGGCATTTGTTATACACTTAGGCATCTTGGTCTCCAGATCAAGATCATGCTCTTACTTTCTGAACTCTAGATATGGACCAAATACTGAACAATGCTCGAGTTATAGGACAGATTTGGACTTCTTTGTTGTTGCTATAATTTAGACTTGAAAATTGTCTTTTTAAATCATGGGCTTCATATAAAAATTGTAGGCCTATATCTTACATTTCTATCCATATAAAGGAGACCTAAATATAAGATCTACAACTCCAGATATGACTCAATTACCTAACAATATTCCTGTTTGAACTGCATCAATATCTCTTTTCTAAGTCTGGTCATCTCTTTGTCTTTTCAGTTTCAATTCTTAAACTCATCATTCAATCCTTTCATTTATGTGATAGGCCTGTATTTAAAATGAATATTTACCATAAATTAAAGGTATCTTATATTATTAGATATGTTATTATAAAACATGTTTTAGTTAAGAAGTTATTGATACTTTAAGTGCAAAATAATAATATAAAACCTTGATAAAAATGCACTTTTAAGTACTAATCAATCGTCTTGGATGATTTCTTTTCTGAATACCTAACTTATTGACTTTTTATTCTGGTATGCTATTGCAGTGGATATATGTCACAAAAAATGCAATGCAAGGCTTATTTTCAATAAAATCCAATGTATATAATTTCAGGGTTTTGCTATTAGAGGTCATCACTCGTAGAAAAAAACAACAAGTTTTATGATGAAACTACTTCTTCAAACTTGGATGGATATGAAAGTAAGACTAGATGATGATTAGTTCACACTTTTTCTTATCACCAAATTTAATTTTCTACTCCAACATAGCATATTGATGTGAGATTTCTCTAGGTTTAGGAGCTATGGACAAAAGGCATGGCCTTGCAGTTAGTTGATACATTGATGGGCAAATCGTACCCTGCAAATAAAGTGTTAAGATGTATCCAAATTAGTCTTTTATGTGTGCAAGAATCCGTAATAGAATGACCAACAATGTCTAATGTTATCTTCATGTTAAGTAATGATACAACTCTTCCATCTCTAAAGTAACTTGTATTCATTCTGAAGAGAAATTGCAATAGTAAAGATCCAGCAATAAGTTAATGAACTAATTTTGTAAATGAAATGAGCATTATTATACTTGAATCACAATAAAAACTTATATATTACTGCCCAAAATAAACATATCATCAACATAAAGACATGCAATTATATAATCTTTATATGTGTGCTTGACATAAATACATTTATCAAATTTGTTAATTTTAAACTCATTTAACAATATAATCTTATCAAGATTTTCATGTTATTGTTTAGGTATTTATTTCAAACCATTTAATGATTAGATAAGCTTACAAACTTTCTTTTTTTACCCATTAACAATAAATCACTTGGATTGTTCCATGCAAATCTCTTAATGCAAACCTCTTCATTAAGGTCACCATTTAAAAACAAAAAGATTGTCATAACCTAATTTTGGCCCTTTGGCTTTTAATTTAATCTTTACAGGGTTTAAAATGAAAAATTAAAAGATTAGAGATTTATTTCAATGAAAGGTGTGATTTGTCAACTTCCGTGAAAATTAAGGACTACAATGTGTCTTTATCATTATAGTCTTATCCTCAAGATAATCCCTATCTTCTTCAAGATAATCTTTACCTTCAAGATAATCCCTATTTTCTTCAAGATAATCTTTACCTTCAAGTTAATCCTTACCTTCTTCAATATAATCCTCAAGATAATGATAGTTGTCTGCTTTCGAATTCGATTCTAATTCGAACTTCAAAAAAAAGAATGAGTTTGATTGAGACTTTACTTCTCACAAGTGATGGGACTCTTACACTATAAATACAGATCTCAGGGGGGGAAGGAGAAAAAAAAGGATGAACCCGAGAATAGAGAATTAACCCAGAAAAACAGAACAAAAGAAAGAGAGAGAGGAAGGAGGACGATTAGAGAGAAACCCTAAAAGAAAAAACCTCAAGAGGAGGCCATTACCAGAAACCCTGAAAAAGAAAAATATAAAAAAAAGGGTGGCGAACCCTTTACTAGTCGCCGCCCCCCTCAACCCTTTTTCTTCCAAGTCTCACTCGACTTCGCTTTCAGCAACCACACGCCTAGGTAAGTTTCTTTCCTTTCTTGCTAAAATAATTAACTAGTTACTGTGTTTGTTAAAGGTGTGCTTGGCAAGCATAATTTTTATGCCTTGGCTATAATTTTTATGTCCATTCTAATTTGATATTTCAACAAACCAACCCCTTTTCAATAACATAAAATTCCAAAAATATTTGGGGCCTTCACTGATTTATTTGTGGACCCTTCGCACTTTTTTTTTCTTTGTTCTTGTATTTTTTTTTTTTGTAGATGTGCTCAATTTATGGACTATTTATGTTAAATACAAATAACCAAATTATCATAGTTGGAAATATCTGTAGTTAAATATTCACTAGTGTCAGAATCAGGGATATTATAAGCAAATTATCATAGTGCAAACTAATAAACATTTAGTAATTTAAGACGAAACTAGCAATGCAGCCTACTTCAGGTAGGACGTTTAAGGGGTGATAATATCTTCCCTTTTACATAACCAATCATAAGTCATTGAATCTCTGTTGACCAGTTAGGGTTCTTAGTGACTATAATACTAGGTGGCGACTCCTTAAACAAGACCATCCCCCATCAAAGAATTGGATGCTAGAAATTCATTATTTTCATGAATTAAATTTTTAAGGTCGCCGCAATGTCGGGTGTGACAAAGATATTTTACATTCATTTGATATATTTCAAGCTTGTTAATAGTTGCCATGGTTATTAATGTTTATATAAAATTTATTATTGATATGGTGAATATGCATAAAACATAATCCACACCTTCTTGTTGTATAAAACATTTAACAACAAGTCTAGCTTTATTTGTTAATAATGCCATCAATTTTCATCTTTCTTTAAAAGATAGACTCATGACCTAATGATTTACTTCTAGGAGAAAGATCCAATAGTTTTCATGTATTATTATTCATAATAGATTTAATTTTTTTTATTGACTACATCTTTCTTTAAAAGATAGACTCATGGCCTAATGATTTACTTCTAGGAAAAAGATCCAATAGTTTTCATGTATTATTATTCATAATAGATTTAATTTTTTTTATTGACTACCTTATTCCAATAGAAAGTTTCTGAATAGAACATTAACTTGAAGTAGGTTCAAGGTTTATTTTCTAACAAGTATGCTAAAAATCATGACCAAATGTTTTAGTCATTTTTTCCCTTTTACTCTTTTTAAGTTCAATGATTAGTACTTAAAAGTGCATTTTTGTCATGGTTTTATATTATCATTTTGCACTTAAAGTATCAATAACTCCTTAACTAAAGCATGTTTTATAATAATATATCTAATAATATAAGATACCTTTAATTTATGGTAAATGTTCATTTTAAATACAGGCCTATCACATAAATAAAAATATTGATTGATGACTTTAAGAACTTAAATTGCAAAGGCAAAGAGATGGCCAAACTTAGAAAAGAGATGTTGGTGCGATCCAAACCGGAACACTTTTCGGTAATTGGGTCATATTTGGAGCTATATATCTCAGATTTAGGTCCAATTTATATGGATGGAAAGGTAAGACATAAGCCTACAACTTTCATATGGAGCCCAAGATCTAAAAAGGTCATTATCAAGTCTAAATTGTAGCAACAACAAAGAAGCCTGAATCTGTCTTCCAGCCCGAGCACTGTTCGGTAGTTTGGCCATATCTGGAGTTCTAGAAGTCCAAATAAGCTGAATTGTTTACACAAGAAAGCTGAGACAATTGGCTACAACTTTCATGTTTACAACTGGCTCCAATTTTGACGTTATAAATGACGTTTTGGGCAGACAAGAGAAGATAAGGATTGTCACCAAGTCAAAAGTTGGTCACCCACTTATCAATTAGTCATCAAATCAATAGTTCCCAATTTTGGCCTATAAAAGGAGGCATTTGCCATGCATTTAGGCATCTTGGTTTCCAGATCAAGATCATGCTCTTCCTTTCTCTCTTTGTATTCTTTGTAATGTTTATGCTTTGTTTTCATTAATATCAAATTTATGCCTTTCATTTCCTAATATCAAATTTATGCCTTTCATTTCCTTTCCTTTACTTAGTTAGCTTTTATGTTCTTATTTTGTTTATCTATTTTGCTTTCTTTCATTATGTCTAGCTAAGTTAATTATGTCAAGGTGAAAAGGTTACACTAATGGTGTGAGAATAAGTATAATGTAAACTTAATATGGACTTTAATGTTTGATACTAACATGTTTTATATTTGTTATCTTATTCACTCTTTAATACTTTGCTTGTTAAATGACTAATCTTGATTTATGTTGTATAACACTTGGTACAACAAATGCTTGGCACTTTCATAGCCCATAATGTATGGTATAACCGACACCTGAGCTATGAAAGGAACTTGATTTGTTGTTAACATAAGTTATAATCATGAATGCTTGACGAGATTTACAAGTATTAGCATTAATTGAATAAGATGACTAATGTAATCATGTTAACAATATATAATGTGATTGGAACCTCCTTTGTGTGTGGTTTCCAATTCAATAATAAGAGTTTATACTATACTTGTTTGATATACCATTAGTGGAACCTCTAACCTTGACATTTGTTATTATTATTGTTTAATCCTTACTTTAATATTTCATCTCTAAGTTCTCATCATCATCATCTTCTTCTTCTTCTCTTTATTATTATTATTATTATTATTATTATTATTATTATTATTATTATTATTATTACTATTGTTGTTGTTGTTATTGTTGTTTTATAATTGTTGTTTATAATTTGTACAATTAACCTCCCTGTGGTTCGACCCCGGTCTTGCCGGGTTATTTATTACTTCGACACTCCTGCACTTGGGAGAAGACATCAACCTTTTAGTCGTGTCATTCAACTTCATCATCTTCCAATTGATGATAATTACTTGAGATTACTTCATTTGTTTTATTAAGTGAATGCTTTTCTTGTTTTTTTTTTTCATGGAAACAAATCTTCAAAGAATATAACATTTATTGATTCTATAATATTATTAGAATGAATACCTTTAATACTTGACTTGTGTACAAGAACTTCATGTGCACTATTATTATATGCATATTCGTTAAATATAAAATCCATAATCTTAGGTTTTATCTTAACCTTTTAGGATCAAGTATGGTTATCTATACAAGACACCTCCATACTTTGAGATATTTGCAAAGAGGTTTTCTATAATGTTTTTTCTAACTTTTTATAGGTCATTTTGTTAAGTATATAATTGACAGTTAAAATTGCATTCATCCACAAGTTTTGAAATGCTCTTAAACTTATAAACATGGTATTAATCATATCTTTTAATATTTGTTTCTTACATTTTATAACACCATTTTTTTTATGGTGACTAAGAAGCAGTAGTTTGGTGCATAATACCATTTTGAAAATATAATTCACCAAATGATGCGTTGTATTCTTCACCTCTATCATTTTTTATTACATTTATCGTTTTGTTTAGTTGATTTTCAACTTCATTTTTGTAATGTTTAAACATTTCAAAAGCTTCATATTTGCTTATAACAAACAGATGTAACAATACCTTATGCAATCATTTATACAAGTAATCTAATACTTTTTTCCACCTCTAGTTTGCACAAGCTTTAAATCATGACTATCTAAGTGAATTAAGTCTACAGGCTTACTAATTCTTTCAATTATTTAAAAAGATAATGTTATTAAATAAGGATGTTTTGCATTCATATGTCATAAGTACAAATACTGTGGTAGTGAAATATTAATAATTATTAATTAAATCTTTTAAAGAAGTAGTGCATGGTAATGTAGTTATTTTTTTATTAACTCATAGGTTGGTTGCATTATTTTATAAGACATTGCATTATTCTTCTTAGGATGAAGAGAAGTAATTCTAGAGTTTTGTCCTTCCTCCAAATAAGATGTCAAGTGTTCAACATTAAAGACATCAAAAGTTTTTAAATGGCTAGGATGACAAAGTTCATCAGCATTTTCGTTTATCTTCTATAACATTTCACAAAGGCCTATCTTTCTTTCCTTCAACTTGTTTTACTTCCCTGCCAAAAACATGTTATAAGTAAGCACTATCCATATTAGATTATCAAACTCAAACACCACTCTTTTACAATAAGTATTAGTCATAGCTTTATAATTGGCATTATTATTAATGATTGTCTTTTTGGGCTGCTCATGAATTCAATGCAAGTAATTTTTCATACCATTAGTTTAGAAGTGTAGTTATTTGATACTAAGAACACGTATTAACTCCAACACTCTAAAAGGATTTTATACATAGTTTATCTAAAATGAACTCAGTTGAGTGGTTCAATTTTAAGACATGTTATAAGAAAATATGGCTTGTGGCAACGTTATGTCCTACTATTTTGGCTTATCTCCCGCCAAATTTCATAATAAATTTTCAAGACTATGATTAACCTCCTATATCCACCCATTTTTTTAAGGATGATAAAGTTAGCTTAGTACTAAAGTTCAGCAAAGTATTCATCTTTCCCCACCTACTTTTCTAGAAGTTACTCATAAACTTAACATCTCTATTTGAAGTGATGGACTTAGAAACACTATGTAAACAAAATACCTTGTTAAGGTAAAAATATGTTATCTAGGATATATTCATTGTCTTTTTACAAGTTATGGAATAGGTCATTTTTTAGAACATATCCACAATAAAAAAAAATATAATTCATAACTCGTTGGATACGGGGAAAGCCCAACATAAAATTCATGTTAACATTATTAGAAGTAGGTAATAGAGTATACAACCTAGCATTTGGTAATGTTCCTTTAGACCTTTAATAAATACATCTCCTCACAAAACTAGATATAATAATCAGATGATATGCTCTCGTAAGTAACCTAGAATACATATTTACAATCTACAAAATAGATAATCATTTATAATTACAAAGTTATCTTATTACCTTTACTCATTAGCTCAATATAAATTTGCTCAAAAGAAGAATCATTTGAATATAGCTTTTAGAAAACATCAGATCTTATCATTTATGCACACATTGTACTGATCAAAGTAACCCATCTACTAAACACATCAATTATTTTATTTAGGTTGCTCGATTGGTGTTTTAGAGAAAAAATAAACTCTTATAGAAATGAAACTCACGTTGCATGCTAATGATTTAACTTAAATGTCTATTTATGTATTTTAGAGCTTTATGATTTGTTAATAGAATAAACTCTCACTACACAAGGTAATGTCATTAATGCTTGAGACTCTAAATAATAGCATAAAATTTTGAATAATACGTTAAATAGTTCTTTTTTAAAGTTAGATAACTTCTTAATAACAAATGCAATTAGATGTCCATCTTACCTAAGTGCTCTTCTAATGTCTATCCCGGATGTATCACAGTTTACCCTAAATAGTTTCTCAAAATCTAAAATTGCTAATATAGGGGCTTCAATCATTTTTCGTTTCACTAACTAAAAATTAGATTCAACCTTATATATCCACTAAAAGGTATGCCTCTTTAAACACTTGATAGGTTTTTAAAGAGAACTAAATTTCTGAATGAATCTCCTATTAAAATATGCAAGCATGTGAAAGTTCCGAATATTATAGATACTTATTAGAGTCAAACACTCTATAATTTCAAAAATCTTGGACGGAACAATATAACCAACATTAATAGATACAATAAAACCTAGAAAAATGATAGTATTATTGAATAACTTACACTTTTTATAGTTGACATAAAGTTACTCATTCCTTAAAGTATTAAAAACAATCTATAAATGCTTTAAATAAGACTCTAAAAAGGGACTAAAAATCAAAATATTGTCAAAATAAACAACATCAAATCTACTTATGAATGATGTTAATACTTAATCCATGAATCTTATGAAACTGTTAGAAGAATTAGACATACCAAATGACATAATCAGTCATTTATATAATACATATTGTGTTTTAAAGGTTGTCTTTCATTTTTCCCTTGACTTGATCTTAATCTTATGGTAACCACTCTTAAAATCAATCTTTGAAAACACTCTTGAACTTGTTAATTGATCCAACATGTTATCAAGTTTTGGCATTGGGTATCAGTATTTTATTGTACTCCAGTTGATGACTCAATTCTTTACATATATTACACCATGAACCATTTTTTTAAGGAATTAGGAGAGCTAGAACTACATATAGGCTCATACTTTTTTTTTGTACAGGTACATCATCTATCTTTGTAAATTTTTGGATTATTTATAGATAACTCTATAAGTTAATATATTCAACAAGCTAGAACCCGATACAAGATCAATTTAATGTTGTATCTCTCTCATAAGAGGTAATCTTTGAAGCAACTCTTCCAGCATCAGACTTGTAAAATTTGTTAACACACCATATACCTTATCAGGATTGCATCAATATCTTCCTTTCCAATAATTTTGCTACTCCTAGGTATAAAGGTATACACAACTCATTCCATTATATCTTCTTCATAAAATGCTACAAAGATAAAAACTTCTTCCTTTTTTGAGCCTTTGTATCCATATTCTCCCTTGTAGGTATTAAGACTATACATTTCCCCGTAATGTTGGTATATATATTTCTTTTCTCATTATGAATAAAACCTCTATTAAACCACCACGACATCTTTAACAAGACGTAGCATGCATCCATTAACACCACAACATATCAAGTACTATCAAAATATTTATGCCCTATAAAAAAGAAAATAAGATGGCGTTGATCAATAATTGCCTCAATGTCTCTATTAAGCCATGTCAGCTTATATGGTTTCAGATTAAGTATATGATGGTTGCCTTATAAAGAGGTTTACAAAAGTTTTAAATATGCTAGAAAATCCTACCTCTACTAGAAAAAAAATATAAGTTTAGTAGCATAAAGAAAATAAAATTAAAATCCAAACTAAAATCTAAAATCTAAAAAAAATAAAAAATTACCCCAAACAATAACTTCTAGGTCTAATTTTGGGAGATCTAATGGTTTGAATAAAGACATAGTGGCTTCCTATAGGAAAACTTCTTGTAAATCACTTGAAAAAATATGAGCTTGATCCAATGATCGAATCTCCGGTTATTGTATTTTGAAGGTGCTAACCTAGTCTAGTATGACTAGACCTCTTAATAAGTCTACACTTATCTCACGAGTCTTTAAAAGCATCCATTAAGTAATCCATATAGTCTGTTTACTCTATTCAGTAGTGTCAAGTCCTTATAAATGCCCAGAACCTTGAATTTCTACAAGCTTGGCTGCATCTTAGTGTGTTAAAACAATAAAGTGAAATGAATTTATGCTTTAGCAAAGATATGAAAAAGGATGTAGTAAAGGCTAATGTAGTTTATGCATCAATTAATACACCAATACAAGACTAAAAGACTTAAAGATGGCAAACCAACTAATTTAATTTACTAGAAAATGTTACGTAGATGATTGTAAATATGTCAAAGTTTGATAAAAAAAATATTATTGAAAAATCAATAATTGTGGTCCAAATGATAAAATCAATTGAAATAAAAAAACCACTAACTTTCAGTTTCTTTATATCTATAATTTCTTGTTAAAGGAAAAGAATCTATACTAGATCCTTATTGGTAGCAATGAGATGCTAAATAGCTAGAAGGTAATCTAATTATTGAAAAATATTTATGTTATTTGTTTTAGTTTGATGTGGTGAGTTCATGAATGGAAACTTAGAAATTGATGAATAAAATCACTCATGTTTTTATTGGATTTATATAATTATGCAGATATAGTATGTGGATTTATATAATTATGTAGATATAGTATGTGATGACTTTTAAAACATGATTTTCTCTAACATGGAATAAAGAAGTTGCATTTTTTCCCTGTAATTTCTAACATCAAGTTTATGATAGCTATATAATGAAATTCATCAATTCAAAATAAATGATAATTATATAATAATTATATATCAAGAAGCTATCAATGTCATAAACATATTAACATCACTCTAATTGAAATACTTTTTTACAAAACAAATGAAAAAATAAAATAATATTACAATAATTTGGAATGTATACAATTTAAACTATGTTCAAAGCAAATCTAAAAAAGTACTTGTGCATCAAACAAATGTATATAATTTTACTATTACAAACTCAAACCTAGTTGTTAGGTGACCAATATCTAGATGGGTATAACTCATTGGGTGACTAACCTTGACATGAAATCTAAATGGGTCCAAATTGCATGGGGACCAAAAAAAAGTGATCAACTAATTTAACCTTAAAATAAAATCTAAATGGATCTAAATTATTAGGTGATCAATCTCAAAATAAAATTTAAATAGATTTAAATTATTAAGTGACTAATTTTGATATAAAATCTAAACAAGTCTAAATGATTAGGTAACCAATCTCAATATAAATTTTAAAATTAATCAAAATTCTTATAATTAATCTCAACATATTTTATTATTTTCAAATAATATTTATCACATAAGACATAAGGATGGAAGAAATTCACACCAATCAAGACAGTAATATAATATCATCTAGTTAACAAATTCACATGTATCGACATCTATATCTATGATATTAAGAATCACACGATGAATACCATCCATTTACTTGCATATTCGACAGGATATTGGCCAATTCACTTGATAAAATAATGAGCAAACAAGATTTAAATTTCTGTATCATCTTCAGGGGGGAGTAAACCGTGTGGACACCAAAGCATATACCTGTATAAACGGCCCAACGGCCTAGAAAAAGTTGATTCAGCCACATAATGAAAAGGTGACAAAACTCATGAAGCACGTTGGGTCCTTTATTATTGATTGTCCTTTCAATAATGAAGAAGAACAGAGGCCCTCTTGGGCAGCTGATCTTCCTTTGAGGCAGGCACGTAAGCCCTCCAAATTACCTTTCCTTTTCAAGACTAAAATAAACTATAGGCTGAGGATATTGAACCAGTCTCCATCCATCAACCCGTCACCCTCTCCCTTCAAATCAATCTATGCCATTAGTTTTTTGAACAGTTGTGAGATGTGACTGCAGACTCTATCCCCTCTCCCCCCTCTCTCTGTAAAGTCTTCTGCTAAAAAAAGAAAAAGAAAAAGAATGGGGTTATATTATTTTTTGGGTTTTTATATTAATTGTTACATGTAAGTTTGTTGTAAAAATATTATTTTTAATTTGTTTTTAATTTTATAAATAAAATAAAGTCCATGGTTTGTTAACCAACGAACCAAGTTTGATATGATATATTTAATTTATTTTCCCTCCACTCCATTTTATATAACAAGATAAGTTTGGATAGCTTTGGATTTGACTCCGATTATATGTGAATATAATAACATCTTAGGTAATTGTAAAGAATATTATAAAAATACTGATTTATTTTGTATGCAGTTGATTGAAATTATTATTGAATGCGCTAATTTAAAGCTAAAAATAAACTAAAACCCACTAAGATCCACAACAACAAATTGATTTACCTCGTGTCCCAGAATTTAGCCAAGAGCATATATCCCCAAAACCAAACAAGGGGCCATGCTCAATAATAATTTACTCCTTTTTCACCTCTTAATTTGAAGTTTTTTTGTTCTTATCTCCTTGATTCCATGCGTGATAGCACAGAAATTCTTGGCATTTGCCCTAGATATGTATTTTGGCATCATAGGAGCTTTCCCTAAAGCTTGGACAGATGCCCACCGCCACCGCCCATCCTGCATAAATAATAAAGCCTTCTTTGTTTTTAAATGCAATTGTCAATCGGCACCACAGCTACGGTTTTAGGGAAGGTGTTTTTTTAGATTGTGATAATGGGAATGGGTTAAGATATTATTTATTTAAAAAATATTAAAATAAAAAATTTATGTTTTAAAAATTATTTTTGATATTAAGTATATTAAAATTATTTAAAAGTAAAAAAATAAAATTAAGCTAAAAAATTAAAATTTAAGGAAATGTTATTTACATCGTGTTTTCAAACATATATTTATATGGGATTTTAGTTTAAAAAAAAGGTGGTTAAAATTTAATTTTTTTATTTGAAATTATAATTTTAATGTTTTTAGATTATTTTAATGTATTAACATAAAAAATAATTTTAAAAATATTATTTTTATGTATTTAAAAGAAAATTAAAAACAACTACTATTAAACTATGTTAAATAATCAATTCAATACAAAAATTTAAATTGTTAAGTAAAGTTTTATAATATGATTTATGTTATTATTTAATATACTATTTTAAATAAAAAACTTTTTAGACTTAAAACTTTCACAAACTAATATTATTTTATATTTAATTTTTATTTAATAAATAAAAATAATGATATTTAAATTTGTAATTACTTGATTGAGATTTAATATGATATTAAAAACTTAATTCAATTTAAAAACTTAAATTATTAAATAAAATTTTATTATATTATTTTTTAACAAAATCCAAAACAATGCAATACAGGTAATACATGCTGGATGAAATTATTATCATAATTCATATGGATGGAACTCTAGCGAGCATTACCGATCAACATAGATCCCATAGCACTATGAGAATTACTGCATTGATGAAATTATTATCAGATGGATCCAAAGCTCACCCCTTTTTCAAGAACTTACTTGCTAAGATCACATGTCTATTCTCTAAGCCATGTTTCACTATTCTAGTAGTTATTTGCATCGTTAGTTAATTTTATAGTTTAATTATTTATTTATTTTTTGAAAAGTTACAATTTATTTCATTAGTAAATGTAAAATAAACTAAATGATGTAAATTATTGCACATGCAAGAGAATTTAGAAGATGAACTGTACAAGGATTAAGTATAAAAATAATTAAATTATAGGATAATAAATATAACTTTCCCTAACATCAATCTTGAAAGTTAATTTATATTTTTATCTAATTTGTTTTGTAGTCAAATAATTTTACCTACATGTGCAGGACTTACATATATAAATGTACATTGTCTTCAATTAAGAAAATCTAAAGTATTAAAGTGTTATGTGAGTCCAATATTATGTTGTCCTATCTGACTGTATTGGTTTTTTTTTTTTTTGAGAGGTGTTTATAGCTTGTATTGTTTATGATTATATATTAATTAATCCTAATAAATTGTTATATATATTTTTTAAAATTAGAAAGTTGAATATTTACATATTAAATATTTTATATTTAATTTTTAATAAATTTATATAAGGCTTGATTATGCTTGGCACGCCCGACTACCTCACGGCGGCTTATGATTTCGTATTGTGTCGAAAGTTCTACGAGAAATTTTTCAAAGATTTATTTTTTTTTATTTTTTTAATTGTGGATTGAATATTCTTGATGGCATCTTTCACAAATTAATTAATAGATAGCGTATAATGTTTGTTCTTTATTTATTTATTTATTTATTTATTTGTTATCAGAACACCCGAATCATCAATCATTTGTCAAATATCTTAGGTGAAACCTTCCCATGAGTAAGATTATGATTTAATTGGAATTGTGCAGCAAATGTCAACTTCCTTTTGAAATCTCCAATTTTGGATAATTAATCAATAAAATAATATCTTTGATGAGGCGTGTTTTCTTGGTTCTTAGGTTATTGTGTTTGTCTTTTCCTTTTAATTTTATTATTATTATCAAAATAAATGATAAAAATATTTTTTTAATTAAAAAATATCTTTTCAATTGGCCTTTTAAATCCTCTCATCTATTTATATCTATTTTTTTATACAGTGTAAAAAAATCCTCTAATTGCAACATGAATATTATAAATTTTCTCTTGTTTCAAATATTTAAGGTTAGGTTGAAAATCAAAGTGGGACTATTTCTCATAGTTGACTTCAATAAAAGAAGAAAGCTTGTGTGTTCAATAAAGTAAGGAGTGGATTTTTATCAAAGTTATTAAATTAAGTTTGGTCATATGAATTGTTTATCCAATAAATTAATTTAATTTAAATTATGTTTTAATGTAAACTAATTTTAAAATTGTTATAATTAAATTCTAGTGACTAACATGGTAACCCACAACTTAATTAATCTAGTCGATTTCAGATTCAATGTAAAAATAATTTGATAAAAATAAATTATTTTATTAAAAAATTAAAATAATAATATTTTTTAAAAATTATAGATTTAAATTAATTGATAAAGCAACAAATAACGTCTTGTTTTTCAAATATGATTCAAAATCTAACAACTATAATTGTTTTTTCAAAACAGAAAATTTTACTCTTTTCATACGTTTCTTCTGTATGCTCTTTAATTATGAGCCATTAATAAAAGGCAATGGACCGTTCGTCGCCCATAAAAAAAAAAAAAAAAAAAAGCTGCAGCTTCCAAAACTGCCCCCCATCAAAAGCAGCCCCCAAAAATTCCCATTCCATCTTGTTTCCGGTCGGCAAAGTAGCCGACAAAGCACGGAGGATTTCGGAAGAACATTAACCCATGCTGAATTACTAATATGCCCCTCAAGCCCAAAACTATTACTACTAGCATTTTCGCATTTGCATTTTCTAGGGTTTTCTTGCTATTAATATATGAAAAAACTAGGAGGGTTATAATTCCAAAATGGGAATGTTTTATGGTTTTTTGGGAGTAGGAGAGGATAAATAAATTAAAATTACAAATATTTTATTTATTTATTAGAGAAATGGAGTAGAATTTGAAGTTTTTAAATTCAATTATGCCTTCTTAATTTAAAATCAAAATTCCATCTCGCCTATATCTTTTATTAATATAACTGGACATTATAAATGTATATCAATTATTTTCTTATATAAACAATGATTATTAGTGAAATGATCGTGATTAACCTAGATATATATGCTATAGTGTTATTTATCATCGATTATATATATATATATATATATATTTCAAAAATAAAATAAAACAGCAAAACGAAAAACCTCTTGTGAAAATTTGGATAAGCCACGAGGGTATTATAGTCATTAAACCACTTCCCTCATTAACCCCAGCAGATGCATGGAACTAAACCCCCTAAACCCCCCTCTCCCTCTCTCACTATTTATAGAGAGAGAAACATACACTGAGTCAACATATCTAGTGAGAGAAACAACTCAGAACCCAACAAAACACAAAACAAAACAAAACAAAACCCAGTTTTCTTACAGCCTCAAAAGCATGGCCACTCACTTGCCTGATGATTTCAGGTGTCCAATTTCTCTAGAAATCATGTCCGACCCGGTTATTCTCTCTTCGGGTCACACCTTTGACCGCTCCTCAATTCAACGGTGGCTCGACTCCGGCCACCGTACTTGTCCAATTACCAAACTCCCCTTGCCTGAGCACCCTCGTCTTATCCCCAACCACGCCTTGAGAAGCCTGATTTCCAGCTTCACCATCCCAAAATCTCAACCAGACCCCAACCCGTGTCGGAACCTGAACCCGGACCAATCGAAGAAATACCAAACCCAGCTTCTAATCTACACTCTCGTGTCCCCATCTTCGACGCTGGAGTCGAAGCTTCACTCGCTAAGTCAACTCACTAGACTCACCAAGCTGGACTCGGGACCCCGCCGCCAACTTACCGAGTCCGGTGCTGTCTCAGCGGTTCTAAACTGTGTCAACTCGACCGAGTCGGAAATCCAAGAGAAAGCGCTGGCCCTCCTCCTTAATCTCTCTCTGGATGATGATAACAAGGTGGGCCTTGTCGCTGAAGGTGTAATTAGTCGGGTCATAAATGTTATCCGGGCTGGGTCGGCAAGTTCTCGGGCCATCGGTTGCACAATTTTGACGAGCTTGGCTGTTGTGGAAGTAAACAAAGCTACAATCGGAGCCTACCCGAATGCGATAAAAACGCTTATTTGGGTTCTTTATAGTGGCAAAGGGCGTGAAGTGAGAGAAGCAGCCACTGCATTGTATGCAATTTGTTCATTTGTTGATAACAGGAAGCGCGCTGTGGAGTGTGGGGCTGTGCCAATTTTAATGAAAATTGGTGGGATGGGGCTGGAAAGAGCGGTGGAAGTTTTGAGTTTGTTGGTGAAATGTAAGGAAGGGAGGGAAGAAATGAGGAAGGTTAATGGGTGTTTGGAGGTTTTGGTTAAGGTCATCAGGAATGGGAGCGAAAGAGGGGTGCAATGCGCGCTTTTGACGTTGAGTTGTTTGTGTTGTTTCGCTGAGGAAATGCGTGTTGAGGCGGAAAAAGAAGGGGTTTTGGAGATTTGTGTTGGGTTTTTGGATGACGAGAATGAGAAAATTAGAAGACATGCTTCAAGTTTGGTGCAAACTTTAAGTGGTAGGGGGTAGCATGAAGAGATTGTTGGTGGAGGGTGAAGAGTCTTTTGAGGGATGGAGGTGGATTTTGGGGTTTGTTTTGGGGATGTGGGCTTATTTGGGTTTGTTGGATAGTTTCGTGTACAAACAAAGGAATCAGAGGTTTGATAGGGGATATTGGATATGTTTTTCCTTTCTTTTCTTTTTAGTTTTGTAAATTTTAATAAGTCAAATCTCTGAAATCTAATGGTTGTAGTTGAAAAGGTTTCAAATTGGAAAATTGTCTCCAATCTACTTTTAATTTTTGCCATTTCCTTTCCTTTCCTTTTGTTTTTTGAAGGGTTTTACAGTTTTCTTGATTTTGATGTTGGCAAAGGAGCAAATTTATTGATATGGCAACTGTTTCTGTTCTGTCAAGTACTGCGATTGAAGATAGTTTGAATGCAAAAGGAAACAATAAGATATGGTAGCTATGCTGTTTCTACGTTATAACATGTTAAATCGGATCCTTTTAAGCTCAAGCCAATGATTTGGATGGCATTTTCTAGAGTTTAAAACTTCAGCTCATCGGCATTGTTCAACAAATTTGCCTCATCATTGCTGTCATTCCTTCCCACCGATGGTCTCGGTGCTTTCTTTATTTTCTTGAATGCATCCATTGATTTACTCTCTTTTTCGCATTTTTGACCTTGCTTGGATTGCTATTGTTTGTTATGTTGAGACTGCAAGGTAGGTTATGGGATTGGGATGAACTCTTGCTCCTGTTATCTATACAATTGTGCATTGACATACCGGCATACTTAGGTATCATGATAGTCTGCTCAATACTATAGGTCTTATGTTACGTTGTTTAATGTCTTGTGTATATGAATCTATGGATTTAATGTCTTGATTAACAATAGTTGTCTGATAGCAGGCATGTGGATGTTAATATTTGCAGAGATTTCCTTCTTGTCCCTCAAGGGTTTCTTGTTGTTGTAACTTGGTTTTCTCATAGTCCAAATGATTTTGCTGAAATGTGATTATCTATTGCTCCTTTTTTTCACTGATCACTGCCATGTTGTGTTCCATTGCTCAACAATTCAATCCAGAAAATTGCTTGCTTCGGGAAGTTGCAATGTTCCCCCCCTTTTCCTTCGAGTATTGTTTAGCAACTTTCGTTGACTGGTTTAGTTTAATAGAGCTTGTTTTCAATGAGTAGCATGCTTTAATATCCTTAGCTTGTGTGAAGTGTGTGCCCGTTATCTTGACCAGTTAAAGGCACGTATATACATACTCATGCATTTACAAGTGTAGGAAGGATGGACTTGTTATTGCAGTGTAGTCAGCCTGAAAGTAAAGATTATAGCTGAAAGGCATTCAATGCAGAGATTAAATGACGAAGGGTGGTTTGGCTGGACCGTCAGAATACTATTATGTAAGGTCTATTTGACTCAAATGCATATAAACTCTAGAATAACTGCATGCTCTCTACATATAAGCTACACATAAAGCTTCAATCTACTGTTAAGTTGCTGTTGCCGCATTGGTTGGCAAGTCTTGGTTTTGTTTATCATTCTCACATGAAAATTTCTGGTGAAGTTGGTGATAGCAGCTTGATAGTGGTTTAGATCCTGTTCAAGTCACAGGTAGTAGCAATGCAGCATCTTAAATTATTATATTTATAAAACCGAGGAAGCTTCTTCGTTAGCCAATTTTGACTTGGTCGGCAACATGTTTATCCTGCTTTGGGTAGAAAGCCGGCTGATGACATTGAACATGTGAATGTGTCTTTGGGTGTAAAAGTCGATGGTGAATTGGATTTCTTTTTGAGAATAAGAGGATAAACTTTTCTTGTTTTTGTGTTGAATATTTAGGTAGGCGTGGATTAAAGTAAGTGGTAAAAGAAGCATCAAGCCGAAGTGAATGTCTCCAACAAGTAAAGTTCCTGCTTTCACTTTGGTGTCTCTCTCATATTGGTAGAAAATAAGAAAGGGCCATTGAGTGCTCATCCACTGGTGTCTCTCTCAGCTGATTTGTCTCTCATCTTCTTTAATATTTCTCGACTTCTTCCTTATCCTTTTCTTTACTTTACAGAGACATTCCCCAACTAAACAAACTGCAATACCGATGCAAAAATGCCAGATTGGAACGAAGCAGGGCTTCCAATGGGATTTTGGATATTTGAGTTGTTGGTGTCCCCTCAGTAGGTTGATGAACTATATGATGGTAAAGTGTTCACTACCTCTTTCTGGTCTGTCGCCATCGAACACATGTTGTCTAGCGAGGGGCCGCTGAATTTAGCCAAAGCCAAAGTAGGGATCGAACTATATGCAAAGATGCTCTACTATCTCTTACAAAAATAAGTAGCTTTTGGTACATGGAACATGATTGGATTGTACTGGACCTTCATGGTTATTGGTATTTCATGTTTGGTGCGACCAGGACAAAAATAGTTCTTGTTTCGTATCATGTCCCCTGTTTCTATCCTCTCTCTTTCGTAGAACTGCATGTTCCATGTAGTTTTACGCAGTTCCATTCTGTATGATTTTCGTAGAACAGATGGAAGGTTACTGATCACCAAGTTAATCTAGTTTAATTCGGTTCAAATTACAACAACATTGTTTTGAAGAACTTTAACTGGGTCAATCAATTGGATTACAGATTGGTTTTTAAGAAACTTGGCCTGGGTCATGAGCCAAGATTTGGGTCGACTAAACAATCTCGAAAGATAAACCGAGTTACATCCATTGAAAGTCAAATAACTTAACACTCAAAACAAGGCATCCACCAAGAAGAGCACACATCACCAGCAGTGCAATACTTGAAAAATTGACTCCGCGAGCCTACCATGCCGGAATGCTATTGGATCTAGGGTTCTTTGTTGTCTTGTGTGCTAGCGTTAGGATTTCGGGTAATCTCTCTACTGCTTAGGTATTATAGGCTTCGGGTGGGTTCTTGGTTTGATAGGCTTGGCCAACACTTCTGAGGCCCGTTATATAATTTTCCTATTAATTAAATATGCTAATTATTACTAAATTAGATATTATACTTGATAATTTTATTTTTTCTACTTTACAACCTCTTAAATAAACCCAAAACAAATCTAAGAAAACTTGAAGATAAAAGAAAAACAATAGTCCTAAGAAAAGTAAAAAAATAAATTATAAGTATAATATTTATTTTTATAAATTAAATAGAAATAGATAAAAACAACTATTTTTC
Source organism: Populus pruinosa (assembly GCA_026413675.1). NCBI lineage: Eukaryota > Viridiplantae > Streptophyta > Magnoliopsida > Malpighiales > Salicaceae > Populus > Populus pruinosa. The sequence continues at coordinate 3,214,993 of CM048602.1, read as the reverse complement.
CCCCCTGAAAGAGCCGCCTCCTCCATCAATTTTCCAGGCCGCGTTTTCTGTCGCAAGATTGCAGCTAGCACCGATCTCCGATGGGCTACAGATGACTCAAATGATCTTACAGCTCTATGCAAATAAACTGAGGATCTGAACCAATATTTTTCTTTATAAAAAAATAATTTGCAAATAACAGATCTCAAGCTTAAAACATAACTCCACTTCTTTGCATATAGAGCTGACCTGGGACGAGAATATGCTTGTCTCCTAGATCTTCTGTTCTATTAACAAACACTAAAATGTACGGTATTTTTACTGTAATCCATGCACCTCTTCTGGTTCAGAGTGGATTGTTGTAGTCTTTTTTATTATTATTGAGCTTTTTTCTTTACAATTTGATCTCTATATGATTAAATTAATAACTAGTTGTATCTAATATGTTAGAGAATGAGAGATTAAAAGATAAAGAATTGAAATGAAAACAATAAGCAAAATAAATAATTGTTTTCAGATCGGGAAAAAAAGGCTTACTTTGATCATTCTATCTTTTAATTAATAATTTTTTGGTTATTTTAGTTCTTAAAAATTCGATCTTGAGCTAAAAATTTATTATTTTTTTTGTGGTTCTTAGTTTGAAAAAAAAAAGAAAAAATTACCAAATTCAAGTTAAAGAGAGGAAAAATCATTGATTAACATCAATTTTAACAAAAAAAAATTAATTTTATTGTTAATTAGTTTTTTCAATGAAAAAAGTTGCATTAAAGTATTCTTTTGATCTTTCCATCATCTAAGAAGGTAAGTCGAAAATTATAATATTTTAAATTTGGGTTGATTTTAAGTTTTTAGACTAATTGTAGTGTTTTAAAACTATAAATAAATTTATTAATGTTTTTAGGGTGTTTTCAACCTAGATTCATTTACATCTTTTTTAATTAATTATTTAAATTAAAATAATTAATCTAGACTAACTTCATAATTCATGTAGTGATTACCTAACTTTTTTTCTCAAATCAGTACTCAGATAATGGAAGACAGCTATGCTAAAAAGCCCAGGATGACAAAATCATTCCTTGGCTAGGGCATTTCTCCAGTGTTTACCAAAAGTTTAGTAGTTCTTGAAAAAGGTTTTTTTGATTTCTTGAAAGAAGTGTAGGATCATATGGGCCACCGTACGCCGGCCGACCATGCTGTGGTTTGAGTGGTCAATCCTATAAAGGGCAAGAGACCTTCCATAATGTTATCCTCTCAAAGGCCAACAGAGACAATTACAACCACCCAAGAAAAGCAAGATTTAAATCCATCATTGTGGATTTGAAGGCTCAACGAGTTTTTTTATTAAAAAAAAATAAAAGGAAAGAGACGATAAGACATTTGGTGTCCCCATTTAAGCAAGCAATTGCTCTACTGGGCATAATGGGAATGTCACTGCCATGCTTTGGAGGCTTTCGTGGATCTAAAGTCATTTCTCCTCACACCCAATCCGGCCGTGTGTCCAAACTTGCCTGCAAAAAGTTTTATGTGTATAGTGAATCGGGTTTTTTTTTAATAAAAAAAACAGATTAAGATATCAAGAACATTTGAAATTAGAGAACCACATCAATTTAGAATGCAATGATGATAATAATAACAATTTTTAGTTGGAAGACACTTTAAATTTTCAGAAAAAATCATTCCTATCATTCCTCAAACCTTCCATTTATAATTTTCACGGAAAATTGTTTATTAAAAATATTCATTATTGTTTCTCATTTTATGTTACCTTAGCTTTTATTTTTTTGTTTAAAAAAATATTAATTTAATTTTTATATAATTTTTTGATAATTTAGATATATTGATATTAAAAATTAAAAAAATAATCATTTTAATGTATTTCAAATTTATTATTTTTTAAAAAAACACTCTATCCTAAGTTACCAAAGAAACACGTACGTATAATTATGCATAATCCAATTAGGATTTGATGGTTGTTAGCAGATGGGATGTTATTTGCTTTCTTCCCATTTATCCTCCTTGTCAAACAAGAAAAGTATGGCTTCATTGTTCCATGGACCTAATTTCTCTAGCACTTTCGTCACTTGAAATGCATCATACGAAAAACAAGATTTAATTATAGATTATTCAATGAATTAATTAATATTTTTTTCTTTATTTCAAAACAATTAATGTGGGATGATAAAAGGTAGATTTATATTAATTAAGCTAACAAAATCATTGGTGCTGAAGAGGGAATGCTGAGCCAAGCAGACAAAAGATGACACAATAATGGTGTTTAATGGCTTTATAACTATAGTAGATAGATTGAGTAAAGGGATGAAATTGAGGGCGTGATAGAGTGGTATTAATTACGAAGAGAAGAGCACGCTTGAAGACAAAGGGCATTGATGCTTCTATCTTTAGATCTCTCTAGGGCAGACAATACATTGGTTTCAATGCCTAGCATGAATCCCATCCTCTTGCTTAAACAACATTTATCACATGTTTACCTTCTCTCTTTTTTTTTTCTTTTTCTTTTTCTACTTTGAAATCATGTTATGTTTAATAAGTATTACTTAATGATGCTGTTGAGGATTTGAGATGAATGATAATTTTATCTTGATATAATAAATACCAAATCAAATTAGCTTGAATGATTAAGTAATTTTTTGTGTATAGAGTTGACTTACTTAATTGATAATAAATTGTATATAAATATTGTTAAACTCGATCTATACCTGATGTGTGATGCATTTTTATATATTATTATTTTATTTTATGTTGAGTAATAAATTATACTTAAATAATAGTTATCATATATATATATATATATATATATATATATATATATATATATATATATATCTGATAACTGAATCAGAGGGGGGCAAGCAGGGGCTTGCAACCTCTACAAAATATTTTAATTTTTTTTATTTAGTATTTAAATATGGAATAGTATGATATTTTTATATTAAATAAATAAATTTTTAATAATATATCTTATTATACTAATTTTAACCTTTTCTATTAAATACTATCAACTCCGCCTCTGCAAAACCTAATATTTGATAAAGTATAAATATTTAAATTTTTTATTCGTTGAATACTAAATAAGATATGTACTTATTATTATCTTATAACCATGTTAATAAACATTCATTGAAATAGATCATGTTTTCACTACCTTAAAATCAGAAATTATTGAAGGAATATTATGTTGGCATATAGTGAAGATTTCATCGGTATTTTTCAGTATAGGTGAAATTGATAGCAGAGTATTGTTATTAAAAAATTTCTTGTAAGAGTTTTATATTTCATTAACATTATAATTTACCAATAAAATATTTGTTGGCATTAAAAAGAATATTCTATTAACATTTCTTTTTGATGTTTTCATTTTTTTTTATTGTTTGTTGTAATCCCTAAACCAACAATAATATCTGAACTTCTTTCTCCATGAATGCATCAAACAAAGGAAGAAATACAAAGCTTATAGTTTCTAGTTGGTACAGATTTGTAGACATGCACGACCTCAGATCAAAACACTCTCGAATGCATATAGTTGCTAATTAAAGTGAACCTGCTAAAGATCATAAATTCAATTATAAAAATGCAAGCTAAAGTACCGACTGACCATAAAATTAAATAGGACGCTTGGCATAGAAGTTTGGATCCTTCCCATAAATATCAAATCATGCATACCATTATAAAAATCTTAGGGAAACATTACCTCGAGTTCTTATATTTCTATCCAAGTTTTAAGTTTTATAAATTATATATTAAGATTTTATTTAATAACTTTTTTTTTTTGATTGAGATAGTTTTTGGATATAAGATAAACTCATGAGGTTTCATGCCTAACTTTGCAGCCAAGTATGACTTCAAATCTCCAACTCATTCAATAACACGCCATTGTTTACCGTCAGAATGCATGGATTACAGCCTAGCAAAACAAGACTCAAGACAAAAAAAGATGGCCTCGGCATGATGTTGAGCATCGACCAAAGGAGTGTAAAACAAGACTCATGACCAGCCAAGAGTCCACATTCAAAGCCTAAAAGTCACTTAAGCTGTCAATTAACCTGTGTTAGCTGTGTTAACAGTTCACACAGCTAGCGAGAGCAAGGTTGTCAATTAAGCTTAATCATGGTTTCCAGAGCATTATCATGCTCAAAAACCAACACAAATTATTCGTTGGAGTTACTCAAAGCATACACAGGTACACCAGCCAATTAACTAATGAATGCGTGGCCATATGATATCTGGTTAGTTAATCACAAGGTATATTGGTAAATAAGTATTGGCTTATATATGATTTCCCCTCCCTATTCAGAACTCATAAATAAATCCTGTTAATATGAAAGCCAAGTTAGATAGAGGATCATTGGGTGATTAAATCAATTTAGTCTAATTTTAAAATGATGTCATTATAATACTTTTTTTTAATATTATTTTAAATAAAATTAAAAAAATATTTAAAATTAACTTGATTAAGCCTCACTGAGTTTACCTAAAAATCAATTATGTTATAGGTTAACTCACCGGGTCTTCTAGATTTAACCAAGTAAATGTTCAAACTAATTATTAAAAAAAAATCAATGGATATATGTCAAGCCTGGCTAATTTCAATAACTGTATATGCGAACAATACAATCATCAAATTATACTGAAGGAAATCCTCCATTGAACAGGACTAAGCTGATGCGAGGAAAATCCAATAGCATTCCACAGGCCTTGGTGCCCTTGCTTCTCTATGGGATCAAGCTATTTTTTATGTAAAAATTAGTATTCAAGTCCTGAAATGGGGTAAAATAACATTAAAAAAATAATTATGATAAATATGTAATTCTATGTAATTCTAGTAATAAAAGGTAAGTTAATCTAAGATATTTCATTAAATTCGTGACTCATATTATGAGATTAGAATAATATAATAAAAAAATAAAGAAGATCATAAAACTAGTTTAAAGAAATTATGTTAACTTTTCAAACTCATGATCCAGATCGTTAGACCAGAAATACAAAATCTAAAAAAAATATAAAGTTTAAATCTTAATTAATCAAATATTAAAGAATAAAATTAAAAAAACTATACAAAAAGATTTTAAAAAATAACAATTAAAAAAAATAAAGTTCAAAATTAAAAAACATGATTAATTATTTTTATTAAAGGGTTAAATTGAAAACAAAAATCAATTTAGAAAAAGAACAAAGAAAGAACAACAGAATGAGGATTAAAATTAACATAAAAAACAAAAACATATTTTGATTGAAAGGTGAAATTGAAAAGAATAATAATTTTTATAAAAGGGATAAAAAATAGAAATCAAAACAATAATGACCAAATTAAAAATATAATATAATCAATTTAAATTGACTGATGAAATTGAAAACCAATAAAATTTTTATATAAAGAACAAGGAAGATCAAATTGGATAATATAATATTTTATAAATTAAGATTGAAAACTAAAATTGAAAACAAATAAAAATTCTACAAAAAGGTTAACATCAAAAATTAAAAATCAAAAGAATAAATTATTAGAGATTAAATACCAACAACAAAAAGCAGGAAAAAAACATCTCGGCAACAAATTAAATTACCACCAAAGATACATGTCGCATCAATAAAAAAAAAACATGACAATACTTCCAACAACATAGTAAAAAGATATTTTTCAATGCCAAGAGTTGCCGCTTAAAAGGCATGAGCGCCTCCCACACATATTTATTTATTTTATTTAGTCAAATACAAGATTAACTCAAAGCTTACTTTGTAATTGCAAAAAAAAAAAAAAAAACATTATGAAAAACTGAAAACACCACATTACCTCATGCTTCTTTTTTTTTGTTGTTTCTCTTTGTATTTTATTTGTTTATTATTTTTTATATTTTGTCAAATATCAAAATACCTCTCAATTTAAATTATAATAACAAAAAAATTATTATAAAAACATAAAAATATTTATACACGCAAGGTTTAGATTTTTTGCTTTCAAATCAATGATATTTTGATCATTTAACTTCTCAATTAAATAAACCATGTGAAAAGACTTTTATATCTTTGAAAACCAGCGACAAGTTTTTCAGGTGTGCTGCTCCAGGTAACCATTATGAAACAGTTCTTTCAATTTCCAATCATCTCTTTATAACGCAATTCCACAGGAATGCATGGTACTTCCATGGAATCCTGCAGAAGTTCCCTGTTGAACATGTAAAAAAACACTTAATTCCACCCACTTAATTCATCTCCGTAAAACTAACAGCTAGCAAGCCCACACTATATATTATTAGCCTTAATTATACTAAAAAATAACATTTTCAATCCTTGAATGTAACCTCTCAACGTAAGATCCAAAGTGTAACAGTCAAGTGACAAGAAGTTGATTGCTGCTATGCGCACAGAATGCCTCGGAGAGAAGAGGCATCCCTGTCTGTCATCTTCCTTGGCTCACCGTTTCTTTTATTGGTTGGTTATTAAAATTCTAATAATATATTAAATAATAATTTCAATATTAAAATTTAAACCAATAAAACCACAAAAATAATTATATATTATTCATCATCATAATTACTTTCGAAACATAACATGGTTTTTTTGAGTCTATACCGACAATCTGATGAGATGCATCAACTCTCATACATACGTCTAACAGATATTTTTTGCAAGATATAATGTTTATATGTACTGTTCAACGAAAAGTCAAAGTTGAATGGAAGGATATTGTGAGGAAGAAATTATTTAAAAATATTAAATGCTTTGATAAATTTTACGAGGATATTATAGTTTTGTGAGGGAGACAACTACCTAGAAAATGACTAGGATGAACATTAAACTCATCATCCCGTGTCAAGAGACTGTGTCTGGCCACAACAGTAACAACAATGCCTTGGAAGCACTCTTGGATTATAATATCAAATTACATAATCGTATGAACCAAAGGATGGTTTACATTTCATATTTTTTAAAAAAATATGTAAGAAAAAAACCCTCATAAACGCAGAAGTCTTGAATGATTTAAGATTTGGTAGTGCTGAAAGGTTTAATCTCGATATATAATTAATATCTAACCGAAAATAATCATTGCAAAATAAAGAACATAATTTGGAAACCGAAGGGATTGAAGTAACTATGATTGATTTTTGTTCATACAAAAGTAGATATTAGTATACGTGGTAGGTTTTAACATTTTATTATTCGATAATCAAATATAAAAAAGAGTTTCTAAAAAGAAATTCATATTTGTTTATGTATATAATAATTTATTCAAAATCCAACAAGGCACAGAAATAAATTCAACATAGAGGAAAAACCTAATTACTACAAACTCAATTACATTTTAAATTTTATTTTTTAAAATATATAAAAATATTCTAAAAGCTTATTATATTTTTATTGACATTAATATTGTGTAAATTATAATTTATAAAACTTTTTAAAAAACTTATCATAATTTTATTGATATTAATATTGTGTAAAAGATAATATATAAAAGTTTTTTAAAAATTTATTATATTTTAATTAATATTAATATTTGTGTGAGAAATATTTATCATTTATTAATTTATATCAGGAATACTCGCTCATTAAAACTATTAGAGTAAAATTATACTTTAGCCTTTTATTTACTTAAAAAGACTAGATTTATAGTTTATAAATATACCATAAATTTTATTAATAATTTTATATTATTTTCTATTATAATTACTTTTGAAACATGTTTATTAATGTATATGTGGTATTCTAATAAAGGGTTGTTTTGTTAAAAATATATAAAAAAATTTTTAAAATTTTTTTTGTTCTTAACAACAACGTACTGAGACTACTAAAAACTACTAAAAAATATCAATTTAATAACTTTCAAATCAAATATAATTTTGAAACTTTGCTATAAACTAAAAAACAAACTGTGCCCACGAGGAATGCTTTCAATAACGCAAAAGGTCAAGGTATTTTTTTGAGTCTATATTATATTGAGGTCATTTGTGGAGGCTATATTCCTATTTAATTGGGAATCTATTTTATTTCACCAACCAGTCATCACTTTCGCTGAGGGCTTGCTTGTATTCAATGCAAGACACTGCCTGCACACGCAAATAGATAAACAAAGTCAAGCAGCTGATACCGACAATCTAACAGATGATGAGATGCATCAACTCTCATATATTTTTGCAAGATATAATTAATGTTTATATGTATTATTTAACGAAATATCAAGGTTGAATGGAAGGATATTGCGAGGAAGAAATTATTTAAAAATATTAAATGCTTTGATAAATTTTACGAGGATCGATATAGTTTTGTGAGTGAGACAACTACCTAGAATATGACTCAGATGAACATTAAACTAATTAATGTCCTGTGTCGAGAGACTGTCTGGCCATAACAGCAATAACAATGCCTTGGCCAGCCACAAGCGATCTTGGATTATAATATCAAATTACATAATCGTATGAACCAAAGGATGATTTACATTTCATATTTAAAAAAAAATATATGTGTAAAAAAAAAACTCATAAATGCAGCAGTCTTGGTGATTTAAGATTTGGTAGTGCTGAAAGGTTTAATCTCCATATATAATTAATATCTAACAAAAAATAATCATTGCAAAATAAAGAAAATAATTTGGAAACCGAAGGAATTGAAGTAAACTATGATTGATTTTTGTTCATACAAAAGTAGATATTAGTATACGTGGTAGGTTTAAATATTTTATTATTCGAGGATCAAATATAGAAAAAGGATTTCTAGAAAAAAGTTTATATTTGTTCATGTATATAATAATTTATTCAAAATTCAACAACTGCTAAGAAATTAAACCTAGAAAATAGCTCAATTACTGTGAATTTAACTAAACTTTAAATCTTACATTTTCTTCTATATCTTTAAATGTATAAAAATTCTTTATATTTTTATCAATATTAATATTATATAAAAAAATATAGCTTTTTTGAGTGCAATTTATAAAACAAATCCAATTTATATAGGCTCAATATTGTGGAAGAATCTAATATTACAGGTTCAATGTAAAGAAAAATTTCAATCCTTATGAACTCAGTTTTGGAAAGGAGCTCAATCCTTATTGACTTAACTTAAAAAGAAAAAAATTTTACTCGCTTAACTATATCTTAGATTCTATTCTCTTTATATCTTAGATATATAAAAGTTTTCTAATGAGTGTTCTATTAATATTAATATTTTATAAAAGATCACGTATAAAATTTATTCAAGATCTATAATATTTTCATTAATTTTTATCAACATTAATATTACATAAAAGATAATATATAAAATTTTTCTAATAGCCCGCCATATTTCTATCAATATTAATGTTCTGTAAAGAAAAATGTGTAAAAATCTTTTGAATACTTATTATATTTTTATTAATATTAAAATTTATGTAAGATATATTTATTATTTATTAATGCACATTAAAAATATATTCTCTCATTAAAATTATTAAAAAAAAAATTATACTTATGAGTTATAAGTCAATATGAATCTTTCAAACACTAAATTTTTATTTTTTATTTTTTAATATATATTTATTTTTAGAATTTATTTTTCAAATATCATTATAGTTTCTCTAAAAGAGATACTTAACAATCAAAAAGTTTTTCAATTCATTAAAAAAAATTTTGTATATAGATATTAGACATCATTTACCAGCCATCTTGGCTAGCTAGGAGAAATAAATTAGATTGTAGAACCGATTATCTAACCCATTAACTTTGTTCTTAAATTACTTCAATTTTTCAAAAAAATCATTAATTACCAACTGCCATGAAGACTTGAACAACCGGTTGAACATAAAGGCCAATAAAAGTAATACCTACACTTAGTACATTAGTTGAGTTGTTATCTTTTTCGTTAATCAACGCTTGAAAATTTTGAATGAAGATTCCTTCTTCATCTTCTTTTTCTTTTTCTTTTTACTTTTTTGCTACAATATTATTTTGAATGAAAAACTTGTGAATGAGTTTAAAATTCAAAATTAAATTATATTTTTCAATGATTTTTAGCATTTCACTGTGCAGATCAAGTGGATCTCACCACAAATTTGTTGGATTTTTAGTTCTTTATATATATATATATGTTTTAATGTGAATTAATAACATACATCTTATATACAGGGAATTTATTAAAATTCTAATGTTTACTATTTACACACATCAAACTCCCAAACAGGTATGGCATGTTTAGCTAAAAAAAAAACTCTTCATCTCCATTTTTAATTTATATGTATTAGGATATGTTCAATAAAAAAATATATTTTTATATGAATCTCCATTTCCAATTCTCTTCTCTATCTTCAAGAAACAATTAGAGAAAAAAAAAACTGAAAAAATGAAGAAGAACATCCAGGCGGCCTCAATATCTATGAACCAAGAAAGCACCACACATGGATCCAGGCTGGATCATTAACCCAAAATAATTTTGTTTTAAATGAAAAAATCTCATCTTAAGCAAAAAATATTGAAGCTAACATGGTCAATTCTCGCCTAGATTGGCTGAATCAACTGGGTCTTCTGAACTAGATAAGATTTAATGGCTATAATAATGCCAACTAAAAAACACATGTCCCCAGGCCCTACAGCCTAGCTATCAAGATTACCGAATGGACTTTTCAATTTATCGTGTTTTCCAAGTCAATTTGGTGCAGCAGATTCCCTTTTGGAAATCAAATCAATGTGTTAATTGTCCTATTCTTTTCTTCTTCTTCTTCTTCTTCTTTCTTTATTTATTTCTTGTTGCTTGTAGCTTTTAGCTACGTTACTACCACATGATGAAATGCATCGCTTCTCATGGATTGTGTCGGAACCATCCACCCTTCTTTATTAACATGCAAGTATATATAATTCCTACATGCACCCAAAAAGAAAAAAAAAAAAAAACCCTGATTTGCAGATATAGATCTCTGACCCGATTTGATCCAGAAAATTTGATCAACTTGAATGTTATTTTGTTCTCTTTTCTTTAAATTTGATTCAGTCGATTAGTTGAGTTATGGATCAACATGGCTAAATCAATCACATTTTTTATAGATCAATTTTTTTAAAAAAATTATTTAAAATCAGGTAGTTTTTTTTTTGTTTCTGTGAAATAATTCTTAAATTTAAATTTAAATCCAAGTAAAATAGCCCTTCAAAACAAGGATGAATACTATTTACTATTCATGATTTTTTTTTTCGTGGATTTAAGAAAATAATCCGTGGATTTAGTGTTTCCCTAATGAGAACTTTTCAAATATAAAGGACTAAAATGTAAGATCTCTCAAAGTTAGGGATGCCTCGGCCTCCTCGTCCTTCAACACCATATTTCCGCCCCTGGGGTTGAGAGTTGCTTAAAAACGGTTGGAATCAAATTGATAAAATGCATATGGTTTAGGATCTAATCAAGAATTAGTAAATAAATTAGGGACTAGAATGAGAAATCCCCGAGAAAAAAGGCTGTAAAATAGAATCGCTAAAAAGCCAAAGACCAAATAGGATCCTGTTCAATTTCCTATTGTTTTGTGGGCGTTTAACGGCTCGCGTTTCAGCACGTGACTGGGACAAGCATGAAAGCAAACAAAAAATTATTTTTATTTATTATTATTCTATAATAATGATAATAATAATAATAATAATAATAATAATAATAAAAAGACAGTGAGGATACCGACAACTCTGGATCCAATGCTTGATTAATTTGATTTATTAATTATTTGAGAATTTATGGCTTTTCTTAGAAGAGAGTCTTTACAAAAAAGCAAAAATTGCCAAGATAATTGTTAAAAGAGAAAAATTAACTTTTAAGGTTAATTAATGTGTTAATAAATACAAGTATACAAGATTAGTGAAAAGAAAAAAGTTATTAATAATGATTGAAAAGATTATATAAAAAATATTATTTGAATATGTTTTAAAATAATTTTGGTTAATTATCATCCTCTTTTAATAAATTACCCTCTGCTAAATTCTCCCACTTAACATAAAGTAAAATTCTCACCTACTTATCTTTACCAAACATCTTTAAAAAATAATTAATTTACATTTTTATTTCTGAGAAAAATAAATATATATATATATAAAGAGAGTTAATGATATAATTCTCGTTTTTTCACATTAATATAAATAACTAAAATTAAAATTTAATATATTTTTATTAATAAACTATTATTATAACTTAAGTCTCAATTAGATTAATAGAATATAAATAAAATCTTTCACTATGATTAAGGGAAAATGACAAATAATTATGATATAGATGGATATGTTATTATCACCTCATTAGTGCAAATTGACTAATAAAATAAAATTAATTATTTTGTAATAAAAAAATGAGTATTGGTTGCCGAGATATAAGAATACTAATAAAATATTAAAGAATATCTCAACGCTTATTTTTTAAAATATTTTTTATTTAAAAAATATTAAAATAATTTTTTTATTTTTAAAATTTATTCTTAATATTAAGAAAAAAATCAAAATTTAAGAAAAAAAAAGGTTCAAAATCACTACCGAATAGTGCCTAATCAACACAAATCTCACACCGCGAGGTGGACCAAAAATATATATAAATAAAGGGTCCCTCCTTCCCTCCCTCTCTCCTTCCCATTCCCTCACTGTCAACAACACATTTCCTTCAGGCTTCATAATTCTACAAAGATAGAAAAGACAGATATACTCTATCAATGGCTGTAAAAATCTATATCATGTAAGCATTACTATGATCTCTATTTACCATCTTCGTTTTGGGTTGTTGTTTTTATTGTGTTTCATTGTCTGTGTTTTCTTCATCATGATTCTTTTGGTGCATAAACGTTTGACTTCTGATCATTTCTTGAATTGTGTTCTTCATGTTCTTGTCTCTTTTTATTGTTTTTAACGATTCTTTTAGCTGTAAATGCAGTGATAGCTGTTAGTTTCTGTTCTCTTGGTGTTAAATGGCTCCAGGAAGTCAGCTTTCTTGAGAGATTCAGAATTTGATCTTTGGTAACTGGTTTGAGTAATATTTGATGAATGCTTGATCAGGGATTCAAGTTTCTTTCAAGAACCAAATCAAATTCATCAATGGATGGTGTTGTTTCTTGTAGGATAAGTTCATGGATTTGTTGTATATTTAGCAATAAACTATACCGAATTCTCATATGCCACCATCATCTGTGTTGTGAAAATATCTTGTTGATCTTGGCTAAAAGGTTAAGAAGGGGAGTGATAGGCTATAAGACTTGAAGCTGTTTATGTGTTTCAAGTAGAGGGGTCTAGTGTTCTTTCCTTTTCATTTCATTGCAATCTCTATCATTGAAACAAGAGATGTATACAATAAGTTTAGTAAAACTGTGAACACAACAGTTATCAGTAGGCGTTAGCCAAGAAAAAGTGGTTCTAAAGCTGGACCTACCTTTGAAATTATAATTCAGAGAGAGGAATGCTGGGCTTTTGCTTTTACGAAACGTCTTTCCTTTATTCTCCATTATTGATACTAGTTCTTGGCATGTAATTTTATATGCATAACCATCACCAATGGCTTTCTTTATCATGGCCTGGAGTACACCACTGTTATAAAACCTCGCAGGCCCAGCGAGTCAACTTGCCGATTTTGAGCTGGTTTTTGGCTTAGGTTTCATGTCAAATCATTTTTTTTTTAACAACACACCATTATGTGATTGGCTATGTATGCTATTTATCAATCTTCTGTTTAAAATTTTAAATTAATTGCTTTGTTGATTTAGAAATTCATGCACTCAAAGCTGTCCCCTTGGTGATGGTTTAGTCCTATTATCCACCACGTTGATGTATTATTGATGGTGGATATACCACTCTTAGGACCAAAAATCTTCTTGGATTATTTCTCTTGATGGAGACCTCCATAGTGCTTGCTATTGTTTCCCTACAAAGCTTCCTGTCTCCATCGTGCACTGAGATAACTTATCTATGAATTAATTACCTTTATGCAAATTTCCTTTTCCTTTACCTTCTCATCATCCTGTAGGGATCGAAAATCATAACAATGATATGACCGAAAGAAATTTATTTCTCTAGAAATAAAATATAATCGGGAAAATTGAGTTTGCACGAGGACAGTTTATGATTCTGTTTATCTACTTTTCTAGATCTTCAGAATATTCTCACTGATCATGTCAAGTGTAAATTATTTGATTCCTTCTGCAGTTACTACTCTATGTATGGACATGTTGCAAGGCTAGCTGAAGAAATTAAGAAAGGAGCTGATACTGTGGAAGGAGTGGAAATTAAGCTATGGCAGGTCTGTGTCTAATCTTGTCCGAAACATTAACAGTTTGAACTCTTTAGCCTTAGGCGGAGATAAATCAGGTGATTGAGAAGCATATATTCCTTGTCATGTACCTCTCGAGCAAAGGTCAACAAGTTTAGCATCATTGAAATCGTAGGAAGACTTCCAGCAATTAGAAGAAAATTTGAAGACTAGAACATAGCGGCATATTAAATTTTGCCTCCTTTCCAAGTTCATATGCTTCATTAGATATAGCTGACTGCAGGGCTATGGATTGGTAGAAAAAAGTATCCCGTGCAGGCATGTGCTAGTTCGCTTGTTAGAGTATGAATATTGAAGGGGGGCTGCTTCATGCCAAACTGTACCCTTGCTAGTTGCTGGCATTGAACCTCATAACTGTAAAATGTTATCCAACCCAACTTCCCTGTGAAGAACAGAATGGACCGATTTTATTTCTCCGGAAGGGAACATTGCTATTGCAAAGAAGTCAATTCTGTTGAAAAGGAGATGCGAGTTAATTTAGATGATTTTCTTGGCTAACTGGATAAAACCTCAACTACATTTGATTCATCCATAAATCATAAAATTCTGATATTATATCACAAATTTCTTAAGTTTTTGCAATGTGCTCTAGGAAAGGTATTTTGTATTTTAATGTATCGAGGACTAGAGTTGCCTGATATTCTTGGCATATTGATCACAGGTACCTGAAACCCTGCCAGAAGAGGTTCTGGGAAAGATGGGCGCACCACCAAAGAGTGATGTCCCAATCATCAAACCCAACGATCTTACTGAGGCTGATGGTGTTCTTTTTGGTTTCCCCACTAGATTTGGAATGATGGCTGCGCAATTTAAAGCATTTTTGGATGCAACTGGTGGGCTATGGGGAACCCAACAGCTTGCAGGCAAACCAGCTGGAATCTTTTTCAGCACTGCATCTCAGGGAGGCGGACAGGAAACAACTGCGTAAGTTTCATTTAAACACCTGACAAAAACCCTTTTTTTCTTGACCATCCTTTTCCTGTTCTTCCAAGTTCTTAATTCTGGACGTGTACAGTATGAACTCTGAAATTCTAGCACATGTTTTTCCTTTCAATATGCAGCTTGACTGCTATCACTCAGCTTGTTCACCATGGAATGATCTTCGTGCCCATTGGATACACATTTGGAGCTGGCATGTTTGAAATGGAGCAGGTGAAGGGTGGCAGCCCATACGGTGCAGGTACCTTTGCTGGGGATGGCACCAGACAGCCTACTGAGCTGGAGCTAGGCCAAGCTTTCCACCAGGGGAAGTACTTCGCTGGCATTGCAAAGAAATTCAAGGGAACTACTTGATTTGAGCCAGGAAATTGCACTCGATTCTTAGAAATTTCACTCGTATGTTCACCTGATCAATAAAGTGCACCTTCTGGATTATATTTGGTGTCACAAACGGATGTTTCATTCCTTTATAGAAAAGGCATCTTGTAGTGATGAAAGATTTCTTTATGGAATTCTGTGAAAAATCATTTTGAATGTTCTTCACCTCCCGTGCTTATCTCTAGTTACAGAAGCTGCATGTTAGATCTCTTCCAGTTCTTTAATGCCTGAATGGTTGCCATTGCCAATCACAAATCGCCAGTCCAGTCAAATTGAGTTGATTCAAAGGGAACTGATGAATATATTAGAAATTGAAGTGCACAATTCATGCTTAGCATTCACACACCAGAAAACAGTGGGAATGCAAGATGGAATCAAACCAGTTATTGTTAATAAAACTCACTCCCACATTTATATTTCAGAAATATAGGAAGAGAAGGAATTCTATGATTGAGCTACCAAAATAGCATAAAATGGGTTAAAAAAGAGGAACAAAATGCCTCACTTTGAATTGAAAAATTAGAATCTATTTATTCTTCTAAATCTAATTCATTGAAATTACATTGGTAAAATTAAAAAAAAAACTATAAATCTAAAATAAATAAAAAATAAAAATATCACAAATACAGCCATTAATTACTTCACACATCAAAGGAGTGCTGTCTTTTAAAAGCAAAATATACTATCACAATTAAATCTTAAGTTTTATTTTTGTATGAAAAAAATATTTCTTAATTCTTTAAATAATTTCTGTTTTTAAAATAACTATTTCTTCATTTTATTTGTCATTCTTTGTTCATCTTTTCATTTGACAAGTTATATACATATATATGTTTTATTTTTGTTTGTTTTGTTTAAATGACCCTAAAATAAATATTTTATTTTTTTAGTTAATTTTTATATTCTTTTTTCAGAACAACCATAATAAATAAAAAGTTTATTCATATCTTAAATTGTCATTTTGTTTTTCAATATCACTTCTAATATATATATATCTTGTTTTTAAACTCAACAGTACAGAAATGATAACTGAGACTAAATATTCATAAATTTATTAACACAACTTTCATTTCAATACGTGTACATACAATATCACATCTCCTTAACTTATAAGCCAATCAAAGCCTAATCCATCAAGCATAGTTGGGTACTGTTGGTAAATCCTGCTTTTTTAATGTATTTTTTTTTGCATAAAAATATTTTTTTTGATAGCTGTATATAAAGCCATCATAAAAGACATTAAAAAATCAATTTAAAGATTTTTTCAAACAAAACACATTTTTAATACACAATTTTAAATGCAAAAACAAATTGTGCCTCGATGCCCATTTTGGTTCTGTTTTCCTTCTTCCCATGTTTCCATTTTTGTATTGGACTTTTGTAAAGGTGTATTTGAGAGTAAGATTGTTTTTGTTCTTAAATGTTTTTTTTTAATATTAAAGTAATGTATTTTAGTGTTTTTTATGGTTTTTTATGTTAATATTAAAAATAAAAAATTTAAAAATTTTATTTTAATATATTTTTAAATAAAAACACTTTTAAAATTCATAATATAATATAATTTCATACACAATTTAAACTGATGAGTGGTCAAATTTGATCTTATCTCATGATGACCTTGTATTCATGAAAAATATCATTTTTTACAGTTCTAGATTTTCTTTCTCAACTTCTAAATTTATCTATATTTTTAATTAAATATTTTGGATGTATTTGGTAGTGTGGTTGTGGTTATTGTTTAAATTTTTTTTTATGCTAAAGTGTATTAAAATGATATTTTTTTTATTTTTTTAAATTATTTTTAAAATCAACACATCAAAAAATAAAAAAATATTTTTTAACAAAATATTAAATTTTTCAGAAATATAGTTTCCATCACATTCACAAAGGCTCTCTAGTTATACAATAAATTTACATCATTACTCTTAAATTTAATAAATTTTGTAGTTTTTATTAAGGGTTGTTTTTGTATTTTTTTTAGAAAAATGTGCATTAAAATAACCTATCTACCATTGAAAAAGAAAAAGAAAAGGAACTAACTGATGATTTGGGACCTTTGATAATTTTAATTTTTGTTGCCCATTGAAAAGACCTGGGGGCTCTTTATGTCAAATGTTCTAAATACTCAATGAATCACAGAGATACATTGTATAGGGACTATATGAAATGTAGACAGCAATACGATAATTCTAAAAAAAATTAGATTACGATATGTAAGGAATAAGTTAATTTTTTTAATTGTTTTATATATTATTTTTTAATTATTTTATAGAAAAAAATACTTTAAAAGTGAACAAAGAAATTAAAAAATCAATACAATGACGTCTTGAATTGTATGTAAAAATATATGAAATTGTAAATAAAAAAACTATATAATCAATAAAGTATACGATGTAGACCCATACGAGCTTTTTAAAAGAATCCATGTTTCCTGGCTGAAACCACGCATGATTAAAAAATTGCTCTACAAATTGTAATTATTATTTTTGTTTAAAATTAATTTTTTCTATGTTTTTGTATTGTTTCAATATAATAATATTAAAAATAATTTTAAAAAATAAAAATATACTATTTTCAAACAAAAAAACTACCTTCAATAGTATTAATACTCTTGAATCAACCGTTAAATCACTGAATTTGGGCTGGAGCATCGTAAGACACCTTCAGACAAAAAACAAGTGGTGTTAATCTGTAATACTCCAACTTGGATTATCCTAGTACATACATATGCATGCGTACATTCCCTTACAAGAAATTTCAGTTTCATGTTCTTGTTGTGATGAAAGGATTTACATATGCTTTTGAAGTTTCTTCACTTCCTGTGCTTATCTCTAATTACAGAAGTTGGATGATAATTAGTATCAGTCGGCTCTCTAGATGCCTTAATGGTTTCTAATACAAAATGAGAATTTTCTGTCCGATCAAATTCTGTTGAGTCCATATGCTTTGAAAGAGTAATTAAGGCGTCGTTAGTGTCTGGCATTCATACACCTTAGAACAGTTGAATATAAGGTGAAAGGAAGGAAGAAGCACCCAAGACCCCTCCGGGAAGAAGAGGAGGAAGAAGAGAACAATGAAAAGAAACCACCTTCATGGAAATGACAAAATAGGTAGACACATGCCGATGTTGTTTTTGCTCATGTTTGACGAGGATCCTGGCAGGAATCGGCTTGATTCATGATCAATATATGGCGCCAATCAATTCATCACGAGCAAACAAAAAGGCTCTTGCTTTCACCTTTCTATTTTTAGTTTTCGATGCAGAAAAATAATGCTCAAAGCAGAATGGTCCATAAAGTTCTGGGATCATTGTTGTTAGATTCGGCCCGACATAATAGATGTATTTAAAAAATTCAAATTTAATTTAAAATTAACTTCAAATGGGTTTTTAGTAATTTAATGAACTACTAACTTTTTTATGAACAAAACAACTCTAATTTATAACTAAAATAATCAATTTAAGTTGACTGGTAATCAAGAACCCAAAATATTTTAGGAGTGGATTTCATGTCTAAGTCTAACAACTGTAATTAAAATTTCTCATGAGAAAAAAAGTGAAAAAAATAGAACGAAAGATTCCATGTATAACTTTTCTCTTTCTACTCCTCTGTTTTCCGTTTTTTTCTTTTGGGACTGCTGTAGGATGTCTCTAAGCTCAGCTGAGTGGTTGATCTTGGACCAGTGATGTCCCCACACTTACGAAGAAGATCACTTCTTGCAGTCCTGGATTTTCATTGTCAGTTTATTATCATTATTGATGGCCATCTCACTTACTCTCTGCAATTCTCTGGTTGTTCTGGGCTTCTATTCCTTATTTCTCCATCACTTATCAATGCTCCTTGGCAAGGTTTTTCTGGGATCAAGGCAGCAACAGCACTCATCACTGTTGAGGTTTGTTTTTGTTAGCTAATTCTTTTTCAAGTTTTAACCTGTGGCCCAATATTTTAGTTAGAGCAAGATCAGTGGTAAGGCCTAAATCTAAGAGAAATGGTCGGGCCTTGTTTCCTAGACTAGATATGGAGATGATCCGCACTACGGACAGGCTAGAACTCCTCATGAATCCCTCTATTTCCTATTACATGCAATCTGAGATTGTTTTCCCAGTTGCAGCTTAACGTGTGGCAGCCATCTGGTCATGAATTCTTCGTACTTGTTTGGTATTGAGATTAAACTTATTTTTTTTATTAAAATTTAAGTTTTTTCTTGTTTTAAATTATTTTTTAAATATTTTTAGCTAGATGGTTTTAACATACTAATATTAAAATTAAAAAAAAATATTTAAATTTATTTAAAGTACAAAGTACTTTAAAAAGTTTCTTTACCAAACACTCTCAAAGCAACGAAGTCATCTTGAATTGTTCTAATTTAAAGTGAGAATAATTGTCGATCGTAAATGCATTAACAGTGAGTTTTGGATTGGCATGATCAGTTGATGGATAGAATACATAATATTTTGAAATGGTAACGAAAGTGACAATGAGGTCAAAGAGATTGATAACTCGACGAAGATACAAAGTAATTGAAAAAGCTTACTCTCTTGGCCAATATCAAAGAAGTTACGTAGGTACTTCAATCATCTTTTCAAAGTTCCAGCCATGTCTTTTGATTCTTTAATGGATTGGTATTTGAAAATGTGATAATTATTCTTTTTTAAAATGTTGTTTTGCTTGAAAATATAATAAAATAATATTTTTAAAAAAATTAATATATCAAAATATCAAAAAACATAAAAAAATAAATTTAAAGTAAAAAAATAATTTTTTTTAATTTTTTTTAATTTTTTTAAATATTTTTAAAACACAAAAATAGTTTATTTTATTTCTATTCAATATCGATCAAAAAGAAATAACCCTTCTAAGTATGAACGAAAACTTCTAGCATAAGACAACTTTAATCTCCATTGATTAGCCAAAACAAGAAAAAAGAGTAGCAAGTTTTTTTAAAGTAAAAGAATGTATCTACTGCAGCTGGGAGTCGCATACTTTATTAGCAACACAATGATGCCCTAGATGCTTTTCCTTTTTAGTATTCTCTCTGTGTTTCTTCTTTTATCGACCTCACATTTGAAGAAAAAAATAATAACAAGAACTCAATTCCCATTGATGCTATAGTATATCCTACAGCAAAGGCAACGGGTACCGATCCCAATGCTTGAAGGTATGAGACGATACCCCATCAACAGATTGATCAATTCCAAAGTCATGGAAAAGATTATAAAGCAAGTGTAAGAGATACCAATTAATCAAGAAGAAATATATTTAACTTTTGAAGTAGCTTTTTTCTTCTTTTTTCATGATTAGTCACTTGTCATGGCGAGAATTCTTGAATTTCAAGCATATATGAATTTTGCACAGTACTTGATGATTAGCCTCTTCATCAATTGGTATTCCCTACATTTTAATAAGCTTTTTTTTGCTTTACAGGCACGATTCTTTATCATTCTATATGTGAAGGTCTAACACTAAAGATAGGTACAGAAATTACTAGTTAATGAATGTTGATGGCTTGCCTAGCTACAGGCTACAGGCTACAGGGATTCTCACACAGTGAATGTGGATCGATGGGCTGCCATCAATGCAAAAAGGACGACGATTGGTAAATTGCGAACTTCACAGGAATATTGATTGCTTTTCTTCAGGAGCTATGAAGTGAATAGTCATGCCCTTATTGGCTTTATTTGGAAGTGCATAAAACATCCACACAAGGTGAATATTCTCTGCAAAAGACTTGCTGGGAACTTCAAGTATACTAGAAGAAAGCTTCTTTGGAATCCATGGACATAGATTTTGCAAAGTTGACCATGTCCAAAAAGGATGGCCTTGCTGAACAGCCATGGAAATGAAACGGGCATCTCATCTTGAAATAAACATTTATGGCCTGTTTAAAATTGCGGTTCAACTGTACGATTTCACCTTCTTCTTTTTTTATAGAATCAAAGCTACAATGCTGTATAGTAATGATCATTATTACTATTATTATTTCCTCACAGAAAGAACACAACAGAGATGGGTTAAGTCAGTAGTAATTATAACAATATTGCAGGCCGGATATTCATGTTGAATAAAGTTGCGCACAAGTACAATTATTACCCACAAAGCAGCACTTCTTACATAAATTAACAGTACAAAACGCAAATGATCAGGGAGGGATTAATTCTTGAGTGGAAACCATTAAGAATTAATAAGCTAGCTAGCTAGCTATCCAAGAGTAGGGCTCCGATGGGGTTAATTCTCAAGCAAACCTTGCGTTTACTTCCAATGTTTGCAAGATACATAATTAGACTAGCTTGCTTATCAATTGTTATTAAGCATCTTTTTATGATTTTAATGGCACGCTCCTGCATAGATTTCATGGATGACGATTTTTAAAAGTAATTTTTAATTTTATTTTTAACATTAATGTATTTTAAAAAAAAAAGTTTTAAAAGTATTACCCTTAAGATTCGAATACAGAAAATTGAGAAAAGAAGGAAGTTCCTTGACCACTGAACTTAATTATCTAATTAGGGTTGATATGCATGTATATGCTAGTTAAGATAGAGATAGAAACATATAATAATAAATCTATTCATATAAAAAGTTTAAAATTAACTTTTATACTTTTAAAGAACATGAGGTAAATAAATATATAAATCTATCTATATCTCTTTAATCTCAAAAAAAAAAAAACACGAAACATACCTAACAATTCACATTTAACCAAACACCTTCTTAGAATATGGTATGATCTTTACCTAATATACATACGGGAGGAAAGTTTATACACAAACAAGCATGCACGTTATATCTTCATCTAAAAAGAATAAGCAGAAAACCCTAAAAGCAAGAATAGTGGGCCTACCAATGACTTAGCAAAACCACAATGCAGCAATATAAACAAGTGAAAAGGTTACAAATCAAATAAAAAAAGCTCCACTCACTCGTACATATATTTTTGAATAACAAACAAATCAATGAGTACAATAATCCCTTTATTTCCTTTTCTTTCATCTACAATAACAAAAGCAATATCTATTTATACGGATAAAGGTGGACTAGTGGTGCCAGCTCAATGCATCCACAACAATGGCGCAACAGGAACAAAAGGCCTTTTGTTCCAATCTGCTAAATTCACCCCATTTATATGTAACGATCAACAACATACAATTAATCTCTAAATTCACAGATGTTAATATATTTAGCTGAATTTAGCAGCTGTTCCTGTGCTTAGCCCCCCACCTTTAAGGTATTAGTTAATAACCAGTAGTACTACGACTTCGATTACCTTCTAGATATTTATATTCTTCATCTCAAGTGGCTCCTAATCATTTGATAGCCTAACATCATTAATTCTTCTTGTAGCTGGCCCAGCATTGTCTGTCCATCTTTGAAGCTTGAGTTCCTTTTTCTCTTTTTCATTTGTTTTCTTTAGCTTTTCGTTCAAGACTGGTACAGCTAGCTAGCACAGCAGTGCAGGGGCTCCTACTATAATCTTCTTCCTATATTGAAGTTATGAGCGTTTCCTTCCATCTTGGTTGGTTCGATACAAAACTATAGGGATTTAAAATCAGTGCTTGATCATTAGATATATAGAAGCTGCTTAGCTAGCTTTACTATAATCATCCTTCTACCTGAAAGTGCCACCAAATGTTGGTGTCCAGAAATCAGCAGTGGTCTCATTAGCAACAGGAAATATGCTGGGGATTGGCATAAGACATAGTCCTCGGCTTCTTAGATCTTGTTTTGGCCCTTCTAGGTCGTTCAATTTGTCTTCTGGAGCCTGCCAATTAATTATATTGTACTTCAAAAGAATCTTTTGATTCATCACATGCATAGTGGCAGTGTTGGCCAAAAGCAACAAAAGGAAAAAAGGGAAATAAAGAAAGAATTGTATTATACCTGTTGATGTTGAATTGGATTTCCGTTTTTCATGTATGGAGTACTTAAAACCTGCATTAACAAAAAAAAACATATATTAAATGCTAATCCATTAGTTTAGGCTCTTAAATGTATTTGTTAACGTCTAATTCTGTTTAAATCAAGCAGGGTTTTCCCATTAACTTACGTATACAGACATTTATAGGATTCCTAAGATCGTAGGACTCAAACTCAAGACTTCCTACCCTACTGAGTTTGAATTAAGGAGTGAGAATCAATGGATGAAACACTCATATGGTAAGAAGAAGAAGAAAAGATAGCATACGCTGGCTTGGTCATGAAGGAACTTGATATACTCAATAGCTTCATGGAGAACCGATGCAGTATCAGTCTGAAAAATGTACAGTACATGACCAATGGATGAGCCTTCAATCGAATCACAAAGCAAAGACCTGTTATGGTCATTGTGCTATTTGAAAAAAGTAGAAAAATCCAAAAGCTAACCTTTCCGAAAGGTGAAACCAATTGCTGGAGGGCAGTTATTCGGTCCCCTAGCTTCTCTTTCCGGACCTGATGACAAAATAACATCTTCACATTCAATTCTTCAAAAGATAAAAGGAATATTAAGGAAAAAAAGAATGAACGATAAAAAATAAGTTCGGTACGTTTCAGTACTCAAAAGCTTGACTGATTGTTTTTTGTATACCTTGAAAGTTGGTAGTGGAGATGGTGCTTCAATTCGAGGCCTTTTGAATGCTGGTTCACATCCTTTCTTAACTACTGAAACCGAGTCTCGAACTTCTTCTCTGTTAGGCTGAAATATAAATAAATACAGGAAAAAAGATGTAGTCTCAAACCCTAGTCATTAAATATTGATGAATAATGCTAATTAATGAGTTGTTTAATCATCATCTTTACCTCTATAGTGAGGCCGGGGCAATTGGGTTTCTCTTCAAAAGTTGGCAGAAGAAATTGAGATGGAGATGAGGGTAAAAAGCTTGCTCTAATATCATTTATTCCGGTTGGTGAGGCATTCCAATAGGTTGTGTTGTTAGTAAAGTGCAAACTACTAGCCTGTTGCTTTTGCAAACAAGATTTTATCAAGGGAGATACTTTAGTCCAAGAAGGAGATGACAATTCACTCATGTTGGTCCCATAATTTGGAGCTGCCGGCGACAGGTAATTCATGGGCCGGTTGTTGAAAAGAGATTGTACTTGATGTGGTTGAGGATGATCTGGTTCAAATAAACTTTGTATCAATGTTGAAGGGTAGCCATAAGAAGCTGTTGGCTCCATTGAAAAGCCTGTAGAAAATCCCTGGCAAGTTGGTGGCGAATTGCTGGAACTGTTAACCGGATTGAGCCTTTGTTGGTCCAAGGAGAAATCTTCAGCAGTTTTTGCATAGCTCTTTGGACTCCAATCTTTTTGGATTTGAGAAGAATTTAGTCCTCCTGAATTCATGTCTTCTTGCAGCATGGAATTGTAACTCTCAGTTCGTCCATTCCCAGAACTGCAAAGAGATCAAAGAATCTGATAATTGATTTAAAATCTTTGCCACTTGATAAAACTTTGATGATCATTTTGACTTGCTTTTCGAAACAAAAACAATAAAACAAAGTCGAGTATTCTTTTCCTAAACTTGTGGTCGGAGTGCTTCGGACTTTAAGACCTTCGAGTTGGATTTCAACCATAATTAGAATTTAAAGAAAAAAAGAAAAAAGAAAAAAAGAGGATCAACATGTGTACCAAACTTACAGTAAAGCTTGGTTCCAATCCGATGACGGCGACGACGACGAGAGCCTGAACCCCATCATTTGCAAGGTGGAATCAATCAAATTACTGCTACCCCCACTATCTGAATTAGCCTGTTGAGGCTTTGGAGAATTTAGGAAAGCTATAGAGGTATCAGACACCGAAGTGGTGTTATGAGACTCCTTGCATGATATTGACCTCGGCTTCAAGTCTACCATGTCAGCCGTGGCCCATGACCCATTATAAGTTCCCGTATGATCACTAGAGAGGCTCACCGTAGAACATGGTGATAAGCCGCCGATGAACATGCTTTTCGAAGAATTCATCCACCAGTTCTCGCCACAAATCCCGGCCTGAAACTCCTCTGCCATGGCCACAATCTTGTTTGTATTGGTAATCTTTGCGTGTCTTCTTATTGCAGCTTGAGACTTTGAGGTCAAGCTTAGCTCTCTCTCTTTATAATGAAGTTATATACAATATTTATATTATATGGTTGAGGGAATGTAATCAAAATGTTATATTATATATGGAACTGTTGAGCGGTACGGACAAAGGGAATTTACAGAAATAATAGATAGTTGACATATCAAAGGGGATGATTGGACAAATGAGAGGAGGCATTTTGAATCGAATTTTTTTTCTTTTTCTTTACTTTTCTTCTCTATTAATTTTTGTTCTCTCATTTGTTTCTTGATTAATTGGGGTAGAAGATTTTTTTCCTTTTTGATGCTTCTTATTCTTTATTATTATTATTATTATTATTATTATTATTATTATTGGGAGTATATTTTACGCAAACAAAAATAACAAGAAAGATATTAAACACAAATAATTTATAATTTTATCAAACAAAATTCTAATTTAAAATTTTATTATGGTGTAATTTTTTTAGTAGTCTTTTGAAAAACAAATTAAACAATGTCTCTGTATATACTAAAAATAAAATATATAAACTAAGTAGGAAGAATAAAAACACATAAAAATAATTTTCTAAACTAAATAGAAATAAAAATAAATAAATAAACAAATAACTTCCCCTAAAACTCTTCACACATCCATTTCAACCTGCTTTCTTATACTTTATTATCTTTAAATCATTTCATATATCTATAAGAAACTTCTTTCTCGAAAGTTGCAATGCATATCCTTAAATTCAAATTATATTAACTCTCCATCATATCAATGAATTATTTTAATTTAAAAATCTAAACTACTAATAAAACTTCAAGAATCGTTATCTATTAACTGTGATGCAAATCTACTTACCATCTTAGCCACACATCAAAATTCTTTTCCTATTTTTAATTTTTTTTATTGAAAGATTTTGTTCCTTGTGGGTAAAGGGAAGTGGGCATGGTTATGATTACGATGGGGATTCATGAAGATGCCATGTTATGGTTTTTGGGTGCTCTTGTAAAGGTGACTATGTGTCATGCCCTTTAGTGGTTATGATACCAATTAGCAGAGCCATTTTCGTGGTTACTGCACTGGCTGTTATTAATAAGTACCTAAGCCATTTTCATGGTTACTGTTTCATGGTTACTGTGCTGGCTGTCAACAAGTAAGCAAAAAAGATGAAATAAATAAATAAATAGTAGTAGTGCCCAAGCACATTGAAATCAACTCAAAGCGTGTTGATTAAATTTACCTGACCCATACCAGCCCATTTGATGCATACAAGGCTAAAACAATACACAATCTCCCATAAAAATAAAAAAAAATAAAAACATTGAAAAATATAAATATAGCTTAATTAATCAGATTTTAAATTTATTTTTTAAATATTAATGGTTTGAGTGTTACAAGTTTTAAAATCACTAGAAATTTAACTAATTATTAATTTTAAAATTTTAAAAAATTAGTTGAAATATACAAAAA
Source organism: Populus pruinosa (assembly GCA_026413675.1). Lineage (NCBI taxonomy): Eukaryota > Viridiplantae > Streptophyta > Magnoliopsida > Malpighiales > Salicaceae > Populus > Populus pruinosa. The sequence continues at coordinate 3,187,952 of CM048602.1, read as the reverse complement.
TCGACTCAAATACTCACATTTAGTCAAAAAAATAGTTAGAATAATTTTTTATATTTAAGGAATTCTACATTACTTTCATACCAAATTAAAATTTCTTTTCAATACTATTGGAAAGATGAATTTATTTAGGTTTTAATATGCAAAAACTAACCTGAGTGTACATATTTCATTTAGGGTTTTTCCAACAAGTGAAAATAGTATATAATTCTCAATTAATACAAGAGGGGGTGCAATACCCTCTTTTATGGAACTGGATCCTCGTATTGATTTTAGTAGGTTAGTCGTTACGTACAAGCATGTAAATATATATCATTGGGGTGGATATGGCATTAGTCCACTATTAGGTATATGATGCTATATGAAGTCTATTACAGATTCTCTAGGGACTATTCATCTTGAAATAATTTATAACAATTATCACATAACAGTGAAGGGAGTTCTTAACAATTATGATATGTTGGGGCGTTCCTGAACAGTCTTAATTAAGTCTTAAGTCATTGTATATAGAGATTATCATTCACTTCCACAGCCATGAACTCTATCATGTTTCCCATTTTCTTAAGACATAGCACATGGAAATTCATACGATGAACAGCTACCTCCTACATGAATACGAGGAAAATGTAGAAATGATGAGAAAATCAACTCCCATGTCCTGATTGCGTGAGGTCTTTATGCATTATCCAAATTGCTTGGCGCAAAAAGGCTATGAATAGCGCTTATACGGTTCAATTTCCCCATGAAGTAGACTTGTTGCATAGCACATGGTATGACTATTTTATGAGCTAGGAGATTTTCTTTCAATAAGATCCGTTGGCATTACAAGTATTCAATCACTAACCAATAATGTAGAGTTCCTACGTTCGTTCTTGTTTACGTATGGATATAAACTATAGATCAAGTATGCTTTCGAGAAAAGATACATGTGGAAAATGGAAGAAAATTACTAGCTATTATAGGCATTAGGCAAAGCTAACAGATGATCAATGGCACAGTTGACCAAACAATTTGCTGCACCTAATTTCTTATGCAATGAAATCAAAATATTGGAATCAATCTCATGACAAAAATCAATGAAGGGTCAATCGGATAAGTTACCAAACTTGTCAATGATCGTTTAAATTAATGAATAGGTAGCAGATTCTCTCATTGCAAAGTCAGATTAATTAAACATGGATCCCGAAAAATTAGGTGCAAGGAACTAATGCAACTCTTGCAGCAAGGCAGTCAACCTTGCATGATTTAACTTAACTACTTAGCAACAAATTCACTTATATGGACTACATCATTTGTTCCATTTCCCAAGTAATAAAAAAAGGCATTGAATCTATCAATTACATAATCAAATTTTACTCAAAATAGGAAATATATATGTTATGATATTGTGAAAACTTTAGAATTGGATCGAACTATTTATGACTATATTTTGGGCTAAAGTGTATGAGCTTGAACATAAATTTTGTCTCTAAGCTTTGATATTTCTGCAAAAACAACTCTATTATCAGAGCAAGAGATACTTTGATATTTAATTTGATAAATATAAAAAAAAGTAAATAATATACAAAGAAAATGTGAGTGTGTGTTTATTGAATGAACCGGAATAGAGCCCTTGAATGAGCTTTTTTTACTTCAATGCTTACGTGTTGACCTGGAATATTTATAAATTTTGATTACGTTAACTTACTCTGTAAAAAGTAATGTTACGGGGATCTCACTTACAAGTTGCATATACCATATGATGAGTTGTTAGTTGTTGTTCTATTAGTAAAAGGATAGGTAATCATCAATGATTTTAGTACTTTGTTATGTTATTAATAAAAGGTTAATGTTTGTATTATTAATAAAGAGGTTGATATTTGTTCTTTACACAAAAAATCTGGTATGTGCCATGAATTTTAGTGACTGTTTGCGGAGTGCAAATAAGTGGATGATACATGAAACATCTTTGATTTTTCATAACTCAAAAAATATATGAAATGTGTGTTTGACGCATGAGTATTGGATAATGAAGATATGATGTTCAAGCTTGGCTTGAACTGCTAGGAATATTTTTAAAAAAATATTTTTTCACCATCCATATGTATAATATGTATAATATGTATAATAGTTGACTTGGATAAATTGAGAAATCAAATCTCAAAAGGGCACAAGTTAGGTAAGATTCACAAGAGTCCTAATTTTCCCTTAAAATGCAAGAAAAGTCTCTAATTTCATTTCTTCGAGCTCGCTGGACACTCATATTTTATATTTCTACAAGTCAATGGTCTTCCATTAGAATCAACTCAAAGAATATTTTGCGGCAAGCGTGTGGAATATATAGACCATGTACGTAGAGGATGATTCTTAAAAGCTAGCTGTACACAGAGAACCATAACCATGGTTATTGAATATTTGTCGCAATTATAAAATATGTGTACAAGTATATAGCTTGTGGAACCCTAACTAATAATGACTAAATTTACTATATATCTAATTAATTAATTACACGCACGATGCTGAATGGCCTAACAATAATGCTAGAAATTAAAAATATTTTTTCTACATCCAATATTTTCTTTAGAGACAATTTTAATGGATCTAAGAGAAGAGCTCAGAGGAGAAACAACGTTTGTCAATATTGCAATAGGGCTAAAATTGATGAATTTATTGCTATATATATATATATATATATATATATATATATATATATATATTAATTTTCTTTCTTTACGTGAGACTTGATCATATCTTCTACTTTCTAGAATTTGGAAGATAGACGCAAAATAAAAAATTTATTTTTATAATAATTTAAATTTATTTTTGATATTTTTAAAAGAAAAAATCGACAAAAAACATGTTTTTTTATATCCTTCTTGTCTCAAAATAGTAATTAAATATAAAAATTAAAACTCAACAATAACAACAAATCAGTTAATATTAGTTAAACACTATTGCTTCACTACTATCCATGTATATATTCATCAAATAAAATATTGAAATCCGGATTTCTAATTACATGCTTTAATTTTTTTATAATAAACTCTTATGATTTTTCTTAATTCGAAGAATAAGAAGAAGAAAAATAGAGAAATTAAAATAAGCTTTGACCTCAATGGGAACCATGCCCCTTTGTGTTTGTTGGGGTCAAACGTAGGGCCCACGCGTGGCACGGGCGCGTGCGACAGCAACTGGGTCCTCTGCTGTCATCGCAAGGGGTCAAAATCCCATTGGATTGTGACCGTACATTCATTTCCTCAATGGTTCCGATGGGAATTGGTATACAGCCTCTATCTTCAAAGACATGCTTGCCTTTCAATCTTCATCTTTCTCATAATTAAATCTTCAATCCCCTGAATTGTCAAGATCGAAACTCACAAGTTCAATTATGGCATCCATCAATTCTACATTCACACCACTTTTTTAGACCGTTCAAATCCACTTAAGATCAAGAGCAATCATCAGCCATAATTTATCTTAATTATTTTTGTATTTAAATAGTTTTTGGAAGGATAATGATAGTTATTTTTTAAAGTATTTTTTGTTTATAATATATTAAAATAATATTTTTTATTTTTAAAAATTATTTTTCACGTCAGTATATTAAAATAATATGAAAATATTTTAAAAATTAATTTAAAATAAAAAATATATATTTTATACAAAAACAAGCATATTCTTATATATAAAAAAGTTAAAGTTCAAATATTTGATAAATTCTTGAGGAGTAAATTGATCTTTAATCCCTCGTAGGATACACAAATTTAGTTTTTGATATAATTATTTTTTAATTGTTAAGATTTTTTTAAATTTATTTAGCATATAAATCCTAATCATAGTTAGATTTTATGTTACTTTCAAAAAAAGTTTTTTCTTATAATGATTTAGATCTAATATAAATAAAATTATTTAGTTTATTTTCTTGAACAAATTATTCAAGATTATGAGATTGATTATTCAAAACTTCTACTCACCAAACCTGCCATCAATAGCATTAAAATATGCATGTGTATGCATAGAATTAAATTTTTTTTGGGGGGTATGGATTGGAGGTTTTGGTTTACACTTTAAAATTATGGATTTTTGAAACGAGATTTAAAAAGGAAATAAAATGAAATTAATAAAATTAATAAAATAAAACATTAATTTCAGTAAAAGATCCGAAATGCATGCGGTTGAAAGCACTTCTACATACTTTTATATATATATATATATATATGGGGTAGGAAAAGTAACCAAAACAAATACAATAATTATACAATACTATACTATTTCAAACGATAACTATTACATATAATATAATTATACTCGATTATACTATACTATAAAAACAAATACAAGGGGAAGGAAAAAACTAAAAGAAAAATAAAAAAATAACTTTTGAGTGGGTAAGAGAGTTTTTATAATTTTATGATGGGACCGAATATTATTCTCTCTCTCTCTCTTATACTTGTCTCTCTATAAATATCTAGAAATTTAGCTATAGTTTAAGCATGATAAAGTTTTCTGAAAAAAAAAAAAAGCAATAAGGTAAAACGGGAAATGTGGCTCTGAAATACCCAAGATATGCAGACTGACCTCTCGCTATCGCGGAGCAAGACACCATCCACGCTTTGGATCTTCTGCTTGTCTTCTTTCGTTGCTCGAATGTTCCTTCTTCGTTAGAAACTGACCATTTTGTACTCTAGTTGTTTGCTCATGTCTTGGCTTAGACTCTTACCATACACACCCCCAAATAGTTGTTCAGACATCCTCCTAAGCCTTTAAGAGATATATTATATGCTTCTTGGAACCCTAGTCATTGTCTTAGACCCTACTTGCATTTTCTTTTTATTGTTTGCTCTTCTTGTCAACTATAATAAGAGGAGCTTAGCACATGGTAATCTTGGCTTTTAAGGTTTAAGCCCTTGTTTTCTCAATGTTTTACATGATTGAGCATGATATTCATGATTTTCTGTTCGGGAGTGCTGTAACTTCAACTTTTGAATGCCTTTTAGTATTAAATTAATCTTATTGTAGTGTTTATTTTATGATTTTAATGTATTAATTTAAAAAATAATTAAAATATATTATAAAGCGAATAACACTTTTAAAAAATAATTTACACTACAATACTAACACATAAATAACATAATTACGTATAATAAGTTTCATCGTAAATATCTTTTATGTATAAGTATGTCAAATACAAATATTTGATAGTAGCAATCTTATTTAATTGTTGATTAGTTTGGAAGAAAAAAATTAATTAAAACTAATTAAAACTAAAGTCTTCTAGATCAGAATATTTCAAAATTAGGTCGATGTGTTAAGAATAAATATATTAACTAATAAAACCGACATTTAAAAGATTGATAGCAATTGATGGATGGGAATTACATTAAATATTGCCCCTCTTCGCATAGTAAAATTGCAACAACAAAAGGGGATTCCTATATGTTGCTATTAGACACAGTATGGCCAGTATTGATGATGGGTTTGCAGATAAAATTGCAATTAGATTAGTGGCTAATCCTGTGTTCAACTGCTAATGACAATCACCTTATTATATAATTCAGGTCGTTTTCGAGTCTTCGAGACAAAATTAGAATAATTTATTGATAAAAACGCTACACCACAAAGAATTTATCATATTTTTAAGTTGGACCACCTTCTTTTTAAGATTCTATATTTTAAAATTTTAATAATTATTTGACCCGTGATAATTTTTTTAAAAACATATATAAACTTTAAAAATATTTTTCAATCCTAATAACAAATCTAACCTCATTTAGAATTATGTTCATGAAATCATCAATAAATTCTTGGATTATCAAATCAATTTAGGTTATTTATTCTTATAAAATATGATATCATTTTAGTTTTTTTAAAAAGAGATTAAATTGACTCACCTAGATCTTACTCGAATTTCATTAGATCAACTAGATTGAGAATAACACGCTGCTACTTGTTGAATTTTTTTATTTTTTATTTGTATCTCTTTTTCTCTCACTTTTTTCATTGTACTAACTATTTATTATATATATCATCTCAAAACTATAATGATAGAGATAATCAAAAAAAAAATCTCCCATACTAAAAAAATACAAAACTCTTTGAAATTCAAGATAAAATAAAAATAATAGTAATTATAGAAAATTAATGGTTTGTAAAATTTTGGATAATGACTTAGTTATGCTTAAGAAAATGTAGACACCACCATTATCATATTCTTTCAAACTAAAAGTTATATTTGCTATGTATTTTCTTTTAAATTTATTCTATATATGCTATTAATTAATCATTTAAATTTATTTATCAGCTTATTTATGATTTATTTTAATTTATTTTAAAAAATAATAATGGCGATGCTTAAAATATGAGATTTCATTGATTTTATCATTTTAACAAAAAAACTTAATGTTAAACCCTAAAAATAGAAGATTTTGTCAATTTTAACCTTATAATAAACATTTGAAATTAATTCTTAAAAATACGAGAGTTTTTAAATTTTTTTCCTTTCAATAAAATATTTGACATTAATCCCTAAAAAGTATTATATTTCATTGTTCTAGCCTTTTAACAAAAAATAATTATGTTAATCCCTAAAAATAAGAAATTTCATTGATTTTTGTCTTTTAATAAAAAAATTTGATGTTAATCCCTAAACTAGAAAATTTCATTGATATAGTATTTGAATGAAAGATTTTGATGTTAATCAATATTTTATCGATTTAGAACTTTAAACAAAAAGTTTTGATGTAGATATCCCTAAAATAGGAGATTTCATCGATTAAGAATTTTAAACAAGAAATTTTGATGTTAATCTCTAAAATATAAGATTTTATCAATTGGGATTTTGAATGAGAAATTTTAACGTTAATTCCTAAAATATGAGATTTTATCAGTTTAAAATTTTAAAATAGGTGTTGAACTCGTATGGAAGGTGAAATTTGGGCTATGAATCCATTATTTTAAATATATCCTAAATAGACTTAAGTACACCACTCATACTTAACAGGTATCTATGAGGTCTTAGTGACGTGGCTTGAGTACACTCACAATAATAAGGATAATATATCGTAACGCTCAAAAACTTTATCACAAATATATTTTCAAATAAAGATGACAAAGGAAACATGATAGTTCTTTTTATTTTTAAATCACATATTGTCACTTCAAGAATAATACACAAATCGGTTTATTGTATAAAAACAAAGTCGAGAGAGAATTGCCAAAGACACCTTCAACTCATTGATTTGTGTTTGTGTTTGTGTGTAACATAAAAACTTTATTTAAATAATGGTCGCAATTCATCGAAATAGCATGCAAATATATTTATATCTTTTATCTTTTTCTTGTTTTATATGAAAATGCAACTACTATATTTTTTAAAAAACAAAACACACATTCAGTTATACATTCATATATAAAACACATTATGCTAGAAAATTAAACACACAAGAAAATCCAATGTTCACACAAAAATCACATTTACACGTAAAATTATTGGCACGTATACATAAAATTAAACATGCAAAATCATCACAATTAACCAATTTTTTGCCATAAAAATTCAACAAGAAGTTAACAATTAATTTGGATTTCAAGATTAACCTTTCAATATTCTTGAAAACACTTAGCAACAATGGCATCATATGAAAGCTACACCTTAAAAAAGGTTATCATTGTTGGCATGTTGTTTCATACATCGTACAAGACTAGGAGGCATGTGAACTATCCCACCTAATACAGAGCTTCCTCCTTTTTGTTCTTATGTAGGAGGTATTATCCATTACCACTTATAGAAGGAAATTAAAGCTAGCAAAGTTTTGATCTTTGTGTTTTGCTTTTTAATAGTTTAATTTTCTCTCTTAAATTTGTTTAAAAAAGTCATTGGTTTGTATGGTTTGTATGTTTATATAGTGTTTATCAATGGGAGAAAAATAATAATTATGGTGTCTTATTTAAAGGTCATGAAAGAGAGAAATCAATTAGAGAAGTTTTGATGATTGTTTTTCTCTTTCTTCGATCTATGATGATGATGTAAGGGTTATTAACTTCAATTAGTAGAGAGGTTTTGCAAGGGATACAAAGATGAAAAGAATGGTGGTGGTATCATTAGAAATGAAGGCTAGGGAAAAGAGAAATCAAGAAAAGAAGTTTTAGTGGAGCAAGAAGTTTTGATGGAAGGGCTATCATGGTTAGGGTTGTCATTGTTTCAATGATTGCTAAGATTTCCTACGCAGTCCTCTATTCTCTCTAAAACTATCTCCTATATTTATAACTAATGTTTTTTTTATCATTTTCTCAAAATTATATAGAGAACAAGTAACTATATTTCATTCTAGTGCTTATTTTTCTTATTTTACATTTCAACTATAGATCTATTTTTTTTATTAAATTTTTAAATTTTTTTGTGTTATGATTATAAAAAAAAAAGATGTCAACAAGAGAAAACAAAACATTAAGGAAATTATCAAAGATTGGTTAAGGAGGATCAAATGTACAAAATTAGAAAATTTGATACTATTAACAGAAAATTCAATTTTTTAGGAGGAAAATTCAAAATTGCATGTTTGAGGACTCAATTGGAATTTTTTAAGGTTTAATTAAATTTATTGGGGGTTTAAATACAAAGAAAATTAATTCTTGAAGTCAATTTAGGCTTTAATTAGAGGAAATTAAAGTCTAAGGATAGAATTGCATAAAAATTAAAGTTTGATTGGCAAATAAGAACTTAAATGAATAAATTTAAAACCAATGACCAGCTTGTAAGAAAAGCGAGATTTTAGGGTTTGAAATGGTTGAAATTAGGATTCAAATTGAAGAAAATTAAAAAATTGATGGTTAATTAATTGAACAAATCAAAAATTAAGGACTAAATTATAAAAAAAACACTCAAATTCAAGGCCGGTAATTGAGTTTGATGGGGTAAAATTGTATGAAATTAAGAGTTCAATATGAATTTATATGTGAAATTAAAATAAATGAGAAGAATAAAGATTAAATTGAATTTTAGCTTATACGATGTCGTTCAACTATTGTGCATCTTATTTTTCGATAGTTTTGATTAATTAAATAAGCACTTTCAAATGAATGAATATGTTGTTTTTTATCACTTGTAAGTTTCTAACTACCATCATTCAACTGATAAACACTCTATCTATAATATGTTTATATCAAATTATCCAACATCAATCACTATTACATGTTTTAGATTCTATATTGATTTTTTTCAACCAGCACCTAACTGGCATTAAAACATAGTTTTATAAATTGTATTCAAAGATAAACATTAGCCATAAGTTTATAAAATTAATTTAAATAATCTTTCCTAATTGATTAGGCTTAGGCTAAATAAAAAAATAAAATAAATATCAATTAAAAAATAATAAAAATTTGTATAAATAAAAAAAAGATAGATAAATCAAAAAGTTAGCTCATAAAACTTGAATATTTTATTGATCGTATCACTACAAGTGCTTAGAGATGGACATTTTCCATTTGGTACTAAGATAGCTTCTACAAAGTTTTTCAAAATTTCTTTTTATTTAAAAAATATTAAAACTTATATAGATTAAAAAAAATATTGAAAACTTATATCAAATAAAAAATATTTAAAATTTATATCAATAAAAATATATATTAAAAACACATATGAAATAAAAAATATTTAAAACTTATATAAACCAAAACAATAAGACAGATAAATCAGAAAGTTGGAGCATGAAACTTGAATATTTTATAGATCATATTAGTTTCTGCAAAGTATTTTTTAAATTATTTTTTATTTGAAAAGGTATTAATTTTTTTAAATATATTTTGATAGTTTAATTATTTTTTATTTGAAAAGGTATTAAATTAATTTTTTTAAAAAAATATATTTTAATAGTTTTGATATGCAATATCAAAAATAAAAAAAATTATAAAAAAAATTATTTTGATATATTTTTAATTATAAATTACTCTACATCATGAAACCAATTACATACAAATATATTTTAATGTTTGAAATGGCCTCAGTTTTCTAGCTTCGGGGATAATTCCATGCTATTGAGTTTTGAATTAGGTTTCTGTTAGTAAATTCTTTAAAAAACAAAATCGAATCTCAAATGTGCTTATCTGAATAAATTATGTTTTGGATTGACCTATTAAATTATTTGGGTTTTGCTTGGTCAAATCCCCAACTAGTTTTACTTAGATTCAGTCTAGTTTTAGAATTGAATTGGTTGAATCTCATATTAACCCAACAAATCAGATTTTAAAGCTATAATTAAAAATTATTTTTTTAATTTTTTTTTAAATTATAATAATTACCAAAGAAAGAATTCTCTTGCTCTCTTGTTTGTCCACACAAAATTCCTTTGCCTTTTTTTTTTCTCTCTTTCGCTCACATCTGTGTACAACACACACACAGCTCATCTTATATCACTTGTTACTCAAGTGACAACTCGAGTACACGAAGATTTTTTTTTTCTTATTTACTTTCATTTATGTATTTTTAATCAACCATGGAAGATGTGACAGTAGAGTTTTTAATGATGCTTCTACTATTTAAATAAGAATTGAGAATTAATGTCAATCCCTTATATATATATATATATATATATATAATTTTAACATATAAAATTAGAAAATATATGCTTGAAAAGGGAAAAAAAATATTTTCTAATCTGAAAAATGAATTATATTCTTATTGTTTTCAGTTCTGGCCTTTTCTTCTTCTTTTTGATCGAAGTAAAGGAGAATTATTATTTAAAAAAATGCACTAAATGTTACTTTTATATTACTGTTTTTAAAGATGAAATTCATGTTATTTCCCATAACTAAAGATAGAGTTCCTAAATTCCAAACAAAGACGGGCCGGGTTCTTAATCATTGGTTTTGTGAACTTTATGAAACGATTAAGGGCTTGAATTTCATCTTTATCTTTCATTCTAGCTAATTCGAAATTCATTGATTAATAAGAAACAAAACACTTTTAGACCAAGCCATGTTGGGAATTGGATTTAGACCAAGCTAGCACCGCCAAAAGCCATTGAACACAAGCATAAAGACTCCAATTAGAGGCCTTTGCTTGCACTCAATATCCTCAAAGAATGAAAGCCAGTGACACTTAGTTTTTTTTTTTTTTCTTCTTCTTTTTGATCATGAAAGGGCCACCGACTTAACTAAACATTCATTTGATGGCTTTTTGACATTCTAAAGAACTTAGTGAAGTTGGAATGGTTAAGTAACTTGCCCTGTTTGATAGCACAAACAAACACACAAAGAGAGAATCATATAAACAACAGCCTTTAAGTTTGGGAAATAAGATAAGATATTTGTAGTAATACGATGCATGATATTTTTTAAATATACTTTTTAATTAAAAATATATTAAATTAAATAATATTTTTTTTATTTTTAATATTAACCCATCAAAACCATCGATAAACACCTAAAAAAATCAATTTAATACCTTTTTAAATAAATAATAATAATCTGAAAAACATCAATTTAAGCAAGTTAAACGAACACTCTTCCCTAGCCGAACAAAACCACATGTGACCTCCAGTCTTGCGAGAGTCAATATGGCTTTCGTCCAAACTCCAAACACTAAATTCCCAGAGGAAAGTTAAGCTCCTGTCATAAGAAATTTATTTAATTTCACTAGTAAGTTTTATCATTTTTTATGTCGTTAGTTGTTAGTTCTTTTACTATTATTCATTATTTTATTTTTCTAATAATTTGTTTTTCAAATTTTGAAACACAAAAATGAAAAATGAAAAATAGCAGAGATATTATTCATTATTCTGAAATCATTTTGAACAAAACCTTTTTTCTATTTAAAATATTTATGAATGAATTGAAAGTAATTTTTTTCAAAAATAATTTTAATATAATGACAGTGAAGAGTTAAATTTCTAAGAATATACATAATCATTAATAGCCCGTTTATTATTGCTGTAACAATTACTAAGTTTTTATTTTAAAATTTATTAAAATAATATTTTTTTATTTTTAAAATTAACATATCAAAAAAATATAAAAACATCTAAAAATTAATTAAAAAAATTAATTTTTTTAAAAAAATATTTTTAAAATGTAAAAATAAATAAACCTAAATTTGAGTTGATTTTGCAGCTGACTTATCTCGCTACTTTAGAATCCAATAAAAATAACTGCAAATAAATAAATATATAGTTAAAATAATTTTTTTTATAAGTATATTAAAACAATTACAAAATAATAATTTTTTTAAAAGAATACATAAGAGGCAAGGAGGATGATCCTCATCCGTGAAATGTTCATCCTAAAGAGAATTGCATGTTGGCATTATTTTATTTGATAGGCACACAAAAAGGTAATAATTATCTATGTGCAAGGCTGCTAGCAAAGCTTTCTTTGCCTGTCATTACACAGGCAATCTCTCAGAAATATGTTCTAGCAAGGAGATATTCTGCACATAAGTACAAGGTTTGGTTAGCTCTTCTTCCTGTCTGCTAGCGTTACTTTCTACCCTAATCTCTGCTAACCCTCTGAAATAAACAAGTTTTGTTGAGCAACTGATGTAAGTAGAAGATTTGGTCAAATATTTATGATAAAATATGTACTTATCACGCATCGAAGTGGACTTTTCCTTCAACAGGATTTGATAGTATTGTGATGTAACATGCACCTAATCTTGCAACCACACAGAAAGAGAATCAAATCCGATAGTTTTTGATCTTGGGACTTGCTTCTTCTATCAAGACTCGGTACGTGGGTTCTCAAATTTGTCCAGCTCAGCTACAGGGAAGAACATGAGGATGACGGAAAATGACTGTGGTGTTCTTGGGGTGGTGGCCGGAGCTCCAAGCACCCTAGAGGGGCAGGCTGTGGCAGAAAGACAAGGAGCTTACGAGCATTTTAGGTAGGATGGCAAGACCTAGCCCAACCTCAATTTTGCTTTCTAAGCCTAACCCAATAGGTAGGATGGATTGGTTTAGGATTGGATCGGGCTATTAGTGTGGATTGGATATTGTCTTGGAGTGAAGGCAAGATTGGATCAAATTTAAAAAAAAAACGAAAGAACTACGGGCCTGACATTTTTATCATGGACTCTTTTCTAAAATATTATGGATTACAATAAAAAAATTATTTGAATTTTATATCATTTATTTTAATTCTTTAATTCTTTAATTTTTTTTTAATTTTTGATAATTAATTATTTTGGATTTAAGTTTGAGAAATATTTCTGGTTTGTTTTATCTATGGCTGCAAAAATTTGTTGGGGTTGTGTAAGTTATTAATTTTTCAGATAAAAAAATTAAAAATTTTTTTTCATGAAAACTCTAATTATAAAAAGAAGAATAATTTTCTAATTGTAGTAAATATGTTTTCAATATCCAAAATGATATATCCACCCTGAAATTTACAATAACAACCTTTATTTACTTTTAAATATAAAAAAATAAAAAGCTATGACAAAATCACTAAAACAAGTCTTAAATAGCTTTCAATCCATGTCAATCATACCTTGAAAGCTATATCTACACAACCAATCAATAAAATTATTAAAACAGATTTTTCAAAGATCAAGATTAAAAGAATGTTTGTTTTTGTGGTTATTTTTTTTAAAAAAAACAAATCACATGAAACAAATGTTTGTTAACTAAAAAAACATGATTTACTATTTGTAGGTTTCATCAGAATTTACACTTAACATACCAGCAACAAAAGGTAGCTTGAAGTTGTTTCATCTCAAAAGGTAGCTTGAAGTTGCTTCATCTCATTTATGCAGAGTAAAAATTCAATCCACATTATTCACGATTGTGAAGTCAACAATGAAAAATGAATTAATTTATTTTGTACATAGACAATATGGAGTAAATATTCACAGTAAAAAAATCATTTATGAAATTTTTAATTTTATTTTGTTTGAAAATTAGTATTTAATATTATTTAATAAACTACATAAATTAGAAGTAGATTACATGATAGCATAATATTTGCAAAATTTTAATTATAATATTTAATTTTGTTTCTGATGATATTTTACTTGATTTTATTGTATGTTCAAAAAATTATAAAAACTGTATTCTCTATCGGGTGAATTTTAAATATAATGTAATTGTAGATAGTTTAATAAAATAGTAAAAAATATTTTATATAAAATATTATTTATTTTATGATGTAATAGTAATAGTTAAATTTACAATATTTAAATTAAAAATCATCAATATTAATAGATACCTTTTTTAGTTATTTTATAACTTGAATTTGAAAACATTTTTAACCAAATATATTAAACTAATTTTTATTCAACCTCAATTTTAACTATAGTTTTAAACAAACATATATAAATATTAAACTAACCTCAACTAAAAATACTTTTTATAAAATAATTTTTTTTCAAATCACAACCATAAAAGTTACCACAATACCAAATACACTTGAAAATCAAAGTTAAGCCTAATTTATCTTGTTAAATTTAAAATATTTTCATTACAAGATTTAAAAAAAAATTAAAATATAATTATTTAAAAAGATATAAACTTCTCAAACTTAAACCCAACTAAGCAACTATTGGTATCATATTTTTATCATGGATTTTTTTTGTATTACAATAATTTTTTATTTTTAGTTTTATATAATTTATTTTAGTTCTTTAATTTTTTAGTTTTTTTTTAATTTCATACTTTAATAGTTAATTATTTTAAGTTTAAGTCTGAGAAGTTTTTCTAATTTGTTTTGTATACGGGTATCAAAGTTTGAAAAAATTCATTGGTTTTATGTAGAATTAAATGAGTTAACTCTAATTCATCTTGATTATTTTAAAATATTATTATTATAAAATTTTAAAAAATAATATTATTTAAAAAAAATAAAAATTAAATTAATTTTTAACTGAAAGGATCCAAGTAGTCAAAAAAGTCATACTAAATCAAATCTCATCCAATTTAATTTGAAATATTAGATCATGTTTATATAATGTTTGAAATTATAATATATAATATTTTTTCAAATATTTTTTATTTGAAAATATATTAAAATAATATTTTTTATATTTATATTTTTAATATTAGTACATCAAAATACTAAAAAACAAAAAAATATGCATTTAATTTTTTTTAAAATATTTAAAAATTAAAAAAAAAGGAACAATCCAACCACACATGCCAAACAAAGGCTAACATTCTAAACGCTATCGTTTCAACTGACGGACAATAACATCTCATCTCCATTCTGCCTTATCTTTTTCCAAAACCCCACAAAATCATTACTCTCAAACCCTAACCCCTTCACAAACACAAACACACCACTCTCCCCTCCCTCTCTCCAATGGCAACATTCACACTCTCTTCATCTCTAACACCCAAAACCCTAACCCCTTCACTCTCAAACCTTAAACCCACCTTCCTAACTTCACTCAAACCCCAGTCATGGACTTGTCCCCAGCTGATTTCAGCTCCCAAGATTAGGTATCAGCCCCTGATTACAAGGGCTGCTGTAGGTTCTGATTACTCAGCAAGAAGAAGTAACAGCAGTAATGATGATAGAGAGACAATACTGTTACCCGGTTGTGATTATAATCATTGGTTGATTGTTATGGAGTTTCCTAAAGACCCTGCTCCTACTAGAGAACAGATGATTGATACTTATCTTAATACTCTTGCTACTGTCTTGGGCAGGTTAGTTTCTTTCTTGTTCTTGTTTTAGTGATTTCGTTGCTAAGTTTGTGTCTTTTGTGGTTTTGCTTGAGAAATGGACGATTTGGTTGATGGGTTTTGTTTGGTTTTCCTCTTATTGATGGCTAACTAGGATTTGTGTGAAAATGGTTTCTTAAGGTTCATGTAGTAAAGTTATGTCCTTTTTCTTCGGATGTAAATTATTATTATTTTTTTGAAAAATCAATATTTTGGTTGATGGGTTTTGGTTTGTCTGGATTTTTGGTTTGGTTATTTGTATTGATGGCCATGATGATGCATATGAGGATGGCTTTTTGCTTAAAGGTTGTGTCTTTTAGTGCCATTTATTTGGTCTTAGTTGGTTATGGTTTTATTTAAAGTTACCATGGTTGATGAGTTTTGTGTTTTTGGATCATTAAGAGATGAGTTCTCGATGTTTCACTAAGGCTGTGTATTTGGTGTTATATGTTGATGATAGTTTGGTTATATGAAAACAGCTTACATGGAAAATGAGCTTTTTCTGGTTCTGTGTTTATTGTTGTTCTTTTGTATTTGTGTTGAATTGGGGATTTTATGAAGTTGGTTATGTTGATAAAGTTTCTTTTTCATTTCCAACAATAGTAGGAAATTGAATGAGAGTTTCTTGGTTAGTTTAATTGTGATAGTGTATTGTACTGCATTTTAATGTGTTGGTGCTTATGAATTTTTTCTCCCAGCATGGAAGAGGCGAAGAAGAATATGTATGCTTTTAGCACCACCACTTACACTGGGTTCCAATGCACAGTAGATGAAGCCACATCTGAGAAATTTAAGGGTAATAAATTATTGACATTGGTTTCGACATTCATTTTTCATGTTGTTTAGCATAATATTATGGTACATTACGAAGAATTTATTTGTATCTTCTTGTTATGTAGGTTTGCCTGGGGTCCTCTGGGTACTGCCAGACTCGTACATAGATGTTAAAAACAAAGATTATGGAGGTGCCTTACTATATCAGTTAATGACATGTTGCTTAGCATATGTACCCATGTGGGTGATGTTATGATGGATCCCTTATTGCACTTTTTATTTTTCATTTTGTTGTAGGAGACAAGTATGTCAATGGGGAGATTATTCCATGCACATACCCTACTTATCAACCCAAGCAACGCTCTACTTCAAAGTATGAGAATAGAAGGTATGAGAGACGGAGAGATGGACCACCTCCAGATCGAAGAAGAACAAGACAGGGGACAACCAAGTCAGAGTCAACCTCTCCATGAGTCAGTAAAATGTATCTTTCCTTTTATGAGATTTGTTTCCTCCTCCTCATTTTTTCTTATTGTTAGTTCTGAAATGGAAGCGATTCACCATGGGATTTTGTTTATGCAAACTTAAGTTACATATGATTTATTTTACTCTTCCCTCCAGTGGTTATTTAGTGTTTTAGCTTACAGTTCATGTAATTCAATTTTTCACAATATTTCAATTGATCTAGAATGGTGTTGTTTTTCAGGCAATTGATGTTTAGCGTCAAAGTAGATGCCATTTTCAGGAGTCCCTGGAATATTCTTCGTCTTTTGGTGGGTGGGAAATTAGGCATGCATATTTGAACATTGAGGTTAGAAAACTTTATTTATATAGTGAGTCTGGTGAGTGCATGATACATATCCCTTGTAAGGTCAGATGAGTTTTTCTGTCCCCTCGCGTATGAAGTGTTGTCTATCTGTGTTTTGTGACAAATGGAGCTTTGATGTGTAAAGTATCTGTTAATTTTTTTTTATTCTCTTCTGTTTTAATGTGGTTGGATGTTTTGCTGTGATTTTCGTTCTTTCCCTCATTTGCATCACAGCATCTTAAGCTTTACCTCCTATTCGATGCAATCTGGTGCTGCTAATTTAAGCTTCTTCAGTTTATGTTCAAAATTGATATGCCCAAAATTGCAGAAACAAAAACCTTTTGCCCCAGCGTTCAATGTTCTTTCAATTGAAGAATTCTGATGTGTACTGTTATCTCTTTAATTTTGAATTTTTTCCAGGCATCTCTCAACAGAATTTGTTGAGGACTTTTGGTTTTGATGGCGTTTGGTATGATCACATAATAACAACAACTAGCTCTTAAGACAATTCTATTTGTATGCTAAAGAAGCATCTTTGGCAGCAGACCACAGCCATTTCATCCACGTTGATGTGTTTTAAATAGCTTTCCTATTTTATCTGTCAGATACTTTTTGTTGTTGGTTAAAAAAAGCCAGAACCAAGAAGTTTGAAGAGGTGTTCATCTGTTTTTCTGAACACAACTTTTCAAGCACTCGATACACCTAACAATATAATAGTCCTGATGCAACTCATGATCCCCCAAAATGGCTGCAGCTTCAATTGCATTTTCCCTATATTTTTCTCCTTTATGGCTAGTATCAGTGCCTTGGCTATGTCATCCCTGCCAAAAAGAACCATCTCCATTTCTGTCTGCTTGCATAGCCGAATCTTTCCCAGCTAGAATCCTTATGTTGATGGGTTGATCAATGATGAAAGGTAAAAGAACAATACAATGCCCAAATTGCGAAGTTTCTAGCACAGCTCCCTCACCACTAAAAAAGAGACCCTAAATTGATGGGTGCCCTGAAATCCAATCTGTGGTGCTAATCTCACACAGAATTCCTTTGTTACTCGTCCGTTCAATATAACCCAAGGGGAGAGCATTTACATCGCTACTGACCCAATTAGGGTTTCTAATATCCATACGAATGGCAATCCTGATAGCTCTGATCCATAAACTATCTCATATATTTGGTTTTTTGTTGGCTTGATCTCACTCCCAAGCCCCACTAACACGACACTCTTTGGTTTCTGTTCATCAAGCCAATTAAACATCTTCCTCCATGACTCGCCATTACCCGCTGTTCCTGCTTCCGGTCTCTCTGGAGGGAGTAAACCCACTGGAATAACCGGTTTTCCACCTGGTTTCTCATGAAGATTGACGTACTCATCTTTACATTCATAGCAAGGACCTATGGCCAATGCTCGACATGCTTTAAGAATCTAGGCAGTCCTTTCAGCGTCTGATTTTCTTGAGACATTATCTCCATGGAAGTCTCCATGGAGACCAATAGCCTCATGAAAGTTGAGAGCTACGGAGGAGCGAAAGTCAAACCATTCTCGTGGTTTTGTCAAACTTTGCGCTGAGGACCAAACCAAGTCCTTCCGCGCATCTCCATCTAGATAATTGATCAATAATTAAAATAAAAATATAAAATTTATTTATTTATTTATTATAGATATTTATAATAATCAGGTAAATTTTCAATAACTCTAGAATTATAATACTTGAACTTGTGATTTTTTTAAAAAGTAAATTCAATATTTAATCAGTTAAACTATATTTTTTAGAGTTAAAATATAAAATTTTTTAAATAACTAGAAGTAATTTTAAATGTGATTATTAAATTTATAAGTTAATTCTCTCTAAAATAATGATAATAAAGTCCGCAAGAAGTTTATAAAATTTCAAATAAGTTATAAATTGTATTTCAACTAGAAAATAAAACTAAAATTTAAGATTACAAAGGAAAGAATTACAAATCTAAAATAAGCAAAAAATTTAAAAATAAAAAGAGAAGTCACAAAAATTACAAAACCAGGAGTGTTGGTAAGATTTTTGATATCTAAAAATTCATATAATGATACCGTGAAAACTATAAAAAAAATAATTTTTAAAAACTTCTATAAAAAAGTAAATGTAATGTAATTATTAGATTAAAAGTTACATTCATTTTAAACTTAAACTGTTATCTAAACTCGTTACAACTATAGTTACTTTTAGATCTACTTTTAGATCGTGATTTGTTCCAATGGTTCATCAATGCATTTATTATGCTACCCATATAACAAATTTTCTTCTAGTTATAACAGACCTACGTATAATGGCTCATAATCACTTATTAACCCGACTACATCATTATTCTAGGAGCCACAAGAATGCAGTTGCTGCTGCTGAGCATGGAGAAAAGATCATGAGCGAGGCACCATGTTCTCGGGCTATCTCCACCACTAAATGAGCACAACATCAGCTATTATCCAGTCTGGTGATTGATTGCATGCAAATTGCTTGCTTAGAGGAGGTTGCAAGATATTGATGCAACTTTCAAGTGCTGAATTTCTAAGCTGGTAAAATCTGTGGTGTCCAGTATGGATGTAGCCTGTATATAAATTTGGAATTATTATTGAATCTACACATTGCTCTGAACTTTATATTCAGTTGATGACAGTCGCACAACTAGTTTTCTAGTGTCAGCTCTCGAGACTGCTCAGATGTAAGAAAAAGAGGATCCATCCTTTATTAAAGGCAGGTGGCGTCACCATATAATGTCCTGCTAAGCTTACAACAAGGATGATATAGTGTTATGTATTTAAAGAAACTTTTTTAAAAGTATATGTTACACAAAGTGGAATAGACACTTAACCACGAAAATAAAGTTACTCATAAATTTCCTAACCTAATAAATTAGATTCTTTTTCTGTCACATCCATCTCTAACTTTCACGTTTGTGTGAAAAAATTCTTGCAAAGCAAACTCTCAATCATACGAGCTTGAATTGCTTGTCTTTTTCCATGGACTAAACGCAAAGGCACATGCTTCTTGTCTCGAGATGGCTTGGTGGTTGGTTCATAGCGCATATCTGAATTGTTTCCGTACCTGATAAACACAAAGGACAAATTCCATGATGTGGGCTTTTAATCCATAGCAATTATATACTCTTATGAGATAGGGATTGTATGGTTCTTGTACATAGGCAATTGCTAGGTCTTGTGAATTGATGAGTTCAGATGTGCTGATAAGATTGGTTTCTCTCTTGTTGATGTTCTTACAGAGAACTTTAAGTTCAGGTCATTTACTTTTATGTGGAAAATGATTGCTGCAAACACCATAATATAACTATGCTTTAGCTGCTGAAGAGATTACTTGAGGTAGATTCATCAATGGCCTACTACAGTTACAGCTATGAAGATGATTATCAAGGTGAGTACTATACCGGACAGTACTCGATAACCCCTTATAATAGCAGCTATGATCCTTCCCCAGATCATGATTCAGTGGCGTATTCCAGCTACAACTACAATGAGCACCAAGTTCTTGCCTATGATCCACCTTCTTATTATGCTGCTTATGATCCTGTCTCAAGTTACTCAAGAACTGCTTGCTCTGCATCTACCTTCAGTGAGCCTATGTGTATTGAGTATCATCCGAGTCATTACCATAATGAACAGACGCGATTCATTGTCTCGTATAATGTCTCAGAGTTTAATGAGCCTGCGTACGAAGAATATGACCCAACTCCTTACGGTGGTGGCTATGATCTGGCTGCAACTTATGGAAAACCTCTTCCTCACTCGGCCGAAACTTGTTATCCTCGTTCAACGCCGGATCCGAATGTCTCATCACTGAATGGTTTCTCTTATGGATCGATTAAAGCACCTTATGGAAAAGATGAAGTCAATGAACCTGCTGCAAAACCGCAAAATGAAAGCAAACCAATTAGCCCTCCTGCTATTGAAGCAGCGCCGGTGCCCGTGCCCCTTGAACTTAGCAACGGCCGTGGAAATTCTCGAGAGGAGTTGCAGAAAGGTGAAGAAAGTGAGGAAAAGGGAGTTGATCATCCTGATCCCTCGCCTGGCTATGATACCGGAATTGCCAATGGATCATGTGGAGAATTTGGTTATGAGTATGGCGTGCCAGGGCCACAAATTCCACCAGGATATGGCTTGGAAGCAATGGACCTTTGTGAAAGTTTATTTGGTTACTGGCCTTGTCTATCTCGGTATGCTAGGAATGTCAATGACTGTCAAGAAGCTGCTGATTGTGGAAGCCATGGGAATCAATGGAAAGGGACTGCTGATTATCTCTTCGGAAGCTCAAATCCTTATGGTGAAAGGGATGATGGAGGCAACAGCTACGGGAACGCTATATATGGCTATGAAAGGCATTATCAGGAGGAACCTCTCTACTATCAGGTTAAGTATGTTGAAGATTCATGGTCATCGTAATCATGTCGAGCATTCATCTGTATATATATCTTCTTGAATCACTCGTCAATTCCGTCCAAAAAGGAGGACACAAAAAAGGGTCTTAAGCAATGGACCTCGATGATTTGCAAAAGCATCATCATTGATCATCACATCTTCAAAATCCAACAGTGGAAAAGTTGAGGTTGCTGTATGCATTTTCTTTGCTGGCTTCTGTAATTATTGCTGTGGTGATTGCTGTTTAGGCATAGGCCAACCAATTTTCCATGGATCACGAGAATTGTTATAATGGAAGCATTCATCATTAGAAGTAATCGATGGAAGCATTCATCATCATAAGTTATAGATGGTTCGGCACATAGTTGTCATTCCAGGATTTACTTCGAAAAAGTTCTGGCTTGTTAGGTAATTGGCTTAATTTTTATTAAAACACAGTTTGTTTTTCTTTTTTTCCCATTTGAATCAGATTAATCAATTCACTAAAACTTGGCCGAATCGGTAGTCGTCTCTCTCACCCAACAAACCTCCAAAGAAGAATTTCCAATTGAAATTTGGAGATTATACTGTTCATAATTCAACCTACATGGTCTTAATTGACGAAGAACAACTAATATAATGATAAAATTGGCTAAATATTTTCAGAAGTGAATCATTTGTCGAATTGATACAAATACGAGGATTGAACTATAGGTTTTTCCACAAACCTTATCTAACATGCAAGGAAAAAGCATGGCAGACAAAAGAAAACCTCGTAATATCCACCGTGGTCTAAGCAGCAGTTTCTCTCCTTCTCCTTCTTTTTCTTAGCATTGCTGGCCGTCTGCCAAGTGTAAGCTTTGAGGTTGGATTCTTCTGCCTCTTCTGTTGCCATGAACACCAGAAAACTCTTCGGCCTCAACCTCACTTGGCTAGTTACCAAATTAGCTAATTTTGCATTTACGACAACACCCCTTCCTTTTTCTTTATTAGTTATGTTACAATTCATCTCCTGCTTTGTTTTACTGACCTATTTACCCTTCTAATGCGTTTGCTTAGTGTTAGAATAACAATTTAATTTAATTTTGATGAATATTAACTTAATCTAATCTAAATAGATAAGTTTGTTTTAAATAGTTATCTTATATGATGAGAAATGGATAAAGTATGAATATTACCAAATCAACTTGTAATTAATATATATATCTTTTGTCAAATAATAAATAATAGTTGGATAATGGATGTCCAAAACTTGATAAATAATGTATTAGTATTGAAATTCCTTACCTTATAATTATTGAGTAAAATACAAATATAGAAAAATCAAACCCAAATATTTATTACAATCTCTACTTAACATGTCTCCAATTATTATTTTACTAAATGAGAAAAATATTATGTCCATGCATTTCATTTCTAGACTCACCTATGACATTCACATGAAAGTTGAAATATATGTAATTTTATTTTTTTCAATTTTTTTTATCTTAACTAAAATTAAAATCATTATAGATAGTATTAATAAATAAAAAGAGTTTTATTTTTTTTCCTCTAATTTTATAATTATTATAGATTTTAATTGTGGAGCTGATACTATTCATCCATATCCAAAACATTATGGATGGCACTATGTATTTTTTTATAATTTATTTTGGTCCTTAATGTTTTATTTTATGCAATTTGATACTAATTGATGGCTAATTGCTTCTAATTTCTTAGTCAAGAGTGAAATTAAAAGAATAGAGACTGGAATGAAAAAGACATCAAACATGGATAACGTGCCAAAAGTTTCAAAAAAAATACACCTTGGTCTTCGAACTTTAAAAATAGCATAAATTATATAATTTTTGTACCTTAATAGTTTTTAAATTCAATTTAGGTATCAAAGTTTCTTTTTGTTCTTTTTTAGTTTTTGGTTGAGAAGAGAGAGAGAAATATTGTTGACACCGATTTAGACTAAAAAATAGTCAATATTTATATCAAATGTTTACATTTGATGGAGGGTTTGTATTGTGTGTTTTTTACTTTTAAAGTTCATGAAAAAATTTTTTGTTTCGAGTTGATTTCAATTTTTGGGATAGTTTTTTAGGCTATGAATAGATTTATCATGGTTCATAAAGTGTTTTGGGTCAAAATGGGTTGAAAAACATTATTTAGATAAAAAAACATTAAACCTTAATTGTTTAGCCTCTATAATAACTAAAATTTAAATAAATTCAGATGACATATTGTTTGCATCAGTTGATGACATGATGCAACAAAAAAGAAGTCTAAACGTATAAGCATGTTAGGAAAGACTTGCTTAGGCCTTAACAAAATAAACTAGATCCAATAATAGCTGATCTTTTTTTTAATTTTTTTTAATTAAAGCTTCTTTTTATATTTTTTTAAATTTATATTGAGATTAATACTTCTTTTTTCTTTTATTTTTATTTAGAGTCTTTTTTAAATGATAATTATTTTTTGGCTATGCATTTAATTTTTGAAGAAGTTTTTCTAATTCATCTATAATTTTTCTTAATATTTTGTATAAAGAAACTTTATTTTTTAATATAATTTTTATTTAATATTTTTAATATATACAACCATGTATAATATTTTTTTCTCCTTCTATTTTATTCAATCAATTTAACATGTGTGTTTATTTCTATTATTTTTTGTTGAATAAAAAATTTTAGCTACACATAATTAGGTAAATGTCTCGTCTTATAAGATTAAATATCTTAATTTACACATATTTATTAATTTTTTTATTTTTTCAAATTATTGTTTGCGATTTTTTTATTTATTAACACATGTAGCTCTTAATTTATGTAATTATGTAAGCATAGACTTTTTAATTTTCCCTTAAAACTTTTGTAACTACAAAAATGTTTTGGAAAATCCTATGTATAAAATTTTTTATTGAAAAAATATATTTAACTAGTAGCAAAATACGGGTCAAATATTTAATTTAGACTAATATGAATCATACTATATATAACCAAGTCAAATTCAAACCTTTATAAAACTCACATGGTACTATTAGGTTTTTCTACCACTTAGAATATTTCTTTTATAGTTTTATGTAAGCTAAAAAATTATTATATCTAATAAAATTGCATGCATGTATATATATATATAATAAAAATAATACTATTCTAGTTGGGGTGCAGAAACTAAATCTTGTACTGTTTTTGCATTCATAAAGTATTTTTAATTTTTAATTATTTTTTATAATTTTAAATAGTTTTGATGAGATGATATCACAAATAAATTTTTTAAAATAAAAACTTTTTATTTTAATATATTTTTAAATAAAAAATATTTTTAAAACAACTACTATAATAATCTTAAATATTACCTTAAGCTCAAGTTGTTCTCGAATTTCGAACCAAATCATAACAATAATAAAAAATTAAGGTTATTTAAGTAATTGTCTAGAATTATCATTTATTAATCCACTCAAAACTAGGCTTATCAATCAGGGGCAATTTGGACAACAGGTATTTTCAGGTCCTCAATTTGTACTGGTCCTGCGAACCCTTCACTCGCTCATCATCACCTCAAACGCGCACTGCCCCGTAAAACACAAACTGAATCGAAAGTTCTGAAACCTTAAAAACCTCAGACAACATCCATCTAGTTATCTGTCTGTCTCTCTGAAACTCTGTCCTTCAGTTATAGCCATAAACCTTAACAATGTCTCTGACACAAAAATCTTTCCTCCCTTTCTTTCTCTCGCTCATTTTCCTCCTCTCCACCATCACCACAACCACTTCCACTTTACAAAACCTCCTTCGAAGCCAGGGCTTACCAGGTGGGCTGTTTCCAAACAACGTCAAGTCCTACAATCTTGACCAAAATGGTCGCCTAGAAGTGCAGTTAGATGGCCCATGCATGACTAAGTATGAGGCAAGAGTGGTCTTTGACAGTGTGGTTAGAGCTAATCTTAGTTATGGTGGACTTATGGGGCTGGAAGGACTTATCCAAGAAGAGCTTTTTCTTTGGTTTCCTGTTAAAGGTTTTTTAGTGAATGATCCATCTTCTGGGTTGATCTTGGTTGATATTGGTCTTGCTCATAAGCAGCTTTCTCGTTCTCTCTTTGAAGTTCCTCCTGTTTGCAAGCCTCGAGGTAATTAGTGGGTTAATTAATTAGACAATTTATCTTTGATTTCTCTTAATGGGTTTTGCTTAATTTATTTTAGTTTTGATTGGATTGATTTTGATTGATTTGATTTTGAAGAATATTTTCCTTCCAGTCTGCCGTTTTTGTCTCAATTTTTTTTTAATCATGATTTGGTGGCTCGAGGAGAAATTAAGATGAATAATAGTGAAATAATAAATAAATCATAACCCTCTAATTCTGGATCATAAAAAATGAGTATACATTTAACTTGATGTAATCAAGCAATTACTTGTTCATTTAATGAAAAAAAGGGAGGAAAATATTTTTTTTTTTTTTGGGGGGGGGGGATGCAGCAATTACTTTGTTTATTTTGAAGGAATAAAAGAAGAATTTCATTATTCTTCTTCCAAAAAACATTTTTTCAAATGAATATTGGGAATCAAATTGAGAAATAATTAATGTGAAATATTGCAGAGGCTGATCTATTGGAGAATCTTGGAAGGAAGATGGGATTTCAAGCTCAGAGATGAGAGCAAATTCAACTCCATCAAATTGAGACAGAAGTTTTCCATTTTTGTTTCTTGTTTTTTGTTATCTTTTTTTTTTTTTGCCTGTATGGATGTTATATATATATAGAGAGAGAGAAGGATGTAAAAAAAAGAAGGAAACATGGGGGATGAAATTAAGGAATCAAATGACAAACTTTCGGGATTTATAGAATCTTATCTGTTAAATATTTAATTACTGAAAAGATATTAAAAGATTGTGTTAATCTGTTATATATCTTCCTATCTTTTGTTCTATTTGGTAGGAAAGGTTTGTTGTCGACTTAAGAGAGGGAAGCCGATTGAATAGGTTAAATTTGGTGCCCTGTATACCTAAATGCATTTACTTCTTAATTCGTATGATAAGGATCAATCTTGCTTCGTTAATTCAGCCGGATATATATAGTCTCTCTCTTTTATTTTTTATTTTTTTTAATTTCTAGATAAATTTTGATTATTATCTCAAAATAAAAAAAATGAAATAATATGGACTAAGAAATGTTTTTATGCACCTCTAGTTATGAAAATAAAAAAAATTCATTTTAAAACCTTCTTACAAACAAATTTATTTTATATTTGAATTTTTTTAACCAAACACTTATCTATCATTTATTTATCTATTTTTTGGTTTTGAATATTAACTACACACACTCTTAACAAATTTTAAACTATAAAATTGGAGTATTTGCTCTTCATTTATAGATTTCTACTCCATTTTTTTACATAATTATTGATTTTATTAAAAAACATGACTATTTAGGTAATAATTATAATTAAAAAAACACTTAGATTGAGATATGAATTAAAAAAATAAATACAAAAAATCAAAACATCAAAAACTTTTATATTAGTTTATCCAAAATTTAATATCATCCACACTGGATTAGAAGATCAGATTTTAAATATGCGAACGAGTGATTAGAGAATTTCAGCCAATAAAAAAGATGGAAAAGTATAAAGTTAAAGTAGGAATTAATATCTGTAATTCCCTTTTGAAAGAAGACAATATTATTCCAACATTTCTACTGTAAGATTTGGTATTTACTGAGAGTTTTGGAATCAAAAACCTAATTTTGATTTGGAATATGAACGGCAGCAATGAAAATTGAGTTACAGTTTGGGTGAATTTAAAATAGGTACAAGGTTTTGCCAATTTATGGCAGAAAAGTGGGCATGGAGACGTCGAAGTTCAACAAATGAAATGATTGTTAAAGGAAAATAAATAATAAATAATAAATAATAAATACAATTAATTAATTAGAGGAACAATTGTCATGGATCCAAGTGTGCTCTTCCAAGACCATTTCAC
The DNA here is from genome assembly GCA_026413675.1 of Populus pruinosa. NCBI lineage: Eukaryota > Viridiplantae > Streptophyta > Magnoliopsida > Malpighiales > Salicaceae > Populus > Populus pruinosa. The sequence goes on along the minus strand of CM048602.1, from coordinate 3,160,398 downwards.
ATGCATAGGGCTAAAGAAATATTTTATGAATGCGAAATATTTTTATATTGAAAGAAATTATATGGAGTCCATAACGTACGGTAGTTGCACTCTTGTTTTGTCTTATATTTTGAACTTATCGGGTATTTTTGGATTGTTATTGCACTATTATGGTGGATTGTTGTTCTTGGTTTTCAATGAGATATACTCTCTCCTTACATTCTGTATTCCTCACATTTTTATAATATGTTTATTTGGGGTTGGGGTGATTTTTATTTTTTATTTTTTTTTAGAAACACATTTACCTTGAAATTTTTTTGAATTAATATTTTTTAGTCTTTTCTATATTTTTATAATATTAATGTAAAAAATAAAAAATTATTTAAATATATTTTCAAAAAAAAAAAACATATTACTCCGTAATATTAAATGCATACTTAGATTTTATTTCAAAATTTATTGAGCTTTATGGCTATATATGGTTGCTGACAATGAAAGAGCCATTTTAACAAAAATAAAATAAAATAAGATACAAAAACTTAAGTTGCTGAGCCGAGTATTGAAAATATTTTTATATTACTCTTTTAACTAATTAACTCAAATTACATAAAAAAATTAATCATGTTCAAGCAGTAAATACTTACAATATATAAAAGAAATAAATATGTATCAAGAGAAGATCATATATAGAAACTTATGTTTTCATTAATTTAACTAGATAGAACGAATATGATGATATGCATAAACCACACTTGGTTGTTCCCCTTGCCCTCAATCTGGGTAACTAATTAAACTAATAATTTTCAACAATCATAGAGATCAAATGCAGATTTAAATTTTATTTTCTTATAACTAGAACGAAGTTTTCATAAATAAATAAATAAAAAAGTATTTTACTGCAGATAGATTGACAACATTCACATTTAAATTTTGATTTAAATTTTCTTGGTGTTATCTTGAATATTATATGTGATGAATAATCATATCCACCAAAGTATGATGATTAATTTGAGTAATTTAGTCCCACAGCTGATCACATTATTAATATTCATGCTTATCCAGCACAATTTCCTAATTGTCAAATTGATTGTCCAGGTCACTGTATACACTTTGATTGCCCCTGCATTATTCCTGTCATTTCTTCTCTCTCTCTCTCTCTCTCTCTCTCTATATATATATATATATATATATATATATATAGAGGCATTATTCCTGTCATTTCTTAAACTTTAACAACTTGTAATGTTTAGAGCATAGATCATCAAGGTATCAGATTCTCAAAGGTTTCTGGGGAAACTTTTTCCAAAACCCTATACTTAATTCAGTTTTTGCTGAATCTAACTACCCAATAGATACTTCCCGACTTCCAAATCCTTTAAAGATTGATAGAGAATAATTCAATTTGTCACTATTTAATTTTTGTTAAGATTTTTATAAAATCTTTTTAAATAAAATATATTTGATAATTATATTACATCTAAAATACTGGATTTAACAGTTAACAAAATTTACAATAATGCAGATTTGATAAATATACTAAATTTAAAAAAATTAAACTAAACAATTAATCAAATTAAAAAAATATAAGTTTAAAGAACATACTAAATTACAGAAATCTGGATTTCATAATCAGCTAACTTTAAAAAACATGAGTTTGATGAATATATTAAATTAAAAAAACTTCAATATTATCAAGTTCAAAGATTATATATATATATATATATATATATATATATATATATATATATATATGATGTTCAACAATTATTTATAATATAAATATTAAAAATATGATAAATTATTATTTAGAATAATTTGGTTTCCTATAATAATTATAGATATATGCAAGATTTCTTTTTATATATATATATAATTGTTATCTTCCCTATCATATATAAAGCAACTTCTTTTTATGTTTTTATCTATTTTATATGCAATTCACCTTTACAACATGGTTGAAGAGAAGAGACAAAGTCATAAAATGAATATATCTATGAAACAGTTTTTAAATAAATTTATATATTTTTAAAATAAAAAAATATAAAGACATATTTCTATTATTTTTATCTTTTTTATTTTAAAATACTAACCAAACAATTTTTTATCAAATGACTTTTGTACTTCTCCTAGAGATTATTCATAAGAAGCAAGCCAATTGTCAGACTAAAAACTTTCAGCATAAAACTTAAATTTTAATTTTCCTTTTATAATTACCTTCAGTTTTTTTGTGAAATACGTTCATTATCTAAATGTTTCCAATAATAATAATAATAATAATAATAAAAGCAAAAAAAAAAAGGTTGACGCAATCTAAATCTACTTAGTCAATACTAAGAAAAAAAAAAGGAAGAACAAAATATTGTGTCTTAATAAAAATGACCGACTAGGTGATACAATGATATAGACTCCTTTTCCAAATAATTTTCGGATCGAATATTGTGGCAACTACATTAAAATACAAACAGGATCAAAAGCATACGACAAATGAGATTCTGCCAACATCGGCCAAATTAAATTCCTTGGTGACTTTAAATCTCTTAATTTTTAATTAGCAATGTAATTAAGACCATAAAATATTATTAGATTGCTTGTAAATTTCTTATTTTTTGGGTTACACATTGAATTATAGGGCTTCTTGCCCACACATATCATTTGCAAAAATCAGTTTCATAATCTATTCAATCTTAATAAATATATTTGAAAATGAATAATGTGCATAATTCATGAGCAATATGTGCTTTCCTAGTTATAAACTCACATAATATCAAATATTAAAATAATTTTGAAGATGATTGCTCTATGATTTTCTTCCAAAACAATAAATTTTATGATATTTGAGAGTAATTAGAATTATTTACCTCATATTTTACTTTCAATAAAAACAAAGAAGGGAAGGAAAAAAGAAGCGAAAATAGAAAAATTATTCTTAGGTGTACTTAGTGATCTATTTATCATATGTATTTATTTCTTCAAAGTATGCGTGAAAAGCAACTTTTTATTGTTATTCTTGACGTGCTTTAATTTTTTTTTAAATAATATGATTTAATCATGTTTTAGTCTTTTTTTAGCGAGAAAAAAAATGATAAATCAACAAGAAGAATCGGTAGAATTACAATAGTTTCTTATTCTCTAATCCAATTTGGAATTATTATATATAGTTCACTAAGAAAAGAATATGGTATATCATCTAATATATGATTATAACTTTAGTACACACATGACATGTTCTATGACATGTTCTATGGTATTAAGTTTCTTTCTTTATTTTATTTTTTTGTGTATTGATTTTCATCCCCAATTGTAGAACCTAGAAAGTAGTTGCTTTATGAGAAAAAGATAATATCATTGTTTTTATACAAATTATATGTACCATAATAATAATAATAATAAATAAATAAATAATTGGTAATAATTTATTATTTAGTGGATTTATTTTGTATTTAATTATTTAATATTTAGATTTAATTCAGAAAGACATTAAAAACTATGCTGGTTAATATAAAAACATTGGTGTGAGTTCACTGAAGTTTAAGCTGAAATTAGGAATCAAGCCGAAGTCCCAAAGGATCAAACGACATGCTTTCAGTTAAAGATGAAGCGTCAAGTCGTCTATTTCTTTAAGGGTCAGCCAGAGGTACTCTACAAGCCACCTCGACTGCACTGTCCAAAAACACCCCCAAGACAAAAGAAAGGGATGTCGTCTCTTTCCCGCCTTCTCCGCCGCGCATTCTCCACCGCTGATACTGCTGCCACAACCATCACCTCCGGCGCAGCCTCTGACACCGCCAAATCACTCTCTTATCTAATATACAAAGAACGTAACCACAAGAAACTCGTCAAGAAATTCAAAAATGCCTCCGTAAACGAGCACTTTCGCACCAAAGTTGCCATTTACAAAGAAACCATTCGCCGTCTCTCAGCTTCGAGGAAATTTGAATACGTAGAAGAAATTCTAGAGGACCAAAAGCAATATAAGGAAATATCAAAAGAGGGTTTCAATGCTCGTTTGATTTCTCTTTATGGTTCGGTGGGCATGTTCGATCACGCACGCAAGGTGTTTGATGAAATGCGTGAAAGAAAATGCGCACGGACTGTCATGTCTTTCAATGCGCTGTTGGGAGCTTGTCTTAGTTCGAAGAATTTCGATGAAGTAGAAGGCTTGTTTAGAGGGTTATCGAAGGAGATAAAGATTGAACCAGACTTGATTTCGTATAATACGGTCATCAAGGCATTCTGCGAGATGGGTTCATTGGATTCGGCAGTTTCGTTGCTGGATGAAATGAAAAAGAAGGGTCTTGAGCCTGATTTGATTACTTTTAATACACTTTTACATGGTTTTTATGCGAATGGAAGGTTTGTTGATGGGGAGAGAATTTGGGACCAAATGAAGGAGAGGAATGTTGAACCAAACATAAGGAGTTATAGCGCCAAGTTGTTTGGAATGGCATCAGAGAAGAGAATGAAAGATGTGGTTAGGGTTGTTGAAGAAATGAATAGTAAGGGGATTAAACACGATACCTTTAGTTACCATGCTTTGATTAGAGGGTTTGTTAATGAAGATGATTTTGATAAAGCTAAGCGTTGGTATGGCGAGATGTTGAAAAATGGGTGTAAACCGCATCGTTTGATTTTCGAGACATTGATTCTTTTTGCTGTTGAGAAGGGTGATTTAGCTTTCGCTTTTCAGCTTTGCATGGATGTTATCCATAGTAAGTTGGTTGTTCAGGAGGCGTTGATACAAAGTGTCGTGGATGCATTGGCTAAGGAGTCCAGGATAGCAGAAGCAAAGGAGCTTGTTGGTCACGGGGAATCAGGTCGTGCCCATTCTTATAAGTTGAAATTGCCAACGCCAACTTGCAATGCATAGACCTCTCTGGTTTCTGTTTTTCGTCGGGTATAGCTGCAAATGTCGATGAAGGAGGGTTTTTTGGAGCTAGGCGTTAGAAAACACACAAACTCGTAGCTTGGTGATGCTTTTTGATCAGTGGTACTCCCCACTACTTTCTTAGTTTGGTCTCTTCTTTTTTCTTTTTTTCTTTTTAGCTGCAGTGGTAGTCAATCTGTGTCCTCACTTCTGATCGGCATATGCATGCTTCGTTCATTTGATGTCAAGTTTGTAACCCTTATGTGTGAAAAGGGTCTCATTTTATAATTAAAGGGATATTACATTTACAAGGAAAAAAGTGATAAAATCAACAAGAACTAGACTCTTTGTCAATTCGGAATTATTATTAGAATTCATTTATGATCGCGTGCCCTCGAATGCATGATTGTGATTGTACTTATTTATAATAAAAAAAGTTATAGCTTTTTTATTTAAAAAAAAACATCATTTTTTCATTCATTGTATTAACTTAAGAATTTCTATGCATGGTGTTTTAGGTTTCATCCTCAATTTTAGAGAGTAGTTATGTGTAAAAGATAATATCAATGCATTGGACAATCATTATTGGACTTTTTTTTGTCACAATTTTTAGAAATTAGATATTCAACAGTATGAAATTATTAGAAATCAAAATAATAATAATAATAATAATAATAATAATAATAATAATAATAATAATAATAATAATAGAATGTCCCAGAGATAATTACTAAAAATATTTAAACATTTGAGGTGAAAAACAGGTGTTTACACTGTTCATACAGTAAAGCACTTAACCCTTTTTTTTCATTTAATTTAATCCTCTTATAGCTTTATTAGATGAAACTAGTTTTGAAATCATTGTAAAACTACCAAATTAAAAAAAAATAGAGCTTGAATGCCAAACTTAAAGAAAATATGTCTAATTTTAAATTCTTAATAGTTTCTATTCTTATCCAAAAATTTATTTTATATATCTTTCAGTTTCTAGTTTTGAAAAGGAAGAAAAAAAATCGTCTGAAAATAGTAAAGAAAAAAAAATGATCAATTCCTTACAATTTTTTTTATTATTTATTTATGAAATGACTATATTATCTTTATATAAAATATAATATAGAAATTTGGTTATCTTTTTTTTTTCATTTCTTTATGTAGAAGAAGATTGAGATGTACTCATAGGCTTTTTTCTTCTGTCTCTTGTAAATGACAACCACGCCTCCGATGGTGACTCCTCCGTTGTAGCCTCTGGAGATGGAGCGAGAGGCGAGTTGGGTTTCTTTTGATGATGGTTCAAAAATGTTTTATTGATATATGTTTTCTTAAAGTTGGTGTTTTTTTGTTTGATTCTTCTTGTAGAATGGGGGTAGTTAGGTTTTTGGGCTAACAAGGGATTTTTTTCTTTATTAAGTTAGGGTTTGTTTGTTACAGTGAGTTAAAATTTGTAATTAACGATGCTTACTAAAATTAGATTTTTTTTTTCATGGGGATTTACAGCAGGAGGAGTAAAAAGGAAAATTCACAGAAAAAAGGCTTTGGTAGTTATTAGGAATGGAAGGAAGAAAAGAGGGAAAATGAGTGTTTCTTAAGATAAGATTCTCTAATGGAAGATGACATATGCTAGGATGCTGAGAGAGGAAAAGGGAAGAGGAACTTTTGGTTTGTATGATTATGCAGCAGAGGGATATAAAAAAGATGCATTATTTTTTAGTAGGCAAATGGTAGTAGAGAGATTAGAGTTTTGTTTGTGCTTGTCTTTGAAGTTGATGCATTATTTTTCAGGTATTTCAATATCTACCGTAATTAATGTGCGTATTGAAATTTAATTTTTCCACGCAGGTCTTGGTGATCCACAAAAAAGAGCAGTATATGACCAATATGGTGAAGAGGGTTTAAAGGATCAAGCACACCCACCTGGTGCTGGTAGTGCTGGAGCTTCATTCTTTTCTGCTGCAGATGGGCCCACATCATTTAGGTTCAATCCTTGAAATGATGATGACATTTTTGCTCAATTTCTCGAGTTCTCAAGTCCATTTTTTGTGGGATGAGAGGTGGCAGTAGAGGGATGAGAGGGACAAGGTTCCCAGGTGGGATGTTTGGTGATGATATCTTTAATCTTATGGTGAAAGTGGAGGGTCAGTGCATCAAAAGCGCTCCTAGAAAAGCTGCTCCAATTCAGAATAAGCTGCATTGTAGTCTTGAAGAGCCTTACAAGGGAGCTAGCAAGAGAATGAAGATATCTAGGGAGACTTTTGATGCTAGTGAGGGCGAGTATTAAGAATTTCCTTTTATGTTAATTACCTTTCTCCTTGGTTTGTATCTGAAGTATAATCCCTTCTAGTTTGAATTTCGCCAAGGGGGTTCTCTTCTTCTTTTTCTTTTTCTACCAATTTGAGCATCGACTTCCCATTTGATTTTCAATAATTCATTGCCTTATGGGATTCACTAGGTAGATTAAAGAATCAAATGCATGTTATTTTATGAGATATCACTCGATGTTTTTCTTTCCAAAGCTCTAGTTGCTGCTTGCTAGATAATTTCACTAAACTTGTACTCTTCTTGTTTTGCAGCAAGCTCGTGCCAGTGGACGAGATTCTAATCGTTGACATGAACCCAGGTTGAAGAATGGCACAAAGATCACCTTCCCTGAGAAAGGGAATGAATAGCAACATGTTATACCAGCAGCTCTAGTCTTCGTTCTTGATGAAAAACCCCATCCCCATGTTCATCCATGATGTTAATGGCTTTATCTGATGCTAAGTTCAGAGTAGAAGGATTGAATCAAATCTCTCATGGGACCTTGAGATCAATGTCAGAATGCGATGTCCCTACCTTGAGATCACTTGTTACTTATGGCGTCAGCTTATGATAGTTTCTGTTTTGGTAATTCTACAATGCCTCCTCCGATAACTTTAGAGTACCGCGTTTCTTTTTTCTTTTTACGTTAATTTGTTTAAAAAACTCAAACTTGAAGCAATTACAAGGGAGTTGAAGTTGGTCATTAACAATATATATATTAACATTAATAAATTGTGATTTTGTTCAAAATAAAATAATATTTAAATAAATATTAATAATGATTTTCTGAAAAAGAGTTTATTCATTATATTAAAAACAAAGTAAATTAAATTTTTGGATTAAAATATGTTACAGTCCACATTTCAAATCTTAGACAAAATAAAAACTATTATTATCACTAGAGTATATTGTTCATTTTTATTTAATATCTACTATAAACTATGACAAATTATTCAGTTCAATACACTTCAAATATTCATCAAAAATATTAAACATTACCTTAGTATAATATATATATATATATATATATATATATATATTACAATTTAATATTTTAAGAAAATCTTTAAATGTTTATGCCACATCGATAAAAGATTAATAAAAAAAATTTAAATGTAAATAAATAAAAAAATTGAAAAGTATAATATAAAAATAATGTTATTTTATATTTATCAGCAATAGTTTACAATAATAATAAGAAGGAGAAGATATGAAAAAGGTTTTTTTAAATGAATATTAGAAAGGTTGGTTAAACGACAAAACATTTAAAAAAGAAAACGACGGGTCGTGTGTTTCTTTTTTGGAGCCCCTTAAAACCCTCTATAAACCTCTACAGCGAACTCTCCAACACCACACCCACGAAATAGAGATGTCGTCTCTTTGCCGGCTTCTCCGCCGTACATTATCGACCGCCACCTCTGCCACCGCCACCGACAGCACCAAAGCCAAATCTTTCTGTAAAGAAATATATAAAGAACGCAATCTTGAGCAACTTGTCGAGAAATTCAAAGTTGCATCTGTAGACGAGGATTTCCGCACAAAACCTTCCGTTTACAAAGAAGCCGTTCGCCGCCTCGCAGCCGCCAGGAAATTTAACTACGTAGAAGAAATTTTAGAGGATCAGAAGCAATATAAGGATATATCTAAAGAGGGTTTTAATGCTCATTTGATTTCTCTGTATGGTTCAGCTGGCATGTTCGATAATGCACGCAAGGTGTTCGATGAAATGCTTGTAAGAAAATGCCCTCAGACTGTCTTGTCTTTTAATGCGTTGTTGGGTGCTTGTGTAAACTCGAAGAAGTTTGATGAAGCAGAAGGGTTGTTTAAAGGGCTATCCAAGGAGTTAGAGATTGAACCAGATTTGGTTTCGTATAATACAGTCCTTAAGGCTTTTTGCGAGATGGGCTCAATGGATTCAGCTGTTACATTGCTAGATGAGATGGAGAAGAAAGGTTTGGAGCCTGATTTGATTACTTTTAATACGCTTTTACATGGGTTTTATGCGAAAGGAAGGTTTGTTGACGGGGAGAGGATTTGGGAGCAAATGAAGGAGAAGAATGCTGAACCAGATGTACGAAGTTATAATGCGAAGTTGCTTGGATTGACATTGGAGAAGAGAATGGAAGATGCGGTTAAGGTTGTTGAAGAAATGAAGGGTGAGGGGATTCAACTTGATACCTTTAGTTACAGCACTTTGATTAGAGGATTTGTTAATGAGGGGGATTTGAAGAAAGCTAAGCATTGGTATCATGAGATAGGGAGAAGTGGTTGTAAACGGGATAAATTGACTTTGGAGGGCTTGATTCCCTTTGCCCTTCAGAAGGGTGATTTTATGTTTGCATATGGTATTTGCAAGGATGTTCTCTGTAGCAAGTTGCTTGTTCAAAATGCTTTGATACAAAGCGTGGTGGATGCATTGGCTAAGGAGTCAAGGATTGAAGCAGCAAAGGAGCTTGTGAATCTTGGGGATGCACATCATACCTATTCTTACAAGTTGAATTTGCCTTCTATTTAGCTATGTATTGTCCTTTATGGTTTTGACTTTTTATCTGGTAAAGCTGCAAATGTTTAGAAAATAAGTAGTTTACTAAGCATTTGGAGTTAAATAATTCCAAACATTTTAGCTTGGAGATGCTTTTCAATTAGTACTCCAGAATTTTCTGTTTGTTTGGTTTTGTATTTTATGGTCGTGGTAGTTAATCTATCTTTTAACTTGTCAATGACATTTGCAAGCTCTGATTTTATTTATATCAATTTTATATTGTTAGATTTGCTAGATTTTGTTTTCATGTTGTTGCGCATCATTTCACAGTTGAGCGCCTGTTGTGAATGCACCAAGTCCTAAACTATTTCACAGTTGAAATTGCTTTGAGATGCAATTTCTTGTATTGTACAGTTCCTCAATCTATCTGAAAATTCATCTCAGCAATGAAGGCTTTGAATGGTTGTCGCCTTTGTATATGAGCCCCTTAGTGCTCAGTCTACATGATTGTTTAACATTTAGTTAAATGTTGTTCTTTATCATTATGTTTGCCACAGATCATGGAGCAGATATAGAGTGTTTACTCACTCGCATTGAGATGAAGCTGAACATTGAAGTCTTAAAAAATTTATGATGCAGTAACACACATGCAGTGCGTTTGAAGCATATATTAGATAGTTCTTGAAATACAGGGGAGTGAATAGCCTTGAGGAATACTGAAATCTACCCCACACCCCCTATATTCCGTCCTTTCTAGGATATGAAATTTAAGATCCATTGGAAGGGCAGCTGTGTATGATCATCTGTGCATTCTTAGGCATATAATGTGTTCCAAATATGTTTCCAATACAGATGTTAACTACTAGTTTAACAAAGTTGGAAGCTTGGTAACTTCAAAGATACTGTTTAGAACTGATAAAGGGAGTGAATAGTCTTTTTCATGGAACCTTTATGTTTGGATGGATGTAATGAACAGGTTCGCAGTTTGCAACAATGGAACAAATTGGACTGAAAGTACCCAATACATTTTGTGCATTCTGCAGGAAATTCATTGAATCCATACTTGATTTAGGGTTTTGGACTTGTGATTTTTTGGGTGTTAGAACTTATATGGAGGCTCATTGCACAAAAACTAGTCCCTCCTCCCCTCCCACATCCATTGTCTGAATATTTACTCGAATCCATGTCACTTGAAGAACATGGAAAATGACTTCACACTTGTTGTCTCATATGCTAAGGTGATTGGTTCCCACACCATTATCAAGGTTGGAATTCAAGGGAGATTACTCCGTTTTTCATTTTCTTTTAGGCATAAGCAAACAGGTGTGAGTGTGTACAATTTGTTTAAAACTTGATTAGAAAACCTGATCATCATTTTCTTACTAATTCTCTCGCCATTAAAACCTAAGTACACTAATCATGGACAATTTGTTTAAGAGTATGATGCTTATCTTAAGTAGATTATGCCCTGTTCTACCATTAACAATCAAGGTAGGCATTTTAGGTTACTCTTCTACTGAATTTTTGGCACAAAATTTGAGCTCCTAATTTTTTTTCACTCTAAAAGCTCATATCTAGGTCTAAGGAGACTTGATGAAAAGTCTCGAATGTATCCATTTATTGTCAACAATTTGTGCATTAAGAATGATCAAAATTTGAATAGATGGGGACTTAGTTGATCCAATTAATATATATGAGGGCAAATTTATTCTTTTCCTTTTCAAATTTGTATTGAGTTTGAACAACATATTTTAGAGGTTATTTATAATTTCCCAATACAAGATTTTCACTGTTTTTTTAAATTAAAAAAACATAAACTATATATATATATATATAAGCACTTTTTAGCAATGTAAAAGTTTAAAATTATTTTTTAATTTTATTTATTTATTTAGTTTCATAAATTTAATTTTTTTTTATTATAAACCTAATATAAAGATTTTTTTTGAGTTAATAATATAAATTTTTATAATGATTTTTAATTTAATTTAAATAAAATTATTATTCTACAATTAGATTTACAGAAATACAAGATATTAAGATGATTATTATAAATTATGTTTTTGATTGTTTTAATGAAAAATAGTTGTAATTTTGTTGTATTTCTTATTTTTGTGTAAAAATTCATTTTTCTTTTCATTTTCAACAAATAAACATATTTTTTAATTTGTTATTGACAAAGAAAAACAAGAAAGGAAATGGAAAAATAATTTTTTATTATCAAACACACCCTTAAACTCTATGTTAATTGGAGATTATTTGATTTCATTAATGATTGTATGTCCTCTAATAAATGATCGTGATTATATTTATTTAGAATACAAAGTTATATTTTTTTAATTATAAAAATCATCAATTTTTTCAATAATGGTATATAATGAATTTATATACTTTGTATTTTTAGTCTTATATCTAAGTTTAAAAATTAATTAGTACGTGTAAGATAAAATTAATATATTTAATAATCATTGTTGTACTTTAATTTTTTTTTATCATGGTTTTTACAAATTAGATATTTATTAAGATGATATTATTATAAATCTCAAATTAATAATAAAAGAGTATGCTATAGATACTTGATGTTTATCGCTATATATATATATATATATATATATAATACAATCCAAAATAAAAACAATTCTCTAAGTAAACATGCCACATCACGTGGCATCACTCCGATCAAAATTTAGTACATATATGTAAATATAAATAATAATAAATTGAAAAATGTAATATATTAAATTTATTTGAAATAGTTTATAATTAGAAAAGACAATAATAATAATAATAATAATAATAATAATAATAATAATAATAATAATAAGACATTAAAAACGGTGTTTTTATGAATATAAAAGGAGCTAAACGACAGGGCATCTAAAAAATGAAAACGACGTGTCGTGTATTTCTTTTTTGGAGCCCCTTGAAAGTTTGAAACCCTCTGTAAACCCCCACGGCGAACTCTCCAGCCACAACCCATAAAATCGGGATGTCGTCTCTTCTCCGCCTTCTCCGCGGTGCATTACCCGCCTCTACCTCTGCCGCGGCTTCCGGCACTACCAAAGCCAAATCTTACTGGACAGAAATCATTAAAGAACGCAACCTTGAGCATCTCGTTGAGAAATTCAAAAATGCATCTGTAGACGAGGATTTCCGCACAAAAACTTTTGTTTACAAAAACGCCATTCACCGTCTTGCAGCCGCCCGGAAATGTAACTACATAGAAGAGATTTTAGAGGACCAGAAGCAATATAAGGATATATATAAAGAGGGTTTTAATGCGCGTTTGATTTCTCTGTATGGTGTAGCGGGCATGTTCGATAATGCACGCCAGGTGTTCGACGAAATGCTTGAAAGAAAATGTGCTCCCACGGTCCTGTCTTTTAATGCGTTGTTGGGGGCTTGTGTTAATTCGAAGAAGTTTGATGAAGCAGAAGGGTTGTTTAAAGGGTTATCCAAGGAGTTAGAGATTGAACCAGATTTGGTTTCGTATAATACAGTCCTTAAGGCTTTTGGCGTGATGGGCTCAATGGATTCGGCTGCTACATTGCTAAATGAGATGGAGAAGAAAGGCTTGGAACCTGATTTGATTACTTTTAATACGCTTTTACATGGGTTTTATGCGAAAGGAAGGTTTGTTGACGGGGAGAGGATTTGGGAGCAAATGAAGGAGAAGAATGTTGAACCAGATAAACGGAGTTATAACTTGAAATTGCTTGGATTGACATTGGAGAAGAGAATGGAAGATGCGGTTAAGGTTGTTGAAGAAATGAAGAGTGAGGGGATTCAACTTGATACCTTTAGTTACAGCACTTTGATTAGAGGGTTTGTTAATGAGGGGGATTTGATGAAAGCTAAGCATTGGTATCATGAGTTAGGGAGAAGTGGGTGTAAACGGGATAAATTGACTTTGGAGGGCTTGATTCCTTTTGCCCTTCAGAAGGGTGATTTTATGTTTGCTTATGGTATTTGTAAGTATGTTTTCTGTAGCAAGTTGCCTGTTCAAAATGCTTTGATACAAAGCGTGGTGGATGCATTGGCTAAGGATTCAAGGCTCGAAGAAGCAAAGAAGCTTGTTGGTCTCGGGGAATCATGTCGTGCTCATTCATACAAGTTGGAATTGCCAAAGCCACCTAGCAATCCAATGACTTCTCTGGTTTCTGTCTTTCACCGGGTATAGCTGCAAATGTCGATGAAAGGAGGGTTTTGTGGAGCTAGGAGATGGATAACTCACAAAATCTTTGTTTGGCAATGCTTTTTGATCTGTGGTGCTCCCCACTTCTTAGTTTAGCATTGTTTTTTAGCTGCAGTGGTATTGCATCTATGTCCTAAATAGATGATGCGCCTTATGTATTTTATTTGTTCTTCACAACTTAAGCACATAGATTCTACACAAACAATTGATTGCTCCTGAGTGTCTCCAACACATTTCTTAGATGACTAAGGTGTAATTCCAGTGTTAAGCTATACATTAAGATGTTATCAAAGGAAACCACCACAAACCTCCTCGTAAAAGGTTCGGCTATGTGATTCATAGAAGCCCGAAAAGTTGCAGGAGCATTAGTCTAGTTAAATGGCATCGCTCTGAATTTGGAACGCCTTTAGCGAGTTTGAATGGTGTTTTTTCCACATTGTTGTCATGCATCCTTGTTTTTTTAAAAATTAACTTTTACTGGAAAAAACAGGGCCGAACTTGCTAATGTTAGTGTTATTTTTTACTTGTTATTTTTATTTTTGTATTTTAAAAACATTTTTGAAAAACATTTTTAATGCTTTGGGATTATTTTAATCTATTGATTTAAAAAAACAATTTAAATAAAAATATTATTTTAATATATTTTAAAATAAACATATTTTAAAAAATCATCAAAATTATACTTTCAAACACAAAAGAGAGCCTCTCTTGACTTTTAGTGTTCATGATTAAAACATTTTCCACCACATATGCAAAAACATCACGCCTAGATTTTTGTTTTGAATATTAACGTCCAATCATTTTTTATAAGCGAAAGAGACGTGGAAGAGATTAAATAAAAACCTTGGAAACTAATATATCAACAAAATATGAAGAAGAGAGGTGGAAATTAAATTGGAAACTAATGAAAGAATATTGAAAGGAATTTACTCTGCTTTAATGTCTTTTGTTTCCATTTTTCGTACTATATTTAATAAAACCAGGCAGCTCATAGGTTGCAGCATAACCATACCCATGGTCCCAGGGACGGAGCAAGAAAAAAAAATAAAGGGTTAAATTAAAAATTAAGGGAAATCAAGTTAAATTTTTAATTATTTTAAAAATATTTATAAAAAAAGGGTTGGGAAAAAGAATTTCTTGCATCTTAACAAAATACAAATATTTAAATAGTGTTTTTAAATAAGCCAGAAGAAATTATAAGAACCTTAGACGCTAACATCTTAACAAAATATTTGAATAGTGCCCTTTTTAAAAAAATATTATTTTTTAAATTTTAATTAATATATTTTTAATGTTTTCAAATTATTTTGATATATTAATGTTAAAAATAATTTTTAAAAATAAAAAATATTATTAATATATATTTTAATAAAAAAATATTTAAAAAGTAACAACAAACAACACAGGCGGACGAAGAGAGGTGAAATTTAATTTCATTATTAATACTCCCGTGGTAAAGAGAATATGAAAAGGGCAGCAAAAGCGAGTTACTTTTTGTTTATATTTCTTGAACTGTACATATTAATGAACGCAGCTAGCTCACAGGTTGCCTAACCATGTCCATAATATGGAGTCGTGGGCTTTTTTTTCTTTTTGTCTTTTTTCACCGACACATTTTCGTGGAGGAGAGATTTCATATGCTCCTCAAGACTCGGAAGGCGATGGTTGTCATCATAATCATACATCAAGGGGACCATTCTCGCAATATTTAGAGAAGCCTTAGAGAAAGTTGATGAAAATGGATTTGGAGAGAGGCATTCCTGGTTGAGTTGTTTCCACGCATCAGAAATCATGTGCAGAACCTGCTTTCGAGCGTCTTCGAACGATGATCCTTCGTTTTCTCTCAGGTAGCATTCGACATATGATCCATCATGGCCATCTTGATTCTCGTCCTGTAATTTTGTTTACATACGCTCTATATGATTCAAAGAGACTTTCGTCTGCCAAAATCAGCGGTCCGGCCACTTGGTCCAAAAAAGAGAGAGATTAAAATAGGAAGATGATAGACCTTCATGTTACCTTGGCACTTCCCAAGTCATCCCACAGGCGCAGAATTGTGGCTGTGGATGATATGATGGGTGGAAAATTGCTAATAAGTTCTACATTTTCCTTGCTAATATTTTGGCCCAGTAGAAAGAAGATGTGAACCAGAACTACATGGACACCAGAGCTGACAATCCCATTCTTCAAGTACTCCTCACCACTCGGAAAATTCCCAGAGGCAAACCATCTTGCTTCCACAAGAAAAACCCTGCACAAAGTAGCCCACTGCAGCAAAATCAACCGAACAATATTCATTATGTGTGTTAGAAAATTAAAAATGAACCACAACAGTCATTATGTTTTGGGATATTGTACTGCTTTTCGGAGAGAGTCAACTGGGTTCCACCCATGTTCCTTGTAGATCTTGTAGCTGATTTCGTTTGTGATATTGTTCAGAGCCTTGAAACACATCTTCATGTAGTCCGGTAATTGTTCAGCGGCAGCAATGTCCCATCTAAAACGATGCTGGGAGAGAGTGAGAATTAAGAAATCAACTACGTACGTTCAAACTTGATGCATGTGAGTAATAAATCCTACAACTGATGATGACCTGTTGATAACTTCTGTGAAGCAGACGAGCTCATCGAGAGTGCCATTAACATCGAAAATATCGTCTATTATGTATATCATAGAGAGGGGTTTAGTGAGCTCAATCCTTTGTTCTGAAAAACTGGGATCCGTGAGGCATGACACTGACCACATATACCATTTAAGCGGTTGATCTCTTGCAAATCTCAACTCCGTAGACAATCCGAGGTCTTTCCACCATCTAAATGAGCAGATTAATGTGAGAAATTACGTGAGAAGGATTCTATGAATGATATAAAATCAGTAAGTCACAGTCAAACTCACTTCAAGATCTCAACGATTTCGTGTTGATGTTGGGATTGGACCCTTTTAAAATCGGTCTTTGCAAGTTCTTGTAGCTCACCAATCCATCCATTTGGCTCATCATTAACAAAGTATTTGGCAGTGAAACTCGCCAGGCTTTTGTGATGTGGATGGTCCAAAGAATTCCTAACTAATCTAGCTTGATTATAGTCTAGATGTATCAAACTTGAACGTAGAAGCTGATAACTATAATCTCCAGCTTCATCCAGCACATCTTCACCTCTTACACTTAGCTGTGAAGCTTCATATAAACTCACTAGGCCCATGATGTCACAACTTAGTTTTTGCTTGAATCTTCCCTCGTTGTCCTTGAAGTTGTCAAATACTCCTACCACATGTAAATTTCGAGATAAACAAGCAATCTTAAGGATCATAACCTCACATAGATAGCATGAAAAGAAGATGGGATAAACATTAAAAATTAACAACCTGCGGATACGTGGTAACCTTGCTGTCTCAACAATCGAAAGCGAAGTGCAACCTCATAGAGATTGTTATCACTATGAATGGTGCTTAATAGCATAGATTGCCTCGTTAGAATTGAATCAATCTCCTCTTGGAAATGATAGTCAATGCTAAGGCGTTGGATAGCATCAATCATGGCCAGACCTTGAATTGGCTCCTCTCCTCCTTTCCTCAAAATATGCTTGAATGTCTGCAACTTTTCTGCATACTCGGTGTCAGAATCATCCTGCAAGGGTAAAAAAGCAGTTCCAATGACATTAAGTTTTCATAAAGCAATAAAGGCCGATTATTATTATTACTACTATTATTATTTTAAAATGACAAACATTTCGTTAAAAATTCCTTGATAAACACAGTTGCAAGTGCAAAATCCATATATATATCATTACATTATTAATAGTTACGGGGTACTGTTTCGTGGGACTAACAGCCAATGTCTGTTTCTGTGAAACGCTCCATTTTTGAGTGCTCGGAGGGGTAGGCTTAAATTCTTTGAGGATGGGCTTCACTTTGTCTGAATTTCCGTTTTGAGGACATGGCCAGCCAGAAGCAGCTGTCAAGGAAGCACTGCAAGACAATGCCATTGAGAGAGAGAGAGAGAGAGAGAGAGAGAGATTTTTCTTGAGGGAATGATTGTGTTCGAGTACACTACAAGATTTCAAGCTGCCATTCCTTATAATAGCATCCTTTGAAAAGATAAATTAATAAAATAATATTTTAAATAATATAAATATAAATTATTTTATTATATTTATTCTAATAAAAAAAATTATTTATATTAGAGTTAAAAAAACAAATGTTTTATTATTTTTTAATATATTTAATATTAATTTTTTCTATATATCTATATTTAATTGATTTATTTTTTTAATAGTCTCATTTTATTGGTTATGACTCTTTAAAGAGATATATAGAAATAACAAGAGAGAAAAAACATTTTAATATTTTGTTTAGTTTCCTTTTTGAATATACAAAATAAATAAATAAAAATCAAAATATTAATTTTTTATTTTTAATTATTTA
Source organism: Populus pruinosa (assembly GCA_026413675.1). Taxonomy (NCBI): domain Eukaryota; kingdom Viridiplantae; phylum Streptophyta; class Magnoliopsida; order Malpighiales; family Salicaceae; genus Populus; species Populus pruinosa. Next base: position 3,142,161 of record CM048602.1, on the reverse strand, counting down.
TTTGACTTCACCGTTAAAGATGCTAATAACCTGTTGTTAAAGGGTATTTAATAATAATAATTATTATTTTTTAAAGTATATTTTTTATTTGAAAATATATTAAAATAATATTTTTTTATTGTTTAAAAAATTATTTTTGATATTAATCCATTAAAATAACCTAAAAATATAAAAAAAATAATTTAAAATAAAAAAATAATTTTTTAAAATACTTTTCAAATGTATAAATAAATATATCATATAATAATTGAATTGTGTTTGCATTAAATAAGTATTCATTTCCTCCCCCAAAAACAAAAATTATCAAAAGAAATATCAAGAACAGCAATTCAACCATGGAACTATGTTTGTCATTGTAGAATTGAACAGCCTAGCTCGTAAGGGTCTCGCTGGGCTGGACGTACGCTTGGATTTGCAGATACTAGCTCTACCATCGCTTTAATTTCCTTTCAATCCTATAAAATTAATTTCCCTTTTGGTGGACAAGGTCAATTTTCAAATTCGTTTGTATCATTTTTTTTGTTTGCATTCTCTGAAATAAAAAATAAAAAATAAGAAATTTGGATTAATAATTATAAGAACTTATCACTTAAAAAAATATTAATTATTTGAAAGTTAGGAAGTTGGCAAGTGTTTTTGATTACTCAAGGAGTAATTTGCATAATTAAAAACTTCTAGGAATAGAATATGCTGGTCCCTTTGTGTGAGATGCATGCAAGTGAGGTGATAAGGGGATCACTTGTGTTTTTGTTTTTGCAGTTGAATTTGTCCTTTAAATTATTTTCCAGTTAAAACAAAAAAATATTTTTATAACCATAATAACTACCGAGTGGATCTTACATGGAATATTCATGTGAGTTCTTTGTCCTGTGGAGACCAAAATGTTGTGGTAGGACATGAAAAAAACAAAAATCTTGGTGAATTGCAAGTGTATAAACAGAGAACTACGTACAAGTTAGTTGATGTTATTTGATCATTCTGCTTGAAGATATCTGGCTGTGTGGATGTCTTAAAATCTCTACTGTAATTTTTCTGTATAATTTAGGCCTCTCCGATCTGTACGTAGGTTATTTTTTCAATTCTAGAGAGTTCATCTTTAATGTAAATAAATCTGTCAATTAGATCTCAAATTTTAACCTTACCAATATCGTTGGTGTTTCTCAATCTTTTCTTTTCCCTTCCCTCATAGGGAGATTTTTAAATAATATATGAAAAAATATTTTAACTACTGAAACAGTTATGAAAAATGTAAAAAACAAATGTGTATATATATATATATATATATATATATATATATATATATATTACATTGAATATCATGAAATTAGAAATATAGCGGCTTGAATAATTTATATTTTTCAATAATTTATTTTATATGAAAATATTTATTTTTTTAAACTTAATGCTTATAATAAACAATGGTGAGAATTGCCATACTCTCCTTGTGTGGTGTGACATCGTAATGACCTTTTTTTTTTATATAAAAAATAAACTTTAATTTTTTAAGTTACGAATTTAATTTGAAATAGTTAAATATTTTTAATTATTATTAAGATTTTTTTCAAAATAAACTTATAATTTCTAGCTGTTAAGTTATTTCAAATAATATTTTATATAAATTTTTTTATGATTTTTTATTTTTATATTATAAATGAATGAATTGTATTATCCTCAGTCATATTTTAAATATTAATTTTGTATAAGGTTTTTTATATTAAAAGTAAATAATATTAAATTATTATTTTTAATAAAAATTTGGATATTAATCCATTATAGATTTTTTATCTTTTTATTAAAAATAAATAATATTTTTTTATAAAAATATTTTTTAATAATTTTAAAATATAAATAAAAATCCTATAAAAGTTTATAAATTAATTGGTTATACAAATTGTAATCACCGATTTATTGTTTCCAGTATTTTCTAAAAACGCAATGTAAATTATATTTTTTAAAATTTTAAATGTTTTTATTTAAAATAATTTTTTATATATTTTAAAATTATTTTAATATATTTATATCAAAAATATTTTTTTAAAATATTTTTTATTTTAAAATATTTCTAAATAAAACATATTTTACACCACTATCATTCTAGAATCTGACTCCTTCATTATTCCCACCGGCCGTTTGTGGTGCCGTGCGCCCTCAAGGAAGCCTCGTCATCTTTTCTTTCCTTTTGTTTTTTTCCCTCAGCACAAGAGAGTTGTTTTCAAACCGACACTAAATACTCCCATTGAATAATCTCAATATTATATATCTGCCTTTATGACTGAACTTTGAGAGCAAATCTTTTTTATTACAAAACCAATTTCTTATTTTTACTCATTGCAATAAAATTGTTTCTTATTTTATGGATTATATAAACTTAAGAAATTGAAAGAGAATAAGCATTTCTTCAATTCCTTGGATTTAAAGATTTTTTTTAAATAATATGTTTATTTGAATCAGTTTATATATATTTTAACTAATTTTATAAATTTTATAATTAATAATTAAGTAAAATTTTAATAATTTTGAGACTACTTGAACTCATAATCATTAAAGAGTAAATATAAGATTGATTATATAAACTAGCTCATGATTTAAAATTAATTTTTCTTCATAAAAAATAAAAAATAAAATGTGAAATGAATATTTCAATGAAGCTCCAAAAATAATTTTATATTAATTCTTTAACTCTCTACCTTTCAAAGTAATTGTTAGTCCTTCACACAATTAACCAGCATATTCCATGTTTTACTTTCTTTTATAAATAAAATCTTTGTACTTTTTTTGTTAAATTAATATATGTAAAATCTACCATTTTGTTGTAAACCTTATCTCTAACATTAGATTTGTAATAATTTTTTTCTCTCATTAAGAAGGTTTTTTTTAGTTTTAGTTTTAGTTTTAGCATTATTTATTAATTAATAAGAATTTATGTGGAAACATATTACATCTAGCAATGAAATCCTAAAAATCGACTTTTATATGTATATTTACTGTAATATTCGACTTAAATAAACTCACCATTTTCAAATAAAATATAAGGACATGATGGGAAAATATACTAGCATGTATATCATACGAGTTTCACATTGATTTTGTTTTTTTAATATATATAAGGACAAATATGTTACAAATGGGTCCCTAAAATAACAATAATGGTAGCTGCTGGAGATCATATTGTTGATGGGAATCTAACTTTCCTCATCAAAGGGCATTTTCTGCCAAAAAGGGGTCCCATTTTTCATCCAGCTTTCTAAAACAATCCAAACCCTACTCCTGCTTGAGGCCCCCCTCCCCCAGCTTCTTCAACCCAAAGTCTCCATTAAAACTCTATCCCTTCCCCCACATGCATTTTATGTTAAAAAAATTAAAATTAAAATTGTGATATGTCAGCCTCATTTTCAGAAATCCAACCCCTTGTCTTCTTCCGTAGATTTAACGGATTCCAATCTTCTTAATATATATATTATTCAGTTATCCTCACTTTCTTTTAAGGAATGAGACTAGTTCAAGAAACTATATCTCTATATAATAAGGGGGAAGCTGAAATTACATAATAGGGAGGGCCAAAACTCAAGATATAATTTATTATTAGAAAACTTACTTATTTAAAATAAAAGTATATGATATTATTCTATATTTAAACACTAAATATATAAAAATTTAAAATATTTTGCAGAGATTCAAGTAACTGCTTGCCTTCCCCGCTTCCGCCCATACATATAATATTAATGAAACTAAACTTTACCATATTTTTTATTTGTGATTGTTGCATGTGAGCGGCGTCGTGACGATTGTCCACTCTCTCAAATTTAAGTATAAGGTATTTATTTGAAAAATATGGAGAGACAAGAAATTCTTATCTCTTACGAGTGAAAAATAAAATAGGAGTTGCCACCTAATATTCTGATCACTAGAAATCCTAACTAGTCTCAAAAATCAGGTATGAAGATTGGTTGCATAAGAGGAAGGAATTAATACCCCAAATATATCTTTTCTAAGATAAGCTGCATTGTTTTATTGTTTAATAAAAACTAAGGTATCATTTTGTTTTCTAATTCTTTATCTGTCATGATTTAAAAAAAGTCCTCTTTGGTAAGAAAGTCCTTATCTTATCGCGTAAAACCCTAACCATTCTAATATCAAATAAGAAAAACTATCTTTTTAATATCAGGAGTATGTTTTACGTGTAAATTCATAATCCTGAATATTAAAAGAAAATAAAATAATGTTTTTGAAATATTGACAAAGTTCTCGTGACTTTAATAATCTGGTTATTAAAACAAAAAATACATGCTAAAGTATTTTTTCTTTTAAGTTTTTTTTGTGTGAAAGTACAATATGAGTTTTTAAGCTTTGAGAGATTTGACCGTATGTATGAAAAAAAAACATGTTTTTTTATGTTTTGATGAAAACTGAGTATTTTATTATCGGATTTGTATTTTTACAATATAAAAATACAGATCGATACCGATCAAAATGGCATAGAAAAATATACAGAAAAATCACATTTTTTTTAAAATATATTTTTTAATGGAACTAAGTCAGACCCGACCCAATTATATGAGTTGGGCCTGCATTGGCCCAGCTACAAGGCTGGACTCAACCTAGCCGCGTGGGCTAGGCTAATGTTCTAGCCCAAAATGAACAAAAGGTCTGGTTAGTGTGCATAGCACAGTAACTAGCTAATTAATCTTCATTTGTTGCAAAACATGAATTGCTCACGTTCTGCATGAAAATGAAGATGAACAAATACAAACAGCAGGGGAGGGGAGAAAGTTACCTAGAATGAGGGGGCGTGGTTGCTATCTCTGGTGGCGACAACGATGGTTGAGGCGATGATCTTTCTTCTTCTTCTTGTTTCTGTCTCTTGCTTGTTTATTCCTTCTTCCTTTTTTGTTGACGGTGGCTCGAGGTGGGGGCGAAGAAAAGGACCAGTGGTGGTTCGCAGAGGGCGCTATGGATTCTAGGCCGCTGCTATGTTTCTTCTTCTTCCCCTTTTACCGCTCCCCTGGTTTTCTTTCGCTTTGTTCTGTTCTGCTCTATTTCTCTTCTCCCTCTCTGGTTCTGCTGGTGTTGGCAGCTGTGATGGAGATTGAATGACGGTGCTGGATGGTGGTAGGTGAAGGCCATGGTGGAGAGGAAGAAGCAGCGATGGTGCTCGGGGTGAAGACGGTTTTTTTTCTTCTCTGTGCAGAGACTATAGTCTCTATTTTTCCTCCCCACATCTATTTTCACCTTTTTTTTTTGTTTCGACAGCTTGCTTCCTTGGCTTCTCCCAACCAAAATTCCCCTTTCATCTTTTTTTTTCCTGTATTTATAGGCAGTCAGGGGAGAGGTTCACCATACCCTATACAAATACAGGGCATGATGGCGGGGGATGGCTCTTGTGCAGTCGTTGTAGGGTACAACCTTCTTCTTTCTTTGTCGTGGTGGCAGGGTATGGTGGGTATGAGATGTGGCTTGTGTCTGGGTTTTGTGGGCAAGTGGGAGGGGAAAGAGAAGGAGGATAACTAGAAAAAAGATTTAAAATCTTCGTATTCCCTGCCTTTGTATGCATAGGGAAGAAGAAGAACAACGCCTTTTAAAATGGCACTGCTTTACTTTATTTTTTTAAAGAAAAGAAAATGTAATTGGGAGGAACCCAAAAATGGGTTATGACAATTTCCCTCCTCTTTATAATGCTTACGAAGCAAAAACCTCTTTAATGTTTTGCGTAGTAAGCTTTGTAAAGAAAATAAAAAAGAAAATGGTCTCATCATCTTGAGTGACTTGTCCACACACGCTCACACTGATCTATTTTCAAGGGCAACCTACCCAAGTACTCAAAGTGGTTTATTTTCAGGGATGACTAGTCCACATACTCACTGTTACCCTAGTCTATTTTCATGGGCGACTTGCCCAAGTAGAAAAAAAAAGAGTGGTCTCATTATAATGGGTAACCTACCTAGGTGAAGGAATGGTCTCATTGTAATAAGTGACCTACCTAGAAATGGGAAAAAGGAAGAGTGGTCATGTTATAATGGATGACTTACCCAAGTGGAGGAATGGTCTTATTGTAATGGGTGACCTACTGACATGACTAAAAGATTAATGTCTCTCCCAAATGCAGGAGTGTCAAAGTAATAAATAACCCAGCAAAACCGGGATCGAACCATAGAGAGGTTAATTGTATAAATTATAGATAATAATAAAACAACAACAACAATAAAGAAGAAGAAGAAATTAATGAGAACTTTGAGATGGAAGATCAATGTAAGGATTAGATAATGATAACAACAAATGTCAAGGTTAGAGGTTTCATTAATGGTATGTCAAATAATTATAGTATAAACTCTTATTATTCAATTAGAAACCACACACAAAGGAGGTTCCAATCAGTTTATAAATTGTTAACATGATCACATTAGTTATCTTATTTGATTAATGATAATACTTGTAAATCTCGTCAGGTATTCATGATTATAACTTATGTTAACAACAAGTCAAGTTCCTTTCATAGCTTAGGTGTCAGTTATACCATACAATATGGGCTATAAGACTACCAAATATTTGTTGTACTAAGTGTTATACAACATAAATCTAGATTAGTCATTTAACAAGCAAAGTATTAAAGAATAAACAAGATAACAAATACAAAACATGTTAGTATCAAATATTAAAGTCCATATTAAGTTTACACTATACTTATTCTTATACCATTAGTGTAACCTTTTTACCTTGACATAATAAATTCAACTATACATAATGAAAGAAAGAAAAATAAATAAAAAAAAATAAAAACATAAATAAGATAAAAGTTAACTAAGTAAATGAAAGGAAATGAAAAGGATAAACTTGATATTAATGAAAGAAAAGTATAAGCATTACAAAAAATACAAAGAGAGAAAGTAAGAGCATGATCTTGATCTAGAAACTAAGATGCCTAAATGCATGACAAATACCTCCTTTTATAGACCAAAATTAGGAACTATTGATTTGATGATTAATTGATGAATGGGTGACCAACTCTTAACTTAGTGACAATCTTTATCTTCTTTTGTCTGCCCAAAACATCATTGATAATGTCAAAATTAGAGCCACTTGAAAACATAAAAGTTGTAGGAAATTGTCTCAGCTTTATTGTGTAAACAATTAAGGTCATTTGGACTTCTATAACTCTAGATATGGGCAAAAAACTAAACAATACTCAAGTTGGAGGATAGATTTAGACTTCTTTATTGTTGCTACAATTTGGACTTAAAAATAACCTTTTTGAGTCTTGGGCTCATATGAAAGTTGTAGGCATAATATTACCTTTTCATCCATATAAAGCATACCTAAATCCAAGATCTACAGCTCCAGATATGACCCAATAACCGAACAGTGTTCTAGTCTGGATTGCACCGATATCTCTTTTCTAAGTTTGGTCATCTCTTTGTCCTTCCAATTTCAGTTTTTAAATTTATCAATCAATCCTTTCATATATGATAGACCTGCATTTAAAATGAACATTTATCATAAATTAAAGGTATCTTATATTATTAGATATGTTATTATAAAACATGTTTTAGTTAAAGAGTTATTGATACTTTAAGTGCAAAATGATGATATAAAACCTTGATAAAAAATATATTTTTAAGTACTAATCACCTACCCAAATAAAAAAACATAGAGAATGGTTGAGTTGTAATGGGTGACCTACCCAGAAAAATTTTGATCTTATTGTAATGGGTGACCAACCCAAGAAAAAAGGAAAGATTGGTCTCATTATAATAGATAACCTACCCAAGTGGAAAAATGACCTCATTATAATGGGTGACCTGTCCAGATAAAAAAATATAGAGAATTGGTCGCGTTGTGATGGGTGACCTACCGATAATGGAAAAAGAAAAAGTAGTTATGTTGTAATGGGTAACCTATCCAAATGAAAAAATAACCTCATTATAATGGGTGACCTGCCCAAGTAAAAAAAAATAGAGAATTGATCGCGTTGTAATGGGTGACCTATCTAGAATGGGAAAAAGGTAGAGTGGTCGAGTTGTAATGGGTGACCTATCTAGAATGGGAAAAAGGTAGAGTGATTGAGTTGTAATGGGTGACCTACCCAAGTGGAGGAATGGTCTCATTGTAATAGGTGACCTATCTAGATAAAAATATGGAGAGTAGTCAAGTTATAATAGGTGACCTACCCAAAAAATATTGGTCTCATTGTAATGGGTGACCTACCCAGAATGATAACTAGGGTTCAAAGGCACACTCAAAAGGAGGTATGTTTAAAACATGCACTACCTGAGAAGTGAGGGCTCAACGATGAACTCGAAAAGGAGGTAGGGTTAGAAAATGCACTACCCAAGGGATGATGGTGTAACATTGCTCTGTCAATGATGAAAGCAATGCATTATGATTTATATGCATGTATACTTACCTAAGAAATATAGGTCCCCATTTAATCATGATCTTTCTTTTCTCAAAAGTTAATGTGTTAGTAGTAAATTTCAATGGCTTTTTTCTCTCTTACTTATTCAAGTTATTTCTTGTGATCTTGACCTCTAGGAAGGGCTTGATATCATCATACTTTCTTTATCCTCCACCCTTTATCTCAAAAGTAGGGGTGAGCAAAAAAACTGAAGAACCGATTAAACCGAGAAAACCGGAAAAAAAAACCAAAAAAACCAAACCGATTAAATCGATTAAAATTTTAAAAAACCCTGCTGGTTCGGTTTGGTTTTATAAAAAAAAATGAACCAAACTGAAACCGAAAAAAACCGAGCCAAATCGAGAAAACCGAGAAAAACCGAGCCAAAACTGAGAAAAACCAAGCCAAACCAGAAAAATCGAGCCAAACCGATTTGAACCTGTTTTCCCCCTAACAAAATGAACCGAACCGAAACCGGTCGGTTTGACCCTGTTTCGGTTCGGTTTCAGTTTTTTTAATTTTTTTTTCGGTTTGGTAACTTTTTTTTGATAAAAACCGAACCGAACCGAAAATGATCACCCCTACTCAAAAGTTGTCAATTTTGCTTGGCATTTTTCTTAGAAAAGGAATCATAAAGCTAGCCCTACTAGGAGTTTTTGATCGCCTCCCAGCTTAATTATGACCCCAAGTATTCAATTTGGGTTTGGGGATGAGCTATGTGAAGGAAGGTTTGACAAGGAGTTGTTGTCATACAGAAATTTTGGAATTTCAAAACTATTCCAGACACATAAATCATTTTGGTCTCGATTCAAAGCAAACTAGTTCTAAAGAAATTCAAGTGATTCCTATGAATAGGTTTTTAGAAATGATGAAAACTTTTTATTTTGATTTTGGTGAAAAATATGAAGTGTCATTTGATTGATCAAAAAGATTTAAGATTTAATTTAAGGGTTTTAAAGAACCAATATTCAAGACATTTATTTTATTTACATGAATAATGATTTGGCTCGCATGAGAAAGCACTGCTTACCGATCCAGATTTGTTGCTTTTGATTAGAAAGGGATTGATTGGGCACATAATGTAAGCTTTGGCTATTGGTTATGAAGAATAGGATATTTGCAAGCTTAAAAGGTGTTTAAGGGATTTCAAGACTAAGGATCACTTGTGCTTGTGCTAGTTTCTTGATGTTTTGTCCTTTGAATTTATTTTTGAAATGGTCTATCGTGCCCCTAGTGTTAGGTTTGGGCTCTTTCTCTTTATTCCTCACTTGGTTGAGCATCATCATATCAGTTTTTTTTTTAAGCTCAAATCTTTTGGATTTTTTTTCACGCCCCCTAGTTTTGTTTGGTCATCTATGATCATTTCATGCCCCCTAGTGTTATTTGAGGCACTTTTCAATATTGAGGATTTTGGTATATCTCTCGCACTTGCTCCCAATGTAAGGTGTGATCCTAGCCAGTGTTATTTTCAAAAACTTTACTAGGCACAAAAGATTGCAAAAGGTATATTTTTAGTTTCGTGAAAGGATTATCAAAGATGGTCTTTCTTTATCTCAAATGCATGCATTAAGGATCGGTAAGTCTTGCTTTCATGTGAATATGCAAAGTGATTTCTCATTGTTCATTCAAATACAACTCAACTTTTGGGTCACTTCATGGGTTTTTTGTGTTGTTTTTTTTTTTAAGATGTATAATTACCTTTCTAGGGAATCACTTAAATTTTCAGAACTTGTTTGTTTAAACAAACACTAATATGATTTTTGTTTTGTACTAAACTTTGAATTCCTAAAAATCCTTGTGAACATGTGAGATCATGCATTGTTTTGGGAAGAAAAGGGAAAGCAAAAATGGTTTCGTGAGTAAAAATTATACTCATTGTATTATTTGCATGAAACAACAAGAAAAATAAAGGCATGTCTTGAACATAAGAAAACACATGATCTTACTAACAAGAAAGCCAAATTACTGATTGATACTTAAAAATGTATTTTTATTAAGGTTTTATATCATCATTTTGCACTTGAAGTATTAATAACTCCTTAACTAAAGCATGTTTTATAATAATATATCTAATAATATAAGATACCTTTAATTTGTGGTAAATGTTCATTTTAAATGCAGGCCTATCACATAAATGAAAGGATTGATTGATGAATTTAAGAACTGAAATTGAAAGGATAAAGAGATGGCCAAACTTAGAAAAGAGATGTCGGTGCAATCCAAACCGGAACACTATTCGGTAATTAGGTCATACCTAGAGCTATAGATCTCAGATTTAGATCTACTTTATATGGATGAAAAGGTAAGACATAGGGTTACAACTTTTATATGGAGCCTAAGATCTAAAAAGTTCATTTTCAAGTCCAAATTATAACAACAACAAAGAAGCCCGAATCTGTTTTTCAGCCTAAGCACTGTTCAGTATTTTGGCCATATCTGAAGTTCTAGAAGTTGAAATGAGCTGAAGTTTTTACACAAGAAAGCTGAGACAATTTCCTCCAACTTTCATATTTCAAGTGACTCCAATTTTGACGTTATCAATGACGTTTTAGGCAGATAAGAAAAGATAAGGATTGTCACCAAGTGAAGAGTTGGTCACCCACTTGTTAATTAGTCATCAAATCAATAGTTTCCAATTTTGGCCTATAAAAAGAGGCATTTGTCATGCATTTAGACATCTTGGTTTCCAGATCAAGATCATGCTCTTGCTTTCTCTCTTTGTATTTTTTGTAATGTTTATGCTTTGCTTTCATTAATATCAAGTTTATGTCTTTCATTTCCTTTCATTTACTTAGCTAACTTTTATCTTATTTATGTTCTTATTTTATTTATTTATTTTTCTTTCTTTCATTATGTTTAGCTAAATTTATTATGTCAAGGTGAAAAGGTTACACTAATAGTGTAAGAATAACTATAGTGTAAACTTAATATAAAGTTTAATGTTTGATACTAACATGTTTTATATTTGTTATCTTGTTCACTCTTTAAAACTTTGCTTGTTAAATGACTAATCTTGATTTATGTTGTATAACATTTGGTACAACAAATGTTTGGCACATTCATAGCCCATACTTTATGGTATAACCAACACCTGAACTATGAAAGGAACTTGATTTGTTGTTAACATAAGTTATAATCATAAATGCTTGACGAGATTTACAAGTATTAGCATTAATCGAATAAGATGACTAATGTAATCATATTAACAATTTATAATCTAATTGGAACCTCCTTTGTGTATGGTTTCCAATTGAATAATAAGAGTTTATACTATACTTGTTTGACATACCATTAGTGGATCCTCTAACCTTGACATTGTTTGTTATCATTGTTTAATCCTTACGTTAATTTTGCATCTCAAAGTTCTCATCAATTTTTCTTCTTCTTCATCTTCTTCTTCTTCTTCTCTTTCTTTATTATTACTACTACTACTACTACTACTACTATTATAGTTGTTGTTGTTGTTGTTGTTATTGTTGTTGTTGTTGCTGTTGTTATTAGTATTGTTATTGCTATTATTGTTGTTTATAATTGTTGTTTATAATTTGTACAATTAACCTCCCCGTGGTTCGACTCGGTCTTGTCGGGTTATTTATTACTTCGACACTCTTGTACTTGGAAAAAGACATCAATTTTTTAGTCGTGTCAATTATCAACAAGACTCAAATAGATTAACGCAAAAATGATTAAACAAAAGATAATAATAGGGCAAGCTTCATCCTTCCATTTTCATAAATCTCTTCTTAAGCTACCTTCCCATAACAACTCTTGTAGAGGTTTCATTGATGGTGGGGACAAACACTGTGGTTAAAATTTGAGTCCTTCAAAATTAAGACTGCTTTTTTCACACTCTACCTTGACTATCGGTGCTTTTTGAGCATTTTGCTTCTAGTGTCTAATGATCCGTCGCTCAAGCATGATTACATAGAGGGTTCATTCACATTAGGAGCATCTTCCAATACTATCCACCTTGCTTTGCTTAGTTGCAAAAGCTTTTTCTTGAAGGCATTGCAAATATGGATGCTATGTCTAGCAACACCAGCATGGTATTCGCAAATGAGCTCTGGCTTGTACTAGCTAAGTTAAGGTGGCTGCTCACGCGTCAGAGGTTCTGGAGCTACCTGCCCGATGCTTAATAGCTTCTGGTACATCTCATTCAAGGGTAACAGTAATAGAGGTAGTTGTTTTTTGATCTTTTGGTAATTTTCAATTTGGCTTTTGGCTTGAAACTTTTGGGGCTTAGGTTTTTTTTATATTGGCAATTTGGGATGGAGTATGGTAGTTTTGGGATAAGGTTCTTTTACCCCTATAATCATCTCTGATATGGTTAACCTCTTTCTTCTTGAAGCCTCTTTTCTCGATGGGTGCATAAATTCTACCACTCTTGACATCTTGCTATACTTTCACACAGTACCATAGCGTTGGTGAATTGCTGAGTCGAACTACCCATCACATGCTCATAATATGGTGCCTTAAGTGTGTTGGCAAATAAAGTGATTGTCTCCTTGTCTAAAAGTAGAGGATGGATTTGAGAACTGATTCTCGCTTTTTTTTAGCATATTCCCTTATGCTTTCTTTGTCCCTTTTCTCTAGATTGGACAAGCTGGTTTTATCAGGAGCAATGTCTATGTTGTACTTGTACTACTTGATAAAAGCATCCACCAGGTCTTTCCATCTCCGGATCTTTGTGTTGTCCAATCTCATATACCAGCTCAATATTGCCCCACTTAAGTTATCTTGAAAAAAATGCATCAATAATTTTTCATCATGTACTACTTTTGTCATTTTAATGCAATAGGATTTGGGATGAGTCATGGGGCGTTATGTTCCACTATTTTTTATGAACTCAGGAACAAGAAACTTTTTTAAAACAACCATATTTGGGACCAGACACATCTCTGCTGCTCGTACTAGATGATATAAGTCTACCCCCTCAATTACTCTGATTGTGGCTTCCAGCGCCTCCATCTTATCTTGATCAATGCTATCAGATGACTTGACCTTGTAGAACTCATTAACAAATGCATCCATGATTGCAGGGGCTGGTGTAGGTGTTGCTAACTGCACAAATATTGGATTATGTTGAGGCTCTTGACCATGTTTACTCATTCTTTCTTTAGGCTGAGCTATTGTTGGAATCTGATTAAAGGTGACCGGTCGGTTATAAGGACCTTCACTAAAGGTATTTCTCAATGTTTACTCAAGTAAGCTAGTAAGGTGAGCCACACTTATCTTTAAAGACTCCAACTCTTCTTAAAAATGAGCATCACGTGAGCGCGCTCTTCATCTTCCATGTTTCTCACTCGAAGTCGGGTGTTGTAGACTCTTTGAGGACTTATATTTCAACATGATACATATATATATGTTATTTACAATGAATGAATGTACGATACAAATGTATGTATATGCATATTAGGGAGTTCATACTGTAAGGATAGGTTTGGGTTGTTCCATGATAGATGGCTTTCTACCTAGTCTCAAAAAGGTCTCTTGTTGTCCTAATGATTGCCCTCTTAAAGGCAATATAGAGGCTCAGTAAGTAATGGGATGATATATGGACCAATCATTACCAATTTAAGCTCTTAGAGAAGAGTCAGGGTTTACGTAAACTTAAACCTTGACTAAAAGTCATAAGGTAAGCTGTTAGTCCCCCACTTAACCTAAAGTTTTTTTAGTATAATTCTCCTCGAATGTGAATAATGTATGAAATAATTTTATATAATGCATGAATAAATATGTATAAAATTAAAGAGTATGAGCAAATGAGAATGAAAATTAACAATAACACAAAACCAAACAATAAAACACGATGATCAGACAAGACCAAAGCTTAGTCCACAAAGTTCCTAGTGGAGTCGTCATTCTATCGCACGTGTGCGGCATCGCGGTGATCGTTCACTCTCTTAAATTTAAGTATAAGGTATTTCTCTAGCAAATATGCAGAGATAAGAAATTCTTATCTCTTAAGAGTGAAAAATAGAATGGGAGTCGCCACCTAATATTCTACTCACTAAAAACCCTAACTGGTCTCAAAAATCGGGTGTGGAGACTGATTGCATAAAAGGAAGGTATCAGCACCCCAAATACGCCCTACCTAAAGTAAGCTGCATTGTTTTATTATTTGATAAAAACTAAGGTCTTGTTTTGTTTTCTAATTTTTGGTTTGTTTATGGTTTAAGAAAAGTCATTCTCGGTAAGGAAGTCCTTATCTTATCGAGTAAAAACCTAACTGTTCTAACGTCAAATAAGAAAAACTATCTTTTTAATATTGGGAGTATGTTTTACATGTAAATTCGTAATCGTGGATATTAAAAGAAAATAAAATAATGTTTTTTAAATTTTTTTGAAATATTGGCCAAGTTCTCGTGACTTTAATAATCTGGTTATTAAAGCCAAAAATACATACTAAAATATTTTTTTTTAAGTTTTCTTTGTTATATGAAAATACAATATGAGTTTTTTTAACTTTGAGAGACTTGGCCATATGCATGAAAACATGCTTTTTTATGTTTTGATAAAAACAGAGTATTTTAATACCAGATTTGTATCTTTATAAAATAAAAATACATATCAATATTGATCAAAATAGCATAGAAAAATACGAAAAAAAATCATAATTTTTTTTTAAAAAAATTTAATGGAACTAGGTCGAACTCAGTCCACTTATATGAGCTGGGCCTATATTGGCCCGGCTATAAGGCTGGACTCAACCCAACCACGTGGGCTAGGCTGATGTTCCAGCCCAAAATGAATAAAAGGGCTGGTTACTGTGCGTTGCACAGTAATTAGCCGAATATAATTAGCTAGTTATTGTGCACAACACAGTAACTAGCTAAATCTTTATTTGCTACAAAACGTGAATTCCTCACGTTTTGCATACAAATGAAGATGAACAAATACAAATGGCAGGGGAGGGGAGAAAGTTACCTGTAATGAGGGAGCATGGTTGCTTTCTCCGACAGCTTGTGGTGGCGGCAGCGATGGTTGAAGCAACGATCTTTCTTCTTATTCCTGTTTCTGTCTCCCGCTTCTCTATTCCTTCTTCCTTGTCCTTCTTACTTTTATTTATTTTTCCTTTTTTATATACTTTTTATATATATATATATATATATTTTACTGTTATAAATGGAACCATTATTATTATTATTATTATTATTATTATTATTATTATTATTATTATTATTATTATTCTATTTTTTTTCCTCTTCTTTTTTCTCTTCTCATTCTTTTTTTATTTTTTTATTCTTTTTTTCACTATTTTTTTTATTTTTTTGTCACCATATATTTTTTTTATTTTTTTATTTTTTTTGTCACACCCGGACATAGCGGCGACCGATTAAAAAATTAACTCGATTAGAAAAAGAACAGATATCTTGCAACTTGTTCTTTTAGGAGAAAAGATCTTATTCAAGAAGTCGCCACCTAGTATTATGGTCACTAGGAACCCTAACTAGTTAACAAAGTTTCTATGATACGGGACTGGTTACATAAAAACAAAGATACTATCACCATTTAAGCGTCCTACCTAAGGCAGACTGCATTGCTGGTTTTGTCTAAAATTGCTAAGAATTTGTTTTCTTTTTTTCTTTTTTATTCTTCTTTCATGTTCCTGACTCTGGTGTCAGTGAACAATTCCTACGAATATTCCCAACTCTGGCGTTGGTTAATATCGCATAAAACCAAAAATACAATACTCTTGACTCTAGCGTAAGTGAATATTTTTATAAAAATGAATTTGAAGAAGAAACTTTTTTATGTCCTTTTTTTTCTTGTTTATCCTTTATTATTATTTGCCCTTTTTAGATGGAAGTTAAAAAAAGAAATTGCATGATATATTTGCATTTAACAGTAATAGTCCACAAATTGAGCACATCTACAAAACATACAAACATAAAGAGAGAGAGAGAAAAGGTGTGAGGGGTTCACAAATAAATCAACGAAAGCCCCA
The DNA here is from genome assembly GCA_026413675.1 of Populus pruinosa. Classification (NCBI taxonomy): domain Eukaryota; kingdom Viridiplantae; phylum Streptophyta; class Magnoliopsida; order Malpighiales; family Salicaceae; genus Populus; species Populus pruinosa. The sequence goes on along the minus strand of CM048602.1, from coordinate 3,125,824 downwards.
AATATTTTTGGAATTTTATGTTATTGAAAAGACGTTTGTTTGTTCAAATATCAAATTAGAATGGGCATAAAAATTAAGCTTGTCAAGCACACCCCTAGCAAACACAGTAATCAGTTAATTATTTTAGCAAGAAAGGAAGGAAACTTACCTAGGTATGTAGCTGTTGAATGTGAAGTCGAGGGAGACTGGGAAGAAAAAGGGTTGAAGGGGGCGGCGACTAGTATAAAGTTCGCTGCCCCCTTTCTTTTTTATATTTCTCTCTTTTAGGGTTTCCGGTAATGGCCTCCTCTTGAGGTTTCTTTTTTAGGGTTTTTCTCTAATCATCTTCCCTCTTTTTTCTTTTCCTTTCTTTCCGTGTACTGAGATCAGTATTTATAGTGTAAGAGTCCCATCACTTGCGAGAAGTAAAGTCTCAATCAAACTCATTTTCTTTTTTAAAGTTCGAATTATAATCGAATTCGAAAACAGACAACTATCATTATCTTGAGGATTATCTTGAACAAGGTAAGGATTATCTTAAAAAAGGTAAGGATTAGCTTGAAGGTAAGGATTATCTTGAAGAAGATAGAGATTATCTTGAAAGTAAGAATTATCTTGAAGAAGATAAGGATTATCTTGAAAATAAGGATAGAATAACAAAGGCACATTGTAGTCCCTAGTTTTCGTGCAAGTAGACAAATCACTTTTCATTAAAAAAAATCTTTAATCTTTTAATTTTATATTTTAAACCTTGTAAAATTAAATTAAAAGCCAATAAACTAAAATTGGGTTACAACAACAATCACATAAGAACTAATATAAGATAATAAATGTAATTTATAATATAAAGTACGTGTTTAATCATATAAAGTCAATTTTTTTTGTAAAAAAACACGTGTTCATATGAATGTCTTATGGTAAGCGTTTTACACGAGAGGCAGTATTTTATGGGAAAGAATTCAAAGCTGTCTTTTTCAAAAAATATTAAATCTTTTTTCAAAATAATGTAAGCTAATGTCTTCTTGACAACACTTTTCTGAAAAGGAGGAGATGAGATACGTAATTTGAAAATGTCTGGCATCGTAATCAATATACCATAAATTTGCCCACATTTAGTGGTCCACTAAATATTTAACTTGCATGTTTTTCTTTTTAATATTAGATATATATATTATTTTAATGTATTGTTTTCCATAAACAAATTTAAAATATAAATTAAAAAAAATATAAAAATATCTAGTTAAATAAATTGAAAACTACTTATGTAAATAAATAAATAAAATAATTAACAATAACAAAAAAAATTAAAAAATAAGAGATGAATGTAAATCAAGATATTCATTGAAATAAAATGAGACATTTATCATATTGTATTTACTGAATTTATTTATTTAAATCAATAAAAGATAAATTCACACACTAAAAAAAATACTTGACCCAACCTAAAATATAATTAAAAATAAAATTGATTGAATAAACTCATACCATTAAAAAAATTTCACGCAAGGCCCAACACATTAAAAACATTATTTAAAATGAATAATTTTTTTTTATTTTTAGACATAATATCTCAAAAAATCAAATACAAACAAAATAATTCTAAAATTTATATTAAAAATTAACATGTAAAGCTTGTGATTTAAATTATAAGATCATAATAAATCTATTAGAAAAATAGGTTACTAAAATAATAAATGTAGTTTTGTTATTTGAAATTCTTAGGAAATGTTGAAAATAATGTAAATATGTTAATAATATATGTTTTTGGTATTTTTTTTGTTTTTTTCTGCTATTTTTATTTTCTTTCAAGAATTATTTAAAAATGAGGTTAAAAATTGAGTAGCAACAAAATTAAAAATATCAAAAATAAAAAGAATTAAAATAAAATATTCAAATTGTTTAGTTATTAAATTCTTGATAGCACATTAAACAATTATTTTAATCCAAAAAGTGCAAACTATTTACTGAAATTCAATCAATAACCTTATATTAATTTTTAACAACGGCAAGCAATAACATTTTGAACAACAATAAAAAGATTCTTGAAAGTTCTGCGAAGAGGCAAAACCATCATCAACTTTACCATAAAATTAGATAATTTTAACATTTTGAAAAGTCTAACGTTAAATCCTGGTATGGAGACTGGATTAACTTAGTTAATTATTTATATTAAAATTATATAATTTTTCTTTTTTAATAATTAACTCAAATTAATCTAGTCAACTAGATTACTGAAAACATATTTAAGTCCATCACATTTTATTGAGTTAATATTTATTTATTTATTTTATTTAACTTGAAACTTAACACAAATCAAAGCTTGATGTCAGGTTAACTGAGTCAGATATAAGCAAAGACCATTATGAGACTTGAGTTAAAAATACTACTACAAAATAGTTTGCTGACCATATGTGGAGGAGGATAGGGTATGTTAAACGAACTTATTAACTGAAGCTTCCGAAATTGAGATGATAAATTATAAATTAATTTGTATAAAAAAAATATAAAGAAACAAAATAATGGAAGATCCTGACCTTTGCTTGCAATCCAATAGTAGAGGAGGATGGCAACCTTCGCTTCTTATAGCAATGAGAACTAGTCTGACATGGTGCATAAAAATAAATGAGATTACTACTGCGGTTTATTGGGATTATAAGCTCAAAGATGTTATCAATTTTCGTGAACTAGAACTCTTGTTCTTCTGCATGAAGCTTGAATTCTTCTATAGAAAGACATGAAGATGAAGACTGTATATGGAGATGAAAAGTATTAAGCCTGGGAACAAATACTGGAAAAGATTGAGCCACTGGAAAACGCAGAAAAGCAACCAGCATAAAGTTCATGCATTGAAACTGAAGTTAATAATATAAACTCGTTTGTCATTTCTACAGGTGCTCAAAGAACCTCCGGGACTTCAAAAAGTCTCTCATTTTCCACACAATTCATTGTCTAGCAACAGCTTGCCAACATGAAAATCATTGGTTGCTAGTGATAGAATGATCAAATGTGCAATATTGATTGAGGTTTTGAGCAAATAGCCATCATGCAAACAACTGGAGATGAAGGCTCAGACTTCGTTTTCCTTTCAAAATAAATAAATCATAGACAATACAGTAAAGAGAGGAGGACCTGCTTTCGAACCATTTGAGAACTCTCTTTCACTCAGTCTCATACCATAAAGTACGAAAATTCATGTGGTACAATGTCACCGTAGTTTCTATAATATAACTTAGTATGGATGTAATGGGCGAAAGGAATTTTATTTATCTCTAATCAAAATGTGTTCCATTGACCTCACACAAACAATATTACTTGAAATATAGTAGGGAGATTCTCTCAAGCCTTTATTTATCAAATTCATGCCAAGGAATTTAGTTTCTTTTCAAACAATTTGGATCGTCGGAGAGCATCCAAAGCTTCAGCTTGCTTCCCTGCACGTTTCAAATTTACTGCCTTTACCTTCTCTGCCTTGATCCGTTCTTCCAACTGAATTCTTTCCTGGCTATTGCTTTCACTCTTGGTAGGACTGACTTTCATGGGCCTTCGTCTCTCTGAACCTTGTGATATGGTACTGGTATCTTCAATTCCGATTGCTTTCAAGGCAGATAGAAGTTGAGGATCGAGAAGATCTTCAACAACTACATCATCTACTGGTTCTGCTACATTGTCAGAAGACATCTCATCCAACTGGGCTTCAAGAGCCTTGGCCAATTCAAACTCAGCCTCTGCTTCTTCCACCCGGCCTTCTCTTCGCAGCTTTAGGGCCTGACGTTTGTGACTCAGTGACTCCTGTTGCAATTTAAATCGATCACGCCCAGACAACGGTTTTGGAGCCAAATTTGGGGCACTAGGATCCTTTTGTTGAGCAGATGGAGCATTTGACGCAGATGTTGACCCATCATGGCTACCACCTACAGGTCCAGGTATCTCTACCTCAAGACTCTTCTCCAACAGCTTTGCCTGCCGAAGTTCCTCTCGAGCTTCTCCCAGTTTTCCTTCTCTCTTTAAAGCAACAGCCTTCCTCTTACGAGCCAAAACTTCCTGTTGAAGGGAAATTTTGTTGTTCTGAGAAACCAATCCTTGAACAGAATCCGTTTCATCTACACGTGATTTCTTGCCTACATTAACTGTTTCTTCTCTCAGTTCGGTTCTAGCAGTTTCTTTGCTTCCAAAATTTTTGGGTGCATGCACATGACCATGGGGCTCAGAAGAAAGGGAAATACATGAAACAGAACTGATTTCTTCATCCTTGCCTCTGACTGTATGACTTCCCAAGGAGCCAACATGAACATGATGCTCAGGCAGACAGGATGCATCGGAACCAAAATTGACTTTATCTTCTGGTTTTACAGCTGGTATTTGAGGACTGTTCCAATCATCTCCTGTCAGCAAATCCATTACATTCACAGACTGATGAGCAGGAGGAATGAAATCATTTCCATGATTTATTCCTGAGTTGCTTAGGGATCTGATTTCACCCATGAGATCCAATTGCCCTACAGCTGGATGCTTGCCTTTGTTGAGCTCGAATGACACTGAATTGACAATATCAGGACTCCTTAAAAGAGGAGCAAATGTATCACTTTCCTTTCTTCCTGAACAAACAAATGACTCCACAACTTTTTCATTGGGATCCCCTGCTGCTGATGCAAACTTTTCACTAGTTCCCAACGCAATTTTCACATTATTCTGCTTTTCATGGTTAATTAATGATCCAGAACTCTGAGGATTTTTGTCCTCAGAATCATCAATGAGAAGCTCCTTAGGACCTTCCAGTTCTTCCATTTGGGACTCCAGTACATTGGCCATCTTCAACAATTCCTCGGCTTCTTCAGTTTCTCCTTTACGCCTAAGTGCAAGGGCCTTTCTTTTCAAACCCAAGAGCTCTCTCTGGATTTCACCTTTGCTTCTTTGTCTGGCAGCTGAAATGCTGGTCGAGAATGGAATTGAGGATGGATTAGTAGAATTCGCAGAACTATCTGAAACTTGTTTAGATGGCTTTGCTTGTGCAGTTACAGCTTCTTCTTCATCATCCTTCCACCCTAAATTCGTTAGCATAGAGATAAGTGATGGGTCATGCATATCTTTTTCTGTAATATCATCCATATCTCCTTCATCCGCTGCACTGATAACAGGTCTGATAATTTTGTCCTTGAGTCTGCTAGACTCAGTCTGAATTTCTTTCTTGGGTGTTTCCATCTCTTCCATCTCAGCTTCTAATGATTTTGCTGCTGTAAGAACTTCCTCTGCCTCATTAGTCTTTCCTTCACGTCTTAAAGTAAGAGCCTTTCTTTTCAGGCCTATGAGTTCCCTCTGTATTTCAGCTTTACTTCTTCTTGGTATCTTCATCGAGATATTGTATGGAGAATGAGTGACCAAGAGATTGGTGTTATCATTTTCCTTGGGAGGGTTAAATGAAGAGTTTGGATGCTCATCATCATCATCTTTCCAACCCAAGTTACTTAGAAGGGAAAGGTATGCTGGGTCATGCATATCTTGATCTGTTACATCCTCCTCCTCCTGTCTAATCAGTGGACCTCCAGAAATAACAGGATGTTCATATTCCAAATCTGGGTTCTTAACCCCACCAAAGGCCTGTTTCTCCTTGACAATTGAAGCATTTTCCATCTCTTCAAGTTGTTGCTCAAGAACCTTGCCTTTCTTCAGCTCTTCATCTGCCTCATCCGATCTACCTTCTCTTCTTAAAGCAAGAGCCTTCTTTTTCAAAGCCAAGAGCTCTTTCTGAATCGTTAATCTACTCTTTGGTGCAGGTTTAGAACTCACATTGTTCTTTTCCTTGGTATTTTGAGAAGGTGAACCTGTCTTCATTATTGTGGGATCATGTGCAATTAAGCTGCTTACTTCACCCCCCAAGCTTTCCAAGTCTCTCTCAAGTAACTTTGCCTTCTTTAGATGTGCCATAGCCTCTGTGACATTACCTGCTCGTTTGTGATTAAGTGCTTCTCTTTTGAGCGAAAGAATTTCACTTTGTAGTGTTTCCCTGTCAATAGGGACAGACTGAGTAGCAGTGGTTTCTGAACTACCAGAATCATCAATCCAGCCTAAGGATTTAAGTGTGGCAGATAATTCTGGATCCACCAGATCCTCGTCAGTCACTTCAAAGTTACTATCCACACCAAGATCATCAGATGTGCCAACAAGGTGATCAAAATTAAAACCATGATCTGGCACTCCCTCAGCTAATAGTGTGTCTTCTGGATCATTGTCCATACTACGGATTAAAGCAGATATCTCATCATCAGATTCTTCATCCACACCCAACAGCTCCTGTTCTTCAAGCTGCTTTTCTAAAACTTTCGCTTTCTTCAATTCTTCCTTGGCTTCACCAAGCTTTCCTTCACGTTTCAAAGCTAGCGCCTTTCTTTTAAGTTCAACAACCTGGGTTTTGTCAATGCCACTGTTTCCCATGTTCTTATTAGTTCTACCTGAGATTTCTCCGAGAAGAGAAGATAGTTCACCCTCTAAACTCATTTTCACTGGATTTTTGTCTTTCTCATGGAGATCCATGTCAGACCACCCCAGTCCTCTGAGTTCAGCAGTAAGGTCATCCTTTTCATTGACATGAGCAAGGCATTTACTTTTTCTGACAGATTCTTTGATGCCATCTTCATTCTGAATCTCAACTGTGTTGCCAGAAGACAAACCCTTCCTACGATTTTTTCTAATGGACAATTCCAAAGCATCAGCCTGCCTCTCAAGTTCCTTTCCTCTCTTAAAGGCTTTCAGAGCCTCCTTGGACTTCCCCTCTCCTTTCAAAATTTTATACCTCTTCTTTTCATCCAAAGCTTGTTGACGTAGTTCCTCAGGAGTGGCTGATCCCACCTCACTATTTAAATGATTGTACTCATCAACAGAATGACTTATATCTCCTCCACCATCCAGAGCAGTAACTTGTTTAGTGTTTGAGTATGAAGCACTGCTACCTGCCCTTTGAATGCTAGAAATCAGGTCAGTGTTGAACTGTTGTCCTGATGAAGAAGATTCCTTTCCATCATTGTCTAGAATCTGGTTTAAAATGTCATCCTCGTTCTTTGATGTCATTCTTGAACTTCCTACACAAAAATGTATCTAGGTTTAGACAGAGTATCATTTCACATGAAGATGCTGCATTCCAACAAACTACTCATTGTTATTAACATTTCAAAAAGAAAATTAACTACCAACAGATTTTCCAAAGAGATTCAGGGAAGGAATGAGGAGAAGAAAATTAACATTTCTACAAACTTGAGTAGCCTACCAACAATCTTTATATATATATATATTGAATGAATGAATGAACTAGAAAAACAATGAGAGTTTTGCTGTGAGGCAACGAGGGAAACAGTAAATGATCGCCCCATGTAATGTAGAAAACAAAAATACCTTTTGTAGCTCTATTCTTGTGTCCATACCGCATCTCAAAACGTGCAGCTTCTTCTAACTTCTTACATGGATCACAAATACGCACAGGTGAATCACCTTGACCACGCAAAACCATTCTTTGCTGAGTGCAATTTCCGCAAAACAATCCCCCACATCTTCGGCAATGATGCTGAAAATCCAATTACACATCAATAACTTGCAAAGTCTAAGCAAGATAATCCCATATTGAGATAAACAAGCATCCCATTACAAAATCCTCCAAACAAACTTACATACGCACTAAGAACCAATAATAAAATTACAATAGATCCTTAACGTACAATTAAATCAAGTGCTACAACTGATTACAGTTGACAATCTACGACTAGAACAAGTGCAAGAACAACCGAGAAAATTCAAATTATGATCCGAGTTATCGCTAACTAACCATAAGTGATCACTAATACTTAAAAAAATAAAGAACTAAACGATCATCATCGGGTGAATATAAAAATATAGAACAAAAAAGAAAGGATTTTGATACATGGATATCGAAGAAAAATCTAAAAACAGAGAAAAGATTCAATTTTCACTTGAATAAAAAAAAATAGCAGATTAAAAAAATAAATAAAAAGAAACCCACCTTGCGATTGATGAAGGTGAACTGAGAAGAACATCCTTGACAATGTGAAGAATCGACAACCCAATTGTTCCCTCTCAATGACGGCTTTGCTGGTAATCCAATCTTCTCCAACATCTCTCTCTACAAGTACAAATACAAATACAAAATATAGATCAATCTCTCCCTCTCTCTCTTCCTCCGTTCTCGTTAATGGTTAAGAAAACATCAAAGGCAAAAGAGGCCAAAAGGGCTATCTGGGTCTTGTTTATCTGTGGTTTTAATGGAGAAGTAAAGGAGATAATGGAAGTTTTACTTGAGCGACTTTTCCTTTCTACGTTTTGGACATTGATGAATTGAGGAAGATGACGAGAAAAAGACTCTGTCCTGCTAAAGCAACTACCCATATGAACGACTTGTCGTGCAACGGATTAATGACATCAAGTAGGTTTTTCATTTAGTTTATTGGTGATTAATTATTGACTAAACTTTTTATCATATTTTGATAAATAGGTAAAAAGAAAGATTATCCTATGAAGATAATAACATTTATGTAGTCTCAATTTAGAGTTTGAGCTCATAAGAATTATATATCGAGTGATTTGATCAATCCAAATCCTATTTTTTTATAAAAAAAAATTAAACAGTATTATTTTAATAAAAATAAATTAGATTAATCAAGTATGAAACTAGTAAATTATTATAATAACGGTTTTTATTTTTAAAAGATTTTAAATATTTTTTTTAATAAAAAAAAAAGAAAAAAGATTTCAGAATCATCTTGAATTAATAATTTTATTGTTTTTCCTTTCCTTCTCTTAATTGTTCATCCTCCCCTTTTTCCTTTCAAATTTCTAAATATTTGGGGTGGGTTAATCAATGAGGTAGGTTTTGTATTGTTGTAGTAATGTTTGAGAATTTTTCGATTTCTTTTAGTATAGAATTAAAAAAAAACAATATTAACACTTTATATTGAGAATTTTATGATGCAATAGTCAACAATTCAATACATTAATTATCATGTTAAGACATATATTAACATAACAATTGATTTGCTAATCTACATTGCTCTAGATATTTTCGCATTGATAATGTGGTATTATGAATTTATGGTAGTTGTATAAAATTATTAAAAACAATACTTGAGAAAATATAAAAGTGGATTCATCATTATATAAATATCCTGTTTGTGAAAATTATGAGTATAATTTCAGAAATTTTGGAACATTAAACATTTTTAAATTTACAATGGCAAAAAAAAAAAGATATAGTTTAACCTATTGATAATTGGTGCATGTTAACATTGTGGTAATTTTTGTTTTTTAAATTACTTTTTTATTTAAAAAAAATATTAAATTGATTTTTTTAGGTATGTTTTTATGATTTTGATATAGTAATATTAAAAATTAAAAAAATATTATTTTCAAATATTTTTAATTAAAAAAATATTTAAAAAAATATTATATATATAACATCGAACACAATATAAATTCATAATATTGGAATCTTAAAGCCCAGTAGGTCCTAATAATCTAAGATGAAATGGGTTTAAATTTCCAAATTGGGCTCCTTAGCTGTATAACTTTGTTGGCAGCGCTTCACCACAGGCATGGCAAAAAAAATAAAAGATTTGACAAAACAAAGTTAGGGTAAAAATATCCAAGACCCAAGTCACTTGTTCAGTTGGTATCTTCAATAATACAATTAAAAGAAACAAAATCAATGAAAAAAAAAATAAACAGAGAATGACATGAAATTATCTATATTATTAAATAATTTAATATTCAAAGATAAAATTGTTAAAAAAAACTTGTTAAACTGGGTGAATTTATAAACTTCATAACCATAGATAAAAGATTTGTATAATCTAATAAAAAAAAGTATGAAAAAAATTTTGAATGATGAAATTAAAATAAATTAATTTTTTTTTAAAAAAAAAACAAAAGTCTAACCGGCAATTCTAAACATGAACTGAGAGCTAACCTCATAAAAGACAAGTTGTAAAACAAAAACTTAAAAAAATAAGTAAACCTGGATGAACATCTTAAACATGGTCTAATTTCTAAAACTCGCAACACATAAAATTTTAAATCCAAGTTTAATCAAGAAGCTTAATTCTTGACTAATTTAATTTTAAATGATGAAATCATAAAAAAAAAATACTAATAAAAAAATTGTGAAAGCAAAAAACATAGCAATATAAAAATGGAGATGAAATTTGATAGAAAAAAAACTCATGGAGAATGAAATTATAAAAAAAATTAATTTTAAAAATTATTCCAAACAAAAAAAATAAAAATCAAAAAAATAAAAGACCAGATTTGAAAGATTAAAAAATTATAGTGGAGTGAAATTGAAAAATATTTATAATTTGATAAATTATTTATAGATTAACAAATGGTGAGTGACAAAATTAAAAAATATTTGTAATTTTATAAATTATTTAAAATTAAGAATATAGTAATTAAAATGATAAGGACTAAATTTAAAACATAAATAAATTGGAGGGGTTGATATGAATTGTTTAAGGGGGAAAAAGAAATGATCTACATTACCACACTTAATATGTGTTAGGCATGTGTCATCATGTTGGCTGCATCAAGATCTTTCAAATATTGTCTTTAAAGGTGGTGTTTGGTGGTCGCATAACCACATATGTTGCCTAAACAATATGAGGGTTGTTTACACATTGGTGCATACTACACATATCCCAATAACTTTTTTTAATAATAGTTAATGTATATCAATTACAATAATATTTTTGATGAATCTTTAAATTTATAATAAATCCAATGTAAAATGATATAAAGGCTCTTGTGAGAGAGTTACATTAATTTTATCTATAAAAGCATAAAAATATTTATAATGTTTTGAAAAATATAAAAAGACTAAAACATCCCTTAATAATAGTCATTATGCCTTTTATTCTAAGGTTAAATTAGTAATTGTAGTGTGAAAAGAATAAAATGATCAATCATATAGATTGTAAAAAATAATTATATTATAGTGAAAATATTATCTAAGCTAATATTTTGTTAAAAAGCTTAATAGCTTAGGTGATAATTTCATCATCACACTGTTACTATTATAATAAATAATATATAAGTCTTGGTGAAAAGTAATGAAGGTGAAGAGTAATTTCATTAAAAGAATTAGGTTTTATTTAATTGTTTTACCCTAATAATCATGGGTTTTCAATAAAACTTAATCATAATAGAAATAAAAGAGGATGCTCATCATATTGAATTTGTTGTATAAAGCAATATAAAGTTGTCATCTATATAATTTAAATTAAAGAAAAAAGTGCTAGAGTTTTAAAGTTTTGAATTTGTATTTTATAATTAATTTTTATGAAATTTAAAAGCAAAGTGAAATTGTTTGTTTATATGATATCACCAAACTAGATCTTGTGTTTCTTTGTTAATGGAACAATTTTAAGCAAGTATTATTGGTAAGTAGATAGTATTAAGTACTTTAATATTTAGGAATATTATTCTTCTACTTATATGAAATTGAAATTTATTATGATAACTACACCTTTGTTATTACGGGTGGAGAACTGTATAGTTCTTAGAAAAAATTTAAAAACACTAAAAGGCTTTAAGTTTTACTATATATACATTTAATATTGTCAATTGTTATAATATAATGAATCTTTTTCTCTTTGCACAAAAATTATAAAAATAAATTAAAAGGACTTAGTGTTTCATTGCATATATATACTTAAAATATTATAAATTGCTATAATATAATGATGTTTTTTTTTTATTTTGTACAAAAAATAACTAAATTGCTTATTGGGGATAATAAGGTATTTTTTTCAAGGTTTATAGTCAATATCAAATTGATTGGGAATAAATTGATCTGGTACTATTTTTAAAGCATGATGAAATGATGAAATTATTTTTAAAAGAATTTTTTTTAAATGGAGTCCATGAGCTTCTTCTTCTTCTTTTTGTATTTTCATCCTAATTTTTTAATAACAAAGTTAATTGGAGGCAATTTGAGATTTTAATAAATATAAAATATAATTAAAAAATAGTGGTATGTGAGTGTGACACGCACCAGCATGTGGAAAGCCTCTGTTATCTTTCATACGACGCATTAAGTTATTGGAGTTTGAGCTTTATGATTATTTTTATTTTTTTTATGAAATAATTTTGATTTTATATCTTAAGTTATGAATTAGTTAAGTTAACTCAAATTTATTCAAGTTTTTTTATATATATTTTTTGTTGATTTATTTTCAATTTTGCTTTTATTATTTAGTTTGCTTGAAAGTTGAGCTCTATTAATTTATTTAATTTTGTTTGTACAAAGTTATCCTAGCTTTGTGACATAGTCACAAATTTAGCATGTTAACTCCAGTTAAGTTTTGTTATTTTTTTTTAAATTGATTTTTTTCAGTTTATAATTTATCATTTGATTTATTAGTTATTGAGCTTCAATTTTTTCTTAATTTTCTATTTATGAGATTATTTTGTTCACATTCAATTTTTTTTTGTTATTAAATAAGATTATTGAGAACTTTAAAGAATATTTAGAAAATATCTTTTTATAATATAGATAAGTGTTTATTTTTTTGTTAGTTATAGTCATTTTTTTAATATAGATATATTATTAAATTATCTAAGTTTATTGAACTTATTCCAATTAATGACTCTGGTCTCAAGTTTTTCTTGCTTCTTTACAGATAAACGTTGTTATTGTTTGGATATGTTTTTCTAAAAAAAAAATTAAAAGAATTTTAGTCCAACTTGTGGCATAGCGCAAGCTACATAACAAGATTGGCTCAAGGTCTGAGTTATATGATGGATGAGTCAATCTTAATTAACCCGAGTCAATTTAAAACAAAATCATTTAAAGATGTTTTTTTTAAAAAAAAAAACATCTTTAAATGATTTGAAAACAATATTATTTTAAAAAAATAAAAAAAAATCATAAACGAGATTTTATTGAGTTTTAATCTATCAAGTCGATCGAATTTAATTAAGTTTTCTTCTATCTGGTTTAATGCAAAATCCAATCTAGACCGGGCTCTAAAACGATAATTTACTAAATTGACCAGTTTAGAATAGTAGTTTTAAAACATTGGATGAAAGAGGGAAATGATGCTATTGAAAAAACATCTTATGGCCTCAGTTTTATTCAAATTTACCAGACCCCATTAATTGTTTCACTTGCTTAGAGAATTATTAGGTAACTGGAGAAACCTAGCAATTTATCTATCAATCATTGTCCAAAGATGTTAGATGCCTACAGCTCTAAAAAGGTTAGAAAATGAGAGATAAAATCAATTACAAAAGTCCCAAGAGCCGAATACCCCGAGGAAAAGCTTCTTCACCCCTCATAAATGCCCACTGCTTCCAACAAATTGGTAAGCTAAAAAGTGAAAATTTACCATCTTCAAAGATGTTTTCACGTTACAAAGATACAGTGATGGTTTCAAGAATGTTGGCCTCGCCTCAAGAGCTCATGGCAAGGTCATGATCTCAACTAGCAAAACATCTAGTAATGTTCTTGCGAACCCCATGGCAATTAATTGCCACAATAAATGCTCATAGTATTTTGATATTTTCTAACCTTGACCTCTGATCTGTGTGCTTGCCACATTGGTAATCATTAAATCATTATTTTTCACACCCTAGAGAAGTGGGGGTTGAAAAGTTTGTAGTTAATTACCGAGGCATTTTTGTCAAAATTATTAAATTCAGCATCGCCATGAATATTCACAAGTTAGATAGGATAATTTAGGTCAATTTAAATTAATATTATTTTATTTTTTTAATTAAAACAATATTATTTTAAAAAAATAAAAAAAATAACAAATTAATCGGATTTTAACTAAATCATATATTAACTTATATCAACTTTTATCAGTTTAGTTTGAATTAAGCAAGAGGTATCAAGTCAACAGTGCTGTGAAAGGTGAGTTTAATAACATTATTGATTTTTGTTTTTACATTTGTCTTTTGCAAGAAAAACATGCATAGGGTTCTGGAACTCCATTACTATAACTTGGTACCTCGGGGTAAGTGAAACGAGCCTCTCAATTAGGGTTCTATAAGCCGGATAGGTCGCTGAAGAAGTCCACTGTGAAAATTCTTTAGAAACATCCATTGATTTTCTTAATGCCCATTTATGGTTCTTGGTTTACGCAAGGGATGCAGAGATGCCTTATCTTGGTTTGTTCAATAAATTCAAAATAGATTATTGTCCTCATTTGACATAACTATGATGATAATGAGCATTGAATTTTGCAATGTGCAACCCTTTTCTAAATCTTGAATATGGTAATCAATGCCACTCTAGGGTTTTCTCCATCTCTTCTCTATTTTTTTTCTTTCTTTTTCCCCGTAATGTTATATTCTTCTTTGGCCAATTTTTATATACAAAGATTATGTTAATATTTCTGATATAGTCAAAGCAAGGTCATCCTCTTTATAAATAAAAAATAAAAAAATTTCCCTCCAACTGATCATCATAGTTGTTGGATTGAGTTGCTAAATTTATGTTGGCTCGAACTAAATTTAATTGATTATAACAAGCAATCAAATTGCGTAGCATAAGAAATACTATCATGACTTTAGGAAGCAATGCACATATGCTTTTGAATGTTGGGAGTGTGATAGTTTTTGTGTTTAAGTATGTTTTAAAAGTATATTTCACTTAAAAATATTAAATTAATAATTTTTTAATGTTTTTTTGATAATTTTAATGTGTTGATTTAAAAAATAAAAAAATAAATCATTTTAATTTATTTTCAAATACAAACACCTTTAAAAACACTCTATATCATAATACCAAACACAACCTATTAGACTTTTAGTGTTGTTTTTAATAACAAGGAATGCAATAGTTAAAATAAGAATGAAATTTTTGTTTTCATTTTGAATGGAAAGGAAAATGAGAAATAACAATGAAAAAGAAGAAGTTCTATTCCTATACACACACACACACACACACACACACATATATATATATATATATATATATATATATATATATATATATATATATATAAAGGTGGCAATCAAAATAAGGAAGGTGAAATTGTCTTTCTTTCAATGGTATATTATTCATATTTATTATATATTAACTACTTTGATGGTTAGATAACTTTTTTTCCAAAAAAATATATTATTATTATTATTATTATTTCACTACCACTTTTCCACCGTCATATATATAACATAACTTAAAAACAAGGATATTTTGTTATTAACAAACTAGAGAGTTCGTTCCTCATAAAGAAAGCTCAAGTTAAACCCTTCCCTAAAATAGCATGGTGGGAGCAAATTCAACTTGATATGAATTTAGCCAAGTGATGAGCTAAAATGCCAAGAGAACCTGTCCCAGGACACACCCTTCTTTGCTTGAGCTTGGCCTATGTCAGTGCTGAGCTCAGGTGTTAATAGAGGTCCTTGACACATATGCCAGCTAGAATTTTTCATTTTTATATTTAGAGATCCTTCAAAACGAGAAGAAATCCTAATATCTTTTTTCTTGATAGACCACCATAAAAGATAAATTTAAAAATATTTGTTCTTAATATTGATATTAATAATATTTATATCTTATTAATATAATGCTAGAGAAATATTTATAATTCATTAAATGTATATGCATGTCAGGGACGTTTAAAATTAATATTATTATGAAAATATACATTTCTACTCTTATAGTGAAAAGAAGATTAGTGGATGAAAAGAATATGAATACCTCTCAGACCATTTAGGTAAAAAATTCAGAATTTTTATTCTAAAAAAATAAATACATTTAAATAGTAGAATATTTATTAAAATAAGAACATATACTTTTGTATTTTAATGTATTTATTATTTCTTTTCTTTTAAAAATTACTTATTTTAACATAAAAAATCCTCAAATCTTCTAAAAGATAACTTTTTATAGGTACTAGAAGACACTCATCATCAAATAATTCTTATACTGTAAAGAATATGAGCTTTTGAACGACAATATTTAATTGATTCATAATCCAACTATAAAAAAATCTTATTTCCAAACATATTAAATTTTGGAGCTTCTTTGTTATTTTTCAATGAATAGATTAATTTTTATAAATATCAAGTAATAAAAACAATACTATTTGGATAAAATATTAGTAATGTTACGAGTGAAGATTTTTAATATAAAAAAATGGTCATTTTTTAAATGGAACAGAAAGACTAGTGAAACACCTTAAACTAAACATCTCAGTTCATTTCAGCTCATTTCAAACGATATAAATTGGATAGTTGAGTTTGAATATCTTTTTCCTTTTTTTAAGTGGTATAAATCATCAAACACAGAGTCCCATTACAAAATACCTCCATAAAAAGCTTCTCCCTTCATAATAAGTGTCCCACGTTCCAATAAATTAGAAATATGGGAAGTGAAAAATTACCATCTTCATGGATGTTTGTCCTGATAAAGCCATGTTTTGTGCAGCATAGAAGCAATGGTGATACCAAGAATGTTGGTCCAAGGAGCTCTAATGGCAGAAAAGAAGTCACCCTCCTCGCTAAAAAAGAAAAATACTATTGCTTAGCATTTAATGCGCAACTAGTTCTCACATTTCCCACACCAAAAAGACATACAACTTTCTTGAGTATCTCATAGTTTTTTCAAAATTGACTTCTGCTGCTAACTTCTGCACTTGCTATTTGTTTATTCTTTCTTCGTCTTCTTCTTTTTAACCACTAGTGAGTATATATGAGTGCGGAAATTTCTGATTTTAATGTATTTTAAAAGTTTATTTTACTTAAAAAAATATTAAATTGATATTTTTTCAAGATTTTTTATGGCTTTAACTTGTTGAAGTCAAAATTTGATAAAATAATTATTTTGATGCATTAAAAACAATTTAAAAAACATTATATATCATGATATAAACACACATTAATCATCATTGTTGTCATTATGGTAAAAATATTATTAGGTAAAAATATTAACATTAAGTTGGTATTTATGATATATATTGGATTGTTGTTCTTGTAAGTTAAGCATATTTTAGTTCAATTATTAAAATAGATTGATAAACAATTAAATTACCGTTACAAAAAGTATATCATCCAATAAAATCATATAAAAAAATATCATAAAAAAAACATGTTTTTTCCTACCTTTTTAGTAATTCACTAAAATTATCATTTTACATGTAAGTACATTAGTATTAGTTATATGTCTTATAGCTATTCAATCGATTACACGTGTGATTATTATATTCATGAAAATACACATATATTATTAATAAATAATTAAATTATCTTTAATATTCATCTAATGTTGGATTAATAAATCTAATATTTAATTTATAAATTTAAAATAAAAATAAAGTCTATAGAACAAAAAATTTTTGCAAAGACAATTCTAAAGTTATTATAATTATGAGATTCTTATTGTATCAAAATATTCTTCTTAGAATGTTCATAATCAATGATCTCTTAAATACTGGATGCTTATTAAAGTCATAGAGACTGATACATATTGTACTTTTTTATGAAAAAAATCAATTATTCTCGTAAACTAAGATATAAAAAATACTAAAACTAATATATAAGTGCTTTTTATAAGATATGTTTATTAAATTAACTTGTATAATGATTTCATATGGAGATATCACCTATGTATATAAAAAGATTCATATAACAATTATGTGAGTAATCCATAAACTTAAGATTACAAAGTTATCATATGTAAAGAATATAATGTTTTGATCCTAATGCAGTATATCTTAATCGAGATTATGAAAGAGTAGATATTGGTTATGAAGGAGTAGATATTATGTATAACGTAAACTATATGAAAATACTTTAATGACCAGAGAAAATTTATCACCCTAAGTAAATTTTAATATATATATATATATATATATATATATATATATATATATATTATTTATTTCAAATAATATTAACCAAGAATTTAACAACTCAACATTTAAATGATTATTCAAAGCCAAAATAAAATCATATCTTTAAATAATAAATTCATAAATAACTCTAGATTTGTTTAAGAAGATTCTAGGAACTCCCGAGTAATTTTATTATATTATTTCCACGATATATATGATATTCAAAAACTCAACAATTAGTAGCACATAGGCTCTTAGTGTTGAACAAATTTTATATTAGTTATTCATCTTTATGATGTTACATAAAAAAGATTTTTTTAAACTGGAAAGTAAAAAAAAATGAGAAAATAAAAAAATAAAAGGGAAAGCTTAATTATAATGAAGGGTGTAGATATATAAAATAAAAGCATGGGACATTTTTTATTTATACATTTGTCTCGTACAAGAACAAAAATATATGGTAAGACATGCTTTAGTTTTTGGGAACTCCATTAATATGTCTTCTTGTTTCTTCGGGGCTCTCAAATTATTGTTAAATGCAGTGAGCCCCTCAACTCGATTGCTGTAAGCCGCAGAGGTCGCTGATGCAGTCTGCTCTCAATATTCTTTAGAAGCATCCATTTGATTTTCTTAATGTTCAAAGTGATAATGCCCCTTGCAATTGAGAACGAAAGAAAGAAATGTCGTATTTACATCAACCCACCCATGTTTCAAACTATTAACATAATTGGCCGAGGCAATAAGAGATAAGCATAAGAATTTTGAGGCCTAATTCGTATCATGAGCAGAGTTTTGGCAATGACCTAGCCTTTCCAAGGCCATGTAAACTTGGTTTTGTCACAATTCTCTTTTCTGAACACATCATTGCACAAACTTTCTCCCATTCAGCCACCCCTTTCTGCATTCCTTGCAGTTCTGTTTCAAGATTGTCAATCTTCTTTGAATGTCCATGCCTTGCATAAATAAGGATTTGTTCAAGGTCCTCTTGCTCTACCTTCGCATCACTATGAAAGGTAGATTGACTCGAGTTTTTGAGAAAAGAGAAGTGATCATGGATTGAGATATTGCTCCTGGACTGTTGAGTAATGAAACTTTGGAGTGTTTTTCTTGATGGAAAGTTTGAGTTTTGAGCAAGGTGTTCCAAAGCTTCAGCAGAGAGCTTGTCGCGGTTGACTACGGAGCAGAGTCTCATCTTTTCCTCTTCAGATAATTGAACATGGACCTGTGTTAAGCCAAAGTCAATTCAAGCATTCCAAATTTGAAAAAAAAAAAAACATATAGATTAGCTCAGACAAAATTTAGATAACTTTATGCTTTTTAAAAGCCATAATCCAACTAGCATACCTGGAGATACATGTCAATGGCTTGATAGAGTCTGTCACTGGATTCTCTAGCAGAATCTGGCAGAACCATTACTAATGCTGCAAACTTGGCAGGTTTCAGAAGGAAATCTGGAGCCACTTCTATAAGGTATGAGTCCATCAAGCTAGCAACCTTACTCCATTGATTTCGAGACATCTTTGAACCTTCAAGGAGAAAGGCTTTTGCAAACCTCAAAACTAAATTCACATCATACACATGATGCTTCCTTTGTGGAGATGGAACAAGAAGATGATCCAAAGTTGATTGATCCAGCATTGAACCTATCAGATGCTCTAACTTGAGTTTATAGAACTTGCTTAATTTTCTCAACCTTGCTGCTAGTAGAATATCAAATAAGCCTTTGCAAGAAAGAGAACTCCTATCGAAAACTGAAAGCAGATTGATTGAAACCTCTGTGATTTTGCACTCCTCAGCTGGTTTGACACTGAGATATATCGATTTTAGGCGAAAAACAATGAACCTAAAAATCGTAGCGTGCTCGAGTTTCTGGGACATCATCATCCTGATCACCTTGTCAAATGAATTGGCATTCAAAACCAAAAGATCTTCAAACCACCAAGTTGTTTGTGACCAGTTGTTCCTCATACTACACGTGCTGCTTGTATCACAGGATAATTGAGAACTTGAATTGTTTGACGAACATGTAAATGGGCTTGCCAGAGTAGGCAAAGTAAGCCTTCCTACAAGGCAATCCAAAACTTTCTCAAGCAAAAATGATGAATTCGTTGCCGGTAGTAAATCTTGGCACTGTTTCAGAGATTGAAGGAGCTCAGACCAAGTCCAGTAATTGATCCCTTCAAGAAACTTCTCGGTTTGATCAACTAAGTTAAGCTTTTCTGGGCTATTACTGCCAATCTCCATGTAATGAGCAGCACAGTTGAGCAGGACAACGTTAGAAGGAGTAATTTCAATGGTGCCATTGTTGTAACAAATCCTTGCCATGAGCTCAAAAACATGTGAACCTCCTGGAAAGTTGTCAAATATTACTTTCAGTTTTCTTGAACTACTAGCCAAATTACCAAATAATTTGCCGAGTCTAGCAGAGAAAGATGAAAGAATTTTCTGCAAAAAATTACACGCAGTATTAATCACATGGTTAAAACATAATATTTGTCAAATTCAGCGATAAATTTCAATGAGAAAAGGAACGTTGTAAGCAAATCAACCAGAAGATATTGAAACTTTCTTTGACCAAAGCAGGCAAAAAACAAGAAAAATTGACAGCAAAACACTTCGTTCATTGGATCCTTCTAATCCCATGTGGCTACCATCAAGAGACAAAAGCATTAAATGCATCAAACAGAACTATGAAATCCTATACGACGACACTGTGGATTCCTGTATTTATAAGAAATTATGGTAAGAAGTTTCTGTCAACAATTAATGATGAAGGCCCTATTACAATTTGTGGAAGAAAACGAAAGCATGGGTGAAACAATCATTAATGGAGACTTGAAATATCATGAAAAGCCCCACACCACTGTACAATAGTTTCAAAATAGACAGGCAGCAGAAGTATTTATTGAGAATAAGTACAGGAATAGCTGCAAGTGACCCCATATATTGTCTTCAATAAAATTACCCCAAGAATTGGTAGTAACTCAATGCATAGGATCAAGCATTGAAAATTGCCACTATTCAGTGCAGAAACCACCATGAATATGGAGAGAGAGACCTTAATAATAAACATGAAAGGTAGGCAGAGGGCAGTAGAGTGTTCTTACCATGTCCACTATGAAAATTTCTTCTCCATTGACATCCACTTCAAGACTGTTGCCAGCTTCCATTGTTCGCTATAAAACAATAACAAGAACCTCCTCCAATCAGACTGACATGCAGCTGAAAAGGCCTTTTGCCAGCATAACTCAAAAGGGATAGCTGAGATATGATTATGAAGAGTTCATTCTCTGAGAAGGGAAAGAGGAAAAAGTAAAATGGGTGGTCAATGGGCACGTAGACAAATTATTTATAAAGTAATTAGACAGTGAAGGGAATAAGAAGCAACGAGGTACTTTAAAATAGAAGAAAATCAACTAAGAATTTGAGGTGACAGCAGAAAATTTCAAGAAAAGGGGAATTGTCTAGTTTGCTATAAAAGCTCTCGCAACTTGGCAGACGCCATGGCAACAAGCATTCATCACTGTAGTAACTATTCTCATGTTCTTTTTATGTGACTATGTCAACTTCCTTTAAGACATGATATAAATAACTAGGGATAGCTGGTATACCTACTTTAAATTATATATATATATAAAATATTTGGATAAAATTTGGTTACTTTCTCAAGATAAAAATAAATAAAAACGATATAGATAAAAATGATATTCTCGAGTACTTCTTATTTTAAAATAAATAAAGCATAAATTAATTTGAAAACTGTAAGAAAAATATATTTATTCAACTAAAAATGTTTCTATATTTTTATATTTTCTGCATTGAGGAATTATTTGAAATGGGGCATGCCCAAGAATGAGTTATGGCTTAGGCTCGTGAAGTACGGTACAAATCATTTTTTTCATTTTAGTTTAATTGGACTAGAGCTGCATATACTTTCCCATTAAATTCATAATAATAATTAAAAAAAAAAAAAAACCTTCTTGCATTGCATCAAACAGCAACGTATAGGACCAGTGAATGAAACTTGAGAGTAATAAATCCTTGCTTGTGGAATTGTGGTTGGTGGGGAGGTGTCCAAGAACATGAAGAAGCTCGAAATCCAAAATTATTTATCCCGAGTCTTTATCGGCTTTCCTCAAGATCCATGATGTTGTCTTTATTTTGTTTTCCCAAGTGAAAACCTTACTTGACCTAATCGCCTTAGCCTTTTCCGTCACTTATGGCGTCTGTTCTTGTAGTGGCTTGACTCCAAGAACTCCATTGCTTGAAGGATATTGGATCCACAAAAAAGAATGGAAGAAGAAGCTGACCAGGATCCAAAAATTCAACTGTAAGTGCAGCATACACGTTTTTGGATCCTACCAGCAAGAACAGAATAAGAAGCTGACCAGTATCGACAAATTCAACTGTATGTGCAGCACGCACGTTTTCTCTAGTTCCATACCCATTGCTTGAGAAGAGAATTAAACTGGGCGAGTACAAGCTGTGAGCTCCTCCTGGACAAACCTTCACTACAAATATCAGTTTATCCAAATTTTGATAAACCTTACTTATAGGGCCTGGTTTTCCCAAATTTTCATTAGGAATTTTTAGTACATGAGACAGTGTTGTCCAGTCTAGTGCCATCCTGTCTCATCCAATCTAGTCATGTCCACAGTTCCATCTGCTTAACCCATCTTCTATGAAGAGTATCTATGATTTTTATAGCTTATGTTTCTATTATAAATGGAACTCCAAGCTAATAACCACTTGTGCTGAATATGAAAGTAATGATCATAGATAGTCAGCAATAAACAGCAAACCATTATTTGGTCAACCATGCATTTTTATTTTTTTTATCCGAAGATTTGCAAAACAGCCTCCACTCGTATAACCATGTCACAGAACACCTTTTCCTCCCAGAAAAAAAAAAGAAGAATACAGATGTTAATAAAATAAACAAAAGAGTGACGAAATTAAGGATATGGACCCAACACAATCTATAAAATTGCAATCAATTTTGAATAGTCATCAATATTCATTCCTCGGGAATGTTGAAATATCAACAGCAAGGACTAATCCATTGACTCTATCTTCTTACTGCAGACCGATAATATCAGTCGCAAATTAGTAGCCATTTATCTGAGGCCTAAGGTTGGGGTCATCAGTCGGGAAAAAGGCATCCTCACATTGCCAGGGAGGTTCCTTTGGCCAGAACATCGATCAGCTAATTTTCGATCAGAAAATGATCTTGAGAATGTTTGGGCAAGCTCCAGAGCTGAAGCTATTTTCCCATAGCGCAAACCTGTATCAGGGGAGGCAGGTTTTGGTTGCTCGACATGTTTGCGCCAGGTCTCTGGTGAAGGCTGTCTTTCCTTCTGCTGCTGATTCTGCTGCCTCCTCCCAGTCCCCCTATTGTTCCTCCAGTTCTCATTATGCCAGTTTCTTCTCCGGTCATCCACTCTCTCAGTGTCTACCTGCTGATCCTTCCGCTCAAATTTCTTTACAATCCTTTGATCTGGAGGAAGAGTGTCTGTTCTTTGACCATTACGTGAAGGAGTTGCATGCTCAGTAACTCTCAGAGTCTTAACAACATCATGCTTGGTCCTTCATGCATAACATGAATAATTGAGGAAACAAATGAAACTTACACTATTGTTAGACAAAATAATAAAACCTAACCACATGAGATAAGTAAAGCTGTTACCCAACATAATCACATTATAACACTGAGAAAGGTAATGCTGCTACCTGTCTAAATGCTGAACCAAATCATGGTTGATCATGGCAGCATCATCTATTCCTCGCTCTTTCAAAACCTGAAAAGTGTATTGGCAATGGCATCAAGCTCAACAAGAGAACTATAGATGATGAAAAACAAAATTAAAGGCTTGAACAAATAAATTGGCTGAAGAAAGAAAGGGTTTCTTTAGGCTTTTCCCCTTTATCTTTCCTGTGTAATGAAGGTAGCAAGTGCAACCCAAAAAACTATTCAGGGCAACATTTGAGTCGATAATAAACAGATCAACTGTCTCTGTAAAAAACAATGTTAAAATCGATCATGAATTTCGTTCCTGAACTCCCGGCATGGAGAAAACAAATCAACTCACCACTTCACGTGGCCGAGCACCACCAAATAACAGTTTCCTGCATCAATCAAAGATACCATCTGTTATTGCTTATTAACAGAAAGCACCAACCACATGATGAAAGATACTAAAAAGCCATGGAAAAAATAGAATTGCATCAAACTTCTGTGAAATGGAGATGCATATGGGACAGCCAATGAGTTCAACCAAACCAAATATTGGGATCATCACATTCAGATTGGACACACTGAGATGGGATTCAAGCTCTGCTCACGTTCGAGTTGAGCTCAAGGAAATCATAAGCTCTACTTCTATTAAGAATAAAATTATCATTCAAAACAGTTTGATCATTTAGTCTTTTCAACAACAGACAGGGCAGCAATAAAACAACAATACAAAATGAAATCCCTACCTTTCCCTTTCAATGTTCCCATCTAATTGTTCAAGAGGTTGTGACCGTGGCTTCAAATTCAATTTTCGTCGCTCTACCATTTGATTCTCAATCTCAACACCAACTGAAGGAAGTTTTGCAGCATTAACATTTGGGTGCAACTCTTCACTAGTAATAGCATAACCATGAGCTGGGTTGCTTGGCAGTTGGTTCTCCTATATTCAACAGCTTCACAGAAGTTACCAGAGTGAACTTAAAAGTAAACCCACCATGGCTAGGATGTTATGAATCTACCTGCATATGATGGGGGACAGGAGGTTCTGAAACCTCCAATGGCTTTATTCTTGGAAGCAACTTCACCTTAGGTCGCCCTGATGCTTCAAGGCGCGCAGGGGGCTGCACTATAGACCCACCAAATTTGGCATGCGAACATGGCAGTTGAGCCCTGTCAACATGAGTTACTGGGTTTCTCTCTTTCAATTCTGAAGGCAAAGGAAACCTGTCCCTGTCACGATCAGCAAACTCCTTTCTATGACCCGGGATCCTATCCTCAACAGTCAGACCCCTTTCCACATGCCTTGACAACATTGCATCAGAAATTTCTGTCTCACCTGCCACGTTCATCCTATTATTTGAATAACCATCAGAACCCATGTTACCTATATCTTTCTCCGTTTCCAGATGGTCAACAACATCAGCATTTGTCTGATTATGCATTGAATGATTTGTCTGCCATCTTCCCGAAGAAACCTTTTCCAATGCACTTGCATGAGCCAACTTCGACACGGCACTTGTTTCTGACCAGGTTGACTGCAGTGGCTCATTAATGCCCATGACCAACTCCTTCCTAACTGTCCATGCATTTGCATATGACCCACCAACTCTCAAACCAACAGTATCTCCTACATTCTGCGAATGCACCTCCACATGAGCTCTCTCATGAACCCTCCTTGCATGTGACTCTGCAGTTGAAGCTGCCATATATGAAGCAGTTACCTCCCCGCTCAAAGCAGCCTCTGGCATCAACTCTACCTTACTTGGTGCAACTCGAAAACTCTCATCACTGAAAGTCCGGCGTGGACCTGAAAAACCATCCAAGGGTTTCCTTTCCTCCTCATCAAAGTGACGACCAATGCATACATTACGACTAAGAAACGGAGTTTTATCATCCCAATGCCTGGTGGCTGGGGATGAATGGGGCCTAACCCAGTGATCAGGACGATTCATTCGACCTCCCCATGAATTCAGCCGGTCATGACCAGGCCAATCATTAGACCTAACAATTCTTATCAAAGACAAACCAAAATCAATATAAAGATTGCAACTTTCACATTCAGCACTTACAATTAGTGACAACTAACAATAAAGACTCGACATTTATGTGAATTCAACATCAAATAACTAAAGATCCCATCTGGGTTCACCTCAAGACTTCAATAACATAATTACAATGGTGACAATAAAAATAAAAAACACAGCAATAATTAAATTAAAAATAAGAAAGAAACAAGAATTGGGACTTACACACCAGGAGCAGAAGGCAAAGGGAGATTGGTAGGGATAGAGCCACCATGAAAGTCCTTAAGACTCATTGTATGGCCACTAAAAGCTTTCTTCTTTGACATTATCTCTCTGTTCCTTTCGCTCCCAATTATATGTTTTTGTTTATGTAAAGATGCCAAGGCCTTTCTACCACAATTTGAATGGTATCTTTAACAATTTGGGGGGCAAAAAAAAAGAGTGCAGCAAAGAATAAGAAGAGAAACCCACGATTCTTTAGGCAAGAAACTGTGAGAAAAGCAGCAGGATTTCGAAGGTTGCCTTTGCCTGCCCACTATCGACGAACCTCGTGGTTGCTTGCTTTTAAGCTTCTTTCTGCTGCTTCTCTCTAGATTTGGTTTTGCTTCCACCCTCTGCCCGTACAGTTTTGTGGGATCTGATTCCACGTTTATACACACACATATACATTCAAGAATTTTGACATTTCAACACAAGAAATAATAATAATAAAAAAAAACATATCCTTGATATATTACTAAATTCGGCTCAATTTATTATCAAATTAAAGTTTAGATTACGGTTGAATAGATTAATTTATTTTAATTTTTTCAGATAATTACAAAACCTTCTTGATCTGAGTTTTATTTTTTTTATTTTTATAAATTATATATTTTATTGAATAGATTATACATTAAATAATAGTTTAAATCTTCAATAATAAATTTTATTTGATTCAGGATATAAAATATAATTTATAAAAAAAATTTATATCAAACTAAATGATTTTTCCAATTATTCATAATTTTTTTAAAAATAAAAAAATACTATTTAAAAAAATATAAAATTAAATTAATCTTTTTTCCCTCTCTGCTCTTCATCATCCTTCTGGAAATTTGTTTCCTATTGTTTTAATCCTTTATGAATTTGTTTTTACAAACATCAGGAATTTGTAATTTGTAAAAACTGAAGCCCATTTACATATTTAAAAATGGAAGCCCAATAAGTAATAACAAGAAGAAAGTGGGCCTGGCCCACTAAAATGCAACCTCTATATACTAGGGCCCGGCTCACTGAACCTATAAGAATGCGAATCCCTAAGAATATCCATGATTAAAGTCCAGAGTCGAAGATTTAATTGTCAGTCTTCCACCTCCCGAACATGCACTACCATATTCTATATTAATAAATAAATAAAATAAAATCATTGTTATTAAAAGAATAGCAGATCGGCCCAAGATCTAATTGACTCACTTATTAGCCCAAGTTGAGTGTCAAAAACAAATTAATACAAAGTTAACACGAATAATCTGATAAATCAACTCCATATCAATTTAAAATCAAGTTTGTTTATTTTTTAAAATAAAAAAAAATATTATTTTTACTCTTTCAAAATATTGATTAGCCTAATTATAGAGAACTCAAGATATTTTTTGTTTTACTAGATTTTAAAACTTGTTTGGATGTAAATTTAATAAGTTGTATTTTGAATTAGTAGTTAGGGATATAATTAAAAAAAAATGATCAAAATAAAACACAGAAGAAAATCATGTTGTCAATTTTCATAACCTCCTTTCAAATTATTTTCAAATTCATTTTTTTTCTTTAAAAATAAAGAAAAAGAAAGAAAAAAAGAAAAATCAAACCAATATCATTTTAAACAACATCATTTTCCTTCTTCCCCAGTGCATGTAGAGGAAAGGAAAAGGAAGATTTTAAATCATTTTTCCCACTCTCTCTCTTCCCCTGCCTTGACCACTCACCCGACACAACTCATATCCTCACATACCCTACCACCATGTCGAAAAAAAGACAAGGGTGCTATACCGTGCAAACGTACTTTGAGGTGGCTGAACATAAACCTCCCCACACCACCCTGCCCTGCAGCATGACGAGACAGAGCAGGGTGACCCTCTCTCCCCCTGCCTATAAATATTAAAAGGCAAAGGAGGGAGACAAAAAAGAGGGGGAAGATTTTGGAAAGGATAAAGACTAAAAACGAGGGGGGGTTGGAGAGAAGATTTAGGATGAACGAGAGAGATTGAAAGAAGATACAGAGGGAGAAATAGAGTTGAAGAGAAGAAAAAAACGAAGAAAAAAAATAAAACATAGAGATAAGAGACGAGACTAAGGGGAAGAGAAACCAGAGTTGAAAAACAAAGGATGGAATGAAGGAGAGGTAGAGAAATTTTGGGTGAAAGAAATAGAGATGAACAAAGGCAAGGGAGAAAATATAAAGAAAACAAAGAACCAAAGAGGGAAGGGGGGAGAACAAGAAACAGAGGGGGAGACTGTTTTTTGAAACCAGAGGGAGAGAGAGAACAAAAACAAGAAAAAAGAGAGAGAAAGAGAAAGAAAACCAGGAAAGTAACATGAGTAATAAAAGAAAACGGGGGAAAAACCACCATAAACTGTTTTCTACCACTACAAAGTTGTCATTGTGAACCACCAAGAATAGTAGCATCTCCATAAAACCATGGCAGAGAAGGGAGAACATTATTGATAGATAAAAGAGAAATAAAAGCAGAACAGAGAATGAAAAGGAAGAACAAAGAGGGAAAAAGCAAGAACAGAAACAAATGATAAGGAAAATGTAGGGAAAAAATTATGTCTTTTCAATAATTTTAAATATTTTAATTATTTTTTATTTTTTTTGTTTTTATTTAATTTTTGTGTGTCAAAACATCTTGAAAATCACAAAAATAAAAAAAACATAGTTGGGGTTTGAAATTAAACTAATAATCGAGGTTTGAGAATTATTAGGCCATAATTAAAGAGAAAATTTAAGAAAGGGTTCAATTTGATTTAATTTTATATTTTAACTTAAGATGATCTAATTCAATCTAATATGTTATTATCTAAATATTAAAAAAAAATATCACCTTAAATTTTTTTAGTTAAACTATAATTTTAAGAATTGTGTAAATTACATTTGAACTCACAGATTCAGCCATGTTGGATAATCCTTATATAATTAAAATATTTTATTTTAAAAAATATGATTAACAATTAAATAATTTTTTATTTTTTTAAATTATTTTTAAAATTAGTATATTAAAATAATTTAAAACATATAAAAAACGTTAAATATTTTTAAAATTTAAATTTTTAAAAATACAATTTACCCCATTTTCCAATCATTTTAAAAATAGAGCACATCTCATCCTCTTACGTTACCTTCATCACCACAAGGCATTGATCACCCACTCCTTTCTCTTAAAAAATTCTCTACAGTACTTTATGAATCAATGCTTACACTATTTAAAATTTCTTTTGTTAATAAAATGTGAACAACAAAAAAAACATTAGCAATATTTAAATATATTTTTATAATAAAAAAATATAATCTAATCCACAGGATATATAATACAGGTGAATTATCTAGTCTATTCTAATGATAAATTATGCTTGGACAAAAGTAACAAGACATTTATTGAGCTCAGCAACCTTCTTTCCCAAGTTCCACTTCACGACGTCACACCAACTCAATTGGTTTTCTTTTTCATCTCTTCCATTTTTTAACGAACCATGTAAGATTTCTTTCCTTTTCCTCTCCTCTTCGTTGACTCACATGTTTACAGCACTAGCTAGCAAAACATGTAATGGCCGACGACTGTTATGAATGAAGGCAAGCGGCGAAGAAATATGTACGGCAAGTGTTATGCTAATTTTGTATATCAGCCGTACTTACTTGTCTGCCCTTGCGAGATTTGCATGCACTTAGATCTTTTTGGAGGGTGGCTTGGACCATGTTGAAGTTCACTTTAGCCAGGGCAAGTAAATGCCTATTTGTTTGCTTCTCATTCTCGTGCGCGTTGATGTGCCATTTGACAGCAAACCACAGCGCTCTCCAGTGGGAAGGAAGTTCTAAGACATGCACCACTTGTTTTGCAAGGTCGCTTTGTCATAATGGCACTACAATTTATACCAGATAAAATTCTAGTTGAAAAGGCTTTAGCGTCATCCAGCGTAGCTTCACCCTCGTAAGCTAAATGTGAGGCCTCGAAGACCTCGATCAAGCCCCTAACATCTGTGCATTTGCTTTTGTCAAAAGTGCCGTCGAAAAAGCCATTGAAGACACCTGAATTCAGATAATCCAATTCAAGTTAGCATAATTTTATAATTTCTCCATGTTAATTAATATAATAAGAAGACTATATTATGACGACGAGAAGGGTTTATAAATACCCCACTAGTCTTTTGAATACATGATAAAAGACATAGATATCTATGGTTGGTGTTGAGAACGAAAGGAACCTCTCCCAGTATTTTCACCTTGTGAAACTTCATATCCGTGCAGCCTGAGGAGCTTGAAGCGCAAGGCAGTGACATAAAGATTCTCTTCCACTTTGAGATTTTTATTCTTGATCGAAGCTGCTATGATGTCTAGAGATTGTTTGATTTCTTCCTCAAAGTAACTCCCCAGCCCGAGCTTTATTATAGAATATGCATAGGAAATACCATAAAACTGCAATTGTATATGACTCTACACATATAAATAGAAAATATTGACTAACTAATAGATTAAATCTCCTATTTCTTCCCAACATTTTACATTCTTTTTGGTTATGATGGATATATTTTCTAATGTTCATTTTCTCCAATCTCGAATAATATATTTTCATTATTAGAAATAATGATTCGGTTTCAGAGGCCTTTTAAAGGGATGTTATATCAAGGGTTGGAAATGGAAAGAGGACTAGATTCTGGACTGATTGTTAGGTTTAAGGACAATCTTTGCAAAATTATTTCCTGGAGTATGCAGTCCATCTATTCAACAAGATATTGTTATCATAGCATATGCATGTGTTATGGATTTTGCGTCCAGAAGAATTTGACGCTATGCAGTCTTTGGTGTTGATTGCGGAGCATAATTTGACCCTCTCAAATTCAGTTGATGCACGACAATGGATTTATGAGAAGGTTGGCAAATATAGTATTAAACACTTTGCCCTCTATATATAGACATTGTTGAATCTATTCAGCACCTTTTCTTACACTGTCGCTAATATCTCGATAATTTTTAAAAATTAAATCATGAAAAATAACATTGACATTTTGTATTTTTTTGAAAAAAAAAATTAACTCCTCAGCAAAACTTTTATGATACAAAATTAATTATACAAAATAATAGATATCATAATTTCTTAAATGTTTTATTTGAGATAAGTTATATTAATAATTTTGTTTTAAATTACTAAGAATTTATTGTGTTTTATCTTTGATAATTTGCTTATAATGTTTCTGCATAAATATTCAGTTACAAATAATTTCAACTCTAGTATTGATAAATATTACATAATTTAAAAAATATATAGTATTTTTTTACTCTAGCGGCATTGAATTTAAAAAAAAAATTATATTTTTATCTTTTTTTTAAGAAAAATAAAATAAAATAAATATCATATTTGTATTTTATAGTAAAAATTCATATATCAAATATACAATAAAATACTCTAAAAAATATAAGAGACTTCTAAATAAATTAAAAAGGATCCACAAATTATTTTATATTTTTCTAATATTTAAAAATAATTTATTTAATCAAATATGAAAACAATAAAAAATAAAATAAAAAGAATAAAGTTTAAGCATGTGTTTTATCAAACACACTCTTATCTCAAAATCAAAATAAATTGGTTGGGCTGAGGCTCAGACTTGGGCCTACCAGCTCCTCTTTTCTGTTTTTTTTTTTGGGAGTTGGGTCAACCTGGTTATTAGCCCAAGCTAATGAACCGGCACAGTGACCGGGGCTGGGAAGAGCAGCAATCATGCGTGAATCATTCATCCGTGCTGCACAGTGCAAAGCTAATTATAATTACCTTCGCGCTGTGTAATGTAAGGGAAGAGGCTTACTGGTTTCAGAATGAAGACGGTGGCAATGGAAGGAGTGAGGTGCTGGTCGTATGGACACTCTCTCCTCTGCTTCTTCTTGTCTTCACTTTCTTTGGTCACATGTTTTCTCTCTGTCTCTTCGTTCTGATTCTTCTCTTCCTCCCTCTGGTTTTCCTTTGTTCGTCCGTGTCTCTTCTCTCTTGTTCGTCCCTCTGTTTCCTTGTGTTTTCATTCTTCTCTGTAAATCCTTGTTTATAGTTAGTTTTTTCCAGCTGTGTTCTTTTCCTCTAGTTTTCACCAGTTCCCGCTGTCGATTTTTCTCAGCTTGGAAGCCTCCCCGTGTTCCCCAGTCTTCATTTTGCTCGCCTTTTTGTCCTCTTGTTCGTCCACAGTCTCTGTTTGTTTTCACGTCCCTCTCTGTGCTTCTTCTCGTATTCTCCTTCGCTCTCGTTCCCCTGCTCTTTCTGCCTCCCTGTCTCCCTCTGTCCCTGTGTTTCTTTCCCACTGGATTTTATAAAGCCAGGGAACGTGGGTAATAATCATGGGATGGCGCTTGGTGGCACATCGTGCTCCATGATTTCTTTCGGTTACATTGCCTGTTGATCTGGTCTTACGGCTGAAGGAGGAGGCTGTGAACAGTGTTTTAAACGGCGTCGTTTTCATCAGAAATGGCCATTTTCAATTTAGCCCCTGAACTTCTGACATTTTGTGATCAAGAACATATGGGTAAATTGTCATTGGAACCCTGTATTTCAGTTTTATTTACAAAATGGTTCTTGGACTTTAATTTATTTCAAGTTTAGTTCGAATCAGCCCCAAAATTTGATATTTCTTCAATTAAGCCCCTGATTTCATTAATCAAACTAATTCAGAGTTCAATTTAAGTCGCCAAATTTATTAGATATCCAATTAAGCTCTTGATTTGATTAATTCAAACTAATCCAAAATTTTATTAATTCCTCAAATTTCTAACTTATGTTGTCTTGATCTAAATTTTAAATTATTCTTCATTCATTTCATTTTTTATTTTTATAAATAATAAAATTAAATAAAAAAATTAGGTTATGACAAGGAGCGTATTCATTGACTGCCTTGGTACTTTCCCGCCACAACTGAACTTGTGTTGTTAGAATGGTAATATCTTGCAATTGTTAAATTTCAAATGAATGCGTTTCTTCTTCAATGTTATGGTATCTTCAGGGGTACCAGGATTGCTAGAAACAGATTGATTTTCACTATAGAGAAACCATAATGGAATGATGTTTATGAGATAATTCTTCATTGTTTGGTATCTTGTGGAGAAACTTCAATAGTAGATTCTTCTATAGAGGTTCAGATCTATTCAAGGGTCTAGTAGGCATTCCAGTTTGGAGTACCTGATGTTTTAATTTATTTTCTTTAGATTTTCCAGATATTTCTCTTTGGATTTGGTTTGTAATATGTGAAACTCTTTCTTTTTTTCACATGACCAGTTGCTTAATAGCACGGGAACTTCAATAATACATCGAACTTTATCCAGAAAGGATTAGTTAATTTTAGAGAGATTATTTGAGTGAATGCTTAGATAAGTGAAGTGCCGGAGATGGAGTGATGAGCAAGAGAGAGCCATAGGTGCGAATACATGCCCGAATCTACCAAAGGGAGAAGACCCAGTGCCCAATCCTTCTATTATTTACTATCATTTCTTTTTCAGTTGACCATAATGATTAGCTTTGTTACCAAGTACGTGTTGTAATTTCTTGGTACCTAGCTTGGGTTAAGCACCCTAATTCCAAATAATTGCACTCTTAAAAAAGGGAAAATAAATTACAATCACTTCATTTAAAGGATACATTGGCTCATCAATAATGATATTGTTGATGAGTTTACTCCTAGGTTCTAAGCTATATGAACCATCTAGGTATACGCTCTACTTTAGAGGGAAAATTCTGGTAAATTGAGCTTGAAAGGTTCAACAAGGAGGGTGAGGATCTGCTTTTTATTCTCATGGCGATCTTGAACACCAAACCCATCGCCATGTTGGTAGAGGTTATGGACCACCCGCGCCATATTGGTGTTGATATTAACAAGCAATTGCAGCATAGGGGATTTTGTGAAGCATTGTCCATTTATTTTCTTCCATGTCTTCTTTATTATGTTATTTATATGATTCCTTGCAACTTCCTCCGAAACATTCACTTCTCGCATGTAGCACACTACTGATGAAGCAGCATCTCCTCTCTCTTGCTCTGCCTGTAGCAAGACATTGTACATTTTAATGATTAGTCCCTCTCCTGCTCGTGTAATTTTTGTTTTTCAAAATTTCCCATGGTGGGTATTATTGAATAGCTATATAATTAAACCAGGGGCTGCATTTGTAACTCGCCCAAAATTTGAAAATAAAAATAAAATGAATTCTAGTATAGCCTTTGGAATTAATTAGGAAATAATGATTACCACGGAAGTCCCAAGATCATTGCAAAGCCGAATTATGAGAGAAATGTTGTACGCCAAATCTTGATTTTTCTCGAGAAAATTCGATATCTCTACTGTCTCTAGCTCAGTCATTATAGAGAAAAATGAATGAACTGAAATAACAGTGCCTGATGATGAAACCCATGCATTGCTCAAATACTCTTGCAAGGAAGGTGTGTATCCTTCAGTGAACCATTTTGCCTCCATGAACATTGCTTTGCAAAAATCTGCCCACTAAAAAACCATAAAGGAATCAAATGGTGCCGATGGACATGGAAATGATATGAAAGCTTAGATTCCGTTTGTTTTTGCGTAAAATGTTCCACTTATAGAAAATATTTTATGCAAAACATTATGTTAGTGTAGATAATTACCACTTTCTTTAGGTAAGGTAGAACTTGACTCCCATCTTTCTCCCTTTGCATTTCAAAAGCCATTTCATTAGTTACATCATAGAGGGCTTGGAAGCACATCTTCATGCATTCTGGCAGTTTTTGAACTTCTCCGGTATCCCACCTAATCAATTTATAATGAACGATTAGAATTAGGAGAGAACCATAAACATCATCTATAAGTTCTAATTCTGTGATGATGTCAATACTAACCTGCTAACAGCTTTGGTGAACTGTTGCAGCTCGTGCAGAGAACCATAAACATCATAGACATCATCTATGATTAGTATCATGATTATAACTTTAGTGAGCCACTTCCTAAAGCTGCTGTACTTAGGCTCAAATACAAGTCCCACAGTGCACAAAAAGCTCTCAACCAGTCTGTCCCTTGTGAAGCTTAGATTCTCTATTATACCCAAATTCCTCCACCACCTACAAATACAACAAGAACAACGAAAACCTTAATTTTATTGCGCTTTTGTAATCACAAATTCCCTTGTGTTAATTTTGTATAACAGCTGTTCTTGCATGCCTGCCCTTGCGAGATTTGCATGCACTTGGATTTTTTTATTTTTTATTTTTGCCTCCTCCGGTTTTATCCCTTGAGTCTTAGTTATGACGTAACAATTTTCTAATTACTTTTGCTAAATATCACTTCATGATATTAGAGATAATATAAAACCCTTTTTAGGAGTTCATCGTCACCTGGTTTTGGATAGAAAAAAAAGAGTTATGGATATGATACAAAATCATTTTTAAAACTTAATCCCTTTACCTGTGCCTTTCAAAATTTAAATTCGTAAAACTCTAGAATCTTTAAATGGTCCCACGTATTTATGTTATTAGAGATTTATATAACCATTAATTTTAAAATTTATAAAATTAATTAAAATATATAGAAACTCATCCAAATATCCAAGTTAATAGATAAATAAATAAAGGAAAATAGTCTACCTGGAAACATCCCTCATATCTTTTTGGAGTTTGGCTTGGACCATGTTGAAGTTCACTTTAGCCAAGGCAATTAAATGCCTATTTGTTTGCTTGTCATTCTCGTGCGCGTTGATGTGCCATTTGACATCAAACCACAACACTCTCCAGTGGGAAGGAAGTTCTAAGACATGCACCACTTGTTTTGCAAGGTCGCTTTCAATGGCACTGCAATTTATACCAGTTAAAATTCTAGTTGAAAAGGCTTTAGCGTCATCCAGCGTAGCTTCACCCTCGTAAGCTAAATGTGAGGCCTCGAAGAGCTCGATCAAACCCCTAACATCTGTGCATTTGCTTTTGTCAAAAGTGCCGTCGAAAAAGCCATTGAAGACACCTGAATGCCAGATAATCAAATTCAAGTTAGCATAATTTTATAATTTCTCCATGTTAATTAATATAATAAGAAGACTATATTATGATGACGTGAAGGATTCATAAATACCCCACTAGTCTTTTGAATACATAATAAAAGACATAGATATCTATGGTTAGTGTTGAGAACAAAAGGAACCTCTCCCAGTATTTTCACCTTGTGAAACTTCATATCCGTGCAGCCTGAGGAGCTTGAAGCGCAAGGCAGTGACATAAAGATTCTCTTCCACTTTGAGATTTTTATTCTTGATCGAAGCTGCTATGATGTCTAGAGATTGTTTGATTTCTTCCTCAAAGTAACTCCCCAGGCCGAGCTTCATGACGCTATCAACAAGCTTCAACTTAGCCAATAAGTCCACTGCTTCCACAAAAATGCTCCTGACTTCCTCCCTCAGCTTCTCAGCCACCCTTCGGTATTGCTCTACCTGCAAAAACATCACATTCTGAAGCTTGGTCTTGACCATTATTTGATTTAATTACACTCATAGTCTTTAATCATTTAAGACATTAAGCTTAAGTAAATGCAAATTAATTAAGTTCTATAAATATAGGAATCAATTTTTTTTTTTTTAAGGTGACGTTTTTCAAATATTTTAAAGGAGAAAATGGATTCAGATCTCACATCATATTTGCTAGAAAGAGATTGTAGGAAATCATATTTCCAAATATTTGGTTTATAATTGGCAGACCGCCTTTCTTGTCTCGTATCAATGTCTTCAGAGTTGTTCTGGCATTGCAAATAATTTTGCTCAACTTGCACTTGCTGCTTGTATTCCATGATTGTTGGAAAGGGTGTGGGAGGAATCAAAGGACACGAGAAAAAAAGTTCATATACTGGGAGAAAGAGCGGTTGCGTTGAGATACTTCAATCTTCGGACGAGTATATATAGGCAGTGAAGGACCCGCAGTGACAAAGCTGAAATTTGCGTCACTTCATGCTTTTTTAGTTGATTAGAGACAAGAGATCAGAACAAATTGCAAAAAGTTTATTTTGTAATTTTTAAAACAATAAATTAATAGAAATTATAATTAATCATTATTTTCACTTTAGTTTGTAATGAAGGTTGATACTGATTTAAAATTATGAATTATCAACTGATTAAAATCATATTAAAAAGGATTTGTAATTATTGTAAAAAAATAATATTCACTTTAAAAAGATAATATAATTAAATTATGATTTATTTCAATCATTCAATTATTTCTTCAAATAAATTTAATAGTAAAAAAAATTAAACCAATTATATGGCAAACAAAATATTATATATGCTTTAATAATTATATTAATTTTCAATAAAAATATTCATTTTCTTTTATAATGTAAAAAAAAAAACCATTCGTTGAACAAAAAGAATTCTTCTTATGTTTTTTCAATAAAAATAACTCTTTGATTAATTAGTTTTATAGAAAAAAAATCATATAATCCAATTCATAATTTTAATTGTTATAGATTATTAAGACTAAAAATCATATAATCTAATTCTAATTAATTTTAATTTGGTGTCCTTCATTCCCGTTGTTCCTTCCTCTTTTCAGAGGGATAAAGAGTAGGCTAAAAATGGTCACACAAATCAATATCTCTAGAACTTGTATCCTCTTGTCTTGACGTCAACGTTTTGACCTC
Organism: Populus pruinosa; assembly: GCA_026413675.1. Lineage (NCBI taxonomy): Eukaryota > Viridiplantae > Streptophyta > Magnoliopsida > Malpighiales > Salicaceae > Populus > Populus pruinosa. Next base: position 3,088,385 of record CM048602.1, on the reverse strand, counting down.
ATTCTCGTGTTGCATGCGTCGTGGAATTCTTTTGATAATGGGAAGAGCGACAGTCTTTTGTTTTGAATATAATATTTTTTTAAAAATATATATTAAAATATTATTTTTTAATTTTTTGATTATTAAAATAATAAAATAAATACTAAAAAGGTGTTTTTTTGAAATAAAATGTACTTTTAAAACACACTAGAAAAATAAAAGCTATTGTTCTTCTTAACATTAATTAACTTTAATAGTCTTTTAATTTGATTAACATAAAAGTTTTCTTATTTGTTAAAGTAATTAATTTTAGAATTTGATTGGAATTAAATTTGGAGAGAAACGAAAAGCCATCCTTCATTTTCATTCTTTCCTTTTTTTTTTAGTAAAAAAATAAAAAATATGTTCAAATATTGAAAACAAAGATAAGTTCTTTCACAAAAAAAAACAGAGAAAAGAATTACATCAAAATCACAAGTATTTTTCATAAAAAAAATCATAATTTATAATAGTTATCCTAATATTTTATATATATCATAATCTAACTGTATAATATTAATTTTATATCATTCAAATTAAAAACTATATGAAAAAATTATATTGTTAACAAAAAAATCTTTATATTAGATTTATAATAAAAATTAACTTCATGACATTGATTAAATAGGTAAATATAAAATAAATAAATAAATGTTTCATATATATCGTTAAAAAGTACTTGTAAATAAAAGGAAAAAAAAAGCATTGTTCACTTTTATTTTCATTTGAAAAACAGTGTTTTAAACTATGGAGAACCTTTAAAGTGTGTTTTTCAAAATCACTATAAATTTGAAAGCTAAATAACTAATTTTCTAGTTTTTTGAATGAAAAAAATATTGTGTTTTTAGGGGAAGTTCAGTTTTTCTTTTTATACCTTCTATTTTCTAGAAAACTGGATTCTTACTATGTTTTTAAGTAGTTAATAAGTGCATGTTTGTTTGATATTGCGCTTTCAACTATATTAGAATTATATTATAATATTTTTTAAAAATATATTTACATTGAAGGAGTATTAAATTAATATTTTTTAATGATTTTTGATGATTTTAATAGGTTAATATCAAAAACAAATTTTAAAAAAATATTTTAATATATTTTTAAATAAAAAATATTTTTAAAAAACATATTATACTACAATGTTAGCCACCCACTAAACCATCCATAATGATAATGTTTTTTAGATGATTAGACAATTTCGAAGATCATCTTTGCTTAAGAGCATCTCAAAAAGGAGAAGCTATTTAGAAAAACCAAATTGCTATTATCGTTTTTTAAATAATGTAAATATAATATTTTTTTCATACATGCACTCCAATGTAAAAAAAAAAACTACTTAAAAAAGTTAATTATATTTTTATATATTTAATATTAATACAACTATTTATTAATTATAACTAATTAATACAACTTCAATAAAAATGTTTTTTTGCATAAAAATATATTAAACAAACTTTAACTCTTTTAATAAATATATAAGAACAGCTTTTAATATAGAAATGCTATTTTAGCTCTTAATATAGCTCTTCCCTTGGAGCAATGAAAATAAAGGATGAAAACCAAACTTTCTTTTCTTTTGACTTTTTTTTTTTTTATTTGGAGATGTCTTAACACGTGACATGGGTCCCTCGAAGGGCCCATTTAACAAAGGATGAAAGCTATTTTTTACTTTTTTACTTTTTTCTTGAAGATGCCCTAACAAGTATGTTCCCTTTGAGTAACTATTTAGAATATGTGTAGAAATGTTTTTTAAAAGTATTTTTAAAAAATTTAATTTTTTTTTAAATTAATATATTTTTAATATTTTCAAATTATTTTAATATACTGATATTAAAAATAATTTTTAAAAAATAAAAAAATATTATTAATATTTTTTTAAATAAAAAACATTTTAAAAAATAAAAAAATATTATTAATATTTTTTTAAATAAAAAACATTTTAAAAAACAACTATTCTCTGTATTTTGTAACCTTCCAATTGCAGAAATTGTGGCCATTATGAAAGCATTAAAGAGTGGCATACACAACGTCAAATCAATATAAAATATCAGTACTAGGGTTTATTGCCCTTGGACAGGGTCGGTTTTGTTTGGCGGGGAGGAAGACGTGGACGAAGATTTCAGCCACAACATGGAAAAGAAGACGACTGTTGTAGGCCAAGCCTATTAATAATGATAAAAATCAGGCATTCTCCGAGCATATGAACCACAAATCATTTTTGTATTTCTATCCCTGACCTTGCAATAACTAAAGACGTGACCTCAGGCATTTTTTTTCTGGGAATAGAGCCCCCACCATGCATCAACGTACGTCGAAATTGACAAAAAAAATCATTCAATTCCAAGTTCGATAGGTTCAAATCAAACAAACGCATGCCAAAATGTCAGACATCAATCAATTTTACAAGCTAACAATGCAGATGCAAAGGAGAACACTCAGATTCATAATAAAATCATATGGAGATCAGCAATGACGTCTCATACAGCACAGAAGAGACCTCTTTTTAAACCCAGTCTGGTCACTGGCCCGGTCTAAAATCCGGGTTTCGAGTTTTGACCGGGTCACCGGGTTTTGACCAGGTCGAACAAGTCAGTCGGGTCAATTTCTATTTTAAAAAAAATTCAAAACGACGTCGTTTTAATAAAAAAAAACAAAAGTCAACGGGTTACCACCGGGTTTTGCCGAGTCGTCCGGGTTTCCGGATCAACCCGCCGGGTCGGCCGGGTCACGCCGGGTCATGACTTACCTTATTTTTTTATCAACCCGGCCCGGTTCCGGCCCCGGGTCGACCGAGTCCCGGGTCAACCCGTCGGGCCGGGCCGGGTTTTAAAACTATGCTAGTACATCTCATCCTCTTACCTTACCTTCACCACCACAAGGCATTGATCACCCTCTCCTTTCTCTTAAGAAATTCTCTAGAGTCTAGGGAGTGAACTCTAAGCTTCACATAATGAATCAATTTTTACACAATTTAAATATATTTTTTGTTAAAAAGATATTAATAACATTTAAATATATTTTTACATTAAAGAAAAATTTAATCTAATCCGTCAATTACTAGTCTATTCTAATAATAAATTATGCTTGCACGTCACACCAACTTGAATGGTTTTCTTTTTCATCTGTTCCATTCTTTTCCGAACTACGTGAAGTTTTCTTTCCTTTACCTCTCCTCTCGTACACCAGCATGTTTACAGCACCAGCAAGCAAAACACGTAATGGCCTACGACTATTGTTAATGAAGGCAACTGTTGTTATGCTCTTTATATTTTGCGGTGCTGCCCAAAAATCAAATATAATCTTAAATTCTTCCAGAAAAAAAAAAAAAATCTCTTCTCGTGTAACACATTCCTAAGGGTGACCCACTCTTCTTGTCACTTGGTCCGGTGTGTTTCCTTGCTTAGACATTTAAGAAGGCAGGGCCCAGTTACGTACAGGAGATCTTTTTCATCTAAAGAGCTTACAACCGCATGTATCTTCTTAGTTCTTAACCTAAATCTATCCATTCAAATATAAATCCAATTTCTTTTATCTTCAATAAATATAGGTAGTGTTTAATTATTATCCCATGATAGAAGAAACAAAAACACTAGCAACAAGATAAAAAAAAAATAGAAAGAGATAGAATTTGTATTTAGTAATGATGTATTAAAAAAAATATTATTTTTATATCATGTTTAGTTATGATACATAAAACAAAATAAAAAATATAAAAATATATGTTTTATTTTTAATATGTATTGTTATCAAACTTACATATTTTAAAAAAATAATTAGATAAATCTTTTTATTTACTTTAATTTACGTTAAGTATTGAAATTAATAATATTATAATTATCTTATTTATAAAACTAGGATTGATTTTGCGGGTTAACCTGGAGCTTGAACTAGTCCAAGTTTAAAAAAAATAAAAAAATGATTGACTTGATCTAACTTGGTCAAAAATCCAAGTCAACTTAAGATAAAAATATGGATAAAGAACCTATTAATTTTTTTTTGTTAAAATAAGATTGCTTGGATTATTTTTTTTAAATAAATTAGCCAGGTTGACCCTCCCAACCAATAACTTAAACATTGCATCAGGTCGACTCCCAATTTGAATTTTAAAACTATGATAATAATCACTTTTATTTATATGTTGACTCAAGTTGATTCATGTTGACCGTCTTGACTCGTGACTAGGTCTTCCCCTAGTTGATCTCTAAATTAAATTTAAAAACTGTGATAATAACAACTTTTATCTTTATATTGACTCAGGTCAACTTGAGTTGACCCTCTTGATTAGTTATATAGGTCTTGTCTTGGGTTGACCTCCAAATTAAGTTTTTAAACTATGATAATAACTATTTTTATTTTATATTGAACCAGGTCAACCTGATTTGACCCTCCTGACACATGACTCGAGTTTTACCCTAAATTAATTCTCGAGTCGAGTTTTAAAACTATAACAATAACTATTTTTCTCCTTACAATAACCTGAGTCAATAGTTAATCCCACTCTTGACTCAAATCTTATTTCATGTCAATCTTTAAATTAAATTTTAAAATTATAATAATTATTATTTTTATTCTTATGCTAACTCGAGTTAACTGAACTCATGACCTTTATTTGATTTAATTACTATCATAATCTTTAATTATTTAAGACATTAAGCTTAAGAAAATGCAAAGTAATTAAGTATAAATAGAGGCATCAAGAATTTATTTTTTTTAAGCTAACGTTTTTCAAATATTTTAAAGGAGAAAAGGGATTAAGATCTCACATCATATTTGCTAGAAAGAGATTGTAGGAATCATATTTCCAAATATTTGGTTTATAATTGGCAGACCGCCTTTCTTGTCTCGTATCAATGTCTTCAGAGTTATTCTGGCATTGCAAATAATTTTGCTCAACTTGCACTTGGTGCGTGTATTCCATGATTGGTGGAAAGAGTGTGGGAGGAATCAAAGAATAGGAGAAAAAGTTTATATAAACAATGGCTGAATTTTGGTAGTTAATATAGATAATGGATGAATTAACGTGAAATAATCATTTCATTTTAAAATTTAAATTTTTAGATAAGATTTTTAGATATAATTTATATAACTTTTTAACATATTTACTTAAATAAAAAATTTTTAAACTTAAAATTTGCATAATTTTATGTTACATTATATTTAATTTTTATCAAACAAATAGAAATAGTAAAATTCAAACTCATGACAGTTTGATTATTAAAATTCGGATAATTTTAATTTAATAATTTAAATTATTAAATAAAATTTTAAATATAATTTATGAAAATTGGTTTGAAACACTACAATCTTCAACGAGTGTGTGAGTAGGCAGAAAAGGACCCGCAGTGAAGAAAGTTGGATTTGATCAAGGAAAAACAGAAGTTGTGTCACTCCATCTATGTTCACGTAATTTAATTCATTCACGAATCCTCGTTTAATTTCTGCAAATGCATTGAGAAGAAGTGTAATCGATGATCACTTGTGGCTGTTACTATTGTTGACTAATATAAATTCAATCCTTACATTTTCAACTCACCCGTGACAATCATCAAGTTGGATTTAAAAACTATGGTTATAAGGTGCAACTTTGCATATTGTTTAACTTTCCGAACATACGCCATTCGGGCCATGAAAACCTTCAAAAAACGTGAAATGAATGCAAAGCAGCCTGTAGGGTTTGCAGCCCTTAATTACACGTACGGGGTCAGTTCTGGTGATGGGAAGGGCGACAATGATGAAGATTTCTAAATTTAATAATTGTTTTTTAAAATATTTTTTAAAATATATTAAAACCATCTAAAAATATTTAAAAAATTAATTTGAAATAAAAAATTAGTTTTTTTTTAAATTCAAAAATAAAAAGGTATGAATTTCATATCGTGTTGCAGCCATAGCATGGAAATGGAAACGAATGTCGATTCGTCAAGCTTATTATTAATCATGCTAGGGCAACATGAGCCAAGGTCCCAAATTTTGGTCGTCATAGGCCAAGATCTAGATGGAGCTTTCAGGCTCGCAAGCTTAGATTTAATAATGATAAAAATAAAGCACCCACTAACTATTTAAAAATCAATGGATTCCATTCTTAAGAAATTTCTTTACATAAAAGAGGTAATCAAAATCAAGCCTTCAATGTTATCACGGTGAGTATAACATTAGTAATTACAAAGTAGAGTTGTAGTTCATTATCCTTTGATCACATCATACTGATTTGGAACTTCATCGTGCCGGCCGTGAGCAGCCTTTAAGCTTACAAGAGTTGTATTCGAGATTAACTATTTCATTCTACTAGTGTTGTAGTGATTTTTATAAATATAGTTCCAAAAATAAAATAAATTTTAAAAAAAAGTTATGAATTTATGGTTTTCTCGGGCCTAAGTTTTTACCTTAGTTTGAGATAGAATCAACAAATGTTTTCCATAACTAAACAACTAGTGACCATCTCCAACCAAAACCAAATAGAGCCTAAGTCATCCCAGAGCAAAAGCAGTGGGCATAAAAGTTCATTTAGGCACCTTACCTTTTGTTATATAATATTTATCAACATTAAAATTAAAAATATTTAAAATTAAATATTTATTGATATTATAGTAGAAATATTATAAACAAACAATAAAAAACATAATACAATAAGCTCTTAATAATTTAAAATAAAATCAGTAATATAGTTTATCTTAAATAGAACGTTTAAAAAATGATGATATTTTTTCTTTTACGTAACTAATCTTGTATCATAGAATTTCTATTGACTAGTTAGGGTTTCTAATGACTATAATACTAAATAATGACTCCTTAAAATAAATATTTTCTCATTTAAGAATAAAATATTAAATATTTATTTTTTACAGTAAACCTTTAAAAGTCACCCAAGCCTTCAATTTTCCCCCCCGTAAATCTAGAGTTTTCTTTTTCTAAGTTAGGTACGCTAGCTCACCTAAGCCTAGGTGTCTCGCTTTTTTTTATTTTAAATTATTTTTTTCTCTGATTTAAATTTATATTATATTTTGTGTTGTTATTTTAAGTTTTAATTTATCATTTTCTTGTAAATATCCGGTTTTAGTGTCATTTAATTAAATGAGAGATAGACTTTGAAAAAAAATTAAACCCAAGCAAGTTAATAACTTGTATCACATATTTTTTATTTAAATTAACTAATTAAATATATATAGGACAATATTTAATAAAGTCTAATTTAATTTTTACTTTTTTTAAATAAGCTTATAGAATATATTTTTAATATTAACAAGCACATTTTTTATAGGCATTTGTGAATTTTTTCTCCTTATCTTCAATTTTATTTGATCACTTTCCTTTTTGTTTCTATTTCTAGAACGAAATATGGTGAGATATATCTCAATTGTCTAGGTCTTTTTTCCATGTGAATGCAGTCATAAAGGCTTAAATGATCTGTTTTTTGAACCTCCATGTACGGCGTTGTTGTTGTGGTGTCAATCTCAAATGTTTCGGTCAATCTCGTGCTGCACATGACTACTGTCCTTCTCACGATCGGCAGAGAGTCTTTGGTCGTCGTCTTAGTGTTCCCCATGAAGAAAAAAAAACCCAGTAAAGGATAGAGAATAAAATAAGTGAGGAAAAATTTAATATATATATATATATATAAAAGCTTTCTTATCATAAAATAAATTAACTTTAAAATTTATAAATGACAGTTGATTTTTGTGGTGGAAAGTGTGGTGCGGTCTGGTATGATTAATAATTGTTTGGAAAACAATAAAATCAAATTTTTTAAATTCAGCTAGTCTAAGGTTTAGATTTTGGATTTTGATCGGATCATCGAGTTTTGACTGAGTCGGCTAGGTCAATTTTTATTTTAAAAAAAATTCAAAACAATACCGTTTCAATAAAATAAAAATAAAAATCAACAGGATTTTTAACCGAGTTTTACTGGATCGTCAAATCAACCAAATCATACCAAATCATGATTTATTATATTTTTTCATTAACTTAATCGCATTCTAATTCAGGTCAACTAAATTATGAGCCGATCCACTGAATCGGCCTGGCTTCAAAACACTGAATAAAACGCTAGTTAAAAATATGGGACCATGTAATAATTGTGATATAACCACAGGTTCATCAAAAATATGTTCTCGCTGACCTGCTTCTCATCATTTGCTTTCATCAGCTGTTCACTTTTTTTATCATTGACTTTTTCCCTTTTTGAAACTTGTCATTGTTTTTTTGATGGTCACTTTCATACAGCACGCTGATAATGTTTAATGCTCGGTAAACTTGTTATTGTTTTTTTTTTTTTTTAAGTTCTTATATATAAGAAATATTAGAATTTTTTTTAAAATATTATGTTTTATTTAAAAAATTAATATTTAATATTATTTAATAACATTATATAATTTATTTTATGATATAATAATAATAGTTAAATTAATAATATTTTAATTAAAAATTATCAATATTAATATATGTCTATTTTAATTATTTTATAACATTAATTTAAAAAGTATTCTTAATCAAACATATCAAATTATTTTTTGTTCGGTTACAATTTCAATTATAGTTTTAACCAAATATATATTTTTTCAAATCAACATCAATTAAAAATATTTTTTATAAAATAATTTTTTTTTCAAACTACAACCATAAAAGCTACCACAACATTGTTTGAGTGATTAAATATTTATTTGGGTGTAGTAAGGTTGTGTTTGACAGTGTGCTAACTATTGTTTTTCAAATAATTTTTTGTGTTGAAATGCATGCCAATGAAATTTTTTATTTTTTAAAAATTATTTTTAATATCAATACATCAAAACAATCTAAAACATACAAATCATATTTGTTGTAACTCAATTTTGGATTCACTAAAAAATTTTGAATGTTATTTTATCTTATTATTCATGACAAAAAAATATATAATAAATAAAAAAAGAGAAAAAAAAAGAGTTTAAAATATATTTTCTCGAGTCAACCGTCATTTTCTGTCAAAACCGAGTCCACCAGGTCAATACAGGTCCCACCATGTCGACCGGGATGAAAAATGAGTTTCGGGTCACAACCGTCATTTTCTGTCAAAACCGAATCCACCGGGTCAATACGGGTCCCACCATGTCGACCGCGATGAAAAATGAGTTTCGGGCTGTTTCGGGTCAAAACTGTCATTTTCAGTCAAAACCGAGTCCACTAGGTCAATACGGGTCTCACCATGTCGACCGGGATGAAAAATGAGTTTCGGGTCAAAACCGAGTCCATCGGGTCATTACGGGTCCCACCATGTCGACTGGGATGAAAAATGAGTTTCGGGCTGTTTCAGGTCAAAACCGTCATTTTCGGTCAAAACCGAGTCCACCGGGTTAATACGGGTCCCACCATGTCGACTGTGATAAAAAATGAGTTTCGGACTATTTTTTATCAAAACTGGTATTTTTGGTCAAAAAACCCGGTCCACCGAGTTGATACCTGTATAAAAAAGTTTTTTTTGTAATTTAAAATTGATTTTTAGCAGATGAAAAACTTTTTATAATACTGATTTGAATTTTTAATTTTTACCCCTATAAATAAATATTATTATTATTTAGTATTATTATATATAATAAGACAAATAGTAATCGGTGCAAGTCGAAAATTTTAACAATCCGTAATTTATTGTCTGCTTTCATTAACTATTTATAGCCAATGAATTCAAGACACAGAGAGGAGGGGGAAAAAAGATTAAAAAATCATTCTGAATTGTGAATTGTGAATCGAGCATTACTGTTTTGGTTACTATTTGGGTACTATTTATTTTTCTTATACTTCTTCTGCACACTAGTAAGATATTAAATTTTTTTTTAACAAATTGAAAAATAAAAAAAATATCTCAACCGTTAGATCTAATAGTGTTTAGATCTGAGCCTTTGATTTCTTAGGATATAATAGGCTTTAGCACACCAGATTAAAACCCAAATCAATCTCAGCCTTTCAAATAATCTTCCCTTCGATCCGGTTGCGCCACGTCAGCAGTTGTACCAAGCACTCGGTACACCGCGCCACACCGGATCGTAGCCTATTCAATCCTGACTGTCCGATCAACTTGAAGATCAAACCAATCACAACCACACGATCTGTTCATCCAAGATCCAACGGTTCCCAGGCTTCAAACGCATGAGTGCACCATACACTTGTCCACACCGTAGCAACACCCAGAGCTTCTCTCTCCTCTCACCGGCGATTCTCTCTCTCTCCGTCGGTCTCCTATTTCCGGCCATCTCAAGCCGCGAAACCACCACAGAAACGTGAATCGCCTCATCTGAAGCAAAACCCCGGCCGTTTTACACTTTGTCACCAGCGATTTTGGCCGGAAAAAGGCCGCGACCGACATCGGCCAATCGACCTTCAAGTCGTCGATTCTCCCTCCTAAGCCATCAACGGCCAACGAGACCACCACCATCAGAATCCCCGTTCTCAGATCTACTAGAATCGACCATCTTTTGGCCGGAATCTCACCGGAAAATTTCGCCGCCGTCAACAGTAACCGCGCGTGAATTTTCGATAAATCCATGGGTATTTCAGTCTTTTGCCTATACAGGGGTACTCAAGTAATTTTCTATGATATTTTATGGTATTTTTTTGATATTTTATATATAAATACTTGTAAATTTTTGCATGTGAAAAAAAATAAAAATAAACCAAAATAAATAACGACGCGGGTTCAACATCCATTTTATCATATCACTGTTCATGGGTCAAAAACTCAATTTTCAAGAATTAATATATCTATTTGTCAATGATATCAAAATGATTTTTATTTTATAAAATAAATATTATTTGTCGACACGTCTCTTTTATTTATAGAAAAGGACCGATGTCAAAAATTTAAATACCAAATATGGATTATGTCCATTATTATTTATTTTGGTAAATCAGACGTAACTCTCCTTTTTAGGGATAAACGTCGACATTTTAGATAAAGTCTCCTAATTTTAGGGACTGATGTTATTTTTAACGTGTCTCCTATTTTTAGGGACCATGTTAAAAAATTTACAAATAAGCTCAAAATATAATAGCATTTGAATCAAAATAAGAAAAGCACACAAGTAAAGGTAATCTTTCTCTGAAAGGATGTTTTAAGGGTGGTGTCTACCTTCCCTTAATTATAACTAACCCAGTACTCGAATCTCTGGGACCAGTGTCTAATTTTGGATTTCTAGTTCCCTTAAATTACTAGATGACAACTCCAATAAAATCTTTATTTCCCCCGATCAAATAAAACTAAAAAGAATTATTTTTTTTATTTAAAAAAAAAACAAACAAAAAAGGAGTGGAGTAATCGCCCGACGTCGTGTAGCGACAATATTAAATTTTAATAAAAAAAAATTTTTTTGAATTTTTTTGTGAATCGCATTCCAAACGCTAGCTAAATATTATTTTTTAAAATAGTTTTTTATTTAAAAATGTATTATAATAATATTTTTTATTTTTTAAAATTTATTTTTAATATAGCACAAGTAATTTATAAATATTAAAAATAATAATTTATAAATAAATAAATTTTAAAAACATAATTAAACCACGTCAATGAACACCACCTACGTACTCATCGTTGTCAACAGAAAAAAAAAAAATCATCCTTCTATTATTGAGTTTTTACTTATGGTTACCAGGAATTCAATCTTGAAACATAGAAGTAATCATTGCATCTTAATTCTTTATTTTACATTTCTAGCCAAACCAATATTTTATATTGAGTTTGGAGTGTTTTCTAAAATAGCATAAAAAGACACACAGTTAAAAATTTATTGTAAAAAATAATAAAATTTAAAGAGTCATATATATTAGAAAAAAAAAATAAGAGACGCAATTTTAAAAATTAAATTTGCTGGAAACTCACCCCTGAGATCTTGCGGTCGAAGACACGGTAAGCCTGTGTATTTTGTACTTGTCAGCTAGCTCACAGCTTCCTGCGCCATAAAACAAGTTCCAAAAGTAATAGCTACGCATGTCTTGCGGAAACTTTTTTTTTTTTTTTAAATCTACTGTAAAATAAATACAATAAAATTACTTGATAAAAAGTATTTTACAATCACACTTTAAATAATAATAATAATAATAATAATAATTGGATCAAAATCTATCTCTTCTAGCAAAAACTCACAATAATCATACGCCCATGTCCAACACCTTGTGGGCCTGGGAGAGCACCCGAGCTCAAAAGCTGGGCAAACACCTAGTTTCCTAGAAGCTCGGGCTATGTTCTTGAGTTCGTTTCCAAGAGATATGCTTGGTCCCTTGAGACCCTTACCTTCTTTATTAGAGATAATCTTCTCATTAATTAATTGATGTATGTGTAGTAGATATTTATTTTATTTAAATATTATTATAATAAAATTATTTTTTAGCTACTCTACTCAAGAAAAAAAAATTAAAAGTTATAAATACTCCTTCAACTATCAAGATAATAATTCAAATCCTATAGTTTCAAAAGATATAAATTTAATATAAAAACAACTTCGCTTTAGCATATTTTCTACTCCTTCATCGTTGCTGTAATAGATAGATTGATTCCCTATTACGGTGAGTATAGCATTAGTAAAAACAGAAAGAGTTTGATATTGGAATAATTTTTATAAATATGGTTTGAAAAAAAAAACTAAGTTTAAAAAAAGTTATGAATTTATATTTTCTTGAGCACAAGTGTTTACCTTAATTCAACATAGAATTAACAAATTAAAAATTTTAATGATTAAATAACTAATGATTGTCTCCAATCACAATCAAGTCGAGTATAATGTGCCAGGCAAGCTATATTTTTAAAAATTTTGATTTTTTTATTAAAAATAATATTTTTTATTTTTTTATATTATTTTGATATATTGATATTAAAAATAATTTAAAAAATAAAAAATATTATTTTAATATATTTTTAAATAAAAAGTAATTTAAATTACAATTTATCACAGCCTCAAAAGCAGTGGGCATAAAAGTTCACACGGTGCACCATTTAACGTGCATGTATTTGCTTTGACTCACTGCCATGTTCTATTCCAACCAAATTCTCTTCGCCGGCCATCTTCTGTTAAATAATGTCCATACCCTTCCGCGACCAGGTCTTCGTTATCTGTTGCAATATTTGCCGTAACCTGATTTTTAATGCCTGTTTATATTTTGAAAAAAAATGCCTTTTCAATAATCTTAGCTATTTTAAAATTTTTTGTTATTTTCTTTATTTTTTTTAATTTTTTATGTGTCAAAACATCTTGAAAATCATAAAAAAAATACTAAATATAAAAATACAAAGAAATAAAAAATTAGGTGGGGTTTAGATTGAGATGGATAATCGAGCATCATAGGTAAAAACAAGATTTGGGAATTTATGGGCTATAATTAAAGATTGGATTTAGAAAAGAGTTTAATTTGATTTAATTTGAGTATAAGTGAAAGAAATTTAAAGTACAAAGATGATTTTGAAATAAATAATCAAATTAAAAATTAATAAACTACATAATTGAAAAGATAATTTGAAATTGAAAGTCAGTTTAGTTTAAAAAAAAACAATTTATTCTGATTTAGATGAATTGAATTAATTTGATGCAATTCGGTCCCCAGTTTATTCAATTTAGTCCAGTTATTTCTAATTAATTCATTTTAGCCCACGATCCATTTAAATCAAGCAATATCTGGCAATTAATTCCAGATTTCAAATCTCACAATTGAAGATTCCAATCTCATATTTTGAGCTCCCAAAATCCAACAATTCTAGCTCTTAAATCCCAAAGTACCTACCCAAATCTTCAATCCCTTGGATTAAGTCCCGGAATTATTCTCGCCAACAGGGTATTCTCTTTTTAGCATTTCATGAAACAATTCAATCCATCATTCTCACAGAAGGAGACCAGCTCTGATTCAAAAAAGATCAAAACACCAAGAACAGAACCTAAAAAGATTCAACCTTCCTTCATGGCAGTCCTGCTCTCCATTCACCAATAACCCGAGACAACCACCCGCACCAACAAGGCCGAAACCAACACCTCCACCTTGAACCACACCAAACCTTTTACCCAAGACCACACAGAACCATAACCATTGACTTCATCTACCATCAGAGGCGAGATTTTCCCTTCATTGATTCTAACATCTGTTTTCAACCATTTTTATGATGAATATAATTTGATTAATCCCAGTATCTTATAAAAAAATAACCTATCATAATTTTTATAAATTACATATTAACACATGAAATAAAAACAAATTCAATAACTAATCTAAACATTAAAACATACTTGATTGTCATTTAAACAAGTTATTATTACTATGACGTGTATAATCTTTTGCAAAACTTTATAATTGGCCAGTTTGACGGGTTTTTTTTATTAAATGTTTTTAATGATTTTAATATGCAGGTGTTAAAAAAAACTATAAAAAAATTACTTTAATATATTTTTAAGTAAAAGGATTTAAAAAAAAAACACCATGTATCAATGCACTGTTTAACGTCACCCAAACACACGTCACCCAAGCGCAAGCGCGGCGTGCATGAAAGTTCACTCAATGCACTGTTTAACGTGTCCTTTATTTGATTCATCTGATCATTAAAATGAATGGATTATAATATTAATGCAACACACGACCATCGGACCATGATTAATTATTCCAAGCAATTTTTCTTCTCCAGCCATCTTAAGTTCAATAATGTCCATGCCTTTACTCGAGGGAATCTTCTCTATCTGTTGCCATGGTCAACAAGTTCGCATCATCTGAGCTCTGGTCATGGGGTCGGCGGCAGCGGCTTTAACTACTGAAGGTTTCTCATGGCTATAAGAACTTCCGTGGTCCTTAAAGACTCAGTTTCTGGTGTCTTTCGTAAATGTTGTTTTCTCGATTAATGTATACTGACTTTGACTGCCCCAACGTGTTGCACCCTGTAGACACTTCGGATTCAGTTCAGGTCTCTATCAGCAATGTTGGTTTCTCAATTCATTTGTCTACGAACTAATTTGGCTTGAAAAAAGATAAATGATTGTTAATATAACCTCAAAATGAATTCTTGAACCCAAGAAGTATGGATAACAAGTTTTTCATTAGCTAAAAAAATAACCAACGAAACAAATTATATTTATCAAGAACAACAAGATCGTATGGATACAATTCCCATTGAGCATCTTGGTGAATTGCATCAGTTTTTTATGGATTCTGATATGAAACTCTTGTAGATGTGTTTGAAAGCATGTTATTATTATTTCATCCGATTAAAAAGCTCCTTCAACTCTATTAGTTTTTCTAGAATATTCTTATTTTGAAAATCATTTAATTTTTTTTTGAATTTACTAATATTCTACCAATTAATAATTCAAGATCCCAAAGTTGTATTAAAGGAGATCCGCCATCGCAAAAACATTATAGATGAATGATATAAGATAAAGAAGGGGGAGTTAATGAATGCTTTTTTCCATTTTTTTGTTTGTGAATTTTTAATGAATTTGCTTGATTTATCAATTCCATATAATCTAATATTTCTATCAAGCATAACCTATATTCTAATAGAAATTTTTTAACCTATGAACCCATGTACCCTTTTTTATTTATGAGTAAGTGATTAGTCCTTGAATTTTGTGAATGTACACATGTCTAACAAAAATGATATAAGCGTTAGGATCAGCAATAATGATCTCCCTCAACATATCAAGACTAATTGTAACCCCACCAATTATAGGAGCTGTGTTAGGATGAATAGATGAATGAACTTTTTATTTTAATTGATAATTATATAAAGTGGAAGAGATTTTAGCCATTTGCATCAAACTCAAACTTCCTTCTTACATGTGTGCTCCTCCTACTCATATGGCAACATACTCGTTTAAATAAGTAATTTTCTTTTTTATCATTGATCCTCTATTCTATAAACTGAAAATCATAACTCCAATTGCTATGGGAATGTTATTGTTTAGTTGATCTATACGATTTGAGTGGTCTTAGTTAAGATCTTTATAAGGTTCCTCCTTTAAATGAATGTCAATGGAATCTGCAGAGAACATGTTCTCATCGATTGGATCCCAAGTGCCTAGATGAATCGGAAATCCAATTCTATCTAAACTATATTCATTTTCAAATGGTATTTACACCATTCGTAAGTATTTAATTTTTTATTTAATTTTTTTATAATTTAATTCATAATACATTTCACATTAAACCTATAAATACTTGTATTTTTTTAGTTATGTCAAGATGATTATAATTTTTTTTAAAGTAAAATTGTTGCGGTCATGCTAGTTTCGAGACTAAAATTCTTGTTTTCACTACTATTTTTATTTTCAATCAAGTAAAGATGTAATTTTTGTTGTAATTTTCACTACCACTTAAAATAAAACTATAAATCCCAATTTAAGAACAAAGATAATTATTAATGCAATTATTGATATAAATATTCTAACTATATTCAGTATCATACAAAAATGATCATAAGGAGAATGGTCACTCCTAACCCTTTTATTTAAATAACTAAAATTTTAATTACTAGAAATTTTTTTTCTAATTCTCTAAGAATATGATTATTTTTAATTCAAAAAACTAGATTTTCAATATCAAATATATGGAATAACCATTTTTTTTATCATCTCCATCTAAAACTAAAAAAGTGTCATCCATGTTTACATTATTAATGTCCCTAACACCGACTAAATGATCAGTATTACTATTGTCATGTGACTCTAATTATAGATATTTTTTATCATTTAGAATTGAGCATTGCTGGGAAAACTAGAAACAACCGGACACCAATTTATCCAGATCAATTCAACAGAATACAATTCACAAGTCTCAATTTTTTTCCCTCTTTATACAGTAAAAACAGAATTAAACAATGACCAAATATAATGCAACTAATCACACAAATCAACACCAAGATTTTAACATGAAAAACCTGATGCAGGAAAAACTATGGAACCGTAATCCACTTAAAAACTTCCACTATCAATAAATAATGGGTTCATAATTGTTCTTCCTTATATTCAACTAAGGAATACAACATATATATATATATATATATATATATATATATATATATCAATAACAACTTATTCTCAGATTATAACAAGATTAAAAGAGAATTATTTAAGAAAAACTTATAATACTGACAGTTCCATTTTCTGTCAAAACAACCAGCTTCCACACCACTAATCTTCGATTCAATTGTTCAGAATGAAGAGTAACGTGTCTAGAAGTTGCTGTCAAAATCAGCCCGATCCAACGATGAACAAACTGGAAATTAAAGAAAGAATACAAGCTACTCTGCTATCTCTTCTTCTCTTTTCTCCCGTTGTTCTATGTTTTCTTGTTCAAATTTTGTTACTGCATCTACCATACCCGAACCATTTAATTTAAAGAGAGTCAGTTGTCTCTCTTTTTAATTAATGTGGTTGTCCCATAATTACATGGTGTGATACCACACACAACAAACATTCACCAAATATCCTTGGAACTCTCCTTACAAATAATGATTTATAGGACAATTGATTCAAAATAGTCGATCTTTTCCTTCAATCACTTCCTCTGTTTTTATGCATTCCAATTGTTGGTTTTGCTATCCCATTACAGATAACTTGCCAATACTTCTTGGATACTAAGAAGTTCTTCATTAGCATGCTCTAGTGATCGTAATAATCATCAAAGCGATGAGTGGCTGGTTGCACAAAGTTTTTAGAAGCCATGGATTAATTTATTACAGCAGCAGCAGCAGCAGTTGTTGCCGTGGAAGTTGATTGTTGCTGTTGTCATATAAAAATTGTTGTTCTTGCTGCTTCTGCGTGGAAGAGAGAACCAAGAAGGTAATTAAATTAGAGGCTTATTAAGGTTGCTGCTTCTGCTAATTCTTGAGTGTTGCTTTCGAAAATCAAAGCAGGTATTTTCAATTAGTTCTGTATGTGAAAGTGCTGCCTGGAAACAAAAACACAAAACTGCTTCAACATGGTAGCAGTACTACACTTAACACGAGATTATTCTTTGATGCCAAGTACAGCCAACCTAGAATATCTCCGCAGTCAAATGCCCATCCTTCTAATGGGAAGAGACATTTAACTAGAAATCCAGACCTCTTCAATTCAGCAATCCATTGGCCTTGAAGCATTCCACAGTTTGGTCATAGATCTCTTCGATTCCATACTTGAAACTGAACCCCTCACTACTAAGCTTCTCTGAAGTGATGATCAGCTTGGCCTTGGAAGGGAAAGTCCCACAACTGTATTTTTTTTGTTTAACAAAAAAAAGAGAGAGATTAAGAGGCAGTTCAGTTTTTACAAAATGGGAAATTTTGGGAGTAAAATCCTGAAGCGAGTAGCTTACTCAGTTGGGACTTGATACTGGGGGTATCGTTTGTTCAAGAACTTGGCAAGCTCAACAACACTGGTGGTAACACCACAGCATATATATCTACCAGAAGCAGATTCTTTCTCAGCTAAAAATATATGGGCACGACAAACATCCTCTACGTGTGTAATAGAGATCGAACCTGACAGCATTTGCACACCTTTCAAACCATTTATCAGGAATTTATTCCCTGCAATTTGTTGGAACATCATAAAAAAGCCAGTTATGTTTTAATTTGAACAAAAAGGAAAACACATACAAAATGCACATATTTCAGGCTCAGGATTTCTGGCTGGTTTAGCACCTGTAATCAATGGCATTGGCAGGTTTATGCTGTCGGGAATATGCGGTGTGAAAGAAGGACCAGTCATGAGACTAGGGATGACGGTAATGAGATCGATGTTATGTTCTTCAGCAAATTTCCAGGCTGCCTTCTCAGCTAGTGTCTTGGACGCAGGGTACCCCTCCATATTTCATAGAATTCAGTTCAATTATGTTGGCCTACTGTATTCGATAATCAAGGATAATCTTGCTTTAGACTGCTAAGTATATCGTTAATTACCCAAGTGGGTGGTTTCTCAGAAGTTAAGAACTCAACATCAGTCCAGTTCTTCTCATCCATGACCAAACCTGTGCCATTAAGCTTTTTGATTGATACAGCTGCAGCAGAGGATGTCAAAATGACCCTTTTAACTGTTTTAGCTTTTGCACAGGCCTTCAACACATTATGCACTCCTTGAATTGCTGGCTTGATCATGTCATTCTGTATTCACAGGACAACAAATAGAAGCAACCTCAGTACCAAAAAATGCAACGAGATTATAATTTCAAGTGTCTGGTTACTAATGCAGTTCTAATATTTTTGTACCTCTGGATCCTCAGAAGCAAAATTAACTGGGGTTGCAACATGGAAGACAAAGTCGCAACATGCTATGGGAGCATTGAAGCTTTCTTCATTAGTCAAATTTGCTCCAAAAATGTTTAGGTCCCCCAAATTCCGTAGTGCTATTAGGTGAGCAATCTTCTTCTATTGTCTGCATGCAAAAAGGACTGCGTTGTGACTCTGAAATTTGAAGTGTAGCACAAGTTCAGTTAGGGCCCAAATAACCATATCCCTACTCTGACCTCTTATTTCAGTCTATGGACTCCACTGATTTGCTGGAAAATTTAACTACTCTAATCCAAATAAGAGGTCAGAGTAGAAAGAACAGAAGCCGCTGATGATAAATACTTGTGCTTTACATCTTTTTTTAGATACAAAGAAGTTCGAAACTAGAGACTTCTTGAGAAGAGTAAAATATTAATACGAGATCAGTTGAATCGTAATATGTAAATACGCTAAGTTTAGACTTGTGATAGAGGATCTAGTCTGATAACAAGATCAGTCTATTCAGAATCTGGCATGACTTGTGTTTAAGTTGACTCAATCCGCTCGATTAAAATCTAATCTAATTTAATTTAATTATTTAAATGGCAGTGAAATAGTAAAAACTTAGAATTAAAAGATTTGTTTTCTCTATAGTTTCAAGTTCGGGTCTTTAATTGTTTATATGATGATCACTAGCGACTTATATAGTCATTAACTTCAAGACCTATAAAATTAGTTATGATACGCGAAAACTGGTCCGGATATCCATATTAATCTATAAAAAAAATCTAATTTAATTTTTTTAAAATAAAAATAAAATCAATTCATCTAGATTAATTCATGCAACCTATAACTCAGACTTCTCTACCCCAAATTAGATTTGATAACTAATGCACTGCACATAAACAACAAATTAAGGAAATATTAGGACAAAATCTCATATATCTCCAAGGAGTAGTTTGGCAAGAAAAGAGAGAGAAGATCGAGAAACCAAGGGCAAGCAAGAGAAGGGAAATAAGAAGAGAAAACGAAGCATCAACCTGGATCCCTGACTGTCGTGTTCACTGCATAGCCTTTCTCAAGCAACAGCTTGATAAGCAAAGATGCCACAAACCCTGTGCCGCCTATCACACAAGCTGTATTTTTCATGGTCTGGGATGCCATGCTTGACGAGAAGATATGGATCATATGAGAATTCTTTCTTGTAAGGTTAAATATGAATTTAATTTGATTTAATTCTTCCATAGGAGGGTGCATTAATTTATATGGACGTTCCATTTCCTAGGCGGAAGGTAAGCCCGTTACCTCCACCTACAACTCAAACCAAGAGCTCATCTGTCCACTTGAAAAATAAAATAAACTTCTCGAGGATTTATTTAGAGATTTCAGATTAAAGCTTTGGATTTGGAAAGAATATAGCAAGATCAAGATTTAGGTATGTGAGAGTCCTTATCGCATAACCTAGTCTCCTTTTAACTTCTTACTGTAAGAACACATTCTAATTAAATAAAATAATAAATACTAATATTAGCAAGAGATATATAATAACTTAATGGGAATCTAACTTTTTTTATTTCATTGGTGTTTTCTTTTTCCTATGAAAACATAGTTGTAGGATGATGTTATTAGCAAAGTATCCATAGTTTCCAAGTTATAACTAGATGGTTCTTGAGAAATTATGTTCTTATATCTAATCTAAGATTGAAAGAAGAAGAAGAAGATGCTTGGTCTTTTTGGTAAGAAAGTAGGTTATCATCTGTCCAGCCACCACACAAAGCGTGGCATATCCATGAGAGGTTAGGTGCATAATTACAGCACCGATGAAATTGGTGCCCTGCACTGCATTTTTCAAAGAAGCAAAATAGTTTGTGTTCAGTGATAATAGGCATAAGGATTATTCCTTTTATCAAACACGTTGTGGATGAAAAATTGTTAGCAACTTCGATTCTAACAGTTCATCCATTTATCAATAACCATGAAGTTATTCTTTTTAAGCCCTAAATACATACATACATACATACATATACATATATATATATATGTATATGTATGTATGTATGTATTTATATATATATATATATATATATATATATATATATATAAAAGGCCTAACTGAAGATCAACCCAGGTTTGAGTTCTAAGATGAGTTGTTTGTAGGTTGACAGGCTAAAATAACCTATTGTTTTAAAAAAAATATTTTAAAATTTTTTTTTTAAAAATAAAATTGTTCTAATTAAAAAAAAAACCATAATAGATGGGCGAGGAATTTCTTACACCATATTTCTTAAAATTTAAAAAAAAAATAATTTTTTTTATGTTTTCAAATTTGATGTATTTATTGATATGAAAAATATTTTTTTAAATAAAAAAACTATATTTTAATATATTTCTAAATAAAAAAACACTTTAAATTATCATTGTTACCACAATCTCAAACAAACTCTTAACAATTAACTTGACTTATAAATCTCAAACAAACCTTTAACTTGCAAATATTAAACAAACCTTTAACAATTAATTTGACTTGTTTAAAAATATAATTATTGTTATTTTTTAAAATATTTTTTATATTAAAATATATTAAAATGATATTTTTTTATTTAAAAAAAATATTTTTAAAATCAGATCCAAAACATATAAAAAATTAATTTTAATTAAAAAATTAATATATTAAAATGATATTTTTTTATTTAAAAAAATATTTTTAACATCAAATTCAAAACATATAAAAAATTAATTCTAATTAAAAAATTAATTTTTTTACAGATTCAGATGTAACTACATTTTCCAACACTCACTTAGCAACCAACCCAGTACAGGTTTTACGGCTATAACTACGCCTCAATAATACTAGAATTCAAACCTAGAACTAAGCCCACTTATCAACCCGAGCCAACACAACAGGATTCATGTTGGGGTGGTTGGCTGTTGGCCTTATTTGTCAAGGTTAAAGGTGTTTTTATTCATCAAATCAAATATTCAGTCAAATTCATATTATTATATATATTTATCCAATCTCAAATAGTTGTATCCTATCATTACGCATTGTGAATGACCAAGCCAAGAGAGAAAAAAACGATAAAGGACCAGATTCTGACACGTGGGAAATCACCAGGAGAGGAATATGATATTATGATGAGCTCAAAATCAGCAGACATCTTACATTAGAACATGCACGATTGAGACATGCATGCAACATATGATCAGTCTCACACATTTAGCATTACTGACAAAGATATCACAAAGTTGGTAGACTTAACATATCAAGTTCCAGCTTACAGCAGGGAAAATGCTGTCCGTTCGCAAAACAAGAGTTCAGAAGAGAAAGTACGAGGAGCCAAGGGCAGAAGCATGTCTTCTACCCATGTTGTGGCCGCCTCGGAGGCATTCTAGACCAATTACTTGAGAATGATCCACAAAGAGGTTCACCTGAGAAAGAATACATGTCATTAGCAACAGTTATATCAAAGTTTGATGCTTGATTTCACCATATGATTAAGGAGAGACGGAGGAATATTACCTTTGGGCCATAACGTTTGATAAACCAGTCTGCAGTTTTAGTATTTGATGCTTCAAACATGGTCTTCTCAAGACCTAGTCGTCCAATTACTTTTGCAACTATATCTGCTCTCAGAGAATCAAAGTCCTTGCAGATGTCGTCTGCATCAATCATAATCATGTCTGCCCCAGCCTCTAAGCATCTCTCGGCCATGTTAATCAGGAGATTAACATCTTCAACCAGTTCTGTGAAACAAAGATATAGATCCTTATAAGCTTGGAAATTTACAAAATTTAAATTTCTGTTACACGCATATTTCAACTCTAACCCAAGCATCCTTGGAAATACTGCATGCTTCTCTGAATTCAGGTGCTTCAACATCTTGTTGTCACTTCAACCACCATTTTACTAGGGCATACACTAGTTTTTTTCTATAATTGTTTGAACAACCGTGTTTTAAAGAGTAGTCACTAACTAATCCATTTTCTCCCAAATTAGGGCAATTTCTTTCCCCCATCTAGATCTCTCTGATGGTAGTTGGATTCCCACAAACAGTGTTCAATACTTCTTTAAATCTGAATGAAGCCAATTTCATAAAGAGAAATTGATAATCCAAGCCCTCAATGGTTTGCAACCATGAAAATCACAAACATGTGCGTGAGCATAGCAGTAATGGATTATTAAATTAAACTTAGAACATTGACTGATTGGAGTATCACATCAACGCCTTCAACATTTTAACACATGCTATGATACTGAAAACCTTAATTTCACCATTGGCTACAGTAATGACTCAGTAGACAGCAAATGCTTTACACATTCAATCAGCAGTATCCTGCATTACCTTTCCAATTAATCAAGTGGAGAGATTTTGAAAAAATACTTTAGGCTTATTTTTTATATCCATGGATCAATTATCCATTTGAGCTAGATATCTAACTATAGCTCAGCCTGCATATCCTGCAACTGAATGACAAAATATGACTTCAGAGTTTCGGATGCACCTTGTTCCCTAGTTCATCAGTCATTATGCTAAGCTTATATCCCTCCATTTTCAAGCAATATATTTCCTAAGAAAACAGACAACAAGCTAATTGCTGCTTCCTCACCAGAGCTTCGAGGTGTTGGGGGTACATAAGCCCCAAATGCTCTATGCCCACCAATCGGAATGTCTGACCTGTTAAACTTGACTGCAAATTGAGGCTTGGCTTTCAAACCACCACTCTTAATCAAGCGCACGTATCTCAAAAGTGTTTCTTCAGGAACTCCAAGAGATCCCACATTCAGCTCAATTGTGTCAAACCCCATACTTTTACATTCCTAAAGAGCATCACAGTAGCAAAACCAAATCACCGTCCAATAAAACATTATAAAACAATTATAAATGTGTGTGCACGCACACTTGTTATAATCAATCTCTCTTCTCTCCCTCACCTCAACATACTCTTTGAAAGCCGTTGGACCTTTATGAAGCAAATGCTCAGCCCAATCACCGGTACTAACATACACATCATGTTTGTGGGCCATTTCAATCACTTCTTTAATAAAAGACTTAGGCATCAAACTATGAGAACCACCAGAGAATTTCAGTCCATCAACAAACTGCCCCATTGTCTCAAAAACATCCTGCCAAGCTCTGTGTGAGTATGCATAAGTAGAAGCAAAGTAGAGACTCAAATTCCATGACTTTACATAGTTAGACTTCTCCAATAAGCATTCGACGAAAAACAAAATGATATATGTTAAACAGTTTCCACAATGTTACCAAATTTATTTATTAAAAATATGTCACAGAACGTTCTACGAAGATGGCATTGCAGAAACACCCCTTAGAACAAATCGTAACAAAATGCTCAAAACTAATTTTCAATTCTTAACTTGCAAATCTTTCTCGATATGTCTCACTTTTGAAGTTCCTAGCTAGACTTAGTAATTTTTAAATTATTATTGCTCTAACTCTATTTGGGTCAATCAAGAAACACTTCAAATGATTCTCTATCACCCTAAAATTAACACATCCCCTCGGGGGGGAAAAGGATTCCTAACAAAAAGCCACAGCATATTGTTAAACTACATCAAACACATGGTGATTCCTAGCAAAAATACACGGAGCTAGCATTTCATTTCCTTAAATTCAGTCAATAATAAGTTAGTCCACCAAATGGCAAGATGGACATCCATCAAAACCAAGAAGAGCTAATTGAGACTGTGATAAAAGTGTTTTTTAAGAGCTATTTGAAAAAGCATTTGGAACGGTGTTTTTTAAAACATTTTTAAAATAACTAAAAGGTATATAAGAAAGATGTGTCGAACAAAAAAAATATGCAAGTTAAAAGACGAGGAGAAAAAAAGGTAGATTCTTTAAACATACTTGAAGCATGTTCTGGCTTAAAAGAGTATACTGAGGGCCTCTCATCTCTGTAACTCCAAATCTACGAGGCTTCTCTGGTCGATCTTCGTCTTCCTCGAAGCTCTTCCATTGGTAATACACTGAAGATGATGACATCTTCCCTTCTTCTTTCCTTTCCCCTTACTATTGTGAGGCAAAAGAAACTCTGTTTTCTATGATTCTTCCTTGCCGTCTCTGGAGAAGTGTCCGGCTTCTTCTAGAGAGAAAAGGCGGAAACTTGATTTGTGATCAACTGTGTGTGCAAGACTCCCACAGACTGACAAGTGTAAAACTGATGTGATAGCAATCCAACCCATGTCTGGACTTCACTTTTTTGGACAAACCTCAAAAAAGTCCTCAAGCTATAATCTCAATCTTAATTAGATCTCTAACTTATTTGTTGTCTTGATTAGATCCTCAATATGTTAAAAACTTTCAATGAGATCCTTTTTTAGTTTAATTTAACATGCTTGTTAATTACTTGAAATTTAAATTTAGATTTATATGATTTACTTTTTTTACTTTTATTATAAAATCCATTAATTTACTAAATTATTATATCATGCCTAATAAAATAGACTATGTGTGGGATTTTATGTTTTTTTATGATATGATATTTACTCAATGAAAGCTGATATCTTAAGAAATTTATATTAAAAATAAAAAATTAAATAAATTTTATGTGATAATTTAATAATTTTGTTATTGAATTAAGTAAATAATAGAAATATTTGAATAAAAATTTATTAATATATAAGATATTTAAACAATAAAAAAAACAAATAAAAAAAAATTTGGAAAAAAGATGGAGAGACTTGTTGGGAATAGCAGTACCCTTTGTTTTTTATTTAACTATAAAAATAAAATTATATGGTTAGTTAAATAATTTTTATTTTTTATACTGAGTTTTATGTATAATTATGTTTTAAATTTTAATTTTGTAAAAGTTATAATACTTGTTTGATTTTCAATCACCTATCAACAAAGCTTATATATCAATTCGCTAATGCTAAGTAAGCATTCCAAACACCATGCTTAATGCATCTATTTTACTATATTTTAATATATAGTGTTTGCAGAGAATGTCCCATAGGAGCATACTTTTTTATGTATTCATGGAGAAGCCAAGACTTTAAATTCTTTTTATGAATTAAATTAATCAAATTAGAAATTGTATTGGGTCATGAAGATCTAAAATATAATATTTCTGCTTATAATGCTTATAATTTGATTTAACACATGGTTTTGAAGGATTAATACTAGTCGATCCGGGTAACTTTAAATTAATATATTATTTCAAAATTTATTTTAGAAAAAATAAATTAGCATTATTTAAAAAAAAACAAAAATTATCAAATAAAATTTTGATAAATTTTGAAAGTATAGCTTAATTTTCAAAAAATAGAAGTTGTAATACTCCAAAAGATTCACAATCTTTCCACCTCCATCTCTATAATTTAAAGTCTCTCAATATTACTTCTATACTTTCATGAAAATTCTAATGCTACCCCTCATCATTTAAATATTTAAATAGCAATGAAAGCTCACACCTTTTTTTAGTCATATTCTCCTTCTTCTTTTTTTCTCACATTTTATCCTACATTACCTTAAAAAATACTTAAAATACATACAAATTTTTTAAAAAAAAAAGTATTTAAAAGATGAGTTCATTTTTAAACTTCATTATTTATTTTGTATTATAATAGCTTCTTTTTTAAAAATATATCAAATTAATATTTTTTAATAGTATTAATATGATAACGTTAAAAATATAAAAAATATATATTATTTTAATATATTTTTAATTAAAAAGTATTTTGCACCACAATAGTCTAAATAATCAAGATAATAAAGTTCTTTTGGGATTTACATATAAAATATTGTGAAATTTTAAATCATAGGAAAAAGATTGGACTTTTGATGCATGGATCTATATGGACAACGCATAATTTATTCTTGAAATTCACATGAATGAGAGGCTTTTCACCATAAACTCAAGTTCTTTTCCTTTTGAAATAGACCTAGAACATCACTTTTAGTATTGTACGAGTTACGATTTTGAGGTAGGATCTCTTCATAGTTGTCCTGCGTGCACATCGATGGTAATACCTTGCTGGTGATGCCTCAACTTTCCTTGTCTCCCATGAAAAGAATCAGAATATGGAAAGAAGCAGCAAAAGAAAGAATAAAGAGAAATGTCGAGACAAAGGAAACTTTTTCACTCATAACTCACAGCTAATCCTTCTCATATGTATTGCTAATCTCAACTTTATCCTTATTATGCCTTTCATGAAGCTTGCTTGTAAAGAAAGACAAATTCCTTATAAAGATTTCCCCTGCCTATCTTCTCCTTGTTCACAAGCTTCTTTAAAACTGTCACCTCTTGTCAATCTTGAAAAGAAAAATGGCCAAAAACTTTGGTTTTCTGGTTTGTCTCTTAATCATGGCATTGGATGTTGTTGCTGGCATACTTGGGATTGAAGCTGAGATGGCTCAAAACAAGGTAAACCAGTTCGCATTTGAATCGAAACCTTGTATCAATTTCTCCTTCAGCTTTTGGTTTCTGATCATGTCTTCATTTGGGTGGTCTTGATTCAGGTGAAGCATTTAAAGATGTGGATTTTTGAGTGTAGAGACCCAAGTCATCAAGCTTTCAAGCTAGGCTTGGCTGCGGTGATTCTTCTTGCCCTTGCTCATACCGTTGCTACCTTGCTTGGTGGCTGCACCTGCATGTGCTCCAAGGAAGAATTCAACAAGGCATCTGCTAACAAGCAACTAGCTGTCGCTTCCCTTTTCTTCTCATGGTATGTACTGTCAAAACAACAAAACCTACACACTGCAAACTCAAAACTTGATTCTGACATACACATACTTCTGTTCTGAGCAAACCAGGATTATACTGGCAATTGGGTTCTCATTGCTGATCATAGGGACACTGGCGAACTCAAAATCAAGAAAATTATGTGGAATATCCCATAATCGTGTTCTGTCAATTGGAGGCATTCTGTGTTTTGTTCATGGACTCTTCACAGTTTCCTATTATGTATCCGCCACTGCTACAGCCAGAGACAATTCTCGGCATCATGACCGTCATGCAACTCAAGCTTAGCCTATTTCCAGTTTTCTTTAATTTGATCAGATCCCTCTTCTAATCCTCCCCGATTGGCTTGCATTCTTCATTCAACTTATAATCATGCAGTAAGATTTCAAGCTTTTTCTTAATGAGTTACCATTGATTAACTTCTTGGACGCTAGAGTGTGTTTATATTGCTGTTAATGGTTAGACTCAGAATCAGAAGCGAGTCAGAAGATCAATGCAAATCTCTATTAGCTGATTTTTCAAGTCGTGAGATTCTATCATGTTAATTAAGCTTCATAATTCCCAGCCAATAAAGATTTACAACTCATATTTAGAAATGTTTCATCATTTTTATCCCTTGTTCATCGTTATTAAAGCTAACTCAATTCAGAAAATCAATCCAAGACTTGCTCCGAGCAGGTTTAAAAAAATTCAAGTAAAAACAAGAAATCCAACTAATCAATTCACAACGTAAATAACCAAATCAAACAACATTATTTTATTTTTTTATAAAAAAATAAAAAATATATAATTTTGATTAACCAAAATTATCTCACCCAAGTTTTAACCTGGATTTAGGCCAAACCAAATCAAGATTAATAAATTCAGATTTTTGTTTCTTCTGATACAAAATGAAGATCCTACTCAAAACCTTTTGAAAAATAAAACTAAATAATATAAATTCAATTACAACACGATTTCAACATGGTCAATCAAATAACTACTCCACCAACCAATCACGAAACTTCTCAAGACACAAAGACGAAAATAAATACCATATTTCCTTTAAGAAATCAACAAACAACTTTTAATTAACATCAAATCAAGCTATTTTCACTAAAAACTAGTACCAATCCAAGAGAAAAACCACAAAAATAACAAATTAAAAACAAGCTAAAACATAAAGAAAATTTATGATGTACCTGTACATATACATATAGTATAATTTATGATGTACCTACATTTATCACTATTCATCACAATAGCATAATTATTATTTTATCTTTCTCAAAAAAAAAAAAATCAATCAACTAGCTATAACTTATAAGAGATAGTACAGTCCTTTTCAAAGTCCATTAGTCATTTTTATAGTAATTGAGGGTAAATTATTTTTTTTTTAACTTTTTAAAATATAAAAGAATGATTAAATTACCTTTTAATACATAATTTATTTAATTGACATCTAGGGTATTTTTCAACTTTTGACTTTTTTTACACAGTAAAATTAGTATATTACTATTAAAATAAAAAAATTAACTAATGTTTAGGGTCTTTTTTGTATTTTCATTGTGATTGTTTTTGCTATAATCAAGTTAACTAATGGTCAATTTAAACTTTGAATAAATATAAAATATAATTTTAAAACAAAAACTTCTTAATGAATGTATTCAACATGTCAGTGCATCCACTCCTCTAAAGTTCTAAAGTGATGCATGCGGAGCATTACAACGACCGAAGATGCCAATAATATAGCTTGCATCGTCTTAATCGCCTATCTATGTGATACATATGACCACCAAAGCTTCAATTTGGTGTTGATAGCTTCTCTTTCTTTCCTTTTTTTTTTTTCTTTTTCATCTACCTTTTAATTTCCATGTTTTACCATTTGAATTCTAAAAACAAATTTTTAATTTATTTTTTCTTTAAATTTTATCTATGTCTGACCTTTGAATTAGAAAAAGCAAAAAAACTAAAAAATCAATTAAACTAAGAAAATCTAAAAAAAACACGAACCATGAAAAAAACTAATAAAAACAATTAAAATTTTAAAAAAAACTAGCCGGTTCTGTTCAGTTTCAGTTTTATAAACCTGAAATTGAAAAAATTGAATCGAACCAAACCCAAACCGAAAAATCCAAGCCAACCAGTTTGAACATATTTTTATCCTAAAAAACTAAACTGAACTAAACCAAAACCGATCAATTTGAACCGGTTTGGTTTAAATTTGGTTTTTTCAAATTTGGTTTATGTATTTTTTTTTTATAAAAATCGAACCAAACAAAAAATGATCACCCCTATTTCAAATTCTCAAAACAACTCTTCAATTTATTTTTCCTTTAAATTTTATCAATATCCATTTGATTACTATTTACTTTATTTAAAATAATTTGTAAAATTAAAAAAAATTAGTTTCATTCATTTTCAATTTATTTCATCCATTAAATTTCAAAGTAGCCCCTTTAATTTATTTTATATTCAGATTTAGTTCCTATTTTTTTATTACTATTTATTTAATTTTGAATAATTTATAGAATTATAAATATTTTTCAATTTCATCCCTCTTTAATTTAGGTTCATTCAAATTTGATTTATTTTTTTTTACTTTCTTTGAGTTTGTGTTTTTTTAGTTTTGTCATTTTGCATTTATTCAATTAAAGACTGAGACCCATTATTTTTTTTTGTATATTTTTTCTCTTATTTTGAAAATGACCCAAGTTATTTTAGGTTTTTTTATTTGTTGTTCCTTGTTAAATTTTCTTTCGCTGATTTTTTAAATTGTTTTCATTCCATCCTTCAAAATTAACATGGTTGAAAATTGAGTTTCTTTGTTGAACTCGGGTCTAGGATTTTATTGGTTATGGAGACATTAACCCGTGTCTAGAAGGTTTATCCATGTTTGTTTTTGTTGTTTTTTTTTAGTTTATGTTTTTTTTTTATCAATTTCATCGTTTATATTATTAGTGATCAAACTTCATTTTTTCTTTATCTACTTTTTATAGGATTTTTTTGATGAAATTTCAAATTGATTTGGATTATCTTGAGTCTTTTTATTTGTTGTTTTTTGTTGGATTTATTTTAATAAATTTTTTAGATTAATATTTTTTTAACTTCATCTTTCAAGATTATATCTTTTGGGACTTAATTTTCTTTTTTGATTCCATCCTTTAAGGTTGAGGGTTTTTGTTTATATATATATATATATATATATATATATATATATATATATATTTGATTTTGTGATTTTCTTCAATTTCCTTTTCATTAGTCTATCCTAGTCCCATCATTTAGAAATATAATTTGATGGGTTATTTTGAGTTGACTTTCTATTTTTGGATTTTTTTTAAATTTAATATTGTTTGTCTTTTTTTTTTTAATATTAGGTTGTTTTAAAATTGAGTTTTGTAATGTTTCTCGGTTTATTTTTTATTGGGTTATCTCATTTTCATGATTTAGGTCATAAAATTTAGTTTATTGTGTAATTTTTTTATATATATTAATTTTTTTAGATATTATTCTTTTATATTAGATTTTTAAAATTAAACTTTAATTTTTTTTATTAATTTATCTTAATCTCATTATTTAACTTATATACTTGACATCAAGCTAGGTTTTTTTTATATATAAAAAAGAGAGTTATGGCATGCAGCATAGCAGGTACACAAAACTAGTGAAACCTGCGTGTGATTACACATCGTTAGGCGAAAGAACTAGTAGGAAATTGTGAATCCCTATTTAATTGTGAGAAAGGAGAGTGCATTAATAAAGCCAAATGATTAGAATTCGACTAGCTTTGAAAATATCTTAAAACAGGAGGGTAGCTTGAGGATTATCCTAGACTCTCCTTGTCTTACCCGGTTGCTTTTCATCTCGATTTCCTCAGTTCAAATAGTAATTAAATTATTTTAAATTAAATTTATCAATTAATTTATATCCTCCACAAATTCTTCTGTAGATGCATATTTAAAAATTCAATTTAAATGTTAAATCCAAGATGAGCTAAGAGTAAAAATCTAAACAATTTTCTTTAATAAATTGGTTTAATTCTCGATCGTATCTAAAATCTCATTCTTAATTAATCTTCGGCTAATTAATTAAATCATTCCTGCTAATCTTTCTTTCCGATGAGGATAAAATATAACTCATCTGCTTAGATAAGGAAATGATATAATGAACTTCCCTAATCTCTCTTAAGCTTCATTTATCTTTAAGTAAAACTGTTTGAGAAACCCTAATATTGTAAACTTCTTATCTTCCTTAAAGACGGACATTTCTCTATATTAATCTTCTGTGGAAGGTGTAAGACTGCAAGCAAGTTTCTACAAGAGGTTTTTTTTTTTCCCATGTTCTTACGAATACAAATATATTAATTGGAATTATCTGATAGTTAAGAGATTCGGCTTCAAACTCGAGTTCGAGTTCGGAAAGAAAACTTAATTTATTCTATACTCAAGTTAATTTGTTCAAAAATATATATATAAAAAAAAATTGAAGGAGGTTCTGTGAGAATATTTTGATGAGATAAATTAATTGAGCTTCCATGCAGTCATCGTAAAAAAAATGCTGAAGTAAATAGAAATGATAGAGTGCACGCTACCACTGTCTGAGATGAGCACTTCTGCGCTTCCGGTTCAGGGATGCTCTTATTCTTCGCTGCATGGTCCAGCTGAAGAAAGAAAAAAGAACTCCACTAACAACTGAAAATGTTTGATGATCAAAACAACGTTTGCTGTGCTGTATTAAATGCTGCTGACAGCTCAGATATGAACTCTGAATTCGACATGAGCAAGATAGCAGATTGGAAGGTTCAGCAACAGCAGAACAACAATTTAACATTGTAACAAAAGGCAAGTCCTGAGAGGCAGAGAAGAATACAGGAAAGGGAAAGCGCAGAGCAGAGATGGAATTAAAGAGAAACGAAAGAGCGAAGGAGAGGAGGGGGAGAGCAGCAAAATTATCTGTGTTCTGTGACTCAAAATTGCAACAAGACAATTGGAAAAAGAGGAGGAACATGTCCTTACATACCCGAGGAAGTTGGCAGAGATTGTATTAGTGGAAACTTCAGATGTCTCGGTAGCAGACCAGTAGATTCACAGAAGTGTTTCTGCAGCCCATCTCCCCAGTCTCTCATAGAGACGAGTAATTGTCGCGATATGTTGAACTCTCCAGAAATCTTCACCGTGAGACCGCTCTATTTTCTTGATGAATTTTGAAGGCATATCCCACAGAACCAGGTACTCTTTTTAAGGTGTTCGAAGCCAATTGGCACTGTTTCTAGTTCCTCGCAAGCTGTGATGTCTAGTGTCCTTATCCCAGACATTGCTCCTTTCGCTACTCTGATGTACCGCAAACTCTCCTATTGTTGGAGACCAAGCTTCTTAAGCTTCAAATATCCTCCGCTGTCACAGCATAGTTCTTCCCCAATGTAAGCTTGGCGGAGATCAAGCTCGACCAAGCTAGGCGATTCCTGGAGGGCTTTCAGCGGGTCGCACTTCAAATTAGAGTACTGAAGCACTAGCTTGGAAATATATCGGTGCGAAGCAATCCATCCTGGTAAAGCTGACAAACAACATTTGAGGTACAGACGTTGGAGATATTTTGGGGGAGAAGAAAGAGAATCTAAATGTAAGAATTCAGCACTGTTCATTGCAACAAGGTACGATGAAGTAAGGTGTTTCATCTTGTCCAAGGAAAAAGCCAATCCTCACATCCAAGATACTGGTGAGCTTTTCTTCTCCTTCTACTAGCCATGAAATCAGCAGATGTTTAGGGTTCTCTATTCCCACAACAGCAGCTTCATCTATGTAAAGAGAAGCTAACCAGGGGTCATGCCATTTCCCTACCGTGTGGCTACACTTTATTCGAAGAAAATGCGTTTCTTCTCTCCGAAATGGCCTTTGCCCTTGCCTTAATGCTCTGTAACTGGACTGCCTGCCGATTTTGAGCCTTTAATTTACGGATGTAACGATAGGAACTGCAAAGAGAATGGATAAAACCATTTCCTTGAGGTGGTGGTGAGCGGAGCTCGAGAATGTCTTCAGCATCATAAGCCACATCTCTCACTTGTTTCACCCCAACTTGCAGTCCTTGATCACTCTCACTTCTTGCTTCTGCATCCTGAAGGAAAGATTTCATGCTGTATAACTCATCCCTTACCTCATCGATTCCTCTCCTAGGTCCTCCTAGCAACCGAGTTTCTTGTGCTACGAAGGAAGCCAGTATCTCTAGCACTCTCTTCATTGCTATCATGGCCATGGCTTCTTGCTCCAAGAATCACCAATCTTCTCCTTCCTCTAGCCCAAAAATTGATGAAGTTTACTCACTGGAAACAATAAAACACCCTCGATTTACTTTCAAGCTTAACAATTTCTTTCCAGTGCTCTATATACAAGAAAGTCAGAAGTCATCAGAGTCTCTACCTATGAGATTCCAGTTTTGT
Organism: Populus pruinosa; assembly: GCA_026413675.1. NCBI lineage: Eukaryota > Viridiplantae > Streptophyta > Magnoliopsida > Malpighiales > Salicaceae > Populus > Populus pruinosa. The sequence continues at coordinate 3,054,072 of CM048602.1, read as the reverse complement.
TTAATTTTTTTAACTAATACCCCACCATCCATTGACCTGAGAACTAATCTAAAATTACTACTACTAACTTAAATTAAAGTAAATGCTTTCTTTCATACGATAATTTGAGTTAATTCTCTCTTTTATCTTGCAGTCATGGTCCTCCTAGGCCTTACCCTGGTAATCCTGAAAGGAATGCAGCAAGATCGCTAAAGTGTGGGTTGTCAACTTTAGTTTAATCCTTTCTTTAGTCTACTTTCTTCGAGAATCATTACGATTGCTAATGTACAGTTCACTTCATGATGTTTTTCTTAGAATTGCTAGATAAAATGGCTAGGAAACAATCATCATAGAAGTTCTGTTCTGTCAAACAATAATGTTCAAGTTCTTGATTCTGACTTGTTTTATGAATGCTGACAGCTACATTCCTTTGCTTGATTATATAGAGATTGGATGTATTGCTACGAAGCTCACCGGTAGAAAAATTAACATAACTAGGTCTGCGGCTGGATTTCCTGCTTTCGCTGATTGTTTCCTTATCTGGTGCATCCGTTTTATGATGATATAGTTTATGAAAGCTTGTAGAAGCACTCTTCTAGTAAAGAAACCAGATGTCATTGCCATTTGATGAAGTCATTATGATCTGATATTCATGATTCTGCTTTCACGACCTATGATTTTCATGCTCCGAAAACATCATTGCCTGACAAGAGATATAGCAGTTTAATTTTCCAGTGATCTATTGCCCATAGGTTTTCTTCTAGTATGAGCTTTCTTCTTGTGCTTCCATTAGTTACTAATTGGCCTTTTTATGTCAATCAAATTCATCTATTTAGCATGTTCATGATTGCCCCATAAACAGAAAATGAAGGCACTACTTATTCTTTTGCAGAACTAGAATTCCTTCAAAGAACATCCAAAATGAAGTGTCTCACAAAAAAATTTCACAAAAGCTGAGATCAAAATACATGAATTTCTCTTAACCAAGCTTAGCAAGAACATCATTCAGAGCAGATACAGTCTGAGCATAGTACTTCTCTGCTTCTGGGGTGCTCTTAATCTTTGCTGCATGGTCCAGCTGAAAAAGAAAAAGGCAACTCTTTAATAACCGAAAGTGTTTGATGATCAAAACAACCTAATCTGATGGTGTTTTTAATGCTATCAAAATCAACAAAATCCAATCAAATTAATCTATTGCTCACATTGCTGATGGTATCAAAGAGTTTTCCAGTAAGTTCCTTGAGGGATTTCTTCTCATCCTTGGACTTAGCAGATATAACAGTGTTGAGATCATAACGAAGATATGAAGACTTGAGGCGAAGATCATTTTGGACATAAGGCCAAGCCTTCTTGTCAATCAAACCTTTCACACCAATGATTTCCTTAGCTGACTCCTTAGCCCTTGCTGCTGCCGCAGCTGGGGGGAGTGGTTGCAAGAAAAACCTTTCTTTCAATGGCAGGACCAAGTCTCTTGCTTCATCAGAGTTCAACGTCCCAGCTGCCACCACACCAATGTGGGTCAACATACATAGTTGGATATATTTTACAAATAGCAAAATAACCAAGGAGGATTATTAATTCATGAACTTACGTAGTCCGCCAGAAGGAGCGGGAGGAGGGCCAACTTTGATAGGGAGAGAGGCAGCAAGAACAGCTTGAACAAAAGAACCAGAAGCCAAACCAGCAGCAACAAGACCCAACATGCCCCTACGGCTAGTTTCAGGCTCACCGGACACTTGTTGCTGGGCTTTAACAGTAAGAACAGGACGTGCCACAGCCACACGAGCGGTGTTGCTAGGCACATTCAACAACCTGTTTGAACCACTTAGCTGGAGGCTACCTTCAAGGACAGCCTGAGATGTTCCACGTAGGCCAGCCATTGAAGCCATTGCCTGTGCCATGTATCAAATTGTCTCTAACAAGCTCTGTGCTGCTCAATTTGATTCACTAAATATACTGTTTTGGAGAGCTGATTTTGCTTGTCAATGTGTTTGTGATGTAGATTGGTTCTTGAGCTACCATACCTTATCTGCCCAACTTTCTACTTGGATAAGCTGGATATGGTTTTCACCAATCATTGCTGTACATGTGTAACCTGGGCTTCATGCTGGTTTGGTCTCTACTTTGGACTAGTAGAATCATGCCGAGTGAATACTAACAGTACTTAAATCCTACCGTTAAAATTCTTCAATCCTTGGGTTCCATTCTAGAATAATTGAAGTTAATTGCACCCAAAATTTGTCTGGTAAATGCTGTAAATCATCAATCTATTTTCTATTGGATAAAATAGTTTTTTAACAACTTGGTTTTTATTTTAAAAAATAAACTATATTCCATTCATAAATTATAAGCTATATAATGGAGTCTAAATTTCAAATTTATGCATAATTTTATAAAAAATGCTTTTTGAACAATAAGATAAAAATTCATTGAAAAATAAAAATTATAACTCCATAGAATAAAAAAAAATTAAAAATAAGATGGGAATCAAATCAAATAATAGGGTGGAAAAATCTCTCACCTCTCATCACACCAACTTCAACAAAACAAGATTAGAATTTCATGCAAGCGGAAGCTAGTAGAATGACACCACCACAAAAATCACAAGAAAAAAACATAAAAGGTTTAATGAGTGAAAAATATTGTAGATATGAACCATGAATTCATAATTTTTTTTCCTAAAAAGTAAAGCACATGATAGTTACCTTTTTACAAAGTTTACATGACCTTTAAATAGATTAGAAAACTTTATCTTCACTAGAAAATAACAAAGAAATTAAAAACATTAAAAAAATAAACAAAATTTCTGAATTAAAATATAGAATTCAGAAAAAACATAAGAAAAATCGTAAAATTTTTCATAATAGGAGCATCAATGTTTTAAATGTGATTTTGAAAAATCTGACTATCTATTTAGCAATACAATGACTATCGTAAAGAAAATTATCCTTAGAATCACCTATAAATATTTAATCCCAATCTAATAATATCATAATTTTAATAAGTTAATTAATCTTGGCTGATTCATTTTTTTTTTATATTTCTAGATTTGTCCCATTAATTTATAAAAACGTCTATTTCATTATTTATATAATTTATGTGAATTAAATCATCTAGTAATATCAAATTATCACCCAAAAACTCAGAAACACTATGTTTACTACATCAAATTTTCTTGTTCACTTTCTAGTCAGACCTAATAAAAGTTTGATTCAACCATCGAATGCTTGATGGATTGGGTAAAATTGTCATATCTAGTTGGGCTAAGGTTTACAAGTTTAGTGATCTTCATAAACTGGGCCTGGAGTAGTAGTTCAAAATTTGAATTTTGTGAACCAAATTAGGGCCCAGTAAAGTACACTTTTCGAAGAGTGAAGGGCAAAACAGTAAGGAAGTACAGGAAGCGCCACTTCTCCCAATTTTGAAATCAACGACTCATTTCAAATTTCACTCTCCGCCCAAAACTCTCCCTGTCTCTCTCAGATCTCGACTCTCTCTCTGTGGTTAATCAAACAAAACCAACGGTCCAAATCCAATCTTGGCTTCTTCCAGTACATCGTTGCTCAAAATCAACGGCTCTGATTGACTCTGCCTTTGATTCCAATGGCTTCTAGGAACCAGAATCGGCCACCTCGTAGTCCTTCTTCCGTAAGTAGTCCTGCTTCTTTTTTTCCCCTTTCTTGTTGCTGTTTTTGTAAAGGGGCTGTTTGGTTGCAGAGAAAATAAGAAGTTTTGGATCTAGGAACAATTGAAGAAATTTAGATGATTGTAGTTGTTTTTGAAGAATAATATTGATGGGTTTTGTGTTTTATACTGTTGACAACTATGCGAAGCGATTTTTATTTTATTTTAGTTTAATTTTATGCAATAAATCTTACGATTTTGCCTTAATTCCGGTTCTAATTAGATATTTATACTTGATGCTTAATTTTTCGGTAATCTCATTGTTTTTAACTGGTTTAGTTTAGTCTGTAATTTGTCTTTCTGGGTTTCGAATTTGGGTTCTGCTAAGTTGATATTTCTGTTTTAATTGACATTTACTGTGTTTAATTGAAAAATTATGGCGCTGTTTGATTGAGTTTTTATATTGGGTTTTTGTAGAAGAAGGAAGGGGTGGAAGGTATTCCTTTAGATAAGCGGAGGAGGATTGGGATGGGAAGAACAGGAGGAGCTACGAATGTGGAGCGCAAGCCATTTGGTTCTGTTAACAGGAAGCTGGATGTTACTGCAACTAGTGATGTGGGGAGCTGTGCTGAGGGTTCGGATTGTGGCAATGTTGAGTTTACCAAGGAAGAAGTTGATGCGCTGGTCAATGAGAGATTGAAGATGAAAAAGTTTGATCACAAGGTTTTGTTTGGTTATTGTTGTTTTGTTTGGTGATTTTGGTTTAGTGAAGGATACTGTTTGTTGGGTTGGTTTTGTCTTTCTGAAGTTTGGTGCTGTTGTTTTGTTTTGGCAGGGGAATTTGGAATTAGTGAGTGAACTTAATGCTAGGCTTAAGGTTTGTATCAAATGGTTCCAGAAGAGAGATGAATCCCATGTCGAAGAGGAAGGAAAGCTTCAAATTGCTTTAGATGCTTTGGAGAAAAAGTGTACCGAAACTGGTATTTTGTGTTCTTTTAATGTTTCTTTCCAGTACTGCATGATCTTATGTTTGTCGACAAGTGATTGACAGTCTAATCTCTTGCACACACCCACAAACATTGACAGAGTTGATATATCATTCATAGGTCAGTTCCACTCTTGACAGTAAATTGATAATAGAACCCGATTATAGCTCCCCACATCGGCACATCCATCATGTGTTTCCACGAATTCCATACATAATTTAGTGAACCATTAATTAATTTAACTCTAGGCAGAGCACGTGATGTCCCTTGGGAATTGATATAACTTTTGTTCTTGTGTGAAATAAGATGGGTTCTATTGATTGTTAACTTATGTTTCAAAGTTTAGCTAGTAATTCATCTTTACTAGATTACATTTTAACTAGCATGCTATTTTGATCACAGAGTACCATTCAAAAGTCTCCTTTTGGCTGTTTTTTTTTTCTTTCTTTTCTTATTGTTCGACTAAGATGTAGGGAATCATGAAGACAAAACAGCTTTTAATGTTGATTCATATGTGTTCTTCCAGAGGCAGAGATGAAAAACAAGGAGGAGAGATTTAGTGCAACTATTAGTGAGCTGAGGCAAGATAATGCTTGTTTACAAGAGAGACTTTCAAAAGAAGAATCAGAAAAGCTGGTAATTTTTCAATTTTTCACTTTCTGTTGTGATATTTTCTTCCTGTTTCAACTTTATTTGGATTTTGTGGTTTGGCAACTAGGATGCAATCGCTTGTCATAGAAAGGAAAATGAAGCACGAATTGCATTAGAAGCTTCGCAGGCTTCTCTATCAAAAGATCTTGAGAAAGCCCAACAAGATATTTTAGCTGCCAATCAAAGGGTAATTCCCTTTAGTAACTCTTGCATCTTTATTTCTCAATGCTAATTCAATATTTTTTCCCTTTATGTTTCTTAAATCTTTATGTTGCTTCACTTAATGATTGATAACTTTGATGAAATTTGCAGGCTTCATCAGTTGATGATATGTACAAGCGATTGCAAGAGTACAACTTGAGTTTACAACAGTACAATAGCAAGCTGCATGCTGAACTTGAAGTTGCTCGCGAGTCTCTAAAACGTGTAGAAAAGGAGAAGTCTACTATAGTCGAGAACCACAGTACATTAAGGGGTCGCTACAGTTCATTGCAGGATCAATTAAATTTAGCCAGGGTATGTTCCTTTCAAGTAGTATCAATTTAACAGCTTGCAAGAATAGTTGGTTTCTTTAATTGTTCTCTTACATGCTGTATTTTCTAGACTGCTCAAGATGAGGCTTTGAATCAGAAAGAAACATTAGCAAATGAAGTGAAATGTCTCCGAGGAGAGTTGCAGCAGGTTAGAGAGGATCGTGATCGCCAAGTGGCTCAAGTGCAGGCTTTAACTTCTGATGTGGTGAAGTATAAAGAAAGTACTGGTGAATCCTGTGCAAAACTAGAATATCTGATGGAAAAAACAAAATCCTTGGAGGTTTGTTCATACTGACCTTATTCTGCCTTTTATTCGTTATTTAGCAAGTATTCTAAGATTAAGCTTTTGTTGCAGGAGACATGTTCTTCTCAGAGGGAACAAATATGCTTGTTGGAGCATCAGCTCACTGCTGCAAATGAAAAGCTGAAGGTAATGGAAGTTGTTGATCTTGTGCATCAAGGATATACTTAAGGAAATCTAACAATATCTTCATTTGTTTGTTTTAGATGTCTGATTTATCTTCTATAGAAACAAGGACAGAATTTGAAAAGCAAAAGAGAACTGTACGTGAATTACAGGAGCGCTTAGCAGAGACAGAAAATCAACTAGTTGAAGGAGAGAAATTGAGGAAAAAATTGCACAATACCATTTTGGTAAGGTTCTTTTGTGCTAACTCATTTATACATTCAAAAGAAGCCTTGGATGATGGTGCTAACAATTAACAAATCATGTGTTGCAGGAGCTAAAGGGTAATATTCGAGTATTTTGCAGAGTGCGTCCCGTGTTGCCAGATGATGGTACTGGGTCTGAGCCACCAGTCATTTCTTATCCTACCTCAACAGAAGCTCTTGGCAGAGGCATCGATGTAATACAAAGTGGTATGTACATGTTTCTCAACAGAAATGCACCTAATAATAGGCAGTTTACATTTTCATTAACATATTTTTATTTGGTGAAATCCGTGCTTTCTTTATGAGAAATTTTTTTTTCTAAAATTTCTGGCTTTTGTTTTCAGCAGGACAGAAATATCCTTTTACATTTGACAAGGTGTTCAATCATGATGCTTCTCAGCAAGAAGTTTTTGTTGAAATATCACAGCTTGTACAGAGTGCCCTTGATGGCTATAAGGTGATTCTGCTGTCTCTTTCTCTTGTACTTTGGGATATTTAAAAAAACAGATTTAAAAATCTCTCCCTTTCTGGATTGAAAAGTTGAACAGAATTCAGCTGTAATTGTCCAGAATGAAACGGTCTCTTGGCTATTATTCTTTAAAGAAATTGTAGAGGAATGTAATTGTATTTGTGAAAGATGTTTTAGTTTATTATGTTGATTACAAATGCAAACTTTTATTTTAAATTTTTAATCTTGATTGTCTCATACCTATGATTTCTTGGCTTATAATGTTTAGACGTATTTGAAAGTGAGATTTTAAGTCGAAATTAGTCTTCCCATTTTATAGTTAATGATTTTGTTCATCTGATAGATCTAGTTGGTTTTAGCCATGGTTAAGATATGCACTAATCAATGCCAATATACCGCTCTTGGCAGGTATGCATCTTTGCTTATGGTCAAACAGGTTCGGGCAAAACCTATACTATGATGGGCAGGCCAGAAGCTCCAGAGCAGAAGGGGCTGATACCACGCTCTTTAGAACAAATATTTCAAACTAGCCAGTCCCTTATGGCAAAGGGTTGGAAGTACAAAATGCAGGTATTCATCTAAAACTATTTTACAATGTCTAACACCGACTTCCTAATCTAATAACTGTTTGTTTTTGGTTTAAATTTGCAGGCCTCAATGCTGGAAATATACAATGAAACCATTCGTGATTTGTTGTCGACAAATAAATCGAGCAGTACAGAAAATGGAGCTCCAGGAAAGCAGTATACCATCAAACACGATGCAAATGGAAACACCTATGTCACTGATCTAACAATTGTGGACGTTTGTAGAATGGAAGAGATTTCCTCTCTACTTCGGCAAGCTGCCCAAAGCAGGTAGATAGAGTAATTGCTTTGATACCTAATGACTTCGCCTTGTCATGCAAATTTGTAGAGTTGAATTAATGTTATGATCTATTGCATCGTTTTTGGCTAAACAAATTTTGTGAGGAAATGCTACTGCTCAGTGCATCGTATTAAAGATTATAGTTAGAATTTGAAAAGTTTTGTTTGCCTGTTTGTTTTTCTAGGTCCGTTGGTAAGACCCAAATGAATGAACAGTCTTCAAGAAGCCATTTTGTGTTCACATTGCGTATATCAGGAGTAAATGAGGTGCTTATTTGTCTAATGCTGTAGTCATGGAGGATCTTAAACTTTCCTAACTTATTGATTCATATGCTTGCTACCATTTCTTTTGTTGCCAGGGTACTGAACAACAAGTGCAAGGAGTTCTAAACCTCATTGATCTTGCTGGAAGCGAGCGACTCTCGAGGAGTGGGGCAACTGGAGACAGGTTGAAGGAAACTCAGGTATGCTTCATAATAATCCATTATTGCAAACTCTTTGTGATTCTCCTCAATGCTGTTATGCCAACTTGTTCTACATGATCAGGCCATCAACAGAAGCTTGTCATGCTTGAGTGATGTGATATTTGCTTTGGCAAAGAAAGAGGACCATGTTCCTTTTAGGAACTCAAAATTGACTTACCTTCTGCAGGTAACATTACTTTCAGGGCCCTTACAAACTCTATGCATCTTTTACTTGAACGAAAATACTTGTTCGGATGAGAGTAGGAGTCAGTGTGTACGTGTAGCCTAGTTGATAACTGATACTTCTAATTATGTTAGTTGTTTCTGGATGATTAGCTAAATTTTAAGATTTTATTTTTATATTTTATTACAGCCTTGTCTAGGAGGTGATTCCAAAACCCTGATGTTTGTCAATATTTCTCCGGATCCTGCTTCAGTTGGGGAATCTCTGTGTTCCCTTCGGTTTGCAGCCAGAGTTAATGCTTGTGAAATTGGTATTCCTCGACGTCAAATGCTAGCTCAAATGCCAGCTCGACCTGCAGATTCGCGCTTGAGTTATGGCTAATCTCAATTGCTTCTGTTGCGTGTATCACCACACCTTGATGCTAACTTCTGTTTGTGAGGGTCATTGTTGTGCCATTTGGGGTTGTTTGTCTGTAGATGTTCCTGAGCTAATAATTTGTATCATTAGAATTACATGTTGAGGTTAGGATCTTGTGTTAGTTCCTTGTTATAGTAGTCATCAATTTGTTGGCTTCCTGACCTTGATCCTTGGATGTCAGAAATCCATCAATTGGTGAACAGGGTGCTATATTATCTAACTAGTCTGAAGCTAGAAGATGAGTTTCATTTTGACAATGTTATGTATATCACATTCATAGCCTATCTTTATAAGATATTGTATTATTACTGTTTTGATTAATTCACTTCAATTTTTCTCGTTTTTTATTTTTATTTATATTGAAAACTCTCAACCTATCTCCCCTTGTTCGAAATCCTCCTTCAAAGTGGCTGCGTACTTGACAATTTAAAGGGTAACTCTAGGCTCCTAGTTGATCAATTTTGGTTTTCTACTGTCTTGCATGGACGATGAGGCTCAAGAAGCACTTATGTTTTATGCTGCTAGAGTTTATGGCAGGATTTCTGTTCAGAATGAGAACTTTTATAATTGTTGGATTGTGTGGATGGACCTTGTATGGATCTCTGGCTAGGGTTTAAAGCCTTGCTGTACGTGTATTAGGCTTACGTTTACTATTAAGCCTTCGAGTTGGTGATAACCTTGACCCAACCAAAGAAAACGTGGACCCTTCTTCACCTGGGCATTTTGCCCTTAAAAAAAGGCTAGAAGGATAGAGGGTGGTTATATCTAAATTTAAAAACGGAAAATGACATTAATGTTTGGTGTAATCTGGTTGTGAAAGGAATAAACAAGAACAAGCAGGTTCTAGATTCTTAAACAGCACGGAAACGCATAAGCCCAGAAGTTAAAGAAGAGAAATAGTAAGGAGAAAAGGGAAGGAGGTGACATGGAAAGCGAAGCCACCAATAAGTCAAGAGTTGTAATGGTGGAGTCAGGGGAGTCTTGGGACTTCTATATCTCCCAAGCCACCACTCAAACCCGCCCTGTAAGTTCGTTTTCTTCATCATCTAACTTCATAATTTGCGTGCAAAGGATTCAAAGTGTAAAGAAACAAGATTGGCAATTCTGTAAGGGTATAAATCAAAACAAAGTGTTTGCAGTTCAAATATTGCTTTTCTTAAAACTGTGCTCGTTGATTTTGTGTTTTGAGGAGTAAAGCATGTGTCTTCCATGGACTTCGATTGATAACCAGTTAGAGTTTTGCATGAATTTTCCGCCAAGTGTGAGAAGTCAAGATGAGAGGGTCTCTTGTGCGTGGAATATTTTCCTTACTGATGCTGGGGCCCCATGTTGTTGTAGATCGCTGTCCACTTTACTTCCTCATGGTGTATGCCATCAGTGGCCATGAACCCGGTTTTTGAAGATCTGGCTTCAGCTCATCCAGATATCCTGTTTCTCACTGTTGATGTGGATGCTGTCAAGGTAATCAATTCATTGTTTGACCCCAAGAATTGCACATATCTAGCCATCCATGCTTACCTTTCGGCATACGAAACAAGTCTTTGAATATGTATGCATGCATGTATGCTGCAGATATTTGTTAGTGCTATCTTTACAAAGATACGACTTCAAATATTTGGTGATTTGATTCCTTCACATAAGGCTGGGAATGAGCACCGTGTGGTTTCTAGTGGAAACTTTATTCTTATTGTGATTGATATGAAAGATCATCACTAGTAGCCTATGGTGTAAAGATGGGCACATCTTCTTCATATTGGAACCTTACCAGTATCATACAAAAATACAAATTCCCACTGTCATGTAGCCACAGAACCTTGAGTGGACTCCTTGACTCATCTGAACCTTTCCAAGTTTCCATAAACGCCAAGTAAATCTTATGCCATGAAACCTCTAGCTGAGAATATGATGGTAGCCTGAAGGCATCTTTGTGGAGACTTCTTGGTCGAGCAATAAACTTCTGGTTCTGATGTGGGGTGTTCAAGTTTCCTCTTTTGCTGTGCTTTTGATGATTGGAACCTTTTTTTGTTCCAAGTATCGATTGCTTTGCACAACTTTTAGAATACTTTAATTGATTTCTAATCATAATTACAAGACTCATCCTAGCCTAAGACTCGTGTTGTGGATTAGATAGATTGATTTGGATCAACTCAAGTCATGATTTTTTTCTTAAAAAATCTCTAAAACATCATTGTTTTGATAAAAAAAAAAAACCCAAGTTTTTTTATCATGTGATTTCGATACATTTTTGTATGCTGGTTTGGTTAGGAAGTAGCTGCTAAAATGGAGGTGAAGGCCATGACAACATTTGTGCTGATGAAGGATAGTGCTCAAGTTGACAGGATAGTGGGTGCAAATCCAGAAGAGATAAGGAAAAGGATTGATAGTTTTGCTCAGTCCATTCCTGCAAATATTGCAGAGTCTCTGTGATCTTTATGCATACGTGTGTGTGTATGTGCCCGTTGTTGTCCACTGCTACTTCAAGTGCCTGTGGCCTGCAAGAGCGATTGAGATCTTTAGTCCATCCCCCTTTCGTAAAGTTTACCTACCTTATTCAATGAAGCTCATTTATATGTGATTTAAATTATTATATGGAGGAGAGTCGTATAGATCAAAATTGACTATTTAATTGATGTAGTGGTTATTGTCAAGTATTTATATAATATGATTGTTTAGATAAATGTAATTTATATAATATTTTTTTGGACGGGGTGTTTGGTTTGAAAATGTGGTGATTTTTTTATTAAAAATACAATATTTTTTAAAAATAAATTATATATTTAAAAGCTATAAAAACATGATTTTTACTTAAAAAAACATAATCTACCTACCATCCAAATATTTACAAATCACAATTAACAATTATATAATCAATTCCTTCAACCTACCTTTGAATAAATGAATGAAATAATTAATGCTAGGATAATTTAAGCAATTTTTGTTCTACCTAGTCATAATATTTTGGATTGTATTTTTCCTCAATATAAATGGTATTTGTGCATCGTTAGATTACTATTTTGAAATAAATAATAAAAAAGATTTATTTTTATGTAATTATATAAATTTATTTGAAAATTATCTTTGAATGAATCTGTTGTTTCTTTAACTAAATATATTTTTATTATTAAATATATGTATTTTCTATTTCAAAATAATAACAAAACATAAAACATATAAATGATATAATCTCGTAAAACTCTCAATTATTTTCTAATTTAAGTTATTTATTATTTATAGGTTTCCATTGATTTTATGCATTTACCACACAAACACACACGATAGGTGGTAAGTCCAAATGTGCAAATCTATTTTAACATACATTAGATTGAATTTAATTTCTAAATTTCTAGCTTTGCTAGATGCCAACAATATCCACAATTTGATCCAATCTAGGAAAGTGCTAACAATTTCCAATGTTTTTACATCTTTGTGGATTTGATTCAAGCTTTAACCAAAGCACATGAGAAATTCTATCAAAACCTACTTATATGAGAGGGTTTCTAGGTAAAAATGGTACCAAATGGCCACCACTACAAAAATCCAAATGTGGTAAGTTTCACATAGGATTATGCATGAGTTTTTTCTTCATAATATCATATATATAAATGGATACCATCATAAAAGTATTTCTACTAAATATACAATTCTATGACTTCACCAAACATAATAATAATAATAATAAATCCACCAAAAATCTATAGTCTTGGTACTTGCTTACATATCATACCATAACCATTATTCCCAAAACTACCAAACCAAAAAATAAGAAAATAAAAATAAAAATAAAATCCAAAACTGCCAAATTAAAAATTTGAACTCCTCATGGCCCAATGATTTAAAAAAATTAGCAATTTGTTTTTTGGATTTTTCAATTCTAGAACTACCAAATATTTTTTTAGTTATAATCATTGTTCATATATTTACAATGCTTAGATTATATTTGCCTTAGTTTTTAGTCATGTTTTTCTCTATAATCTGGTTTAATTTTATATAATATAAACAATAATTGTAAATACAAGGGTAATAATAATAAAATCAAAACTAAAAATACAAAAATAATAAATAATCCAAATCGTAAATACTTATTATATATTCATCTTCTCAAAAATTATAAATTTATGTCATAATTTTAAGATTTGGATTAGTTTAACAGATCAATTTAATATTTAAAATAATTTAAATTAAATAATATGTTTTTGATTAAAATGGTTCAAAATACGGATTAATCCATTTATATGATGAAAACCCAATTCATTAACTATTTTTTTAAATAATATTTTTTTAATTATTTTAAAGAATTCTTTTCGAGGAATCAACTCAAGTCTCTTACCTAAAACACGAGCTGCCTCAGGTCAACCCGAATGTGGGGTGGCACCTATAGTGTTATGTTGCTTTCTATACTTGCTTGCTCTGCCTTTTTCTTGACTCGTGGTGCTAGTGGAGCATAACAGAACGTGACTCTTGAAAATAACAAATATATTCTTTTTCCTTCATTCTTTTCCTTTTCATATCTCAACCAACCTAACCAAATTCACTCGTGTCCTTTTCAGCATTTTCTTTTCTTTCCACCACGGCGGCTCACCGGAACACACGCCGGGAACATTGAATTCCGGCGGAGATGGTGTTACCTAATGAAAATGATAACTGGGTTTTTGATTGTGGGTTGATTGAAGACATTTCGGTCCCTGGTGGTGACCTTCTTGGTCTTGAATCTCTTGATGAAACCCCGAATGGGTCTCTTTGGTCTTCTCATAATTTCACTGATTCTGCCTTCTTAAGGTGCCTTTTTATGTCTCCTTTTGTTTTACTCGCTTTTTGATTGGTAAAGTTCAATTCTTTTTTCCTTGGTAACAGCATGTTGGCAGCTTTGTTGTTGTTTTGTTTAGAAATGTGGGTTTGATTTGTGAAATTTGTATACTGTGCTGTCTGGAAACACTAAATTGTGTTGCTTATTGGACAGGACGACTAGAGGTGTCAATAGCCAAATGGGTTTTACAAGTTCTGTTTGCTATCAACTAATCTAAAATTTGTATAAAGAATAGGACCTAGTGGATTTATTGATATATTTTTGAGTTTTGTAGCAATATGATTGTTCTTCTGCTGTTACAGGTTACCACCTTTCCGAGGTTGTAATGATAGCATCATCAAATTCTCTTAAAGGGTTGGAATATTGTTAATTAGTTATTGTTTTTTAAATATAAGAAAAGGGCTGTTTTTTTTTTTTTGGTTGATTCATGCATTGGCATATTTATTCTGGTTATTGGTATTGCTATCAATGGTTTTTTTATTACTGGGATTTGGATTAACTTCTTTTCAGAAATGTGTACCTAATATGGTTGAATGGTTCAATGTACTTTTTCACTGGGACTCATAATTGCGTGGTTTGAGGTTTTCAACATGAATTTAATTGCCAATTACTTGCTTTTTAGTATATCTTTTTCGACACTGGTCCGGGATGTTTAGCAACACTACATCTATGAAAAGTTTTGATTTCTGGCATGCTGATTTTGATATAAATGAATAAACTTCATCTTTTTGATAGGTATGCTAATCATCATCTCTCTCTACCCCTTTTGTTTTCAGTGTGGAATTCAATAATTCATATGAGAATTCAGATGGCCATAAGGACAGTGGGTGTCGGAAACGGTACAGTGTACACAGATTAGTCATAACTTGTTAGTTATTCCTGGATTTTTCTCCACATCTGCTTTTGTTGTGATCTAATCTGTTTTTTAATTTTTTATTTTTTTGTATGACAGAGTGAGGCCTGGATCAAGTAATGCAACTGGCTCCAAAGCATGTAGAGAGAAACTGCGGCGGGATAGGCTGAACGACAGGCATGCTGTAGTGCCCTTCTAATGCTTATGTTCTTCTCTCTCTCTCTGTTATTCTGATGTTTAGTTTGACATGGACTCCAGGTTCATGGAATTGGGTGCTCTTCTAGATCCTGGAAGGCCTCCTAAAGTGGACAAATCTGCTATATTGGTTGATGCTGCTCGAATGGTGACTCAGTTACGAGATGAATCTCAGAAGCTGAAAGAGTCTAATGTGAGTCTACAGGAGAAGATCGATGAATTAAAGGTGTGCCACGGATTTGGTATTCAGTAATTTTGCATTATATTTAATACATGACACCTAAAAAAGGTTCGAAATACATGTTTATAAATTGTATATAACCTGTTATTGTTAATAGTATGCAAAGGAACTAGACAAGTGTGGTTGTCATTTATGTTCATTAAACTTTGTACATGCAGGCGGAGAAGAATGAGCTTCGTGATGAGAAACAGAGGCTAAAGACAGAAAAGGAGAACCTAGAGCGGCAAGTGAAAGCCTTGAGGACTCCACCAAACTTCCTGCCTCATCCGTCTGCAATTCCAGCTCCATTTTCTGCCCCAGGCCAAGTTGTTGGCAGCAAGCTGATGCCCTTTGTTGGTTATCCTGGAATTTCTATGTGGCAGTTCATGCCCCCTGCTGTTGTTGATACCTCCCAGGATCATGTTCTACGCCCTCCAGTTGCTTAAGTTATTCAGGCAGGGATTTTATGTCTATGTTCTCGCAGAGCATGGAAGCTTTTGTTGCCTTTACTAACTATGATTCTTGTTAATGGTCACAGATAATGTTTGTCTTTCAATCATCTTTCGCTGCTCTGATAGATTGGTTAGTATAAGAATGTATGAGTGCAATCACAGATGGGAAACTTGGAATCCTAGTGATCGCTGGAATATCTTGTAATTTCCATTAATCAAATTTGGTAATTTTGCTTACCAGTTTTTATCTTTCAAATACGCTGCTCATTTCTCGTTTGAGAAAGATGTTTATGTGCACTGATGTGTACAAATTGGAAAATATCTGCTAAAAAAGCAGTCATAATTTTATTTCAAGGATCTTATCTATCCTGGCTGCTCTTGATGACTATCTGACCATTAGAAGGAATTGCATTTATTTTTTCGTTTTCACGAGTGTATCACAGTTGGGGTTGGAATGGTGTTTAGCAGCCAAAAGGAAACTCTGCCATCTAAGGCTTTCAGGAATTACTATACACATTGCTTTTGCTATATGTAGTTCTTTTTATTTCAAGCTTGGCACTCAAAACTGAACCTAATCTAGGAGCTAATTACTAACTCAAAACTTTCTTCAACAGGGTAGTTTGAACCCCATGTTTCTCCCAGAATTATAATCCACCCAAACATTAAGAGCTCCAAAGCTGGTCATCAGAACAGTACTCAAAGCCATTACTGTACTAACTGAGAATACAATCATTGAAGCCCTGCCATATTTTACTATGGCCCCCTGTACCACCAGCAACCCAAGAAGTGACGCAACAAAACAAATGACGGAAAGGATGATGGCGGTATCAACATGATCCATGCCCAACAATAGATACTGTAATGCCGACATCGAAGATGAAAAGAAAACCATGAACGAGCAAGTTGCTGCAGTTATCTGCACAGAAAAGTGATGGTTTGAAATTGTTATAGCTGGAAATCAATCTGCATTTAGTAGCTAACTGATTCAACGTAACATGAGTTGTAATTTACCTCAGGTGCTATTCCAACTTGAAGCAGAAGTGGGCTGATAAGCATTCCACCTCCAATCCCAAAAACTCCTCCCAACATCCCTGCTAATAATGCCATGACTGGGAAAATCAGCTTATTTGATGTTCCACCTCCTGTTAGGTCTTCCATGCCCTTCACAGATAACTCTGATTTTTAGATTATGTTGCTCAAATTCTTATCAGAACAGAAGTGACATTAAAACTATTGACTGCAAGTGGCTAAATATTTCTACTGTGGTATGTTGAGCACCTGCTGGTTTATAGTTTGATGTTGGCAGCTCTCTTTCATGTACAGTATCAATGCTGTGAAAATTATTGCAAGAGGAATTTGAAGTGATGAGACAACCCAATATCCAAATCCACAGGACTCCATTGGTATAATACCCTGCATGTACTCTAAACTGTCACATATGAACAATACTCCAAAGGATAATGCCTGTATAGTTCGAGATACCGATCGCATTTGACAAGGTAAAATCTACTATTTAATCTTCATTCAAATCAAGAAAATCTTCTTTATCTGCCTAATCATTAGGTCGTGACTAGCAAGCTGTGCCTGCTGTTTTCAAAAAAATTATCATAATCTTCCTAATCATTAGTCAGTGACTTGCAAGAAGCGCCTGCTGTTTTCAAGAAAATCTTCCTAATCTGCCTAAGCATTAGTGAGTGACTTGCAAGCTTTGCCTGCTGTTTTCAAGAAGATTTTCTCAATCTGCCTAATCATTAGCTAGCGACTTGCAAGCTGAGCCTGCTGTTTTCGAAGTTCAGAAGAAATCTATTGCATCAAATACATTGATGATGCTGTCTTTTACCAATGAATATTGATGATCCAACAGAAGGGAAAGCCAAATGATAAATTAATATCATTGTGGCAGAATTGCTTGTTTTCTGCATGCATATCCTGTTCCAGATTCCACCATTGTTGAAGTCCAAAATGAAGTAACTTTGAACATGGCTTTCCTTATATTCCACTAGAAAGAACCAACTGGAACATGATATAGCCTGGACTCATCCATAGTTCAGCATGAACTTCCACAAATAACTCTTACAAAGTTCCTCTAGGAACAAAATTAGAAGAACGGTGTTTTTCATGAATAATCTCTAGACTATGTATATCCTTGATGAAGAGTCTGCTGGGCATGGCTTATGAGAAGTCATTTTTTACTTTGAGTTATAATTCAGTAGTTTTTATTAAAAAGATATGTAATATTAGTAGAATCTAAAAGTTAAAATTTTCATCTTTTGATTAAATTAAAATCTTGACTCAATTTTATAACAAATTCTCGATTTCAATTAAAAATTATTTTTAACCATATGAAGTCTGCATCCAGAGAGAATCACTAAAGTTGCAGAAAAAGGATCGCAGAGCTATCGGAACAGTTTCAATCATCAATCTTATGTAAAATCATGTAAGGAAATACCAATCTTATGTAAAATCTTGCAAAGAAGAAGAAACTCACAAAGAGAATTAGAAACAGAAACGAGTCATACCTCTCCATACCGATTGCCTCGAAGAAGATAGAGGATGGAGAAGGAGAACCAGATGATGAATAATATCCCCAACTTCATCCATGGAAACTTCAATACGGAACTAGTTAATTCTACACCCAAAAGAGGCTCCTTGACACTGCATATCACCTCTTCACTTCCCTTAGTGCTCGTCTCATTTTCAACCAATCTATTTTCCAAATTCCCACTTCCATTTCTATTCACTTCTTCCGATTCCAACTTCCAATGAAAAACGCCATTCTGACAAGTCTTAAAGGTAGAAAAAGCAAGAAAAACAGCGAACAAAATTGTGACAAGCCACTCTGGGAAAACAAGATTACAAATAACCCCAACACTAACCCCTAACAACATGCACGGTTCAGACAGAATTGCAATATCATAGTCTACCAAGGTCTGACCACCGAACTTCGCACTTCTTGTGAACATGTTACACATGACATTAGCAACAGACCCTCCAGTGACCATAAAAGCTGAGAAACTTGAGGCTGTTTTCAGGTCTAGACTTGCCACTATAGTTAGTATTGGAATATACAACCCCCCTCCACCAATGCCACCTGCACTAGATATAGAGGCAGCTATGAAACATAAAGCTCCAGCTATCACCATAGAGGGTGCTAGTTTCAATCCTGTTTCTTGAGATTGTATGTGATGATGACTCCACTTACCAATTTTGTCAAGAAAAAGATCGATTTTCAGATTGTTTGAAAGGGGTTGTGTTTCTTCCGCTCTGGACTGGCTAAGAGCGATCAAAATGGCGAGGGAGACAGCTAGCCATTTCAGGATGGTGTTGGCCTTCATTTGCTAAGAATTCTGGGTGCTGCTGTGGTGTGCCAAAAAAGGGTTGTATGGGTGTTTTTATCAGAGAAAAGGAGGATCTTGTGTCCGCATGGATTTAGTGAAGAAAGAAACAAAATCAGTCATCATCAACAATTAGTAAACAGACACCTTCAGCTAAATCTATTTCCACTAGGCAGTAACCTAATGGTCATGGCAGGCAGGCAGGCAGGCAATTATTGAACACATGATCAATTGTCTTATTCTGATGTTGGAATCAATCAAATGACAAACTCCATCAAACGGATTTTGATTAATATTTTATTCAGAGATATCTTGGATAGAATTTGGTGAGATTTTCCTTTCTGTTGGAGACGTAAGATCATTTTTGATGTCTCAAATTCTCATACAAGATCTTTTTCGGATAATTAAGGATGTATTCAAATTAATTTGTACGTAAATTAAAACTAAATTTTATTTTTGAGCTATTTTAAAGGCATACCTTCATATTTATCTAATATATTTAAAAAATAAAATTTCCTGATTATTGATTCAAGATTCAAATTCTTTGAAGTAAAAGAAAAACAAAGAATAAATATAGTTAACAATCGAGTCCTTTGGATTTCTCAAATGAGCTTTCGAATGATATTAATAATTATGTGGAATCTATGGACGGAGCCCGTTTTATAAAGAGTTAAGGACTTGGAAAACCATACCAATTACTTAATAATAGTTAAATATAATTGGAAAAACTAATTAATAGATATTTAATTTTTCAAGAATTATTATAAAAAAAATAGTCGTTTTGTCTTTTGAGATGACCCAAACACTGGAAATGCTGTGGAGGAATCTTACATGGATTTACTTAAAAGAGTACGGAGGTGGCATTCTAATCACCTTTTCTGTATCCAAGATCGTTTATCGAAGAATATGTTAGGGATAACTTTATTAAAAAATTTAATACTCAACAGGTTTGAAAGTGGTTGTATTTCTGTAATTAATGGAATGTAAAGCGACAGTGGTTATAATCCATCGTGTGTAGGTTAATGTGATCATATTCCTCTTTTTTTTTAAAGAGATAGTTGCATGCCGTAGGTGAGTGAAATTCAAACAAGTATCCCCATATTATTATTAATTACCGTGTTCGTTACTAGAAAGTTAATAAATACTAATGAAAACCTTGATGAAAATTATTAGTCAATAATTTCTAATTGAAATAGTGATGCAACATTTCCGATGATAATTCCCAATGGAAATTGTGATAGGATAGAAAAAAATAAAATAAAAAATAATTTTTTATTAGTAATTTAACATGTTAGCAATGCTGACAAAATTACCTACCTATGAAATTCTATTGGCAAATATAAATGAATTAAAACCCTAGAGTTCTCTCTTCCCCTTATTTCTTTTTCAACCTTATGTCAAAAAACAACCCCTCCCTTATATTTTCTAGCGAATTAAGCCACCCTCCTTACAAACCCGACCATTTATGCTGCTGACATTGACCTATATTTATTGATAGTGTTTGCTTCTCTCTCGTTTTTATTTTTGTAAACTTTCACTGTATCAAGCAAACAAGCAAACCTAAATTTTTTTTTAATCTATTTATATTTTAAATTAATTTATTAATTTTTTCTTGGAGTATAACAAGTGGTTTAGGTAGTTTGTTGAACTATGCAACTTGATTGGGTAATACGAGTTTAACCATAACATGTATGTTTAAGATACATATACCTAAGTGAGTACTCTTCTTGAATAGCAGTCAAGCTACAACACCTTCTTATCGAATGGTTTGTATCAAATTGTAGACATTCACATATTCTATTGGAACAAGTTAGCTTATGAAATGGTATCATAGCATGTCTATACTAAATGTGCGGCCTTCTTGACATCATCTTTTTCACTTAATAATAAACCATCAACTATTAAGAATTATTATCTCCAATGATGACCTTTAAAGACATTTGTAACAATGTTTTCCTCTCTTTACCCTTGTCTCCATGCAAGCTAAAATAATTTATAGCTATATATATATGTTCACAAGTCATTAGGTAAAAGATTCTAATATCTAAAGGCCTAACTCTCTTATTCACTCTTATTTTTTGAACTTATGTAACATATATAATTATTAACATAGGTCTTTTCAACCACTCAAATATAAGTTATGGCTTTATTAATATCATTATCAGATACTCCACTTAGTTATCCTTTTATTACTCAAATAAAATTATTATTAAAGGGAAAATGACTTTTCAAGTTATGGTAGAGAGCTAAAGGAAGCACCATCACTCTTTTAGTTATCATAAAAGTTATTTCCACGATTATATAAGGTGTTCCCTAAGCAAAATCTCTATAAAAAAGGAGAAAAAAACCTTAATGTATAGCCATATTAAAAGGCACTATAAAGGTTATAAGAGGGATTACCCACCTTTCTAATGCTTTGTCAGCTAGTCTTAAGCTGAAACACTCTAAGAGTAAAGTGAAATTCTTAATTATAAATCTAACTGAATTGAAATATTATGATATTTACCAAGCAATGACCTCTCTCCTAACCCATCATATTTTAAACATTAAGCTGTCTAAGAAATTCATTGCTATAAGGATAAACTTTGATTATTATAATGATCGCATTAACACTCAAGAGCATGTCCAACATATAATGAATATCTTAGAGTTGATCGTTTAAGATTAAGATACCATATGTGAAGTTCATTTTAAATGCTTAGAGGGTTAGCTAGATCTTGATATCATAACCTTAATCTTGGATTTATCTTGAGTTTTAAAAATTGATATGAAAAATTCATTGCTAGTTTTAATACCAACATCCATGTTAAAAATTGTTTCGCTAAACTCTTCACCATCTCTCAAAAGAAAAACAAAAACAATAAGACTTATATTTTTAGATTCAATAAAGATGTTAGGTGGATAACCTTCTAGAGCTAGTTACTATAAAGATGTTGATCAATAAGGTTATACCTAGGCCTTGTATAGAGAACTATATGCTCTCTTGAGCAATTACCCTTTTTTTAAAAAAAAAGTAAAGTAAGTGATAAGGAGCACTATTTGAGTGAAAGAGAATAATATAGTTCAAGAGGCCTATCCTTTATTCTAAAAAAAATAAAATAAGGACAAGGTTAAGAGGGGTAAGCTCTGCAAGCCTTCTAGGAGAAGGAAAATAACATAAATGAGTCAATTCATTATTAACTAGTTTTCCTTGAAATTTAAATAACTTTCTTGACCACCACTCAAATTCAAGTATACATTGTTACCTAGGGTAAGGATTATCTGAAGAAAAATCCTTAAGATCACAATTAGAAAAAAAACACTATTTCTTCTAATATGATAAAATATATGATATTGAGTAGTGCTTCAACCTAAAAAAGAAATAGAGAGGTTGTTGAGCTATAACTATCTCTAATATTTTATAAATTAAGATCTTCATCTTTAGCAAGTAGGGAGAAAAATATTGTTCAATATGAAATTTTCATTAAAATCAAGTGATCTTATAAAAAAAACATAAAAAAAATGAAAAACAAGTCCTTGTAACCTCCTAAATTCCTCACCCTTAGTATGAACCTATCACTTTACTTTAGAGGATAGAGAATAAGTAACTAATCCTTACGAAAATACCTTTGTAATCACTATAATATTTAATCACCAATTCAAGGTACCACTAGATCTTTATGCATCTAGAGGATGATTAATAAATTTTCTTTATTATAGATAGGGGTACCCAATGCTACAAAGTCATGCATTTTTACCTAAAAAAACACTTGGACTAATAAGTTGGGGAATAAACATCTTTCAATACAAATAAAGCCACCTTAAACTTTATTTATTTATATGCATAAAATCATTATGAATTATACGAATGCTGTTAATATACTCTTTATATATGTGTTTAACCAATAGAATTAGACAATACCGAACTCACCATAGTCAAGACCTTACCAATAGGTATTAAAGAGAAAAAAAATTGCTAATTTAGGTAGCTATAAGCATATCAGTCACCTTCAGCACTTTCCCTAGGTGTAAGACTCTCCATCAAATCTTATTGATAATCAAATGGATATGACACACAATGTCAATACTTGAAAGACTACTTTTGTATGATATCAATGTTATCATTAACACCATATATCTAGCCATAAGTTATCTATAAATAAAGGTGTATCTATAGAGAGAAAAGCTAGTTAGCCTTTAAAAAGAGCCCTAATCATAAAAGGATAAGAAATGAATGTGTTTAAGAGAATAAAGATATATAAAAGTTGTTGAAAAACTCCAATAAATGGTTTTTTTAAAAAAAACCCTATAATACATTATCAATTTCAAGTCAAATTTGATCTTTAAAAATAAGGACACCCTCACAATGTTTTTGAAGGTTCAAATCCCTAACTCTACGTTTATATCGACCAGTATGCTAACATTAGCCTAGAAGTGGACTCTTATAAGCTAAAAGTTAATCCCTATTTTTCCTATACACTAAAAGAAAAGAAAATTTGAGAGATGAGTGAAAGAAAAAAAAAACTATCCTGAGGAATATGGATAAGCTCCTTGAAGTGGGTTCTTCCTGACTAGGTCATAAATGTGTTCATTGTACAAAAAGCAAAAGAAAAGTAAAAAATGTGTTAACTTAACTAACTTTAACAAAGCCTATCCCTATAATAGCTTTCTTATTCCTTAGATATATAAGTCAATAGTATCTATGAATAAGTTTCTCCTTAATCATCAATTTAGAGTATGACCAGATCAATATGTTCTAAAGGTAAAGAACAAACTTCTTTCATTATAAATAAAAGTACCCATTGTTATAAGGATGACCTTTGAACTACAAAAACATCAGGGCTATATATCAAAGAATGACAAATAACACTGTAACATTTTGAATTGATGAGTTGACAAATACAATAAAGCCCTTGATGGCTTAAAGAGTGGGTATAAATGAATGAGAGGTAGTGTGACAATTAGATAAACATAATAAATATAAATAGAAGGAGAAAAAACAAAAGAGGGATCTAAAAATTTGAGAGAGAATTGGCAGGATAGAGAAGGGAGAAAGAAGAAAAAGAGAAAAGAGAAAAATTAGAAGGGAAATAGAAAGGAGTTGGAGGAAATAAGTAAAAAGGGTAAGATTATGCTTTAATGTGTATAATATGTTTTCTTTAGCTTTAATTTCAGTTTTGAAGAATGTTAGGATTTTGAAAATTTATGTTTTGGGTTTAATTGATGAATTAAATTAAATGTTATAAGGTTAATTGTTATGGGTATTTGATTATTTGGTTGATTTTGAAAGATTGAATTGAAAGATGATGATTTTGAATTATTATTTTATTTGAATGTTGAATTTGTGTTAGAAATTTGGAGAGGAAAATAGGTTTTCTGTTAAAATTCTAGGTTGGAGGTTTAAGAAGATAAAATTTTGGTTTGGTCCCTTAATTTTGGAAAAATTACAATTTAGTCCCCAAACTTTGGAAAATTACAGATTGGTCCCTGGAGCATATTCTGAGATTCTGAACAGAATAACATATGAATTATGGGAAAAATTACTGTATAGTTATGAAATTTTAACACTTTCAATTTAGTCCCCCAACTTGACAAAAATTATCATTTGACCCTAAAATTTTGATAAAATTCCAGAATGGTCCCTGGAGTATAATGAGATATTTTGGAAAGAATTGAGGATTAATTATGATTCATAATTTCAGCATATTCATGGATTCTTAACAAATTTTAGTTTGGTCCTCCATTTGACAAAAAATACAATTTGATCCTACAAATTTGGAAAAATTCCAGAATGGTCCCTGGAGCATAATTAGAGATTCTGGACAGAAATGAAGATGAATTATGAACATAATTTTACTATAGTCATGAATTTAGGATATGTTTAGTTTGGTCCTCTAATTAGACGAAAATTATAATTTGCCTCTAAAAATATGATAAATTCCATATTAGTCCTAACTGTGATATTAGATTTTTCAGATTGGTTTGATAAATAATTTAGGGTTAGTTAGTGAATTATTATTAGTTTTATTATTTTTTTTTATTATGAATTAGATTTCAAGAAAACTATTAATTTTTGGGTTTTTAAAAAAATAACTAGTTTAGTCTAAGAACATATAGGGTTGTGGAATAGACCCTTAGTTAAGTGTATTAAATAGGTTAAATGTCTTTTCGAGTCATTCTTGAATATGTCTCCTTTGTATTCAAATAATCCTGATGTTCTACTAGCAGGACATTAGTAGGATTTTCTTCGATATCTGCCTTTGAATTCTGTTTGCTTTTGAGTCAGGTGAGTGGATGATTTTCCATATACATGAGAAATATTATAAATATTTGATTTGTTAATATGAATTGGATCATGCTTCTTGATAATATATATATTACTATCCTTATTATGATAAAACATGATCAATTGTTGAATCTGAATTCTTGATATGAACTAGTATATATTTTGGATATATTTTTGGATTGACTTCTGAATTGATAACTCCTCATTTGATTGATGTTATGAGTTGAGCCTTGAGATATGAATATGTCTGTTTGATTACGATTATGAACCTATGGTATGTTAGTCAGAATACCCATGCTAACAGGGTAGTGTTAGTCTTTATGCACATCGTATCTGAACCTTAGTTGATCGGGGGAGTCACCAACCTGTGTGGACTGATCATCTCACAGTACAGAGCTTCATACTTATTGCATTTTTATTTTCTGACGAGTTTTATCATATGATCTTCTTGTTATGGCTAATTTGAAAAATATTTCCATCAGAACCTAAAGCCATACTTGTATATATATTTCTCATTGTTGTATTACCTCGTGTGTGTATATTGAACGTTATCTATTCACTGAGTTGTTGAACTTACACTTTTATTATTTATCATTTTTAGGCTTATAGCTTGATAGCAGGTCATTTATGTTGGACTTTCAGAACTTGCTTTTTTGGTTGTAATTTGTACATTTTCTTTATGTCTAGTTAGTATTTCAAAATTATGAAATTATATTAACTCTTGTATTAAGATAATTCAATTATATTATGAAGTTGATTTTATTATTAATGCTGCGTTGAAATCTTATTGAGTTTTGAAGGATAAGTTTGTGAGTAAGTTTGGGTTCGTATAGGTATGGAAACCTTGAAGGGGAACCTTGCCTATGTGTCAGTCATGGATCTGGAATTCGGATCGTGACAAACACTTTTGAGATAAGATCGTGACAAACATTTTTGAGATAAATTAAAGAGGAACATAAAGGCTTATGTGTATGATATGTTTGTAAAAAAACATAAACTTTAAGGAACATGTCATAAATCTTTAGGAGGTATTTTTAATCCTTCATAAGTGCTAGATAGAGTTTAATCCCTAAGTATATATTCACCATACAAGGAAAAAGTTCTTATGGGGTTTTTTTTAGCGAGCATTAAAAGTGTTCAATCCAAAAAATTAGAAAGTTCAAGCCATTCTAAACGTGTTCTTTTTTAAGATTATCAAAGACATGTAGGGATTGACTAGCCACCTTTAACTAATCCATCTTCCTTGAGGAGAAAAATGATTATCTTTTTTTTTAGTATTTTTAAAAAACATTGACGTCAGTTTTATAAAAATCAGGCAATCAACTTACAATTGCTCGCTCCTGTATCGAGGTTGAGTATAAAGCTTTGGCAAATGATATTGCTGAGGTTATCTGATTTTAGTATCTATTGAGAGATCTACATATTCTTTCTAACTCAGCTCTTACTATTCTGTGTGATAATCTATATACTATTTATTTATTTACAAATCCTATCTTTTATTTTTACACTAAACATGTTAAGGTTGACTATTATTTTATACAAGACAGGGTTATGAAGAAAAAAATTCAGGTTCACTTTATCCCCTCTCATAATCAACTTGTAGAAGTTTTTACTATGTCGCTTCTTACTATTTTTTGATTCAAACTTCAGGTTAATCCTTCACTTTCAATTGGAGAAGATATATTATAGAATATATCTATATAGAAAATATTATAGACATATTTTTATATTGTAATTTTCACCATTACTATTATATATTAACCAACATATATAAAAAAGATTTACTAACCAATATGTTAATTCTTTTAATTATTCTTAACTTATGTTTCTACGTGAATTTTGGAACTCACCATGATCTTGGGCCTCCCTTGGTTCCAAGCCATGCAAGAAAACATATGGGTTCGGTCCAAGGAGTGCATAACTCGGAGTTCATAACCCCGAGCCCATCACAATTGATGTGAAAAACATTTATGTTACACCGAAGTTCAAAATGCTGCAGTTGATGCCTTGGTAGTAGAGGAAATTGAAACAAGATAAACTTAAGTTCAATTGCTGTCCTTGTTACCATATGGACCAAAACGAGCGCACAAAGACATGAAAGCTCAGCGTGAAATTAAAACATGCCCGTGACATACGGGCACCACAGTCAGAAAAGGCTTTCAGCTCAGTTACTAGGTGTATAATTTATGGAATAATGTTGAAAAAAAACATGAAATCTGTACGAAGTTTCGTTGCCTAAATCATGAAAGAAAGGACTGAAAGAAAAGGAAAAGATAGAGACAAACCATTAACAACAACAACTAGAGGGGTTGGTTTCTAATGTGTGTAGTGAAGTGAACATCAACGATAATCAACTACACAAATATATTATTTTTTTTACAAAGAAAATAATAAAATTCACATTAATATATTGCAAATTATTGCCTAAATCATGAAAGAAAGGACTGAAAGAAAAGGAAAAGATAGAGACAAACCATTAACGACAACAACTAGAGGGGGCTGGTTTCTAATGTGTGTAGTGAAGTGAACATCAACGATAATCAACTACACAGATATATTATTTTTTTACAAAAAAATAATAAAATTCACATTAATATATTGCAAATTATTGACTAAAAAAAGGCATTTTATGTTGCGAAACTTAATAATTCTCTTGTTTTATATTTATTTGGCAACCGGCCAGGTGCTGACATGGACAACTTGACGTTGAAGAGAATGCAAATTGCAAAGAGATCTTTGCCTTCTCCATTTATCATTATTAATGGGTATGACTTTAATATTCCTTAAATAATATAAGTTCTATATGTTTGCACCTAGATATATGTATGCGAGCCCAAGTATGGATAAGGATGTTAATAGGGTTTTTGGAATCATGGTCTAGTGGATGGTAGGTATCATCATAATACCAAACAAATTATTTCGTTTTGACGTGGTATTTTCTAAATTATTTATATTTATTTTTCTTTGATGATAAAGAGGTACATTCGCAGGTATGAGAATCAATTTATCATATAGTTAACTGTTTTGCCGTAAACTGGATGTTTAAGATTTGGTAACCATTTAGACATAAAACCAGTTGTTACTATGGCAGTTCTACAGAATTTTTGTCTAGAAATTCAATTCACTAGCGAAACCAAAAGGAAATAGGTCCTTTCCATTCCCCTTAACAAACAAGATACGTGACATTTGGGTTATAATAGATGGCTGTTTTTAATATAATCGATTATTAATAACTGGTAATGATTTTTATCGTAGTACAAATAAAAATGGACAAACTAAAATAGATATAGCTGTACAAATTATCTTATTTGAAACATAACTCTTGTAATGTTTTCTTCCCTGTCGTTCTTAATATAATCCACTACTATTAAAAAAAAAAAAAAGACACTCGGGTTATCATCTTATCGCCATCTCCCTGCGCCTTACACCAATGATATGATCATGGAGATAATATAGATTATATGTCACTTCTAATAAGGCCATATATATATATTATGTTAGGTTGGTATTATCTCTCAAGTTTTATTCAATATATAATTTGGACGTCAAGAAATATGCTGATCAGTTTGTTTGAACAAATTGTATTTACAATCATTTGTAAAACCCAAGTGGGTGGCCATGAGTGGATTAATGTAATGCACAAGATCCATATGTGTTAATATTTTCTTTGAATTTTATACACATCCCTTTCTCACATCACATCGATCAATCTAGTATATATATATATATAATTGACTTGCATTTTACTTGATGTGGTCGGTTTTATTTACTCCAGTTTTTATAAGTACAATTTCATTATTCTTTCTGAATATGATATTATGATATATAGTGTAGTTGGTCATCCATCTTATTCATTACTTGTAAGAATAACAAAGAAGTGGAATGCGAGGACTACGAATGCACAAGGCATATTCTTAATTGTGAAAGCAATACTTAGAGCATGCTCTACTTCTCTCTCTCTCTGATAAGCGAAGCAAAGCCTGTTAAAGGCAACCAAAAGGGTTGTGAGTTTAACAAATCCAGCATAACTTAGAGCATGCTCTATTTCTTTTCGGATTTCTCTAGAAAAGTAGAGTAGAAAAGTGACCCAAATTCAATTTGCAAAAGTAAATTAAAAGTGTTTTAATCAAAAATATATTTTGGGCTGTCTAGACCTTGACATCAAATAGTTGGATTCCTGGGTTGGATCAAATTTTCTAATTTAAACATATTCTCGAATCAATTTTATATATCAAAATTAAATTTATAAGTATGATCAAGATCAACTTAATATGAAGCAGTTAAAAAAGTTAACCTTTAAATGAAAATATTGTTTGTTGTATTTCTTGGATTCTAAGAGGAGAAAGGATTTACTTTTGACAGCCAACCAGCCATAGAAATGGACCCGACATGCTTTAAGACCCTCGTATCCACAGGAATCTTTCTTTTATCAAAAGTGCATCTAGACAAAAACATAGAAGTACTACCTCGTATACTTTCTCCCAATCATGCTCTCCGCGAGTGCTTAAAATGAATCTTCTTCTGGTGCTCCCGACAAGAAAAGGAGATGCAAGGTCTGTGTCAATAGCTTGCAACAAAAATATTAAAGCCAATTTCAATATGTGGCTCATCTTCGTCTGGGATTCACATCAATGTTGCTACGAGCCTACGACAATGGGACTGACCAACTAACGGGTTGCTTCCAGTATTATTGGCACGTAGTGAGTGTCTTATGCTCTCTTATTACACCTGTACTGTTCTATGTTTTTTCTAAAAATAAGAAGGAAAAAAGGCAAATGTGTTTTGTTCCATATGTTAAGTGTAGATTTAGGTATAACTAGATAATTCTTCTCGCAATGTAATGTTGCAATCAAAGTTTTTGTTGAACTTCAAAAAACATATTCAAGTATTTCTAACATATTAATCCTTTTTAGTAAAAACAAAAACTTTAACTATGTTTTTTTATACTATTTGAAATTCTCTCATTAAATAAAACTTATGTACACCAAGATTAATTTTAATGTGGTTGGAATCAATGCTAACTAATAATTTTCTCTCTTCAATGGAATCTAGGGACTCTTTCTCCTATTTTAAACTCAAAGATTTAAAAATAATAATGAAGTTTTAAACTAAAAGTGAATTTTTAAATCCTAAAGGGACAAAATTTATTAATTAAAAAATAGAAGGACTGAAATTTATCTTTTGCACTAATTTTGATATTCTATCTTTTAATCTTTCCATTATATAACAAATCAAAGCAATTGACCATTAATTTAATTATAAATTAAAAAGTCTAATTAAAAAAAAGTTTAATGATATAAAAAAAAACAGCTCTAATCCATAATGAAAATACACAAGAGAGGGTGAACAGTAATAAAATTGTATAGAAACCGCAATACATCTTTTGTTTCTTTAATAGTAGTGATCGATGCTCTTGTTATCTCTCACGATTAACAATTTAATGTGTGTTAACATATGCACATTTTTTTCTTTTGCATTTTATTCTTCAATCACTGATATTCTCAAGATAAGTGTAAATATTACAAATAAATATATGAACATGTTCTTAATTAGAATGGTTTTTAAAATACACTTTTTATATTGATATATCATGCTCTCCGTGCGTGCTTCAAAGTGAATCTTCCTCTGGTGGTACCAACAACGAAAAGGGAAGGCTTGGTCCTGTGTCACACCAGCTTGCAACAAAATATTAAAGCCAATTTCAATAGGTGGCTCGTCTTCGTCTGGGATTCACTGCAATGTTGCTACGACAATGGGACTGACCAACTAACGGGTTGCTTCCAGTATTATTGGCACGTAGTAAGTGTCTTCTGCTCTCTTAGTACACCTGTACTGTTCTTTGTTTTTCTAAAAATAAGAAGGAAAAAAAAAGGCAAATATGTTTTGTTCCATAATATGTAGTTTTAGGTATAACTACATAATTCTTCTGTACTACGTTGCAAGTTGTATCAACTTTTTTTTATTGAATGGAAAAAAAACATTTAAGTATTTTTAATATTTTTTTCAGTAAAAATAAAAATTTAAAAAATATTTTATTTATATCATTGAAACTCTTCTCGTTAAATAAAATTCGTTAATATTAAAATTAACTTTTTATATGGTTGTAATTGATATTAATCAATAATTTTTTTATTTTTAACTGAAATTTAGTAATTTTTTTATTTTAAATTCAAAAACTTAAATAAAATAAAGTTTTGAATTAAAAATAAAATTTTTAAACCTATATAGATAAAATATATCCATTGAAAAACAGGAGGACCAAAATTGTACTAATTTTACCATCTAGTTTTCTTGTGTTTTTACTTTGGTATTTTATCTTTTAATCTTTCTATTTCATAACAAATCAAAGCAATTTACCAGCAATTTAATCCAAAAAAAAAATCTAATCGAGAGAAAATATTTAATGACATAAAAAAGTAACACAGCTCTGATCCAGAATGAAAATATACAAGAGAGGGTGAACAATAATAAATTGTATATAATGAAACCGAATTACGTCTTAGGTTCTTTAATAGTGATTGTTGCTCTCGTTATCTTTTTTTTCGATAACTAGTGAAATGCATTAAAAACGCCTAAAGATGGCCGGAAGGAGGACTTACACAACTTTAGCAAAAGAAACAAAACGAAGAGGAAAGGCCCAAGAAAACCACAAGGACAGGGCAACAACCATAGCATGCAGCTTTGCCTCCATACAAAACAGAACTCCTAAGCTAAACAACCATCTATCATGACTATTCCAAATCAATAGAGGTCTTGAGACCAAGCACCTGCTATAACCAGCCATTACCTCTTTAGAATGCAAAACAATCAAAACCTGACAAAAACAAACCATCTTCACCAAGAGCCCAAGATTAACAATTGTCCGTGTGTCAACATATGCACCTTCTTCTTTTTTTGCATTTTATTCTTCAATCACTGATGTTCTCAAGATAAGTGTAAATATTAAAAATGACCAAATATATTCTTGATTAGAATGATTTTTAAAAGACACCAAATATATTCTTAATCACTCTTTATAATGATATATCATGTTAAGAAAACCATAAAATTATCCATTGAAGTTGTTAATGTCGGCATTGTAAAGATATAAAATGCAGTGCTGCCCCATGTTAAAAGATTAGAAAATAAAATGATTAGAATATTATTAATATCGTTAAACAATTAAGAATGTTTGTTAGTTTTGGTTACATAATATAAACAAACTTCTACTCATAATTTGATATAAAAGAAATGTAATAGTGTTAGCAAAAACAACAAGAAAGAAATAATATAAAAGCTTTTTTTCTTTTTATATTTAGCAGAAATTCTCTCTGTTTCTTTTCATGCTTTTGTGAAAATTTTGCTATCTTAACATATATAAATTCTTATATATTTTTTTTATGTATCTGTTTTTTATTTGTTAAAAAAATGGGGAAATTAAGGAAAGGAAAAAAAAAGGCTAATGACTTGAGATTAAAGAAATATTAAAAATAAAATAATTGAGATTAAAGGAATCCTAACTAGTGAAGGGATGGCAGAAGGAAATAAGAAAATGCTATTGACAAGCATTTAACAGTGTTATGGGCCATGGTGGTAGTTCTGGGTCAACTATTTTAGCAGCTCAATGGACCATGCACGATGATCCCCCTCTCGCCTATCTTTTAAGGGAGAAAGGGGTATTCTTTAGATAAACTTGGGATCACACTGTAGTGTAGCCATTCTCCATTTCTAAATCCAATCTCAACATTTTCTGAATTTTCAGTTGATCAGTAGAAATCCAAAATCTTATATGGTCTGGTTGATATTATATAGTATGTTTGGAGAGGAAATATGCTTCGTCATCTAAATATTAAAGCAGCGTTCTTGCAATTCAATGAAAAATGGTCAGAACAATAAAATTTATGTTACCTGAGCGCTTACTGAACCTTATAATTTAATTTAATTTAATAAATTAATTCAACATAGGAGGGTAATTATTTAATGACATTTTTTAAAAATGTTTATCTAACCTTCGTGGCCTGAATCTTCAAGTATTTGATTGACTATTAATTTTGTATTGCCTTCAATAGAAACCATATGGATTAGTACATTTAATAATCCAAAAAAAACTGTCGTATAATCTTCAAAGATTATAGAAGTAAATCCCTTCAATTTTTAAATTGCTAATTAAGCATTGACAATCTGGGAGATGACCATGTGCAATCAAGTTTAGTTGACTTCAATTTTGTATTGCCAAGCATGTTTATCCATAGCTAGGAAAAGCAAATAATATATGCAATAATTTGCAATAGTTTTGACTTAACTTTCTAGATTTAAACTTTAAACCACTATTCAAAAATATTTATTAAAATTCTCTAAACGACAACAATGATGTGGTTCGATTGGATTCAGAGGAAGTAAGTGAAAAGAAAGTAAATTCGATTGGATTCAGATTGGACTATAGGTTCACAAATTAAATATTCTATGTCCTCTTCACTTTCACTCCCCACCAAAACAAGAAATCCAGGCATTAGAAATTTTTGTTTCGTGGATAATTGTATTAGCAATCACAAAAGCTTTCCATATGATCTGATTTCTGTCATTTTCTTTTCTCTTGTTTTTTTCCCTTCATGCATTCCTCATTTCTTATGCACCACGACTTGAGAAGAGGACAGCTTATAAAACATAATCTCTCTAAAAATTAAAAGAAAAAAAGAAAAAAAACGCAACGATCTTTTTATAACAAAATTCTTATATTTTTATGTCTAGAAAAGATTTGTGTAATCAATGCGTAGGGTTTGCAGGTACAGAATTGACATTTTATGAATGTATATAAAAACGCACGTCAAAATTACCTCATAGACATCCATTGTTTGTCTATTGATTAATGATGGAATATATTGCTCAATTTATGAGATTTTTATTGAACATATTCAATTTTGAACTGTAGCAATTTAGCATCTTATAATAAATTCTTTTTAAATGATATTTATTGTGAAAAATTCATAATGATTTTTTTTCCCAATATATTAATAGCTGATCTGAATATATGCATATATATACTATGAGAAATCCAAACTAGTCTTTTCTTTTTCTTTTTCTTTTTAAATGATATTTATCCGTGAAGAATGAAGAAGCTGAATGAAGCTATAGCCTTAAAGACTTCTTGAACATGATCGTTTATTGTAGAAGGGAGGTTGTGTACTTGTATGAAGTCATGTATCGATCAAGATACATCTAGACTTTTTCTACTGTTAGAATTCCATGTTGAACACAAACACATGTACCAAACTACTTATAATTATGCTCATGGCAATCCTCATGTCTATTGAGACGTGTTAGGACTTGTGGGCTTGACTCTTTAATCCTTTTTTATGAACTAGGCTCATCTTCTCTCTGGTTCTTGTTTCTAGTCTGGGCCACTCTAGGCTCTAGGCTTCTCAATGAAATCTAACATCTACAGTCTAGTTTATCCTATATCTTTGATTTCTCAATTCACAGTCATAACTGAGTTATGCTTACGTTGAGATTTAGATCTATATATTTTCCTTCGAATTTAGAAAATAACATCGTTATAACATATAACCAATTGTTATACAAACAATCTCGTAGCTCATTATTGTTAAAATTGTTATACAAACAATCACGTAGCTCATTATTGTTAAAATTGTGAATTAACTTTTTAAATTGTATGATTTTATAAGTTAATATATATCTAATATGTAAAATTGGATTAAAAATTCAAAATTAGTAAAATCGGACTTAACTCATGCAAAATCAATAAATTCGGTAAACTTGATCTGATTTTACAAGTTTATTAAATTTATGATATGAACTAAATGAAGTCCAAATTTGAATTTAAAATTTATCTTGACCAGTTTTGCGAGATTAAACATATCTTTCACACTGTATATTGGATATAGCTAAAATTTTACAGGGAAATATTAGATATAAAAATATATTATGGTAAATTTTTAAGTTAAATGGAGTTCAAGACCATATTATTTTAGAGGGTCAAAGTTCATAGATGAATCTTATCAAATATATCAAACTAGATCTTTGTGTATTGTTTGAGACATATCTGAAGTTACCAGTGAAATTTTGCTACGATTAAAATTGGACTAGAAGCTAGACATATGAAGTTTTTCAATCATATATCGTAAGCCCAATAATTTATCCAAACGAGAGAAAACAATATGTTTTAAATCAGAACTCAAATCTGTCAAGATATATGCAAAAATTGGAGATTCAAGCTACATGGAGAAATTTTAATTAACATAAAGACTATTGTATTATTTTATTTATTTATTTTTGAATAATTATTTTTAATTTGAATGTTTTCTAACGCATTAGACATTGTTTAGGAAGTTTATTTTATTATTGAATTTATATTTGTTAATTACTATTTTAGGCTTATTAGCTTGTAACTCGAAAAGAGTCCATTAAAACTTATTATGATGGGAAAAAACAATTTGTCATCAAGTTCATGTGTACTTCCTACCTTTTAGTGATTTTTTTGTATTGAGAAGTTTTGCTCTAAAATTTTTTATTTCTCCACGTTATTAATTTATTGATTTATACTATTTATCTCACTCATTTTATTTAGATCATTCATTGATTATAATATTGTTGACTCACTTTATCAGATTTTAATATAATTTAATTTCATGGCTGAAATTTTCAATATATAATTAGTTAAAAAAATTATTTATGATTTTGCAATTTTACGATCCAAGTTTAAAATTCGAGTTTATATTTTTTTTTTATCATGTTAAAAAAAACATTTTTAACAACCTTGGTGTAGCTCTTTCTATTCATTTGTCATGTTTGATGTCTAATGTTTGTTTAGACAAGGCATTTCTGAACAGAAACAGAGTAGTATACAACCAGGTTTATTTTTCTTTTCTCAAAAAAGAAGAAGAAGAAGCAATGTTTCTCAAGCTAGTTTCACATGTTGTACTTTTGCCATTGGCAAGCAAAATCTTTTTCAAAGTCTTATTATTTAGAGTTTTGATAGAAATATACATATGTAGAACCTTATTATTAATTATTCTTCTTCTTATTTGTAATAATTAATATTTTTTTTTCTCTTAATGGATTGTCGTACCCTATCGAGAGCGCAACGTCGCGACAACCCTTCCTGGAGCAGGGAGTTGATTTCGGGGTCTTTGTTTTTGTGAAAAAGGGAGTCGCCACCTAGTATTATAATCACTAGAAAACCTAACTAGTCTTTCAAAGATTCTAAGATAAGGGATTGATTGCGTAAATGGAAGGTTTTAGCACCCCTAGTACACCTTACCTAAGGTAAGCTGCTTGGTGTTTTGTTTTCCTTATAATTGCTATGGTGTTGACGTTCTCTAATCCCATCAATTTTTTCTAGAATAAGTCTGCTATGATGAACAAACTTAGACTCAAAGTCTAAAAGAAAGAACCCTTGGCCAACATTGATCATACCTAGCTTATTTTCCCCTTAATATTTCAAGTGTTTGGAACTCGTAAATTATAAGAAAAAGAAATAAAAAAACTAAGTTAGAAATCTAAAAAAATTCAAGGTGTTTTAAAAAACTCATTTTTGCTTTAGTATTTCATAGCAAAAATGAACATAATTGTATTACTCTTAACAATATTTTGAACATTTACCTTTCATAGGATTTTTTACCTTTATATTATTAAGGGATAATAACTAGTTATTTTAAAAAAAATATTTTGAATATTAACTATTTGGGGTTTCTTTATTCAAATAAATACAGTAAACATCTAAACTTTTTATTGGGCTTTACTTTGTTTACCCAATTCATAAAGTCATTAACAAGACACTTCACATCATTATGTGTTAGGCCTTTCATATTCGCCCAAATGTTTATGTGAATAGTTGAGTTTGGACTCATCATTTATTTGCTGGAAAGTAGTTTTTTTTTTTTGCAAAGTAAATTTTAGGAAAGTGAATTCCGAGAAAGTGGATTATTTTCTAATGATTGGTAGTGTAATGAAAAATAAGTTAGAAAACACTTTCCAGTATTTGGTTATGTTATAGAAAATGAGCTGGAAAATAACTTATTAATATTTTATTTTTTTCAAGTTTATTAAAATAATAAAGAACAAATCTTACAAATTAAAAAGTTGAATAAGAATGAAATTGAAAAAAATATAATTTCATAAGTTATCTCAAATAAAATAAATAATAATTATAATAATAGAGATCAAATCTAAAAAATAAAAAAATAAAAGATGAAGAAATTAAAATAATAATAATTAACATTTCATAAATTATTTCAAATAAAATAAGTAACAAGTAAAAAAATGAGGACCAAAGTTAATATAAAAAAATTAATTTTTAGAGATGAAATTAAAAAATAAATATTGAAAATAAAATATATATAACAATCAAAAGTTTGAGGACTAAATTTTATATAATTAGCAAATAATATGATATTTTTAAATTTTTTATAACTTCCGGAAAGTGTTTTCCATCCAAATTTTTTAGAAAAATACTTTCTTGAAAATCAAGCCAAATTTTTTTTTAACTAGAAAATATTTTCCGTTAACCAACTTTATTAATAACAGAAAACAAAACACAACAAAAGCAACCAATTTTACAGTGGATGACTCTTTCTCAAATTTATAAGTTTATGGAGTTTATTTATTTAATATGGATATGTTCATCAATGCTCCTCACTTGTGGCGCTTCTCTTGGCCTCTGTCAAGTGACTTGGGCTTCAGAATATCATATTAAAATTAATTATTGAAATCAAATTCCATCCAAAAAAAAAAAATGAAACCTTACAATAGGCGTTCCATTGACTCTGATTACATTCCCCACAAATGCAACGATTTGATAGTTGTGATTATGATCTGACCATAAATAGAGAACACATCCCATTCATGATCTCTGCCCTTCGTTTCCCTTGGACTCAAAGTATGGAATTGTTAATATTCATTTTATTTTCAACTTTTTTGCTGTTATCTAGCCCTTGCGATGCTGACAGTAATTCCGATCTCGGTTCGCAATGTACTGAAGTTGAATACCAAGCCAATCTGAGCGATCTTCTGAATTCACTTGTTGCTAATGCGCCTATCCAAAATGGCTTCTACACGACCGCAGCAGGTAAAGGTGCTAACAAGATTTATGGCCTTACACAATGCAGAGGTGATATTTCTGCCACAGACTGTGCAGCCTGCATCAAGAATGTTACCGTGGTACAAGGCTGCTCAAACAGTAAAGGTGCTACGCTTTGGTTTCAGTGGTGTCTCGTAAGGTTTTCAGACCGGAGCTTTTTCGGTGAATTGGATCAATCAGGAATAATGGCAATTCACAATGACACCAATTTTGAAGATGCAAAAGTGGTTTCTGAAGGACTTAACTTCACAAAAAAGCTTGCTTCCACAACTCCTAACCAGCCTTCGATGTTCTATACCGCAGTATTGGATGTTGGACAGAGTGGGAAGAGGTATGGCATGGCTCAATGCACTAGAGATCTCAGCAAGAGTAACTGTGGCAAGTGCTTGTTCCAATTGGTGACATCTTTAAATATTATTGGAAATAAGAGAAGTTGGGATATTTCTGGATCTAGTTGTAGAATGTGGTACTCTGACTACCAGTTCTACTTCAACTATTCAACACCTGCAACAAAGGGAGGTGAGTTTTGTGAATTATTCAAATTGTTCTCTCTGTGTCTCTTTGTTTGTTTGAAATGTGATTATCTTTATTTTTAAAAAAAATTCCAGTTTTTTTTTTTTTTTGGAAATTGTCCGTCCAATTCTTGATCACTTGGAAAAATTGCAGGTTCCACAAGATCCTCACCACATCGAGTTGCTATTGGCGTGGCCTTTCCAGTGCTAGTGTTTCTGTTAGTTCTTTAATATGCTATTGAATACCTTCTTTTGTTCATGGAGAAATGGAGATATTGTTAGTATTGAAATATGTATTCATTTAACTGTACATTAAATATTATATAATATTTCTTTCCCTTTTCATTTTTTTTTGGAGGAGTTACACTATATGAGTCTGTGAGTTATTATTATTATTATTTTAAATTGTGTTTGGTTTTAGATTAACGAGGGATATAGATTAAGCTTCTCTAACGTTGTTTGGTGCATTTTTAATCTTTTTTTAAACAATATGAATAAATATAATTACAAAGACAACGATAACATGAAAATGAGATTATTTTAATACAGTTAAATTACTAAACAACTTATTATTAAAAAACTCAAGTCTTCTTAAATGTCAGGATATATATAAACCCTCTCTCTCTACTAAGAGAGAGAGAGAGAGAGAGAGAGAGAGAGCAAAAATATATTTTTCACTGCGTTGGTGCGAGAATCTATCGCATCCTTCCCATGATCGAACGAAATAGAGCACAGGCCTTTATCATCGACCATATGATATAAACAACAAAAGTTCACATCACATGAGCAGGTTGGTGATAATCATAGAAACTTAGGGATGGATGTCAGATGTGTTGCAAACGAACCAAGGATTGCACAATCTAATGATTTGTAGTCCAAGAAACAAGAACATGTAAATTGATAAACAAAGAGGATTGTGGAGCTTTATAATTATAAAGATTGTTCTAGGCTTACAGCCTCCGATCTAGTCCCATGTTAAACGAAAAAACCAACAATTTATGAATTCATCAACAGTAACAGACGTTGATGGACAGCTTTCAGCCAGTTTTATAGTCTCCCAGTAGTAGCTCACAGCTTAGGACGCTTGGGGAAGATGTCAGGAGTGAATTTCTGCGCAGCACTCAAACTACCCTTGATCTTCAATGCACCCCTTCAAGCATCAAATGAATCAGTTGAAGTACGCAAATGAAGAACAGGCAATGAATTGAATTCGGGCAGTGATAGAATAGAACAGCTAAAGTTTTTAAATTGACAATGCGAGCTTTTTTCTCGGCATATCGGAGTTGGCCTAAGGAGGAGCTGATGTCTCTTGATGTTAGTAGCTTGTTTTGAATATCTCTTTTGACATGGAAAAGTCCATGATAGTTGGAAAGATTTAGTAATAATTTAAATCAGAATTGAGATAGTTCTTTGGTTTTATGGAGTTTTCCCTTGGATTTTTAGCTTGGTAGTTTAGCTTGGCAGTTCTGTTTGTATGGAGGCAAAGCTGCATCCTCTGGTTGCAGCTCTGTTTTGTGGTTTTCCTCTTCGTTTGTTTGATTTGCTAAACCTGAGTGTTATGCAGACTTGTATCTTCTCCTTCCCGCCATCTTTTGGCGGTCTAATGCCATACTTTAGTTATATATATAAAAAATAGGAGTTTTGTATATTTATAAAAAAAAAAAGCCATGTTTTTTCTAAGCTTTTTTTCAAGGGTTCATTGAGTTTTTCTAATAAATAGCAGAAAATTGGTAATAGTTACTTACATCTGAAAATGCATGTTTAATAGTATTGTTTAAAAACAAGCTTTCATTTTATTATATTTTTTACAAATCATAAAAAAAAATGAATATTTTGTTCTAAAAAAAACTCCTAGTATCTTAGTATAATCTCAAAAGTGTGTTTGCCGTAGTTTAATTAAGTACATCTAGTATTTTTTTAATTGATAGAAAATAATAATAAATCCAATTTAATTTTAATACCAATTAATTTTCTATATTTTTTATTTGCAGCGCCATATATAAACTAGTATAATCTATAAAAGCATTCTTACATGTATCAATTTGGTCAAATTAATATATATGTATGGTATTGCGGTAACTGTTATAGTTATGATTTGAAAAAAATTATTTTATAAAAAGTATTTTTAATTGAGATTGATTTGAAAAAATAAGTATTTTATTAAAACTGTGGTTGAAATTGAAATTGAAGTTGAAATTGAAGAAAAAGTAATTTAATGTGTTTGGTTAAAAATATTTTTAAAATTGAGATTATAAAATAATTTTAAAAAATATATATTAATATTGATAAAAATATATACTATATATAAAATATTTTTTATTATTTCATTAAACTACTTATAATTCTATTAAGTATAAAATTCATATAATAAAAACTACAGTTTTCATAATTTTTTGAGCGTGTAATAAAATCAAATAAGATATTATCAGGTATAAAATTAATATTACAGTGTAAATGAATTTAATTCACTGTATACTAGTTTTTTTTTAAATTGATCATATAACAGTGTGAGTGAATTTAATTTATTTTAAATAATTTTTTAAAATAATCCTATTAAAACAATTAATATATTAAAAAAAATCATATAATTACACTGTTTACTTAACCATGTAATTATAGTGTACAGTGTGTAATTAGCGATTTTAAAAAGCATGAATTCTCTTGCTTCCTAAAAATCATTTTTTTAATTAGTGTGTTTTTTAAAATATACGAACGCTAACGCGTAGAGAAACTAACCTAATAAAATACTTGTTAGCTGTCAGTAGTTACACGATATATTAAAAAACTTAATCATGGTTTGATCGATTATGGTGTTTGAAAACCACAAGGAATCATGCATCCTCGGAACATTCAAATATTATTAAAAAACAACTCCAATTTTTATATTGCTAATTAAGCATATACATGATCTGGGATAT
The DNA here is from genome assembly GCA_026413675.1 of Populus pruinosa. Lineage (NCBI taxonomy): Eukaryota > Viridiplantae > Streptophyta > Magnoliopsida > Malpighiales > Salicaceae > Populus > Populus pruinosa. Next base: position 3,012,598 of record CM048602.1, on the reverse strand, counting down.
GACTGGGTGCAATTAAGTTCGTGAGTTGATTTCAATTTTGTAATTATGGACAAGTTTATCCCACTTTCTCAAGCTCTATTGTTACATCAAAGCATAAATAGTTGACCTTACCTATTTTATTTTATTTTAAGCAAAATATGCTACTAGAGAACATAGCACATTTCACAATCTCTCCACCTTCCCTGCTTCTTAGATTTCAGAAGGGATGAAGAAATCCAATTTGAAAGCAATAATTTGGATTTTGGTTGTTATCTAGCCCTTGTCATGCTGAGAGTAGTTTGGATTTTGGTTCTCTATGTTCAGTGTCAGATAATTCTACCATGGACTGCGAATCTCATGAATTTACTGAATTCCCTAATTGCTACAATTGGGCCTATCCAAAATGGCTTCTACAAGACAACAGTTGGAAAAGGTGCTAACAAGATTTATCGCCTTACAGAATGTGGAGGTGATATTTCTGCCACAGACTGTGTAGCCGGTGAGAGTTGTTGTTCAGATAGTGAGGTCCCTACGGTTCGGTTCAGTTGGTGTTGGCTACTATACTCAAACTTGAGCTTTTTTGGTGAATGGGAAAAATCGACAGTAGTAGCTATAGTCAGACTTAAGTTATGTATAACTTACCAGGCCGACTAAAAAAATAAAAAAATCAATTAAATTAATTATAATATTTAAAAAGATATTCCGTTTGATTTTACAAGATTAAAACTAAAAAATTTTAATGGAACCGAACCGAATAGTTAAAAAATATAAAATAACCAAACCTATTATAAAATCCATTAAAAAATTCAAAAATACCCTAAAAAAACAATATGTTTTTTTGTTTTTAATATGAAATAACCAAATCAAATAGAAATAAAACCGAAACAAGTGGGTTGAGTTTTGATTTTTAATACAAACTAACCGAAACCGGTCGGTTGAAACTAGTTTTGATTTTATTTTTTTATATTTTATAAAATTTTAATTTTATTTTTTTTATAGATAAAAACTAAATTTAAGAAATTAGATGCGTGACATTAATTTTGACCATTTATGTCTGACTTTAGTTAAATTTGTGGATTATACTGGATCGGAGGTCCTGATGAATTGATGAGTTATTATTTTGTAATAAGATTTGAGGCCTTTTCATGCATTATCCTTGGGCTAAAGGCATAAAAACCTTGTCGGAGCTTGGACCCATCTAATTTTTGCCCTCGTTTAGCAGGTTATTATAAAACTCTTCTTCATTGGGGATCGATATGCATTTAGGAAAATGCATATCGATCCCCATTGAAAATTGATATTTTTGGGTTGGATTTTTTTGAAGACTCTATAAGTCTCAAAAGAAGTCAGTTTACTTCAAATAAATGAAAAAGATCTAAATCCCTAATTTCACACCTACCTTGGCTCTAAAGACGTGTTTTCTTAATTAATTGAGAAAATGATGTTATGACACAATTCCAAATCTATTCATCTTAGGTGATTATTTTTTCTTTAAATATATTCATCGCACAAATAGGATTAGAACCAGATAGATTAATTAGGCTTGTTAAAAGCAAAAAGGATAGAGTTGGGGTTTCTTAAGTTCTAAGATGACAAATTTTATTGTTTCAGACAAGAGAGAGAGATGACAACAATTGACAATTGTGTGTTATAAAACATAGTTGAAAATTAATAAAATAAAAATATATCAAAATTATAAAATAATTAAAGGGATATTAATAGATGAAGAAAAAATTAACTTGATTTTATTTTCGTTTTCATTCTTATATCTTTTTTGTTTAGAGAGAAAAGAATGACTGAAGATTTTTTTGATGGAGATATAATTTTTTTTTGTCTCCGTAACTAAACTTGTATCTATTCTAGTTGTCTTTATTTTTTATATTTCAAGGTAATAATCAAACGTTATCTATTGTTACAAAATTAAATTATAAAGAGATTGATATATTCTGAAAAGTCAATAATTTATGAAATTCTCTGAAATATAATATACTGGCATAGCTTATATAGAAAAGTAAAAACCCAAACTCACTCGGAAAAGTTAGTAAAATATAAAAATAACAATGAATTTTATATATATATATATATATATATATATATATATATATTCTAAGCCTAGTTTAAGGACCTCTAGAACTAGGTATGTAATATCTACTAAAAAACTTATGCGTAATCCACCAGATGAATAGAAAGTTATTGCTATTTTTGTAAGACTAAATTTTTGACGCATTAAAACCTTTTATTGGGCTTTTCTTTGTCTACCCAATTCATAAACGCATAAACAAGACAATTCACATCTGGACTTTAAGGTCTATGGTGGATGACTCTTTCTCAAATTTATAAGTTAATCTTCTAGAGTATTTATCTAATATGGGATATGTTCATCAATGCTCCTCACTTGTAGCCCGTCTCTTGGCCTCTGTCGAGTGACTTGGGCTTCAGAATATTTTCTAGGCCATTAAACCTCATAACGGCTTGATATCATATTAAAATTACAGAAACCTTACAATGGGCGTTCCATATAAACTTCAGCCTTAGAGGACCAGCAAGCTTTAATTCAACAAAAAGAACAAGCTAGTTTTGTTTGACTTCAATTTTTATATTGCTTAGCATATCCATATGGAGCTTCATTTAAGCAAATGTTTTCCACATCCATTTTCCATTGCCAAGCAACTATGATAAGAACAAGTACAACTAGCTTTCATTGACTTCAATTTTGTAGTGCTAAACAAATATATAATAATGCATTTACGATATGAACAGTACAACTAGGTTTCATTGACTTCAATTTTGTAGCGCCAAACAAATTCTACACGGCATGATTACATTCCCCACAAATGCAACGATTTGATAGTTGTGATTATGATCTGAACATAAATTGAGAACACATCCCATTCATGATCTCTGCCCTTCGTTTCCCTTGGACTCGAAGTATGGAATTGTTCATATTCATTTTATTTTCAACGTTTTTGCTGTTATCTAGCCCTTGCGATGCTGACAGTAATTCCGATCTCGATTCGCAATGTACTGATGTTGAATACCAAGCCAGCCAAAATGGCTTCTACACGACCGCAGCAGGTAAAGGTGCTAACAAGATTTATGGCCTTCCACAATGCAGAGGTGATATTTCTGCCAGACTGTGCAGCCTGCATCAAGAATGTTACCGTGGTACAAGGCTGCTCAAACAGTAAAGATGCTACGCTTTGGTATCAGTGGTGTCTCGTAAGGTATTCAGACCGGAGCTTTTTCGGTGAATTGGATCTATCAGGAATAATGGCAATTCACAATGACACCAATTTTGAAGATGCAAAAGTGGTTTCTGAAGGACTTAACTTCACAAAAACGCTTGCTTCCACAACTCCTAACCAGCCTAATTCGATGTTCTATACCGCAGTATTGGATGTTGGACAGAGTGGGAAGAGGTATATGGCATGGTTCAATGCACTAGAGATCTCAGCAAGAGTAACTGTGGCAAGTGCTTGTTCCTGTTGGTGACATCTCTAAATATTATTGGAAATAAGAGAAGCTGGGATATTTCTGGATGTAGTTGTAGAATGTGGTACTCTGACTACCAGTTCTACTTCAACCATTCAACACCTGCAGCAAAAGGAGATGAGTTTTGTGAATTATTCAAATTGTTCTCTCTGTGTCTCTTTGTTTGTTTGAAATGTGATTATCTTTATTTTTAAAAGAATTTCCAGAGTTTTTTATTTATATTTTTTTTTGGAATTGTTGGTCCAATTCCTGATTTGGAGAGTGTTTGTAAATGCGGGCAACTCGTGTTTTTAAAAAAATTAAAATTTATTTTTTTATTAAAAATTAATTTTTTTGTATGTTTTAGATCATAATTAAAAATAATAAAATATATTAAGTTGTATCTTAACCAATCTTTATATTTATATTTATACAATAATTGTAAGAATTACAATATTAAAATAATTTTATATTAATTTTTTATTTCATATATGTTATATATTCTGTAATAATCGTTTTGATGAAGTGATTTTAAAAATAATTTTTTTAAAATAAAAAATTATTATTTTAATATATTTTAATATAAAAAATATTTTAAAAATTAATTACAATTACACTTTCCAACATGCTTCACGCTAAATTAAAATTCAAATATTCTTGTCACTTGACAAAATTGCAGGTTCCACAAGATCCTCACCACATCGAGTTGCAATTGGCGTGGCCTTTCCAGTGGTGGTGTTTCTGATAGTTCTTTAATATGCTATTGAATACCTTCTTTTGTTGTTGGAGAAATGGAGATATTGTTAGTATTGAAATATGTATTCATTTAACTGTACATTAAATATTATATAGTATTTCTCTCCCTTTTCATTTTCTTTTTTGGAGGAGTTACAGTATATGTATTTCTTTTAGGATATAGATTAAGCCTCTTTAACCTTGTTGGGTACATTTTGTAAAAAAAGTGGCAATTTTTTTTTTTGGGGGATTGTTAAGTGATTATTTCTTTTATAATTGTTTTCCCCTTTAGGATACAAACATCCATTATATAATTTTTATGATTATATTTAATTTAAACATTGATTTACTATTTATTGAAGCTCTTACACACATATTTTTTTACACATTTATCAAACATTCATAACAATTTATGTTTTAAAAGTTTTCTACACCCTTAACATATTATATGTTTATTGATTGAAATTATGTTTGGCAATGGGAATTTTTCATATTTATAACAAAAGTCATGTTTTTTCTAAACTTTTTTCCGAGGGTTCATTGAATTTCTTCTAATAAATAGCAGAAAATTGTTATGGTTACTTACATAAAAAAAATGTATTTGTATTGTTCAAAAATAAAATTTTATTTGTTATAATTTTTACAAATCATCAAAAAATTCTTTGAATGTTTTTAGAGTACTTATTTTGTTATAAAAAACCTCCTAGTATCGTTGTCTAATTAATCTCAATAATGTTTTTGTTGTCGTCTAATTAATGACATCTAGTATTTTCTAATTGATAGAAAATAATAAATATTTAAAGATAGTATCATTATCAAAAGCTAAATTTGGATTTAAAAATACTATAGATTTAGATTTATTTTCATTGTTTATTATAATAATTTAATGATATATTTGTTTCCGCCACCAAATAACTTAAACCTAGTTATTAGTTTCTCATTACATATTAGTTATTATTAAACTAATTAAAAATAAATATTTTTTTATATTTCAAAACTTAGTGAAAAAACCAAAATACTTTTAAAAGCAAAATCTCTAATACTAGCGTCAAGGGGCAATTTGATATTTTTAAAATGATTTTTTTTGTTATTTTCATGTAAGATGAGGAATATTTTTATATTTGACTAAATATAAAATATAATAAAAAATCAAAAGCATGAAAAAATAACTAAAATGCCCTTGAAAATAAAGAAATAGCCACAAAGGCTTTTTTGTTTTTTTAAAAAGGTTTTTTCTTGATTAGCAGGGCAATTGAGAGAGAATAATAACAAAAACAAGAAGTTGGTGCACATGAAGTACTCTTGCAAATATATGGGAGGTGCCTATATAATTTAGGCGATGTCACTCGGCATCTAAAAATTTCATTTTGCTATGTTATTAAAATCACCATTACATTCTTTCTGGGTTATATAATGTGTGTCAATGATGATGATATAGTTTGTTGTTGGTGGACTTTTTATTTTCTATTTCCTCCTCTAAAAGTTACAACTTTCTTCTTTATATTGTTGGTATTTCTATTTTAGTTTTTAATCTTTTATAGTTTTTGTTCTTTACTGTTTTGTAAAAGTTTTATTTGTTTTCAATTTCATTCTTCAATTTTAATTTACCAAATATTATATTATTTAATTTGATCCTCATAATTTTGATTCTTTAGACCTTTAATTTGTTAAATTTATTTTTCTTTTCAATTTTACATTTCAATAAAAAAATTATTTTAATTTTAATCCTTGTTATTTTGATTTTTTTGGTCTTTTTATTCAATTGATTTTTATTTTTAAATACACCCTTCAATCAAAAATAATTTTTTTTGGTATTTTAATTTTGATCACTGTTCTTTTAATTGTCTTGTTTTTTTTAATCCTTTTGTGCAATTGATATCCTTTTTTCAAATTAATCCTTCAATATTTAATTTGTTGGAAATTGAGTTTCATGATGTTTTTTAGATAGGATGCTTTTAATCTAATTCTTTAGATCATAAGTTTGAAAAGTTAATACATGTTGATTTTTTTTACTTATTTTTATTTTAGCTTTGTGATTTTTTACGTTTTGTTTTACATTTACTATTTTGTTAATCCTTTTGTATAATTAATTTTTTTTTCAAGTTCATTCTTCAATATGTACCTCATAACTTTTTTCTATCTTGTTATTTTTATCTTATTATCTAGATAGCAAGTTTAATATGATTTCTCGTGTGACCTTAATTATCAGAGTTAAATGTTTATCATACTAACTTAAGTTGATTAGAACTAATGTTTTGGTTTCTCTTTTTACCTAATTTTATCCTTTTGTGTTTAATGAATTATGAACCAAGATATATTATTTGTTTTATTTTTTAAATTTTTTTTTAAAAAAATATCATGATTTTTGTTTTGTAAATTTAGTATGCTTATTATTTTTTTCATTTAATAAAAATAAAGCTAAATTATTTTATCAAGTTGAGTCTATCATCCAAACCATGATTTGTTTTCTCTTAATCACACTGGCAATATCATAAAATAGTCTTGTGAGATAGCACGAGTAGAGGGCTAGGTTCATGCTATAAGGACACGAAAATTCTTGAAGCCAACAACAAGGGGTGTGAGCAAAATCAATCTATTATTGGAAAAAGGAGTCTGTCATCAAAGACAATAACCACTTGATGCGATATTTTGTCCAAATTCAGAAACTGAAAATTATACTCTCTTTCTTTGCAGGATTAGGAGATTTAACATGGAAAACTATCTATAGACTTAATAAAAAAATATGTATATAGTTCGGTTTAGAAAGGTGTTTAATAGTGTGGTAAATATTGTTTTTTAATTTTTTTAAATATCAAATTAATATTTTTAACATTAACATGTAAAAACGATATAATAACATTAAAAAAATAATTTAAAATAAAATTCTTAATAAAAGACAAATTGAAACTCAATAACAATCAATGCCAAACATTCTAAATGAGGTATGACCCTAAAATAGTCACAAGAAAGCTGAATGTGAGGTCGAATTCACTAGGCTGCTTGACCCACGTGTCTGGGTTATTGAACAGTTGCAGTCGTTTTCTAAGATAGCATGTATTCAAAAATAAATAATGGAAGGGGTCTTCAACAACTAATATTGTTTATACACTCCCACTTCACTTTGAATTACAGTAATATTTTTTATTTAATTTTTCTTCCTTAACTATTTTTCATTGATTACATCCTTTAATTGCAAAATTAATAGCTAGTTACTTTATATTTATTGGTGAAAAAAAATGAAAGGAGGATCAAATTAGCAAAAGACATTGAAAATAAGTGGTGTATTTAAAGTTGGTCTGAAAAATAAAATTTAATCCTTTAAATTTCTAAATTATAATTTCATGTATTCAGACTATTTTTAGGGTTTATGAGGTTGATAAATTGATTTCTAGATGTTTGTGAGGTGTGTATATTTTTTTTGGTTAAAATGAATTATAAAATGTGTTTTTTAGAAAAAAATAAACACATCTTGATATTTCAGCCACCACTATAATGGATGAAATCTGGACAAACAGATGATTCATTTTCATATTTGTTTTTTCAAATAAAGGTAGGTGACAAGTCATCCATTCTTTAAAAAAATAATTTAATACTTTGTTATCATTAATTTTTTTATTTAACTTAAAATAAAAAAAAACTATTTTATCTTTTTTTTTTAACTAAATGAGATCCTTTCTATTAATCAAGTTATAAAATTTATCAGTTAATTTAAGTTGACAAAAATTGATATAACATGATATATTTTTTAAATTTCATTATCAATTCTTTCGTGACTCTTTAATTTACTTTCAGTTTTAATCTATTTCATTGTTAATTAAGACCTAATTAAAGCTAACCAATAAGAGATTAAAGAAAACAAAACAAAAGAGATAAATTATCCAACCGGATTAACTCATTATAATCATATTTATTACTTGAGTTATGAATTTCATGTTTTAACCCAGGTCAATACAATATGTCATCATCTTTTTATTTTTTTTCCTCATTTGTTTTAAAAATTTAATTCTTTGCTAGTTCATCATTTCACATTTAAGCTAAGATTATAAAAGCTAAGATTATAAAAGGTTAAAATAATTGGCATAAGAAATTTGTTTTTAACCATACCATCTTTTGAGCAAGCCAACCAATTCGCTATTGGTCCGGTCCATTAGGTTGAACAAACAACATATTTTTTTTTTCTATCTATTAATGTTTATGATTGTCAATTAATTTGGTTCGATACATTAATAATATAGTTTTCATTTCTCATTTCAGATATTTCATAGCATGTAGGCAAAAATAACAAGAGTCACGTTTATATATGTTATTATTGATTTTTTATCTTACCTGTAGCAAAACATAGACCCAAGGGCTAGTATATTATGCTATCCATTTTGATGTTTTACCCAAACTAGCACAATGCAAAAATCTATTTCTCAAACTACAATAATTGGGATTTTTTTTCTTTTAAACTAGCATAATTTAACTAGTTGCTAAGGTGAGAGACATTCATGTGTGTCTGACATGTTAAAAAAGATTTTCTTTATTTTTTCTAGCTCATTTCTTCATTTGGTTCCATCATTTTTATATTTAGTTAACTTTAGTTCCATTATTATTATTATTATTATTATCATTTGCATAATGTTTTTTTAAATAAAGTTAATATTTATTTTTGAATGCCATTACTAAAATAAGTTAATTTTTTCTCAAAAAAATAACTTAAATAAAAATAACTTTAATCGATGGAATAATTATAATAACAGAACTAAAAATAAGATTATATAAAAATAAAGAGACCAGATAAGTTTGGGTAGATAAAAGAAAAAGAAGAAGAAATAGGCTAGCAAAATAATCAGAGTTGGACACGAGAAGTAGAAAAAGAAGAAAAAAAGATATTGGAAACACCCTAGATTTTTAATCACAATACTTTTAATACATTGAAAAACAAATCCATACGCACCAAGAAAAATCAATTTTGAAGTTGGACGTGAGTCACGTCGGGGTATATTTTCTCGCCAACACTTCTATTTCATGTGCCAAATAAAAAAAAATATAATGGAGTGACACAAAGTGTTGTAATTAAAAAATGATTGGGAGTTGCGCAAGTTAAATCTTTGAACCAATTAAATTGTGGCAGGTTGTAAAAGTCTTTTTACGGATATATATATATATATATATAGCTTTCTAGCTTTCATTACTAGGGTTTTCTAATACAAAACGTTTCTTTCAAATCATGCACGCAAACAAGTTTTGTTATCTTGGATTGAAAAGTGTGATTGTTTTTGTGTACAGAAAGCATTTTTTTATTTTTTTTTATAATCTTAAATCATTTTAATGTATTAATATTAAAAATAAAATTAAAAATATTATTTTAATATATTTTCAAATCAACCCAGAATTAAAATTTAAGCCATGTGATATTAATTTCTTAATGCCTACCAGACATCATAGATCCATTAAGATGTCTTCAAAGAACTTTATCCACTGCATTATCCCGTTTTTGAGTTTATTGAATACAACATGGGGGCTTTTGATTCCAGCACTGAACACACATCTGATTTCGCCAGCGTTGGTGAAGTTGACCATGTAACTGACATGGAACCAAGTGCCGATCAACTTGTATGTTGTCGTAATGGATGGGATTCGGAGTTCCTGTACACACCTGTTTCTGATACTATTCTGTTTCTTGAAATCTTGGAATGCACTCCTCTTCAGCGTTGGTGATGATGATTTGTCATGCTCCATGGATTCTGGCATTCGTAAAAGTAACATCCGCAACACTCAACCAATTCTTGCAGTTGACATTTCAGATAGCGGCACAACAGCTGAGGTAGAACGAATCCTATAAGCAGGGGAGGCTCCGGGCTTTGGCAATACAGCTGAATTTTTAAAAAAGACATTGGCCATCAGATTGATAGGGAGATTGCAGACTGGGCAGCGAACTAAAGGTTGCAACGTTCCGCCTATCTTGGTAAGAGTTTCGTCTCTTATCCTATGCAGATTTTACTTTGGAATTGTTGTGGGCTGGGCATGTCCGCCAAATAGTTTTCTATTAGGAAGATGTTGTTGCAAATACTATTGACATTTGTTTTATCCTGAAACTAAGGAGAGATCCTGTACAACAGGTTTTGTAAATGGAATTCGGATTCATCATAGGGTTAGGTGGTTCACAGTATATTCAGTTAATTATGCTGGCATAATACTTGTGATGTGGAATGGTGAATCATTTAAGGTTGATTCCATTGAGTACAAGGGGTAATGGATAGCAATCCTAGGAACACATGTTCAGACAAAATTTTCTTGTGCAATAATAGGTGTCTATGCGAGGTGTTCAATCTGTTGGGAAATCCGACCAGTGATACTTTGATACTTGTTCATTGGAGGATAAACACACTGAGACACAATATTTAACGTGATTCGGTAAACCGCCTACATCTACGGGAGTAGTCACTGCATTATGTAGGGAGAGTACAAGATTTACAATAATAGAAGAGGAGGAATCATCTCCTCTTTGACAACTCTAAACCTCACTCTATTTCTCTCTTTTCAGTACTGCAATGACAGCTATTACTGATTGTCTTGGCAACCCACTCTCTTCTACATTTCTCACATCTTTGGCTCTTTTCCTCTCTCATATATGCCTCTATTTATAGGCATTCATGGAGGCTCTTCTTGCTTTGTTGTCAACATTGGTGGCCACCAACTCTAGCTCATTCAATAATGGTGGCTGCCAATAGTCAATGGTTGGTGCCATCCATTTGTTGCACATGAAATGACAACCAACCTAATAATCACCCCCTTTGCCATTCATGTGGGACAATTATCCTCTTGCTTCTTCAACACAAGCTTGCATCTTGTAGCTCTTCCAAGCTTTCCATTTTGAGAGTGTTTGTGGCTAAGTTTACAGGTACTTGCCAAACCTTTCAATCATCAGAGTAACCAAAGCACACCTTTTCTAACACAAAAGGATCACTATAACCAGATGGTCTGCCACATCATATTTGAATGGTTTAACGCTTATCTCTAAACAACATTCCCCTTCGAGCGTATCAACCATGCTCAGTCCGGAATGATTCATCAAGCCTCACATCAAGGCTTATAACACCCCTCAAATGGATATTTCAAATGCGACAGTCATTATTTGAGTATCTCAATATGATCACAAGCTCACCACTCTTCCAAGAGTCTACTCATCCAGGAGTTGCGCCTGCCCTTTATTCCACCCTAAGAACCACGCCTTACTTCTTTGTGAGTCTCTCGCTCTTAGTTTCAAAAGTCCAAGTAGCTTTCCACCTTTAACCATGGGGGCAACCTATTAAAGGTTGATCTATATATGTCTTGATACTCTGAGTATTACAATGCCTTCACTAAGCTCACCACCTTGACAAGAGTCAACTTGTTCCCGGAACTTGCGTATATCCTCTGTTCCTTTATAGCAGCCGTGTCTTAATGCTCCACAAGTCATCCACTTATTATCCAAGACAAATATCTTCTAGCTCATTGATCTTTAGCATGAGGGCAATATCCATGAAGTCAATCCTGCATTTGTCTCCATACTCATTATAGCCACTTCATTGGTTATCCATACATGCATCTGTCCACTCATACCTAGCTATCATATTAGCTCTGGGGCGTTCTGAACTAGGCTCCTTCCATGGTGCTCACACCTTTTCTTTAAGATGTCTTCACCTTTCATAGGCAGTCGCATCCTCCTTTAGTTGAGATGCTTCAAAGTGGCTCCATAAATTCTTTGCCACTAATTACATAGAAAGAGAAAGTTGCGGTATACTCCTTGCAATCCTCCACCTTGATTTCTATGTTTGGAGCTTCTATATCTTTCATCATTACACTTGACAGCTCCACCTACACCAACTCTTTTTTAAAAATTGTTGTTGCATTTCATCCCAAGCACGAATAGATCCTAGTCTTAAATTTTATAGCCATGTTCTAGCTTTATCTTTTAATGAAAAAGGAAAAAACTTTAATCTGATGGTGTTCATGCTACAATTTAAGTTATTATATGTGTTGCAAACCTCCTCAAATTTCCTTAAATGCAAGTATGAATTTTCCAATTCCAAGCCATGAAAAGATGGTAAAAGATGCCAAAAACTTGACACGACTAAAAGAATGATGTCTTCTCCCAAGTGCAGGAGTGTCGAAGTAATAAATAATCCGGCAAGACCGGGGTCGAACCACAGGGAGGTTAGTTGTACAAATTATAAACAACAATAGTAACAATAACAACAACAATAATAATAGTAGTAATAATAATACTAATAATACTAGTAGTGGTAGTAGTAGTAGTAGTAGTAATAATAATAATAATAATAATAATAACAATAACAATAATAAAGAAAAAAAAAGAAGAAAAAAAGTTGATGAGAACTTTGAGATGAAAAATTAACGTAAGGATTAAATAATGATAACAAACAATGTCAAAGTTAGGTGATCCACTAATGATATGACAAACAAGTATAGTATAAACTCTTATTATTCAATTGGAAACCATACACAGAGGAGGTTCCAATCAGATTATAGATTGTTAACATGATTACATTAGTCATCTTATTCAATTAATGCTAATACTTGTAAATTTTGTCAAGCATTCATGATTATAACTTATATTAACAACAAATCAAGTTCCTTTCATAACTCAGGTGTCGGTTATACCATACAGTATGAACTATGAAAGTGTCAAGCATTTGTTATACCAAGTGTTATACAACATAAATCAAGATTAGTCATTTAACAAGCAAAGTATTAAAGAGTGAACAAGATAACAAATACAAAACATGTTAGTATCAAACATTAAAGTCCATGTTAAGTTTACACTATACTTATTCTTACACCATTAGTGTATCTTTTTCACCTTGACATAATAAACTTAACTAAACATAATAAAAGAAAGAAAAATAAATAAACAAAATAAGAACATAAATAAGATAAGAGTTAACTAAGTAAAGGAAAGGAAATGAAAGGCATAAACTTGATATTAATGAAAGCAAAGCATAAACATTACAAAAAATACAAAGAGAGAAAGCAAAAGCATGATCTTGATCTAGAGACCAAGATGCCTAAATGCATGGCAAATGCCTCTTTTTATAGGCTAAAATTGGGAACTATTGATTTGATGACTAATTGATGAGTGGGTGACTAACTCTTGATTTGGTGACAATCTTTAGCTTCTCTTGTTTGCCAAAACGTCATTAATAACATCAAAATTAGAGCCACTTGAAAACTTGAAAGCTGTAGGAAATTGTCTCAGCTTTCTTGTGTAAAAAATTCAGCTTATTTAGACTTCTAGAACTCTAGATATGACCAAAATACCGAACAGTGCTCGGGCTGGAGGATAGCTTCGGGCTTCTTTGTTGTTGCAATAATTTGGACTTAAAAATGACCTTTTTATATCTTAGATTATATATGAAAGTTGTAGGCCTATGTCTTAGCTTTCCATCCATATAAATTGGACCTAAATCTAAGATCTATAGCTCTAGATATAATCTAATTACCAAACAGTATTTTAGTATGGACTGCACTGACATTTCTTTTCTAAGTTTGATCATCTCTTTGCCCTTGCAATTTAAGTTCTTAAAATCATCAATCAATCATTTCATTTATATGATAGGCCTGTATTTAAAATGAACATTTACCACAAATTAAAGGTATCTTATATTATTAGATATATTATTATAAAACATGTTTTAGTTAAGGAGTTATTAATACTTCAAGTGCAAAATGATGATATAAAACCATGATAAAAATATATTTTTAAGTACTAATCACAGGTCAACACATGTAATTGGGCAAACATGTGTGCTTTCTTTTTCTTCATTTCCATCAACCACCATGATGACCATCAGATGCCTCCTGATTGGGTAATTTCTTTTCAATAATTCACCATCACTAATTTTTAATCTCAATTTCAATGATCGGACTGTACCATTGCATTTGGAATGATCAAATTAGTTGGAAACAAGTCTAAAATCATCCAAATTGCACTTCAGACGGCTAAGATTTGATCAAAACAATTCTGGCTTAATAAACGACCTAGATTCAACCTAAGAATCACTTGCACGTAGACTCCGCCATATAGAATCTTGTCCTTTGGCTCGTGGCTCAGCTCAGCTTGCGGCTGTTGACATGGTAGTGGGTCCCATAGTGCTGACGTGGCTACTGATTGATGCTGACATGTCATGGCACCTGTTTATGCTGACGAAACTGTGATGTCATGATGATGTCATCATCATACGAATCTTCTAGTATTCGGGTTGGGTCAGCTCATCCAGGCGAAGAAGACGCGTGTGACACGTGGCGTGTGTCTGTGCGCGTGTCAAGTCACCCTGCCGACGCGTGACGACACGTGCAGTGGTTTTTGACGTCCGATTTCGATGTGGTTTTAACCAGTGGCTTCGTCTCTTCCTCCTCTATATAGTAGTATGGTTAAAACACAATTTTGACAACTTTCATTTTTGAGCAAAATCAAACACCACTTTGAACTATGTGCTTTGATACCAATTGTTAGGAAATCCGACCGATGATGTTCTAATATTTGCTCATTGGAGGCTAAGCACACTAAGACATAGTATTTAAAGTGGTTTGACAAACCGCCTACATCCACAGGAGAAGCCATTGCATTATGTAGAGAGAGTACACGATTTACAACAATAGAGGAGGAGGAATCATCCCCTATTTGACAACTCTCAACCTCACTCTATTTCTCTCTTTTCAGTGCTGCAATGGCAGCTATTACTAGCTGTCTTGGCAGCCCACTCTCTCCTACATTTCTCACATCTTTGGCTTTTTTCCTTTCTCTCATTTTGCTCTATCATATATGCTTCTATTTATAGGTATTTATGGAGGTTTTTTTTGCTTTGTTGTCAATATTGGTAGCCACCAACTCCAGCTCATTCAACAATGATGGTTGCTAATAATCAATGGTTGGTGTCATCCATTTGTTGCACATGAAATGACAACCAACCTAACATAATCAAAGACAGACAGCTATTGTGGGAGGAAATCATCAGTGTAAAGGCTTCCTTTCGGATACCATTATTTTTAATTGGTGATTTCAATGAAACCTTGCATCAAAATTGATAGAAGTAGTAATTACCTAATCAACTACGAGCAAGGGAATTTAGAGACTATCTTAGTAGGTGTAACTTCATGGAGTATCCATTAAATGATCATCGATACACTTGCTTTCAAGGATAGTCAATGAAATGAGCCGTGTTGATAGAGCTTTTGCTACTCCAGAATGTCATATGCAATTTCAGAACCGGTGCTTTATCGATTACAGTTTCTCAACTGCTGGCTGCATCACCGTTTATTTTTTAAGAATTTCGAACTCTCGCGTATTGAAGCTTGTGCTGAGCATGCTGGCAGATTCAGCTTGTTAAGAAAGCTTAGTTAATTGGCATCTACTATCCAGAAATGGAATAAGAATTCTTTTGGCAATCATGATGAGAGGCTTTCGCAGATTCAAAGCTGAATCCAGTAACTGGAAAAAGAAAAGGGAGAGTTGTTCTCTAAGTCATCAGGAGATCTCTTAATGGCATGAACTTAGCTGTAAACAGTGGACATTGAATAAATATGTGGAAGCCATTTAGAGGCAAAAGTCTCAACAGACATTGTGTAAACCAGGAGATAGAAATATCAAATTCTTCCACTTAACAACCAGTATCAGATAGGGAAAGAACAATATAACAAAGATTTTATTTGACGGAGTAAAACACACTACACCACATACAATTAAGGCTGCTGCCGCTGCGTATTTTTCAAGTCTGTTCAAACAGCCAGGTTCTACAACGTCACAAATGGGTTTGGTTGGGTTCAACAAACTTTCTTTTGCACAGTCTGTTGAGCTGGAACAGTCAATGACCGTCTCGTATATACAACATCGCAGCGATCGTTCATTTTTAAGTTAGATATTCAGGAAAATCAGAAAAATAGTAGAGATAAATTTTTTTGTTTTTTATTAGAAAATAAACGAATTAAAAGTTGTCATATATTAAAAATCCTAATTGATCTTAGAGATCACCATAGTGTTAATTTCAGCTTTAATAACAAGAATTAGGTTAATATTTTAAAAATTTTAAAAAAATATTTTGTTTTCATTTAGTTTTTAGGATTACAAATTTATATATAAGACATATTCTTGATATTAAAAAAATAAACCTACTTTATTAACATTTATACAGTTAAATTTTAATTAATAAAATAAAAAAAATTTTATTGAGAAAGATTTATTTTAATTTTTAAATAGATTAACAAATAGAAAACATGATAATACTTTAAAATATATCAAATAATTAAATAATATAATTTATTTTATATAAAATATATTTAAGATAATAATATCTTTTTATTATGCAATCAATTTTTATACTTGATATTTAAAATTAATTATACTTTCTAATAACTAAAATAATGGGTCACAACTCTCGTTTCGTTTATACATTGATAGAAGACAAAGAATCCTTTGTCTCCTCCGTTTTCCTGATTTTCCTGGATACCCAACTTGAGAGCAGTCCACGTGTGACAATGACAATGAATGAATTTAAAAGAGTTGTTTGGGATTGTGATAGCTCACAGGCTCGTAGGCCTGATGGATTCATATTCAGCTTTTACAAGACAGCATGGCCATTGATTGGAGACGAGTTATTTCGTGTGGTGTCTGAATCTTTCATAATAGGAAAATTAACAAAAAGTGTTAACACTTCTTATATTACGTTGGTGCCTAAGAGCACACACCCAACAAATTTCATGGAGTTCATACGAATCAGTTTGATTCATGATGTGTACAGAATTGTTGGGAAGTTGTTCTCGTCACAACTACAAACTATTTTAACTACTATTATCAGTCCTTATCAAACAACTTTCATTTCAGGAGGTGGATGGGTTCATGATAGCTAATGAGGTTATCCTTTGTCTCAAGAAAGGTGGTGGGGAAGGGTTCCTACTAAAAGTCGACTTCAACAAGGCCTTTAATTCAATTAACTGGTCTTATTTAGAAGAAATGATGATGTATGTGAGATTTGGAGACAAATGGATATCATTAGTTCATAAATTTATTTTAGGATCACAAATGGTAATTCTCATTAATGGCTCTCCAATTCAAGAATCTCGGCCTAAGTGTGGTTTACTCCAAGGTGATCCACCATCACCATTGCTATCTAACATTGCAGTTGAAGGACTCTGAGTTCTTTTTCAAAGGGCTTCGACAACACAATACTTTTAGGGCATTGAGTCAATCAGTCATCTCCAATATGCAGACGACACTTTGGTGTTTATGCAAAATGAGTATAGCTCTTTAGTTAATGTTAGAAGGATCCTATGATGATTCGAATTGACGTCAAGATTGAAAGTTGACTTTCATAAGAGCTCTCTTGTCGGTATTAGTCTTATACAACTGATATGGCCAATATAATACACTGTAAATGGGACATATTTCGAATCAGATACTTGGGACTACCCTTGGGTGAAAATCCGAAGAGAATTTCAACTTGGAAGCAGGTTGTTAGTAAATTTTGCACTAGACTAGGAAGATGGAAGGGAGGGTCTCAAAGTTTAGCAGGACGTGTCTGCCTTGTCAAAACTGTTCACTCCTCCATGCCATTATATTATTTATCAGTGTTTTTGTTGCCGCAGGGGGGTTGCCAAGGTGCTTACACCAATAAAAGTTTTTGTGGAGTGGTGTTTCATCTGGAGCGAAAATGTGCAAAGTGGCTTGGAGTGTTGTAATTAGGTCCAGAAACATGCGAGGTTTATGATTGGGATCATTACGAAAGGAAGAATAGAGCACTGCTATTCAAGTGACTTTAGCATTCAAGGGATAATCATCTAGGTGGGTGGCATGATTTTATTCGCAGAACATACTGCCCTGCTTTTGAAATTGGACTTCCTCGATCATTAATTTAGACACAACAATTTCATCGTCATTGAAGAATAGTTACAATTATCTGGTTCTAAATTTGTTTTTTTGGTAGTTATTAGTTTGAAGCGGATAATTTTTATTGCCATTAAATTTTTTTATAATTATTAATTTTAAAAATTATAAAATTAATTAAAATACATGTAAGTTTACTCGAATAAAAAGAATAGCTACAGCTACACACTTGTTAATGGGGAGACAATCTAATTCTGGAAGGACAAATGGATGGCAGCCGGTCCTCTTAACATTTGTTTCTCATCACTATATGCAATTTCAGCACGACCTTCCATTTGTTTAACTGCAACGAGAGAGAACATGTTAGAGACCGCTGTATGGAATTTTGGAATGGATAAGGCTACTTTTGCCTTTTGAGGAGATACAGCAGACACATCTACGTGCTCTGTTGTCATTAGTAAAACATTAATACAAGAAAGGCAGATTAAAAAAATGAGGAACATTTTGGTGATGGACTCTATATTGTTCGGTCTGCCAATAATTTAATTGACCATCTGGGATTCAGGTTCGTTTTCTTTTGCAAACTTGCCATTGAAAAATGTTTTGCTCCTCCTAAGATTGATGGAAGTCCTGGAATTGTTTCATGGCCTATCTTGGATTCACTTAATCTCTTGTTATCTAGTTTTTAATCTGATGTGTTTTTTTAAAAAAAACAACAATAGAAAACAACAAAAACATCAAATATATTTGTATTGTTTTTTGCATTTTCAGTCTTATTTAAAAAAATTAATTTTTCAAAAGTTTTTTTAAACATGTCAAACTTTTAATATATTATTTTTAAAATTATTATTTTTACTTATTATTGATGTTGCTTGTTTTTAAAAAAATTTAAAAATAAAAAATTAGAGTAAAATTAGAATTTATATATATAAAAAAAAACAAGTTTGGGGACTAAGCCACTCTTTCCCAGTAAATAGGGGAAATAACACACACAACAGGGGCAATTGTGGGCTGAAATGTCAGAGGGAACCACCAAAACCGTAAACCTAAATCTTCTTCTGCCCCGGCCGCCGCTCTCCGTTCGCAAAACCAAAGATTCCTCTGCCTTTTTCAACAACCGGATCCCTCCCATTCCATCTCCATTCTTCTCCTTCTAACCGTCACTGTCCCCGCCATTCCCAAAACCAAACCAGAGAGCCCTGCACCCTTTCTCTAGTCCCCACAGCCAACAGATCTTCACTCCCTCAGTTGTCCCTATTCTCCTTCATCTTTCCACCACAGACCAGCCACACCGCCTAACTCTCCCTCTTCCCCAGACGGCTCTCCACCTCACCAGACCATCCCTCTCTCGGCCATTCCTTCCTCTTCCCATCTCCGGCCTGCACAGACCATCTCCCATGGACTTGAAACGGACCAGAACCAGAGCCGCCTCCCTTCACCCTCCTCTCAGACAATCTTTGACATCAACCTCTAGCCCTCAGTCAACTGCTTCCCATCCCACAGAACCAGCCGACCACAACTTTTCCCATCTCTTCCGATCTCTTGCGATCTCTTCATTCCAAAGCCCGTTACTGCTACGAACGACAACAGAAGCCTAGTCATGCCAGCAACCTCTTGATCTTACCGCCGGCAACCTGAAAAAGAGAAGGAGGCAAAGCCAAAAGAAAAGAAAAAAACAGATATGTGGGGAGAAGCATATCTA
Organism: Populus pruinosa; assembly: GCA_026413675.1. NCBI lineage: Eukaryota > Viridiplantae > Streptophyta > Magnoliopsida > Malpighiales > Salicaceae > Populus > Populus pruinosa. The sequence goes on along the minus strand of CM048602.1, from coordinate 2,992,847 downwards.
AAACCGAGAAGGAAAGTGGACCAAAACTTGTTGCATCTTTTCTTTTTGCAGGTGACGGTGTTCCTGATTGCCAGCATGAAAGTGAATAGGGGAGGAAGTCGTTCCAGGTCGCCCCCGTCTCGTGGAATTTCTTGTGGCAATGCGTGAATCCACGAGACGGGGGTGATCTGGAATGAAAAAGACAAAACAAATAAAATAAAAAATAAAAAGGATAAAAAAAGAATTAACTTTTATGTATGTTTTCTTTTAATGTTAAACCCAAAATGACAAAAAATAAAAAAAATAAATGAGATGTTTTAATTGCACACGCTAGTTCTCTCCAACAATATAAAATATTGCATGGTATTTTAAGATTTAATAATCAATTATTAAAGCTTTGATAATTTAGTTAATATTTAAAAATAAAATACTAACAAATATTTTATTTCTTTTAATACTTAGAATTACAACTTACAACTAAGACCATGATGGATATTTTTAATATGATAAAATAAAACTATTTTACAAAGAAGAACTTTTCATTAACAGTTAATACTTTTATTGCTGCAGCCAATTTCTTAGCTTGTGATCTCTATACATTTAGGTTTCCTAATGATTTTGAACTAAATACTCGATAGTAACTTCCAAAAACTAATCAACAACGACGAAAACACCAATTGACGCCGCGCGGGTTCTAGGGCGACATGGTGTATGCCTAATTCGGTGGAGAAGATGCTAAGACAGTTGCCTGCAATAGCTACAAGTAAATTTCAACAAAAAGAACCAACTCTGCTAACATAACATATGGTATCTTGTGGACTATATGGATTGCTCAAAACAGTCAACAGTTTTTAAGATGAGGAGATAAATTGAACTAAAATGTTTGATCTCACACTTGATAGGCTTTCAGTTTGGTTAAAGTCATTGATACCAATGTTTTCGTACATTTTTGTTGGTCTCTCTTTAATATTTTTCAGGCAGAACTTCATATATTTAATGGAGTTGTGTAATCATCATTACAATTGGACTATTGTGAAAAAATATATTTACAAAGACATCATCTCCACTCTTGTAAGGAAGGAGAATCATGCCTAAGAAACAAATAAAAAAGGAGGTCGCCGGTGGATTAATTTTCCTTTAAAAAATTAATGCCATTGATTGTCTCATGCATGCATGTTGATGGCAAGAGAATGACAAATATATGAAGAAATAAACAATGTAATTTAAACTTTAGATACATTGAAAACCTGATCAAATATATATGACGTATATGATGAAGAGAATGTGAGGAAATGAAATGATTTACAACATCACGAAAGCTTATAGAGAAACCTACTATAATCATGAACGCACCATAATTTCTATCAGACTATTAGTGTTTACAAAAACTAACCACACTTAGCTACAAAGAAACCATGTAATAAATTTCTTAACTACCAAGAAGCACTAGCTGTAGATTGATCAGATGCAAGAAAACATGATCCTGACAAAGATGCTGAAGACTGATGAGACAGGACTGAAGTAAATTTAACCGGAGATTTTGGACCTGTTGATGGTTGGGGAAGGTTTACAGCATTACTTCCAAGCATGAGAACAACTAATGACATGGTTGGCCTACGCGCAGGATCATCTTGAACACAAAGTAATGCAATATGGATCCATCTCAAAGCCTCACTTACTGGACAAGAGTCGATTATATTTCTGTCTATCAACTCCTTTCCTGTGCCTTCATTCCACAGCTGCCAGGCCTGTTCAGGGTATATAAATTTCGGGATCAGAGATTTTTTATACATGTTAATGTTGAATTGATATAAGGTTCAGTAAGAAGAGAGTTTTTACATGTAAGAGGAGGCTTTGGGCTTGATTTTGGCTGTAGAAACCTCTGTTCTTTTTACCAGTAATGATTTCTAACAACAGGACTCCAAAGCTGTAAACATCTGACTTTGTTGAAATCATTCCCTCCAGTGCATATTCTGGTGCCATGTATCCACTGCTCAAGAAAAATAATTACTACATCAAATTGAGTGGAGGACAGTAAAGGTTACCAGATGATTCTCATTCTCGTATTATTTATAGGAATTAATATGAAGGAAATGGACTTACAATGTGCCAACAACTTTGTTAGTGTTGGCCTCAAGTTGATTCCCTCCGAAAATTCTTGCAGTGCCAAAGTCTGATATCTTTGGGTTCATCTGATCATCCAACAAGATATTACTTGCTTTCATATCACGGTGTACGATTTTGAGTCTAGAGTCTTCATGTAGATACTGCAGGCCCCTTGCAGTTCCTGATATAATATTTGCACGCTTTGGCCAATCGAGTTCCCTACTTTTCTTTGGATCTGTCTTCACAAAAGAAATGATAAGGAAACTCCACTCGGTGGTAGGAGTGGATGCATACATTTAGAAAACAATGGGAAAACTATGAGAGCGATAGAAAGCAAACCAAATAGGAAGGCATCAAGGCTTGTGTTTGCCAGGTACTCATAGACAAGAAGCTTTTCATCTCCTTCCAAGCAATATCCCAACAGCCTTACAAGATTTTTGTGCTGAAGTTTAGCGATGACCATCACTTCATTTCTGAATTCTTCAAGACCTTGTTTTGATACCATGGAAAGCCTTTTGACTGCTATTTCTTCTCCAGCAGGAAGAATGCCCTGAAGTTTTGAAGTTCAACTATTAATAACATTTAGTATTGAGTACTAGAAGATTACAAGAGAATAATATTGGGATCTGAACCTTGTAAACTGGGCCAAAACCTCCTTCTCCAAGCTTATTTTCATCAGAGAAATTGTTTGTAGCTAACCTTATGGTCGTCAAATTGAAGTAATGCATTTGTTCACCATTGTCATAACCGGTAATAGGCAATTCTCCTTCATTCAGGTAGCTGTGATTTGAATTTTCTCGTAATAGAATTTCTTGGCTTCTTTCCTCCTCTTGAATAACAAGTCAATTTGACACCAAAGATTAAATTAAAATCTTAATTAGTTACACAAATATCGTTTAATGACAATTTCATACATTAATCTAATGACAATTTCACACCAAAGATTAAATTAAAAGCTTAATGAGTTACTCTTATATTGTTTATCTACCTGTTCTTCTTGGCCCTTTTCAGCATGAAAAATACCAGAACAGCAAGAGAGCAACAGCTACAGCTAATGATGATACTACAGTAGCAATCACAATCATAGTTGTATTGTTCCCTCCATTTCCTCCTGAAATTGCATGATATTATCATTAATAACTAATAACCGACAAAAAGGAATGTATTCCTATCATATGAAATAGGAGCAGCTAACTAGTCAATAGCCTATCCGAGTTCCTGATAAAGTGATGTCTATGCTTTGCTACTGCAGCTAGATATATCTATCCGATTTCCTGGAGCAATATTTCTATCTACAAAATTCCAGACCTGAGATATATCTATTAAAATCAACACTACAAATCATAACATAATTTTGGTGTCAGAATTGCTGCGATTATCAGTACTAAGAAGATAGGAAAATTGCAACAGCCCATATTAAGAGAAATATCCAGCTACCACAGCTGTATTTTTTTAGTGGCAGAATTATGCAATGATTGTAAAGAGCAGCGAGTATAAATGAACAAACTGTAGAATTCCATCAAAAAGCTATAGCAGTATCCCTGAATAAAATTGCAGTGAACAAGACATACCAAAGTAAACTGATTTTTGAAAACTAGTTGAACCGAGTTGAACCGGTCGCCTGGTTAAAAATAGTTAATTAATTGAGATATAGCAACCAGGTGGAATAAGTTGAAATAGTTAACCGGTTTAGTTTGTATAATATAATTTCTATTCAAATTAAGATTTTCTTTTATTAATTTAATTTTTTGATTGTTTAGGACTATATCTATAAAAGATTTGTTATGTAACATTATTAAGAAGTTCAAAAGAGAGAAACTAGTTAAAAAAGCTATAATTGCAAAGGTAATTATAATAAAGAATAAAATATTTTTACTAAACATAGAAATGGATGTACCTAAATGCCTAAATATATATATGTGAAGGATGAAACTTGACTTTTACATATGAGACTTGGGTATGTAAAATTTGATAGCTTGAAAATGATGGTACAAAAAAAGATGTCGAAGGGTCTACTATCTATTATATATCCAAATCAGTTGTGTGGAGGATGTATAGTGAGCAAGCAATTTCTAAAGAGCTTTTTGAAAGAGTTAACATCAAGAGCAAGTCAGCCCCTACAAGAAATACATGTCAATGTTTATGGTTCTATCAAACTAGGTTTATTTGATAAATATTTGTATTTTTTACTTTTGATTAATGATTATAGTAAAAAAAATCCTTAGGTATGTTTCTTAAAAAAAAAGTCTAATATGTTTAATTGTTTTATGAAGTTTAAGAAATGTTAGAGAATAATATAAATTATTTTTTAGGACCTCACCTAACAACTTAAACTTTTGAGTTGAGATAGTTTTTTGACATAGTATCAAAACCTTGATGACCAAATGGTCACAAATTCGAATCTCACCATCTCTATTTATGTGATAAAAATTAAGTACAAAGTAGTGTAGATCTGTATAAGTTTCAAGTCCAAAGAATTTTCACTTGAAAGGCGTGTTAAATAATAATATAAATCATATCTTGGAAGCTCACTTAATAACTTAAGATTTTGAGTTGAGATGATTTTTTGATAAAGAATTAATTGAAGATTATTCTATAAGATCACTTAGAACGGATAAGGAAGTGAATTTTGTTCTATTGATTTTAATGAGTTTTGTGAATATTATGATATAAAGAGACTCCTAATGGTGCCTGCCTAAATCGCCATAACAAATAGCATGATAAAAAGAAAGAATAGAAGCATCCTTAACATGATAAGAAGTATGTTTCAAACCAAGAAGATACCAAAAGAGTTTTGGATTGAGGTTGTAAATTGTGCTATCTACTTGTAAAATAAGTGTCATACTAAAGGCATAAATGATATGACTACACATGAAGTACAAAGTGGAAGAAAGCTAAGTGTCTCCTACTTATATATAGATGATCAAGTTAGATGGCAAGAGCAAAAAGATGATTTTCATAGACTATAATTAAAAATCCAAAAAATATGAACTTTACAACCTTAATGAAGAAAAAATAATGATTAATGGAGATGTTGAGTTCAATGAAGAATGAGTATAAGATTGACAGGTAGATAATAATGAGAAATATGACTTCCTACCAATTCTTGATGAAAAAGATGAAACATATAAACATTATTAAGAACCTATAGTTATGTCTCCACAAACACCAATAAGCTTAATTTTTTCTCAATTCTTCAACTTCTTCTTCTTTTTCTAGTGGAAGTTCAAGTAGTGACACTCCATCAAATCTATTAAGAAAAATAAGGATTCTCGATGACTTATATAAGATAACTAATCTAATTGATAATGATGTAATATTATATTGTCACCTTGTTACATGTGATCCTATAATGTTTAAAGAAGTAATAAAGGATGTCAAATGGAGAATTGCTATGGATGAAGAAATTACATCAATTGAAAAGAATGACATATGAAGATTGGTTCATAGACTAAATGGAAAGAAGACAATAATTGTCAAATGGATATACAAAGAAAAACAAAATGTCAAACAAAGGAGAGAAGATAACCACTACACTTTCAAGAGCTTAGTTGAGAGTTTTAGATATTTGACATGCACTCGTTAAAAAAAAAAATTTGAGTAGGACTTTTAAGTTGATTTATAGAGACACCTTCTAGACATTAAAGCAAATTCTTAAGTATATAAAAGGTATTGGTTATTTTAGCTTATTCTATGGTTATTCTAATAGCTTTTAATTTGTGGGTTATAATAATATTAGTTTGAATAAAGATATGGATGATAGAAAGAACACTACGAGTTTTTTTTTCTATATGGGAGATGTAACATTTACATGGAGTTCAACTAAACAATCCATAGTCACTTTGTCAACATGTGAAATTGAATATATAGCTAGTACAACATGTATTTGTCATTTCATATAACTAAGAAGATTACTCAAGGAATTGTGAATGATACAAGAGAAGCCTATTGAAATTTATGTAAACAACTCATTAGCCATTGTATTAACAAAAAATCCAATATTTCATGATAGAAGTAAGCATATTGATACAAGATTTTATTATTTACAAGATTGCATTGCAAACAAGAATGTTGAAGTCAAGTATGCAAAAACACAAAACCAAGTTGCAATTATATTCATAAAGCCACTCAAATATGATATTTTTATTAAGATAAAAGATGTGTTAGGAGTTATGAAGAAATTAAATTTAAAGGAGGATGTTAAAAGTAAATTGATTTCTTGAAATTGGTTGAATTGGTCGATTGATTATAAACAATCAACTAGTTGAGATAGAGCAACCAGGTGGAATAAATTAAAACAGTGAATCAATTTAGTTGATATTGTTGGTGGGAGAAACCACTTGTGGTGGCTTTGAAACACTCAGAGGGGATAAAACACTCTTTTATTTCAAGAACAAAGCTTACAATTATATAAACAAAAGCTTACAACAACCCCTCTTTCTTTCTCTCTTTCTCTCTAATGTTTCTCTCAATCTCTCCACACATAATTGCATAAGCTTAGCTATCTATTTATACACGAAATCAAAACAAGAAAATTCAACCTTCAAGTGTGAAGGCGGTTGTGGCCGACGGTGTGAAAGCGGCTGGCGGCTGGCGGCGGCGGCTGGACAGTTGGGCGGTGACAGCTGGTGGTTGCCTTCCTTGACCTTCTAGATTGAGTTTTATTTCAACAAATCTCCCCCTTAAACTCAATCGAGGGATGTCATTCCAAGCATGAATTTCAATCTGATAAACACTTCTCTTTTCAATGGCTTGGTAAAAATATCTGCAACTTGATCATCTGTCTTGCAGGATATCAGCTCGACTTCTTTGTTCTTTACATGTTCTCTGATAAAGTGATGACGTGTATCAATATGTTTACTTCTTTCATGATACACCGGATTCTTTGCCAATGCAATCGCTGATCGATTATCGATATAAATCTCTGTAGGATTTTCTTGAGGAAATCCCAAAAACTTTAGCAAATTCCTTAACCATATTAAATGGCATACAGCTGAGTTGGCGGCAACATACTCAGCTTCACAGCTTGATAATGTGACAATTGATTGCTTCTTGGATGACCATGTGAAAGATGTATCTCCCACGAAAAATACAAACCGTGTTGTACTTTTTCTTTCATCCAGATCTCTACCCCAATCACTATCCGAGTAGCCAGTAAGATTGAAATTTGTACTTGAGGTATAAAACATACCTTCATTTATTGTGCCTTTGATGTAGCGAAGAATTCTCTTGGCTGCATTCAAATGAGACTGGTCTGGCTTCTCCATATATCTGCTGATCAGTTCGACTCCGTAGAGTATATCTGGTCTGGTACATGTCAAGTACCTTAAGCTTCCTACCAAGCTTTTAAAGTAAGTTGGATCAACATTTCCAACTTTACTTTTCCTCAATTCCACTCCATTCTCGACTGGAGTTGATACCAGATTGCAGCTTTCCATCTTGAACCTTTCAAGAATATCTTTGGCATAACTGCTTTGGGATACAAAAATCCCTTCTTCTTTCTGCACCACTTCTAAGTCAAGAAAATGTGCCATCAGACCAATGTCTGTCATCTCAAACTCTTGTACCATGCTTTTCTTGAAGTCTTCGAACATGGTAGGATTGTTGCCGGTGAATATCAAGTCATCAACATATAGGCACACAAATAATATGTTGCCATCTGTTTCTTTCTTCACATAAATTGCATGTTCATATGGACATTTTTCAAATCCATTATCTTGAAAATACCTGTCAATTCTGGTATTCCAAGCACGCGGAGCTTGCTTCAAACCGTAGAGGGCTTTCTTCAACTTGTATACTTTGCCTTCATTTTCATCATCAATGTATCCAAGTGGTTGTTCAACATAGATCTCTTCTTCTAGGAAGCCATTCAGAAATGCTGACTTCACATCAAGTTGATAGATCTTCCATCTATGTTGTGCTGCTAGTGAGATCATCAATCTGATTGTCTCTAGCCGGGCTACTGGAGCAAACACTTCTCCATAGTCAATGCCTTCTCTCTGTTTGTAGCCTTTCACCACTAATCTTGCTTTGTATCTTTGCACTTCTCCTTTTGCATTCTTCTTTGTCTTATAGACCCATTTGACACCTATTGCTTTCTTGTTTTTTGGTAGATAAGTCAGCTTCCAGGTATCATTCTTCTCAATGGCATGTATTTCTTCATCCATTGCTTTTATCCACTTCTCTTCTGTGATAGCTTCATTGAAGCTAAGTGGGTCACTATCTGCAAAGAAACAAAATAGAGTTGTATCTTCCATTACTTGAGTGGCGTCATACAGCTCTTCTAGATTTCTCATCCTTCTTGGTCCTTCTGATGAGGATGCTGATGCTGATGGTATTAATGATGATTCTGACGTGTTTCTCCTGTTGAATACAGGAAATCTGTGTACCGAACTTTGTGGCTCATCTTCTGGTACTATTGGACTTTCTGCAAGTACTGTTGGTACTTCTTCATCTTCAAGGATCAAATCAGTGCTGATCCATTTAACTGCTTCTTGGTCATCATTCCATTGCCAAGTTTTATCTTCTTCAAAGATAACATCTCTACTCATAATTACCTTTTTGGTGATGGGATTATACAGCTTGTATCCCATTCTTCTCTCACCATATCCGACAAAGATGCATTTCTCACTTTTATCATCGAGTTTGGTCCTTCTTGCATCTGGGATCTTTGCATATGTCACACAACCAAAGACTCGAAGATGAGTAACACTTGGTTTGTGACCACTCCATGCTTCTTGTGGAGTGATAGCTTGCAAACTTCTGGTTGGGCAGCGGTTCAGCAAATATACTGCACATGATACAGCTTCAGCCCAGTATTGCTTGGGCAACTTCTTTGCTTTGAGTAGACTTCTTGCCATATCAAGAATTGTTCGATTCTTCCTCTCAGCTACACCATTCAGCTGTGGTGTATAAGCTGGTGTTGTTTGATGTCTGATGCCTTGTTGTGTACAAAAGGCTTCAAAGTCATTTGCTGTATATTCTCCACCTTGATCAGATCTCACGGTTCTGATCTTATAGCCACTTTGCTTCTCAACAATTGCTTTAAAATCTTTAAAACAATTGAACACTTCTGACTTCCTCTTCAAAAAATATACCCATGTCTTTCTGCTAAAATCATCAATAAAAGTGAGGAAGTACCTATTTTGTCCAGTCGACATAGGCTTTATAGGACCACACACATCTGTGTGTATTAACTCTAGTGGCTCGTTTGCTTTCCAGTTGACTTCTTTGGCAAAACTGGATCTGTGATGTTTGCTGAGGACACAACTCTCACAGACTTCTTCTGGATGATCAATGTGGGGCATACCTTTGACCATCTTCTTGCTTGCTAGCATCTTCAGACTTGTGAAATTCAGATGTCCAAGCCTCAGATGCCAAAGCCATTCTTCACTGTTGGTGATGGCACTCAAACACTTTGCTGCATCATATTGGATGTTTAAAGGAAACATCCTATTCTTGGACATTTTCACATAGGCAATTAATCTCCCATTGTAGTTTGTAATTGTCAGATGACAATTCTTCATGTAAAGTGTATAGCCTCTCTCCAAAAGTTGACCTATGCTCACCAAGTTCTGCTTTATGGCTGGGACATAGTAGACATCGACGATGTAGCTATGATCGCCATTCTTCAACTTGATTGGGATGTTGCCTTTACCTTTGAATGGAACTTTTGACATATCTCCAAAGGTGACAAAACCTTGTATGGTCTCATCTAGATCACCAAATAAATCTCGTTGGCCACACATGTGATTGCTGGCTCCAGAATCAAGATACCAAATATTCTCTTGATTCTTGTCAAGTCCTTGTTGGACAAATAATGCAGCTGCTCCTCTATTGTTGACATCCTCTTCTGCATAGTTGACTCGCTCACGTATCTCCAGTGGAGCTTTCTTTTGACATTCAGTGCTATAGTGGCCAAATTGATTGCAATTATAACACTGAATATTCCTCTTGTCACGGTTATTGTAACCGCCTCCTCTTCCTCTAGGAGTGAATGCTTGTTGTCCTCGACCTCCTCTGGTGGTGTTTCTACCACCTCTTCCTCTAAAACCTGTATTCCAAGAACCTCTGCCTTGAAATCGTTGAAATCCTCCTCGTGTTTGTTGACTTCTTCCTCGAGTGGTGTATCCACTTGTTGAAGTCTCCCCTTGCTCATATCTGTCTTTGAGAGACAACTTTGCTTGTAAGGCATGCTCAATTGCCTTATCTCCATTTCTTTTTACAATCTTCTGCTCATGAGCTTGCAAAGAACTCATAAGTTCATCCACTGTTAACTTGTCCACCTCTTTGGACTCTTCAATAGCGACAATAACAAAATCAAATTTTGGATCTAGGGATCTCAAAATTTTCTCAGTAATTCAAGCATCTGAAAGGGCTTCTCCGTTTCTTCTCATCTGATTGACTATCACCATAATTCTTGTGTGATAATCAGAAATGGATTCTGAGGACTTCATTTGTAATAATTCAAATTCACCTCGTAAAGATTGGAGACGAATCTTCTTTATTCTGTCAGCACCTTTGTATTTTTGTTGGAGAGCCTCCCATATTTCTTTTGATGTTTCTGCGGAAGCAATGATTTCAAATGTCGCTTCATCAAGACCTTGATAAATGATGGTCTTTGCTTTGTTGTCTTTTTTTCTATTGGCTTTGAGGACTTGCTTTTGTACCTCTGGTAAAGCATCTTCTGATTCTTTCGACTCTAGTTCATCATAACCATATTGCACAATGTCTATACACTCTTGTGAACCAAGGAATGCCTTCAATCTGATGCACCAACTATCATAGTTGTCTTTGGTTAGCTTCGGGATGAGTGTTTGTGCACTTTCTATAGTCATTTTGCTCTTTAAATGACTATATCACCTTTTTGGGAGTTGAATTTGGCAAAACCGACACCGTAGATGGATCCGGAATGGTCCAAATAGTAGGGAACCGGTCTGACTTTGTAGAAAACGGGTCAAAAATGAGGTGAACCGGTCCAAAAACCAATTCGGGTGGTTTGCTGGGTTGAACCGGGAATATTCCAAGGAATATTCTTTTTTGACTTTGACTTTAGAATATGGCTCGGAGCTTGGCTTGGCTTCGGAATATGGCTTGGAGCTCGGCTCGGCTTCGAAATATGGCTTGTGGCTCGGCTCGCGACTCAGCTTGAGGCTTGGCTCGGCGCGGCTCAAATATGGCGCGCGTGTGGCTCACTCGTCTTCTTCCTCAGGGCGCGTGGGCTACAGTGCTGAAATTTCAGACGGAGAGTGTGGTCCACCCCGTGCTCCGATTGATCTGATTTTTGCACCGTTGAGTTCGTATTGATGAGCTCTACACTTTGGAATGATCAAAACTTGTTTTTGACAACTTTGAAAATTCGGATATTTCCCAAAAATACCTCTGTTTTCTGACGAACGAAGCTCTGATACCAATTGTTGGTGGGAGAAACCACTTGTGGTGGCTTTGAAACACTCAGAGGGGATAAAACACTCTTTTATTTCAAGAACAAAGCTTACAATTATATAAACAAAAGCTTACAACAACCCCTCTTTCTTTCTCTCTTTCTCTCTAATGTTTCTCTCAATCTCTCCACACATAATTGCATAAGCTTAGCTATCTATTTATACACGAAATCAAAACAAGAAAATTCAACCTTCAAGTGTGAAGGCGGTTGTGGCCGACGGTGTGAAAGCGGCTGGCGGCCGGTGGCTGGCGGCTGGCGGCGGCGGCTGGACAGTTGGGCGGTGACAGCTGGTGGTTGCCTTCCTTGACCTTCTAGATTGAGTTTTATTTCAACAGATATAATACAATTTCTATTCAGATTAGAATTTTTTTATATTAGTTAAAGTATTTCCTTAATTATTTAGGGCTCTATACTCATAAAAAGACTTGTAATTCAATATTATTAGAAGTGCATAAAAAAGAGAATAGTTAAAAAACTTAAAGAGAAATACTAAATAAAAGTATACCTTACTCTCAATAATCTTATTCTTGAGTTTTTTATTGTATATTATTATTTTTTATCTTCTAGCACACCTATCATTTCTTTGAAATTTTATACAACACCCATCCTTCTTCCAACAAAAGTATGCAGCTTCTTAAACGGTAAACTATCATAGCCTAACATAATTAGATTTTTTGAAACCACTCAGGAAGAATTTAGTCTTCCTTCTTTAAAAGATCTATCCATTTCATTGTACATAATAATTCAGTGGATTAGTTATAACTCCTTGGTGATGCTTATGTCCAAAGCTCGCCTGCTAACTTTGAAACAAACAGAGAGAAAAATAGCCTAAACTACCTATTCACCTAAATCTATTTAAACTAGGGTAAGTGTAATACAGTTCAAACGAGAAAAAAAAAATTTCAAACTTTCACAACACATGAATGGACCAGCAATCTAATTTCTTAACAACCAAGTTTTCGTATTTGACTTACCGGGCACTGGCTCTGGCACTTGGGTAGAAGGAACCGGTACCGGCGTTGATGGCACTGATGGCAGCTGATAGAATTGATATTCCTCATACCTTAAACTACAACTTGGGGCGAAAATACGCCAGCCTTTCTTAGCTTGGCAACACTCTGTCACAGCATCCCTTAAGATTCCCAAACAAGAACTACAATCACTACTATTTATATCTCTACTACACTGCGTCAAAGCATATCTATTTTGAGACCCATCATGACTCGCTGATTGATTAGTCCCGAACATCATATCTGTATATGGAACATATTCTATCAGCGTGTATATCAATCTGAGCGCACCAAAATTCTGTTCATCTGGTGATGTAGTATTCCCGTTATTCCACATGAACAATCTTGGATAAGTCTGATAAACTCCATGAAAGTTTTTATTCGAGTAACGTAGCATGCACTCATCGTACCAAATGATTGCAGTTCCATTAGAAGCGCATCGCTGTTGGATTTCTCGAATAGCATTGTTAATGCAGGTTTGACAGGTATTGCTTGAAACATCACCCCTGCAAAGGTAGAGACTGTAAATACCATTAGAACTGTCTGCATAGAAGCTCTTCAGGGAGGCCTTGGAGGATAAAGAACTCAAGAGGGCGCTAAGGTTTGAAGTGTAAGTAGCGTTTTCTGTGATATTTTGAGGATCTGAACAGAAGGGGTAAGTGTAAGCTGGTTGGCTAGCAATTGAGCTAATAAGGGTAATAATTGTGATCAGAACTGAAAGAAAGGATGTGGGATTGAGTAGAAGAAACATAATTTTCATCAGGATTAACTTGAGAGAAAATGGTGAGGCGAGGATAAGGTTATGGAATGTATTTGATGAAGTAAAGACAAGATTTTTTTTAATTTTTTTTAGATACGGCCATGGAGGTTAGAAATGAAACATCATCAGTTATTAGTAATATTGCAAAAGGTAGATACAACCACACTTGACAGCTGCCGGCCTGAAAGAGTTTCGAAATTCTGACTAAATACGTATAGCAGCATGTTGGTGACTTTTCTCCTTGTTGAAAGTTTCTTTGCAATATGATATTGCAGCAGCGTTGAAGACAAGAGGTTGTGAATGATGAGAAGGGATCACTTGTGCTTTTTTGACTGTGTTTTTACAGGTACAGGAGGGATTTAACTATTGTAGGCAGAGAATTCAAAAAATAAAATAAAATAATTAAAAAAATAATAATAATTAACAAGGATTAATTAAGGAGGGGAAAATAGCAAAATTGCTATTTATTAAAATAATAATATTTTTTATTTTTTAATATTAAATTTTAAAAATTAAACTTTATAGATTATTTCAATTTACTTCCTATAAAATTATATCAGTATTATGACTCGAGTGATGAGTTTTATAGATTAATCTAGTAACTCAGGATTTTTTTGGGTTTTTTTAATTATTTTTTTTTCAATTTCATCCATTAATATTTGAGTTGATTAAAAATTAAAATTTATAATTTATTTTATATTGTTTTCTATAAGGTTATCAGAATTTCATGAACCAAGTCAAGATTTTGACAAGTTAACTTGAAATGATCCAGTTTTTTCTTTCAATTTTATTATTTAATATTGGATTGATTGAAAATAGAGTTTCATAATTTATTTTAATTTGTTTTTTTTTAGGTTATCTCAGTTTAATGATCCAGGTTTGATATATTAATCTAGGTCAACTTGAACTTTTTTATCTTTTTAATTGATTTTTTTAATTTTTTCTTTAATATTAAGTTAATTAAAAATTAAACTTCAATATATTTTTTTTATTTACTTTTAATAAAGTTGTTATGTTCTTTTGACCGATATCATAGATTTTATATATTAACCTTTGTTAACCCGAGTTAATCTAATATATTATTGTTTTAATATTTTTAAAAAATTATATAATTTTGATTTTTTTGTTTTACTTGATTGTCCCTATTTATTTTTTAAAATAGATTAATATATATTTAATCGAGAGGTGTGTACAAGTTAGTTTGGAAATCTATATTAATAATAAAAAAAAATATAATTGTTGCATGCTTATAATTTATTTGAACAATGGTGACTTTTCTCCTTGCAATATGATATAGCAGCGGCGTTCAAGTCTAGAGGTTGTAAAGAGGAGAACATGTCAACTGTGCTTTTCTGACATAGTGTTTTTACAGGTACAGGAGGGTGTTAACTATTGTAGGCAGAGAATTCATTAAAATAATAATAATAATAATAATAATAATTAACAAGGATTAATTTGAGGAGGGGAAATCATTACTCCCTCCTCACAAAATTTCAGTTTATTGAATTTATTAATTTTAGATTTATTAGAGATTAAATTTTATAAATTATTTTAATTTAATTTTTATAAAATTATCTAAATTTTATGCCTCATGAGTTTTATATATTAACCTATTTATTTATGATATTTTTGAATTTTTTTATAATTAATTGTTTTTTCAATTTTATCCGTTAATATTTGGATTGATTAAAAATTAAATATTATAATTTGTTTTAGATTGTTTTCTATAAGGTTATAGAGTCACATGAATTAAGTCAAGGTTTTGACAAATTAACTCGGGATTACTCAGTTTTTTTCTTTCAATGTTATTGTTTAGTATTGGATTAATTGAAAATTAAGTTTGATGATTTATTTTCTATTGAGTTATCTCAATCTAATAATCTAAATTTGATATATTAACATAGATTGACTTGAGTTTTTTTTAATTAATTTTTTTAATTTTATTATTTGACATTAAATTAATTGAGAATTGAATTTTACTATATATTTTTTTATTTACTTTTTATAAAATTTTTATATTCTTTTAACCGAGGTTTTAGATTTTATATATTAACCTGTATTAATCTGAGTTAATCCAATATGTTGACGTTTTATTATTTTTTAAAAATTATATCATATTATTGTTTTTTATTATATGATAAGAAAATAAAAAAAATACTGATTTACCATCAACTTGGAAAATAAAATTAAATAAAACTTTATATTAAATGAATAGCTGGAAAAAATAAAAAAGTTAAAAAATAAAAATAAAAATAAAAATATAATTTTAAAAAATAGGCTAAAAAACCCAATAAAAAAAGCAATGAGCCTGTTAAAAAAACCTGTTGCTTAAAAGATTTTAATTGCCTCTTCTGGGATTAGAACCCTCAACCTCGCCTCAGGTCCCGACGCACTTTAATCAATGAATGACAACATAAAATTTACTAATTAAACGCTTAAAATAATATATCAAACTAGTTTACTGTTTATACAATCGTGTCTCTTTTAATTATATTGATAATTATTATTAAAAGGAGATCTTATCCTGTTGAATATAAAATATAATTATTTATACAAGTCCAGCCAATGGCTTGAAAAAGACTCCTCTGTACACTTGGATTTTTTTATTTGTTTTAATTAATATAAATGTTCGGTAAATTTATTTACCTTAATTAATCATATAAATTTTAAATTTAATAATAATATAAATCTTCAGTAAACAAATATATTCAGAATAAGATTGTTTATATCCGTAAGGAAATATAAAAACTTGGAAACAAGCTTCAGCAATTGAAAATACCTTCAGTTATATTTTAGACTATAAAAAAGGTGCACAGCTTATGTTATTTCTCAAGGATAATATCCACCACGAACTATATACAAGCTAATTTTTATCAGCAAATTTTAATAGAGTTTAGTATTTTATGAGTTATATTGTTATCTTACATATATATTCATTTAAATGAAATCCATTTGAAAAGTTTTACTAATTAGAATGATATAATAATATTTGAATTTATGATTTTTTTAGTTATTAACACTTTGATATTATATTAAAAAGTTATTGTAATCTAAAAATTTAAATTTAATAAATAATTTATATTATTCTCCATTAATTTATTTTTCACATAAACAATTGTTCCTCAAATAAAAAAAATACATTAGTATTTAATAGATGTTGATTGGAAATAGATTTATAAATGGATCTAGAGTGATGGACTCACATAATGTAATCATATTTAGCTACGTGTTAAACTTTTTCTCTGATGTAGAAACTAGCAAAAAAAAAAAATTCACAACTTTTTTTTTTATTTTTTTTTGCTATCCAATAATTAGAGATTTTATTGTTAATTAATTAATTCATTTAAAAATTATATTTGATATGATATGGTAAATATTAAAAAAAAAAACAAATTCAGTGTTGATTACTTAATAAAACTAAAATACCTGAAAGAGATCATGAAGCTTTACTATGAAAAGTTGAACAAGTGCATACATTTTTTCTTGAGAGTTTTCCGTGGTCTCATTTCCTGTTGCAAATTTTCTTCGTGAATCACCTAATGCTGCTAAATTAGTAAGGTTGCCTAACAAAACATTTAGCTTCTCATAGAACTCTTTTTCGTCGGTCACGTTATTCAAGTTGTACATCCAAAAGTAAGGCCTAAATTCCATAATGCCTGCTATGGAACGGTTTGAATACCTTAACATGCAATCATCATACCATATATAGGCCTCCTTTTGGTTTGGACAGAGTTTTGTAAGCACTCGGCTAGAATTAGTGATGCAACTTCGGCAGGTTTCGGGCTTTTTATCTCCTCTACAGAGTGAAATTGCGTTAACTTTGCCATTGTTTTGGCCATACGAGTCGTTGTAAAACCCATAGTCGATTTTGGTATTGAAAGAGAAGGAGGAAAGCAGGTTATTGAGGTTTGATTTGTAGTCACAACTGTTAGTGAAGTTACCAGTTTCCGAACAAATGTGATAAAGTGGATCTGATTGTGCAATAGAGAGGACAAGGAGGTTAATGAAAATGGGACAAAAAAGGAAAA
Organism: Populus pruinosa; assembly: GCA_026413675.1. Classification (NCBI taxonomy): domain Eukaryota; kingdom Viridiplantae; phylum Streptophyta; class Magnoliopsida; order Malpighiales; family Salicaceae; genus Populus; species Populus pruinosa. The sequence goes on along the minus strand of CM048602.1, from coordinate 2,975,519 downwards.
GCAATTTTGATGCTGCCATAGCCATTGCAGAACCTCACTTTCTCTTTGTGATTTTTATTGAGTGGCAGCAGGATTCCTTATAGTTTCATGCATGGCACAGGTACTGGGTGGGAAATCTCCGAGTGAAATGGTGACTTTCTGTTTGTCTATTCTCTACCCTGCCTAATTTCTACGGAATAAATGGTGTGGTCCCCCATTTTTAATTTGAAAATCTTGCAAAGACTCGCGGAAGACTTGAACTCTTTGGCTATCACTAAAGGCAACAGACTCGGTCACATGGAACTCCTTGTTTGGTTTGAAGACTTACCAACCTCAAAAACACTGAGGTTGAAATTTCAAAACATATAAGATAATGGGGCCAGCTTGTCGACTTCCTCAGTAAAAACTTGGAACTACAGCGTTGAAATTTCAAAACATATAAGATAATAGGGCCAGGTCAATGGTGGAGTCTCCCTTAGTATTTGAGTCCAATTTTGTACATATAATTCAGTTCAGTCCTTTATCTCAAATTTATTCACATTTGGATCCTCTGTTCTCTCTCTCTCTCTCAATACCTATTCTTGAAAAAGTTAAAAAGTACTTTCCTTCTGTTCACTGAAAATTTTACAGGAATAAAAGCTACCCATTTTAGATGTTGAAAAATTAAACCAAAAGTTCGAGATTTTTACTTCATTATTCCTAAACTGGAAGGTTTTGGATGTGATAGTACTCGAAGTAAAATATCATTATTTTTATATAAAAAATTATTATTTAATATTTTATTATATTAATATTTTAAAAAAATATCATTTAATATATATCATATTTTAAGTTCATGATTAATATTTTAATTATTATTATCATAAAACACGTTTGTAATGCAATGTAGTGTGCGTAAATAATTTAGCAAAAGTTAACAGAGAGAGAAAGAGATTATATAGAGTTAGGGTGATAAGGCTTGAAATCTTTATAAATAACAAGTTTAAAAAAGTTGTTGTAATTACTTTTTTATATAATTTAATTATTATATAAAATTAAAATGAATTTATTATTACATTGAATTTTCTTGTAGGAAAATTATAAAAAAATAATTTCAAAATATACAACTAATTGGGAAAATCATCTTTCATCACAGTCTTACACGATGGAGTCAACACCTCGTAGTTCATTAATTTAAATATTGAATGAGTAAATAAAAGAAAAAGAAGGCTATATTTTATCACCATGACAAAAGATGACGTCTATCCAAAAATTTCTTAATAATATAAGATACCAAATTTAGACATTAATTATAAATCAAGATATATCGATACCTATAACTTCATCTATGTTGTCATATAATTATGGAAATTGTTTTGTCTTTATTTATATATATAATCATGCTCCTTTATTTATAAGTAATTTTATTGAAAATTTAACATTATAAGTAAACATATTAAGTTATCGAATATCTCATCCATTTCATAATCATTATCATGACATAATCCATTTTTTTTATATTTTATTTTATATCATTTCAACTATAAATCAATCCCAAACTTATTTATACATACTTTACTTTTTGATAATTTTATCATGTCTGTTTCACAATAACTTAAATATAGATAAATGTTAAGAAAGAAAATATATTCAATCTCATGTACCTATTAACTTGAATTACATAGGAAAAAAACGAAAAATCTAAACACATAACTTAAGCTTTTTTTTTTAATCATGCACATGCTATGCTACCTTACTAAGTCTCTAATTAAATTTTTTTACTACCTATATATGCATTATATTTTAGTTGAATTAAAATTGATATCTAGTATAAAACATGAGAATTTATGCAAAGATATATATATCGACTTGCATAATAATATTTTAGTTAAGAATTTCATTACATAGATATAACAATATCATTAAAAAAGAAGAGATAATAAAAAGAGCTTTTAGTTTAGTTTACTAAATTAATTATATGTACAACAAAAGTTTTGAATTCACCTAACTTCTTAGCCCGCTAATACATAAAGGTCCTGCAACAAAGATTTAATAAGCATAAGTTTTCAAACACAATTTTTTTTTTCCAAGTATGTACGACGATAAGAGCACTCATCCTTCTTATCCAATCGTATAGAAGATTTCATGAACAATAGTTACACTTTCATAATAATACCACATTGAGATATTATTATGGAAGTGTAACTATTAATACAGTTGATTTATAGTTTTCGTTACAAAAAAGAATCAAAAAAATCAAAAACTCAGTTTTAGCAAATTAAGAACAATTGCATGACAAATTTAAAGCTTAATTAGTTAAAATAAACATAAAAAAACCTACAAAACACATTCCATAATAAAATAATAAAAACATGGTGCATATTATAAAGGGATATAATAAATAAATAAATAATACAGTGTTAACTCAAAAATCTATCAACTAGAAAATATTTGTGGACTTGGATATCATTTGTTTGCTGAAAAGTAGTTTTATTTTGAAAAATAGTTTTCTTGAAAAATAAATTTTTAAAAAGTAAATTATTTTTTGATATTTGGTAATATCAAGGAAAATAAATTGAAAAATATTTTCTAGTATTTAGTTATGTTATGAAAAATAGTTTATTAATGTTTTATTTTTTTTTTGAAGTTTATTAAAATAATGAGGAATAAATCTTATAAATTAAAAAGTTAAATGAGAATAAAATTAAAAAAAAATCTAATTTCATAAATTATCTCAAATAAAATAAAATTTTTTTATTGTTATCTTACATATATATTCATTTAAATGAAATCCATTTGAAAAGTTTTACTAATTTGAATAATATAATGATATTTGAATTTATGATTTTTTAGTTATTAACACTTTGGTATTATATTAAAAAGTCATTATAATCCAAATATTTACATTTTTAAATTAAAATTTAATATATAATTTATACTATTCTTCAATAATTTATTTTTTTCATAAACAATTGTTCTCTAAATAAAAACAATACATTATTATTTAATAGATGTTGATTGAGAATAGATTTGTAAATGGATTAAGAGTGGTGAACTCATATTGTATACTACTATTCAGTTACGTGTTAAACTTCTCATTTGATGTAGAAACTATCAAAAAAGAAAAAAAAAAAGAAATCCACAACCTTTTTAAAAAAATAAATATAATTAGAGATTTTATTGTTGATTAATTAATTCATTTAAGTTTTTCCTTTAGCATTTTTTTATATATAACAATATGTATCTAAAAACTATATTTGATATGATATGGTGATATGGTAGATATTAAAAGAAAAACAAATTCAGTGTTGTTTACCTAATAAAACTAAAATACCTGAAAAAAGATCATGGAGCTTTACTACGAAGAGTAAAACATTTTATTTATTTATTTTCTCCATATATCCCCTCTCCCTCTTTTATTGTTATTTTCATTCTTTAAAAAAAAATATTTTTTTCTTTTAATTTCATATTTAAAATATTTTAACAATCATTGAAGTTGTTATTGAATTAACCAAATTAACTTGATTACATCAAAATACTTTATACAATTGAACTTAATTTTGGAATTTTTGAATTATCATATGCTTTTTTATGCCTATGCGGTTTAATTTTTAACTTTTAAACCAAGTCTTGAATGTTTTTTTAGTGTTTTAAAGATTGTTTATTTTTAATAATTGTTTAAATCTAAATTTTTTAATTAGAAAACTCAATTGTATTGTTATTAATATCTTACTTGTATCATATTTTTAAATATTTATGATTTGGTTTTCAAGCCTAAATTCACACACATGCATATTTATTTGATCTGTAAAATTACTTTGTGCTTGTGTTTGTGCTTTGGCTTGAAAAGTACTCCCTTCGTCCAAGTTTATGCTTTGTGTGTGTAACTTCTTTCTCTCGCTTTACATTATTGTGTGTGTCGCTACACGACGTCGGGCGACGGCTCCACTCTTTTTTTTTTTGTTTTTTTTAAACAAAAGGAATTTAGTTTTTTATTTGATTGGGGGGAAATAAAGATTTTATTTGGAGTCGCCATCTAGTAATTTGAGGGAACTAGAAATCCAAAATTAGACACTGGTCCCAGAGATTCGGATACTGGGTTAGTTATGATTAAGGGAAGGTAGACACCACCCTTAAAACATCCTTTCAGAGAAAGGTTACCTTTACTTGTGTGTTTTTCTTATTTTGATTCAAATGCTATTATATTTTGAGCTTATTTGTAAATTTTTAACATATTTAACGTCGGTCCCTAAAAATAGGAGACGCGTTAAAAATGACATCAGACCCTAAAATTAGGAGACTTTGTCTAAAATGTCGACGTTTATCCCTAAAAAGGAGAGTTACGTCTGATTTATCAAAATAAATAATAATGGACATAATCCATATTTGGTATTTAAATTTTTGACATCGGTCCTTTTCTATAAATAAAAGAGACGTGTCGAGAAAATTTATTTTATAAAATAAAAATTATTTTGATATCATTCACAAATAGATATATCAATTCTTGAAAATTGGGTTTTTGACCTATGAACAGTGATATGATAAAATGGGTGTTAAACCCGCGTTGTTATTTATTTTGGTTTTCTTTTGTTTTTTTTTCTTTACATGCAAAAATTTACAAGTATTTATATACAAAAATATCAAAAAATACCATAAAATATCATAAAAAATTACCTGAGTACCCCTGTATAGGTAAAAGACTGAAATACCCTCGGATTTATCGAAAATTTATGAAAATGCCACTGGACCCGCGGTTACTGTTCACGCACGGTTACTGTTCACGCACGGTTACTGTTCACGGGTGAAATTTTCCGGCGAGTTTCCGGCAAAAGATAGTCGATTCTGGTAGATCTGAGGACAAGGATTCTGATGGTGGTGGTCTCGTTGTCCGTTGATGGCTGAGGAGGGAGAATCGACGACTTGAAGGTCGATTGGTCGATGTTGGTCGCGGCCTTTTTCCGGCCACATTAGCCGGTGAAAAAGTGTGAAAAGGCCGGGGTTTTGCTCAGGGGGAGGCGATGCACAATTCTGCGGTGGTTTCACGGCTTGATACGGCCGGAAATGGGAGATCCGTGGAGAGAGAGAGAATCGCCGGCGAGAGGAGAGAGAAGCTCTGGGTTTTGATCTGGTGTGGACGATTGTATGGTGCACTCATGCGTCTGAAGGCTGTGAACCGCTGGATCTTGGATGAATAGATCGTGCGGCTGTGATTCGTTTGATCTCCAAGTTGATCGGACGGTCAAGATTGAATGGGCTACGATCTGGTGTGGCGCAACCAGATCGAAGGGCAGATTATTTGAACGGCTGAGATTGATTTGGATTTTAATCTGGTGTGGTAAAGCCTATTGTATCCTAAGAAATCAAAGGCTCAGATCTAAACACTATTAGATCTAACGGTTGGGATATTTTTGGTATTTTTTAATTTATTAAAAAAAAAATTAATATCTTACTAGGGTGCAGAAAAATATAAAAAAAGTGAATAGTAATTAAATAGTAATCCAAATAGTATACGTGAGAATTGAGAATCAGAATTGAGAATTGAATTTTTTTTAATCTTTTTTTTCTCCTTCCTCTTCGCTGTCTTGAATTCATTGGCTATTTATAGCCAATAAATTCAGACAACAATTCACGGATGAATTGTTAGCAATTCACGGATTCTTAAAATTTTCAAATTTTCACCGATTACTATTTGTCTTATTATATATAATAATATTAAATAATAATATAATAATACTAAATAATAATAATAATATTTATTTATAGGGGTAAAAATTAAAAATTCAAATCAGTATTATAAAAAGTTTTTCATCCGCTAAAAATTAATTTTAAATTACAAAAAAAACTTTTTTATACGGGTATCAACTCGGTGGACCGGGTTTTTTGACCCAAAAATACCAGTTTTGACAAAAATAGTCCGAAACTCATTTTTTATCGCGATTGACATGGTGGGACCCGTATTGACCCGGTGGACTCGGTTTTGACCGAAAATGATTGTTTTGACCCGAAACAGCCCGAAACTCATTTTTTACCCCGGTCGACATGGTGGGACCCGTATTGACCCGGTGGACTCGGTTTTGACCGAAAATGACGGTTTTGACCCGAAACAGCCCGAAACTCATTTTTCACCCTGGTCGACATGGTGGGACCCGTATTGACCCGGTGGACTCGGTTTTGACCGAAAATGACAGTTTTGACCCGAAACAGCCCGAAACTCATTTTTCATTGTGGTCGACATGGTGGGACCCGTATTGACCCGGTGGACTCGGTTTTGACCGAAAATGACGGTTTTGACCCGAAACAGCTCGAAACTCATTTTTCACCCCGGTCGACATCGTTTAACCCGTATTGACCTGGTGGACTCGGTTTTGACAGAAAATGACGGTTGACTCGAGAAAATATATTTTAAACTCTTTTTTTATTTATTTATTATATTTTTTTGTCATGAATAATAAGATAAAATAACATTCCTAAAAAATTTTAGTGAATCCAAAATTGGGTTACAACAGTTGCCCCCTCTTTACAATGCTTACGGTGCAAAGACATTAAAAAAATCATTTTCTTTTGACTTTGCATAGGAAGTATTGTAAAGAAAAAAATGCTGGAGATGTTGAAAAACACATATATTTTCAGTTGGTCTAATTCTTATGGGCGACCTACCCAAGTGAAAAACATGAAAATGTTTTCAATCTTGATTTAGTGAAATACATGAAAGTGATTTCAATAATGGTTTGGTGAAATACATGAAAGTGATTTCAACAATGGTTTTGTGAAATACATGAAAGTGATTTCAGATTGATTTTGTGAAATACATGGAAGTGATTTCATCAATGGTTTTCTGAAATACATGAAAGTGATTTCAGATTGATTTTGTGAAATACATGGAAGTGATTTCATCAATGGTTTTGTGAAATACATGAAAGTGATTTCAACAATGGTTTTCTGAAATACATGAAAGTGATTTCAACAATGGTTTTCTGAAATACATGAAAGTGATTTCAGATTGATTTTGTGAAATACATGGAAGTGATTTCATCAATGGTTTTGTGAAATACATGAAAGTGATTTCAATAATGGTTTTCTGAAATACATGAAAGTGATTTCAGATTGATTTTATGAAATACATGAAAGTAATTTCATCCTTGATTTTGTGAAATACATGAAAGTAATTTCACTATGATTTTCAAAGTTAATGAAAACTTCTAAAGGAAGTCATATTTGTATGACTCAGATCCGATTTGTAAAAATTGATCTCAAAGATGATGAAAGCTTCTCACGAAAGTCTTATATCTACGGTTGAGATCTGATTTATGAATCAATCTTAGAGATGATGAAAGCTTCTCACGAAAGTCTTATATCTACGGCTGAGATCTGATTTGCAATCTATTTCAGAGATAATGAAAGCTTCTCATGAAAGTCTTATATCTACGGTTGAGATCTGATTTGTAAATCGATCTTAGAGATGATGAAAGCTTCTCATGAAAGTCTTATATCTACGGCTGAGATCTGATTTACAATCTATTTCAGAGATAATGAAAGCTTCTCATGAAAGTCTTACGTCTACGGTTGAGATTTGATCATCTGTTCATAGTAATAGTAAGAGTAGAATCCTTATAAATTACGCAGTTTTTTTTGGTGACAAACATCATCAACTTCTTGTATTTCAAGCCTTTCAAAGTTCCCAACTCTTGAAGCTTTAATCATGTCTTCCTCTTCTTCCAATGTTAACCCATATCTTGTTCCTGCAGTAGAGCCTATAGTTTGGCGTACTACTTTTGAAGTGAATGGTCGTCCAGTTACAATAGAAGATACTGTAATGGACAATGAAGATACTGCTGTAGCCGTGGCTAGAGACATGGTCCTTCCCCGTGATGAAACCATGCTGGCAGCTAGAAGCGATATTGAAGCAGTGAATCAGTCACTTGCTCTCAGTATCAGAGCTACTTCATCTCTGGTGAACGTTGCAGAGCGTTTTCATGCTAGAAGACTTGAGCTGAATACTCAGGTTCTTGATCTCCATCATCTGATTGAGAATTTAAGGAATAGACTCCGTGATGAAAGACGTCAGAGAAATGACTTGGAGAGGAGGAACCAAGAGCTGAATACACGTGTCGACTTTTGGAAGGACTATGTTAACACACGACACCTCGAGTTTGAGGAAGAGATGGAGAATATGCGTAAACAATTTGAAGAACTTCGAGGCTTAATTAATGATCAAGATGGCAATATCCCTGATCGTCCTCGCACTGTTTAATATTTGTACTTTTAAACCTTTTGTCATGAATAAAAATCCATCTTTCTTGTCTTCATTTATGAATTTTGCTTTAATGAAATTGTCATATTTGATGTGATTAAAATGACTTCATTTCGTCTGAATCTCGTTGGATCCCGTTGGGAATTTTGTTTCAAGAAATATCTACAAGACAAATATGCAATGTTTGTGAAGTTAGATGATATGAGATGCATCTTACCTTTTTGAAATATAGATCCCCCATTCATTTTGTCTGGCGATCTTGAATGTTAGCAAACTCTTTTGATTCACGCTTCTTTCAAATCTACTCAAGCTGACCCATGTTGTTGAGTTCTCCAAGATAAACTTTGTTTGAGTTTCTCAATAGTCACTGCCTCTTTCTCCATTGGATACTTTATTGAGAGCATTAGCTTCTCCCTGGCCTAACATCGTGTTGTTGAGGATTCTTTAACCAATTCACATGGTCAATATATGAGGATTATCCCACTTCACCTAGGATTTCCATATCCGAAGATGTATCAGTTATCATATTGTCTAACTGATCATATTACGAGAAGCAAAAATCTCATTTCATAGAAACTGCATAATCATGCTATTTCAATCCCACTCTGGAAGAAATCTACAGTTTTATCATGTGTATCTCTCACTAGGGAAGCAAATTTCTTTGTGCCATTAGGAATCTAGTGACTGCTTCTCTGCCTCTGGAAGATTTCTTGTGATTGCTTCTCTACCCTTGAAAGAAGTAACTGTCTCTTTTCATTTCCTTATTTGCTCTTGTTGTCGTTAGAATCTCTGATTTTCTAACACTGCCTCTTGGTGTCTCATATCTTCTTCACATAAAAAACCATTTTTTCAAAAATGATTTTTCAAAAGATCTCTTTTGTTTTTGAAAACTGAAACTCTCAATGTCTGTTTATAACAATGTTCAAGCAACTCTAAGGATTTGTATTAAATCTCTTATTAAAAGTAATCTCAAATATAGGTAAGTGATGAGATGACCTTCTGCTTTGGTTTTCAATGTGTTCAAGCAATCTTGAATGTATTTTGAGGGAAAAGGAACAATTTCCCTTTATTTTTAGAAGCAGTCCTTTTATCAGCATGAATAATAATGAGTAATTATTTGCTATATCATGACTCTTTATGAAAAAGTCTCTTATATTTTGGGAACGTTGTTTATTAATTCAGGTTGCTTCCTTGATTAGAAAGGACTTTAAAGGCATGTAATGTATTTATGGCTCAAGGCTGTAAAAGAAAGAGGATTTCATAAGCTCAAAGAAAGTGTTTAAGGGTTTGAAAACTATAGATCACTGTTATCTTATCTTCATCTTTTCTTTTGCTATCTTGACAACAAAATGATACTAAATATTCCAAATTAGGAATTTTTTCTATTTGTTAGGAATTCTCTCAATTATTTGGAATTTTTTATTTGAATTCCTTGTTGTCAGACTTCATAAGCTCACATGTCTTCAAGATGATTTCCATGATCATTTCTTTCGTTTTGCCCCCAGTGTAGGGTGTGATCTTAGTTAAGGTTCTTATGAAAAAAACTTTAAATAGACTTGGCTCAAATTGGGACTGCAAAGGATAATTTTAAAAGAAAGTGAAAGGAATATCAAAGATGGCCTTTCTTCATTTCAAGTAGGATCGGTTAAAACCAATAAACTTTGTCCACATCCAGCGTAATGTTTTGGATTTATAAGATACCACATTTTTGCGAGTCCATGTCAAGCTAATGTACTACCAACCATTATTCATGCTGATAAAATGTAAGTCCAGGACAGAATTTAAGTGATAGTTGTTCCAATTGCGTGTTTTTGACTTGTATGGTCATCTCTTTTAAGAGAATTGCTTTGAACATTATCCTAAACAAATCATTGATTTATTTCATTGAAATCATAAACAAAATCAATTCTTTTAAAACCTCATTTAAGAAGAATGGGTTCTCTTGTAAAAAAAAAAAAAACATTTGAAAGATCAGATTGTTGAGCCATTGAGATCATGCATGGGCTTTTTGGTGAGGTATATGCAAAGAGAATTTCCTGGCCAAAACTTCATTTCATTTGATTTTAATTGGATGAAATACATCATACATAATACTTTTTCACAGAATCAGAGTTCACGGGCCTAGGTAAATCATCTCCATCCATCCTAGTTAACAACATAGCCCCTCCGGAGAAAGCTTTCTTCACTACATATGGGCCTTCATAGTTTGGTGCCCACTTGCTTCGGTCTTCACTTGGTAGTGGTAAGATTTTTTTGAGTACAAGATCCCCTTCTTTGAATTCTCTTGGTCGGACTTTCCGGTCATATGCTTTGGCCATCCTTCTTTGGTATAGCTGGTGGTGACAAATTGCAGCCAACCTCTTCTCACTTATCATGTTTAGCTGCTCATATCTCACTTTAGCCCATTCAGCTTCTTCTAGTTCAGATTCTATTAGTACTCTCAAAGATGGAATTTCTACTTCCAAAGGCATCACCGCCTCCATCCCAAATACTAGTGAATAAGGTGTAGCTCCAGTAGATGTTCTTACTGCTGTGCGATATGCATGTAGAGAAAAAGGAAGCATCTCATGCCAATCCTTGTAAGTGACTACCATCTTCTGGATAATCTTCTTGATATTCTTGTTTGCAGCTTCGACAGCACCATTCATCTTTGGTCTGTAGGGAGATGAGTTTGAATGTTTAATCTTCCACTTCACGCACAATTCTGTGATCATTTTTCCATTAAAATTCTGGGCATTGTCGGTCACTATCTTCTCAGGTGAACCATACCGACAGATCAAATCTTTCTCAATAAAACTCTTTACCACCTTTTGAGTTACATGGGCATAAGAGCTGGCCTCCACCCACTTTGTGAAGTAATCAATGGCTACTAAGATAAATTGATGCTTATTGCTGGCTTTTGGGTTGATTGGCCCAATCACATCTATTCCCCACATTGCAAATGGCCATGGTGATGTCATATTAAATAGAGGAGCTGGAGGTGCATTTATCTTATCACTATACACTTGACATTTATGACATTTCCTGACATAATCGATGCAATCTTTCTCCATGGTCATCCAGAAATACCCAGATCGTTGTAATTGTCTAGCCATCATATGCCCACTTGTATGAGTTGCACAAATTCCTTCATGAATTTCTTGCAATGCTACCTTAGCTTCGATTTCATCTAGACATCTTAGTAAAGTCCCATTGAATGACCTTTTGTATAGAATTTCTCCATCCAGGTAAAATTCCAGAGCTAACCTTCTCAAGGTCTTCATATCTGCTTTGGATGCTCCCAAGGGATACTCTTGATATTGGATAAACTGCTTGATGTCATAAAACCATGGGTTCCCATCTATTTCTCCTTCAACTGAACAACAATGAGCTGGAAAATTTCTAATCTCAATGCAGATTGGTTGTACTCTTACTCCGTAATCAGTTTTGGCCATAGAAGCTAAAGTTGCCAAAGCATCAGCAAACTGGTTTTTGTCTCTTCCCATGTGGGAAAAATCTATCTCATCAAAGCCCTCAGTCAGTTTCGAGAGATATTATTGATATGGTATCAATTTTTTCTCCTTGGTCTGCCATTCGCCTTTCACTTGACAGATTATTAACATTGAATCCCCGTAGACATCAAGCTTCTTTATTTTCATCTCCAAAGCAGCTTCTAATCCAAGGATACAAGCCTCATATTCAGCAGTATTGTTAGTGCATTCAAATTGTAGTTTGACTGAGACGGGATATTGCTTCTTGTCAGGTGAGATTATCACAGCGCCTGCTCCATTACCAGAAACATTCACTGCCCCATCAAAATACATGATCCACCAATCATTCTTTTCTTTGTCCTCTTCTACTATCAACACATCCTCATCCGGGAAGTCAAATTTCAAAGGCTCATAGTCATTGATAGCATTATCTGCTAGATGATCAGCAATTACGCTTCCTTTTACAGATTTTCTTGTCTTGTATACAATGTCATACTCAGCCAACATCACTTGCCATCTTGCTATTCGGCTTGACAAGTAGGGTTTCTCAAAGATGTATTTAAGAGGATCCATTTTTGAGATCAACCAGGTGGTATAATACAACATATATTGTCGAAGACGCTTCGTACTCCATACAAGAGCACAACATAGCTTCTCAGTCACAGTATATCTGGATTCACAATCTGTAAACTTCTTACTCAGATAATAGATAGCTTGCTCCTTTCTTCCAGACTCATCATGTTGTCCCAACACACAGCCCATTGCTACCTCAGTTACTGTCAAATACAAGATCAAAGGTCTTCCAGGCACAGGGGGCACGAGTAAAGGTGGATTCTGTAAGTATTGCTTTATTTTATCAAAAGCCTCTTGACAATCTTTGTCCCATATACCAGGGTTCTTTTTCCGAAGTAATCGAAAAATTGGCTCACATGTTGTTGTTAACTGAGATATGAATCGAGCAATGTAATTCAAACGTCCTAAGAAACCTCTTACTTCTTTCTCAGTCTTAGGAACTGTCATAGCCTGAATTGCTTTCACTTTATCAGGATCGACCTCTATTCCTTTATTGCTTATCACAAATCCTAGCAACTTTCCAGACTTTACCCCAAACGAGCATTTTGAAGGATTCAGCTTCAACTGATACTTTCTTAGTCTTTCAAACAATTTTCTTAGAACCTGAACATGATCTTCTTCATTCTTAGACTTGGCAATCATATCATCCACATACACTTCAATCTCTTTATGCATCATATCATGGAAAAGTGTCACCATTGCCCTTTGATACGTGGCTCCAGCATTCTTCAACCCGAATGGCATCACTTTATAGCAGAATGTTCCCCATGGTATGACAAAAGTGGTCTTCTCTTTATCTTCTTCAGCCATTTTAATCTGGTTATAACCGGAAAATCCATCCATGAAGGAGTAAGTTGAACTTCTAGCAGCATTGTCTACCAGGACATCTATGTGAGGCAAAGGAAAATCATCCTTCGGACTGGCTTTGTTTAGATCCCTGAAATCTACACATACTCTGATTTTATTATCCTTTTTTGGTACCACCACTATATTAGATACCCATTGAGGGTATTTAATAACTTCTAGAAAACCGGCATCCCACTGCTTCTCTATCTCTGCCTTGACTTTGAGCACAATATCTGGGCGAGTTCTTCTTAATTTCTGCTTAACAGGTTTGCATCCTTCTATCAAAGGTAATCTGTGTACTACAATATCAATGTCTAAACCAGGCATATCTGTATAAGACCAGGCAAACACATCGATATACTCTTGTAGTAATGAGGTTAAACTGCATCTTTCTTCTGTAGTGATCAGAGTTCCAATCTTTAACTCTCTTTTATCTTGCTCGGTGCCTACATTTATCACTTCTAGTTCTTCCTTCGCAGGTTTCCAAGCATGCTCTGACTGTTCTACCCGTCTAGCAAACTCCTCATCCCATTCCTCTTCATCCATTGCAATCTCATCCTTATCAAAGTTTGGCCATTCATTTTCAATGCAATATGTTTGTGGATTTATGGAGGATTCACTTTCAGAATTCCTGGAAGTGAAAGGTGTTTTTTAGTGTGAATGCATATCTTGTAGCCAAACAAAATAAAAGGAATTCAACAAATACTGATGAAAATGCTTGATCTCAATATTATTTTAAAGGTTGACTCAATAATTATGAAAAGACCTTATGTTGTCATCTTGAACCAAGATTTCCAACTAGGTATAAAATCACAAAGTAAAGTACAATGCAAAGCACATAAAAGCAAATATAAGTAGACACTTAATCATTACTTCTTAAAAACAATTGGGGCTTCTTCAATCTCCCAATTCTGGAATACTTCTTCAACTGAAAGCTTTCGCACAAAAGCGTTGGTTGGAGCTTCTTCTAGAGCATGGACAGTTAACTGTGGTAATAATTCATCTTCTTTTATTATTATTGGCTCATCATCACAGTTCCAGCCTTTCTCTTCACCTTCTTCTACATTGTTGATATCCATGACAGCAAGTTTCTGTCCCAAGACTTCCATCATGTTTTCAGGTTTCATCACATATGCTGACTTTGGAAAAGAAACATGGATAGGTGGGATTGCAATGTCTTCTTCCTCTGGCTTTCTTCCTTCTATTCTGGCCAACCTTCTCTCTCGCTTTATCCTAGCAGCTCTCTTATGATCATCTTTCTTAGGCTTGAAGCCAAGCCCAAACCTCTGATCAACGGCCTTAATTTTCATCATGTTGACTCTTTTATGATTTCCAGCAATTAGATCATTCTGGAATGGCAGTCCATGTTTTAAAAAGCATTTAGCTATCATTCTAGCAGTACTAGAAATAGCTGGTCTTCTTAACACAGTATTCTCCGGTACCCATTCGGTGTTCACAATCTCGAAGGCATGGAGATCTCCATCTTTGCAATCTTCTGCTTCAATATAAGGGACCGCCACATTCCTTATCATGGACAAGGTTTCTTCTGCCTTAACTTTCACTAAAGTACCATTGATGATGTACTTCAAGCATTGGTGTAGAGATGATGTCACAGCCCCAGAGGCGTGTATCCATGGCCTTCCTAATAACATGCTATAGGAAGGATGGATATCCATCACTTGTAGGGTTATTAAAAACATCTGAGGCCCTATAAACAATTCAATATCAATGGTCCCTATCACTTGTCTAGGGGAACCATCATATGCTCTAGCCGTCATAGTACTTGGCCTCATATGAGTAGCATCAATTGGCATCTCATCCAGCATATACCTTGGTAGCACATTCAAAGCTGAACCATTATCCACAAGCACTTTGCCGATCAGACAGTCCTTATATTTCACAGTGATATACAAGGGCTTGTTATGCCCAGTCCCTTCCGGGTCTAGCTCATCTTCAGTGAAATATAAGTAATTAGAGGCTTGAATTCTTCCCACCAAATGCTCCATTGTATCCTGAGTAATATCCTGTGGCACATATGCTTCATTCAACACCTTTTGCAACGCTTTACGGTGTAACTCAGAACTCAAGATAAGTGACATTAAAGAGATTCTAGCAGGAGTTTTCTTCAACTGATCTACTATACTATACTCACTATGCTTCATCAACTTCAAAAATTCATTAGACTCCTCTTCACTTATGGGTTTGTTTACTTCCATATCTTTAAAAGCCTCAACTGTTTCTTTTCCTTTAGCTTTCCTCTGCCTCTCTAATTCTTCTGGTGTAAAACATCGACCACTTCGAGTTAAACCGCCGATTTCTGTATGGAAGACAGGAGTAGGATTTTTAACATTGAAAGCATACCCATAATTGTAAGGCATTGTGCCATAACTTCCATTATTGGTACATACAGGCTTGATTAAGATTAGTTTTGGCGGACCACCCACAGTTGGTTGGAGTCTACAAACCTCTCTTTTTTTCTCCTGGCTGCCTATCATTCCCACTTCACTGCTTTCTTCTTCACTTTCTATCCGTATCATGCCGAAAATCAACATCCTTTTCACTCTTTGGTGAAATTCTTCGCAATCATCAATGTGATGTCCCACCTTGGCATGAAACTTACAGTAATTATTTCCATTCATTACTGGTTCAAACTCGGATAAATATCCAGACTGTACCATCATACCGTACAGTTTTTCCATGGAAACCTTCAAAGTTCTTTCCTTCTTACCCTCTACTCCGATAGCATTCACCCCTCCACTGCTTGTAGCATGATTGGGTAAAGGGTTGGAATTCACATTCGGTGCATCATCAAAAGTTATCCATCCAGCTTTTATCAATTGAAGGAGCTTGTTTTTGAATGCATTACAGCTTTCAATGTTATGCCCAGCAATGCCAGCATGATATTCACATGTCATATCAGGCTTATACCAATTTGGGTATGGAGGTTGTAGTGGGGTTAAAGGAACAGGGGCCACTTGCCCAATACTCAACAACTTCGAATACATTTCTCCCAAGGGAAGTGGTAAAGGTGGCAATCGTTCTTGGGTTCTTTGAAAATTCCTTCTTGTAGGATTACCAATCTGGTTACTTTGTTGGTCATTTGGTTGGTTTTGCTGGTTGGTAGGGAAAGGTTTAGTAAAGCTTACACTTGCAACTTGTTGGGTAGGTCTTTGGAAGTTATAGTGATGGTAATTTTTCTTCTTACCCTTGTACCCTCCTTCCATATTGTTCACCTCAGACTCCTTCTTTTTCCCGATAAAGCCTTTCTTCTCAGTAGGCTCTAACATTCTCCCTATTCTTATTGCTTGTTCTATCCTCTCAGCAATAGTTACAGCATCATAAAAATGCTGAGCTGAACTACCCACTAGGTGTTCAAAGTAGGGAGATTTAAAAGTGTTGGTAAACAGAGTGACCATTTCTTTTTCTAACAAAGAGGGTTGCACATGGGATGCTTTTTCACGCCATCTCAAAGCGTATTCTCTTACAGTCTCTTTGTTGCCCTTCTCCATGACTAACAAGCTTGACCTGTCCGGGGCTACCTCCATGTTGAATTTGTACTGCTCCACAAAAGCTTTAACCAAATCTTTCCACTTTCTGATCTTTGTATTATCTAGTCTTGTATACCAGCTTAGTGCTGATCCAGAAAGACTGTCTTGAAAGAAATGGATGAGAAGTTTCTCATCATTCACCACTTCTGCCATCTTATTACAATAAGATTTAAGATGAGTGACTGGGCATTCAGTTCCCGTATACTTGATAAATTCTGGTACCCTAAATTCTTTGGGTACAGCTACATTTGGGACTAAACACATCTCTGCAGCATGAACAGGATCATATAAGTCTGCCCCTTCGACTGCTCTCAATCTTTCTTCTAGAGCGGTCAATTTGTCATAATCAACAGGTTTAGAGTATCTCATCCTATGTGAGTCATCAGTTGTCAAGTTTATGATCGGCACTTGTGCTGGTGGAACGTTGACAGTGAACTGCTGTTCAGATGAAGAAGGATTTGCCCCTAGATTTTGAGAAGTGAACACGAAAGGAGCTACTGGAGTAGATATAGATGGAGTTGCAACCGTTGGCTGAGTAGAGGTATCTTCTCCAGACTTGGATACTAGGGCCTGCTCGAGTAGACTTGTAAGTCTTGCGATATCATTTTTCATGCTCTCCAACTCCCTTTGATAATGAGCCTCTAGATGTGCTCTTTCTTCGTTCTCCATTATCTTTCTTCGAAGTCGAGTGTAATGAATTTTATGGTCTTTTGGGGGACCTATATTTCAGTCTGAATGAATGCAATAAAAATGAATGAAATGTGCAAATGGATGCAAAATGCCATATGCATGATGCATGCTTGTTATTTGTTTCAGGCTTTCTTTTAACTTATGATGAGGAATAGACCAGATCAGATTCTCTTAAGAATAGTTCTCACTGAGGACTCCAAACCTACAGGAACTTGAACTGATTGAGGGAAGAAATTTGTTGCCTTAATTTTGATCTAGTCAAAAATTCCTCAATAAATTTGGTTTTTTTTTTCATCTCACACTTCCTATAAGGATCGGTGGAGATATAATGAGAATATGGAATGCATATGAAAATGTATGTTAATGCATTGACATTTATTCGTGTCTTATATCCTACTTGATAGGATTTAACTCATAAGGTTTGGCTTAGTTTATTCTATCCTTAAAGAAATTATTTGGTTCTTAGATTGCCCGAATTACTTGTGAAGTAATCAGCCTCTTAACCTTATGCAACATGAGTATGGGAGAAAATTCCACAATACCCGTTACATAGGGTGAGTTACAATCCAAGCGAAAGTCCAAATGAGCATCAGTGGACATAAGTCACACTTGCCACTTGAATCTTTCTTTTCTAATCTTAAAAAGGACGAAGCTCGGGTCCAGAGCTTTTATGGGTTCATCGTGAAGTGTGTGAATACACAAATAAATATCATGTATGCATGTGGCCAATATGAAAAATTGAAAAGAATTACAGTAATAAATAATGTAAATAAAATAAATACCAGAAATAAATAGCATATAAGAAAAAGCATATGAAAAGCAAACACAAGTAGTAGGTTCAACCCTAAGTCCCCAGTGGAGTCGCCATTCTGTCGCTACACGACGTCGGGCGACGGCTCCACTCCTTTTTTTTTTGTTTTTTTTTAAACAAAAGGAATTTAGTTTTTTATTTGATTGGGGGGAAATAAAGATTTTATTTGGAGTCGCCATCTAGTAATTTGAGGGAACTAGAAATCCAAAATTAGACACTGGTCCCAGAGATTCGGATACTGGGTTAGTTATGATTAAGGGAAGGTAGACACCACCCTTAAAACATCCTTTCAGAGAAAGGTTACCTTTACTTGTGTGTTTTTCTTATTTTGATTCAAATGCTATTATATTTTGAGCTTATTTGTAAATTTTTAACATATTTAACGTCGGTCCCTAAAAATAGGAGACGCGTTAAAAATGACATCAGACCCTAAAATTAGGAGACTTTGTCTAAAATGTCGACGTTTATCCCTAAAAAGGAGAGTTACGTCTGATTTATCAAAATAAATAATAATGGACATAATCCATATTTGGTATTTAAATTTTTGACATCGGTCCTTTTCTATAAATAAAAGAGACGTGTCGAGAAAATTTATTTTATAAAATAAAAATTATTTTGATATCATTCACAAATAGATATATCAATTCTTGAAAATTGGGTTTTTGACCTATGAACAGTGATATGATAAAATGGGTGTTAAACCCGCGTTGTTATTTATTTTGGTTTTCTTTTGTTTTTTTTTCTTTACATGCAAAAATTTACAAGTATTTATATACAAAAATATCAAAAAATACCATAAAATATCATAAAAAATTACCTGAGTACCCCTGTATAGGTAAAAGACTGAAATACCCTCGGATTTATCGAAAATTTACGAAAATGCCACTGGACCCGCGGTTACTGTTCACGCACGGTTACTGTTCACGCACGGTTACTGTTCACGGGTGAAATTTTCCGGCGAGTTTCCGGCAAAAGATAGTCGATTCTGGTAGATCTGAGGACAAGGATTCTGATGGTGGTGGTCTCGTTGTCCGTTGATGGCTGAGGAGGGAGAATCGACGACTTGAAGGTCGATTAGTCGATGTCGGTCGCGGCCTTTTTCCGGCCACATTAGCCGGTGAAAAAGTGTGAAAAGGCCGGGGTTTTGCTCAGGGGGAGGCGATGCACAATTCTGCGGTGGTTTCACGGCTTGATACGGCCGGCAATGGGAGATCCGTGGAGAGAGAGAGAATCGCCGGCGAGAGGAGAGAGAAGCTCTGGGTTTTGATCTGGTGTGGACGATTGTATGGTGCACTCATGCGTCTGAAGGCTGTGAACCGCTGGATCTTGGATGAACAGATCGTGCGGCTGTGATTCGTTTGATCTCCAAGTTGATCGGACGGTCAAGATTGAATGGGCTACGATCTGGTGTGGCGCGGTGTACCGAGTGCTCGGTATACCTGCAGACGTGGCGCAACCAGATCGAAGGGCAGATTATTTGAACGGCTGAGATTGATTTGGATTTTAATCTGATGTGGTAAAGCCTATTGTATCCTAAGAAATCAAAGGCTCAGATCTAAACACTATTAGATCTAACGGTTGGGATATTTTTGGTATTTTTTAATTTATTAAAAAAAAATTAATATCTTACCCAGAAAAATATAAAAAAAGTGAATAGTAATTAAATAGTAACCCAAATAGTATACGTGAGAATTGAGAATCAGAATTGAGAATTGAATTTTTTTTAATCTTTTTTTTCTCCTTCCTCTTCGCTGTCTTGAATTCATTGGCTATTTATAGCCAATGAATTCAGACAACAATTCACGGATGAATTGTTAGCAATTCACGGATTCTTAAAATTTTCAAACTTCCACCGATTACTATTTGTCTTATTATATATAATAATATTAAATAATAATATAATAATACTAAATAATAATAATAATATTTATTTATAGGGGTAAAAATTAAAAATTCAAATCAGTATTATAAAAAGTTTTTCATCCGTTAAAAATTAATTTTAAATTACAAAAAAAACTTTTTTATACGGGTATCAACTCGGTGGACCGGGTTTTTTGACCCAAAAATACCAGTTTTGACAAAAATAGTCCGAAACTCATTTTTTATCGCGATTGACATGGTGGGACCCGTATTGACCCGGTGGACTCGGTTTTGACCGAAAATGATTGTTTTGACCCGAAACAGCCCGAAACTCATTTTTTACCCCGGTCGACATGGTGGGACCCGTATTGACCCGGTGGACTCGGTTTTGACCGAAAATGACGGTTTTGACCCGAAACAGCCCGAAACTCATTTTTCACCCTGGTCGACATGGTGGGACCCGTATTGACCCGGTGGACTCGGTTTTGACCGAAAATGACAGTTTTGACCCGAAACAGCCCGAAACTTATTTTTCATTGTGGTCGACATGGTGGGACCCGTATTGACCCGGTGGACTCGGTTTTGACCGAAAATGACGGTTTTGACCCGAAACAGCTCGAAACTCATTTTTCACCCCGGTCGACATCGTTTAACCCGTATTGACCTGGTGGACTCGGTTTTGACAGAAAATGACGGTTGACTCGAGAAAATATATTTTAAACTCTTTTTTTTTATTTATTATATTTTTTTGTCATGAATAATAAGATAAAATAACATTCCTAAAAAATTTTAGTGAATCCAAAATTGGGTTACAACAGTGTGTTTCACAGTCTAGGGTGGCTTAAGGACATCAATATTCTAATGAAGATGAATTTATTTGTTCTTGTTTCTTGTTTATGCGTGTTTTAAGTTTTTTATAGAATGACTTGACCTTTTACAAGTTAAGATGAGTTTTGGTGTTAATTATGTTTCTTTTGTTTATCTATGCATTCTTGAGTTTGGTCGTGTAAGAGGGTCCATGATCGTAGGATGCTTTCAGAGGCCCTGCGGATTGTTTATTTGGTTAGATGACATTAATTTCGACCATTTATGTCTATGACTTTAGTTAAATTTGTGGATTATACTGGATCGGAGGTCCTGATGAATTGATGAGTAATTGTTTTGTAATAAGGTTTGACGCCTTTTTATGCATTATCCTTGGGCTAAAGGCCTAAAGACCTTTTTGGGAGCTTGGACCCAACTAATAAGATTTGAGTCCTTTTTATACATTTGCATACATGTTTAGGAAAATTGATATTTTTGAGTTGGCCCTTTTACGACACAATTCCAAATCTATTCAAAACACAAATGGGACTAGAACCACATGGATTAGTTAGGCTTGTTTAAAGGAAAAAGGATAGAAATGAGATTTCTTAATTTTAAAAGGTAGTTTCTCTAGTCATCATAATCAATTTTAAAATAGATTTTTAATCATAATAAAAATTCATTTCTAAGAAGATAATTTAATTAAATAATGATTTAAACAATAATTAAATCTATTTAAAAAAAACATTACCAATTTTCATTTATGTTTTTCTATGTCTATTTTAATTATTACACTAATCTTTCAATAATGATATTTATGTTCTTTCATAATATGAAAATTCTCACTCATTTTTTAAAAACAAATAAGAAATCTTTATATACATTTTTATAAAAATTATTCTTTAGTTAATTAATTATTCAATTCATAACAAATATTTACTCTAATTCATTCATTTTTCAATTATTATAAATTATTAAATTGTATAAAAAAGTATTTTTTAAAAATTACACACACAAAATTTTGTGTGTGTTATAAAACATAGTTGAAAATTAGTAAAATAAAAAATAGATCAAAATTATAAAATGATTAAAGAGATATTTATAGAAAAATAAAAAAAATTAACTTGGGTCCCATTTGTTTACTAGAAAATAGTTTACTTTTGGAAAGTTGTTTTCTTGGAAAGTAAATTCCTGTAAAGTAAATTATTTTTTGATGTTTGACAATGTCATGGAAAATAAGTTCGAAAATATTTTTTTAGTATTTGGTTATGTCATGAAAAATAAATTGAAAAATAACTTATTAATATATTTTTTCTTTTGAAATTTATTAAAATAACGAGGAATAAATATCACAAATTAAAAAATTAAATGAGAATGAAATTAAAAGACATTTAATTTTATAAATTATCTCAAATAAAATAAATAATAATCAAAATAATAGAGATTAAATCTAAAAAATAAAAAAATTGAAAGATGATGAAATTAAAATAATAATAATTACAATTTCATAAATTATCTTAAATAAAAAATAAAAAAATAAAGACCAAATTTGATAGATAAAAATTTTTAATTAAAAAAATGATAAGAGAAAAATAAATAACAATCATAAAATAAAAACCTAAGTTAATATAAAAATCAAATTAAATTAAATTCTAAGGGATGAAATTGAAAAAAAATCAAAACAAAAGATATTACAATCGAAAGTTTGAAAATCAAATTTGATATAATGAACATATAATATAATATTTCTAATTTTTTTACAAATTTTGAAAATTGTTTTTATCGCAAAATAAAATGAAAATACTTTTCTAAAAACCAATTTAAATTTTTATTTGACTAAAAAATATTTTTCATTAACTAATTTTTCTAATAATAAACAAATACAAAAACTTTTAGAAAATACTTTTTAAAAATCAAATTTTTATAGAACAAACACAAACAGAGCCTTGATTTTATCTCTTTTTCCATGGGGACACAAAAATAGCTAAAAACCTTCTAAGAGAGATTAAAAAACCTTTATCTCCACAACTTAACAAGTATTTATTCTAAACACAACTTAACAAGTATTTATTCTAGTTATCTTTGTTTTTAATACTTTAAGATAATAATCAATTATTATTTAAGATCACAATTCTAAATTATAGAGAAAACTACTAATTTATTTTGAAAGTCAATAATTCATGAATTTTGAAATTCTCTGAAAAATAACACACTATCTATATAGCAGCAAAAAAATTGGCATAGCTTATATATAGAAAAAAAAAACCGAAACTCACTTGGAAAAATAAATAAAATATAAAAACACCAAAACTGGGTCTATTGTATCTCCTGGAAAAACTTAAGCATAATTCACCAGTGGAATAGAAAATTATTACTATTTTTATTAGACTAAATATTTGACACATTTAAACTTTTTATTGAGCTTTACTTTGTCTATCCAGTTCATAAGCACATTATCAAGACACTTCATGTCATTATGCGTTAGGTCTTTCATATTCGCCCAAATGTTTATGTGAATAGTTGATGGATGACTCTTTCTCAAATTTATATGTTAGGTCTTTCATAAGCACATTGTCAAGACACTTCACATCATTAAGACTTTAAGTTTTATGGTGGATGGCTCTATTGTATCTCAAATTTATGTGTTCATCAATGCTCCTCACTTGTAGCCCGTGTCTTGGCCTCTGTCTAGTGACTAGGGCTTCAGAATATTTACTTGGCCATTAAAACTCATGAAGTTTTGATATCATATTAAAATTAATTATATTGCTAAGCATTTCCATATGGAGCTTAATTAAGAAAATGATTTCATCCACATCCATTTTCTATTGCTAAGCAAATATGATAAGAACAAGTACAACTAGGTTTCATTGGCTTCAATTTTGTAGTGCTAAACAAATATATAATAATGCATTTACGATCTATGAACAAGTACAGCTGGTTTCATTGTCTTCAATTTTGTAGTGCTAAACAAATTCTACACGGCATGATTACATTCCACAAACGCAACGATTTGATAGTTTTGATTATGATATGAGCATAAATAGAGAACATATAGCTTTCATGACCTCTGCCCTTCGTTTCCCTTGGACTCGAAGTATGAATTGTTAATATTCATTATATTTTCAACTTTTCTGCTGTTATCTAGCCCTTGCCATGCTGACAGTAATTCCGATCTCGGTTCGCAATGTACTGAAGTTGATAATGCTAACAATAGCAGTGAATACCAAGCCAATCTGAGCGAGCTGCAGAATTCACTTGTTGCTAATGCGCCTATCCAAGATGGCTTCTACAAGACCGCAGCAGGTAAAGGTGCTAACAAGATTTATGGCCTTACACAATGCAGAAGTGATATTTCTGCCACAGACTGTGCAGCCTGCATCAAGAATGTTACCATGGTACAAGGCTGCTCAAACAGTAAAGGTGCTAATGTCCATGATCTGTAGATTGCTATAGAATTGTTTCCTGGATTGGGGAAACTGGATTGTTTCCTGGATTGGTTTCAGTTTCTTTTAGATTTTGATGAAAAGTTGCAGGATTTTATTTTGGTGCGTGCTAATGTCCATGATCTGTAGATTGCTTTGGTTCTACAAAAGAATTGATTCTTCAAGATATCCGGAGGCAATTCTAGCTCTTAGCTGCTATTTTGATTTTGGCTTTTATTTGCTTCTATTAGCTACTAGTTGTTTTTTTTTGGTTTCCTGGTTTGTTATTATTTTCAATTTATAAATCTGCTAAACTTGAGCTGTAAGCAATTTTCTATGTTTTATGTCTTCTCCGCCTAATTTTGGCGTCTTTTAATGCAATATTATGCTTCTAAAAAAAACAGTAAAGGTGCTACGCTTTGGTTTCAGTGCTGTCTCGTAAGGTATTCAGACCGGAGCTTTTTCGGTGAATTGGATCAATCAGGAATAATGGCAATTTACAATGACACCAATTTTGAAGATGCAAAAGTGGTTTCTGAAGGACTTAACTTCACAAAAACGCTTGCTTCTACAACTCCTAACCAACCTTCGATGCTGGACAGAGTGGGAAGAGGTATGGCATGGCTTAATGCACTAGAGATCTCAGCAAATGTGAGTGTGGCAAGTGCTTGGATTTCCAATTGGCGACATATTTAAATATTATTGGAAATAAGAGAAGTTGGGATATTTATCGATCTAATTGTAGCATGTAGTACTATGACTACCGAGGAATCCATTGGTAAAAACTCGATGAAAACCCAACATCCTCCATGCCAAAGACACATCAGCATATCCACATCAACATTCTGGGTTTTGATCCAGTGTGGCGCAATGACTATTCCTCCTAACACGTGGCTTCATCTGCAACGTCCAGTGATCCAAAAGTTTGATTGATAAAATTTGAGCCATCCAAAGTCCGATTTGGGTGATCTCAGTGTCGTTTCCAATATTTTTTGCCATTTCGAACACATCTATAAGGTCAGATTTTGCATATTCGAATCCGAGAAATATTAAAAATGGCAGATGAAATAAAAGTTACGGGAATTGAAAAATTTAATGGAACAGATTTTGGATATTGGAAAATGCAAATTAAAGACTATCTATATGGGAAGAAACTTCATCTTCCTCTGTTGGGGAGCAAACCAGAAAACATGTCAGAAGAACATTATAGTTGAAGAAGTATGAAGGAAAGACTCGGGTGAAAGCTCAAGTTCAGGTTCAGCTCTCAACATCAACACTCGAGGAAGGAGACAGGATAGAGGCTTATCCAGAGGTAAATCAAAATCCAGGTACAAAAGTAAAAGCAAGTTTGAACCTAGAAAGCAGGTTGAATATTGGAATTGTGGCAAATCTGGTCATTTCATGAAGAGTTGTACAAAACCAAAAAAACCTGAAGCTGATTCTACAAATGCCACTACAAACGAGGTACAAGATGCTGTGATTCTTGCTGTACATAGTCCTATTGATGATTGAGTTCTTGATTCTGGTGCTTGATTTCACTATACACCACACCATGAAATGATGCAAAATTATATTGCTGGAGCTCACAGTGTAGTCTATCTAGTCGATGGACAACCATTAGATATTGTGGGTATAGGAGATGTGCAAATCAAGATAATGAATGAATTTATATGGAATTTGCAAAATGTAAGGCATGTTCCTAGACTAAAGAAGAAGCTGATCTCGGTCGGACAACTTGATGATAGTGGTCATTCAATCCTTTTTTCTAGAGGAATGTGGAAGGTGTCGTACCCTCCCTAGAGCTCGACATCGCGGCGACCCTCCCTGATTGGAGGGATATATGTGGGGGTTTTTTTTTTTGAAAAAAAGAAGTCACCACCTAGTATTATGGTCACTAGGAAACCTAACTGGTCTTTCAGAGATTCTAAGGCAGGGGACTGGTTCCGTAAAGGGAAGGTTTTAGCACCCCTAGTACGCCTTATCTAAGGTAAGCTGCTTGATGTTTGGTTTATCGTATAGTTGCTATGGTGTTAGTGTTCTCGAATCCCATCAGTTTCCTAAGATAAGTCTGCTTTGATGAACGAAACTTGGATCCAAAGTCTAACGAAAAGAACCCTTGGCCAATACAGATCATACCTTTAGATATGTCTATAGAGTGGCAAAGAGAGACGTTGCACATCTCTTCGAGTCTATGTTTGTTTTGAAATAAATTTAGAATTACTCCTAGAAAAATATATTTTATATTAACCACCTGGAGTTTTTTTATTTGAATATTTACAGCGGACAATTATTCCCAATAATATTTTGAATATTTATCCCTTTTGGGGTTTCTTTATCCAAATATTTGTAGTGAATAATAACAAATTATTCCTAATAATATTTTGGATATTTACACTTTTGGGATTTCTTTATCCAAACATTAGTAGTGAATGATAACAAATTATTCCTAATAATATTTTGGATATTTACCTATTTAGGATTTCTTTATCCAAACATTAATAGTGAATATAGATGAATTCCTCAAAAATAAGTTTTTTATATTTTTGGAATATTGACCAACACCCTTTGAAACATGTTGTAAAATCCAAAAATATAAAAAAGATAATTTCTGTTGTGTTTAAGAAATCCATGCGAAAACACATTTTTGAAACTTCAAATATTTGTTGAAAAAAAACATTAAAAAAAACATGTTAGGGTATTGGCCGTATGCATGAAAACAAAACATTTTTCATTTTTATATTTTTTTGGTGTCTCGACGAAAACCGGGTATTTTAATACCAGATTTGTATCTTTATAATATAAAAATACAAACCAATATTGATTAAAACATAGTAATAAAATTGCAAGAAATCATATATTTTTTTGAAATATTTTTGAAGAATTTGTTGGTCGAACAGGCCAGACCCGACCCAAAAGAAAACTGGGTCGAAATCAGCCTAAAAGAAAACCACATGGCTGGATACTGTTCACTATACAGTAACTGTGTTACTGTGCAGTGAACAGTAACATGTTAATTAATTAGCGGTTAGGGGTAATTATCTTTTGGCAAACAAATGATTCTTAGTTACTGTTCAATTGAATTATAATTCACTTGAACAGTACAAAAGCAAAAGCATGCACAGTAGCCGTGTAATTAAGATTGCAGAAGTGGAAAGAATGCAGGCTTACCTGATAGCTGACAGGCAAAGATGATGATGAAGGTGTGATGGCGCTGCGGCTGCTCTTCCTTCTCTTTGTTCCCTTATGGGTTGCTGCTTCTTCTCTTTGTTTCCTGTGGGCTGTTGCTTTGTTGTACCGCTGGAGGAGACAGAAATGAAAGGACAAAGGCGATGGTGAGGGTGTTTGTTCCCTTCCCTTGTGTGTTTTCTTCTGTTTATCTTCTCTCCTTCTGCTCGTCCCTGTTGCGTTCTTTCTTGTCTGTTTGTTCTCTAGTTTTCTTTCTTGTGCTTCCCGTCTTGTCTCTACTGAGAAAAAATGGTTGCTGCTGCTGTGGGGTTCGGTTGAGGCTGGTCTGGGGCTACGTTGATAGAGAGGGCTGTTTTCGGGTGCAGGGAAGAAATGACCAAGGTTCAACAGGGGTGGTGTTGCTAGCGACTCTTCCTCTTGGCGTTGTTGCAGCTGCCCTTCCTCCTGGTGTGGCTGCTGGGATGAAGGAGATGATGAGCTGACGATGGCGCCGCTGCTGCTCTTCCTCCCCTCTGTCGTTTCAGCGTTGCTTGGCCTCTTTGTTTTCCCTTATTTCTTTCTCGTTCCCCTCTTTTTAGTTCAAAAACTTCCCCGCTTTTAGTTTTCCAACCCTCTCTCTCATTTAAAAAAAAACTCTCCTCTCGTCCTTCTGAAAAATCTCTCTCGTCTGCTGGTGTAGGGTGCAATATTTATAGGGCAAAGAGGAGCGGCCTCTGTCGCACATGGACACTTTGCAGGGCGCGCCTGTACTGCTTTCAATTCCTAGGGTTTTGAGCAGCAGCATGCGAGGAGAGAAGGGAATAGTAACATTATTCTATTTTTTTTATTATTTTTATTTTTTTTATTATTTTTTTTATTTTTTATTTTATTTATATGCTTTAAAATGGGTTACAACAAAAGGTATAAAGGAACAATAGTTTTGTCTCATGAAAAAAAAATTAACACCCTATATATAATAATACTTCAATTAAAAAAAAATTGCCAAAATTAAAAAATAATTAATACTTCAGACATTTGGTAATTTTGGACTAGATTCAGTTTGTTCTACACATTGCTCGTTTTGACATGACTTCAGGGCACACTTGCTAATGGACAAGATATAGCTGTAAAAAGGCTGTCTAGGACATCTGGACAAGGAGAGCTAGAATTCAAAGAACGAGGTCATGTTAGTCGCCAAGCTTCAGCATCGGAATCTGGCTAGACTCCTGGGTTTCTGCTTCGAGAAAGATGAAAGGATTCTTGTCTATGAGTTTCTCCCCAACTCGGGCCTCAACAACTTGATATTTGGTAATTCGTCATTCGGTTCCTTGATAGAGTTTGAACATGTAATCTCCATGGTCAGTCAGGTAATTTATCTAGTTCTAGTTGATTTGCAAATCCAGTCAAGCGTGTACTTCTAGATTGGGAAACCCTCTACGAAATCATAGATGGCATTGCAAGGGGCCTTCTTTACCTACATGAAGACTCTCGACTACGGATTATTCATCGTGATCTCAAAGCTGCTAACATTCTGATAGATGAGAACATGAATCCAAAAATCTCAGATTTTGGAATGGCAAGAATGTTTGTTATGGATCAAGCTCAAGATACCACGAGTAGAGTAGTTGGGACCTTGTAAGTATAACTGCCAGTCTGCCACAAATTTTTCAAAATATAATAAATTGATAGGACAAAAAATGAAATAATTTATAGTAGATTTTCTGCGGCCATTGTTTAATCTAGAATTAATCCAATCCAATCTGATGATTCCATGCAGCGGGTATATGGCTCCAGAATATGTCATCCGTGGACATTTCTCAGTTAAATCAGATGTATATAGCTTCGATGTCTTAGTTTTAGAAATTTTTAGTGGTCGAAAGATTGGTGGCAGCGGCATAGAAGACGATGGAGAGGACCTTCTAACCTATGTAAGCATCAACAGTGCTTAATTTTATTGATTCTGTTTGAATAATGTGCATGAACTTTATCTAAATTTTTGCAGTCATGGAGAAAATGGAATGAAGGGACAGCTTTAGACATAATAGATCCTACCTTGAATATTGGTCCAAGAAGTGAAATTATGAGATGCATCAACATCGGATTAGTTTGTGTTCAGGAAAATGAAGCCCTCCAGCCAACTATGGCTCAAGTGTCTATGATGCTTGGTAATGTTACGTGTGTGGACACAAATGGACGGTGGCAGCCATGGTTGACATGGTTATAGTCAAATGGTAGGTGCCTAACTTGCCCACCATTGTTGAACAATTGTCTCCCTCATCAGCTATAAATAGAGGGTGCATTGATAGCTGAGATATAACACGAAATAGAGAGAAACACAGAGAGAGAGCTAAGGGTGAGAGTTGAGTTGAGTTGAGAAGTTTTCTCCTCCTCCTTGTTTTGTTGTTTGTATTGTTTTTGAGCTTGATTAATACAAACCAGTAGCTCCGTGGAGTAGGCAAGTTGTCGAACCACATAAATTTGTGTGTGTTTGAATGCCAGAATGCCCTAACAACTGGTATTAGAGCTTGTTCTTGAAAGTTCTTGAAAAAGAGGGTGTTTGATCCAAACTCAAAAATCAAAGTTCTCCAAACGTGTTTTTGAACATACCACCATGAAGAGGACGACGAGAGGAATCCACTGGTGAAAACCCGGTGAAAATCCGACGTCCTGCATGCCCGCACGCGCCTGCACGCACCGTCACCAGCACTGCCCACGCGCACAGACGCGCCCAACGCGCTTCACGCGTCTTCCTCGCCGTTTCCTGCAACTCGACACTACCACATCATCAGCCACGTCAGCAGTTCGACATAGTCAGCAGCCAAGTCACCTGCCACATCAGTCGTCTGACCGGTCAACCAGCCACGTCATCTGACACGTCACAGCCATGCCAGGCGAAGATCTCCGTGGATCTGCCATGTCAGATTGGGTGGACCCCACATTTCCTACGTGTCTGACACGTCAGCTCCGCCACGTCAGCATCGCTGGGTTTTGATCCGGTGTGACACAACGACTATTCCTCCTGCCACGTGGCTTCATTTGCAGCGTCCAATTATCCTAAATTTTGATTGTTTAAATCGGAGCCATCCGAAGTCCGATTTGGGTGATCTGAGTGTCGTTTCTAGCATTTTTGGCCATTCCGGACACATCTGTAAGGTCAGATTTTTTAGATTCAAATCCAAAAAAGAGTAAAAATGGCTGATGAAATAAAGGCTGCAGGAATTGAAAAATTTGATGGAACTGATTTTGGATATTGGAAAATGCAAATTGAAGATTATCTATATGGGAAGAAACTTCATCTTCCTCTGTTGGGGAGCAAGCCAGAAAACATGTCAGAAGAAGATTGGCAAATTCTTGATAGACAAGTCCTGGGTATTATCCGTCTATCATTATCAAGAAGAGTTGCTCATAATGTTACAAAAGAGAAATCCACAGCAAGATTGATGGAAGCCTTGTCTGGGATGTATGAGAAGCCATCAGCAAATAACAAAGTGCACTTGATAAAGAAGCTATTCAACCTGAAGATGACAGAAAGCACATCTGTTACACAGCATCTTAATAATTTCAATACCATCACAAATCAATTGTCATCTGTTGAGATTGAGTTTGATGATGAGATCCGAGCACTTATTTTGCTAGCTTCACTTCCAAGTAGTTGGGAAGGTATGAGAACAGCCGTAAGCAACTCAGCTGGAAAATCCAAATTAAAATATGATGACATCCGAGACCTGATTTTAGCCGAAGAAGTACGAAGGAAAGACTCAGGTGAAAGCTCAAGTTCAGGTTCAGCTTTCAACATCAACACTCGAGGAAGGAGATAGGACAGAGGCTTATCTAGAGGCAGATTAAAATCCAGGTACAGAAGTAAAAGCAAGTTTGGACCCAGGAAGCAGGTTGAATGTTGGAATTGTGGCAAACCTGGTCATTTTATGAGAAGCTGCACAAAACCAAAGAAACCTGAAGCTGATTCTGCAAATGTCACTACAGACGAGGTACAGGATGCTTTGATTCTTGCTGTACATAGTCCTATTGATGATTGGGTTCTTGAATCTAGAGCTTTATTTCACTATGCACCACACCATGAAATGATGCAAAACTATACTGCTGGAAATTACGGGGTAGTCTATCTGGCCGATGGACAACCATTGGATATTGTAGGTATAGGAGATGTGCAAATCAAGACAATGAATGGATCTATATGGAACTTGCAAAATGTAAGGCATGTTCCTGAACTAAAAAAGAAGTTGATCTCGGTCGGACAACTTGATGATAGTGGCCATTCAATCCTTTTTTCTAGAGGAATGTGGAAGGTATCAAAGGGAGCAATGGTTTTGGCTCGTGAAAAGAAAACTGGTACCTTGTATATGACCACAAGATCAACAGATATAATTGCCTCTACTAAAGCAGAAAATCAGGCACAGCTATGGCATTGTAGACTCGGCCATATGAGTCAAAAGGGGATGAAGATACTTCAGTCAAAGGGAAAGCTGCCAGAGTTAAAAAATGTTGATCTAGACATTTGTGAAAGCTGTGTTCTCGGAAAACAGAAGAAACTCAGTTTCTTAAAGGTTGGCAAAACTTTAAGACTAAGAAAGCTAGAATTGGTGCACACAGATTTATGGGAACAGCTCCAGTAGCATCTCTTGGAGGTTCTCGGTACTATGTGACTTTTATTGATGACTTCAGTAGGAAGGTATGGGTTTACTTTCTGAAAAATAAATCTGATGTGTTTGACACATTCAAGAAATGAAAGGCTATGGTTGAGACTGAATCAGGTTTGAAGTTGAAATGCTTACGATCTGATAATGGAGGAGAATACATTGATGGAGGTTTCAAGGAGTATTGCGCTGTCAACGGTATCAAAATGGAAAAGACAGTTCCAGGCACACCACAACAGAATGGCATTGCTGAACGGATGAACCGGACCATCAATGAACGAGCTAGAAGTATGAGGTTGCATTCTGGGTTACCTCAAACATTTTGGGCTGATGTAGTTCATACAAAAGTTTACTTGATCAACCGTGGACCATCAGTTCCTTTGGAGTTCAGACTACCCGAGGAAGTCTGGAGAGGAAAAGAAGTACAGCTTTCTCACCTAAAGGTCTTTGGGTGTGTTTCCTATGTGCATGTAGACTCTGATGCTCGCAACAAGCTGGATGCCAAATCAAAGAAATGTTTCTTTATTGGATATGGAGATGAAGAATTTGGATTTTGATTTTGGGATGATCAGAACAGGAAGATTATCAGAAGCAGGAACGTGATCTTATATGGTTTGAAGCAAGAAGAGCTTATATGGTTTGAAGCAAGCTCCAAGACAGTGGTACAAGAAGTTTGACAACTTCATGTGTAGTACGGGATACACAAAATGTCAGGCTGATCATTGTTGCTATGTCAAACATTTTGACAACTCTTATATCATTCTACTGCTATATGTGGATGATATATTGATTGCAGGATCCAGCATGGAAGAGATTGATAAGCTAAAGCAACAATTGTCAAAACAGTTTGAAATGAAGGATTTGGGAGCTGCTAAACAAATACTTGGCATGAGAATCATCAGAGACAAAGACAAAGGTATACTAAAGCTTTCACAGGCAGAGTATGTCAAGAAGGTTCTCAGCAGGTTTAGTATGGATAATGCTAAGCCAGTATGTACACCTATGGGGAATCATTTCAAGCTCAGTAAAGACTAGTCACCAAAAACTGAGCTAGAACATGGATACATGGACCAGATTCCATGCGCCTTAGCTATCGGTTCTTTGATGTATGCCATGGTCTGTACTAGACCAGATATTGCCCATGCAGTGGGAGTTGTAAGCCGATATATGAGCAATCCTGGAAAGCAGCATTGGGAGGCAGTGAAATGGATCATGAGGTACTTAAAAGGCTCATCGGAGACATGTCTTACTTTCATAGCTGGCGGTTTGAAACTTGAAGGCTTTGTAGATGCTGATCTAGCAGGAGATGTTGATAGCAGAAAAAGTACTACAGGTTATATAGACACTCTAGGAGGCACTGCTGTTTCTTGGAGTTCTACCCTACAAAAGATAGTTGCTCTTTCAACGACAGAAGCTGAATATATTGCAGTTTCAGAGTCTGCAAAAGAGATAGTATAGCTACAAAGTTTCCTGCAAGAATTGGGCAAGATACATGGAAAAGGTACTTTGTATAGTGACAGTTAGAGTGCAATCTTCCTTGCCAAGAATCCAACATTTCACTCTAGAACAAAGCACATACAGATCAAATATCACTTCATCAGGCAATTGCTCGACGATGAACAACTATTACTTGAAAAGATTTGTGGAAGCAAGAATCCAGCTGACATGTTAACTAAAGGAGTTACTCTTGATAAACTGAAGCTATGTAAAGCTTCAGTTGGTCTTCAAGATTAAAAGACAGACCTAACACCATTTGTGTCCAAGTGGGAGATTGTTATGTGTGTGGACACAAATGGACGGTGGCAGCTGATTAGTACTTAAAAGTGCATTTTTATCATGGTTTTATATCATCATTTTGCACTTGAAGTATCAATAACTCCTTAACTAAAATATGTTTTATAATAATGTATCTAATAATATAAGATACCTATAATTTGTGGTAAATGTCTATTTTTAATGCAGGTCTATCACATAAATGAAAGGATTGATTGATGACTTGAAGAACTTAAATTGCAAGGATAAAGAGATGGTCAAACTTAGAGAAGAGATATCGGTGCAATCCAAACCGGAACACTGTTCGGTAATTGGGCCATATCTGGAGCTACAGATCTCAGATTTAGGTCCAATTTATATGGATGGAAAGGTAAGATATAGGCCTACAACTTTCATATGGAGCCCAAGATCTAAAAAGGCCATTATCAAGTCCAAATTGTAGCAACAACAAAGAAGCCCGAATCTGTCTTCCAACCCGAGCACTGTTCGGTATTTTGGCCATATCTGGAGTTCTAGAAGTCCAAATGAGCTGAATGTTTTACACAAGAAAGCTGAGATAATTGCCTACAACTTTCATGTTTGCACCTGGCTCCAGTTTTGACGTTATCAATGACGTTTTGGGCAGACAAGAGAAGATAAGGATTGTCACCAAGTCAAAAGTTGGCCACCCACTTATCAATTAGTCATCAAATCAATAGTTCCCAATTTTGGCCTATAAAAGGAGGCATTTGCCATGCATTTAGGCATCTTGGTTTCCAGATCAAGATCATGCTCTTCCTTTCTCTCTTTGTATTTTTTGTAATGTTTATGCTTTACTTTCATTAATATCAAGTTTATGCCTTTCATTTCCTTTCCTTTACTTAGTTAACTTTTATGTTCTTATTTTGTTTATTTATTTTTCTTTCTTTCATTATGTCTAGCTAAGTTAATGATGTCAAGGTGAAAAGGTTACATTAATGGTGTAAGAATAAGTATAGTGTAAACTTAATATGGACTTTAATGTTTGATACTAACATGTTTTATATTTGTTATCTTGTTCACTCTTTAATACTTTGCTTGTTAAATGACTAATCTTGATTTATGTTGTATAACACTTGGTACAACAAATGCTTGGCACTTTCATAGCCCATAATGTATGGTATAACCGACACCTGAGCTATGAAAGGAACTTGATTTGTTGTTAACATAAGTTATAATCATGAATGCTTGACGAGATTTACAAGTATTAGCATTAATTGAATAAGATGACTAATGTAATCATGTTAACAATATATAATCTGATTGGAACCTCCTTTGTGTGTGGTTTCCAATTCAATAATAAGAGTTTATACTGTACTTGTTTGATATACCATTAGTGGAATCTCTAACCTTGACATTTGTTATTATTATTGCTTAATCCTTACATTAATATTTGATCTCCAAGTTCTCATCATCATCATCTTCTTCTTCTCTTTCTTTATTATTACTACTACTACTACTACTACTATTATTATTAGTATTACTATTATTATTATTATTATTATTATTATTATTATTATTATTGTTGTTGTTGTTGTTGTTGTTGTTGTTGTTGTTGTTGTTGTTGTTGTTGTTATTGTTGTTTTATAATTGTTGTTTATAATTTGTACAATTAACCTCCCTGTGGTTCGACCCTGGTCTTGCCGGGTTATTTATTACTTCAACACTCCTGCACTTGGGAGAAGACATCAACCTTTTAGTCTTGTCAAGTTTTTGGCGCCGTTGCCGGGGAGGTAAGTTCTTGTATAAATTATAGTATTTATTTTATTTTCTCTTTTCACTTTTCTTGTATATAACTTTGTTTCTTTTCTTTTGTTTCTTTTTATTTTGTTTTCTTCCTCCTTTTGTTTTCTTCTTCTTTTTTATTTTATTCCTACACGTGCATGAGAGTGTGGTCACGCACATCAAGTGGTAGACTTTGTAGGGTGTCCTTATCATTTTCAGAAAATATGGCCGAAGAAGATAATCAATCACTTCATAATGAAAATAATGAGAATAACCGTGCTAGAACACTTAGAGACCACATGAATCCCACAAGAACAAGTGCACCATCATGCATAGTTTTTCCTCCCGATGCATCTCATTTTAATTTTAAACCAGGTATTATTCAACTTTTACCTTCTTTTCATGGTTTAGAATTGGAAAATCCATACTTGCATTTAAGGGAATTTGAGGAGGTGTGCAACACATATAATAATTTAAATTGTAGCATGAACACCATCAGATTAAAGCTTTTTCCTTTTTTCATTAAAAGATAAAGCTAAAACATGGCTACAAAATTTGAGACCAGGATCCATTCGTGCTTGGGATGAAATGCAACAACAATTTTTAAAGAAGTTTTTCCCATCTCATAGAACAAACTCTTTCAAGAGACAAATCACCACTTTCACTCAAAAACCAGGAGAAACATTTTACAAATGTTGGGATAGGTATCGAGACTTGCTTAGTACTTACCCTCATCATGGTTTTGAAACATGGAGATTGGTTTCACATTTCTATGAAGGGTTAACACCTAAAGATAGGCAAATGGTTGAATTGATGTGCAATAGAACTTTTGAAGATAAAGACCCTAATGAAGCAATGGAGTACTTAGACTTGTTAGCTGAAAATGCTCAAAATTATGACACTGCGGGTATATATGAGGCACCGAATAAAACTCAACTTCATACATCTAGTAGAGGTATGTACAACCTTAGGGAAGATCATGACCTCCAAGCCAAATTTGCATCTTTAGCTAGAAAAGTCGAGGCACTAGAATTGAAAAAGAGTGGTCAATTAAAATCTGTTGAAAACATTGTGTGTCAAATCTGTGAAACAAATGAACACTCAACCAACGATTGTCCAACCTTGCCTTCTTTTAAAGAATGTCTCCATGAACAAGCTCATGCTTTAAACAGTTTTCAAAGGGCCAACCATAACCCATACTCCCAAACATACAACCCTGGTTGGAGGAATCACCCAAATTTCAGTTGGAAGAGTGAGAACAACAATGCACAAACTTCACAACCACCGTTTCAAGCACACCATAATTTCCAAAATTCTCATGGATATGCACCTCCTTATGCTCCACCTCCTAGAAGAAATCTTGAGGAAACATTGTATGCATTCATTGAAAAGCAAGAGACAATCAATACTCAACTTGCTCAAAACATGACAGATTTTAAAGATACTCTTGCTAAATTAACATCTGCTCTCAGTTTCCAAGAGAAAGGTAAGTTTCCATCTCAAACACAACAAAATCCCAAAGGGCAATACAATGCAAATGCAAGTAGTTCCGGAAGCCAACACATGGATCAAGTCAAATCAGTCACTACTCTGCGCAGTGGTAAGGTTATTGAAAAACCCTCTCTTGAACCTTATGAGAAAGATGATGAATCAATCTCTGAGGGTAAGGAAGGGGATGAATCTGAAAATTACAAAGAAACGACTGATTCACCGCCAGCACTTCCATTTCCTCAAGCCATGACCAAACAAAGGAAAGTCAATCACAATTCTGAAATTTATGAAATTTTCAAACAGGTAAGGATCAATATACCTTTGCTGGATGCAATTAAACAGGTTCCTTCCTATGCTAAATTTTTGAAAGATCTCTGCACTGTGAAGAGGAAACTGAATGTGAAAAAGAAAGCCTTTCTAGCCGAACAAGTAAGTGTTATTCTTCAAAACAATAATGCTTTGAAATATAAAGACCCTGGTTGTCCTACAATTTCTTGCTTTATTGGAGAGCATAAAATTGAAAGAGCCTTGATCTTGGTGCTAGTGTGAATTTACTTCCATATTCAGTTTTTCAGAGTCTCAATCTAGGTGAGTTAAAACCAACTTCTATAACTCTTTTACTTGCCGATAGATCTATAAAAGTGCCTAGAGGAATAATTGAAGATGTGTTAGTATAAGTCGATAAATTCATTTATCCTGTGGATTTTATTGTCTTGGACACACAACCTGTTGAAGTATGTAATTCATTTCCTGTTATTTTAGGACGTCCATTTCTTGCAACTTCTAATGCATTGATTAATTGTAGGAATGGACTGATGAAGCTATCATTTGGAAACATGATATTGGAGATGAATATTTTCAACATTTGCAAGCAACCTAGAGATGATAATGATTTACAGGAAGTGGACTTTATTGAAAAATTAATTCATGATCAATTTCCAACCACTTCCAATGAAATTGAGATTGATGAATCTGATGATTTGGAAATGATTTATTTTCAGGAAGAATCAAAAACAAGTAATTGGAGGCCACAAATTGAGGAATTGCCACCACGACCAATTAAGTCCATACCTTCAAGTGTTCAACCACCAAAACCTGATTTGAAGCCGTTGCCATCCAATCTCAAATACTCATTTTTGGGAGAAAATGAAACTTTTCCGGTAATAATCTCTTCCAAACTTAATGCACATCAAGAAGGTAAGTTATTACAAACTCTGAAAATGCACAAAAAAGCATTAGGATGGACCATAGCTGATATAAAAGGAATTAGTCCTTTGATTTGTACACACAGAATTTATTTAGAGGAAAATGCTAAACCCTCTAGAGAAATGCAACGAAGGCTAAATCCTAATATGAAAGAAGTAGTGAAAAATGAAGTCATTAAGCTTCTAGATAATGAAATCATTTATCCTATTTCTGACAGCAAATGGGTAAGTCCTACCCAAGTTGTACCTAAGAAGTCTGGAGTCACTGTGATAACAAATGAGAACAATGAGTTAATTCCCACTAGAACTGTTACTGGTTGGCGCATGTGCATTGACTATAGGAAACTTAATTCAATGACTAGAAAAGATCATTTCCATTTACCTTTCATGGATCAAATCCTAGAAAGAGTTGCAGGTCATGAATTTTATTGTTTCCTAGATGGCTATTCGGGTTACAACCAAATTGAAATTGCATTGGAAGATCAAGAAAAAACTACTTTCACATGTCCATTTGGTACTTTTGCATATCGAAGGATGCCTTTTGGATTATGTAATGCACCAGCCACATTTCAAAGATGCATGCTTAGTATATTTAGCGATATGGTTG
Source organism: Populus pruinosa (assembly GCA_026413675.1). Taxonomy (NCBI): domain Eukaryota; kingdom Viridiplantae; phylum Streptophyta; class Magnoliopsida; order Malpighiales; family Salicaceae; genus Populus; species Populus pruinosa. Next base: position 2,936,644 of record CM048602.1, on the reverse strand, counting down.
AACATTTTCTTGAGATTTTCATGGATGATTTTTCTGTTTTTGGCAATTCATTTGATGATTGTTTGACTAATTTAGGAAAGGTTTTAACCAGGTGTGAAGAGAAGAATCTTGTGCTGAATTGGGAAAAATGTCATTTTATGGTAACAAACGGCATTGTACTTGGTCACATTGTTTCATCAAAAGGAATTGAGGTTGACAAATCTAAAATCGAGTTAATTGCAAACTTGCCAACACCAAAATCTCTTAAAGATGTTAGATCATTCTTGGGACATGCTGGTTTTTATAGAAGGTTCATCAAAGATTTTAGTGTAATATCTAAGCCTTTAAGTAACCTTCTAACAAAGGATACTATTTTTGAATAGACTGAACATTGTGAAGAAGCCTTTGTTAAACTTAAAAATTTGCTTACTTGTGCTCCTATCATTCAACCTCCCGATTGGTCATTACCTTTTGAAATAATGTGTGATGCTAGTGATTATGCCGTAGGTGCTGTTTTGGGACAAAGAAAAGATAAGAAACCTTATGTAATTTACTATGCAAGTAAAACTTTAAATAGTGCTCAAATGAATTATACCACCACTGAAAAAGAATTACTTGCAGTAGTATTTGCATGTGAAAAATTCAGATCTTATCTTGTTGGCTCACCTGTTGTTGTTTTTAGTGATTATGCAGCATTGAAATATCTTCTTTCTAAGAAAGATTCCAAGGCTAGATTGGTGCGGTGGATTTTATTACTTCAAGAATTTGATATCACAATCAAAGATAAGAAAGGCAGCGAAAATGTTGTCACAGATCACTTGTCAAGATTGACAACAGATTCGAAAACTGACATCACACCAATCGATGACTACTTTCCTGATGAATCTTTACTTTCTGTCTCTACAATGCCTTGGTTTGCTAATATTGTCAATTTTCTTGTTTCAGGACAATTGCCAGCTCATTGGAATACCCAAGATAAAAGAAAGTTTTTGAACGAAGTGAAGAAATTTTATTGGGATGATCCTTATTTATTCAAATATTGTCCTGATCAAATATTTCGAAGATGCATTCCTGACAATGAGGTAAGTAGTGTCATTAAATTTTGTCATTCTGAGGCATGTGGGGGCCATTTCTCATCAAGAAAGACAACTGCAAAAATCTTACAAAGTGGATTTTACTGGCCCACCATGTTCAAAGACTCACATGCATTCTGCAATTCTTGTGAAAATTGTCAAAAATTGGGATCTATTTCAAAACGTCACATGATGCCTTTAAACCCTATTATTGTCATTGAGATCTTTGACTATTGGGGTATAGATTTCATGGGCCCATTCCCTCCATCATTTGGTTTCTTATACATATTAGTCGCAGTAGATTATGTTTCAAAATGGATAGAGGCAATTCCAAGTCGAAACAATGATCACAAAACAGTGATAAAGTTTTTGAAAGAAAATATTTTGAGTCGATTTGGAGTCCCTCGAGCCATAATAAGTGATGGTGGAACACATTTCTGCAACAAGCCATTTGAGTCTTTAATGAAGAAATATGGAATCACACACAAAGTTGCCACCCCTTATCACCCTCAAACAAGTGGACAAGTAGAGCTTGCTAATAGGGAGATCAAACATATTTTGGAGAAAACAGTGAACCCTAACAGGAAAGACTGGTCTTTAAGACTTAATGATGCACTTTGGGCTTATCGAACTGCTTATAAAACATCATTAGGTATGTCACCTTATAGACTAGTCTATGGAAAACCTTGTCACTTGCCTGTGGAACTTGAACATAAAGCTTATTGGGCTATTAAAACTTTCAATTCAAATCTGGATGATGCTAGTCAACTGCGAAAATTACAAATAAATGAGCTTGAGGAAATAAGAAATGATGCATATGAAAATTCAAGAATTCATAAAGCAAGAATAAAAGAATTTCATGACAAGAAAATACAGAGAAAAACCTTCAATGTTGGTCAAAAAGTCTTGCTTTATAATTCTCGACTGCATTTATTTCCTGAAAAATTAAGATCAAGATGGAGCGGTCCTTTTATTGTGAAACATGTGTATCCATATGGGGCCTATGACATCGAGAATCCAAAGAATGGCAATGTTTTCAAGGTAAATGGACATCGTCTGAAAGTTTACTTTGACAATTTTTCAGTTGAACATAACTCTATTGAATTGGGTGATCCTGTATATAAAGATTGATTTTATTTTATTTTATTTTATTTTATTTTTGTTTCTTATATAAAGATTGATTTTATTTTATTTTATTTTATTTTATTTTTGTTTCTTTTTGAGTGATTTTTGCAAGTTTCTTTCACCCCGGTCAAATGGCGGATAACGGTACTCCGTGACTTAAGTCAGTTCTTTCAGTTTCCCACAATTACTGATATCTGTGTATATATCTATGCAATTCTTTGAATCTCTCTTCCAATTCTCATTTGAAAATGGACACTAATCTTGAAAAATTGAAAAAGTATTTTCCCGCTCTGCCTCAGAATGCGATTACAAAAATTTACCGTGCTAGATGTGCAAGATTGAGATTGTTAATGAATCATGGAATTCCTGAAGATATTCGCTGGTTGATTGAAGCAAAGGTCCGATTATCAGGTGAGTCCTCTAACTTCATTTCACACATGCCTGGAACAGGTAAAAGCACTTTTGCAAAAAAGCGTCATGCAAAACGACTGGATGTCTGTCATCGTTGTGCTAGATGGACTTGTAATACACAATGTCGTTCTTTAGGAATGGTATCTATAAACCGTGAAGATAAAATACAATTCATTAAGGATGGCCTGAGTAAGGAGTCTTTAGATAATCTTCTATTGACTCTTGAGACGCATCCTAGTAGAGATGTGCATCGTGCAATTCATGATTTATAGCCACTATTTCATAAAGAACATGATCGACTTAGTCTTGGGAATCTAACTAAAAAAGACCCTGTTTGCCAGTTTTTAAGAAAACTGGATGGGAAGCCTATCCCCGACCCATAGAGGGCGTTTAAGCCGTTCTTGGACGTAAAACCAAGGGAAGATGTGAGCCACAATCACAACTACCTGTACATACACATGTTTTTTTCAAAAGTAAATAAATAAATAAATAAAAAGAGAGAGAGTGTGTGTGAGACTCTAGCTGGCCTACATATAGATGTTATGATTGCCTTTCTACTTTCTCATCTATAAAACCCTATTTTCCTTCCTTTCATTTCTACTCAACCCATACATTCAACAAATACAGAAGTGTGTAGAAATGGCAAGTTCCTCAAGTCATCAAATAAGAAATATTTGTGTTTTCGGTGGATCTAGTCCTGGGAAAGAAAAAGAGTTTTTAGAATCAGCAAATCATCTTGGTCAGGTGCTAGCTGAGAGAAAGATTCATTTAGTGTATGGGGGAGGCAGTCTTGGGTTAATGGGAGGTGTGTCAATAGCTGCATTTTTAGGAGGTAGTCAAGTTTTAGGAATCGTCCCTGAAGCTTTGGCACAAGGGGACATCATTGGAAAAACAATTGGAGAGGAACTTCAGGTCTCCACAATGTCGGCTCGAATGAATGCAATGTTTAACCATGCTGATGCTTTCATTGCTTTACCAGGTGGTCCAGGCACATTGGAAGAGATCTTTCATATTTCCTCTTGGGCTCAATTGCACATTCACCATAAACCCATAGGTTTGTTAAATGTTAATGGTTATTATGATAAGTTGTTGTCTTTTCTTGATCATGATGTGGAACAGGAATTTCTAACATCTTCTGCACGACAAATCATAATCTCTGCTTCTACTGCTGAACAATTGATTGACCAACTACAATCTTTCATTCCTGTGATTGATCCTTCCATGAGTCACATAAATTGGTCATCTAAGGAAAGCCGTAAAAAGCTTAGATTGGATTGGAGCCTTCATTTGTGAATTTTTGTGTCTTTTGGTTTTATTATGTTTTGTTATTTCTTATTTTTGTTTCAGTGTGTTTCAGGTTTTGTTAGTGTTCGTTATTTCAGGTGATATCTTTTATACTCTATCTTTCTACCTTAAAACATTGAGGACAATGTCTCGTTTTGGTTGGGGGGAGAGGGTAGTAGTTGATAAAAAAAAAATTGTTTTTCATTTCATAAAGCATGTGCATAATTGTTGTTACTAGGATGGCAGAGTAAAGGAGTTCTTTTGTTAAAGTGACTCTTGAGACGCATCTTAGTAACCATTCTTAACAAGGTCTATTATAATACTTCCTGAAATATTCAGGTTTACAAACTCTCTTATTGTTACCACTTAATTCTGCTCATATACTTATTTAACATGTATTTTTAAACCTTAATTTACACACACACACTTTAACATATGATTGTGGGTTGCATATTGGATTATTACATTATTTATGTTCTTTTGTTAAAGGTAACAACTAAGGGAAAGGGATTGTATATAATTAAAAAAAAACATGAAAAAAAAAATAAAAAATAAATAAAAAATGATGATAATAAAAATGTAGATAAGTTTGATTTCGTAGCCTCCCTAACCTAAGCAATTAAGCCCGAAGGGGTGTTTTAACACCTAATACCCTAAAGTCAACTGACTTGGGAGCTATTGGCCCAACGCTTGTTACATGGGTTGAGGAGAAAAGCTTAAGGCAATCAAACATTGCACTATCTACATATCAGTAACTGCGACCCGAGTTACTAAGCTCGTAGGGGTGTCTTAACACCTAATGCCCTAAGACCAACTGGTCTGGGAGTCATTAGCTGAAAGCTCGTTACATGGGTTAAAGATGCATGATGTTTTTAAAGTATATGTATATAGAGTTAAAAAAAAAAAAGACAAAAATAGTAATCCCAACCCAAGGAAGTTAACCTTAAACATTAGAACAAAAATTTTGTTTTCTTCCAAGAAAAGCCCCATAATTATGTGTTGATACATTGAGCACAAAAGAAAGGTTTATTAATATCTTGTTAAGTGGTATTGAGCAGATATATAAATTTAATGAGAGTTTGTTTATCTGGATAGATTAATGGAAGTTAAATGATGAATACCTTGCTTTGTGAAATTTGCAAATTGTTTTAACGCTTTAATTACTAGGGACTAGTAATAAGCTGGTTGAGGGGTGTGATTAGTACTTAAAAGTGTATTTTTATCATGGTTTTATATCATCATTTTGCACTTGAAGTATCAATAACTCCTTAACTAAAATATGTTTTATAATAATGTATCTAATAATATAAGATACCTATAATTTGTGGTAAATGTCTATTTTTAATGCAAGTCTATCACATAAATGAAAGGATTGATTGATGACTTGAAGAACTTAAATTGCAAGGATAAAGAGATGGTCAAACTTAGAGAAGAGATGTCGGTGCAATCCAAACCAGAACACTGTTCGGTAATTGGGTCATATCTGGAGCTATAGATCTCAGATTTAGGTCCAATTTATATGTATGGAAAGGTAAGACATAGGCCTACAACTTTCATATGGAGCCCAAGATCTAAAAAGGCCATTATCAAGTCCAAATTGTAGCAACAACAAAGAAGCCCGAATCTGTCTTTCAGCCCGAGCACTGTTCGGTATTTTGGCCATATCTGGAGTTCTAGAAGTCCAAATGAGCTGAATGTTTTACACAAGAAAGCTGAGACAATTGCCTACAACTTTCATGTTTTCACCTGGCTCCAGTTTTGACGTTATCAATGACGTTTTGGGAAGACAAGAGAAGATAAGGATTGTCACCAAGTCAAAAGTTGGCCACCCACTTATCAATTAGTCATCAAATCAATAGTTCTCAATTTTGGCCTATAAAAGGAGGCATTTGCCATGCATTTAGGCATCTTGGTTTCCAGATCAAGATCATGCTCTTCCTTTCTCTCTTTGTATTTTTTGTAATGTTTATGCTTTACTTTCATTAATATCAAGTTTATGCCTTTCATTTCCTTTCCTTTACTTAGTTAACTTTTATGTTCTTATTTTGTTTATTTATTTTTCTTTCTTTCATTATGTCTAGCTAAGTTAATGATGTCAAGGTGAAAAGGTTACACTAATGGTGTAAGAATAAGTATAGTGTAAACTTAATATGGACTTTAATGTTTGATACTAACATGTTTTATATTTGTTATCTTGTTCACTCTTTAATACTTTGCTTGTTAAATGACTAATCTTGATTTATGTTGTATAACACTTGGTACAACAAATGCTTGGCACTTTCATAGCCCATAATGTATGGTATAACCGACACCTGAGCTATGAAAGGAACTTGATTTGTTGTTAACATAAGTTATAATCATGAATGCTTGACGAGATTTACAAGTATTAGCATTAATTGAATAAGATGACTAATGTAATCATGTTAACAATATATAATCTGATTGGAACCTCCTTTGTGTGTGGTTTCCAATTCAATAATAAGAGTTTATACTGTACTTGTTTGATATACCATTAGTGGAATCTCTAACCTTGACATTTGTTATTATTATTGCTTAATCCTTACATTAATATTTGATCTCCAAGTTCTCATCATCATCATCTTCTTCTTCTCTTTCTTTATTATTATTATTACTACTACTACTACTATTATTATTAGTATTAGTATTATTATTATTATTATTATTATTATTATTATTATTATTATTATTGTTGTTGTTGTTGTTGTTGTTGTTGTTGTTGTTGTTGTTGTTGTTGTTGTTGTTGTTATTATTGTTGTTTTATAATTGTTGTTTATAATTTGTACAATTAACCTCCCTGTGGTTCGACCTCGGTCTTGCCGGGTTATTTATTACTTCGACACTCCTGCACTTGGGAGAAGACATCAACCTTTTAGTCGTGTCAGCAGCCATGGTTGGTGGCAGCCATGGTTGACATGGTTATAGTCAAATGGCGGGTGCCTAACTTGCCCACCATTGTTGAACAATTGTCTCCCTTATCAGCTATAAATAGAGAGTGCATTGATAGCTGAGATATAACATGAAATAGAGAGAAACACAGAGAGAGAGCTAAGGGTGAGAGTTGAGTTGAGTTGAGAAGTTTTCTCCTCCTCCTTGTTTTGTTGTTTGTATTATTTTTGAGCTTGATTAATACAAACCAGTAGCTCCGTGGAGTAGGCAAGTTGCCGAACCACGTAAATTTATGTGTGTTTGAATGCCGGAATGCCCTAATAGGTAACTACTCTGTCACTCTCGCAGCACCCTCAAAACCTGCATTTTTTATGCACGGAGAAACGTCGATTCTGCCATTGGTGAATGCTTCAATGTTAACTGAGTCGGATGAATCCAGAACTAAATCTCCCCAGTGGTCTAACAATGAGGTTTCCATCTCTGAGATAGACCCTCGATGACATCCAAAGGTAATGGGCAGGTTACGAAGCATGTTGGTGGTGCAACTTTGCTTCAAATTAAGTCACATCATTATTCGTTTTGGTGGAAGCAGAAGCTTTGGTTTTTTGTTGAACTTGAAGCCAAATGCTGTGGTGCAATAAGAAAAGAATACAAGAGAAGGACCATATTGGATTTCCGGATTGTTCTATTAGGTCCTTCGTTATATTGCTAATGCCTTATAATTATTGTTCCTTTCTTATTTTAAATTCAATATGGAATACAAATGCACAGGTTATTGATGTGTCAAATATCAACCTGTGCCGTTTACTTATAATACAGTGCTCACAAAAAGGTAAAGTAACATTTGTAAACCTAGAGTAACTTCTAATTAGAGAGAACTTTTAAACCTTTCTTTAATATGTGGCCTAGTTTTTTATGTCAAATCATCATTTTTTTTGTAGGATTGGTTGATGTGATTGATGCTTATGCCCCATGATGTGTTTCTCTCATTAATACAAACATGCTTGCAACTATATTTCTTGCCTTTAAAACCACTAGCACTCATTTGATAATTTTTATAATTTCATTATTTGTTCGGATCTTATAGCCAAGACTATCAAATTATGCTACGGATAAAAGATTTTTCTTTAAGTCTTTTACATGTCGCACTTCTAAAATAATACGAATTAAGCCATCATAGATCTTTAATTTGATGGTATCAATACCAACAATCTCTAAAACATGATTATCACCCATGAACATTGTGCCTCCAGAGATAGGTACATTTGTATGGAACCAATCTCGAATTAGGAGTCATATGCCATGTTGCTCCTGAATCCATTAGCTAAACCCCCGTGAGCTCTTCTCTATATGTAGAGATTGTCGCTACTTCACTATATAAAACCTCTCCATCTTCTGAGGTGCTTGCAACACATCCTTGAGGTTTTGATGACTCATTCTCTATACCCTTTTTAAACCAATAATCATTTTTGAAGTGCTTTTTCTGCTATAATTTAGCATTTCACAGTCTTCTTACTTCTAGATTTAGACCTTCCCCGCCTTTGACTCCCACTGTAGCCACGCTTCATTGATCTTCCTCTTAACACTAAGAACGCCTCTGTTTGGTTTGAACTGTTTCTGTCTCCTTTGTTTTTGCATATATATTCTTCTTTCAAGATAGTGGCTGCAACATTATCAAAGGCTAAATAGTTTGAGAGGATATTATTAATCAAGTTGATAATGAGCTAATCATACGAATCAGGAAGACTTTGAAGTGGAAGCTCTGCATGTTCATTTTCATCTATTTGTTGACCCAATGTAGTAAGTTGTGAAAATAGAGTTCTTATTGTATTGATATGGTTAGTCATCGACATGGTTTTTGCTATTTGAAGGGTATAAAGTCTCTACTTTAAGAAAATCTTATTGCGCAAAAACTTAGACTCGTATAGCTTTCTTAGAGTCTCTCATATCTCCTAAGCTGTTTTTTTCTCTGCCACACTTAATAATACTTTATCGACTAATGCTAAATATATGTTAGCAATAGCATTGCCATCCATCTCATTCCATTTTGCATTATCAGTGATCTCCCCGGGCCAATCCTCAATTGCTGTCAAGCAATTATCTTTTCTTAAGATTACGTTGATTCTCATTTTTCATAGTGAAAAATTGCTCCCTTTGAACCTCTCAATCTCGTACTTTGCTATCATTTTATTTACCGTGATCTATTCAGCTATCACAGTTTTACAGATTTTTAACATATATATAAATAGTATCGTGTGAATAATACTTCACTAAGTAAGTTCTCAGGAAAGATTGGAGGGGTTACAAACGATCCCGTTTAAAACTCAATTTTCTTAGACAAAACTTCCTAAACTATATTTAATCACCACACTGACTTTCTACATACACCAATAGTAACATATATGAACAATACTGTATGGATTAATAGTGTCATAAATGTGAATAGTAACAAAATACAAGAATAACTTTTGTGTATTAACAACATCAACCAGCTAGGCTCTGATACCACTGCTGGATACTAGCATGCAAACTCGATAAGATTAAAGGTAAGAGATAAGATAAAATGAGAAATAAGACATAAGAATTTACGTGATTCACCCAATTAGGCTATGTCCACGGGCAAGTGTAAAATAATTTTACTAAGTAATGTGAGAATTACAACCTTTCTTAACTAATAAAAGAACAACTAAAAATCTTTTTATTATTAGAATAAAACACTTCATTTACTTTCTTATAAATATTACATAATTTTATGGGATAACTTTTCCTCTCTTACTCTTTTTTTTTTTTTTTCTCTCTTGTATATTAAATATAAAATAAGGATACACTACTTATTTATAGCCAAACATTTTTAGCTTTGATTTGCAAAAAATAAGAATATCAATTAATGCTGCAAGTGATATCAAATTGCTGTTTCTTTTATTGATTTGCTGCTTCTTTTATTGACTTAGGTGGCACCTAAATGGTGCTAGTAGGTAGCATCAATTGGTGCCAGCTAGCTTCACATTCCAGCTAGCCTCACAGCTTTTGTTGGGTTGGTGCTAACTGATTCGTCTTGCCCTATGGGTAGAGTGTATGAAACATGCAGGTCATGATGGTACTGGAAGAATGAAAGAGTTGCTGCTAAGCATCATAATAACTGAATCCATGGGTGGTCTATCTTCCACATTTTCTTGAACACATAGTAATCCAATATGGACGTATCTGATAACCTCATCCCTTGTCAAAACAGGGTCTCGCAAATTTACAGCTCTTCCTTGATTCCAACTGTCGCATGCCTGGAAGAAATTAATTTAAAATGTGCACATATCTTTCAGACTTTCAACGATATTTTCTTACCAAATGCATGAAGGAAAAATATTTCTAGAGAAAATATGTTACTTACATTAGTTAGAAGGCATTCCTGAACTTCTTCATGATTCAATGAACTATATATTTTTTTGTTTAGTGATAATTTCATCCAGTGATAACTTTTCCATGATTCGAATGAACTATAATTTCATTTGGTGGTTATGTTAAAAAGTTATCTCAACTCAATTTAATAATTTTAATTGTTAGATAAAATTTTAAGATATAATTTATATTATTTTTTAACACACCTTTTAACTAAAAGCTTTTTAAACTTGAAACTTATATAAATCTATACTATTTTATATTATTAATTAAAAAAGCGAATGAAATTTATGAGATTCGAACTCATGAATATAACAATTATAAATTTAAATTTTAGATCTTATTTTATTATTTTAAATATTTTTTTTGAAGTGTGACATGTATTTCCTATAAAATAAATTTTAAAAGAATATTATCAAACATTCTTTTCAAAATTATTGGACTAAGATTTAAACTTTTTCGAATTTAGGAGATACAGCACCGCAATTCATGGAAATAATCATGGAGATGTAATTTATTTTTATAAAATTGACTATATATATATATATATAAAGAATTGGGTCGGGTATGTGGATTCTTGTCAGATGGGAAAAGTTCATCTTTTGACTTCATTAAATCAAATGTAAATGTGGACCATGGAATTAGATATTTTAGAACAAAAACGAAGGTAGTAAAATCTGGTTCTAATTGACTCGTGAATCGTTATCTCACGATTTTGAAGTCATACCTCTTTTCTTTCTTTGTCGCCACGGATTCGTGATGACTTTATCAAGAAATATACTAATCAATTTAATAAATCAGCACAAAGTTCCTCTTTATGCTTTCTTCTTCTCACAAGATTGACGCAGAACACTTCTTCTTTTTAATTATATTCCAGTGTATTTCTCGTGAAGACGTGAGTGATATAAGATACACCGCAAGCATAAATACTCCTAACTTCGGACTGCAATGCTGAAGCTGAAAAAAGAAGAAGTAATTCTATGCACAGATACTTTTCACACCATTCTTTTCACCATATTGTGTCGATGTTCTTTATTAAGTTTTGGTTTGCATTTCAAACATTGGGAACTTTTTTTTCTCTCCAGTTTTTATGTTTTCTACTGGAAATTTATCCATGGCTTGCTTTTTTTCTTTTTGTTCAAATTCCGGCACTTACCATTCCAACATTCATTTATGGGGGTTTTTTGGGTTGATTCCATGTCAATGATGGAGGATATTTTGACCAGAATTAAAAACAGATGAGTAGATGTAATGGAATGATCATCCATCTATGTGTGGGTGTGTGTGTGTAAAACAGATGTGAGTTAATTTTTCTATATAATTTAAAGTAATTTACTGTAAGGTCATAGAATTGATTAATTATAAACAATGAAATAATTATAATCAATCATAAAATGAGCAGAATCATTGTGATAGTGATGAAGTATGATACAATGAGATAGTAGTAATATATATTATAGTAAAAACAATAATATTTTTTTTTTAAATAATCCTATCACCAAAGAAGGTGATGAATAATTTTCTTTATTAAAAATAGAAAATTGAAGGGAATAATGAAAGAGTGGTGATATAATAATAATAATAATAATAATAACAATAATTTTTTAATAAGTTCTAATCAACTTAGGGTCTATTTAGCGCAACAGTGCAACCATTGTTTCACTAAATGTAATATTTTTTCTATAAATTATTTTTATATTTTTAGATAATTTTAAAATGTAGATATTAAAAATAAATTTTAAAATATATATATTTTTTAATGTATTTCACAAAAAAAAAAAACACTTTAGAAATCAATTTCTATCATAATCCAAACACTCCCTTATTAAGCAATTACATTTTTATTGCAGTGGAAAACTTGCGGCAACTATGAAGGAAAAAACTTAGGGTTATTTTTTCTTAGAGCTTAAAGAATTTTATATCACTATTGGTTTTGCAAATTGTTAATCGCCATTCTAAATAATTTGATCTTAGCTTTACTTTTTAGTTCTTGTATTGGAATTTTATATTTTGTCCGTATATAATTATTTTTTAAAAAAAATAAAACAAACAATGCAATTAAAAAAATAAAACAGAATTAAATTAAAATAAAAAAATTATATTCTTAATTTAAAAAAAAATATTATTAAATTTAATTTATCTATCTACTAGAAAAAATATAAAAATTGAGACAAAAATAGATTTTTGCAAGAAATAAAAGAGTAAGGTGGAACATAGATACTAGTGAGATATATCAACAGTTGCTCGAGGACATTCAATTTATCCTTCAGATTGGCTTCCTCAATCCTAAGTCGGATGTCTTAACTTGAATTTGTTCTTATACAATAACATGGATGAGTGATGATTACTAGCTCGATCTAAGTTATATAGTCAAAGACACTTAAACCCACTTATATATCTTACTAGAAAATTCAACATCCAACAATAGATTGAGATTGAGTTTTGAATAGGTTGAAGAATTGTTTCCGTATCTTTTATGCAATCAAGAATTACATGTTTTTTTAAAAACAAAACTAGTCATAAAATATAATAACTAAAAATTATTTAAATTGTGAAATTTTTTTATTATATTACGCCTATATTATAAAATAAAACTTAATTTCATTAAATGATAAACAAATATAATTTTTTAAAATCTCAAATAAACCTTAACAAATACAAAATCATTCCTTTATACCATAAATTTCTCAAGCAAAAACTTATAAAACAAGTAAATATACAAACAAATTACATATATTATACAAAAATATCAAAAACATTAACATAAAAAATGAGTTAATAGATTTACATACTTGATGTGACAAGTCTTCAAAAGAATAAGGATACTAAAAATGAATGTTAGGATGACCAATTTGTGATAAAATGGGTTACAACCTATGAAACATTTTTTCATTGTTTATTTACCTTGATTATTACTTAACATACCCTGTGAAACCAATGATAATTTAATTTTAATGAGCATATACTAACATCAATTGTATTGTCATCGTAGCCTCGCTTGCTTATTAAAGTGACCGTTATCAATAAATAATCATTATTAATCAATAATTAGGTTGAGCTTATTGTATGCTTGCAACCTAAGAATATTACGGGAACAACCGTAAATCAAATTCAAAGTCAAAATTTGATGTTTTCTTCTCGGATATAACAATAAACAAGGAGTAAATACTCCAAATAGAAAAGTTATGCCACAAAAGGCACATTTATGGTTTTCATAGCAATAAATGATAGAGACTTGAAGTAGTAAATACTCCAAGGAGTAAATACTTGTTTTCATAGCAATAAACAAGGAGTAAATACTCCAAATAGAAAGATGAATCAATAATTCAAGATTTGATGAATCATTGAAATAAAATAGTAAATAAAATAGAAGACAGACAATAAAAAAAAAATTAAAAACACAGTGTTTTAAAGTGATTGAATAGACGGTATAAAGTCAGTTGCCAAAAAAAAAGAAGTTAATATTTAAAGTAAGATATAATTAACTTGCTCTAATACAATGTAGAATTTTAGAATATAAAAGAATTTTACAATTCCATAATTTAATTATATATATTTTATTCAACTCATGTAGAAATTATATTGTCATACAACAAAATATATAATGAAATAGAATAGAACAAATTATACAAGATGTTTCATCATCCTCTTTAAGATGACCGAAATAATTTTGTGATTGTCTTGAAATGTTCTCTCCCTTGATTTCTTCCTTTAGTTAATTGCGAAGTAGTCAAGAATATTTACTGGATTATTTTCTTAATAATGACAAACCCCATTCTTTCGCTATATGATGAGGAAATTATCGAGGATCTAACTCAGTAATTGAAATCTCATTCTTCGATGGTGGGACAGTCTTAAGGTGGGATTGCGTCATCCTTGAAGCATAGCTGGTCAATGAAGAAGCTGGTTGATCTGTTCTTCTGCTAATAAAAAACGCTGGTTGAGAAGGTATTTGTAAAGTAAAAGAAGAGTTGCTTAGCATCAGAACAACTGAAGCCATTGTCGGCCTGTCAGCTACATTTTCTTGAACGCAGAGTAACCCGATGTGGATGCATCTCATCATCGCAGCTGTTGAGTCGTTCCTCAAAATGGGATCTATAAGATCTAAAGCAGTCCCTTCCCTCCAACGTCTCCATGCCTACAAAATTTATCCGAAGTGAATTCACAATATTGAAGGGTAAATCTTTCAATGATGTGTTTCATTTGTAGATAGTTGTACTTACATGGCTCGTAAGGTGCTCCATGTCATCTCCATCGCGGAAACTATGTTTTTGACCGCTCACAATCTCCAAGACTAGCACTCCAAAACTAAACACATCTGACTTGACCGAGAACTGTCCTTGCCTTGCATACTCTGGAGCAATATAGCCACTGAAATGGTACATTAACAGATCTTAGTTGCAATGGTGCGAGTCATAAGCATTCAGTATTCACACCTCTTTCATTATTGCTATAAATTATACTTACAAGGTTCCAGCGATCCTCGATGCAGCATCATGAGTTTGATCAGTTTTCATTAACTTTGCCATTCCAAAATCTGAAATTTTAGCATTCATGTTTCCATCTAACAGAATGTTGCTAGGCTTGAGATCACGATGAATAATCCGGAGCTGAGAATCTTGATGCAGGTACAGGATCCCTCTAGCTACGCCTTCTATGATTTTGTAGCGCTTCTCCCAATCCAGGATGAATCGTTTGTTTGGATCTAAGCGTTCATAAAATGAGAGCCTCAGAAACTTCGGAAAACTTGTCTATAGAATTTGACACTAGTTATAATTCTCTTACAAACATGAATTGATCTTTATAAAAAAAAAATGATGAGGAAAAAAAAAGATAATATGGAATTCAGGATTACCATGTATAAATTGATCGAGACTTGAATTAGGCACAAACTCGTAGATTAGAAGCTTTTCTGTTGCTTCCAAGCAGAACCCAAGTAACCTAACAAGATTCCGGTGATCAAGTTTGGCTAGTAGCCGTACCTCATTCTTAAATTCAACTTCTCCTTGCCCAGAATTACTTGATAATCTCTTTACAGCTATAGCTTGTCCGTCTGCAAGTATACCCTGAAGCATATATCCATTGAGAAAAAGAAACAGAGAAAATTAAGTGCATCAATTTGAAAAATGAATTAACCTTCAAAGTGGTTTAAAAAAAAAATCGATACCGTTTATTTTCTACTAGTTATAATAAATTACCTTGTAAACAGCACCAAAACCACCTTGTCCAAGCTTATTATCATCAGAGAAGTCGTTCGTTGCAAGTTTGATGGTGGCGAATTTGAATTCCCAGCATTTTGTGGTACTAATTTCATCGAAATCTTCACAAAAAGCAAGTTGTTAATGTTTTGTTTCCAAAGTTAATTTGTTGGACCTTCGGAAGAAAAACAAATTATCTAGTGAATTTGATTCGTATTAATGAACGCAAGCTGTTTATTATGTAAGAACCAATAAGCAATAACTTACTTTTGACCTCTTGCTTTGGCTTCCTAAAACAGAAAATGGTGAGAATGAGGATAACAAGTGCCAAGAAGATAGCTGTAGGGACGACGGTAACAATAACTGTCCGAGAAGCAGTATTCTCCTTCCCTGCCAAGCACGCCATGTTCAAGATAGAAATTACAGAAGCTGAAACTGGAAAACGTCAAACAAGTGAAATAATTTCAGTATAGAAAAAGAAGTTAGCCTACCTTTCCTGATTGTGGTATTGGTTGGTGGAGGAGAACTAATAACAAATGGAGGAGATAGTGGAGAAGGTGGAGATGGAGATGGAGATGGAGATGGTGGTGGAGATGTTACTTGAGGAAATAAGTCGTAGAAGGGATACATATCCCACCGAAAAACACAGTTTGGTGTCTGAGCATAACCTCCTTGATACCCGTTGCAACAACTTTTATAGTAATCTACGGAATGTTGTAGGCAATCTCTGCAATTACTCGGTGATACATCAGGAGTGCACTGCATAAATACATAAATTTTTTGGGTGGATGATAGGTCTGCCGTCTCAGCTGCTATCTTAAGCCTGGATGAGCCCGTGGAAGCTATTGTTACTGTGTCTGTCGTCAAACCACTCCAAATTTGAAGAAACTGTCTAAAATTTGCGTCAATGATACCCGTATTATATCCAGCATCAGTTGGAGATAGCTCAAGTGATCCTAAAAAATAACGATTCGCATAATGTACAATACATGGAACTGGATTCCCTCCCCATGAAATTGCTTCTTTTTGGTTTGGACATGCTGCCATGAGAGTTTGAATAGCAGAATTGACGCAGCTGGAACAATTTTCAGCTGATGGGGAAGCCATACAGAGCACAAGACCATAAACTGTGTCATTGCCTAAACCTATTGTAGTATTGTAGTAACCCCCATTGTTTGTGACATTGGAAGCTAGTGAACGGAGAACAAGGTCTCGGTTTTTGGCATAGGTGCTATTGGCTGTGAAGTTTCCTGTGTTATAACAGACTTCAGCACCGGTAAGAGTGATGCTTACGATAATAACATGAAAAAGAAGAGAGACGATAGTTTTAGAACCCATTTCAACAGAGGAAATATTAACTTCTGTTCACAATTTCTTTCTTCGTGAAAGAAATCCCTTGCCATTGGCCACGAATTTAGGACAAAAAAAGAGGTAGCAATTTCGATGGTGCCATCTATTGGAAAGTACTGTATATCTTGACTTTCCGCGTAAGAATCGATCAAGAAGTTTTGAGGTTAAATCGTGGGATTTTCTTAGAGAAATTCAAGTGATTAATTGATTTATTCAAGTGATTTCTTTCTCTGTTTTCATTTATCATCCATCATAAATAAGAATTTTTTTAAAAAATATATTTATATATCAATGCATTTATCAATGTATCATCCATTTATTTATTTATTTTTATTTATTTATTGTAGTTAGGCTGCATTTTAGTTTTATGGCAAAGGTAGTGGATTGCTAAAATGATTTACCTAGTTCTTTTAATTAACAAAAAAATATATTTATTCAACATGCAAATAGCGTTCCCAATAATAATAAAAATTATTTAATCTATAAGAAATTCAATTTTTTTAATTTTTTTTTAGTTAGGCTGCATTTTAGATTTATGGCAAAGGTTGTGGGTGGGAAATGATCGTCATCACAGTGTGAAATGGCGACTTTACTTGTGGTCGCAATTCCTGACTGCTTCATTGCCTTTAGACTGTATAAAACTATTCAAAGGCTCCGTGGAAGACATGGACACATTGGCTGTGACCAAAAAAAACAAAGAAGAAGTCAATAGACTCAGTCTAACTTCTTTTTTTCGTCCCATACTAACTACTTGTTTGGTTTGAAGACTTACAGGATGTCCCACACTAACGTTGCTGAATATTCATGGAGAAAAATCGAGATATTATTTGTCGAGTTCAAAATTGGACCTACCAGATGTCCCACACTAGCGTTGCTGCGTTAGAATTTCAGAACTTTGATGTTGGAATAGCAAAACAATGTCATTAATTAATCACTATAACCAACACGTTAGCGAATATCGGAATCACTAGCATAAATACCCATGCGCATGGTCGTAGTTAACATTATAAAATTAGTTTTAGCTTGTTGCATTTGAGGTGTCGCTAATCTTCTTGCAAGTTTTTTTTTATTTTATTAGTGAACATTAGTTACAATATCATAACGTCCAAAGAAAACTTGAATACAATGTTATCTTAAACGTAAAAATAAAATAAAATGAGAAGGACATGGATAACACTTTTCCATTGTTATTAATCTGTCATAGCAGCAGTTAAACATTAAAATCTCTTTACCAGAGTATTCAGGTTAGTCAAGTATCAAATCGACTAAATGGAAGTTAACTCAACATCATTAAATTAACTTAACAAATCCAAAAACATCAGTAAGGTAACAATACATACAGAGGAGGTTAGGTGTAGTACTAAAAATAACAAATATTACAATTAATTAAAATAAAAATAATTAATTAATAATATAATTAAAGTGTTTATAGGCAAAGAAATTGCAAAATCATTTTTAATATGGTTGAGTAAGCCAATATCAACACCTCAAGTATCAAAATTGTACTTGAGCATTGTTGTATTTGAGTATTGTATTTTTTCACTAGTTCAAGTTCAAAGAATACAATAGTTGTTTGATGAATTTCCACTAAAATCTTTACACCATTTAAAGACATGCATTTTTTAAGATTTTTTTCTTGGTGACAAGAGTTGCTGCCTAACAGTATAGTCCCCAAGAAATCTAATTAATTAGAAGAGATTTTATGGTATTATACTGGTTATATAAAATAAAAGATATTATTACCCTTTAAGCATTCTATTTGAAGTAAGCTAAATTGCTAATTTTATATTGAATTGCTAAGGGTTTATTATATTACGCTACTGATGATAATATTTTTAACTCTAGTATCAATGAATATTTAATTACGGATATTTCCAACTCTAGCGTTGATAAATATTATATAATAAAAAAACATATGGTATTCTTATCTCTAGTATCAGTTAATAAACCAGTATAAAAAATTTTAAAAATTACATACATATTTTTTATTTTAATATATATATATATATATATATTAGAGTTATATTTATCAAATATGCAGTGAAATATCTAAAACAAAACAACCTGAAAAAAAATGTAAGAGATCCCTAAATAAATCAACGAAAATCTTCAATTTTTTCTTGAACTTTATATAAAAAAACCTAATTTAATCAGATATCAAAACAAAAAAGAGTTCAATTAAAGAAATAAAATAAAATGATATGTTTTGCTAAATAAATCGTTCGCCAAAAACAGATTGAATCAGCTGGGTCTGAGACCTAATCCAGCCTGAACTTTTTTTGGGCTCGGTATAACCCAGCCCATAAGAGCTGCACTGGACCAGATGGCCTAAGCCAGTGACCCGGCTGGCCATTGCTTTTTAACCCGCAGGCGTGCGTGAACTGCTAACAAAAACATAGCAATAAAAATGCAAAGGGAAGGGAAAACGAAGGGAGGGCTGGCCGGCTGATGCAATTTTCTCCTCTCTGTTTTCCTCTTGTTCTTCCTCTAGTCTTCTTTCTCTCTGCCCTCTTTTTTAACTTTATGGGTTCCTTCCTCTTCTCTGATCTCTCTCTCTCTCTCTCTACTGTGTTTGCTATGTCTTTTTTGTGTCACCTGTGTTTGTTCCTTTGTTTCCCCTGGTTTCTTGGTTCTCTCTCTGTGTTTTCTATCCTCCTTTGTCCTATGTGTGTTTTCTCCTCAGTCCTCTCTGATCTTCGTTTTCCTTTTTCTCTGTGTTCGCTCCCTGGTTCTCTGGTTTTTTTTACTTGTCCGTCTTCTCCTCTGTGTTATGTCCTCCTGTTCGTTCTCTGTTTTTTGTTCTTTTTCGTTCCCTTATCCTCTAGTTTTCTCCCTGTTCTTCCCCTCTGTTTCTTGGAATGTCTTCTGTTTGCGTCTTACCCCAGCGTTTTCTCTTCTGTCCCCTCGGTTCTATCCCCCAGCCCATGTGGCTTTTCGCTGGCTTATATAAAGACATAGAATGCCATGCGTTGGTAAGGCAAATGAAACGGACTCACAAGACCGTTACATTGATGAAGGAGACGCATCGTGAGGCGCGGGGCGGCTTTTCCTCTTCCAGTTTGGTCTGCTTAAGGAGATGAACAGTGTCCATTGAAGTGGTGCCGTTTTGGGATGGGAATAGCCATTTTCAATTTGGTAACCGACGTTCTGCAATTTTGTAATCAAGCCCTGGTAAATTATAATTAAGACCTTTAATTTTATCATTATGTACACAATAGTCCTTTAATTTCTTGCCAATCAGCCCCAAACTTTGGTATTTCTTCAATTAAACTCCTTGTTTCATTAATTAAACTAATTTCAAGTTCAATTAAGTCCCCATACTTATCATCAATTATTCAATTAAGCTCTTGATTGGATTATTTAAACTAATCCAAACTTTAATTAAGTCTTCAAAGTTTTAATTTATATTGTCTTAACTTAACTTTCAATTTATTCTTCATTCATTTTATTTTTTTCTTTTTTCATCATCATTTTTATTATTTTTAAAAAATAAAATAAATAAAAAATTAGATTGTAACAATAAACAAGTAATCAACCCGTTTACTTGATATAATTATATAGTTGATTATGTCAAGTTAAATACAAGGATTTAATAGTTTCAACCTAGTGAATCTTGAATTGATATCAGTCCTTTATATATATAATAAGGTGTATGAGTTAATTTCAATATAAAAATTTAAATAAGTAGTAAAAATGAACACTTAATTCTAAATCTTCATTTTGAAAATATCTTCTAAAAAATAAAAATAATATTTATCTATTGTATTATTTTAAAAAAATAGAAAACATTTCAAAATACTAACCTATTAATTAATTATTATTTCAGATTATAGTTCTATAATTACTATTCAATTAATGTTTTATTTGAATTAAATATTGAAGTGATCATTTGTAAAATGATTTCAACTTAGTGCATATTACTGGCTATATATATCAATTTCAATACATGTTACCTCATGAAAAATAAAAAGGTTTCATTATATTTTTTTCTCTTATATAAATGATTCCAAATTATACATCAATATCCTTTGATTCGATAAACAATTCGAGGGGCTTAATTTATAAATATAGTCTGATTCTTTATTATAAAATAACACATCTTAAATAGTTTTAAAAATGGTAACAAAATGCTATCTTTTTTTATAACAATAATATTACAGACTATTAAAAAAGAAAAATATTTCATCAAAATGATATTCATATCATTTTTTTTCATTTGTTTTTTATTTTTCGAGGTAGTTTTATACGAAACATAACCATTACTTCAGCCCCGAACATAACCCTTCATTCGACCGCTCGTATTCATGCATTTCAATAATTTTTTTCTTTTTCAATGATGAAGTATTATTTCAATCATTTTTTTCAATGATAAATAACAAAATATAGTAATGTATGAATAACATAAATGTTGTCAAAAAATTGATGTACGAAACGCACAATCGCCCACTTGCCATTCAGTTATGTATGAATAACATAAATGTATTAAGGATGACCAAAAATGATAAATCGGAAAATGTACAAAAAAGAATATCATTCTCAATTAAAACATTCAAAGGTCATTAATTAAATTTTATGATTAATTTTATTAATCTAATTCGAAAAAATAAAAGTAGTGATATTCTAAGGTCAATAAAACATTGATACGATGTCAAATATTTATCCCGATCCAAACATTCAAATGATTGACTGAAACCACAGAACTGGTTTTATATTAAATCTCTGCATCTAAACCATTATCTAGGATACAACTCAGTAATTGAAACCTCATTTTTGGACAAAGGGATCACAGCTTCAGATTCAGATAGCGAGGACTCAGTCACCCTTGAATTATGCCCCATTGAGGATGACAGATCTGATTGATATGTGCTGCTGTTCATAAAAAATGCAGGTTGAGAAGGTATTTGCAATGTGAGGGAAGAGCTGCTTAGCATGAGAACTACTGAAGCCATTGTCGGCCTTTCAGCTACATTTTCTTGAACGCAGAGTAACCCAATGTGGATGCATCTCATCATTTCTGTTGCTGAGCCACTACTCAAAACGGGATCTATGATATCTTGAGCAGTCCCTTCCCTCCAGTTTCTCCATGCCTACAAAATTTATACAAAGTGAATTCACAATCCTGAAGGGCTTGCAGATATCCCTATAAAGCCTTAAATAACGTGTTTGATTTGTGAATTGTTCTATACTTACATTGCTCATAAGGTGCTCTATGTCATTTCCATTGCGAAAACTATTTTTTTTACCAGTCACAATCTCCAAAACTAGCACGCCGAAACTAAATACGTCTGACTTGACCGAGAAGTGTCCTTGCATTGCATATTCTGGAGCCATATAGCCACTGTTTATCATCAACGAAAAGTTTAATATTATTAGATTCGACAATGGTGACAATGTTTAACATCATTTATATTGTTGGGACTTTTCATTTCTTCTTCTTTGATACAATGCAATAAAGGATGAGCTTAATAAATGGTAATTGTGCTGTTCATCATGTTCAGATACTTACTAGGTTCCCACAATTCTACTTGTATTGCCTTGAGTTTGATCCACTACGAACAACCTCGCCATCCCAAAATCTGAAATTTTCGGATTCATCTCTTCATCTAACAAAATGTTGCTGGCTTTGAGGTCACGATGAATGATTCGAAGTCGAGAATCCTCGTGAAGGTAAAGGAGCCCTCGCGCAATTCCTCCAATAATCTTGTAACGTCTCTCCCAGTTCAAATGCACACGCTTGATTGAATCTACAGTTCAAGGAATCGCATGGCTCAATTTACTTAAGTGAAAGAGTACGAGAAATATTCATTTGTGCTTCTTATTTCGAAGGAGACTCAATTGCTTATAATACAACTGTAAATTTGCTGGTTGCTAGCCTTACCAAATATGAAGTGATCAAGGCTCGCATTAGGCACAAACTCATAGATAAGAAGCCTTTCAATTCCTTGCAAGCAGAAACCTAGAAGCCTGACTAAATTCCGGTGCTGGAGTCTTGCCACCAATAAGACTTCATTTTTGAATTCCAAATCTCCTTGCCCAGAGTCCTTAGAAAGTCTTTTCACAGCAATCTCTTGTCCGCTAGGAAGTGCTCCCTGAAATCATATCAATCCATTACTCCATGTATCTTCTTGAGCATTGCGACTTAACTATATGTAAGTAGAAGTATATCCTTTACTACCTTGTAAACAGCACCAAATCCACCTTGTCCCAGCTTATTTTTCTCCGAGAAGTCCTCTGTCGCATCTCGAATGGTGCTGAATGCAAATTGCAATGATTCTGCACTTTCTATTTCGTCCCCAGCTTCAAAAGTTGAACGAATTAGCATGCACGGAAACATAATTGAATTAGAGATTATGGAAGAAACGTAAATTGTATTTAGTTAGTTTTTAAAAGCTAAATCAACGTAAATAGATTAAAAAATATTTTCTAATCAACGTAAATTTTTATATTTTTTTTATTTTAAAAATAAATTATGGAAGAAACGTAAATTGTATTTAATAACCTTAAGAAATAAAAAGGAAAAAAACAAAAAACCTTAAGAAGAACTAATCATTGAACGTCTTTGAAGTGCAAAACGTGTTGTGTCTACTGTTTGTGAGAATCCTTCCCACGTACTTTTAAAATAACGTAAATTATGGAAGGAACGTAAATCCATAGTTAGCTTAAAAAAAATAGATAAAAAAATAAAAAAATGTATTTATTTTTAAAATAAAAAAATTAGAGCCCCTCTCATCGTCTATTTCAATACAATTCAACAACCAAATACTATCTTCAGGCAACCAAATTATTACTTACTTTCAATCCTTTCCTTTTCCCTTCGCTTTCGTGTTCTTATGAATAGGCACATGCAGATGACGAGTATCACAGCACCGACAGCCGGGACAACAGTAATGACAATGATCCGATCTGTGTTGCTCTTCTTTCCTGCATCAACCAACGTGGCCCTAAAATTTTGAGGAACTTGATTCGAGACTTGTGAGTTCGGAATGTGGACAGTCCCAATGATTGAGGCCTGATGACCCCAAGCAAAGTTGTCCCCATGACTCGCAAAAGCTTAACAATCAGCTAATTTTCATTTCTTTTAAAAGAATATATTCAAATCCTATGTTCCATTATCTAAACCATAAAAAATAATAAACAGATTTTTTAGGCTAAATTACAATAACTCCTATTACAAAATTATAGAAAACATTTAAAATTTTGAAAATTTGACAAAACACCTCGACTATATCCAAAGTATCTTTAATTGCTGTTATAAAAAAATAGTTAAATAAAACAAATTCCAAAAGTAGAAAAAAATATAAAAATAAGAAATAAGAAATAAGAAATGGCTGAAATTAATATTGCTGATGTACTAATAAAATAACCAAGTCCCATTTTTTATATTCTTTCTCTAATTTGTTTAGTTTTTTAATTTAAATATCTTTTCAAATGGATTTTGGATAAAGCTTCAGTAATATGTTTTTATATATGGAAAAGGCTTTTTTCTTGATGCTCTCTATAATTTTATAATATCTCAAGAAGGTTATTGTAATTTACTCTACTCTTAATATTAATTAATTAATGCACTCCTACTTTTCTTTTTTCTCCTTTTGCCATACCTAATTGAAATTGAATGATTTAAGGATCATTAAACTATAAAATTACTAAATCAAAACATCAAAATCAAAGTGCAGGAGGGAGTTAATAACAATCCAAGGCCTACCTTGTGCTGGTGCAGGAAGAGATGTAGGTGATGATATTTGTGGTGGTGGAGGTGATGGTAATATCTCAAGTGTACCATTAAAAAATTGTCTACTCTCCCACCTCAAATTGCAGCTTGGTCTTATGAGTTTAGCTCCAATCTTCCCTCGTACGTTCCCATTACAACAGTTTGTACTCGTCCGAAAAAGGTAAAGCAGGCAACTGGAGCACTGCCCCTCAGACAAGTCAGGCGTGCATTGAACAATAGCATATACTGTTTCAACTCCAGCACTTTGGTTTCCAGTTGCGAACTTCTTTAAAGAGTTCCCTGATGCAGCTTTGTCTCGAAGTCTGGCAAATAATGTTTGGAGTGCCTGATTAAATAGAGTTACATCCAAAACATTCTGTAAATTCCAATTGTAGAAAGATGGTTGCTCATCTACAACACCGAATATAGATCTGTTTGAGTATCGTATCATACAGAGTGCGTAAACTCCAAATGCCCCCATCTTGTTAGGACAAACCTCTAAGATCTTATGAGCAGAGTCATTAACGCAACTTCGACAAACATCAACCGCAACGTCTCCTCTGCATAGTGCAATTGCATTTACTCGATCAGGAAATTCGCCAACGGATAGATTGTAAAATCCGTAGTCAATTTGAGTGTCGGATGCTAGGGAGGAAAGAAGGCTGTTGAGGTTTCTTTGGTACGTGCTATTGGTTGTGTAGTTGCCGGTGTTGCTGTAGTTACAGTTATAATAAATGAATTTCGGCTGAGCAGTTGTAAGGGAAGGTTGGAGTAGAAGGATGTAAGAGAACGAAAGAAGGAGCACTAATTTTGAAGAATCCATTGGCACCGTGCTTGCGTACATGGTGAAGTGGTATGGCCTTGTGATATTTAATTGTTGGTATAAGCCCATGGTTTTTATTTTTATTTTTTTATTAATGAAACTGTTTTCTTATTTATTTATTAAGGACACCTACTTTGAATTGACCATAAAATATATGGCACTCGGCACCTTGACGAGGATTGGCACGTGCAAAAAGGCTCTTTTAGGGATCTCTTGACAACTAAAATGACGGGGATAACCTTTACACTCAGCAGCCATCCAAAGTCAGCAACTTTTAAAGATGAAAAAAAATAAAACCCTCGTAGCGGGGAACTCTTGAAGGGGCAGGGCTTTTCCTTGCAGATAATGGTGCCGTGTTCAATGCCTATGCTCAAACCCGATATTTAAAAATTCATAACAATATATATAATTATATATTTATTATTATTATTACTAATTACTATATACTTAATAGAATAGTAATTTCAATCCTACCACTAATTAAGAAAAACATCAATAGAATAAAACCATTAAAAAAATTATTAACACTATATATTAAAACAAAAGAGACATTTTCCTTTTAATTCCATTATTTATGACTAATCTCTTTCTTCTACAATTTTTTTTTTAATTTTCATCATTAGAATGTATTTAATTTTAATTTATCATCACAAATTATGTTGGCATTCTTTTATTTATTAGGATTTGTTATATTTTGCATGTTCTCGCGTATGGGATATCTCAAAGGTTATACTTACCAAAAAAAAAAGATATCTCAAAGGTTATTCTAGAGTTATATTAAACATTGTTATGAAATAAAATTTTCAATTATAGTAAAAATAACTTATGACTAATCTTTCTCTTTGTCATCATTTTCAATTATTTTCTCTATTCTCTCTTCAATTCAAGGACTAGTAAATAAATAAATAAACTACAAAAAAAAATTAAAATTATTGTCAATTTGGAGTGAGTGATGTGTTTCCACGCTTTATTTCTTAGTCATTTATCTTTTAATTTGATTTTTTTTCTATAATTATAAATTCAATTCTATCTAATTAAGCTATAAAAAGATACAATTGCAATTGAGAAAAGAGTTAAAAAAATGAAAAACGAAAACTCGGATCTTTTAATATATAGTTAATATCCATTACTTAAAGAATTTTGGGATACATAAGAAAGTGATGGAATTATGAATTTGAATAGCATGTGGCCACGTTTCGTTGGAGACATTTGTGGATGATAAAGAGACCCCAAAATGATGTATTATTAGGGATGCTAGCATAGAAAGGAAAAATGGATGTTCGAGAGAAGTTTTGGGAAGATAATTTGAAAAGCTACCCAAAATGAAAAAAATGTTTTATAGGGTATGGTTGTGATTGCATCTTCTTCACAAAAGGTGCTAAAAAAATAAGGAGAACATAGAGAAGAAACTATATGGAAATATGTGATACTGGGGCCACTCATATCTTTGTTCCAAAGAATAGAGAGAAGATAGAGTTTCAACATTTATTTTCCATGAATGAAGAAAGAAAAACTTTAAAAAAATGTACAAATTGGTAGCAAGCAATTGATTGAGAAAGAACATCAACATGGAACAAATTGGACAAGTTGCCTTGAGCGCCAACAGTCTTGGCAAACCAAACGCGGAATTTCTTGTTTTTTTCCATGAATGAAGAAAGACAACTTGATCTAACCCTACAATTCTGACTTATTGACAAACCCACCACACACTTGTGCTAGCTGAAGCTGCCGGCAAACTTCCAAAATGAGAAAATATTGTGAAATCCCATAAGTTTCTGATTGCTAGGTGTGCTACGAATCTAAACCAAAGTCTGGAAACTATTCAAAATCCTCCTTGTTCTTGAAAGGTTTTCACATATTTAAGTCCTTCTAAAATGGCCACCCCATAACGGAAATGACAGCCTTCAGTTTACTATTTTCAATTGAAACGATGGCCGTTGATTTGTCCAAAGAACTTTGATATTTTATTGTGACTATAACACCAAATTGTTTTGTATAAAAGGGGGAAAAATGCACAATTTGCATCATTATTTGAAATAACCTCACATGAGCATATGGCCATCAATTGATCACATTTGTTAGTTTTTTAATTAAAAATTACGAAGTCAAGTTCGGCCATTTTTATTTTCTGCTCAAATAACTTCAAAATTACGAAGTCAAGTCGTGTTCTCTCTTTATGTTACTGTCTTCAGCTTTCTCCTGCATCACATACCTTCTGTTAGTGGTGAGGAGAGTACCTTCGTGATGCATGTTTGTCACCTAAATTTTGATCCATTTGCTTTTTAATTTAATTTTAAAGGGTTAAAATTTGAAATTAAAAGATCAGGGGCTTGAATAAAAAATTTAGAAACTTCAGGGACCAAATTGATCATAGTTGTCCAAAACGGCACCGCTTCAACCATACAACGTTCTTCTTCTTCCTCTGACTCTGCAAATCCGCCTGCAAAGAAGGGAAGAAATTAAAATGCCAGGATCCTAGTCCTATCAAAACTAAAGATCAATCCTTATCTTCATGATGATCACAACCTGGGGAGATAAGGATTAAATATCGTGTTCGAGTCCTAGCAGAAACCGACTCCCCAAGCCGTGCTTATGAGGAGGAGAGACGTAGGCTGTGCAGAGAAGGGTGATCCCTATAAATACCAGAGAAATCAACGAGGAGGAAAGAGGGCAGCAAAACGATTGAAGAGAAAACAGAGTAAAACAATTAAGCAAATAACAGAATTAAGGCAATTGAGAGAGAACAGAAGAGGAGACCGAGAGAGAGAACGGAAGAACTAGGAAAGTAACATAGGGGAAAGTAAACCAAAAACAAGAGAGAGAGGGGGGTGGGATTGAAAAGGAAAAGGAAGAGTAGGACGTTCTTCGGCCAGAGCTAGCATCATCACCCTCGTCTTCGTCTCCGTCACTGTCTTCACCCAGGTAAGCATTCTTCCTCCTGCCCTGCAATTCCATTTCCAAGTTTTGTTCAAGAACAGTGCCAAGGTAAAATTAATTACCTTCGCGCTATGGAGTGCATGCGTGAACCAGTTCACATGTGCCTGTTTTCTGGACCTGTTACTGGCTTGAGTTAGCAACCAGATTGGGCTGGCTGGATGCAACCTAGCCTATATGGCGAAGTTTTATTTAGCTTAAAAAATAAAAAATAAAAAATAATAATATTTATAGAAAAAAACATAGAAATTTTTTTCTATTAAAAATTTAAAATTTTACAAAACTAATCACTAATATTAAAATCAAGAATATTATATTATTTGAATTTGTGCAATGTTCATTAATATTAAAGTTGAAAACATTTATAAAAATTATTTAGTGAGTCAAAAATATAAACAGAAAAATAAAAAAAAATAAACTTTTAATAATCTAATAATTTTAGACAAAATAAATAATACAATCTTAATCTTTCTCAGTTAAAATGCTTAAAGGATAATAATATTATATATATATATATATATATATATAATTAGTATCATATTATAGAATTTTTATTAATTAATTAAATTTTTTAAATTAGATATTTTTCTCTTAAAAAATAAAATACTGGATATCTATTTATTTTCTAATCAAAATTATTTTCAATCGATTGTGATGATATCTGATAGAATAACAAATCCGATGGGAAAGATACTAAGCTTTGCCTTATTCCAATCGACAATCTTCAACTCCAATATCTCCTCTGCTAAGTGCAATTGCATTTGCTTGGTCAGGGCCAGTTTGATCAACAGATAGATTATAAAATCCGTACTCAATTTGGGTATTGGAATCCAGGGAAGACAAGAGACTGTTGAGGTTTCTTTGGAAATTGCCGTTAGTCGTGTAGTTACCTCCACCATTAGCACATTCATAGTACAAGAAGCTAGGCTGAGCTATGGCTAGAGAAGCTAGGTGCAGAAGGATGTAAGAAAATGAAGACAACGATAGTGGTATTAAGGACTCCATTAGCACTATTGCTCTCTTCCCTCTAGCAATTATGCTTTGTGGAGGATCAGGAGAAGGATGGGGTTTGATCTTGTGGTGTTTATTTTCTTTAATCTTTGGAAAAAGAGAAGTCCATAATCTTTAATGTTCAAAACCAAGAAAGAAAAAACACGCTTTGAATTTCAATGTTTGAGGATGGAGGCCTGGCTACACCCTTTTAGGTAGAAAGATGCTTTATTTAGGCAGCTTTTGTCGTGTTGACTAAAATGGTGCCAGCTGCAAGGCATGATTTCTTGCTCAACATTGCAGCCACGAGGTGTGATAGACAGAGTCTAGATATGCTTTATGGTGATCGGTTAATTACACACACGTGGTATTTAATTTGTTAATGTAAATATATTTAATTTATTAATAAATATATTTATATCTTTAATATTAATTAAATATTTTATTAATGAATCTAATATTTAATTAATAAATCTTCTTAGGACAAAAATATTTTGTAAATAAATTATAAAATTATTATAATTATAAGATTCTTTTTCATCAAAACATTATTCTTCAATATTCATGATAAATACTCTATTAAAACTGGATATTAATTAGAGTTATTCAGATTAATATATATTTTGTTATTTTCAATATAAAACGAAGCAATTGTTCTCATAAGGTGAGGTATGAGGGATACCTTAAACTAATATGCAGATACTTGTTGGATGATATATACACTGAACTAACCCACATGAGAATTTTATGCAAAGAGATAATTTGTGTCTATGAAAAAACTCACGTGATAATTATATAAGTTATCCTTAAACTTGAGATCACTAGATAAGTTATTTTATATAGAGAATGTTATGTTTTGATCATGTTACACGTTGTCCTAATCAAAGGTAACAAATGAACAAATATTGGGTATAACATAAACTTTATGAAAGTATTTAAATAATTAAGAGAAAATTCATCATCCTAGGTGAATTAAGAAAAATATTTTGTATATTCTCAAATATTATTGATTGTAAATTCTTGCAGAAGATGAAATGATATTTGAAAAGAATTTAAAATTTTATTCAAAGAATCAATGACTATGATATTGAAAAGAAACATAATTTGGCAAAATAGACACACTCTATGCTATAATATATAAAACAGAATATTTTAAATAAAAGGATAACAATTATATTAAGAAGCTGCTCACTAAAAAGTTAAGTCAAACCATTTATGACTTTTCTAATATTTTAGGGATCATGACATATTGTTATACATTATATTTAATCTTCAAATATAAATCAATCAATTATTGAATTGAAAATAAATAAATTTATTTAATCCTATTTTATTTAGGATTATAATTTCTATTTAGGCTAACTTATTAGAAAACCTAATTGATCACACATATAAGAACCATTGGTCAAAATTTAAAATGAAATGAATAATCAATTATGACTTGATTGTAAATAAATTTTAGAAATTAAGGACTAGAATGTAATTAATACAGGGGGTTACAATTCTAGAACCATAACCAATCAAGTAAGGACTTTTGATTGAATAAATTTGTAAAATTAACTTAAAATAATATATGTGATATTATTTAATATGTAAATTGATATTTTATCATTTATGGATTTTTAGGTTTTTATATAAATAGAAAGTTATGCCTTTTATTTTATAAGGTAAGTAAAGTACAATACGTGAACACCTAAAACACAACAAAGGAGTTAACACTTTAAGGTATATCAATTCATCTCTCCTAAAAGAGTTTAAGAGATTTCTCACTGGTGGTTCTTGTTGATTACCATTATAGGTCGAACATTTAGATGACTTGTAATTTATGATAATTCAATCATGAAGCAAATATTCCACTACTAGAATTAACAGTTTTACTAACGGAATTTTCTATCAGTATTTACACTAACAATTTGTTGGTAAACAATTTACTAACAGATTTATAGACGGAAATAGTTTGTCGGTAATATGTTTGTTGGTAATGTCATTTTTGTAGACATATTTGTTGGTAAAAAAAACATCAATGGTTTTACACATGGAAAATGTGTGCCAAAAAAAATTCACCCGCTTTAATTCAAAATAATGATGAAAATAATTATGTCGGTAATGTAAGTGGCATACAAAGTAAATTATTTTGAACTCTCTAGAATATACCGATGGATTGTATCCATCGGTATATCCATCTGTAATAATTAAAAAAAATCTTTTGAACAAAAAAGAAAATAATTAAGAAAAATTATAGTATCTCACATTGGCTGGTAAGGGTTTGGTAGTTGGTCTTATTAATACTACTGGTTACTAACATGTTATACATGTTTAAAACCGTGAGGGTTGGCAACCCAATTATAGGAGGGACCTAAAATGGACAATATAAGACAAGTTTAGGCTAGTCATTCCTGGAATCATATGGCCAAAAAGTGAGCGCACATGTACCACCCATCTGTGATCTCATGTCCATGACCATTTGACAGAGTTGTTCATAATCCGTTAAGAGTTGCTCATATTTTTATGTGAGATGAATTATATGTTGTTGCAAAGTTATGAACTCCTGAGACTAGGTGTTTAATACGAATTGGGAGCTTTTAATAGTTGAGACATTATGACCCACTAGCAAGTTTTCGACCATAGTGTTAGAGAGTTCATCTATGATTCTATCAGGTCCACTAGACTATTTTTGCCTCCATCCACAAATCAAGATCAAAATCTAAATAGATCAAAGGATCGTCCCCATATCTCTCCTTCAATCGGCTGTTATACGTCTCTTGAAAATGAAAACTAAAATCATCAAATTCAATTCAAGAAAATAAGAACTTACAAAAAAAAATGGTACCATAAAGTGTTGAGCGTGATTGTCGATAAATTGTTACAACTCTTTTTGATGGTCTTTACTCTGCACCTATATCTCCACAAAAAGCTTTATTAGGCTTAACTCATGTTCAAGAGTCGTAGCCTATAAGAAAAATAATGTTGCAAGTTAAATATATTTGTAAATAACAACAAAATAATTAAAGATAGGTGTAATTAAAAATAATCTTACCATTTGCTTCGCATGCAAAACAATATAAACAGAGCCACCATGTGCGTGGTAACTCAGTCGGGAATTTGCTAGCTCCAGTTCCCCGCATTGGACTGTAAGTGTCATATGAAATGCTCCGACGTCACGTGTTAAATATATTCCACCCATATATCCTCTGGGATGTATGGCGGCCTAAAATCCCTCTAAACGATCACGTCATTCCAGCCAAATAGAGCGTTTTCCCTAGCATATTTTTAGCCTTTTTTTGTGCCTCACACCAAAAATCACACAAATTACATGATACAAACATATTCTATGAGTTAATGAAAAATGCAATTTTAATATTTAAAATAAAAAATAATTATCATATTGTTTTCGTTGTTATCTAGTTGTAGCATGATTCTCCCAAACCCTATTCATAATGTCACACGTGTGCGGCGTCACGGCGAGTTTTCCACTTTTATCTTGAAAATGTTGTATAATATCTATCTGGTAAATATAGAGGGATAAGAAAATCTAGTCTTTTATTGTGGAAAATGAAATGGGAGTCGCCACCTAATATTTTGATCACTAGGAACCCTAACTGGTCTCAGAGATCGGATACGGGGACTGGTTGCGTAAAGGGAAGGTATTAGCACCCCAAATACGCCCTACCTAAGGTAAGCTGTATTGTTTTATTATCTGATAAAATCTAAGATTTTTTTTCATGTTTCCTAGTTATTGGTATGATTTAAGAAAAGTCCTCCTCGATAAGGAGATCCTTATCTTATCAGGTAGCTCTAAACTAAACATAAGAATTTAATTGCAGAATACATCTTAGGTATCGTAACCCCAGATATTAAAAGAAAACAAAATAATTTTTTTGAAATTTTTGAAATATTGGCCTAATTCTCATGGCTTGAATAAACTAGTTATTAAAGCCAAAATGCATGCTAATACATATATTTTTTGAAATTTTCTTTGTTCTATGAAAATATGATGATATATATATATATATATATATATATATATATATATATATATATATATATATTGGAGAGACTAGGCTGTATGCATAAAAACAAAACATTTTTATTTTTATATTTTTTTTATGACTTAATGAAAACCGGGTATTTTAATACCAGATTTGTATCTTTACAATATAAAAATACAAACTGATATTGATCAAAATGCAGTAACAAAATTATAGAAAATTACAGATTCTTTGAAATAATTCTTTAAAGAAAATTCTTTGAATGGATCGAAATGGGCCCAAAAAATAAAACAGGCCTACTTCCTACAGGGTTGGACTCAGCCCAGCCGCATGGGCTGGGCTAATTTTCCAGCCCGGAACAACAGTAACCAGTACTGCACATAAGAACAATAACCGGGTACTGTACATGCATAGTAACCGGGGGTTATTGTACACGAGCACAGTATCCCGTTAATTAATTAGCATGCACAGTAACTAGTTAATTAACATTGTGCACCTGTATAGTAACTAGTTAATTAATACTGTTCACCGACACTTACTTGGGATGAGAAGCTCACGGTGGGCTAATGGTGGTGCTGGTGGCCGGTTTGGGCGGTGGCTGAGGAGCCCGATGACAGCAGCTGTTCCTTCTTCTTCTTCCCTGTACAGAGGCACCCACCTCTGGTTTTTTCTTTTTTATGCCTGTTTCTATTCTACTCACTGTCAATGTCTTTGTTTTGTCTCCCTCGTCCCAATGTCTTCTCTCTTTCTGGTCTGTTTTACCTTGGTTTCTCTCCTCTCTTTCTCCTCTGTCCACCCCTGTTTTGTCTTCTCCTTCTGTTGCTGACGGTGTTTTGTTGGCGACTAAGAGGACAGTGGCAGCTGGGGGTGATGCTGGTGGTGGTGGAAAGGAAGTCGATGATGCCTCATGGTGATTATAAAAGTGGCAGTGGCTAGGGAGCCCGATGACAACAGTTTTTTTTTTTTTTTCTTTCTTCTTCCCCCTACAGAGGCGCAAGTTTGCCTTTTCTCCAATGGTGCTACAACGGGGAGGGGGCAAGAAGACGGTGAGCTGAAAAATAATGATCCTTGACAGTGTTGGTGTGTTTGTATTTCATTCCCTCTGTTTCAAAGCTTCTTTGTCTTCCCTCAGTTCTTTTCTTGTTCAAAAATTCCCTCCTATTCTCCTTTCTTTCTTTCCCCTCTCTCATTCAAAAAACTGCCCCTTTCTTTTCTTTTCCTTCCCTTTTTCCATTGGTGTTTAAGGGCAGTATTATAGGCAAAGGGAGCGGCCTACTGTTACGCCTAGGGAGTAGGGAGACACTGGGTGAGGTCTTTAACGGGAGGCATGAGGCTTTAGATTTTGGGTTTTGGGAATATATATATATATATATATATATATATTGTTTTTACTTATTTTATTGGTGGGGATCAAAAATAGGTTACAATACACAACATTGTCTTTTTCTCTATCTCATTCAAATTTACCCTTGCATTAACAATTTATGAAAAATAAATCAATATTCTAAATAAAGTATACCAATTTACATGAAAAAGTAGTAAAACTTTTAAGGTAACACTAACTTGAAATTTTGAAAACTATGCATTGACACGAGAGTTCTAATCAGGATGTCTATAAATTTGAATCCATTGAAATAAAGAAATTTTCATCGACAATTTAAACATCGATATTATTACTTGAATGATTTTAATGTTTTTAAACCTGAAAATTAATAAAATTAATAAAATCTTAGTTGTTCTGTTAACCACAAACAAACTCAAAGTAAAATAAACTTTGGCTCACCAAAGTTTGTTATTACGTTGGATAGCAGGCTTATCAAATATAAAGCAACACGTACGATTGTATAGTTCAATCCTTTGTATACCAAAAAAATAGACAAAGCATTTACTCGTTTCTGTGTCGTCCAGTCTCATTCCATCTTATTCTATCCAGCATCCTAAAAGTATCCTTAAAAAGCTAAGTGATCGTTGCCCTAAAAAACGATGATCTGTTTATTACAGTCATTTGATTTTGATATGTTATTATAAAATATCACATTAATATGTTTGGTAAACAAGTTAATGGATTGAGATGTAAGTCATTAACGACAAGCCGCCCCTAGAACCATATCCTTCCTCTAGTTTTATAGATTGAGTGGAAGTCGTCTTTGGGTGCTTCATTTATTTTAAAGAACAAGAAAATTATTGAGGTTGGCATGAATCAAGATAGCTTGATTCATGCGTCAGTGACGAGCTTATTTACTGTAAGGTAACAATCAATCAATAAATATATACCCCGAAAGCCACCTTCATATTCAGATTACTCCACCATAAAAGTGTAGTTCACATTAGCAGTCAAGACATCCAAATTTTTTCTATGTTAATTTTCTAAGTAACTATTATGTATCTCTAATATCTCTATGTGATATATCACATTATCCACCACCAAAATTTCCACTAATAAATAACATCATGAAATGCCAAAGCATTTTTCACTCATAATCCTCAAAAATCAAAATGTTTGATAGTATTTTTTCAATTTTAGTCTTCAATATTGAATTTATACGGTAATGAATTCCATAATTTATTTTAATTTATTTTTTATATAGTTATTCCAGAACTAGTTATGTTGACTTAGGTTTTTTTTTTAAAAAAATTTTTCATCTTCATTTTTTAATATTGGATTGATTGATAATTGAGATTCATAATTATTTTTTGATTTTATTTTTATGAGTTTATTATAGTTTCATGATCGTGAACGCAAATTTTATAAGCTAGCTAAATTGACTTAAATGTTTTTTTTGTTTTTTTATTCAAACTCATCCTTCAACATTAAATTAATTGAGAGTTAAAATTTAAAATTTTTCTTGTTTGCTTTCTAAGAAGCTATTTTAATCTCTTGACTCGAATTTAGTAGATTAACTCGAATCGACTTGAGTCACTGTTTGTTTTTTTTTTAATTTAATTAATCAACATTGAGTTTATTAAGAATTGAGCTTCATAATTTTTATTTATTTTCTTTTTATATATGGGGTTATCACGATTTTATAATCCACGTTGTAGGTTATGCTAATTGACATGGATTTTTTTGTTATTTTCTAATTAATTAATTTTTTCAACTTTATCCTTCAATATTGGATTGATTGAGAATTATATTTCATAATTTATTTTGATTTGCATTTTATAAGGTTATCTTAGTCTCATAATTCGAGTTATGGTTTGGTTAATTGACTTAAGTTGTTTTTTATGTTCTTTTATTAATTGATTTTTTTAATTGCATCTTTTAACATTGAATTGATTTTAAAATTGATCTTTATAATTTATTTTAATTTTCTTTATATAGTGTTATTTAGATCTCAACATTTAAACTTAATAAATTAATCCAAGTTTACTTAGCTCATTTTTTAGTTAAAACTTGTTTTTTATTTCATCCTTCAATATTAAATTAATTGAGAATTAAATTTAATTTTTATTTATTTAGCAAGTTAACTATAGTTGATTCAAGTTGATCTAATATGTTTTTGTTTCAAAATTTTTTTAAAAAGATGTCATTTTAATTTTTTTAATCAAACTATATTTTTATCAACCATTTAAGTTATTTTTTGATTTTCCATACAATTTATCAAGTCAATCCTTATACAATTTAATTTTTTTAACTAACAAATACATTAACACTTTTTTTATATTAAAAAAAATTATTCCAATTCACATCATAGCGCCACTGCCACCGGTAATAATCTATTATATATATATATATATATATATATATATATATATATTCAATATTTTTATTTTAAAATAATAAATAGGCTCCCTATTCAATGTTCAAATGGTAGCAGAGCCCATATGAATTTGCTTATGGGCTTGTCATTTAATTAAAGTACTGATCACCTAGACAACCGGCCTCTTATCGTCTGTTCCTCCACGAATTGGAAAACACGAAGGGCTAAGCAAGTCGACATCTTCATACCAACTTTTATGCCTTCATAAAGACACGCACAGACATGGAAAGCCCATGATATGAAACCTACTAAATCTTCTTATCCAAGATAGGCCTATTAACATCAGGAATTGAGGATCCTTCAAAGCTTATGGCTGGGTTTGAACCTTGCCCCCCCCCCCCCCCCCCCCCCCACTATATCCCTTTTTTCTTAAAGAACTAAAATTATGATTAAAAAAATATGTAAGATCCACAGCTTTTAGATGCATCTAAATATATAGAGGGAGAGAGTAAGATATGGGATTCCATAATCTAATCTATCTGTTAATTATTGATTGCTTTAGGACCAGATTATAGTTATTTTTAAGTTTAGACGAAGAAGAGTTTAATTTATTTTAAATATATCTGTATGGTCTCCGAAGAAGCTTGAGTTTGCACAGCCAATCAACCAACATTTTTGCTCTTTTGCCTAATTGGTTGTCATTCAATCTATTAAATTTAGCAAATATTGCTACCAAAAGCGTCTCAGAAATATAACAAGGACCTAATTGAACAATCATGAAATCTAATGTGGTCCTTCTTTTTTATTCTTTTTCATCTATTTATTTCACCACAGCTCCTGCTTCCATCAAAAAACAAAAAATTTGAAGCAAAGTTGGAGCACCAGCATGGTTAGTAACTTGCTCTATACCTTTGGATGTTATCGAGGGTCCATCTCAGAGATGGTAACCTCATTGTTAGACCACCGGGAAGATCTAGTTCTGGATTCATCCGACTCCATTAACCTTGAAGCATTCACCGATGATGGAAACGAGTCTTCTCTGTGCATAAAAAATGCAGGTTTTGAGGGTCCTGCGAGAGTGACAGAGTAGCTACTAAGCATCAAAGAAACTTGAGCCATAGTTGGTCTGAGGGCTTCTTTTTCCTGAACACAGAGTAATCCGATGATGATGCATCTCGTAATTTCACTTCTTGGACCCTCATTCAAGGTAGGATCTATTATGTCTAGAGGTGTCCCATCATTCCATTTTCTCCATGACTGCAAAAATTTAGATAAAGTTGATGCACATTATTCAAACAGAATCAATAAAATAAAGCACTGTTGATACTTACATATGTTAGAAGGTCCTCTCCTTCGTCTCCTATGCCCCTGCCACCAATCTTTCGACCGCTAACAATTTCTAAAACTAAGACACCAAAGCTATACACATCTGATTTAACTGAGAAATGTCCCCGCGTAATATATTCTGGAGCCATATACCCGCTGCATGGAAACATCAGATTTGGATTAATTCTAGTTTAAACAATGGCTGCAGAAAATCTACTATAAATTATTTCATTTTTTTCCTATCAATTTATTATAATTTGAAAATTTGTGGCAGACTGGCAGTATATACTCACAAGGTCCCAACTACTCTACTCGTGCTATCTTGAGCTTGATCCATAGCAAACATTCTTGCCATTCCAAAATCTGAGATTTTTGGATTCATGTTCTCATCTAGCAGAATGTTAGCAGCTTTGAGATCACGATGAATAATCCGTATTCGAGAATCTTCATGTAGGTAAAGAAGGCCCCTTGCAATGCCATCTATGATTTCGTAGAGGGTTTCCCAATCTAGAAGTACACGCTTGACTGGATCTGCAAATCAACTAGAACTAGATCAATTACCTGAACTGACCATGGAGATTACATGTTCAAACTTGATCAAGGAATCAAATGACGAATATACCAAATATCAAGTTGTTGAGGCTCGAGTTGGGGAGAAACTCATACACAAGAATCCTTTCTTCTTTCTCATAGCAGAAATCCAGGAGTCTAACCAAATTCCGATGCTGAAGCTTGGCAACTAACATGACCTCATTCTTGAACTCTAGCTCTCCTTGTCCTGATGCCCTAGACAATCTCTTTACAGCTATATCTTGTCCGCTCGTCAGAGTGCTGGAATCATTTCAAAATCAGAAATGTTTAGAACAAATTGAATCTAGTCCAAAATTACCAAATGTCTCAAATTGAATCATATTTGACAGACAATTGATTTTCCTTTACCTTGTACACGACACCAAATCCTCCTTGTCCAAGTTTATTATCCTCAGAGAAGTTACCTGTTGCTGCTCTGACAGTGCCAAAATCAAGTTGGAGCAATTCTACATCTTCCATTTCATTTAAATCTACAACAAAGCAATCCTAACGCATAAGCAAATGAAAAGGCTGCTTCTTTGAAGAGCTTGAATGAAACATACCTTAATGTAAGAAATGGTGTATTTTAACACTAGCAGAATTTCCCATCAATTATCATAACATCAGCAATTTAAAGCTTCAGTTTGAGTGTAGGAATGGTAAGCAATAAAAAGAGGACTCTAAGAGGCTAAAAAGCTTCGCGTTATGTCCTTAACCTTTCAAATAACTTCAGAAATTACCTTTAGCTACCTCTTCCCCCTTCTGCT